>OX375823.1:5391745-7791745 GCA_947359405.1 Antitype chi
GGTTCAAAGGGTAAAATGGGACCCTATTACTAAGACTCCGCTGTCCGTCTGTCTGTCCATTTGTCACCAGGCTGTTACTCATGAACCGTGATAGTTAGACAGTTGATATATTCACAGATGATGTATTTCTGTAGCCGCTATAACAACAAATTCTAAAAAACAGAATAAAATAAATATTTAAGAAGGCTCCCTTACAACAAACGTGTTTTTATGCTCGTTTTTGCTCGATATTCATAACGGCAACAGGTAGACGCTTGAAATATTCACAGAATATTTAGTTATATATTCACTTTCAAAATAAATAATTAAATTAAAATAAAATAAATATGTTAGGGGGCTCCCATACAACAGACGTGATTTTTTTGCCGTTTTTATAGATAACTGTACGGAACCCTTCGTGCGCGACTCCGAGTCGCACTTGGCCGGTCTTTCACATTAATGTTTCAAAACATACCTAATTCAGCAATCAAATCAATCAGCTCATCGACGTACAGTAAACTTAAGGCTAGTCACCGAACTATTCATGTTTTCCAAGAAAGTTATCATCTAAGTAAAAAAATGTCTACCAAAACCTTAAGTACAGACGCCAGCACATCAAACTACCCCAATCTGTCAAATTACTTTGATAGATTTTCAACTCTATCACATAAAATATAAGGTTCATGTTCAATTGGGAAAATTTTACAGTTTGGGGTAGCTTGATGTGCTGGCGTCTGTACTTAGGTACCTACTTACCTACTACATTCTAGAAGAATATAAAGGAATCGGTAGAAAATTTCATAAAAAAAAGGAAATATGTACACGCGCATGGCACTTACCCCTTATTTAAAAACGTTGCTTTAAGTTAAAAGATTAAACGTCAAAAATGTTTGGTAAAACAGTCGCTAATCATTACTTAACTTTAAGCAACGTTTATGAATAAGGGAGTTAGTGTTTATCTATGGCTGACACATGGCGGCCGGTCGGTCGGCCATTCGGACTACAGCTTTTGTCGAGTGCGCGTGTCAATAAAACTTTTACATTTTAATAATAAAGTATTTATATGGAGTTGATTCCGTTTCAATCATCTTCCAACAAAATATGAACACAAAATAACCTACTCAGGTAAATGTAACACGGTCAAGAAATATCTACTGAATAGCGTTCGCTTGTAAGTCGTCGGTACACCTCGAGAAACCTCGGCACCCCCCGCAGCGATGGAGAACCCAGTGACTTACAAAACACTAAGAATAAAATCATAAATAAGTGAACAGCAATCTGCACACCGACCTTCTTTTCTGGTTTATGATTACACTGACCGATTTACAGCTTCTGGTATTCGGCTACATTCATGAGTGCGAAGATAATTTTCCCGCCAGCCATTTTCATTCCAGCGTAATTAACCGATTTCATGCGTAACACTGACAATGACAATGCCTTTCAATTTGAAAAGTTGAATAGGTTTATTTTTTAGCCAAAGAATCAGCATTGCCATACAACGTGGCAATGCTGCCAGCCTTTTGGGCACCTTAACTGTTACCAACGATGCGGACGAATTTTTGAGGCCCTATATTTCTTTTCTTTTTTATATACTTGTAGACATATACTTATGCATATTATCTTTTAAAACACTTATCTTATTAATGTGCAAATATTTTAAGATAATTAATAACAAATAAAAGAGAGTTATGAATAATGGTGAATTTATGCAGCATATTTGCTGCAGAGCAGGCGAATTTTTCGAAACCAATGGTTTACGAATTTCCTTCGGATTATGATTGCAATAAAATTGTATAACGCAAATGGGGTGCTAGTTTGCATAATAGGAAAAATCTACAGAAAGTGAGGTTTTAGTTGCATGAGGCCCCAATTTTTTTTTCTAAAATAAAAACAAAAGATATGGGACCATCGTCTAGGTAAACCACCACGCCCATTATAGCTTGATAGTGGATAAATTATAATATAATACCTACTTACATACTTTTTAGGTAGCTTTCATTCCTGGAAATGCGCTGTTGTTCTCCCGGACGTAAAAATATCGCGGCGGGATTTTATGGTACACTGGATTTTCAACTCTCGGTGTTGAACCGAGCATTGATAATCCAACGAAGTGCATCTCAGCGTGTCGAATAACACAATGCTTGATTTTAAACTCTCTGCGCTAAGTAGTGCGTTGAAGACTCAGTGCGCAGATCGAGCTACTGCAAACTGTAAAATTTTCCCAATTGAACATGAACTTTAGACTTATATGTTATAAAGTTGAAAATCTATCAAAGAAATTTTACAGATCGGGCTAGCTTGTGTGCTGGCGTCTGTACGTCCACTATCCCCAACATAAGAACTTAGTAGCAGAAAAACAACACCAAATAAATAATAATTTTCCCGAATATATTTCGCTATTACAAGATTCCCTTTTGTTAATTCTGTGTGCGTGTTATTCTGCTATCAAGTGGATATTTACGCAGGATTAACGACATGTTCTAACCTCTAACACTTTATTAGTTTGTGTTGCCATTATATTATCATCATAATGGGAATGGGTCCGTTCGTGTTGCAAGTAAATGGGTTGTCCGTTAAACAAACTACTGCAATCGTCACCTGGAGAGTTCCGAACCATAATAAAATGAATTTATGTCTTGCTGTCAGCGTGGAACTACCTTACTTACGTATTATTTATGTGTTTGGAGTTTACTCTTTTTTGCTTGCACTTTGAGATTGATTTTCCAAATGGTTACTTCAACTTTATTTTGATAGCAATGGCTTAAAATTACACAAGCAATGTTTTTTTGCAAATAACCAGCCAACAGTCATTTCTGTATTTCATTTCAGCGATTCTACCAAAACACCGAATTTCAAAGACCATCAAAGGTCTCCTCACAATGGTTCGCGTCAATCCGGTTAAGCTTGGAACAAATTGGACTGCAACTAGCAACAATTAGGGAGGTTACAGGGATTTGTAGTGTATTTACTTACATTTGGTATTCTGAGCATTGCATAGATAGGTACTATAGATAGGCACTATTCAGAGCTCTCGAATCTCCAGTAAACCAAGGAATAATTTCAGTAGTTTTGCTTTGATTAGGTATCTATATAAAGCCTTTACTACAGGTAGAGATGCATGGTGGCCCGGTGGTAAAGACCGCGACTTACGAGTTGTAGGTCAGTAGGTTCGAAAACAGCCAGGCACTTTACTTCGTGTAAATCATTTCATCACCACTACTCTCAAAATGGTGAAAGAAAACAGTTTGAGGAAACCGGCATATCTTAGCTGCACCAAAGTTCGAAGACATGTGACATTTAACAACCTCGACCCAGGTCACCACCTGAGGACCTAGTGCAGTTTGGTAGATGTCAGTGACGGACTGGCCGTTATTCACCGATAACCGCCCACTCCCTCTCACAGACAGGCCTGTTTCCCAGCAGTGGGAAAATGATAGGCTAATTATGCTATGGGTATGTGGTAGGTACGTAGTTCTTGACTTAACCAGTGTGATCATAACTTTATTGCCAAGCAATAGGGACGTAACCTTTTGTTTTTTACATGAAATAAGGTTGAAAATATCCACGTAATTAGGTATTATAAGGGTAATATAGGTATTGTACGTACTCATCTGCCGCCTCATATTGTTACTGCCTCGTTGTCTAGTGGTCGCAAGCGCTTCTGCTGAGCATGAGGTCCTGGTTTCGATTCCCAGGTCGGGCAAAGTGTTATTGGTTTGGTCTGTCTGGAATTTCTCGATAGCAGCCCGGAGTCTGGATTTCTGCCGGTTGATCGCAATAGGCTCGACCTTATTGCATATGTGTGTGTGTGTGTGTGTGTGTGTGTGTGTGTGTGTGTGTGTATATTTAGTTTTAGATGTAAAAAAAGAACTTGGACCCTTTCCAAATGCCCTTTTTACACCTAAAACGGTTACAACATCAAATTTAGTTTTACAATTGCAAATCAATATTCATATTTTAGGTCACTAGTTAGCGATATTTCATACTTCCATACCTACAATAATATTAACAAATTAATAAAAACAGGTAAATATTTGACAGCTATTTGCGACGTTGCCAACTTTCAGAATAAACGCTCTTAAACATAACTGGAGAAATTAGTGTACTTTAGTTACACCTTAGACCAACCTTTCGAAGAAACAAGGCGTGATGTTTTGTAACCTACTCATCATTTTAAGTAACCGAACTGCCAGCGGTCATCGACCCTGTAATCAGCTTGAGCACGCCACGATTAAGTAACGGTAAGTCTCCTCTGTGAGGAGTGGATTGAGAGGCGCTACGGCGTCCTCACCTTCCACCTGACGGAGGTCCTCACCGGACACAGTTGTTTCGGAAGGTTCCTGTTTCGCATAAGGCGGGAGGAAACGCCCGGGTGTTTCCAGTGCGAAGATCGTCCTGAGGACACGTTGAAGTATACCGGGTCTGCCCGGCTTGGGCGGAGCACCACCGTGTCCTCGTGGAGGCGATCGGCGGCGGCGATCTGTCGCGTCCGGTCCCGGTCCAGGCTATGGTATGGAGTGAGAGTGTATGTACCCTCGCGGTACTAGTCGCCACAGGAGACGCCCTAGGCGTCGGGAACCCCAGGCTGATTCTTGGCCACCGTAGGGCCGGGGTTGCGGGAGAAATTATTTAGGTAATGATTTCCCACTCTCGAAAAAAAACAAAAACCCTGTAATCAGCCAGCCATATGTGTATTCAAGATATGTTCCCTTTACTTCGAGCGGTGAGGGTCATCTCGCTTTTATTCCCTCTAAGTCCAGCATATGATTTCATCTTCGCTTTTATTCCCTTTACGTCGAGTCAAGCACTAAAATACTGCAAACCAGTGTGGACACGACTTTACGAAAGAAATAAAGCCAAGTTCTCATTTATTAGTGAAATTAGTCACAGTGAGCGAACTTTGATCTATCTCAAAGCTTTAGCAGATACAAGACGAAATGAGAGATTCGCCAAAGGGCTCAGCGAACTGGATTAGCCACTATCTCCTTTATCTGTGGAAGTTAGGAGTTAGGAGCCACCTGAATAATTATGTTCAGTCAGACTTGTAAGTTTGCAAACATATAGTACCTATCTTATACCTATATTATTATAAATTAAAGTTGCTTTTCGTGTCTGCCTGCATAGCTCGGCTACTTTAAAACCATAACTAAGATTTTAATGCAATTTTCACCGCCATTTACAGAATTTATTCCGCATGGTTATAATACTACAAGTATAGGGAAATATCTGAAAACTACACATTTATAATTAAATCATAAAAAACAGGGTCTATAAGCAAGGAACGGCGCGGTGTGGCGGTCCAAATTTTTTAAATGTACAGACGCCAGCACATCGAGCTACCCCAAACTGTCATATTTTCCGAATAGAACATGAACCTTATGATGATGATGGGATTTCATTAAATAACTTCTGCCAGTCTGGGTGGAGCGAAAGGCCGTGTCAGACTTACTGACTAAAACCCACCCGTGTTCCTTC
Organism: Antitype chi; assembly: GCA_947359405.1. NCBI lineage: Eukaryota > Metazoa > Arthropoda > Insecta > Lepidoptera > Noctuidae > Antitype > Antitype chi. The sequence goes on from OX375823.1 coordinate 5,397,200, forward strand.
AGTTGCCTGTGTGCCAGGGGCCACGGTATCTCTTTCGAACAACCCGCAACCCTTGGCAGGGCAGACATAAACGTGCAAACCGTAACCATGAATTCTGATTGAAGTTAATGAATCAGTTGGTAGTCAAAAAAAATCTTGTGTTTCATAGAAAATTGCAATACCTACGCGGTCAGAATGTATGGAACAGCATTTTTTTATTAAATAACCAGCGAAAAATTTCACGCAGGGGGAAAAGAATCATGAATCTACTGAACCCATGGTAACAGGTTGTGCGTCGATTTCCCTGCCATCCTGTATGATAAGGAAATCTCAACATTTTGTCATGTCTTCAAAAAGTGCGAAGCAGGGCCGCGCCGGGTCGCTAGTCCACAATATAATCACTATCCGTTCTTGTTAGCGTGTAGACTAATGGAAGTCGTTGTAAAAGTTTTACCTTAACCTTGTCATGGATCTGCTAGGGGTACGAGTTGTTCGAAAGAGATACTGTCGCCCCTGGCACACAGGCAACTGAGGGAACACGGGTGGGTTTTAGTCAGTAAAAGTCTTGCACGCCCTCCTGCTCCACCTAGAGCAGGAGAAGTTATTTAATGTTTTCCCACCCACAAAACAAAAAAAAACCTTGTCATGGATGAACACTGCAACAATGTCATCGTTATTTTACGGGCAAAAAAAACCCCTCCGAACGAACATTAAAAAGTATGTAGGTAGAAAAAAAATCAGTACACTCAACTGTTACATCTTTACTTTCCATGAGGAACTTTACAAATGAGAACTGTATTAAAATATGTCTCGATTACTAGAAATTTGTTACAAATACTATTATTTATTAGTTATTCTTCTTCTGTATCGGGTGGATACTAACTAGCGGCAACAGATTTTTAGTTAGGTACCGAGAGAAAAAGGACAGTTCTCATTGGTAAAGTTGCCACAGTTGAGGATATATACGAACCAATTTTCTAGGCCTAAAATAAGACTACAGTCAGTACCTATGTAGGTACTAATGTATGCCTACAAGTATAGTCAATCATTTAGGCACAAAGGTACCTACCAACGCTACATGGTTATCAAATATTTATATTAGGTACCTTCTACTAACATACCAACGACAATCGATCGTTATTAATGAGCCACAAGTTTACTTGGAAAGTAGTCTACTTATATTATAATTGAAACCAAATAACTTCCCTTAAAAATATGAAGGGCCGAAACATAATGAAAATCAGAATATATTTTCAGTTAGTAACTGCATTTTTATCGCTATCTCCATAATTTCGAGGGGTGACAATTAGGGCGGAATATCATTCAAAATGCGATGGGTTTTGATTGATAGCGTGGCACCCCTGCTTGGCCAGAGCCAGAGGTGTGATAATACAATACTTACCTACTTTGTAGTCACAGAATTGTTGGAGTAAATGTGTAGAGAGGAATGTAATTTAATCGTTGCTAATAGCTAGGTGCTTTATAGCGCTAGGGTAGCCCGGAATCATCAAATTATCTTTCATTTTTTTAGTTAGACGCGCTCAAATAAATATATACCGAAGTATGGGTACTTAGGTTAGGTACCTAATCTTTAAAAATCATAATTAGGTACATACCCGTGGTACATACCTACTCTGTCTTTCATTACTCTGTGGTTAGAATCGACCGCAAACGTCAAGGTTTTATGAAATATTCATATACCTATTCGGCCAATTTGAACTAAGAGAGTTGTTTTGATGATTTTAATTAATACAGGTACTTCGGCAAACGACCTACCTGTTTGTTACCATGCTGACTATTACAGACTGACCTGCAAATTGCAAAATATAAAAAAAAAACTTTAAAAAAAGTCGCGGCTGACCCTAGTGCGTATTTCTGATACTACTTTTTATAGAATGCTTTCTGTTGGTATGTAGCCGAGCTCTTTCCGTCCGCTGAACTCTGCTCCATGAGTCTGCCAATTTCGGATTGGCATGTTGGCCACATTGTAGAGCCATATAAAATTCCATAGCATTTGCAAGCACCACTCGTATCAACGTTCAAACTCTGGACCAAATTCCTCCTTGGTAATGTAGGTTATCTCTGAATTTTCGATTTTGCTACACCAAAATGACAGCTGCGATATGCGAAAGATGGAAAAACTACCAATGTGTAGAATATGTTTAGTGAAGCTTGTAGGTAAGAATGTGTGTAGTGGTCAATAGGAACTTGCACGAATGAGAAGCTGACTGATGTAAAAGCTGTGATAAAAGGTCGATCGAGACTGTAATGCATGTCTATAGTTTAGTGGGTTTTCTTCACTCAGGTTTAATGACATGGTTTACGGTGAGAACCTAAAAGGAAATGCTGTTTTGGGTCTCAGGCTGGACATTTGGTTGTCTGTGGGATGAATAAAAATCGTCTATGAATAATTCGATAAGAGCTTATACTTTGAACCTCCTTTCTGTAACCTAATTGCGAAATGCACTACCACCAATGATATTCTGAATAATTTTAAAGGTTATTTAAGTATATCCATTGCTTGATATTGTAGAAGAATTTGTCTACTCAACAACGTAAATAACGCAATGAATGTTGTTGAACTGCCACAATGAAAGCCATTATTACTGATAATGTGTTTCGCAGTTACTCCACCACATTGCTTGCTACCTCTTCATCGTCAGCAATATTACGAAGATTAAGAACATATAAACTGTAGCGACACTACAGAAAAACACTTCGCAACAATATGGAGAAATACAAAAAGAGAAGTGGCGCCATCTACAACGCCACAGGCGAACTACGCAAAGACGCACGTCATAGAAAAACCTAGATCGCGCAGTTAAAGTTTACCGCGCGATTTGGATAGGTACAACATCCCGACATCAACCGTCGGGCAGTTGCCCACCAGACACAACACCCGTCTGGTCGGAGGATCCTCCCTTTTCCATAGAGTATGAGTGAACTTTACACCCTGTTCCTCATACCTCTATACTGGTGACCCCGAAATGGACGTCAGCGCAGCCTTCGAGCAACGTGACGTCATCATCATCAAGACCACTTCCTCAAGCTTTCGAGCAGCGAGCCACACAGCCAGCCAGCAACCACGGCCTCAACGGGTATCCTGACCACCAGCATGCAGCGAACCGCATTCCTGGTCAGCACCCTCAGCCTCAACAAGCGACCACGGCACTACTGCTCTTCGGCCGGTCGAGAGCTCAATCTCCCGGTCGACAACAGCAGTCAGCCGCATCGCGGCGCTGTATCACGACGCACCGGAACAGCGCCGGCCCCGACTCACTGGGGTTCGCACCACCGCAGACAGTTCCGACTCACCGCGAACTTTGCGACACCGGTTCCGACCCACTGGAACCACAACTGGCACTGGCAAGCATTATAATATGCACGGACTTCGCCCACTATCGACCTCCGGTCTCCGGGGGGGAGTGATGTAGCGACACTACAGAAAAACACTTCGCAACAATATGGAGAAATACAAAAAGAGAAGTGGCGCCATCTACAACGCCACAGGCGAACTACGCAAAGACGCACGTCATAGAAAAACCTAGATCGCGCAGTTAAAGTTTACCGCGCGATTTGGATAGGTACAACATCCCGACATCAACCGTCGGGCAGTTGCCCACCAGACACAACACCCGTCTGGTCGGAGGATCCTCCCTTTTCCATAGAGTATGAGTGAACTTTACACCCTGTTCCTCATACCTCTATAAAACCAAATAACTGAAATAGCTAGGAACCTAACTGAAGGTTTTATAGAAACTTACCTAGAATGAATACGCCTAAATGAATTCATTAAGCGTTCATCCGGCCGAGACCTTAGCTGATGTAATATGAGGCTCAGATGGCTCAGACTATAGGTTCATTTATACGTGGCGCCGACTTTCATTGGCCGAATTATATGGCTCAAGCCTTGGCGACCAGCCAGCAGAAGGCGGCGCCAGAAATTTCACGGCTCTCTTCACTTTGTATGAGAATTAACCCAGACATTATAATTTTATTATTCTTTTTTCCTTTTTAATATTATTCATGCTGTGGTTATGCTTTTTAGAGCAAGTCAACGGCAAAATGAGGTCGGAAACGTAGTAAAAATAAAATAATACTGTTAACTTTTACGAATCTCATTTCACCGTAGCACCATCTTGTTTAATTGAATTTAATGAGGGCGTCGATAAGTCGCCCTAATTAAGCTCGTTATGAATGGAGTTTCAATCGCGCAGGAGGGCAATCTCGGGGGGAAGAAAACAAGGAATTTCATTAAGAAATAAAAACTTTTATTATTATCAGTTCAAATATCGTATTTACATTCTTTTAAACGAGTAAAAGCACATTGTTTATACATTACAAAAAAAATATTTAAAAAATCGTAACTAAATCAGTAGCGGGACAATTTCGTGATACGTAAAATAATAGAACATAGTTAATCGAAAATAACCTATGATAGTTAAAAATTAAAATAAATCTCATATCGTCCGTGTACTTCGGAACTTATACAATCGGCAATGGCAACTCGTATAGGACTGTCGTAACTAAGAAACAGTAACAACTAACTGATTCATTAATAATAATACCTATATACAATTCGTTCCTTCGTAACGAACGGGAGCCTTACGGCTTCGGTCTGTACATCGTACAAATGCAAATTATTATGTATACAATAGAATTTCCACTATTCTCAATATAAATGCTCGACGTAATCTCGTATCGTACATCTGTGTGCCTCACTCAACGGGTGAATTATTTACTTTGCAACCCTTACTCACTAGAGCTGCGAGTGCGTCTGAACCACGAGTGCGCTCCGCAAATTCAATTGCTAACTAATTTCATTACTACATTAAAACGGTGAATTCTGAGAAGACTTTCATCGGGTACTAGGATATATTCTATACATATATTTGATTAGATTAATGGATTAAACATCGATATTCGACAGTATCTACACACTTCACAAAATAACACACTATCTAGACAACGGGCGGCGGATTGCGTCCCTTTGCTATTAAAAACACGTCAACAATTCAACAATCAAATAACGAACGTATATTACAATAAACAATTATTAGACGAACCCGCCTTAACACCTTCAAAATTCGTAGACAGTTTTTACCACACTCGCGTTTCAGCTACACATCGCCGCTCTTCCTAAGCTACATACAATAAAACTCAACAAACCATATACACTGAAAATATTGCGTTTCACATACTATACAATTTACGTACTATTTGGTGTTCGGAACCATATTATGAATTAACTACTCGATAGTGCCGGGGGCGGCTTCTGAGTTTGTGACGTAACAATTTTGTGCTCAATTTAGTTAAATTTTGTTTAATTCTGCTAAGTGCAGCCCCCGGCACTCAGTGTAAACGTCTCTAAACCTCGGTAAGGACTACACTAAGTTGATCTATGCTCACTAGTGTTTATTTTTATATCCGCGCACACTGACAACTCGATTCTACTTACTACTCGATTCTATTACTTATTATCGATTTTTGTCGCGTATTTTGGCAGTGCGTTCAGTGCGATTCAATTTGTTATAAGGCTTTATTCGCTTAGTCTTAGCGTAGGTAACATTTATTTGATTTTTTTATTGCTATTCGTCACCGATTTTATTTACAGAAATGATATTCGCTTCTAGACTAGCTTTACTTTTAAGACTACATACGAAAATGACCTTTATGCGATAGGTACTAATGTCTTGATTAATTTTAAGTTCCCCGGATTCTATGAGGCGTTTATTTTAATTGTTGGCACAATTTCCGTTTTTTGTAGGGCTACAATCTATTTCGAAATCACAGATAACTTGTTTGTGTCGCTATCTCACAAAACATCGAAGATATCGCATTAACGTTTCGTCTTATGTTAAACTGCCAAGTTGCCAATGCGCCGGTCCTACGTTACTTACACTGCACTTCTAACCTTACGTCGTGGGGATCACTAAAATTTTACTAAACTGGTTAATTTCACTAGTCTTTAGTCTTGACGGAACCTATTTCCATCTACACTACCTCGCCTCGCTCAGAACAATGATTAGTATATTATTTTATATAAATCGTCGAATTTCCTATCACGTTACAATTTACAGTAGGACGGTCCCACACTTGATTATATTTGAGATCTGCGAAGATTAAATAATTTTGGTAATAGATGATCTCCGTTCAATTCACATGGTATCACTGGAGGCGGCGCACGGGCCGCGACACATCTCCTCGCCACACTAACTTTACTATTTGAGCACCGTGGAAGGAATGTGTGCATAAGATTTAGATAAACGCCAAGATGGAAGAACCCCTACCATGAGTTACGACGATTCAACATCCGCTAGTTCGAATAAACATCGGAAAATAGCCAATAGCAACCCATATTTGATTTATTACCAATTAGCAATCAATCGCAAACTCATGCTAGAAGCTCAATGATAAAACCGTATAGTTTTCATAAGACTGCATTAGTTAACTTCATCGACAATTATCCCTTAATAAATATAAATAAACATCTTCAAAATTTTTACCAAATTATGAGCATATATTTCCAGCATAAAAATCTTTTAAAATAATACGTCATACTCTTCTCAATTATAGATATACATGGCACACTGCTCTGTTTATATATTTATAGTTATAATTCATACATTCGTTACCTATCAGTTTACCTTGTCACCATAGAATAATTGAATTATATGGATGGATATTCCGTTGGAAGCTTAACAAGCACTAATAGAATAATAGAAAGGACAAAGCAATCGACGGACGAACAAACAATGATGTGGGGTTTTTTGAAATCAACTGAATACTGTCGGCATTCGATGCCAGTTCGAGTGATTCTTTTTTTTTTAATCTAGACGATAGAACTATCACGAAATGTTGGTCCGACGGAGCGAGTCAGTCAGAATGTGACGCCTCCTGGTGCAGTATAGGGATCGCGGCGTAGGCGCCGGGCAGAACGAAAAAAGCGTAATTGATTCGACTAAAGGGCTCGTGGGCTAACTCTCACTTGATGGTCGCGTGTCGCGTCTCTGGGTGCAGGCACACGCCCTCCACTGTGAATATTGATACCTCTGTAACAATGGAAAACACGTTTAGTTTGGCGGTTTTATTTGATAAATTGCACAGGTTCTATTATGAATGTGAAGTAGATTTTTGTAAAAAAATTATGCAGAGATGTTTATATTTTTTTAATGACATAATAGGTATTATAAATGTGAAGGCTTTTTCATAAAATTTGGTGTCATTTTCTTTTCATTTCATCTCTTCATATAATTGAACACCATTTTAGTTACCAAATGGTTATCTATACATATAATAAAATTGTAGAAAAGTGGTGTCTGTACAATCGAAATATATAAAAAAAAGTAGCAGGGGTTGTTATTATATCGATGCCGAACCCGAGATTGTAATTATTTTTTTTTTGTCTGTTTGTCTGTGTGTTTGTGCACGCTAATATCAGAAACGGCTTATTCGATTTAGATGCGGTTTTCACTAATATATTGTAGTAAGCTTCACTTAACATTTAGTGTTAATTTCATGTCAATCGGTTCATAAATAAAAAAGTTATGTCAATTTAAAAAATCACGGCGAACATTTGTTAAGGTATTCTATCAGAGTACGTACACGCCTCGCGCCTGCGCGTCCGTGGCTATATAAAACGCGCTGAGAGCCGCGCCGCGATGGCCATACGTCAAATATCGTACAGCCTTCTCAATAAGGGGGAATTCAACATAACCGATTAAATGCTAGTCTTTTTGGTTTGTGTAGCTCACCGTCGGGCAGGTCGCGGAGCCGCGGCGGCAGGTCGGCGAAGTAGGCGTGGTGCAGCGCGCGCTGCGCGGGCAGGCGGCGCGCGGGGTCGGGCTGCAGCAGCGCGGCGGCCAGGCGCTCGGCGTCGCGCCCCGCCTCGCGCAGGCGCGGGAAGGCGCCGCCCAGCGCGCGCGCCGGCGCCGCGCCCCAGCGCGCGGAGTGCGCGCGCAGCCCCGGCAGGCGGCTCACGCCGATCCAGCTCTCCTCCGTAGGGGTGCCCACCACCTGTGGGCGACACGGGTACACATCTGTTTTTATACGAAACTGGTGAAGCTCGTCAAATAGACGCGAGTCGAAGTAAGAGGTTCTCGTCGTCATACTCCTTATACCATTTTAGTTGGGTCGAAACATAATGCTCCTTGCATTATGTCTTACCTAACCTACCACGATTAATAATAATATGCAACACAGCATTATACAGGATAAATTTTGAACCAGGGCGCAAACTGTAACCATGAATTCAGCATATCATTGTAGACCCCCCCAGCGCAGACATTTTTCGTAAGTTATATAAAAAAATCAGCTGTCCCATACATTTTAACCACGTAAATATTTCACTTTTCTATGAAACAGCTGATTTTTGTTTTTGTATGACTGACAAAACATGTCTGCGCTGGGGAGTCTACAATGATTATGCTAAATTCATGGTTACAGTTTGCGCACTGAATAAAAACTTTTCCTATATAATTTACTACTTACTTAAAGTACGCAAAAAAAACCTTTGAAAAATTATCGACCATGTCCTTAAAAAGTTGACAAAATGATTAAGTCAAAAGAAAATTTACCCAAAAAAATATTCGTACCTTAAATATTTTATCTAGTTGGTCGTGTGTGTCCCTGACTCCCGGGAAGGTGGGCACTCCGCAGAGCATCTCCACGAATATGCAGCCGACGCCCCACATGTCCAGTGACGTGGAGTACTCCGTGCTACCCAGTAACACATCTGCACAAAACAAATACCATTGGTAAATCATCTCGAAAGACTATTGCCTCTTGTGGCTGTTCGACAAGTGGCATGTAGGTACTTAATCAAAATCGTGAATTCATTAATTCACTAATATACAACGGCAAATTGCGTACAGTGTCTTTAGGTGAGCAATAAGGACGGATGACTGAAAATGTTTTTTTTTTTTAAACTTTGCCCCAAACTAGGAATTTCTCCTGCTTCGTGGGTGCGTTTACAAACATTTAAACTCACATACACAAACAGCCAAACCCGGAACAACTACTTGTAGGTAATGGAAATATTTGTTCCGTGCGGGAATCGAACCCGCGACACGCAGCGCAGCAGTCAATCGCTTAACCACTGCGCCAACCGTGCGTATAAAAGGGTTAACTAGGGGAATAAAGTTTATATGAAAGTTCGTCAGTCAGCCGATGGGACCATCGGGCCCACGCACTGCTTGTACCTATTTCAGTTTATTATTAATGAGTGCTAGAGAAGATTTTCAGCATTTGGCAGCATAAAAACAAAGGAAAAATATCTGATTTATTAAGATTGGATTTGACAAATTTTTGTCAGTTAGCTTGGAAGCCAATAAAATGTTGATTCCGCACTTAATATTACCTACTTAAAGTCTAACACGCTACTTTTTCAGAGAGAAAAATAAACTGTCTAAAAGACACTCTACAACAATTTAGCAGACTCTTGGTAAGGGTCGTGAAAATGGCGAGCTGAATATAAAAATGAAGATAAATGACGACTCGTGACAGCCATAAAAGTATATTTAGGGATAGTAGGCGAACATTCAATTCTCACTGTGCCAGTATATAACGTAAATTCACATTATATGGTTGACAATAATTTATCACTATTATTGATATGTTTCCAGAAGCTAAAAACAAACAATAAAGTACTCATAATGACTAGTAAATGTTTTGTAAACATAGAAAGAAGAATAATCATGAAATAATTCAGAATTAGAGATGCAACAGTATAGTGTCGATAGTTCAACGCAGATGCGAACTTCACATAATTTTGGTACGTAGTCAATATTTACGACTTACATACGTAGATACTGTCACAATTAATCACAAGTCTCGGCATTTTATAAGCCTTGTGATAGTAGCTACTATTTCTAGCAATCGTAGTGTTTTTCTTATAGGTGCACAGGTTAAATTTATTATAGCGTGAAGTTGTGTGGGGTAGGTGCGAAATCTTTTCAAAAGAATATCTAGCTATTCTTAGCAGAAAACTGTAGAAGGATTGTATTATTTACTTCAGCAGGGTGTCCTTAAGAGGGCCCCTCCTGGTCCGTACCTATCGTCAACACGAGCATGATTGAAAAGCTTGTTGTTTAAAGGAAAATTGGCGCTCGGAGATTTCACAAAACTTGTTCTAGGAAATAAGTATTTGAGAAAGCCTTGCAAGTTTAAAAAAAAACTGGCATTTAGAATCTTCAATAGAGTAGCTAGGTTTCCATGAAGACGTTTTCTTTACTTTTTCTTTGTATGAGATGTTTGTATTTCTGTACATTATGAACGGCCAAAGTTCAGATAAAATTTGATTTTCACACGTCTTTCCTGAATTCGGTTCTTATAAGTTTTATTTTATTTTTTGCCCCATTGAAACCTAGATTTATAAACCACAAGATTGTTATCTAAGTATTCAAAATATCTAGCGAAAAAAAATTGTTATAACGCCATAATCATATACCGAGGATTTGTATGACAATTATAACGGGTTGGCCGCTCTTAAACACATCACTTTGCTCAAATACCGCAAACAGAATAACAAATTATATTGCACTTCCCCAGTTCGCGTGACAATATAACGGGCGACACCCGTTAAACCATATTACAGTAAAGTTTTCAAGGAAAGCATTACTTCTAAATATAAACAGCGCCTGTCACTTCTAATTTTACTAAGTCTGTTACTAGAATTTTCATAATGGTTCCCTTGTTTTCTCCAGGAAGCTCTTAATAGTTGACTGTAAAATATCAGTAGTACCTATTATCGTTTTAAGCCAAGACAAATTCATAATTGAGTTTCTGATTAAAGAGTTAATGGGCTGTTTGGAGACTGTTTTCAAAGGCACGAGATATATTGCATGTTCATTTTCAAACGACTACTTCGCAAGTTAACTAAATAACTAACATTCACCATTAATAAGGCCGTTAAAGAAATTCTTTTAAGAGGGAAGCGGAGGGCGGAATAGTTCTTTGCAATTTGCAGGCAAGTGTCAAGTTCATCTAATAATTTCATTTAATGAATTAAGAGATATAAGATTAAAATTCTGTAAAGCCATATTTGTTACGAATTGTCGTTTGGCAAAATTGATAACAATTGTACCTTAAGCAGTGTAATGGCTTGCTAAAGTTTAATTAGGATAATATCAAGTTCACTTTAAGATTTGTGATTGGAAGAACACATATGGTTTTGAGAAGCTGGCTTGAGCCCCAGCGATCCGCCACTGTCAACCGAGCACAAAACCAGATTCCGGCGGGTTGCTACCTGAGAGCAGGCTGACTGGCAGGCCTTTGCATGAAATCGTAAGAAACTTGCTCGTAACCATACTACTAACAATCTACATGTCAACCAGAAAAGGTATGCGCTTCGGTAATCTTCGCATTTCCGAATAATTACGATCATCGCGCCACAGAGTCACCCCCCACAGAGGCAATGCTTCTAATTCTAAGCTTTATAGTACTGCATATATCATGGCGCGTTCCTAAATAATTATTTCTGTCTGGTTACCTACTCCAGTCTCAGATCGTCATTTATCACTCGAAAAGTTTTGATAAGCTTTTTGGAATTGCATGAGGTTGTAAATTTATAATTTTTTAAACATGCCAATACAAAGCAGCAAAGTTCTTCATAGTTGTAACCGCTCTAAATGAAATCTCATCATGCCGCGTTCGTATTTCCGAAGATAGTCGATGGTACCCGAAGCGGATACTTTTCTTTGGAAATCTTTACTTACCAGGTGGCCGATACCATAGCGTGACGACCTCGTGCGAGTACGTGTGGCTCGGCACGGACTTGGCGCGAGCCAGACCGAAATCCGCCAACTTCAGCTCGCCGTGAGTACTTATTAGTAAGTTCTGAGGCTTCACGTCCCTGTGCCAAGGAAAAGGAATTATTAGACACTATGTAAACTGAAAGAGTGGAATTAATGAGCTCAATGTATATTTCCTTCTTTGCGGAGCATTTTTCGACAAAACTCTTACATGAAAAGAGCTAGCAGAGTATAAAGATATATTATAAGAGTATACAGGATAGCAGATCTTTGACAGTCGTTACGGGTAGTCTGAAGCCCAAAAGTCTGACAAATAAGTCTTACCAAGGGGTATCATATTACCCGGTAATTGGGTTGTGGAGGTCAGATAGTCAGTCGCTCCATGTAAAATACTGGTATTCAGCTGCAACCGGTTAGACTGGAAGCCGCAACATAGTTGCGAAAAAGCTAGGCAGATGATGATGATAGGGTAGCAGGGATATAGACGCGCAAACTGTAACGATGAATTGAGCACATGTTTCTAGAACCCGTAGCGTATAATGAAAGAAAATTTTGAAATGCGGGGTTGAGAATATGTTCTGGATACATAGTAACAGGTTGGGCATCACGTCCTGCCACCTTGTGTGTCGAGTGTTGACAACCTCTGTTTATTTTCCACCAGTGTTTATAGAATTTTGAAATGCGGGGTTGAGAATATGTTCTGGATACATAGTAACAGGTTGGGCATCACGTCCTGCCACCTTGTGTGTCGAGTGTTGACAACCTCTGTTTATTTTCCACCAGTGTTTAAAGAATTTTGAAATGCGGGGTTTAGAATCATGTTCTGGATACATAGTAACAGGTTGGGCATCACGTCCTGCCACCTTGTGTGTCGAGTGTTGACAACCTCTGTTTATTTTCCACCAGTGTTTATAGAATTTTGAAATGCGGGGTTTAGAATCATGTTCTGGATACATAGTAACAGGTTGGGCATCACGTCCTGCCACCTTGTGTGTCGAGTGTTGACAACCTCTGTTTATTTTCCACCAGTGTTTATAGAATTTTGAAATGCGGGGTTGAGAATATGTTCTGGATACATAGTAACAGGTTGGGCATCACGTCCTGCCACCTTGTGTGTCGAGTGTTGACAACCTCTGTTTATTTTCCACCAGTGTTTAAAGAATTTTGAAATGCGGGGTTTAGAATCATGTTCTGGATACATAGTAACAGGTTGGGCATCACGTCCTGCCACCTTGTGTGTCGAGTGTTGACAACCTCTGTTTATTTTCCACCAGTGTTTATAGAATTTTGAAATGCGGGGTTTAGAATCATGTTCTGGATACATAGTAACAGGTTGGGCATCACGTCCTGCCACCTTGTGTGTCGAGTGTTGACAACCTCTGTTTATTTTCCACCAGTGTTTAGAGACACTGAAGTAACAATTTCTTCGAAGTTCACTGAAACCTGTCCATTCTCTACGAATCCTTTTACTGATTTATTTCCCCTGCCCGTCTACTGTCTCTTATTCTACTCTAATATTATCAGTGATTGGCCTTCCTTCACTAAAACACACACACACACACTACTCGAGAAGTCGATCGAAGTTAAGCGAATACGAGAGTGCAGAAGGGTACTTCGGTTCGCTTCGTGCAACCTCGGTTCGCCTCGGGCGACTTCCGATCGTATTCGATTTTTGCGCCCGAGTTAAAGGACTCGAAGCGTCCCGTAGTTCTTAGCATGTATAGATAGTTACGTATTTCGGACAATTTCAGTATTTCGCCGAAGCAACTTCACGAGTAGTGTAGTGCAGATATAATGTTCAATGGAAAAGCGCCAGGGCAGCTCGCGAAATTCAAATTTTCTTAGTTTTTTTATTTAAGTCGGGTACTACTTCAGGGCATCCACCGTTACTATCTGTATCTTAGCTGTTAGTTTTCTGAAGAAAAAAAGTCCTATTTGTAGGCTATTGTGATCGGTTGACCAAAGCCTCGACAACCAATAAAATAATTTCACATGATGGCTCCTTCACACAGGCGCAACGCGACACTTTTATAACAATTTCTATGAAAGATTTATGGAAATTGTTCTACGAGTCTCGTCGCGCCTGTCTGCTGAGCCTTGAGTGTGATTTGCGAACAGATTAATTTGGCTTTTAAAACGAGGAATAACTGTCTCTGTTCGAGAGCAAAAAAACTAACAGGTGAATATATAATACGTTTTCAATGAATGAATGAAAGAATAAGGTAATGTGATTACGAAGGGACCGTTGCCCAGTTTATCATCAACGGCAAAGAAATGGACAGTAATTGAATTTTTCTTTTTTTTTTCTATTAAATTTTCGCAGCCATTATTAAAATGGGATACTAACTCAGCAAAAACATAAAACAGTCGATTCGAAAAAAAAACCGTTTTTAGATTTTAGCGGAATATCACCCTCACTCATACATCAAGTAGGGTATTTACCATTATTGTGTTCAAACTAACTTTTTATATGTACCCACTATGTATAAATTTTTGCTAGAGACTTTTGAGGAACCGGTTTGTCGAAATATATTCATTCCATATTCAACCAGCATTTGCGTCTCATTTTCATACCCTGCGTATCTAACAAGATTGCAAAATCATACCACGGGAACCTTAGCAAAACAACGTTCCGAACTACCAACTATTCCATGTTCCTCATCTCCGCATATTAATAACAATATAAACTAATAGTTTCGTTATTACAGGAAGACCATAGTTTTATTATTATAAACAGCGAATGCACGGTATATGCACGCCATTGTTTACCTTCGCCTCTTACAGACGATATTAAAATAGCCGAGGAGAACCTACGTATTATGCTAGGTAGATTTTTAAACCAGACTGTCTGGGGAAATTGAGAATAATTTTAAAGTCAATGGCTGAAGAGACGTTGATTGTTTTGTAAATGAAAATTGGTGGCATGCAGTGAGAAATATTATCAACAATGTGGAGTAAGAATTTCGAATGTTTTTGCTCTGTTTTCTTAAAAAAAAATACACTAGCGTGCACGGAAAATTATCAACAAATAAAATCCAACGTTGCATCCTACTTAATATTTCAAACGCGAAAGTTTGTAAGTATGGATGGATGGATGTTTGTTACTCTTTCACGTAAAAACGGCTAAACGGATTTAGATGAAATTTGGCACACGATAGATTATTACCTAGATTAACACATAGGATACTTTTTATCCCGGTAGTACGTTCCCGCGGGATAATTTCCGACTTGCACGCGGGCGAAGCCGCGGGTGGAAACTAGTTTTATATAAGTCTGAAAATCGCACTATGAGCAAGAGAGTGAGTGAGTTTGAGAGTTTTTTCATCTGTCAAAAAGGTTTTTAACCATGAAAACATCTGCCAGGGGTGCGGGTTGTTCGAAAGAGATACCGCGGCCCCTGGCACACAGGCAACTGAGGGAACACGGGTGGGTTTTAGTCAGTAAAAGTCTGACACGCCCTCCTGCTCCACCCAGAGCGGGAGAAGTTATTTGATGATTTCCCACCCAAACAAAAAGCCATTAAACATCCTAAAAATATGAGCCTTTAACTCCTTATCCTAAAGCAGGACCAACACCTAATTCCGTTGAAAAAGAATGTCTAGCTCTAAATAAACAAAGCAGACAGGGTGGCAAGCAGTACGTATGTCGAAGTCCCGACGCACATACTGTAACTATGAATTCATCACATGATACTAGTTTATCATCGGTTATCTAAAAAAAATCGCTGCAAACTGCAAAATCTACGCCGCCAAAATATATGGAATAAATATCTTAATTCATCTTCGCAACATGTATTTTTCTCCCATATTTCTTTATTAGTCAGTCATCTCGGTAGTCACTCCCTTTCTATCCATATCATCTTTCACACAGTCCATCCATCGTTTCTTTGGTCTTGCCCTACTCTTATAGCCATCGACATTTTACCCAAAACTTTCTGCGCGACATTTTCTCTACCGATTTTCGCACAACTTTTCAGTTACCGGTGCCACTTTCAGACTTCGTCTTAAAGAAAAAAAAAAGGAAAAAAAAAACGTTTATTTGCGGTAAACATGACGCAAAAAAGGACAGGAACACAAAATAAAATAAGAAAAGGTTGAAGGAAACATGCGTCACATCCATGCACGCATGCATGTTATCACTCAGCATTATGCTGCGACCCCATGTAATACAGAGCCCCCGCGCTTCTCTTGCCTCTTCCTCTTTCCTCATTCCTCATCCCTGCCATCCTGGTGTGAATATTTGCACCTTCTTTTCATACCTGTGTAAAACTCTTCTCCTGTGACAGTATGAGAGTCCTCGCAGCAACTGGAACATGTACAGCCTCACATTGTGGTGATTCAGGCCACCGGGATGCCTCTCCATGTATTGTGATAGATCCGTGTCCTGGGCGAAGAAAAAATTTGTCAGTATATTTTGTTGCATGGTACGCATCATCACGTCAGAAGTGATAGTAGTAGATTGATATCTACTGACTTGGTGAGCGGTACATTTACAATTCATCTCTTGAATTCTTCTGCTCTGACACAAAAGAAGAATTGTATATGTTCTTGTGTTTTACATTTCATGTTGTTGAAATAATTACGAAATTATTATAATTTCAAAACATTAATATGGCTTTCGAAATTATATTTTCTAGAAACCAGACTGTTTCGTAAAAAATATGACGATTCTGGGAGGTTTATTGATGTATGTATTAAATTATTATAATATAAATGATAATGAATATCGCGGGCTGTTTTTAAGGAATCACTTCAAATGTTACTACCATCGCACAGTAGACTGAATGTTGTCACCATATTTTGGTCTAGTCATCTTCTATAATATTCTCGTATATATAAAAATTAATCCCCATGCAAAAAGCAACACACTTGAACGACTGGACCAATTTTGCTAATTCTTTTTTTGTTATTGTCAGGAGGTTTTTATGAAAGAAAAAATTTAAAAAGTTGCGCGTAACATTCGAAAATTTAAGAAAACTTCACGACCATTATAAGTTTTCTAAAATTACACCAATGCGGATTCAATATTCATAGATGAGACAGGACGTCTGTCGGGTCAGCTAGTTTCTGATATAAAATGGTGATGTCGTCATTCTGTTGTAGGTATATCTACCTATTATCTATCTATTATATTGTTTACTAGCTAGGAGCATACCAAGATGATGTTGACGAAAGCGAGTTTTGTAGCTTTTTACAAACAATATAATAAACAAATAAATGGTCAAGGACTTCCTATTGCAGTAGCATAAACAAATATTAAAATTGGGTGTGTCGCGACAAAATAAAAGTGAAACTTGACGTAAAGCGTCAATTCAAACAAAAACAGTATTTACCGATGACATCAGCCTGGACACTTTAGTTTCACTTTCAAGTACTACAAAGACGAATTTAATATACAAAACGTAGGTAGTAAAAACGGTGAAGAAAAACAAAATCTCTTTTACATCAAAGTGCGTCATCTTGAAGAATAATAACTACTAGAGGTCGCTATACACAAAATAAGCTTTAGTTATAATCCTCAACGGTAATCGAATTTCAATTGATATTGGAAACAAAGATACGTCAAATGAAATTGGATTCGTGAACAGACTACTGGTTAGAGATATTTGTGTTTAATATATTTTTGAGATTAAAGTCAATGAACTATGAAATTGGGATTTTGTCAGCAGCGTTATTTATTGGCACTTTCCCCCTTAGTCTTTACAATTAAACTTAACAGGAAAATAACATTTAACCCAATTCAAAACAAGTGCCTACCACATTGTACATTGTAACATTCAGAAGGGGAAAAATGAATATGAATTCCGCACTCCACTAGAATAAAAGCGAATGCAAGTGCAGTAAATGTTTGTTACGATCATCGATGGAATAGCTTTCAAACTTTGAACCGATCAATCATTGGGTTATTGTAAACTCACCACAACGAAAATTTGCCACATTTAAAAATATTGGTTAACTTGCCACAGTGACAAAATAATTCACAACAGGTATAGTAAACTCGTCACAGGTACGTCAAACTTGTTTTAAATGTACCGACAGTAAAACGATATTAGTTCTACATTAGTGTTTAGTAAAAGTAATGTAGTTTCAGAATAAAGAAAAAGAAGAACGATTTTATGTAATAATCAGTTTAATTGAAAGTAAAAGGCGTGATTATATAGATAGATAGATCAGTTTAATTGGATAAATCATAGATTTATAAAGGTTTAACTATGTTTTAAAATAGGAATTACTAACGAAAATAACTAACTTTGGCTTAATTACAAATCACAGCATTTTGTACTACACAATCAAACTTACAACTACATTGGTACGTAATATAAAATGTAGAGACGTTTATCTTTAAACACAGTTAAAATATAAGGTACAATCATTATAGAGTAAAAAAAATCACAGTTTTATTTAACAGGTCCGACATATAAGTTTAAAATATCTAACTTTGGCTTAATTAAAAATCACAGTCAAAATTACTATTACTATATGAAGAAAACACACTATTTAGTTTAAGATCACAGTATTGATAAAATTGTACATCAGTATTATGTAATCAATTGGCATATTATTACAATTGTTGCAATGCAGCTATTTTTGCTATTACTTCGGTTGGAGTGTAGCCTTAGGGGCACTATGGAACGAGGACTTAGAAAAATTTGGTTTATTGGCCAGAGTGTCGTTGTACCTTACTTGAGGGAGCGCTTGCTTCGCAGTCACTAATTATATGAATTGGTTTTTTGTTTTTATTAATTAAAGCGTCTTTTTTAATTTTATTTATAGCGGTGTGTACCTGCAAAGATATCCATAGGTTAGGTTAGGTTAGAACTGTGACCAACTACGCGCGAGCCGAGCGAGCGCTACCTCGAAATTGGTCGCGAAAGTGACAACACTCTGACCATTACTTTTGCTAGAGGCATATTATCATAATTGTCAGCGATGGCTTTTAATTTTTTAAGCAATTGACCGACACGTTCTCATATTAAGCGGTATTTTAAAACTTATTCTTTTTAATTTCCAATCCATATACTCGGCTTCTTTTTTTAGGACGTCAAGAAAATGAAGTAAATTAGGTTTCTTTCTTCCCATGTTATTATTAAGGCGTTTATGCCATGCTTCTGCAGAATTAATGGTTTTGTGGCGAACTCCGTGGGCATTCCAAATATTTTCTAAACTACTGTTTTCTAGCCACTGCGTTACAAAATAATCATTAAATTTGTTGGTAGCTTCATTAGGTGGTGGTTCTTCCATTATATGTAACCAGGCATCATCAATATCCCGCTTTCTTACATGAGCCAATGCAGCACACATAGTTACATGTTTTTTCTCTTCGCTGGTGTTCAGTTTCAGTGTCAGGCATGTGCTTTTTTTGCCAGTGCCTGTTTGAAATGAAAGTTACAACCTTGCAGCTGTATCTCTGGAAATGCTATTTTTATCGCATTTATAACGGCGACTTCAAAATCTACGACCATTGTTTGTGGTTTCCAATTTGGTAAATTCTGCTTTATTAATGAAAATAAACGTAAATAAGACCTTTCTTCTTTATTAGGCATAAGAACATAGATTACTGGTACATATATGTATATAAACACTATTACTCACTACACTAGTATGTATTATTAAACACTACTACTTCGTTTGCTATCGGTACTTTTAAAGCTGTGGCAAGTTTTCGTGAGGCTGATAAGACTGTGGCGAGTTTACTATAATTTTTACTTGTGGCAAATTTTCATTATGGCAAGTTTACAATAACCCCAATCATTCACTTTTGACACCTACTGAGCTTCTTCAATTGCGGTATATCTCTTCCATTATCTATTCTACTCCAACGACACATAATATAGTGTAAGCAAAGAATCACTCACCACAAATTCAAACACGAAAGTTAGCGTCTCCCTGGTGTGCACGATGTCGTGAAGTGTCACAATGTTGGCGTGCTTCAACTCTTTGAGTAACGAAGCCTCCCGGATGGCTGTGAACGGCGCCCCCTCTTCTTCTTGCAGTCTGATCTCTTTCAATGCTACCACTTGCTGCGTTAAACTGGGACAAAATAAATACATACTTCAAAATGGTGTTAAGATACTTAGCTGGCTAAAAGTTACGAAATGATTAGCGACTGTTTAACCATAGGTAGGTACATTTTTGACATTTAACATTAAGCAGACGTGACTAACTTAAAGTACATTTCATAAATAACGGGGATAAAGCAAGGGTCATAGCAGACACCATTATTTTATTAACTGTGATATAATAAGTAGTTTTTCGGTAGCTCGATACAGCGACTGAACGCTTACTTCGGATGCCAGTTGCGGCATATAGATGCTTCTTGGCATCATACCTGCTCCATGCTCATTTTTTTTGACCTTGACCGAATTCTAATCGAAAAGCAGCATAGATGCAGTTGCCAGATCACTTATGGTAAAAGTATCGTGTTTGCTTTGGTCCTAAGATAACAAGAAGAGAACTCCAATAACATGCCGTTTGTTTGTGATTTTGAATAGCTGGTCAGGTCCTTTTGACTTCAGGCTCCCTTTGATAAAACTCCGTATTATAATTGTCAGTTCATGACAATTGTAATAGCCTTTCTGATGCCAGACTCGTGAAACAATACTAACTACGTCCATAGCGCTTTGTGTTAACGGCACGTTTAATAAAATAAAACAAGTGTACGGATTATTTCTCATTGTTTATACCGGTCGTGGTCACGACTAGGCTAGTTCACACGTTAGTCTAGGTAACATAAATAATGCAACGCTATGCCTCATTTACATCGCATGCTCTAGCCATTGAATTGGATGGAAAAGTAAACGATTTATCGCACCTGTCGACCTACGACAATGTTTAAAGAAAAGTAAGATAGGAAGTCCTCTAATGTATTATTACCGGATATAAGTAATTATGTCAATGTGTCTGGTGCCCACTGATCAGGAAACTACGCTCATTAATATGCTAGACGTCTTGAGGTCGTTAAGCAAAGTACCGCCCTGATTATGACATTACAATTTAATAACTTTCCGTCGAGAGACAAAATTAAATCCGCTTCCAAGCTTTTTGTGAGTGTTGCTTTACACATTCATTAATACCTAGTTACGTCAACGTTAATGCTTATACGTAAGTGAAATATGAACTCTGCTGCAAATTCCTTTCAGCACTAGCTTTTAGCTTCGCAAATTTTAAGACATTTATGAGGTACGAGAATGTAGTTACTCGATCTCAAGGCAATCTTGAACTAATTTTGTAAAAGCTAGTTGAACTACTCTTGAACAAAGAACTGAAGACGTGCAGAACTCGCGTTGAAATAGTTATATGTGGTCTTCTCACCATGACGTTGTAAGGAAACTTGCAACGCCATGAATACGACAATTTGGAGTTGAACACGCTTATTACCGCTCAACTGAGTGAGGTGGAGCACTTCATTCAATATTCACGAGCAATGAACACTGTAAGTTCCGTTTGACTTGGCCCACTCGACCTGACCCAGCAGCGTACCACCGGGGTTTAGCATATTAATTCGTGAACTAAAATATACGAGAGATTTTAACGTAAAATTTTATTTAGCGTGAGTCCTATATTAAAATTAACGAGTCGGAATGTTAAAGGCTGTAGAGATAAATAAATCCGGGAAAAAAATATTCGGCTAATGTGTCCATTGGATTTTCGTAAACATTATTTTTAACAGCCAAAGGCTCTCACTCGAATTGTTTGTTGTATTTTGATATAAAATTGGATAACGGCTCGGTGTTTTACATTACATATCGAGTGACTTCAAAGGCCGATTTCTAAGTGGAATGCAAGAGACGATAACAAGTGCGCTACAAAGGCGACATTGTTGCGAAAAGTACCTACGAACTCGGATGCGGATGACGAGAAAACGCGAGAAAATAACCTTTTTTACAACCTTTTTTTTTCATTGTGACGAGAATTGAACAAATGTGGCCGTCCTTACCATAAAGGATAATATAAAAAATGTGAGATTGTAAGATTATTTGAACTAGTGGTCGCCCAGAAATTCAACCATAATTCATTTAAATTGTTATCAAAAATATTAGCTTTCTACACTCCTTCTACATATAAACTTTAACTGTGCCAAATTTCATACTCCTCCGTCGGTTTAATTTTCGTAAAAAGGGGTACAAAGGTTTTGCTTCACTTATTTATAGAGAGGGATGATGATGGATTAGAGATGTATACAGATGACTCCGATAAAGGAAGGATATGATGCCAGAAGACAAACTAAAGATTGTTCAATTTGCGATAAAGACACAAGTCTTTAGTAATATTCGTCGTCGCCGTTCGTTTCAGTGTAAATTCCCGTTTTTTGACCAAAACTCTAAATTTTTGTTCAGCATCATTTTCAGTAACGCCATAGTTAGCTAGCCCACGCGGAGACGCGTCTTCCGACACCTCGCCCGTGCGCCTAGGCGAAAATTATAGGCCTAAGAAAAATTATATCTATTCAAATATCTATATACGCTAGCGCTAGCTAGATATATTTTTTCCTAGGCCTATAATTTTCGCCTAGGCACACGGGCGCTAATCTCTATAAGTACCAAAATCTACCAAAGCAAATCAAGTTTTGCATACAATCGTCATATCTTTGCATCCAGGTGAGGCATTTTGAAGCTGTTTTCAGCTCAGTAATTCCTAGTTAGGCTACCTGAGACCATCTGACCATCTATTTCAGATAATAAAGTAATTAAATGCAGAGGGGTATTTGCGTAATACACTAACAGTAGAAATCACTTTTATTTTGACAGTTCTACAACATTCATTGCATTGTTTACGTTGTTGAGCAGACGAATTATACAACCATATGAAGCAATGGATTAACAATCAACTTCAACATTTTTCAGATTCTGATTAATAGTGTGTTACGCAATAAGGGTGCTGGGCTGTTTGAAAGCTATCTGGCAAGCAACTGCTAAGTAATGCAAGTTATAACGAAGATTTCTTAAAATGTGCCTCGGCCACATCCACTCCAGTCACTCCCCTGACGCATATTTAAATATTGATGTTCGTTACGAAATGCATAAATATTTATAAAGCTGATTACTTTTACTGTGGAATAATTAATTTCCTTGTGTCAATTACGCAACTTCCTTATTATGCTGTGTGATTTTATTCAAAGGAAAATATTGCCTGAGGTTGTTTTTGTTTTGGTAAAACGTGACTTCTCCTTCTTTGATTGTATAGGGCTACGGGGCATTGTTTAGTGATAAACATATTTACTAGTCATTAAGGTGGTACTGGGTCTGACAGCCCAATATTTGCTGGGCGTAAATTATAAGCATCGGCAGTCGGTAGAGACTCGTTGATTGCACCAAATACTTATTACTGATTTTACATCCTACTAATATTATAAACGCGAAAGTTTGTAAGTATGGATGGATGGTTGTTTGTTACTCTTTCACGCAAAAACGGCTGAACGGATTTGGATGAAATTTGGCACACAGGTAGAATATAACCTAGATTAACACATAGGATACTTATTATCCCGGTAGTACGTTCCCGCGGGATAATTTCCGACTTCCATGCGGGCGAAGCCGCGGGCGGAAGCTAGTAACAACATAAAATGACGCATTGTTTCGCCGAACGGAAACGATAGGCTGAGGTGTATCTATAGTACATCGATATTTCGCCAGATATGTTTGAGTCCCATGTAATAGGTGGCTAGCCTATTGCCATCAACCAGGCACAAATCCAGACCCCGGACTGCTACTAATCAATTCTAGATGGAACACAATGCCTCATGCAGCAGTAGCTGGTAGCACTTTCGACAACTAGACCAAAAAGGTAGTAAATTTTATGATAAATTGGACGTAGTTAATCAGAAAGGACTCAATCCAGACAAAGTCACTTTTGAGTTTCGGGCGTTTGAAGTTTGACATTTTATGTGCTCTTAATACTGTGGGTTGAGTCAAGGTTGCGAGAAGAACTAGTTTCCGTGTACATTTTAAAAATAGGGTTTTCACTACATGATAGATTCGACCCTCAGGAGTCAACTCAATTTTGGCCAGTCTGGATTCAGCCTTACTTACTGATTTTATAGAATGAATTATGGTGAATCTTGTCGACATTTTTTCCGTACAAACTTCAGGAGTGTATTACTCCACTGTTCGATAATGTACATCAAAAATAAACATACTATGGTTTTGTCTCATTACCTATTAATATTGTCTGTATGGAAACAGAATACTAAAATAAAAAGCCATAAAAAAGTAATGAGCCAACAGCCAACAAAGATTCGTTTTTCTTGCTAATTTAATCTAACTTTGGGCGTGTTTAAGTACTAAAAGAAGAGTAAAATTTCGAAAACCAAGTCGGTACCGACAAAGCTTAAATATCGAAAAGTTTAATCAACTTCATTGGTCATTGATTTTTGCGGTGGTTTTTTCATAAAACTCGATCTTCCGAAGGACTTTTCTTAATTTTTTAGGCGCCCTTTTTATTATAACTGATCCTGCATCTCACTCAATAATGTTGTGCATGTAGACTAGCGTTTAACTGCTCATCACGGGTATTACTTCTGTCGGACACGATGCCTAGTGAGACAGCGTGCTTTTTAGCCAGGTCCACCAGTGAGTTCGAGCCCGCGACTAGATTCCCCTTAAGTACTTAATTTATTAGATAGCAAAGGAAATAAAAGTAGGAAAAAATCCGACAAAATTATGGGCGCTGCTAGTCTTTCAACATCATACTTAGTTGTAATTAGCTCGTTAGACTCCGCTCTGTAACTCTCAAAGGAATCTCTAAATATACCGGGACAGAAATTACTGTATTCGTATAGTAGTTGCTGCTCGTGACTTCGTTCTCATTTAAAAACGAAGTTCTCGTTTAGCTCATTCGGGTAAGTTAAAAAAAAAACCTTTTTAGTACGTGGTAAGATATGTACCTACATCTCTCTTCAATGATTAAATAATCTTGCGATTTCTTTTTTATATCTACAGTGGTTTCGGGTGTTAGTAAAGGCTCCCGCACAAACAGGTGCAACGCGACACGCGACGGTGTGACGCGATGCAAATTTCTATGAATGAAGTTTTCATAGAAATTGTTCTAAAGGAGTCGCGTCAGGCTGTCGGTTCGTACCTGTCTACGGGAGCCTTAATTGTTTTTGTTGTAATTCGTTGTTTATGTCTATTCTATAATTGTTTTTGTTGTAATTCGTTGTTTAAGTCTGTCTATTCGATATTGCTATGTTTTTGATATTCTGATAAGTTGCCTTTCTAAACAGTAAGTCATAAGATCTTCGCTTAAATTAATCATTTTTAACCTAAGAAAGTGTATCAGGTAGGTAGGCACCATAACGTTTTTTTTTTACTAGCCTATACTGTCCCACAGCTGGGCATAGCCCTGGGCCCCAAGTCCTTTTGTACGTTAAATAAATATAATAATGAAATACACTCACTTGCTATAACCTTTATACACTGTGGCGTAGGAACCCTCACCAAGTTGCTCGAGTTTTATGTAGGCTTCGGATTTCCCGAAGGGAGAGTCACCCTGTTGACAGACAGAAAACATTCATCAATCAACTGAACACATTGAAATACATAATCCTGTAATTTACGACACCGCACAAACATGCTGATATTAGGATTATGAAATAAATTGGGCAAAGTTACTGCAACGTTTCAGTCGCCCATTATCAAACAAGCGCGACAACACGCTTGTAGAGTCAGCGTCAATAATATCGGGACGAACAGACTTCCAAATGAAATAAACAACTATAAAAATTAAACTTTATCTCAATTCGATAAAGTTCTTGTCAGAATGACAGGTGTCGTGTCCGGTCTTCATTCTGAAACATTCCTTGTGTCATTGACTTAATATTTAATTTTAATAGTGGTTTAGATCATTTTGAACAGTCTGTTCGTCCCGATATTTTAGACGCTGACTGTACAACAATTTCTATGAAGTTTTTTATAGAAATTGCTCTACGTGAGTCGCGTCACGCTATAGCGTCGCGCTTGTTTTTAAGAGCCTTAAATTGAATACCTACGTTGTTACTAGGGATTTTCAATGAGTTGGTTTCATTTAAATAATAGCTAGTACTTTATCATGCATTTGTATCGTACGCCGAGAGAATAGGAGTTAAATGATCGTTTGTCCTCTATCAAACCTTCTACATGTAGCACAATTGAATTATCTATAATAAATTACAATAACGAAATTTTCTTGTACCAATAAATAATAATTCAAAGTAAACCAGCATCGTTAGAAGATCGTAGTTGCGAACTTTGGCCATTTTATTATCGCATAAAATCCCAGTAAGCACAACAGAGGTTATTTATAACTATTCCTTTATACTGTGATGTATCGTCCCTTAGTTAGAATACTAAAGATATGTACTGCTTTCTTCGTCCCTTAACAGTTTAAGGCGTATCAGCGAGGAAAAAATGCACCAATCCGATTGCTCCATTTAAAAAATGGACCAATATCATTGGTAGATTGTTGCCTCACGGTGGTGCTTCCTGAAATAGGTTTGGTGGTAAGCCAGGTGACTTTAATTATTTGGCTTAGGAAATGCGCTTACGCAGAGTTTCATGCCCGAATAGAATTCTAATTATTAAGTGAACGCCTCGTAAACATAACCGACGGTAATCGGTAACTAAAATACTTGTGTTCGTGTTAGAAACGTTAATAGGACGATTTTAAGTAGTTTATTACTCTTTGATAGACGTTGGTTGCACGTAATGGATATAAATCGATCGCTTTTACGAAACTAGTGGGATGGCGATCAACTAAAGCAGTTGTTTCTCATTTAAAAGGTGTTATCGAAGTGTATTTTGCTTAGTCCCAATTTGAAGTGTTACTTAAAAAAAAAACCGTAATTTTAGTTCCTTGGTTCTAATGACTGCGTCTACATACGGTCAACAAAAAACAATGGCCATTGCCAACGACCATATAAACGAAATTGCAGGCAAAAGCCTTGTTCTAACACAAAGTATCACAAATGACTGGTATCCCAGAATTACTCCCCGATCTAATCGCACAATCTATCAACGTCGCCGTTGGTCCTACTCGGCCTATTTGTAAGCTAGCAACACTACGCCCCACCGCCGGCGAACATACACTAACATTTATCATTATTCTTTTATATTTATGTGCATACGGACGTGCGAAATGGAAGTGAAAATAAATATGGAAGAGAGTGTACAATCTATTTGTACGTTTATATGCATAGCAGAAACAATAGTAAACAGTTTTAGAATTTCTATCTGGCAGAGGTAGGTTGATATGTAAGGAGTGTTTGTAATCAAGTTCTAGCAGGTTACGTTTTTTGCAAACAAATTGTCTATATAAGGCCGCTTTCACATTAGGACTTTAGCAGCGCGACAGTAGCGCGGCAGAAGCACATCCCTTCACACTATAAGAACAGCCGCGCGTTAGTAGCGCGGCTGGCGCGCCGCAGTTTAGATCAGTGTGGCGCACTTCATTTCAAAAATGGATTCCGACGGGGAAACATTGACTGCTTTTGATAGTACTCATTCGGCGCCATCGATGTCGCGTAAAAAAACGAAAAACACGTTACTGTATTAATCCTTCGTTTCGAAAAAGACGGTACTGGATTAATATTTTTTTTCGGACCCACTTTTATTTTCGAAATCAGGAATAAACAATGCACATAATTCTTGCCAATTATTCTTTTTTAGGGTCCTGTTGTTGTAATTGTTGCTTCTTGAGTCCCACAAAACATTTGAATTTCAATAATAAATCGTTTGGTATCAAACTCGCTCATCGTGCAGTCTATAATCACGCGCGTTTGCAACACTGGCTCATCGCCGACTGAGCGCACGCGGCGGCCGCGGCGGCAGCGCGCGACCTCCGCGCTTCTGTTTAAACTATGAAATTCTGACAGCGCAACAGTCGCGCGTCTGTCGCGCGTCTGTCGCGCGACTGTCGTGCTGCTAAAGTCGCCTAAATGTGAAAGCGCTCTAATACCTGAGATGAGCCTGTCTTTCTATGAGTTTCTCTTTGCGTACCTTGGACTTCAGTTTTGAGACATTTTTCTTATATTATAATCACAACTATAGTAGAGTTAAATAGTTACGTAATTAATTAATTACCCCAAAGGCACTAAACCGCTTGGTCCGTCGGTTGGAGTGGTCGTGAGGCCCTAGAAAGGCCTCGGATTTGGGCCTGGGCGGCCGCTTCGGCCTCATGACTACCCTGGCGTCCTCCCTGGCACCTTCGTCGAGGAGTTTCGAGTCCGAAGACACGGACAGCTGTCTTCTTACACGATACTCGCCGTTACCGCCTCCGCCGCTCCATTCTGTACAACAAAACATAGATTGCGATAATTATAAAAGAAAAACCAACTTTGATTTTAAACGCTCTCTGCGTTTGATATTTTGAAGTCTTGGTAAGTAAAACGAAGCAACCCCGTCCAACAAATTACGTAGTGCGTTAAATTTGTGAGGAAATCAATCGGGAATTCCGACATTTTTGTGTTGGAAATATTCTGACACAAATCCTGTTCAAAATTACAGCTGATGTGTAAAAGTAATCGGTCGTTTGATAAATCCATGACGCCGCACCGTCATTGAAATGTTCGCTTTTCCTCTTACGTACATATGGCGTAGCTATTCCCCCACATCGATGTGCTTCACGATACAATCATCAACGGCACTCTAAAATACAAACATTTTCATTGAAAGCTTCGCCAATTGACAGAATGAAAATCCCGCCAGAAAATTCCCCGCAAGCACTTAGTAAGCAAATTAATTCACGAGAAAATAAAAAATGGCGTGTTGATGCGACGTTGTTTGAAAGAAGCTATTTTTCTCGCGGCCGTCAATATCCCGGTATCGGGAATCGAAACACTCTGAAAGGCCGTTAACGTCACAAAGACGCGGCATCGATGCGATGGATGTAAACGCGAAACGAATAAATCATTCGCAGACATAGAATCGTTTGAAGAAGAACAAATCTATTATAAATGCAATCGATCACTATGATTGAAACGAGCAAGAGATAAACGATATAGTGTCCATTTGTTTCAAGTTTTCAGCGGGTAACTTGACTTAAATAAAGCACGCTAAAGCACTGACGATAACTTGTTATGATGAATTTTATATTGAGAAAGTTACAGAACTCAAGTAACTTCATCTTGTCGCCCAAATATAATTTAGGAGCGACATAGCAGTGATGGGTAGGTACGTAAATTTTGCGTGCGGCATAAAGCGTATCCAGGGTAATGTATAAGTGGGTCACGGGGTGGCATACCCGGGTGCGGTAGATACTACCCCCGTAAGGGAGTACGGACCGATTCAGGCAAACCCAACGATAATTTTATTGGCGAAGTCCCTATTGCCCAAATGCCCACTTCTATTAATTCGATTCAAATATCGGGATCAATTCGATTTGAAGGGACGAAAAATTATAAAGATAAACAGGGGATGCCAATTAAAAGTTCTCGGCATTTTCATTTAGATGCGTATTTTTATTCCCATCGCCCTGATTAATAATTCGACGTACAGACTGTTTTAACCGCCTTTGACCACTTACTTAATTAGTAAAAAAATTGCATCTTTTTATTTTCCGAGTAGTAAGCCTAGTGAACACTCAAATAAGGTTTCAAAACAGACGTAGATTAATTATAAAAATGCAGAACAAAATGTAATTTGAGATGAAATTACAGCCCATGCATGTGGTCCAAAGGACATCCCTGATCTACACATTTCATGAATCTTAATTAGCAAAAATGATTATCTTTTTGTTTTAGGGCTAACCACTAAAATGTGGGTTCAATACAGATATAGATTAATTATAGAAATGCAGTACAAAATGCCATTTGAAATGAAATTTCAGCCCAGAGTGGTCCAAAGGACCTTCCTCATCTACACAATCCACGTATGACAGCATGTCAGTAAGATACTTGTCAGTGCTTAAAATTCTATCAACATACGCAATACAAGAGCACGTAAGATACACACATAATGTATTACGACACGAGCAATAGAACCGTTGCTGTGGTATACAAAACGCCAGTATATCTGTTCTGGAGTAATTTTCTTCGAAGGTTCCGGGTTATAAAACAGCAATATCACCATTATGCCTCCATTTAAGGGTCATGTGTCGTATAATCTGGTTTTACGGGCAGTCTTTTCATGTTGGTTCGATGCATATTGGGTATTTACTATGGTACGAAATGAACGTTTACATCATTTTTCATAAGCCGAAATAAAAAATGTTTATCGGGCCCTAAATCCTCGTGTCATTCCGGCCACTCCTTGTTCAGTATTTTCGTAATTATAATGGACAGGGATGTTTTACGCTATGACACGCGTTATGTACGAAACAGTTTTAGCAATTAGGTTAATTGTTAAAGCTTCTATGCTAGTCAACGTTAACACGGACATAATAATATTGCGGCGGGATGTTTTCAACACCGAGAGTTGAAAATCCAGTGCGCTATAAAATCCCACCGCGGTTTTTACGTCCGTGTAAACGTCGACTAATGCTTAGTTGTTAATTTATTCAGCAATCGTATTGTGAGTAGAGCTACACTAGGATATAAGCGAAAGTGTTCATCACAATGAGTCTTATGACAGATTGTGTGACATGACAGACAGGTTTACATGGCAGTGCCATGTAAAGTTACCTCGTAAACAGAGAGAATTAATTGTGTTTTCTTTTCATATCGCGTTAATTTTTCTTTTTCGTTCACATTTAAGGCCGCACAGACAGGCGGGACGCACAATGCGACGCAATTCTGCTAGAACAATTTCCATTAATGACGGCACGTTTGGCGCAGTGGTTAAGCGATTGACTGCTGCGCTGCGTGTCGCGGGT
Organism: Antitype chi; assembly: GCA_947359405.1. NCBI lineage: Eukaryota > Metazoa > Arthropoda > Insecta > Lepidoptera > Noctuidae > Antitype > Antitype chi. The sequence goes on from OX375823.1 coordinate 5,427,711, forward strand.
TCGATTCCCGCACGGAACAAATATTTGTATGACCTAAAAGTACTTGTTCCGGGTCTGGCTGTTTGTGTATGTGATTTTAAATGTTTGTAAACGCACCCACAATACAGGAGAAATTCCTAGTGTGGGGCAACGTTTTAAAAAAAAAAAAAAAATTAAGTTCTCATAGAAATTGTTCTTTCTACTAAAGGCCTCTTTTAGGAATAGCTTTTTTATATTATTTTTTCTAGTATTCTCATGGAAAGCTTTATAACTTTTCTTCAAACTGTGTTATCAGGTGTAGAAAAGTTTCAGAGAGGTTCAGAATATTTCTGTCAGAAGTCATAGATAATTCCCTTTGATCGAGTTACCGAGTGGATCTCTTTAGGGAACATACACAGAGGATTTTCCTTCTCCACGCTAATTCAATAAACGAGTTACTCGACACGATGTGACCCAATTAGAAAACTTTTCGAATTACGTGGGAACAACATACCAGAGCGGTTTTACTTGATCCACATATGTAATACTAGCTTTTGCCCGCGGCTCAGTCCGCATAGATGTCGGTTATCGCGTAAAAAAGTGGCCTATGTCCTTCTCCATATCTCAGACTATATCTCTGCCAAATTTCATGACGATCGGTTCAGCACAGTTACTTTCGCATTTATAATAATAGAAGTATGATATTGCCGTTGTATAGTAATAGACACTTCGAATTGACATAAAATCTTCATGGTGTGAGATTTTCGTGTGAAACTTTTTTCACGTGATACCTATGAGGTTATTCTTTTAAAAAATGTGCAACATTTGATTTTCGACTTTCAATTGTTTTTTTTTGTTCAGCTTAGACGTAAAGATGGATACTTCGAAAATCGGAGTTATTTGTTAATACGAGTTCAGACGCGGAACTAACGCGGCAGAAACGGCTCGCAATATCAACGTTGCGTTTGGAGAGGGGACTACTAATTAACGCACCAATCGTTTTTGGCTTAAACGCTTTTGTAATGGAAAGTTCGACTTGAAGAACGAACCACGTGGTAGACCGCCCACACCGGTAAATAACGTTGAATTGAAGGAGATGATAGGAGCCGATCCGAGTCTTACTACCCAGGAATTAGCGGCATGGTTTAACGTTACCCTACCTACAATATTGAAACATTTGCATCAAATCAATAAGATAAAAAAATACGAAAAATGGGTGCCTCATGATTTGACTGATCTGCAGAAAGAAATGCGTGTTGAAACTTGTGTTGCCTTGTTGAATCGGTACACGAAATGAACGAATATTAGATCGAATTGTGACATGTGACGAAAAGTGGATTGTTTACGATAACCGTAAGCGAAAAATGCAATGGCTGACCCCAGGTTAAACGCCGCAACAGTGCCCTAAAGCAAAGCTTACTAATAAACAGGTAATGGGTAACTGTTTGGTGGTCTCTTCAGTTATTCACTATAGCTTTCTCACACTGCACGACAAACCGTTGTAACTCTACAGGAGCTGCAGTTAGATACTATACGTCATCCTCCGTACTCGCCAGACCTAGCTCCAACGGACTACCATTTGTTTCGTGATTTGAACAATTTACTACGTGATAAAAAAAATCTTCCCAGAAGGCAGTACAAAATGCTTTCACACAGTTTGTCGAATCTAGATCTTCAGAGTTTTATCGTAAAGGCATAAATGAACTTCCGTTTAGATGGCAGCATTGTATAGATAATGAGGGTAAATATTTTGATTAAATAAATATGTTATATCTTAGAAAAATACGTGTTTCAATTTTTCAAAGCATTTATTTCAATTAAACCATTTACAGGCACTTTTGAATTGTAATATTTTTTAAATATATATAGTAATTAATTAATATATATAGTAGGGAATCAGGGATTAATAACAACTGAACAGAATGTTTGCAACTGTTGTCAAAGAGAAAGAACCGACATCGTTAGACCACAGAGTATTAAATGAAGCGACAATTAATTAAATTGCTCCAGTGATTGTGGGTTAAATATTGTTGACCAGAAGCGTATTCCATAGTCCAATACAATATGAAACAAGCCACAGACGAGCAGATATCCAAAATCGTAAATCCCGCTTTAATAATTGAGCGCATGTAATGTGATTAATTATCAAAATTAACTGTTGCGGCAACACGCAATGGTTACAATACATGTTCGCTCGTGCGTTCAATTTACGTACATTGGTATGAAATATAGTCTGTCTGATGCCTTATTAGAGTTGCGTGGAAAATGAATATTTTTTTTACGAAAAAGTAATAACGAAAAAATCCTACAATACTTCGGGTGGTATAAGTGTATTTTTCTTTCATTCGGATTTCTTCGTTGGTCTAGCGGTCACAAGTGTTACTGCTGAGTATGAGGTCCTGAGTTCGATTCCCATGTCGGGTAACGTGTTATTCCATCATTTCTGAGTAGCAGAGGTTAATAGCAATAGGCTCGCCCCTATTACATGGGACTTAAACATAACTGGCGAAAACAAACAAAAAAACATTTTAAGAGTAACGGTGGAGTTTCTTGCCCATTCTTCTCCATACGAAACTACATTTTGGAAGGGGCGACTAGAATCAATTCTATTAATTAATGTAAATATTGACGTTCAAAAGTGCCTTTTAAGTGACTATTTGAAATAAATACTTTGACTTTGAAACTTGGGTATACTAGTAAGTACACCTCTGGTTCCGTTCCGAATGGTGCCGGAGTTCCGTGTGGTGCCGGACGTAAAAGAATAGCACCATCCAATTTCTTCCCGTGGGTGTCGTAGAAGGCGACTAAGGAACTTACTAGAGAATGGGCAGCAGCGTTCTCTATGCATTTTACAACCATACTGCGATCGCCAAACCGCCTGCCAAGCGTGGCGATTATGCCAAAACCCCTCTTTTGGGGAAGGCCCATGTCCAACAGTGGACGTCTTTCGGCTGAAATGATGATGACTCCTCTGGCTAACCCTTTGGGTATTACAGGCGTGATGTTATTTTGTGTTATGCGAATTATTAAATGTACCTTTTAGTTTATAAGTTAATACTTACGAAGCAGCTTTTTCCGCAATTTCATACCAAACGTAAATAAAACTCAGGATTTCCTTTCGTGCCGTGTTTGTTTACCAAATGGGACATGTAAAGAAACATGTAACACTGTAGTACAGAGCCTGTTTGTCTTCTATACTGCTCCCTTCCCCACGGTCTCGCATGGAAAGTGTTATAAATGGGCAGATCCGTAATGAGGTTCGCACTTCGCAATATAGGAAAATTGTAAGGGGATTGTTTGTTTTTATTTCTGTTTGGAGAAACTGTTTGTTTACAAATGTTTTCAATTTACCTACTATGTTTATAAGTTCATCATCATCATCATCATTTCAGCCGAAAGACGTCCACTGCTGGACATAGGCCTCCCCCAAGCTACGCCACTTCGACCGGTTCTGTGCTTCCCGACTGAGGCTTTCCAACTTTACGTCTTCCGGTACGCGGTCGCCACTCCAGAACCTTTCGGCCCATCGGCTATCTGTTCTGCGAGCAATGTGCCATGCCCACTGTTTGGCAATTCTTCGGGCTATGTCGGTTACCTTGGTTCTCCTACGGATCTCTTCATTCCTGATTCGATCACGTGTTAGGTGTTAGTTTATAAAGGTACGGAACACGAGCACTATTCGTGGGTCGAAAACGTTATGCTGTTTTTGTAGAGAGTTTAATTGTTAATTGCGAGCAATTAAATTATTATACAAGATGTAACTGTGCAAAGTAAACTTTCACCGTCTTGGGACGAATTTTATAACTAGAAAAAATAAGTTGGACATAACTGCCAAAATGTGGGTGAAGGTACTATATTTAGGTCCATCTCTACCTTACCCATTGGAGATTAAAGGCATGATGGTACTCGTATAAGTTCATTACTTAAATATTTTACAAGTAATCCTAGGAGATATCCTAGCACGTTCGATTTTTTTTTTACACGCTTTATATTAGCTTCACTTGTATGTCAGTATGTCAGTATGTAACTCTCCGTGGGTAATTTGTTATTATTAGCTTCACTTGTATGTTTGTTTGTTTGTTTGTATGTAACCGACTCCTTAGAGCGCGATTTTGACCCACCCTAAACAGTCAGATTTCATTGAAACTTTGTAAACTTATCGAGGACCGATGACAATTCAATAATTTAATAATATAAAAAAAACACGTTTTTGTAGTTAGCAGAACTAAAAAATTGAAAATAAATAATAGTTTAAAAAACTAAAAACACGCTTTAAAAACCAAACTAAAAAGAAGAAAATAATTTAATTCAATTAAAAAGCGTGGGGTGCTTGACATTAATTGATAATAAAAATACTTCAAAAAGCACCCCACGCTTTTTAATTGAATTAAATTATTTTCTTCTTTTTAGTTTGGTTTTTAAAGCGTGTTTTTAGTTTTTTAAACTATTATTTATTGTTATTTAGTTTGGAAGGCACTGTTGTCTGTGATACAATGATTTTTTTCATCAGTACAGGCACCAACGATACAATTTTTTCTGTAACGTTAATTTTTTACTAGGAATATTGTTTTTGTAAATCGTTTATTTTTTCTGAAATGAACAAATTTTATGTATTAACTTAGTTAAATAAAATATTGACCACATAGATATTTCTACCCTGTTTGTAAACGTAATCATATGAATTTATAATGAGTACACTAAGCCGTCTAAGGATTACACGTGTTCGCCTTTGAACCCAGATTCCGTCTACTTACCTAGATATTTTACCTTCTACATATTTAAGCTAAAACGAGTGTCCTACTGAATTCGCCCACGACTGTGTGTGACTCGCTTTGTGATCGTTCTTACGTCACATAATCGTCTGGTTCATATTCTATGTCCATGTAGGAGGGTTTTATAGCGTATGCATTATTCAGAGAATGTTAGGTCCCGATATTTTTAGATGTTATCTAACGTCACCTATCAGCTCAAAATGTCTTTTCATTGAATTTTAAGTTTGCAATTATGGGTATTTGTTTTTCAAATGGTGATTTAGTATACCTACATTACATACTTAACATCAGGCCTGTTTTCCCCGAATCGTTAGGCACAAGTGTACCATAGCACACCGACATTTTGCCAGGCACTAATCCAGGGCCTCAAGTCTGCTATTTTTATAAATTCGTCATTCCAACACGATCTCATGGTCATTTTGCTAAAAGTTCGTAATCTGCTAAGTTCATAATGGTTGATCATTGGTCGGTCAATGGTGTCGTAATAGAATTGTGTTATAATACTTATAATGGCATTTTCGTATTGCCATTATTATAAAACCCGTTAGTAGAAATGATTTTCGAAAAACGACTACTAAATTTGAACATTTATTCAGGCCAGATTTCATTTATATAAATATTTTTACATATTATTTATTAGTGTTATCATTATGTACGAGATTTCCAATAAATGCCATTTCTTTCAATGGAGTGTCAGTGGCTCACCATTGGAAAGTCATTATGACGCCTGTTGGCGACGTCAAGTCACCATAGAAAATAAGGTTGATTATTAAAAATAAAAATGATTTGATATTAGGTAGATATAAGAAAATTATTGTTGCATACCTAAGCGTAGGGCTGGTTTTGATTTCCCATACTCTTAAGTCCATGAATACCTACAGATCAAATGTAATGCTAAGCCAATCACATAATTAGAATTTGAATTATCTTCAAAGGTACATGATTAAAGGCAAAACCCAACTAGAATTAAGCCTAAATACATGAGTACCTACCTGCATGTACCTATAGTACCTAATCTGCTATTAACAAACAACCAAATCTGTTATGCGCAGTTAAATTAAAGCAAAGATGTAAACATTGGAAATATTCCACGAAGAATCGGCACGTGACCGGTTTTCCCACGATCCAAGCGAAGCTTCTCGAAGGAATCAGGAGCAGGTATAAACTTGTCGAGAGAAATCGAGCTTACGCTTGACCATTAGGCTCCACCCCCTTTAATGTGACTGGTTTAGAACAAATGTTTGATGTCAAACATAACCGCTACTTGTACCCTAGTAGAAAACTACTTAAGGAAATTTCTAAGGAAAATAGTAATGAGTTACACAATGAGTTACACAATGAGCTACACATAGAATTGTACACATTTTACTCAGTTTAAAGTTAGTCGTCAATGAGACAAGTTATGTTCATATTAATTTAGCAGTAATTCAGTATATTGTAATAGTTATTAGTGCGTGATTCAATAAATGTGAATAGTGGAATTAAAAAAAGGTGTTTCAATAGAATCCCCTACAATAATGGTCCTTCAGAAGCCGAATAAAAAGAACTGAAGCCTGAGTCTGAAGTTACGTGAAGATAAATCGCTGTTTGAAGATTAGCAGCGTTTTAAGAGAAGATCACGAATACCAAGAAAGCTATTGGTGAAGATCAGTTCTACGAGCCACGCACTAATCACGCCACGAGTCCTACGTGTGCTAAAGAAAATTGCTGGGAATAAACGACTAAGAAGATCGCCTATTCTCGAAGCTAGGACATCTAGGACGTCTAGAAAAAACGATTGGTGGCTACACGACCCGCTGAGTGAATAATTGCTGGGAGGTCGGCTACGAACGACGCCGCGTCCTCTCGAAGCCCCTGTATCACTTGAAGCTTTACGTGTGCCGCTGAAGAACCTAGGACGTCTAGAAAATACCGATTGGTGGCTACACGACCCGCTGAGTGAATAATTGCTGGGAGGTCGGCTACGAACGACGCCGCGCCCTCTCGAAGCCCCTGTATCACTTGAAGCTTTACGTGTGCCGCTGAAGAACCTAGGACGTCTAGAAAATACCGATTGGTGGCTACACGACCCGCTGAGTGAATAATTGCTGGGAGGTCGGCTACGAACGACGCCGCGCCCTCTCGAAGCCCCTGTATCACTTGAAGCTTTACGTGTGCCGCTGAAGAACCTAGGACGTCTAGAAAATACCGATTGGTGGCTACACGACCCGCTGAGTGAATAATTGCTGGGAGGTCGGCTACGAACGACGCCGCGTCCTCTCGAAGCCCCTGTATCACTTGAAGCTTTACGTGTGCTGCTGAAAGACCTAGGACGTCTAGAAAATACCGATTGGTGGCTACACGACCCGCTGAGTGAATAATTGCTGGGAGGTCGGCTACGAACGACGCCGCGCCCTCTCGAAGCCCCTGTATCACTTGAAGCTTTACGTGTGCCGCTGAAGGAAATTGCTGGGAATAAGCGACTAGGAAGATCGCTTATTCTCGAGGCTAGGTATTCAAGAAATACCTATTTGTGGGAGCGCAACTAGCTGAGTGAAGAATATTGCTGGGAGGTCGGCTACGAACTACGCCGCGCCCTCTCGAAGCCCCTGTATCACTTGAAGCTTTACGTGTGCCGCTGAAGGAAATTGCTGGGAATAAGCGACTAGGAAGATCGCTTATTCTCGAGGCTAGGTATTCAAGAAATACCTATTTATGGGAGCGCAACTAGCTGAGTGAAGAATATTGCTGGGAGGTCGGCTAGGAACAACGCCGCGTCCTCTCGAAGCTCGAATATCACTCGAAGCCCGGCGTAACCCTGTATAATAAGAACGTGTAGAATAAGTATATAAGTGTTAACGTGTGTATGTACTGTAAGTTCGAAGTGTGTGTACGTCTCTATAACATAGCAGTCTCCGCTAAGGACTTCATATAAACTCAGGTGAGTCATTGAACAATATATTGACATTAAGTGAAGTGAATAAGAATGATGACGCGAAGCCGCAAAGGAGACAGCACGCGCTCGACCACGGAAGAAGAAACTACGGAGACGTCAGCTACTACCTCCGAAGAGGTGACAGATACTAGCGCGGCTACCGAAGATACAACCATGGTCGAGGAATCTAATGTTACCTTAGTGGAGAAGAAGAAGAAGGCGAAATCTACTTCGAATAAAGCTGCGAATAAGAAGAAAGAGCTAGAAGCCAGATTAGAGTTGGAAAAACTACAGCTGGAAGAAATTAAGCTGAAAACTAAGATGGCAAATACAAAGTTAGAATTAACACGTGTCAACGAAGAAGACACAGACTTGAGTGATAACGAAGAGGATGCTGCAACTAAGGCGGCTGCTGAAAAGGCCACTGAAAGGTGGGTTTCAAAAGCGAAGGAAGCGCAACCCGCACCGAACCCCACCAGTCAGTTGGCAGAAGCGATAATGGAAGCAGTCAAGTCCGCCACTGACAGCAAAGCAGCAACGAATACGCAGCACGCGCCGAAGTATGTCAGTGAGCTACATCAATTCGACGGTGATGCAAGAGACTGGATGGCTTTTAAAGCTACGTACAAAGACTCACAGGCTCTCTTCAGTGGAATCGAAAATATGGGAAGACTGAGAAGAGCAGTAAGAGGAAAAGCCAAAGAGGCGGTGAAGTCCATTCTCTATACACAAGTGGACCCGGAAGAAGTAATGACTGCATTAGAACGTCGATTCGGGAGACCCACTTACCTAATAAGAAGCGAGATAGAAAACATAGAGAAGCTGCCTCCCATGTCAGAAGATGCAAGAGAGTTAGTGAGATATGCTGGAGCTGTGGCCAATACAGTCAGCGTTGTAAAACAAATGAAGAAACAAAGTTATCTACACTCGAGTGATATATCGAATCGTATAATAGAGAAGATGTGTATTCTAGTACGATTCAGGTGGTACGAGTACAGAGCATCTAAAGAAGAAGATGATGAACCGATCCTCATTGGCCTTATGAACTTCTTCAATCAGATGGTAGACCAGTTCGAGATGCACGAGTTCACGGGAACCAGAGTGAAGAAGGAAGGAATGAGAAACCGAATGAGACCTTCAGGATCCCGGGGCGTGAACGCCGCTCGAGTTAAACGGCACGATGAGGAAGAATATTCATCATACGACGAGGATTCAGATAGAGAGCAAGACGAACAACAAGCTGCGACAGTATGTTCATGCAAGGACGACGCCAAGAAGCAAGAAAAGATAGTCTGTCCTGAGTGCGCAGGGGAACACGCACTGTTCAAATGCAAGAAGTTCGTCGATGCTTCTATAAAAGAAAGATGGGAACAGGCCAAGCGAGCCTTCATATGTTTCAAATGTCTACTAGGGCGACACAGAAGATTCAGTTGCCAAGCAAAGCCATGTGAAAAATGCAAGAGAAATCATCATGTGATGCTACATTCCGAAGAATGGATGAAACCAACCTCACAAGAGACCCAAGCTGTAGTATCAACAATGAATGCAACACAAACAACATCAAGAGCTTACATGAAAATCGTGCCAGTGGAACTATGGGGACCCGATGCCAAAGCCGAAGTCTACGCCCTCATGGACGAAGGATCAACAGTAACCCTTATAGACGAAGATATCGCGAACATGATTGGAGCCCAGGGTTCTGAAGAAGATCTAAGAATTAAGGCTGTGGGAGGTCATCAAATAAATCAGAAGTCAAAGAAGGTTGACATCAAGATCAAAGGAAGGTTTGAGCGCAACATAGAGAAAATGTCAGGATACACCATTAAAACTTTGAACCTATCCCCCCAAGAAGTCAGCAATAAGGATTTAGAAGATTGCCCCCATCTAGAACAAATAGCAGAACAATTAAAATACCCTAACGATCGTCCGACTGTACTCATCGGACAAGACAATTGGCATCTGATCGTGTCCCAAGATATGAAAGTTTGTGACCAAAGCAAGCCAATAGCCTCCAGAACCCTGTTGGGATGGGTCTTGCACGGAACTAAGACAAGAAACAATACGGAGCGAATGGTAAATCATCTTTCAAAACCAACAGGAAAAGATGATTATCTTGAGAAGACGACTAGAGACCACTGCGACATTGAAGCCCTAGAAGTCACCTCAAGGGAACCATCCAGCGACATAGATCAACGAGCTCACGACGTGCTGCATTCAACAACGACCAGATTGTCAGATGGAAGAATCAGCGCAGACCTGATCTGGAAGACGGACGCCGAAAGTCTACCAGAAAGCAGAACAGCTGCAGCACGACTACTAACGGGAATGGACAAAGAATTTGAACAGAAACCAGAAGAACAAATCGAAAACCTGATCAACAGCGAATACGCTGAGGAAGTAACACACGAACCTGCCTCCTCAAGATCATGGTATCTGCCTGATACCGCTATTGTCCACCCCCAGAACGAAGAAAATAAAGACAGTCTTCATTCCACCTGGAGTCTGCGCAACACTCGCGACGAAGACGAGATAAGAAGAGTGCAAGAAGACAGCTTCCCAGACGAATTAGCTGCCCTACAAAAGAAAGAAGACCTGCCACCTGAACGTCTAACGAAGAACAATCCTCCTTTCACCTGCCTAGGAGTAGACATTGAACCCATGCTCGTCACTATGAGAAGACGTACCAAGAAACGAGGGGGAGCATTATTTACGGGCTTCACAAGATCGATTCATAAAGATTTGACCACGACCCAAAGATACTTCTGGACCGACTCCAGAACAGCAATAACATGGATCAAATCAGACTGTAGGCGATTCAAGCCTCTTGCCACACATCATCAGCGCCGATCCAGAAAAAGAAGAAGCTTTGACCCCGAACCATTTTTCCATCGGGCGGTCATACGGAGCCACCCTCTTTGGCCCCTTCGACGACACAGAACTCATCGGTTCTCCCAACTGGCAGACATCCTAACGCCTGGCCGATCATTTCTGGTCAAGGTGGTTGCGAGAGTACCTTCCCACTCTCTCGCCACGCTATAATCAAAGTCCTCATTATCAGGACCCAACATTGGGCGACATAATCCTAATTGTCGACCACACTCTGCCACGCTACTCGTGGCCACGCGGTGAAATAGTCGCCACTCATCCCAGACCAGACGGAAGAACCAGGATCGTCGACGTGCGAACAGCAGCGGGTATCCTGCGGCGGCCAGCATCACGTCTAGTCCTGATCGTACCTGCAACGTCGCCCCAACAAGATGGAGTGCAACGCACTGAGGGGGAGACTGTTGGCGACGTCAAGTCACCATAGAAAATAAGGTTGATTATTAAAAATAAAAATGATTTGATATTAGGTAGATATAAGAAAATTATTGTTGCATACCTAAGCGTAGGGCTGGTTTTGATTTCCCATACTCTTAAGTCCATGAATACCTACAGATCAAATGTAATGCTAAGCCAATCACATAATTAGAATTTGAATTATCTTCAAAGGTACATGATTAAAGGCAAAACCCAACTAGAATTAAGCCTAAATACATGAGTACCTACCTGCATGTACCTATAGTACCTAATCTGCTATTAACAAACAACCAAATCTGTTATGCGCAGTTAAATTAAAGCAAAGATGTAAACATTGGAAATATTCCACGAAGAATCGGCACGTGACCGGTTTTCCCACGATCCAAGCGAAGCTTCTCGAAGGAATCAGGAGCAGGTATAAACTTGTCGAGAGAAATCGAGCTTACGCTTGACCATTAGGCTCCACCCCCTTTAATGTGACTGGTTTAGAACAAATGTTTGATGTCAAACATAACCGCTACTTGTACCCTAGTAGAAAACTACTTAAGGAAATTTCTAAGGAAAATAGTAATGAGTTACACAATGAGTTACACAATGAGCTACACATAGAATTGTACACATTTTACTCAGTTTAAAGTTAGTCGTCAATGAGACAAGTTATGTTCATATTAATTTAGCAGTAATTCAGTATATTGTAATAGTTATTAGTGCGTGATTCAATAAATGTGAATAGTGGAATTAAAAAAAGGTGTTTCAATAGAATCCCCTACAACGCCATTATATTAGTAGATTACCAAACTTGTCAAAATCAACAATTATGAAATCAATGATAGACCATTCTGACACTATTGTAATAGCAGAATTGAGGCCCAGATGCCGTGCTGCTACTGAGAGAGAACTCCTAACTGCCTGACCGGTTAATCGAACCCAGTACCTCAAACTTATCGGTAGCGCTTGATCAACGAGGCAGTCATTGATCTAGTATTCCGCATACTCGACCAATAAGTCACCGTTTATTAAAATAAGTGCTAGTTAATAGAAAAGCTGAACATGCAACATGTACATTAAGCGACAATATCCCAAAGGCTACCGGAGTGGCCTTTAAATCGAAAGGTCATCGGTTCGATTCGTTGAACCGTTGAGGTGATCACACTCCTCTAAGCACATTCACCTATTTGAAGGCTAGCTTTATTGTAACCTTTGTAACCTTTTTTTTATTAGAAAATGTATTATTAAAACATATGTTGGTATGAGCGGTCATTAATTTAATTATTTTTTAACGGAACTCATTAGGATCATTATCCCTCCATCCTGCAAGTAACCTAATCCTGTCCTACTAATATTTAAAGAAAGTTTGTTTGTTTAGATGTTTGGATAATTAGGAGTTTGGACGTTTGTTACTCAATCACGCAAAAACGGTTGAACGGATTTGGATGAAATTTGGCACACAGATAGTTTGTAACCTGGAATAACACCTAGGACACATTTTATCTCGATAGTACGTTCCCTTGGGATAATTTTCGACTTCCACGCGGGTGAAGCCGCTGGCAAAAGCTAGTATTATTTAATTACAATTAATCTTCGCTGAATACCCCGTTTTATAAAAATGATGCGTCATCCATTAACGGTGGAAGTTCCAGGATAGCCCGCGAAAACACGGCCAATTTTCTGACGTATTTTGCAATTTACAGGTCAGTGTCAGGTTGATGTTAATTAAAATATGATTCGCGACTGTAACGTATACACATATTCAGCCTATAACGTTCCCACTGCTGGGATACAGGCCTGCTCTCCGTGAGAGGGAGTGGGCCGTATTCCACCACGCGGGCCCAGTGCGGGTTGGTAGATGTCACATGTCTTCCAATTTTTGGTTCTAGGACATTCCGGTTTCCTCACGATGTTTTCCTTCACCGTTTGGGAGCAGTGGTGATGAAATTATTTACACATAGTAATGCGCCTGGCTGGGTTCGAACGTACGACCTACAACTCGTAAGTCGCGGCCGTTACCACTGGACCACCACTGCTCTACCTGCTCTGTAACACGTATGTATTCACAGAATTATAATCATTAAAATCATCAATACAACCCTCTAAGTTCATTTCATTCTATAGAATGACTTTTTAAGGAAATAGTCATTCAATTCATATTTTAATCAACATACAACCTTGCAGTGACCTGCAAATAGCAAAAAACGAATGAAAATTTTAATTTCGCGAGCTACCTTGGAGTTTTTCACCATAAGGGGAACCTAGTCGCGGGCTCGAACTCACTGGTGGGCCTGGCTAAAAATCACGCTGTCTCACCAGGCTTCGTGTCAGACAGAGATATCAGTGATGAGCAGTTAGACGCTAGTCTACACGCACAACGTTATTGAGTGAGATGCGGGATCATTTATAGTAAAAAAATCGCAAAAAAATTAAGAAAAGTCCTTTGGAAGATCGGGTTTTATGAAAAAGCCAATGCATAAATCAATTACCAATAAAGTTTATTGAACTTTTCGATAATTGAACTTTGTCGGTACCGACTTGGTTTTGGAGATTTTACACTTCTTTTATTACTTATTAAACACGCCCGTTAAGTAAAATTAGCAAGAAAAACTAATCTTTGTTGGCTCCTAACTTTTGAATGGGTTTTTATTTTAGTATTCTGTTTCCGTACAGACAATATTAATAATAAGACAAAAAGATATAATATTTTACTTTGGATGTGCCATGTCAGACAGTGGAGTAAAACACTCACGAAGTTTGTATGCGAAAAAATGTGGACTAGATTCACCTTAAGGTCCTCTGTTGTCAAAAAACTACAAACCTGGCCACCACGTTAATACCATAAACATGATATTTTGCCAGTTTGACCTAACGTAACTAACACATCAAGTATCCACGTACAATCAGTGTTGTATTTAACCCTTGTAAACTATAATTTCATCTTATTGTATCGCATCCTTGGCCAAAGCCATCCAGGAATTCGAATTATGTTTCCATTCATAACTGGCATTATTAGTACTTACCTATCCAGCTAGATAGCCAACCAGCCACACTGATTAAATTATCTGGATCGTTACCACAAAGCGCACTGGTATCTGGAGTATACAACGAGTAACATAATTAACGCAAGACCTCACACACCTCAATTAGAGTATTGAGTTAAAAGCATAATACGATGACCAAAACTATTTTTTTTAAAGCTAACTGATATTATTAAGAAAAACGTGTCGACCCAAGCATTACTTTATGCATTTAAAATTGAGTCTTATTTCTTCTGGTATAAAATTGAATTTTCTTTGGCTCAATCAGTGGTCGGTATGGCAAAATACATAATTTAAAAAAAAAGTTACTGAAATCGATTCAGTACTCAATTAGGAACAAACTACTTTCAGGTCTTGCGTCTATTCTGTTACACCTTGTATATCAATCAATGGGATGATATAATTTGTGGGTGTAATGGTGTATAATACACTGGGCAAATATCAACGCGAAAATAGTCAACTACCGTCATTTTTAATTTGATTAACAATTATACAGGATGGCAATGTAAGGGCGGTATTAATCGTTACTACTACAGGGAAACGTTCTTAGATCGACCCTTAATTTTATTGTAATTGAATTCAGAGATTTAGTCAAACAAAATAGAATTCACGATTAACCTAGGGTTATTTGACAGTGAGGGACCACCACTAAAATGTTTTCCCTCGTCAAAGAAACGCTTATGACGTCAGAAGAGCACTTAAAACATAATACTGCGTATGAACAACACTAGAAAAATAAATCAGTGTGTACAAACATAAAAGTGAAGAATCACAAGACAGTGGGTGACGTAAAACACTTGTTGTAACGCAAGCCCCGTGGTTGTTTACTCATTCATGAAGTTCTGTAAGAACCCCCTGCGGCGGGAAAACCATAAATTGTTTACATAAACTAGTGGGCGTAGCGACGGAGGGTTAGGTCTAACAGACTTACGAAAAACAATCACAAGTAAACAATTTTACAAATGGAACACTGCCGCTGGGGTGGCCATCGCCTGTAGTGTTGGGTTGCCTAAACACGTGGAAATTGCAAAAAAAAACACGAAAATGTTTTAACGAACGAGTCTCTGGTTTCAACAAAATAAACCCCTTTATTTATAAATGCTGCTTAAAGTTAAGTAGTGATTAGCGACTGTTTAACTATACAATTTTAGGGTTCCGTGCCCAAAAAGGTAAAAGGAACCCTTGTAAAATCACTCTCTTGTCCGTCTGTCTGTCCGTGTGTCACCACCTATTTTCTCAGGAACGGGTGGACCTAGCAAGTTGAAATTTATACCAGATACTGAAGTCTATAGTCCCTATTACGTGTATAGAAATCAAGGTCTTACAGCAGAAATAAAGGAAAAATTACAAAAAATGAAAAACGTTGAAAATTAAGGTCAATTTTGGTACTTACAAATTTTCGCGAAAATCTAAATTTGCCCATATCTTTTTTATTATGGCGGTATAATGGGTAGGTACGGAACCCTCGGCGCACAAGTTCGACTCGCACTTGACCGGTTTTTTACCTTTCTTCTCAATATCGTCGTTGTACTAGTAAAAATCAGAGATAAACATTTTTACAAACAGAGCGCTGGGGTGACCATCGCCTCTAGTTTTGTGTTTCCAAAACACGTGGATATTGCAAAAATAAACACGAAAAAGTTTTAACGAACGAGTCTCTGGTTTCAACAAGTTTAAATTGATAAGCTATTCGATATCGTAGTTCTACTAGTATCACATGTACCGGTGTA
Organism: Antitype chi; assembly: GCA_947359405.1. Taxonomy (NCBI): domain Eukaryota; kingdom Metazoa; phylum Arthropoda; class Insecta; order Lepidoptera; family Noctuidae; genus Antitype; species Antitype chi. The sequence goes on from OX375823.1 coordinate 5,443,414, forward strand.
CGTTTAAAACTGCACAGGAGAACCGTAGATAACTCTATTCCCTCGTGTTACGTTGCTAAAGTTTTCTGTGATAGCGAAGCAAAACGATTAAAACTTTAATAGTTTGAAGTACCATGTTTAAAGCGAGGAAACTCACTAAATTTAATACAGATATTGAGATGTACGATTTACATAAAAAAGTTAAGTTTTTGCCTGTACATTATGGTGGAGAACGTCGGGATACAGCAAACTTTGAAATTGTGTAGCCCGCGTCGAGAGACAAGTACGTTGAATACATTTACTTCGTTGAGTAACACAAAATATTTGTCGTACTTGTCAAATCTTTGCAGTTACAACATAAAGCCATTAGGGAATGATTAAATTAATCTTCTAGTCTATGATTTTATACTGGATTATAGTATTACGAAATCTGCTTAGGAATTAAGTTTAAGATACTAAATTTAAGTGGCCTCAAGAGGATTTAATCTTAATGTGGATACGGTATTACGTTTTAGTTGTATGGGACATGTTTGCAGTACCTACATGTGTGGCTAAATATTGTATCTAAATTGTATATGTTACATAAAGCATGGCTCACAATAATGTAACTTTGATAACGGTATTTCGGTAACAGGTCATGTTATATTTGTATCCGCATGTGCTAACACTTTGACCTTGCACACGGATCAATGCACAATACATATTTGTAAAATACTAAGCGCGAATTCTTTGAAGCAATTCCTACTTGCATTATGTGTGCTTTATTGTGCGGCCTACACGAAAGGAACATTCCTTGTTGACATAATCCTAACCTATAGACGGCATGTGCCCTCAGCCCTGCACTGTGTATTTACCGAAGTTTATTTACATGTGTCATACATCTTCGACGCCATACGCAATGCTTCATTTCGACGTCATTTATTTCAACAAACTTGTTTTTACAGACTTACTTAAATGATTGATAAATAAATCCGATAAGTTATGTATTTTTATGTTGAAACTAAGTGACTTTCACAAACAAATCATGCTTTATTATAAGTCAGACGGTGACAGAATTAGGTAATACATTTTCGAGAGTAATCGATTTACATCAACCCTTTTTTTAAAGTTTACAACCATCTGGGTTGTTTTATTTTTGTTTAACAAAAATAATATTAAATTGTCTTTCCAGTTAAACGAAATTGACATTTATTTTCCTTTGAATTCGATTCGATCATTTGATTCGTTTGAATATAGACAAATGCAATGTCAAGTCCAATTAGGTAGCATTATATTATATTAGGTAAATTAAAACAAATCCCAAAGGTATATTATTTTTTATAGATGGAATAGGTACACATCCAAAGTTCATTTTACAAATAAACGTTTAAAATTAAAACTCTGATGGCATGCTGAAATAATTATAAGTAAACAACGAACGGCTGAAGTTACAAAATTACGCCAACATCGAGACTTTGAAAGCAGTTAACTCATAATCGAATACCCAAATTATTGAACACGCCGTATAACAGCATTTAAAAAGTTTTTCATTGATGTTGGTGCGAATATTTCGAATACCGTTAATTAATTTTATATTTTTGATGGAGTTTGAGTAATTTCTGATTCAGGGAAGAGTTTTAACAATCCGTCCATTGGTGAAACCCGTATGAAGATCCGTATCTCGTTCAGACAGACAGACGCAGCGAGGGGATTTTGCTTTAAAATGTTATAATCATAATCGTTTATTTTGCGTACATATAATAAAGGTTTTGGTGGTAGGCGGTGGTATGCGTAGCAATCGATGACGAAGCAAACCGACACGTGCCCATTATATAAAAAATATGTTTGTAATGTATCACTTACAATTTACTCCGTTAGCATGTAAAGCTAATAGCTGTACTAATATTAGAAGTAATTAGTACCTGTTTAATACCTACCTGTAATGATTAGTAACAAGCAGGTAGGTGGAAGTAACGAACATTTCTCTAATTATCTTAATTAACAGCTGCGTGTAAATGTCCGCTGTGGACCGTTGCCCTCTTCTCGACATATCTCCATCAGGAGATAAACCGGTTTTTATCTTCAGCAAAAACTTGAGAATTATATCGTATCGTATTAACGAGATTACGTAAGCATGGAATATAAAGGGAAGCACAGATAAAAAAAACATTATTTCAGGAAGGAAAAATCTTTTATGAATTTATCGCGAGGAACACATAATATTTCGTACACGAATGAGCGTGAAATGAGTTTCTCTCAAAAGACATCGTATTCAAAATCAAATTCCCTATTGTAGAAATGTAGACAGTCCGAAGAAAGGAAGGAAATTATGAAAATAGCTGATTCAATAGAAGTAACAATGAATTTTGCGACACGCTGTTTTGAATTTTCATCGTTTTATTTTCTTTATTATCTGAACGCGGCAAAATGAGGGATGTTATTAATTTTAATGAGGTTTTCTACACTGTCCAAATCTGTTTTCTATATTATTTTGTACCAGCTATGCCCGCGGATTCGCCCGCGTATATGGCGGAAATTATTCTACGGGAACGTGCTACCAGGACAAAAACCTAACATCAGCAGCAGTCAGTGAAACTCCCTTCAAATCGGTCCGCTCGTTTCGAAGATCAGCCGGAGCAAACAGACAGATAGACAAAAAAAGTACCTACTTACCGTAGGCATATACATTCATACGTAGGTATTTCGTAAAATACTGTTATTTTAACATTAAAACAGAAACTTCAATTTTATTTATTTGTGATGTATACATAGATATAATCTATTGACTCTTATTTATTTTATTATTTATGTACACACAGTCAAATACATACAGATACGGCATAAACAAACAATTGAGTACAAAGGTACTGCTTATTTCTTTAGAAATTTCTTCCCTTTCTGCTTGAAACGTTTTTTTTTTCACACCGATCGCTTCTAGGTTTTAACTAGGTACGTAAGTAATCATAGTTTACCTTCAGGTTTCATACGTATGTCAAGTCTAAAGGGCTGTTGTACACCTAGTAATTTGAGCGTAATTACGCGTAATAATACACAAATCAAAATAAACCGCAGCGTATTCATGAATGTATATAGAACGACGATTAACGTGATTGTGCCCTTATGCAGTTTGCCATAGAGTAGCTAGTCGGCTAGTGTAGTTACAAGTGTACTTGACGTTCACGGTGACATGTGTTCGAATACAGAATACGTCATTAATGCAACATGGAGTAGGAGGAAAAGGGGACTCGGCGTAGTAACAGCTATGTGAACATAATCCAGCATTGCATATGTAAGCTATCACGCCCTTTATACCAGGAGGCTCTTATTTTGGTAATAAGCTTTATTTATATGTTTTTTGATTTTTTATTATTTTTGCTCGAGTTAAGTTTTCATTTTATTTGTTGGTATATTGGCATGGCTGGCTGACATATGCATGACTAATTATTTAATTAATGTTCTGTGTCTCGTAATGTTTATTACTTTGCCTATGTATGTATAGAATCCAGTCTATCCGACTAAACAGACAGCTGTGCTGCTGGGGAGTTTGTTGAGCGACTTCTTCTTCCCAGTTAAAGCACTAGGAAGTGGTGAAGGGTGGGCGTTTTTGGGGGGACTGCTTTATGTATTTTGACGTTCGAAAAGTGCTGATTCTCAGCCTATTTAGAATAAATGACTTTTGATTTTGATTTTTGACTGGGCAAGAGTGGTATATGGTCCAATAGCGATACGGTTTTGATATTTTCGTAGGGATACCTCATCTTCACCGTTGTACAAGGGGCATCAAAATCTGATCTAGCAATTTTGAGGAAAAAAACTTCAGAATTTACAGGATTTATGTAACCGTTTTAGCAAATAGAAAACGGCCTAAGAAGTTTGCAATTATCTTTTTGAGCAATTGCTAACTGCATTCACAGATTTGTAAAAAGTATGGTCCCAATCGAAGCAGTTTTGTATAAGGATAAAAATACTTTTATACCAAGTTGATATTACAACTGAGGACTGAGTACTAGAAAAGTAAAAAAACATTATATTTATGTACATTTCATTGGTCCATCCATAGACCAGTTCCCATAAAAAATTAGCCCAGTCTCCTGTAATGTTCACTTAAATCCCATTACAATGAATTTGTCATTGGAGAATTATTGACGATATGACTCTACTCATGTGATATGACGTCAGACGGGATTCCCAATTGACCACTGTCGCGGTCCACCGTGTGTGCATAATTTTCTCCGACTCCACTCTTCTTATTACTCCTTAGTGTGCACTTAGGTATTTTGTTTTAGAACACTACTTGCTGATTCATTGTAACAAACACTTGTTGAAATGTGGGTCATTTCAGTACATTATAGTGTAACTGTACAATCATCACTTTCGAATGTAGGACAAGGCACACTTCGGGTTAATTCTACATATTTATTGCTCTAGAGATTTGGAGAGCCGATTGAATTTTACAGCCGACAAGGATATCCCAACTTTGGCGTGCTCAGTAATTAAGTTATAATAATTTTATTACTAGACTTGGCAAAGCCTGAAGTTTCTTTAACTTTGAATAATTTTGTAATGCAGATTATGAATCACTCTGTTAAGTCAAGATTCAATGGCGGAAATTGTCATCAAAATTCATGAGAATCCTCATTCACACAAGGGTGAAATCACAAAAACAATAAGATTTTTTTCGTAATACGGTAACCAATCTTAAAAATGGGTGTATAAATTGAGGTGAACCCATCGCTTTGAAATCACGTACACAATAATAGTAATTTCTTGTTTAACACTTCCTTCTAACGATAAACTGCTATGCAGTTTGGCACGACTGCTCATATTTAAGCTGTGTTAAATATAAAGATAGAAAAAGGTACTGACCATAATGGGGCTCTTTATCGTGTGGTATATTGCCGTTGGGCTCGAGCCGGTCGAGGCACTCCTCGGAGTACCCGTTGTAAGGCAACTTCCCACGACCGCCACCGTTCTGCTGGCGCCCACGACACTCGCTGCCGTCACCGTCAGGCTCGTCTTTTGTTGCTGCAACAAAATGAACACACTGTTAATAACAATCAACAAAACAATTTCACCCACATCCATACAGCGCTTTGAAACAGAACCTAAATTTATCGACACAAACGTTTTATAAAGCAAACTTTCAAAAACCTTATGCGCAAAAATTGTTCCGCTGCATTTTATTTTATTCCATTGACTACCGAAACTCATTCAGAATTTGGAGAGCAGAGTCACGAAACCGTATATAAAACCGTAAATCAATTATGTACACGTACACTTACACAGTGTATAATGGTATTACTTCTCGACTCGGTTCAAAGCCAAGATCATTACGGGTTGACAAACGACACTCGGGATTCAATTGAGAGAAACTTCGGCAAAGCCCATTTCGGCCACTCGGCAGATGAATTTAATAGCATTGTGAACCCAACAATGAAGCTAACTACAAATATTTCAATGCGGCGTCGGCAATTAAATGCAGAGCTATAATGATGGCCGGGGCTACAAAGGCACGGAACTTACAAGTTACAAGCAAACTTTTACAAACTAGATTCACTCAAATAACCCCGGAAACCAGAAACAGTAACGAGAGAAACGGACAGTAATTTGTCTGCATCTAGAGACTCATTAGTGGAAATGGGAACTAGAGATGGAGGGTAAAAACATAGAAAGGGCCAACTTGACCTAAAAATGTGGATAAAATGCACAATAGCACAAAATAGGGAAGTGTCTCCACCAATGGAAGCAACAAAAATAAGAAACGTAAAATTGCTAGAAATTGTTTTCGTAATTTCGGCAGTGTTGCGTTAGATCCGTGGAAAATAAATTGCATTTATCATGATGTGCCAGAGTTTTCGATCGAACTCAATTGTCCCAGTTTGAGCAGGCACCGTTTTGACAGGTTAATTTACTGAATAGCATCAATGAATATATTGGGCAGCGAGGCTTGACCACGAAATATTGCATTTACATCATGTATGTTATAATTCAGCTTCATTTTTGGTTGTTATTAATTAAATTATGGCTGCGGTGTTCTGCATGAATACTAATTAATCGATCGATTAAAATTACAGGGTGCGTAATATTTATTTTGGACTCGTAATTGTTATCTTGGGTTGGAGGAGTGAAAAGAATAATTTTTCACCCAATCTAAATATCTACCTGACTTGACCCAGTACAATAACCAATGTTCAAATAAGTTAGCAACTAATTTGCATATAACAAGCCTCCAACTTACCCTGGAGCCATACTGTTCTACAGACAGGATATGAAGTGACAACTGGCGCTAAAGGCCACCAAACTTTAATTAGCTGCACCCCGGAACTTAGCCGGCAACTTGGCATGGCTGTCTTATTATTTTATAGCACATAGTTGGAACATAAATTGTCTGCAAAGCACTTTATACGTTAAAGGGGAACTTCACCTTTGTGAGAACTCAAAAATTTTGCATAGTTTGACAGTAAGAAAAGTTGTGAACAATGTCGAAAATTTATCAACATTACGGTGAAAATTCTATTAAAAATAAGTGCCGCATCCTCCAGAAATATCTCATTTATTCTCTAATCAATATGCAGGACCGCAATTAGATGTGGAACTCTATTATTACAGGGGACGCATACTTCAGCACTTATTCATGACAAATTACGCGGACAATTTGCCGCAGCCTCGATTGCAAATTAGTAAATGAAGTGTGCGCCCCGTGCACATTAATTATGCATTCCCCACAGTTTCGTGCATCTCCAAAACAAGAAGTAGCCATCTGGCGTCTCAAGGCAACACGGGCATACTTTCTTGACCAAAATATTATCCATCATTTTGGCGCCAGTAATAACTTTATACACTGTTTTAAGCGCTGCCCATATTCATCTTGAATGCAAATTAGTGAATACTTCTGCGGTTGTAACTTTATACGCACATAAAGCCAAGAACATGTGGAACGTGAATATAACTTCCATGCAAAATTTGCGTCGAGATTGCGAACACAATCCTGGAACAACGAGGCTTAACTTTTGTCTCAAACGCTCACAATTCACATGCAGCTGTTTGCCGGGGAGAGAGACACAATTTCTATAGCACTATTTTACGTAGACACAAAGTAAGGCGACAACCGGTGCCCCGGGGCGGTCGGGTTTAATTGAGACGCGTTGTGCATTCCTCTTGCGCGACTCACGTGAAACAATTTTACACACACAATTTATTCTCTTTAGAGCCACGTACCGTGCATTGGCTGAGCCTAGTAAGCCTCGAGAAGACCAGAGCGAGCGGAAATTTCAGAGTGGAATAACTCACGAGAGTCAGATTACGTTATTGAAATAGTAACAGCTAAGTGTTCACACGGATAATTCGTGCAAACATCCCATGAATGTAGCGTAAATATGGTAAGAAAACAATGGTTATTGGTTTTTTCCGGGTTGGATTATCGTGGGATTAGAAGTGAGTCGGCTAACAGCATGTGCGGCAGCGATAAGCTCCCTCTTATATGTGGTGTTGTTGAGAACAATGTGCACAGTGCGCACGTTCGTGCCGACGCTACTAAGGTTTTGTCGTTAGTCTCGATGCAATTAGATAGGTGAGCTTTGTTTCCGTGTTTCACCTTTCCCAGTTCCGGCAGAGAAACTCTTTATCACTCCCGACGATCAATCACTATTTCATCGAGCCAGATAAGGGATCGTCTGATTTGTTCAGTAAGATTGCATTTTCGGAAGAGGAAATCTCAGCCAACTAAATTAATGACAAGTAATTGCGAATCTGCGACACTAAATTAGAACTAGGGAATCTCGAGTTTACTTTGCCGCTTCCTCGCTACAGAATTATCGTTCTCATCAAGACAGCTATCTTGCATCAAGTGGCAGTCATGGATGTAATAAAGCGTAGATTTGCTCTCGAGCTCGAGCTCTTGGATAAAACGACTATTTCACCGCCGCATTACTGCTGCGTCGAATACGAGAAATTCCGGCACACACGCAGAATAGCGCGGTGCTTTATTTTGTAAATCACGTCTTTGTCTTAAAGTTCAAATTAAACGCAAGTTCTAGTTACGTTACTAACTCGTTATGTCGACGTGACTCATAAAATATAATACCACGATCACGAGCGTAACTCGGAAACTATTCGACTTGAGGTCATAACACATAACTTAGGTGTTTTATTGTCGTATGAAACAAAGGCACCGTATCGCACGTAACATAATGTTTGAGAACACTATATAAACGCAGACTCCACCTACAAGTTTGTATTAAATCTACATGCTAGGTAAACATTTTCTAAACCGTACCTAAACTACTATTCCCCGGTGTATGTAACAGCAACAATTTGTGATTCTGTCCCGAAGCTATTTCATAAAACGACAAAACTTGCAAATTCTAGAGCAAATATAGTCCGTTGGCTGTTATGAGTGACAATTTGTTCTGCTAAAGTGGAAGAGGAACGGCCATTACACGGTAATACTGCATTTAATATCGAAGATGGTGTCCTATTACGGAAATGAATAGCATGACCAACGAGCTGCGACCTTGCGTACACTGCGGTTTCATCATTATTAACTGAAAGCTTGTATTTTATAGTAATGTTTCAGGTACAGGGTAACACAGTGGGTTTATAATGATCCCTGGTTATTGATTTCGAATGGCTCTTAAATAGAAAATGAAACACAAGTTGAAAACACACCGAAGTTATACGATACCGCTTGAGTAGATGAAGGACATCCTAATTTTCAAATACATATAAATATGTGGGATTAACTGGATTCTACACCGTTTCATATCTATGGACAGGGGGCCGATTCTACTAATTTGCAACGTTACACGTTAAATTGTGTTTCCACAACAGTTCGATTTCGATCGCCGTTCGATAGTTACATAAAAAGTCATTCTACTATTTTATAAGCAAAATGGAAACTAAACTTAAAACGAATTGCAACTGAACTGTAGCGGGAACACAGCGGGTAACCCGCGTTACCAACATGCCAAAATAATATGTTTTATTAATACCACAAAGAAAAAAGTTGAATCTAAAAATGTTACTAAACACGAATATGTGGCACTAAAAGTATTTTCTATAATTAAAAGACATAATGATCATAATTTTATCATTAACTTTGTCCTATAGTAAACGTCACGCTCATGTTCGATTTTGTTAGTAGAATAGGTTTTGACATTGTTTCAATCGATCGTTAGCGTAACTAAAACGTAACCGCAGCTGTGTCGCAGCTGGACCGTTGTTCATTTTAGTAGAATGCGAAAACGCTTAAAAGTGGTGATTCGGTTGCGGTTCTATTGCGTTTTTTTAGCAAATTTGTTAGTAGAATCGGCCCCCAGAACAAATAAATATATGAGACAAAATAAATAAGTATCAGTGTTTTAAAAGCAACTCAGAGTAAAAACAACGCTATGGAGATTTAAACAATGCAACCAAGTTTATTCGAATCTTCAACCAGCCACTACTTAAAACAGTAACGCTGGTTGAAAGAGCAAACTTCCAAAGTTTGTTGGAAACACTTTCAAGAAAAATAACACTCCGACAATGGGCGTGAGAAAAAACAAGTTCGTAAGAAAAATTTCCTCTTTCTGCACTGTAGGCAAGACGGGTGGCTGCCGCAAGAGATTACATTTTTACTTGGTTTAATATTAAGAAGAGTTCCTGCAACATTCTACGTCGCATATTATTCTCAAAGATCCATTCGTTTGCTCGCTGCCAGATTGCATTTGCAAGTAAAAATGTTAACGTTACGAACGCTATATCAAAAATGTGATTCATATACTGTTTAACGATCTAAAAAACTACCCATATATCACAAGATGAATAACAACCGTACATTGCATTTTATTTTCTCGATCCACGAAACGAATAAAATTGATGAAATGATGTTACTAACAAGACAGACGATGATGCTGTAGAAAAAATTCAAAAAAGTTTTTTTTTTTTTGAGTAGGAAAAACTTTCGTGAACAGTTTTCTGGTCATTAGCAAGTTGGCGAACAAACGAACAGTAAACGTTAATTAATGAATCACTACGACGACGTAACGGCTAGTTTTAGCACTATTAACGAAGAAAAATTGTTTTAAGTTTTATGCAAAGGGTTTTAGAGCGTACAATATCATGCATATTTGCCCATGCCTGAGCCAGTGAAATTTGAGTAGGGTTAGACACACGTCATCGTGTCAAAAATTGAGTCTTGATTTGGATCTCATTAAAGCATGGGTATTTGCATGCATAAAAGTAATCACCTGTCAGTTGCTATTATTGCCAGTTTAATATCAAGATTTAACTCATCTGCTGGAAAATATCTGCTTACTATAAACCGTAGATCGTCCGTGATCTTATCTAGTCTTTTACTTTGCTTTATGACTGGTAAAATAAACCGCATGTCAGGTTTCCAATATTTCTCAATGTCTGATCGTGATCCTGTTCAGTTTCATCGAGATCAGACATTACTCATAATGGCCAAGAACGATTAAAATTCAAACACCTACTTACAATATAATCTGTCATACTCCAAGGTACACCTTGAAATTACGTAAACTAATGTAATAGTTGATTGCCTATTAGATAAGCATAATGATACTTCAGTTGATGACACATATGGAGATAAGATTAAAAGACAATAGCATTTAAGCGCATAGTAATGGTACTGACAAAGACATACTCTTAACATACATTCCTGCGATTTATTCAAGGCTGATAGATTTGAAAGTGAAGAATACAATACAAATCAAATAGTACAATAAAATCCATGCCGTTTGCTATAGGCTGGATTACACGAAGTCGTAGAACAGGATGTCAAAGTTGACGAGGGTTGTAGTCGCGAACCCTGCGGTCAGCGTCGCTTTCAACGGCGACGGCTTATCGCGAATTTGCGATTGGATCGATAGTCACGACTTGATGAACTACCTTACAACTCACTTTGTTGATTGTGCTTGTGCCACAGTTGACAACATTGTTTATTTTGATGGAGAGGATTTGTTTCGATAGTGGTGTCATAACTTTTGACATTGCTGTAATAGGGTTTAATGACTTTAGAGTTATCGAGCAGACGATCGTCACAGGATTGTCTACGACACATCTGCGCAATAGAACTAAATGTTTAGTACCACCAATTAATTAATTATTTAAGGTTGGTACAGTAACCGACACGAACTTTCAGCTCTCGATGAAAGAGCTTTGATTTGGACTTTTTTTTACAAAAGGTTTACGATAGCCAACCGAGCGCTCAAGATTCGTGCTAGCACTGTACAAGACTAGATGCACTTATGTACTCGAATATACACGTGCACTGTTATAGGGATACTATAAACCGTACGATCTACACAAGCCACAGAGTAATAGCCATAACAAATGAAGGTGGTTGTAATGTAGTATGTAAACAGGAAGAAATAGCTAACATTACTCATGAACTAATAATCACGTGAAAAGCTAAAAACACCATAGTCGCTTTACATAGATGTAAGAGTGCTAACTAGCGTAATTCGGCACGGCCTATCGAATAGCATCAATATTATAGCGTAATAAGATAATCAGCTATTATCGGCTATGTGGCTATAGCTGTAGGCACCATGGGAAAACCTCACTTTTCAAAATTACAAATTACACGGAAAATAAACACAACAAACTGTATTTTCTTTCACGCCATTCACCGTGGAAATACCAATTAGGTAGCGCTATATTGAAGATCACTGTGACCAAGGTCTAATAAATATTCTAATAACACTGAAACAAAGGCGTTCAGTATTTTCACGGGTCAGAGCGTCGGAAAATGTTAACAAAATTAGCTCAGACGTTTAACGGCTTGCGGCATCACAATTGGGTGACACGAAAAGGCGAGGGGCGACATTTCGCGCGCTTTCCCCGTCACCGGCGATGTAGGTCGAGCCAACATCTAGACTAGACCTGTTTGCCTTACTCTATCTGGAGTGTGGCAGCGCACTTACCGCCATTACAAATATTTTCCCATAACTCTGACCTGTTAAATACGTCTGCATTTTCGTTTTTGTAACTGAATTAATTAGTACCTTGTTGTGACGTTCGAAGGCAAACACGAATCGTTAACATGGGTATACTATCATTTATCAACGATCTCACCCATTGTTTCCAAGATATATATATGTATATAACACTTTTCACTAAAATAAAAGAAGCTTAATTGTCGGTGCCAGATCTCTCTTAATGATTGCTATGTTAGTTTTTATTGCAATAAAAATAGAAAGTCTAATAGCTCTTGATAGTTTTTCCCTTTCCTACGCACTGAACAGTCTGATGCCTCTGACTGACCTCAGACATCAGTTACGGGAAAGTAACTCGCTTAAAATTAGATTTCTTTCATTTTCACATCTAAATTAAGATGTGAATGAAGATGTGGAAAAGATAAGAATTATAAGACCTCAACCTTGACAATATAAAAAGATAACCTCCATGATGGTACCGAAACATTTCGACCGTTCTATTTTCCCCTTTTTGAAACGAACTCCCTGCGCAATTGGGAAAATGCCCTAAAGAACCCTTCTACGGACGCGTCTACTCGATAAGATTGGGGGCTATTCAGAAAATAAGCGTCAACAAACAACAATAATACGACAAAGTAAATGTCGGACGATAAAAAGTCAATTGGGGGTTTCTGTCTTTGGGTAACGGCAATAAGCTGATTGTACAACAGTTTGTTTGTGGTCACTATGGTTGGCCATAATTCACAAATATAGAGGTATGTATGGGTTATAGCGTAAAAAAAAAATGAGAGTGCATTTCTGTGGCCCGTATTGCCATAAATAAATTATATGACGGTTTCTACTTCCTACAAGTTTTGCTTGAACCATTATTCTCTTCCTAAAGTGTACGTAAAAATAAACATACATAAAATATCACAACGCCAAAACACTACAAAACGAAGGAGGAAGGAAGTATGTCACGGAACAGCATACTTTCCGTATCTGAACACATTTCCAAACGTCACATGAATAAAACTGGTCTAAGTATACACCCCTGAAGCATCCCTCAAGTAGCTTATGGCAATACTAAAATCCATTACGTAATGTAGCCGACCTATTTCACAGGATGGGTGGGGGACCCAGTGTCGCAGACGAAAAGGTTAAACTTCACACAAACGCCACCCGTACGACTATAAACGACCGGCACGGCTAATCTAGCACAAGTGTGAGTTTGGGTAAGTGGACAAATTTACATGGGAGTCATATGATTACCATAATTAAATTGCATGTTGCCAAATGTTGTTGATGTAGGGGAAATTGGGATGTTAGAATAACGAGCAGTAAAATTTGAATTTGGATTTTGCTACTTAACCGTAGAACAATTTAGACTCCTGAAATGGTGCATTTGTTGAGACGTGTTTTAACACATATGTACCATGTCGTAGAAGGTAAATTATTATTAAGTTTTGGAGAGATAAAATGTTTACTTAAAGGATATCTTTAAGAAATCAGGAACTTAATTGGACAAACAATTAACGTCTATGTGCAAACAGTAAGATAAGATAGACGTCTGACCAACATGGTTGACGAAGCCTACCAAGCGAGGTATTTTTACAATGTCTATGGAATTTAATTTTAGTTTTGCCTTGAACATCTACAGGACAGGGTAATATCGATCCAGCGAAAGGTTAGGTAAGGGCGCGTGGACAGTGTAAGGTTACTTAGTTCATAATTTCATAACAAAAAAAATAGGATATGTGTAAATGAAACAGAATTAAAACTAAGGAATATTGTAATATATGTGTAAAAACATAAGAATCATAATGGTTGGTTAAGTGCAAAGATACGTAAACCTGGTGCTACTCCCGTGTGATCGACATTTAAGGGCCGTCTGTGGGCCAGTGTAGCATGTAGACCTTACCTTCGCATCGTTCAATACATTACATAGAATCCACGCTCCAGTGATTCGGAAACTCGTCTCCTTGATATTGATATCTAGCCATGTATTGAATTTGCTCATTGAAATAACTCTATTCTGTATGATTCCAAAAAATAGTGGATAAATTCCTTTTGCAGAGACTTCTTAGTACTTTATTTTCCGATAAAATTACGTCAGAATTGGACGTAGTTAAACGAAAAGGATCCAATCCACACAAGACTTTGTGTGGATTGGATCCTTTTCGTTCTACGTCCAATTTACTTTCAACACTCGGTAACGGCTACAACGCAAAATAGTGAACATTTTCGTGTAATTAACGACTAATTTGATGAGTGATAGACGTTTAATGACATGCGTGACCACAATGGGTGTCGAAACGAATAAAAACTTTCCCGAGAAAGATGCGCGTAAGAAGTCAGGGACAGTCATTAACCCGGCTGTAAACAATTCAGGCCAAACAATCGGCTGGATGATGGGAGGGGACACTTGGAGCAAACAGACGCTATTACCGGAGCAGACGAACATGACTCACTAAATTAAAACGCACTGACAGACGGACGTTTACTCTGATCACACCGAACTTCGTCGACGAAGTTAATTTCATCAAAGATACGCTCATAATTGTATCTAACATTTAAATAACAAACTCAGAAATGCAGCAATGACAGACAATTTGATTCGAAGCTAATTTTGTACTATGTTGATGATTTGCCAAGCAAATAGCGCAAGCGCAAAACAAGATACAAGTACGATGAACTCGATAAAATGAAATCGACGCAGAATATTACGATCGTAGCAAAGGGTAACTATTTGTGGAAAATTATAGAAGAAATAAATCAAGTAACGATAATTCAAGAGTAAACTGAGTAAGTTATGGAAGCAATAAATTCCGTTGGCCGGCGGCGATCACTTAGCGATTGCGCTTTGTTATCGTGCGAGCGAATAACAAGATATAAACACAACGTGTGACCTGTTACTTGATTCAAATCGACTGTTCATTACATTTTGATATAATTGACAGAAATGCCTGCTAACACATCACACAGTGCATAATGATAACTGTCTGAATATTATTCATTTCTGTATCAATACCATTAATCAAGATAATTGCAATAAAGAGCATTGTAACATATAACGGTTTGATCATCAAAAATGATGCCAGTGCATCGAACCCTACGCACAAGACATTACAAGGTGCTTACGTAATGACCGACAGTTGAGCAACAGACAATTGACTCAATAAAGACGAAAACATTCTCAAGTGGGCAAGTATTAATGTAGCATTAGGGACACAACCACTTCTCAACAATTGCAGGGAATTGAACACGTTGTCGTAACGCATTGTACTTTGACTAGGAAATTAACAAGCGAAGCTGAACCGCCATGAAATGCTAAAGAGTAAAAAATACAGTAGACGCCTTTACAAAAGCATCTGAATAGGTTGAAGACAATGGGGCGGGTCGACAAAAGGCCGTTCGTCCAGGCTCCGCGGTTGTGATGCAGGGTACACAATACAGTTCCTGTGCGGTCGAGTGACTCAATATACCCGCATATTGTGATATAAGCGAAGAACATTATTACAACATAGTGAAACGTTTCCCTTTTAAATTATTGCCTTGGAACTAATCGTCGGTGTGAGCGTGCATTAAAATTGAAACAGTTATCTAAACAATTAAAATGTCGACGTCGATGTAACGAACGATGTTTAAGGAAACATATACGATTACAAATACTGGAAATAGAAGCAATCCGATACAGGGTGTCAAGGAACTAATAATGCGAGTCGGTGTCTCGTCTCGTCCACCGACGACGTGGCTCCATCGAGCACATAGGACAAATAACTATTATCAATGGACCGCGCGGAAGTCTGCTATCAATCAACGACCAGATAATGGAGATGTTGAGCCCCCGTGACGCACACCGGAAGCTGGCTATTCGACGCTTCGTCGCTAGTTTTCGGCAATTTTATTATGTCATGACGATACATTTCGAAAGTATTTGAGGAAGGCCCAATTTAGTCGCGAATAACGGCATGTAAATTGTCGCTTTAGGCAAAAACTAAGAAGCGTGTTAGTCTGCCACTTGACCAAGAATTACGTACTGTGTTAAAAACATTACTGTTACAATTTTAATAAATGCAGATGCAAGTATAATTAATTCTTCACATTTTGTCGTTATCACTGGCAGGCTGTCCTGAATCGCCCTAACGTACTCCGATGTCTCCGTTTATGGAGCTGGGTCTAGTAGCGTCGCACGGCTGATTCACGACTCGAAGGTCGCTCCCACTACAACGCTTCCGTTATTACTCAGTGGGCTGAACACGTTCCGAACACAAAATCACGCCATTGACAAAACGACAACAACAAAATTAATGTAGTTGCATGTAAATTCAAACTGAAGGAAGCAGGAGACGGAGCGAAATGCGTATACGAAATCGGCTCGAAAGACACCATCAATATTTAACCCGTTGTTTGTACGTCAGTACTTAAATATGTAATGCAATGCGAAGTCTCATTTATTTCCTGGCAAACTGTGATGGTAAATCATTCGATACACATGTAAAGTAAGAAATGCAGTAAATTTTTCATGTCAAAGATTACAATCGCATAAAAATTTCGGAAATATTTTTTTGTCTGCTCGTAACCGTTTTATTGCGGGATGTATAATATATTTTATGGTGTTGTTTCTTTACCGAATGCGAATTATGCTGAAGGTAGAGTATGGTTGCGCAGCGTAGGTAGTCGTGATGCGATCAAGTCTTACATTACATAACCACTGTGATTCATACGTGGTTTGTGTCGCCTAGTTTATTGTAGGTAATGTATAGCTGTTTACGACAGTATAAACGTTTAGTTGTTAGTAACTGTCCATTCACAAACAATAGCCATAGCGAAGCAGCGTCGAAAGAACATAAATAGAAAAGTCGTCACGAGATTTTGAACATTACAGCGTGTATTTTAACAATAGACCGCCAATTAATTTAGCACGATCGATTAGTATTACTAGCACTGTTTTTGCAAACTCATTCTAATCTACTGGAATGAGTTGAACAACAACTTCTATAAAGATAGGACTCTCATAAATAACTAACTACTACTGAACTAGCACGTAAACATTAGCAAATAGATTAACGTGACAAATGTAACTGGCAAACAATTAGTAAAGCAAACAACATTGATATTCAACAACTATTAGTTACTTAGCAAACCGTTTATTTTTTCGTCAAATACATAAATTGTGAGCGTAGTGGAGTTCAAACAGTAGGAACTGGATGCTAGCCGGCGTTTAATAATGTTATGTGTAAATAACATGCGACAACTGAAAAATATTAACGGAATAGTAACAAGCGAATAACAGTATGTAAACAATCAGTAAAGCTTGTAAACGTTTCAAAACTGGTCGTTTTGTTATGTAATGGACAATCTCAATGTTTCAAATCTAAGCGTGCTGTATTTCATTTGCGAGCGTTCAAGTATTACTGTTATTGAAACTGAATAATCGAGACAGCAATAATCACCAATTACACCAAAATGTACCAATTTTAAATTCTTGAAAACGCTACTCAATAGCTTCTAGCAAGACAACCTTACGGTGGGTCCACACTAAATAGGCTTTTGGTTTTGGTCGTACAAATATCTATAACTACATACTTTAAAGTCTGAGTAAAAATTTTGGGCCACAAATCTTCATTGAATGTTTGCGCAGACTTTTCATTAGTCCAGATTTGGATTTTCGACAATTTGTATTTGTCCAATATTTTTATTTAGTATCGTATAACAGAACCCCTTGGTAAGAAAAGACGTATAAAAAAACCGTACCGACAAATACACAGACATACATACAGACTTTCGACTTTTCTGGCACATCGATCTTTGTCTGTACTGCTTTGTTGCACAGACCAAATTCTATACAAGTTGATGAAAGTTTGTATCGTGTGGACCCAGCCACCATAGTCTATAACCCATATTTTTATGACAAAATTCGTATTTACCTAATAATATTAACTCACTAATACTATAAAAAGCCTATGTTATCAATATCTCGGAATTCAGAACGCAACGTCAAAAAGCGTGGCAATATATTTTCATTGAATGTCGATAACATTCATCAACAATGCATGGTTATCAACTGTATAGGTTCGGATTGTATTCTGCGAAACAGAATTCCGTCTAAAATCGTGCCACAACGCTGTAGTGTTATCATTTTAATGACTGTTGTTATGGACTGTGCAGCTGATGACAACGGATATAGCCAATCATAATATTGAAATATTTGTCTCATTAGAGAAGAATGTTGTTATTCTGGAAGGCAAAGCTAGTACTCCAGAAACACAGACGGAAGACGGAGTAAAGTTTGAAGAAATACTTCAAGATATCTACGCTGCGAATGAGACTACTCTCATAGTCTTTGAAGAAGCTGAAAATGGGAACGAAGTAGTAACCCTGCCTGTATATAATTTTAGCGGACTACATTTATACATACATACCATGATGTTGATTACAGTTTTGATATTAGAACATTAGAAACGGTTGAACTAACGTTAGGTAACGATATTACCATCTTATAATAATGGATTGTAATATTTGCAATAAGACACCGGAAATTTCGATAATAAAACTTGGGTGAAGAGAGTTGCTTGGTGGTAATATATTCAATAATGACTATACTGAGTACAGATGCATCAAATTTGTAGTTGGGTAAATATAGTCACACAAGGTTTATTATATTAATTGTTACCAGCTCTCGCTCAAAAATCTTCATTAGCTGATGCTAATGAAGATTTTTCAAAGGCACGTAGCGAATCGTCCATATTTATCACGCTCGTCTGTCCGTTGTCTGTCTGCAATGGCTACTTATTTTACGTTTGAGGATTCTGAATGTGCAATCAAAGCTTTTACGCTCTCAGACGCGTCTATTCGTGTATTGATGGTGATCCTACTCCCACCAACTTTGTACCAACTACTTACCATAAACAAATTCGTACTTGAATAGTTGACCGATTCACTGTCGACTTCCTGCGTCACGTCACCATATAATGCGATCAACCGTGTCACTGCTCTGTTGTTATTGTGACTGATAAGGGAGGGCCGAGGCTACCAGCCAATGGGTACTTAATCTCTGATCATTGATCTATTACGTGTTATTGGGAGCTGAATATTAAATAGTAAATATTTAAATGAAACAATAATAGGACCGATTCGCGATATGAAGACAAAATTGGAGGAGTGTTCTTTGTCTGTCAAGAGATTCTAATATCCGTGAAGATGATGAATTTTCTACAATCTGCAAGATAAGTTCTAATACACATAGAATTTTATGATTGCTATATTATACCCGGTAAGAGTACAATATTACACTAATGGTCCTTGACTGGATAAACAAAGGTTAATTTGTTCCAGAGCATTAGCATTACATTCATTATTTTGTTAATTTTGACGGCTTGGCTTATCCATTAACAAAATAGGACACGGACGTTTTAAAGGAATAACAGCCCTTCATAAATCTTCCTCAGAAAGATCATAATTGTATTAAAATGTTTCTTTATTGTTGGCAACAATACCGTATTGTAAGAAAAAAATAAATAAACGGTAAATAAGACCAATTTAGGACAATATAAGGCAAAAACAGAACGAAATATTAGCAAAGGTCATACATTCAAGTTAAGGAAATCTCAACAATAGACAGAAAAATTGTTTGTTTACGACAAAAATAGACATAACATTAACTTAAAACACCCATTTTGTTTACCGTTTAATTATGTCAAAGTAAACAGAGGCAGTGTTATTACAAAAATTACTTGGACGTTAGAAAAGGAAAGAAAAAGTCTAGATCAATCAAGATCTCGTTTTTTTTATTATGCTACTTGTACCTACGAAATTATGTACCAGTAATACGCTAAAGTGTCTACTTCAATAGTAAAATTATGTTGATTTGTACGGAAAAGAATTTCTCAAAATAAATACGCCAAGAAACTGAAAGTTTTCCGATCTATAAATAGGGTATAACAGATCGATGAGAACTTCAACATTTGTACTTGTCTGTTATAAATATACATACGAAACGAACCGACGAAGGCCATATATAACAGCCACGGGAAGTTCAAAACATCAGATACCATCATTTGTAACATATCATTGGCAGTTGAGAAACTGCCAAATGAAGTAATGGATGAATGGTACACTAGTAGCCATAATTAACTAACTGCTAAGTGGCGAACGACCTACTTCCATCAGTTTTCGGAAACCATCAGCTTCTATATTCAGCATGGTAGGAAGGCAAGTGGGAACCATTTAATACTGATGTACTTAGCTGCCTGTTAAGCTAATATCAACAAGTATTTTAAATAGACAAATATCAATGAGGAAAACATCTATTCAAAAACAGACGTTAATGAAAGCATAATAAGAATATTGCTAAAACAACGGAAATGAAATTTAAACATGCATTGTCTTTAGAGACGACGACGTTAGATAACAAACATGATTAAGTCCTACATAGAGCATAGATTTGGTCACTTCATTATACATTCTGTAAAAGAGAGTAATCATAATGACAATACACACTTCCTAAAACTGATAGCACATAACAATCCTAATGTAGATCATATCTGACTACAATTTATAGATATGTGAAACACTTTTAATGTTTACACAGCTGTACTCCATTTCAATAATACAATACAAAATGCATGGCTATATTGTTATAACTGACACATACAAAATATGTACTGTGAAGTTAATATTAAGTTGCCAGGTAGATCGATTTAACGGAAAAAAATATTTGTTTACAGTATCGCAAAGATAGAGGCAAAATATAAACTATACGATTACAATTTTTAATTAAGTACGTAAATCTAAAACGAAATGCTTGTGAAAGAATGCCTCTCAGAGTATAATTATTAAAACACGAAGCCAGCTTAAGGCATGCACAGTGGTATTCGAGATCCCTTTAATGCTTATTTAGATAAAGACTTCTTCTGATGTTTAAATCTCTTGGAGGTAAATGGCCCTTTGAGGAAAACGACTTCATATTTAGAGAATGGCAGGGTTTGAGAAAAACAGATTGTTTAATGAAAAGAACTGTTATTCTACCTTTAACCTAGATTTATTATGATTAGTATGTTCGCAAGGTGGATGAATCGGTTACAGCCATAGAACCTCTAGCCATCTATCATCTAGGATACCCGACAAAAAGGCTAGTACCATCCCGAACATTCAACTGACTTAAACAACTTCCGACGAGAAGACGAAACTTTTCTTTTAACTTAAACATTGAGACAAAATCAACTGTGGCAACAGGGAAACGAGAGCTGAGTAAAATATTCTCTTCCCTTAATATTGGAATACGGACTCAATATTAGGAAAGGTAAGTAAACTATAACATCAATAGCCACGAAGCAAGGTGCATTAAACTATGCACAGTAGAAGTGACGATCTAAAAATATCACACAGGAGAGTTTCATAACAAGGTTTCAGTACTTCAGTACTCCGATATCCGAGTAATGATCATGTACTTATGTAATACTAGTAGACAGTACGGCTTCGCGCAGGAAATCCTTGGAAAAAGATAAGAGGCTATTTGTATTCTTGGAACTTTTCTGATATATCCTGAGAGTTTGATAATATTATACATATCACAGGTGAACATTACAAAACTGTGAATCACTACGAAGTCGATTAGGTCATGGAATAAATAAGCGTCTATTATGAGCCAAAGGCTCAAATGAATACAGCAATCATTATGACTGACACAATCTTAACTGGCTCTATAAGGATAGTTATAAATCATTATACACTTATTAATAGATTAACATATTAACTACCCGATGATGAAGAATAACAAACAAAGATGAATCGACCGTTTATATTAATCTTAAGCAAAAAAAAAGCTAAGTTGTAAATGTACGTATTGAGGATAAGAAAGAAATAGGGTTATTGCAGCTTTAGTAGATGGGAATAGAGAGGTTGTCAATCTCGCTACTGAATCCGATATTCTTATTATTTAGGGCTAAAGCGGTTAGTAAAGCCAGCTTTACTAACCGCTTTAGCCCTAATGACAACTTCGGAAGTTAAGGGAACTCTTTTGGCATCTTTCAAATGTAGGTAATCTATTCTATACGTACCTAGACAGGCAACATTATGTTTACGTCATATGCAAAATGTTTTTCATGCTATACAGTTAGTAGAAGTACTTACGAACGATCGAATCGAATTACTGCACGAACATGGCTGTTAATGTGGCGTGGGTGATCGAAGATGTTTATTTGCATCGTAGATTGCATGCAAGCATCGAGCATCTAAGAACCTCGCCCACGCTATGTGAGCTTACCGTGTATAGTAATATTCATATGAGAACAAGTGTACCAAATGATCCCTATTGTCTTCATCCTACTATGGAAATAGAAGCAAACGAGAAAATACAAAGCTGGAGTTGCGCTTCGTCTGTTTTATAAAATGAAAGCTAATGAACGATGACATTCATTGTTGTATGGCTTTGTTATTTAATTTAATGGTTTTTTTTGGGTGGGAAATCATCAAATAACTTCTCCCGCTCTGGGTGGAGCGGGAGGGCGTGTCAGACTTTTACTGACTAAAACCCAACCGTGTTCCTTCAGTTGCCTGTGCCAAATTGTATATACTGGATTGATACACTAGTTTCTCTCATGTTAAGTATGAATGTGGATGGTCATAAACTCAAATTCGAAGCAATCATTACAATCAAACCACAGGCACTTGGCAAGGAGTCGATCAGTCAGCAAAATGAAGATGATAAGAGTACAGGACGGGCAAAGAAACTGGAAAATGGAAAATGTTGTGTGAAAGACGATATAGCTAAAAAGGAGGTGACTACCGAGATGACGGCTAATGTGATGAATGGAAAAAGAATACATGCTGCGCTGATTCTAAATAAATTGGTACCAGGACAGGAGAAAGATGATTCATGTTTACTAGTCAACGCGGCCTTGATTCGCAAAAGTGGGCTCTCACGATTTGCTCCACACACAGCGTGTGACGTGTGATTGATTACTTAACTACCCAAATTAAAACAAAAGATAACTAATTTATCGTGAATCTCGTAAAAGGCAATGTACCTTTGGCGCGGTCACATACCAGACTTAATTGTTTAGTAACACACGACACGAAACGATACGATACAAGAATTTATTAAGTTTTCAGCACCGAAAATGCAAAAATTCCTACAGTACCAACTTGCTGTCTGAAAAACATTACAATTTATTTTCAAACGGTCACAACCTTTGCTAAATATTAACAAGTGAATCGTTTTAATTTGATTGTTGTTTATCTGTGCGTTGTAACAAAACATTATTAATAACGTCAGAGACGATATAAATAGCGTTATTGTGTACGATAGTTTATGCAAACCGATCGAATGATCACGAACTATACCGATGACTATACGTTTTATTACGACAGCTATGTATTTGGCTGCATTAGTATCATTAGGCGTTATTTTTAACGTAGCCAGAAATAACGCTCTAATTAACGCGTCATGCTGTCATATTTACCTAAGCCGACTGTCACTGAAACTTATATAATTAGCGCTTGGTAAAACGCTATTTTTAACAGCTGCTAAATAAGATAATTTGGTGCTTACCCATTTTGTAAGTAATTTTTCGCTCGAGATTTCTCATTAAATTTTCCTTAATAACCTGTTGAAAGCGGGAATTAAAAGTTTGCGTCTGTTCAATCAAGTTTCCTTTGTGCTTTACAACCGATACCGTTCGCGTTATTATTTTAAGTGGCAATAAAATGCAGCACCTACTTAATTCTTAAACAAGATACTGTATTGAGTAGCCTTATCAACAATAATAAAACGCCTTATCTTTACTATGCACTGAATCACTGCAGTAAACACTTTTTGGCGCCAACGCAAATATGTATATGTAAAATAAAAATAAATCGTTCTTTTTTTAATCCTAACTTTTTAAACTTCAAATCTTTCATGAAGGAATTGAACTCGTCCCGCCATATCTCTCGGGTCGTAACGTCTATGCGGTGTTTGAAAATGCTTTTTAAACTTACTCTTTGCCTTTTTGTTGCCGCCTGCTGGAAAACTTCACAATTTCTTTACAACATTCACACAAGGATGCACAATAAAAGTTATAATATTAAATAAAAAAAGATTTTTTGAAACCAAAAAGATCAAAGATGAATCCGAAAAAAAAACAGAATAATGTTTTCTAACGCGAAGGCATGAAGATAACCTACTTGGTACAGCACACAGAGATAACTAACCGGCCAGTGCGTGCGAGATTTGCCTTTTTGTTGCCGCCTGCTGGAAAACTTCACAATTTCTTCACAACATTCACACAAGGATGCACAATAAAAGTAATAATATTGAATAAAACAGATTTTTTGAAACCAAAAAGATCAAAGATGAATCCGAAAAAAAAAAACAAAATAATGTTTTCTAACTCGCGAAGGCGTGAAGATAACCTACTTGGTACAGCACACAGAGATAACTAACCAGCCAGTGCGTGCGAGATGTAGATGTAACTCGCCGTATCTTATCCGAGTTCTATAAATACTTAGATAATCTGTGTTAATCGGTACGGAGTGACGCTCGCTTGTACGTCCACTGAGCCGACACTGATACGATTTTACGGGGAATACCTAGGGAACACCCATTGTTGTGGTGAACGTTTTACGAGCATAGATAAAATAATGATTTTTACATATTGACAAAGAAATAATTCTAAGGAAATCTGTGAGATTAAAAGCCAAGATTTTTCGGATGACAAAAATAGTGGAAAAACCTAGTTAAATTCAAGACTTATAAGATTTTTTTTGGGTAACTGAAGTAAATATCATCACCGACTTTGTCTTGTGATTCAGGAATTTCACGTCCTTTTAACTATAATGAGACACCAGTCCGAGTTGATTTATCAACACATTTTCCACTTTAAAACCCCATCACGTTAATAATTAATCAATTACATCAACATAACGAATCTCCGTGATAATTCAAGGCAGTATTCTATTTACATCGTCTACCGGTTGTTTAATAATACTTAATTGATTTCAACCCGTGTAATGAATACTTGACATCCCATAGACACGTTATGCCGAATAAAGCAAGCCAGTTCCCGCCAGGTGGCGTTAACTACCGCCAATCAATATCCATTGCTGTGGAACTCACTAGCTTTTTAATTAGCAAGCCGATCCACAGAATTAATTAGTATAATTAACAGTTCAATGTATAGCTTTTACTGGGATAGTAATTGTATTGTGAGATCTAGTCTTAGAAAGTTAGGATTCAGTTCTCACGAGTGCTCCATGACTTGTATTTTGGTTTCTTATAAGAAGAATGGTTAGCACTGGAGTACTAATGTCTTATTAGCGTGTTTTCCTTTGTAATCCTGGCGGCGCCATCCAAATTTCTTGCAGCGGAAACTTTGAGCTGTATCACGTCAGTCAAACTTATTAAATTAAACGCCATACATTCCGTAAAATCTAAAAGATCCCTATATCTTACGACTTTACGACACTAGGTAACACACCTTTTACATATAAAGCTAAATCCATTAAAGCAACATTCCTTCATTGTCGCGTAGACAGACGAATCGATTTCGCAACACATGCTACACAACACACCCATGGGCAATGGCTTTATTAAACTTATAGTGTCCTCCATTGTCAGCCAAGCATCAAATAAACTAGATACGAATACAGATCAGGGAATATGAGCAGGAATATCAGGGTCAGTCGTCCCACCGCCAGCGATTACCAATAAGTCAGTAAAGCTAGCAACTAATAACGTGTTGGCGAGCAACGTGCAGCGAGTGCGCTCTCAGCGAGTGTTCTGCCCGCCAAGCTAGCTGAGCAACTACTCTCTTTGATAGCTCTTGTCGCTGCCACAACCGATTACTCGCCGGCTGCGGTAGTGCAAGCAGTCAGCGATCAACTACTAATATAGTATGTATCTTTTGTAGTTAATACAGGACCTTTTTTATGTTTTCGGGGGGAAGCCTTCAAAAGGCGCCCGGACTTTAGGGCGGGGAGTGTGGGATTGTTACCTCACTAAAACCACCCCGGTGGTCATCATCTACACATGGAAGGGAGCATCGTTACCTCTCAAAAGACCGGTCCGAAACCCCCTCGGTGGAACACCTATTAGGGCACATCACTGGGGAGACTGTAAACGGATCTCCCCGAAACCGAACTCTGCAAGTGCGCGAGGCAGCACGTGACCACTGTGCGCCGTCTTCCCTGAGGTTACTCAGTGGGCGAACAGAATCCCCACTCTAAGCGCCTGCGACCACAAATTCTCGCCTGCCTTGGAATATGCAGGCGGGGTTCGGCGTTTTATGCGTCAAGGCGGTTGCCACTCCGACGCCTTCTTCTCCAGAGTGGGATCAGCCCTCTCACGATCCCGCTCGGCAGCCTGTTTCTGGACCAACACGGTCTCACAGAAAGAAGCCATTTCCCTCCAAATTTTACGAGGCCTACAATCTTTTACGTACGTTTCTTGAGCGAGCAAATCATTTATAGTCCCTTCCTCGTGGGCGGTCAAACAGATGCCTTACAACACAGGAATTACAGACGATTTCACATAAATGAAAGAAATATTCACGGTCTGTCAGTCTTTCAATTCTATGTATCACTTTCATATATGATATAGGTGCTTGAAGGATGAGCGCCTACTGAAGTTGAATCGCGCCGGATATTGGCACCCGTTTCCGAAATATCCAGCTTTGAGAAGGGATCGTTTCGTGTGGATGGATCTATATTAAAGTGTTGTAGTGCCACTGGAAATGTATGATATAGGATAATACTTACATAATCTACCGAAGCTAAGGGAGAGGCGTTTTCTAAGCTTTTGCATTTTGCTCATTGCACCACCCCTTTTTTCTCTCATTGTCACGCCTGAAACCAAATAGAAAATACGTTTAGTTATGACAAAAAAATGTAAACAAGAATACATTGAAATATTTATGATCCATATGTGTATCTCGGTCTTATTATCTAATCTGCTAGTCTTGAATTGAGTGGCATCACCAATTTAAAGCAAAACGGTGATATACACCATAAAACAAAATCCCGTAGAGATCCTACGACCTCTATATAAATACTATTAATCAAAGTGCGATGGTAAGTACTCATTTTCTGATAAAAAATAATCATCATGATCGCCCAGCAACTGAAACGCTTAGGACTAGAATATAATCGTCCATTACGATAATTAGATAAACCGTAATAAATGAATAATTCAGGATGACGTTCCGAGCCATGACGTCAGCTTGCATTATTGGGAAGCGTTTCCACCAATCGGGATACGGACCGAAACAGTTAGCAGTGACTATAATTAACATAATAATTGTAAACGTATTAATTAATAACATGGTACAATATAGAGAGGGGGTAACAAGCGTTACGGATAGCGGTTAATTACTCAAGTTTATAAGCCGCAGTCACGCCAGTCCTCTGGTTAAAACCCGTCTGGCATGCGGCTAGTTAGCAACCCAATAGACTAAGCCAGCTCACCATACATGAACAGATGATATCACATGATATCACAAAGCCTTGGCTTCAAAATAGATCTTATATTGAAGGCGTAGCGAGCTAGTGGCTGTCTCGTAACTGTACTTGCTTGCTTATTGTCCGACGAACTTAAACGAGCGTTCAACGGCACGGCTAGCTTTTAGTGGCGTCGCGTGTAAGCTAAAATTACACGTTCTAATTAACTTAAGTTACCTCTCATATGCTTTGTACACAGAACATAACTATGTTGTACAGCATTTAACATATAGTTAGAAACCATGTTGACTGTTTTGCTGGTATTTAAAACGTCATTATAATAGTTATAGCCATCGTTGCTTACGAGAGATCCCATAATGCGATTAATTAAGTTTGAGGCATCAAATATAGTTCTAACATTGACTTGGTCAGAATCCAAGTGCAGAATAAGATAATGTATCCAGTCAAATGTGAATAATACGTTACAAGGAGCATATTAAAAATATGCTCCCTGTAACGTATATATACGCAATATTTCAATCCACATATTTTTTCAGAGAACTCTGAATAAGTAGTAGCCTCGCTTTTTCCTGTGACAACCGCTTCCTCTATGCAAAGTTTCACAATCGCAATACGAAAACGTAGTCCGTTGGAACAGTTGCGAAAACAGTAAAGCTCTGTAAGTATTAAAACCTTACGAAATTAATAAAATATGTTAAAAATCCCTATTCGTTTTGATAATTGAATTCAATAGAAATGAAGTCATTATACCTCGGCTAATATTGAACGTTTAATATAAAAACTGGCTTAGGTAGGTATGTGTTATATGCTGTAATTTGTTAATTACAGCATATAACACATACCTACCTAAGCCTGTTGGTGGAACGTGTTCAATAGTTTTTTGTTCCACAGATATTTAAACTAGAAGTCTTATACGGGGCTTATGGCTACTTTGTATGAGTGCATTTTATGTCTTATTTTTATAATGTTTGCTTTGTTTGTGCAGAATAAACAATTTTTGTTTGTTTATTTTCTTTTATTTATATCCAAAAAAAGTGGCATAGATAACTGTGGTGGGTACATTTCATAAAGACTTCGTGTGATTTTCTTACATTTTTCAAGATTTGTCAATACATTTTTATGACCATTGAGTATTACTTCATTTTATTTTATACGGTCCTTAATACAGAGATAGCAAGAATAGTCTTGCTATTACTGTATTAACCCTTGACCACTGATAACATTATCACTGTGGAGTTGCCTGTTTTAAATGGAGTGATCATTTCAGTCCAAAAGAAAATCGACTTAGGCTTAATAGTCAGATAACTTTTATCAGAAGAATAAATCTGACAGTTAAGCATATTTTCTATACAAAAGCCATCAAACGGACATATTTATTCCTCAAATAATTTATCTGACTATTGAAAAATCAGCCCTAAAATGAATAAAAGTACAGTTGAAAATATACCTCCAAAAGCCTTCAAAAACGCTAACCTTTTTTTTTTTTTTTGGGTGGGAAATCATCAAATAACTTCTCCCGCTCTGGGTGGAGCGGGAGGGCGTGTCAGACTTTTACTGACTAAAACCCACCCGTGTTCCCTCAGTTGCCTGTGTGCCAGGGGCCGCGGTATCTCTTTCGAACAACCCGCACCCCTGGCAGGCATCGGTCCTTGCGAACCCCACCTATTGGTGCTGACATCTCTTTGAGGCGCGCGTGGAACACAACGCGCCGTCGACCCGGGCTTGGTCCTTACCGGACAGCGAGCTACCCATTACTCGCCGTCCGCAAGCCCGCGCCTACGGTGGCCGGGAATCAGCCTGGGATTCCCGACGCCCAGGGCTTCTCCCGCGGCGACTACGGCCGTGAGGGCGCATATACTGCCTCTCCCTCACGTGCGCCGCCTCCCTCTTTGCGAGCATTACTGCTTCGCAGAAGGAGGTGACGGCTAACCATTCACTCTCGCTCCTTACCATGGCCTGCACCAGGGCCGGACGCGAGAGATCGCCGCCGCCGATCGCCTCCACGAGGACACGGCGGTGCTCCGCCCAAGCCGGGCAGACCGCCACCGTATGCTCCACCGTGTCCTCAGGGCGATCAAACGCTAACCTTACGATTCTTACCTATTTCATTTATGCATATGAAATCGAATACAGATTTCAGCCAACATCATAATTTATAGCAACGCAATGAATATTTTATCACCTAACGCGTAGTTTTCACGTCATAATCGAATTGACGCAACAACACACCTTGAAAACATATTGAATGCACTAAATAATCAATGCAATTGCACTCACTCAATCATCGACACAAGGTTCGCAGATAATAAAATCAATCGCGTTGTACAATATGTCTATCTAATGAACCAGACTCTCCATTTACCAAATTAATTAGAAATGTTCCGCGACATGTCTCATAAACCAGTCGAAGAAAAAGAATCGCGTAATTGAATTACTTCGTTGTATGATTCAAAGATTTGGTAAAAAGATATAACCTATACAGAATGGGCACGCCACGATAGCGGCGGTAAGTCTCCTCTTTGAGGAGTGGCTTCAGAGGCGGCACGGCGTCCTCACCTTCCGCCTGACGCAGGTCCTCATCGGACGCGGCTGTTTCGGGAGTTCCTGTTTCGCATAAGGCGGGAGGAAACGCCCGGGTGTTTCCACTGCGAAGATCGCCCTGAGGACACGGTGGAGCATACGGCGGAGGTCTGCCCGGCTTGGGTGGAACACCGCCGTGTCCTCGTGGAGGCGATCGGCGGCGGCGATCTCTCGCGTCCGGCCCTGGTCCAGGCCATGGTACGGAGCGAGAGTGCGTGGGTAGCCGTCAGCTCCTTCTGCGAAGCAGTAATACTCGCGAAGAGGAAGGTGGCGCACTTGAGGGAGAGGTAGTATATGCGCCCTCACGGCCGTAGTCGCCGCGGGAGACGCTTTGGGCGTCGGGAATCCCAGGCTGATTCCCGGCCACCGTAGGCGCGGGCTTGCGGACGGCGAGTAATGGGTAGCTCGCTGTCCGATAAGGACCTAGCCCGGGTCGACGGCGCGTTGTGTTCCACGCGCGCCTCAAAGAGATGCCATCATTTGATGGAGCCCGCAAGGGCCGATGCCTGCCAGGGGTGCTGGTTGTTCGAAAGAGATGCTGCGGCCCCTAGCACACAGGCAACTGAGGGAACACGGGTGGGTTTTAGTCAGTAAAAGTCTGACACGCCCTCCTGCTCCACGCAGAGCGGGAGAAGTTCTTTGATGATTTCCCACCCAAAAAAAAAACCTATACAAGGAATCAGTTGTTTGATTCCAATATTTCTAAAGCTACGTTTCAGGTAGGTAGGTACTTACACTTTTTATTTTAAATTCGTAGATATCCTTTTTATATGGCAACATTTGTATAGGTACCTATATTACCTACATAGGTACTTGCAGAATCGTCCCACTTTAGTTGCCACTGTACGAACGTGCACGTATTATCGCTGAGACGTAAGCAAACAAAATAGTGAGTGTTTGTGGTTAGCGATCAATGCTCCTACGTATGTCGGGACGATATCGTACACAATTTCACGACAACTACTACGGAATTACACTATTGGTGTCGTAGAACGAAGAACTTTTCAAACTTTGACGTAGCCGGCGACATTTTCTTTGTAATGATTGGGCGCATGCTCATTGACGGTTTGCCAAGAATGCCGGGCGCCGCGCCGTCCACGCCACGCTGCCGCCACGCCTCGTCTTCGTCAATAACAACATCGACAACAAAAACTTAACTTTCATTTATTTCACCGCAAATTCAAATGATTGGTTTCGATGCAATCCAGTTTCAAAAACATATAATTTATTTAGAATTTGTAAATCAAAATCCATAAAAGTCAACGTTCAACGGCCAATATTGATTTATATGGATAGTATGAAGCAAGGTTAGCGTTCTGAAATAAAATTTCCTGAGAAACGAGCGTAATCCGTAAAATTGAATCGTAAACTTTACTCTCAAGAATTCTGTCTGGTTTCCTTCAGTGTGTTGGCTCAGGGCCCAGTGTAAGTCCAGACCGCAGTCCGCAGTCATCAAGCTCTATGAGACGAAGCGAGCAGGTCTTACTGCACTGACCTAGAAAGGTGAATTACTTACTGCTGTATGAAAACCTCTCATGTCACGTCGTCGTAATCAATTTTAAAGACAGATTTTATGCACTAGGCAAATGGAAAACTTTATAGATCCTCTTGGCTTTCCAATTTATTGTACAAGCTTCTTACTATCTTCACAGTGAAAACAAATTTAATAGTGCTTATAAATCTCAACGATATTACTGCTCTAGGGACAACGAATCGCATGTTAGATTGTACCTCGAGAGTACTGGAAACTAATTTATTTATAGCAATGTTTGCACACGTGGGACAATAAGTTTTACCTGTCGGCCCAAACACGATAAACAATGTCCGGGTTGGTAATGCTACGAGATTATTACGGCGTGTTGATTTATGGTCGTGTTATCGAACGATAAGGTTCAGTATTGTATGACGAATGGGGTTAGATTCGTCCGGCATCAGTCAAAAGCCCTACGCTTCAAGCTGCTCAAACATGACCACCATGGGCAAACAGCCACGATGTCAACGCTATCTAATCTGGAGAGCGACAGGAACAATATGTACAGCGTGGGCTACATAAACATTACCAATATCCAGTGTTACATCACGCAGACATGCTTGCTGGGCACGTGCAATCGTTAAATGTATCGATAATTTCCATACCTAACAAATCGATCGGTAATCGCAAATTAATTACATAAGGGCTTGAGAAATGCTGCTTTAGATGCTAAACTACAGTGCAGTATGAACGGATAAGGTCTCTGAAACGTGAATATTGATATTTTTATAGAGCACATTATAAAAGAACGATAAATAAGGTCATTATTCATACGTGTGAGTGCATTTAATGATAACCTGTGCTCATATCGTATTTCACTTAACAGAACATTCTACCTGCCAATTGAAGACTATTATCCATTATAAACGATGCTCACATGTTTCAGTGAAAGTTGTTTATGAACGGATTAACGATTCATAAATCAACCGCAGTGTAAGTACTCTTCATTTTGCCCCAACATCCTGGGCACCGAGAGGAATTGGGCCGGGATCCGATACACTGCTCGCTAGCAGCTGCACAGCAAACGTGTCGAGATACGACACAATTGAATAGGTACGCATCCATTGATGGTTTCGTTACAGCCGTCTTAGTAACACTCAATCCACTTACAGCAATGCAACCGCATGGGTGAAATTCTTGGAAGGGTTATGTTGAACGTAAAGGAAGTATATAATAAGATGGTAAGCTGTGTTTACATAGGACAGTCGTAAAGTTTGTTCCGGACTATAAAACTTAATAGGTCTTTACCTATGAAATTGCCGTTTTGTATGAAAAAATTTAAACGAATTTTTTTCATGTATTTTTTATTTGTATTAATCGAAGTAATCACCCATGCAATCAATGCATCTTTGCCATCGCAGTGGCAGTTTATTGATGCCCTTCTTAAAGAAATCAGCTGGACGGGAGGCAACAAATTCTTCAAAGGCATTTTGTACTGCCTCTCGGGTATTGAATTTTTTTCCCGCCAAGAAGTTATCCAAATTCTGGAAAAAGTAGTAGTCTGTAGGCGCAAGGTCTGGTGAGTAGGGCGGATGACGGAGAGCTTCCAACCCCAGTTCTTGCAACTTGGAGACCGTCTGCTGTGCAGTATGAGGTCGCGCGTTGTCGTGCAGGAGCAGCGGAGACGAGCGATTGACCAATGCTGGTTGGAGATGTGCCAGCTTCTCCATCATTGTGTTCAGTTCTTCACAGTACACATCTGCAGTAATGCTCACCCCGTTTGGTAAGAAGCTGTGATGAATCACACCGGCGCTAGACCACCAAACAGTGACCATCACTTTTCTAGGGGTAAGTTTTCGTTTAGGGCATTGTTTAGGTGCTGAACCAGAATCCAACCAACTTGCTGAGCGCTTGCGGTTATCAAACAGAATCCATTTTTCATCGCAGGTAACAATGCGGTTCAAAATTCCTTCATTTGTGTGTCTGTTGAGCAGTGCAAGGCACGTCTCGACGCGTACTTCGCGCTGACGATCATTGAGTTCGTGGGGCACCCATTTGTCAAGCTTTTTTACCTTGCCAATTTGACGCAAATGGACCAATATTGTTTTGACGCTAACGTCGAAAGCTGCTGCTAATTCAGCCGTAGATTGTGTATCATCAGCTTCCACAATCGCCTTTAATTCGTCATTGTCGACCAAAGTCTTCGGACGACCGCGAGGTTCATTTTTCAGGTCGAAATTTCCAGAACAGAAGCGAGCAAACCAATAACAGGTGGTGCGTTGGTTTGTAGTGTTAGCTCCGTAAACGTCGTTGATGTTGCGTGCCGCTTGTGCCGCGTTGCTGCCACGACGGTACTCATATTCCATAATTACTCGAATTTTTAACGTATCCATGATGACGAAAAAGATTGAAATGCGATGAAAATGTAACACTAATCAATAAACAAATGACTACTTTTGGAAAAAAAAAGTCCATGTTTTTAAAATAAAATTAATTTGAAATTAGAATTCTTACCCAAACAAAAATTATTTTGATTTGAAATGGCCAGTACTGCAAAACGGCAATTTCATAGGTAAAGACCTAATATTTCTTAGAAAGAGGGACGGTTCCGTGACATGTGACAATATGTCTTAAAGGTTTTGAAACTATTTTTGCAAAGGGATTTTAGAGTGACACGGCATTATAAATTGAAGTACCACCAAGAATGTTGGCATATTTTTAAATATTACGTATTCATTTCGACGTAAGTGTTATAGAAATCAGTAAATAGATGAAATGAACTTATAACAGTTCCGCATGCCGGCACTGTCCAATGAACTCATTCCCGACGCCCACGCCCTGTCGTCCACGCCCGTATTACTATGCGACAAATATCAGAATAGGCCCTGCAGATGAACATTATTTCCGTGAATACTGCGTGATTTATATGAACTTTAATGTTAGTGGCGTAACACACGAATACGACGAAAAAATATGTCATACCCAGATTATCATGTTTCAATGAATGCGCAGGAATTGCTTACGTGCAGTCTGTCACGTTACACAAAACAACAGCCGGTGTATTTTGTAAAATCTCACCGTAAAAACTTTGATGGAGTGAGCTTGAAATAAGCAGTCAATAGTGTCAGGTGGAATGACAGCTCACTCCAAGTAAGTTCTCACGTTGAGATTTCTACAGAACAGATCTGCTGGTCTCCAACGCGTGATACCGCCTTGTAAAAGAATTGACACTATTGATGGTTCACTTGAAGCTCACTTCACCTAAGTTTTCACGGTGATATTTTACAGTACAGGTCTGCAGATGACATTAACTCCTGATTAGGGACTTGTACAAATCTCTGAACAAACACGTTCTCGTTTCGATATGAACCAAGGACTTGTGAAGGCGACAAAACAAGAAAATTGTGAAGAGAATTGAAGACAAGCGCGTGGGCCTACGCCTACATGTAGACCGTGAAATAAACAACATGCTGTTACAAGAATTACAACACAAAATAAACGTACATAGAAAATATCGTAACGTTGACAAATATGTAATGATCGGATGTCCGATAAACGAACACATTGATTCATATTCAATTTATACTGATAACACAGAATGTTTGTGCAAACTTATATCATTGATACTGAGAATCTTATCATTACTACGTATATACGATACCTATGATTCAAATTTTGGCCATTTGTCACACCATTTAACCCAAACAGATCTTGAAAGTTAATAAGTTACACCAAAGGTGGTTGTTTAATGAA
The DNA here is from genome assembly GCA_947359405.1 of Antitype chi. NCBI lineage: Eukaryota > Metazoa > Arthropoda > Insecta > Lepidoptera > Noctuidae > Antitype > Antitype chi. Next base: position 5,478,532 of record OX375823.1, read on the forward strand.
GTCAACGGTAAACCACGTACAAAATATTGAATTTCAATATTATTATGCTTAACTAATGACAAATCGTTATCCATCGTCTGCAATTTCCGTAGTGACCTACTTCCCTCCAGTTCTAATGAGTTCAGCAAGATAAAACAGCTGTTACCTCCCGTCTTTGTCTCTTTAACAGATGCTACTCAGAATGATATGCATTAGGCACTATGCTGTGTAATGTGACCAATTGTATATTGTTTATGTCATCTGACATCAATATTTTTATTCAATCATATTTACAAACAAACAATCAGACGATAGCTTTTTAAATCCATCCGTTCTCATATTTTTTTTAAACAAACTAGCCCAGTTTACGACATTGCCACTGGTGGTATGCAGCAATAGAGCTTGACTAAGTAAACTGAAGCCAGCGGGTGTGACAAAACGCGGCGGGTTATCGTGGCCGACGTGCGAAAGTCGTTCGTCGACCTTGCCGAGAGCGTCGCGGACTGCGGTGCGCCCGCGCATGCCGCGTGCCATTCCGCCTACTGCACACGGCTGTACACCTAACATAAACTTACCAAAACGTCTGCGCATACTGTCCTAAGTGACCGAGAAGAGAAACTGAAGACTAATAACATTGAGCAAGTGTTTCATAACAACGATGATTGAGCTGTGTAAACAAAAGCTATAAATAGGTGCCAAAGCAATCCATTATAACAAAGAATTTCCTGCATTACGAAGACGTACATACACGTCGTTATAATGAAATGTTTAATGACGTTGCGACACCGACAAGCGAACTCGATCAATCAACTTCGTTGAAACATATTCCCACATAATGAGTATTTCTCTATGCAGTAATTATTGACTTTACTATGACAACACGTCAGTCAATCAGGAAACATTTGTACTTATGAAAAATATTAATCGTTAAATGTGTTGCAGGCCTTGGATAAGAATGTTTTCAATAAAAAAGTAAAGCTATTTTAATCTTGGAGACAAATTACGTTTAAATATATTTCGCCCTAGAATTTGCTCGCGAGATTTAGAATTCGGCAGAAAATTAAAATAAACTTTTATGGATCTAAGCGCGTGTTAAAAATAAACAGTGCCTCTATATCGACGACATAATAATTTGGTCGTAAAACTATTTCTTACTTCTACTTTCAGACGATAGAAATGCCGATCTTTGCTAATATTATCAGATATAAGAAAAAAAATTACAAACAAAGCTTATTTACGATATCTTTATAGTTGTAGATGAATAGTAAGATATTGTGAATGCTAGCGCCAGTAATGCCAGCGACTGAGAGAGCGTTTGAACTGAAGCCAAGAATACGATTCCAGTTATAAGCACATAGGAACAGAAAACCAAATACTATAACCACTATAACTATATTAACGTGCCCCAGAAGTTTATTTTGTTGCTTTGTGGAATAGCGCTGACCGCGCAGGCAGTCGGAATTACTTAATTTCTTTATTGCTTTCCCTATTCCAGCATAAATACGTAAAATCCCAATATGTTTTCCTTATTCTGTGGGGACAAACGTCAGTAATTAATCCAACAGCGTTTTCACAAACCGCAGTTTTACTAAAAAAAAGGCACTACCTACACGATATTACAATGTTAACCCCTATGCTTTATAAATCCTCTGATAATATTCTAACACAAATATTTATAGGTTGTGTACAAAATCGAAAGTTAATACAATAAAATCAATATAACTTCCTCAATGAAGTTTTACTCATTCCAATATAAATTGTTTGTTGCTTTTACTTATTTCTTTCCGTTCAGACTAAGTGTGAATACCGTAGTTATTTAAATTAGCTGATATCATTATCTAGTCATTAAATGTATATTATTCCAAGAAGTAAATTAGCAACAGTACCGGTGAATAGGATTTCCTGAAAGTTCATTGACAAAGACACTATATATCTTTAATCAGTACTAGCTTTTGCCCGCGACTTCATACGCGTGGACTTTAGAATCAATTAGATAATCATTTTTTTTTTTTGATAATATTTAGCCTATTTTTTAAGTTAGACCTCTCCGAATACATCATTGAAAACTGCATTCAATTCCATGCAGTGGTTTTTGCGTGATGCGGTAACAAACATACAGACAGACAAAATTCTAAAAACCGTTGTTTTGGCTTCTGTTGCTCTAATAAAGACCCCCATACTATTTTTTCTTCAATATCTTTAATGTACAGACATCGGCCTGTTACAATTTTATTATATGTATAGAAAAGAGTTTAACGAGACAATACAAATACTGAGAATTGGTGAAAGCTCGCAACAAGTAGAACTTTAGGAATTACGCTACAAGCGGTTTTTAAATTCACCCCTTTCCTTCCGAATCACAGTAAATTTCGCAATTTAACTTACAGTTTTTACCAAAATTCTCCACCCTTAGCAATAATGGTCATAATACAAATAAGGCTGATGACCGCATGTATCATGCACAGGAAAATAAAGTATGTTAGAGGAAGTAACAGATAATGAACGTGCTAAAATATGATGATGTGTCAAATTGGTTTAATGCGTGGGTCAAATCTAGGTCTTGAAGGCGGCACATATTCATTTCAAACAGATGATTCACGCAATCAGTATTCCAAAGAACATAATATTGATTGCCCTGACTCATGACTTAGAAGTATGATGATGATTCCCTTCAATCATTGCACGATTCTGTTTATACTTCTTCTAACATTGGTCATTGCCACGAAGACTAGTTTACGTAGATATAAATCTACCGTTTAAATAAAACAACACGAATACTTGCTTTTAAAAATGTGGTTGATCTGGTACTATGATTCATGAAAAGTTGTACAATTCGCTTTATTCAATAAACACGCTTTTATCAAGAACGTTTTCAGAATAGCTCGAAAAAAGAACTTGCCAATTTTAAGCATAAACCAGGCATAAATAAACTGTAAATCAAAAATCGGCCAAGTACGAATCGGACTCGCGCACGATGGGTTCCGTACCATTTTCTATAAAAACCGCAAAAAATATCACGTTTCTTGTATGGGCCTCCTTAAATATTAATTTTATTCTGTTTTTTAGTATTTTTTGTTATAGCGGCAACAGAAATACATGATCTATGAAAATTTCAACTGTCTAACTATCACAGTTCATGAGATACAGCCAGGTGACAGACGGACAGCGGAGTCTTACTACTAGGGTCCCGTTTTTTACCCTTTGGGTACGGAACCCTAAAAAGACTGTACAGTCAGACCTTGCACTGTTGTATATTATTTCAGCCAAAATTGTATGAGAAATACTTTATTATTTGTGTGATTTCACAATACCATCAAGGACATAAAGATAGCATTGTTTTAGCAATGACGAATACTACGAAATATTACATTAAGAGCTAATAAAATAATTATAACGTACAGTCGCTAACAAACACTTTAATACTATATTTACTATCGAGGTATTAAAACCCAGAGCGCTCACTTTCAGGATTTTTTTTTATTCATTATTTGCTAAGCGTATCTGATACGACGAGTACATAATTTAAATTTCATTTACCTACTTTTTCTGTTTAATTACAGATTTGATTTTAAGATGACTAAACCCGAGAGCTAGACCGACGAAACAATTGGGAAGAGCCAATAATAACAACATAGAAACAACTGTCATACATAATTCTATATACCTTCCATTAGGGGCAAGGTGACAACCGTACAATGGTTGGACGATAAAGTGAAACGACCCATTCTTGCGGAGACCATAACCATAATAGAAGATGAAGAAAAAATGCAATTCAACTCTGAATCAGACGCCGAACGAACGTTACGTCAAACGTACGAAGAATATTAATTCGCTTCCATTTTAATTTCTGATTGAGTTGCAGGTGTTTCGGAGCCTCAACCTTTCATTAAATTTAAATCGGCTAGCGCACCACAATCGGTACCTGATAAGAATTGCTTAAAGGAAATACTAATGCTCGCACACGTATCGGAGCGTTTATATGGTCAACGACCGACAGTTTGATTTCACGAATACGGAATTACGGACTTTATCAACACTAGTAATAAAAAGATGGATAAATATATGATAACAGTGACATACAAACATGAATAACAACAAAGTAGGCAATTACAGATTGCGACTCCGCGTTCGCATTTTAAATTCAGCACAATCTTGTCATATCGCACAAAGTAAGTTGCACAGAACTGAAGAAGACGAATGTATTAGTCTGTATGCTAAGCTGCACGAGATCTAGATACTGCATCTTTATCTTACAAAGAAGCCATTGAGGCGCGAGTGCACGAGCCGCGACCTCGAACCTGTGACCCTGTACACAATGCGAACAATTGTAATGTAAATGCGGATTGAACCCGTTGTGCCACTCGTACTCTGGTACCGATTGTTGTCGAAGTTCGCACCGAATGAGCTCGTAAGTCATTTCACGTGGAAAACGACGTTGAGCCTCGTGAATCGCAGATACGCACACGTATCACTACCGTTACATCTCGCTGTGTTATAGCGAAAGCTAAGCTATAACTTACCGACAGCAAGTTAGAAAAAAAAACAACACGTACGCATTGTTAGTGAGGTTTGTAATGCAAATACTTGGTTTTCCGTGGTTTTCCTCGACATAAAAATAGCTCATGCAGCTGCAAGAAATGATCTTATTGTTTATCAAAACTATAGGTACCTACGAGTCGTTTCATTAAAAACAAAGACCGATGATATACCGCAAAATCGGTTATAGTTCTCAAAACTGAGGTCAATAAGCTAAATAACCTCAACCACTCAGTGCAGACCAATAATTATTTACACCTGATTCCAAGTAGACACAAGTGACACAACAGAAGTTAGTAAATCTGCATTCTCAGTCACCACTTGAGCGCCATCCACTTTCATAATTCCCACCAGCTTGCTAATAATTGATCTCATGCATTAAATACATTAAGTTTTTCATTCATTCTCAGATGAGTGTGGAAAGTCACGGTGAAATGAGAAAAGTAACTCTTTTCTCATCTTGAATCTCATCGCCTTTGCATATAAAATAATGCTCATAATTACATAAATACCAACGCGTGTAAAATCTTATTATCCAACTATATTTAGACAGGTTTAAAGAACAGTTAAAAATGTCGAATAAACTACGTCATAATCATTACGGGAAGATTTTTATAAATTCTTAAAAGTAGTTCTTAGACGCGATTGTAAGGATTTGGATGACATACTGCGCATTTGAAATGAAGAAAAAGCAATAAAGACGGGTGATATGAGCACACACTACGAAAACCAAGAAAGCGAAACAACGTGCATTAACTGTCGTTAGTCAAGATCATTAATTATCACGCGAGCTACATCATTATGATAGGCGAGGCTCATTAACTGTTACTAAGGCTGATTTTCTATTAAAACATTACACAGATTTACTTACTACCACTAAGATAAGATAAGACAAACTCTCGTATAATATACTACGTTATCTAAAATATGATGGTAATATTTAGAACGTTAACAGTCATTTGCTTAACCTAAAAATGTCATGAAGCTACTTGAGCGCACAAATTCACCTAAAGACTAAAATTCTACTTCGCCGGGTGTGAAAGATAAATGATGAATGTCAGACATTGAATAGCATATGAATAATAATTCAAAGTAGGTAAAACTCAATGCAAATATAAGCTACCTACATTATCTGAATACAATAAGGCCGATGTAGTATACCTAGCATTATTAACAAATCACGACGAGAAACATTGTGTTGATTTACAGCACAATCTACGGCCTGTCTCCGTCCGTTCGCTATCTCAAATGCAACATTTATTCGAACAAGCCGATTTCGTGACTGGAGCAGATATAAAGTATATTAATGCAAGTGGTACAATAGTTTCCATATCATTGTCGGTTGCCGGCGGGCCCGACGAAGCGTGGCCAAGTCGACGCCGCTGCGTGCCCAACCGACCGTTCTGCGCTCTCCCTATGGATTTCAGAATTATGAGATTACAGCGTTTAGAAATCCGAGGAGGAATACGTTTTTGTAATTGACTCTTGTACGTTAGCGTGATTTCGATATATTTCTCATGTCCGTCGACCTTCTCCATGTAATTCAAAAGAAATCTAACATAATTTATCTAATGTTGCGTTTAATTGCGTTTATATTTTTTAATGAACGAAAGTCACGTAACAGAGCAATAATACAAAAACTGGACGGAAAATCACAGTTTTATGTATTTGTTTTTCCTTGAACTCGAAAAACCTAAATAACACAAATGTAGGCGTCTGCCAACGTTTGATCCAAGAACCGACCCTACTTTACATACCACATAATACCGAAGTTATAAGAGTCCAAAATAGTAGGGTCTGTTGCTACAGACCCTACTATTACCCCTACTACTACGGACTGATGTCCGTACTACATATTCCATCCGCAATGGGACATTCGCTGTAGGAACCTTTCAATAGTGGGTCCTTATTATGTCGTTACAATAATGTTCCACACTTGTGTAATGTAGGGACGTTGTTAATATTCCATCATGATACAAATAAACATTTGTACAGCTCGTACAGAAATAGCTTCAGCATTTATTTTCTTATTCGTTTAGCTGATACATCATTGCTGCAGTAACGTAGATCTAACTGCACATCGGATGGAGCACAAAGTAGTTTTTGTTGTCTTGAAAATTGCCTATAATTGCTCCTAACTACTTCCTAGAATACCGTCAACGCGTGTCACGGACAAACAAACCATGCAAACCTATCTAGGTAGATACCTGACAGACAACGTAGATGAGTACAAATTGTTTCGACCTCCCAAGGTCTATTGTCACGAACATTTATAAATCTAACACTTAGAACGTGCTTAGATCACCATTCCAATTCATGCATAATATAACAATTTTATTACCAAACTAAAACAAAGGAATTTCATTGAAAACAAAGATCGTTAGTAATCGGAGAGGCCGTTTCAATGTGTCCGTTTCAATAGCGCGGCCACGGCGATATTTAAAAAAAAAGTTTTTTTAAATGTATTTTTACAAATTTTGACGAATTCAAATCTAGGTTTTACAAAAAACTTCACACCTCTGAGATGTTTTTCAGCGAGATATCGGCGATATCGTGTTTTTCACCGTTTTAATGGCGCGGTAATGGGGTTTATAGTCTTACAGCTCCTAAAATATAAACCTAGGATTTTTTTCTATATCTAAAAAAAATTACAAATACAATCAATCTATTATTTACCTACATTTCAGGTCTCTGCAACACTTAGTTTTAAAGATCTCCGTGGCCGCGCGGTTCTCCGCGTTTCAACGGCACGGCCACGTTCAAACCCTTATAACTTTTTAACCATAACTTCGACAAATTTATGGTCTTGGGAATAAATTTTACAAATTTTTACAAAATCTTGGTAGAATATTTTTTTTTAAATATCGCTGTGGCCGCGCCATTGAAACGGACACCGTTTCAATTGAATGTGCTTTTTGCGTGATATCGACGTACAATTCGTAGGATTTATTACTCTGTGAACGGTGCTATTTAATGTACGGTTTGTTTTTCATTTGCATATGCGATTTCTGGCCATTTCGAGCGTTGTGTCAGACAGGAAATGCTATTAGGGAACCTGGTTTAGCTAAACAAACACAATCATTGAGTCGATCTCATGACACAATTTAATAAAACTTAGAATACCTATATAGCTTTTGAAGTGTTTTCAAGGACCCTTGGTCTCGGCAGGACTAAAGAAAAGTGGAAAAAGAGCAAACCGATAAGACTACTGCCGAAAAACGACTGGATTATAAAGTAATAAGGTTGTTATTATCATGTTGAAACAGGTAAAAACTACTAAAGCTTGCAACAACACATGTGTGTCAAATGCAACTGTGCAATTTCTTATTAACGGTCGGTATTGCAGTGACAAAAACTAGTCGTGGCGGGAACTTGACGCAAGGTAGCGGCCATTGGGAACGGTATGCGAGAATCTTTAGAAATAGTGGTGATTACAGCAGCCTCACACACTCGAGAAACCACTGTGTAATGGAAAACTTACCGTTTTGCGATTTAATCGGAAGCGCATTGCAGTAGTAATAGAAGTTTAGAATTCCTTGTTGAACAAAGAAAGATTTTATTGCGAGATGAATACCATGTTCTAAACAGGATAATTTCAACTCTTCTTAGAAACGACTGCGAGACTTAAAATTCGGCTTCGCTACAGGAAGAAATCGTGATAAGAATACCTGATTGAATTACAGGCAAAAGGAACTAATCGTTCTCGTCCTCTCGGTCGTCGACCCGAGGCGCCGGCCGATCGCACCTGCGCCTGCGACGCCTGCTCCAAACTGCCGGATAAGGCGGATGCCACCAAGGCCGCGAGAATTTTAGCCGCTGACTCACTCTCTACCAACTCCTGCCGTACAACGAGTTTTAACCATTTCCGCATGGCATCATCAGGTTATGACTATCTGTAGGACGTCTTTCATACGACACAACCGGCATCGGTGTGAATAAACTTAATGATGTTAGACAAAAGAGAACATTATGAATTATTTATGCTCTCGTGTTCTTTTAGTTTATTCTTATAAATGGCCAATGGGACAGTGCTCGTTTGGCTCGAAAGAAAATAAAGACTTAAGTATACTTTTGTGTTGTCTGCATTCCCCATCCTTTTCCAGTCGCTTCGTATTGTTTTAGTTTAGCAAGTCCTTTCCTCGTAATACAAACAATACAGCTTTCAAGAAAGCGTTTAAGTATACCAGTTTTGGATTCCCCTTTTGACAGATAACACCGTAATGAATGAACGTTATTTGCAAAAAAGAAAGTATACTTTCACGAACATTTTCGACCAGCAATATCATCGTTCACAGAATAATTCATTCGATTTCTAACCAAACAATTTACTAGCGGCTAATAAATGCGAAATTACTTAAAACGAATATTGGCTACCCGGGAATGTCTTCAAATCTAGATCTAAAAGCAAGAGCTGTAAAGTTTGGCCTTCATGGAACAAGAAATAATACATTTTTGTTCTCATTGTGTATTATTATTGGAATCGCACACAAAAACTCCTACAACAATAATAAACGGTCTGTAGTTTTATTCTTATTATAGCGCAGTACATTTTTACAGTAAATCATAATATTATTAGTAGCTAAATAATGGTTTATCAATACTGCATTTACTACACTTACATAACGTTAACGTTAACTATATTACGTAAATAAAACAATAAACACGAACACGGTTGTGTTCAGTATGTAGGTATAGTAAGTACAGTTTGACACGTAATACTTGTAATGAGATAAATACGCAGCGGGTATTTGAATCACCATAAGTGCAGCAGTAAACTCAACATGAAGGGGAGCTACGTAAGTATACGTGCATCTAAATAGCTACCTGCCAAGAAATTGTTTTACAATTCTCGCAGTAGAGCAGACTGCAGGCACGTTTTTAAACAAAAGAACTACAATAAGTGTTATGAATTATGATTGAGTTATAATTATAACAATCAGTGCTTCATCACTCATCACACTGATGTGATGTCAATACATAATGATTAATTACACTCAATTGTTGGGCTATTAAAATAACAAGTAGATTTTTTTTTCTACAACCAAGTCGGAACATTTCATATTACCTTCGGAAATCGTGGGCAGCACGTTGACAAAGTTAACAATTCCGACGCCTGTAAGCTGACTCATTCACCAAAACTAACTTACAACGAACACTTGAAAGTAACGTCTGCCTAATAACGGCGATTCTTGAAAACAAACAACCGAAAACGGTAACACACTTGACACCTTATCACGTAGCCCACATAGATAAAGTGGTAAATTAAGTTTTTGGCACTTCAGATTTCTGCAATCATGTCAGCAACGGTTGCAATCCTCAATAGAAAAGTACAGTAAAAATTAGAAATTACTACAGTGGCTGACCACTGCGCACACTTTTTCCATAATAAGCGGGAGAGATGGTAAACTATCACATGAGAGCGGCCTAGATTTTTATGTAGAGTCGCGTGGGATGCGCGTACGCCGTGTTGTCGGTGCAAAGCGCCGGGGCTTACTGGCCGGCCAGCCAGACAGACAAGTCAAGCCAACGCCCGTTCACCAGTTCACCTACTCTTATCTTTCGATGACTGTGTATGTGGTGGTAGTTGCTTGCTTATTCCTCGTTGCGCTTACTTGACTGGTTACTTATACTGCATCGAATGTATGTGTATGTTTATGCTGCCGCGCATGTATTGCACTACGTCCAATATTGTAGATATAGAAAGGCACAAAAAGGCGTTTTACAATTCCTTAACCTCTTTTTTCTTTATGGCCTTTTTATTCATCACGATGAATCGACGATAAAATTAAGGGAATTTGTACGTAGAGGAAGATAAATAGCTTGATTAAAGTATCGATTCTCGAATTCTTTTAAACGCTGCTTTGTTGTCATGCTGGATTTATGTGAAACGGTTTCGTAAAACTTCCAGTAATTCGTTCCATCCATTCGAAATCGTTTGGAGAAATTGTTAAAGTTAAATCATAGAAGATGGATTACTGAGTCCTAAGATTTAATGAGGTGGAAATGGTTGTGCAAGCTTCATCTTTATAATCTCAACGTTACAACCAAATCAAGCTTAGTAATGGATGGGCGATACAGTCTATAAATTCAGCAGCTCGTTCATTGATTAATCAATTAAGCCGGTTACGCGGAGTCTACTGATGAACCTGTATTTCCAAATTATACCATAAGAGCGCGCAAGTGACGTTCAGGTAACTACCCTAAACATTATGGCGGGATCAGACCAAAATTAATCTCTACCATCTACATAAGCTATCTGAATCACATAATATGATTTTTGGAAAAAATATACATAAAATTTTTCCTTGTTGACAATTTCTGGGAGGTTTAAAATTCCCAGAAACGTTATCTACCCAATTAATATTGTCGTAGTTAATAGGACGATAACGCGAATCAGTCATGAACGTTGAACAATCACAGAGATCGGAGTCAATAAGATGATTAAAAATTAAATTGCAATTAACATAAGGCCGATAGACTCGGACTACGTCAATTTCAAGATTATTTACTTCTATCTTAATCACAAATCGCTAATGCGAGGTCAGAATGAGAAACTAGACTCTAGTATGTTAAATGCTAATACTATACAATAAGGAAACATTAGGTATAAGACGCAAAGTAAAATAGCTTTATGTACAACATAATTGCAACTAGTAATTTTTATTGCGATCGTCATGATGTGACGTTTCTAACGTATAGGGAAGTGAAAGTACAAGACACATGTTGGCTTTGACGTTATTTTTCCTTCTTTAGAGCGTGGCTTCACTCTTTGTTTGTGGTTTATTGGGCTAAGGCATTAGTCAGATTTTTTCACATGAAAAGAAATGTGTATAGCCGTGAGCCCATTACATTAGTCATGTAATCTAAACACCTGCCTTTTAACCACCCATTCGCTGTACTTGAAGAGTCTCAAGTCTCAATAGTCCGGAAATATAGATGTAAAGAATTTCTTTGTTTCGTTGTGTAGATGAGAAAGGTGGAGTCGATCCACCTGGTCAATCTTCCATCCTACACATGAATTAATGGAAGAATTCATAGCCAAGCAAATAATCGTAAGAATTCATTCATTGTTGCCCGACCTTAGTCCAGAATCATTGATCACAAACCCGAAGTCAATTTGTTGTGACATGGATTCAGGAAATCGTAAAGATAGCGTCGGACGACACATTATTGAGGAAATGTCAAAAAGCTCGTAAAATTCTGATTCGATTAGCTCATAGTCGTAACTCGAAATGGAGTAACTGTTACATAAAGGTGCGCTTACACGAGCAACTGAAATTGCTCCATCCTGGTCAATTCTCGTCAACTAAGACGTCACAACTACATCCAACAATTTAGGGCAATGGCAACATGTAGCAACCTGTTGGCAGAGATACGGCCACACAATATGGAGCAACTTAAAAAAATTGGCACTACGCACCCCCCGTCGCCTCCACCGCCGGCTGGTTCCTCTCGCAAAAACGAGACGTAGTTATACGTACAAACGATTTAGAAAGAAAATTGACTAAAAATTTCCAAACCGATTGGGTATTCGGCAACTCATGAAATATATGGAGCAATCAGAAGCAATATTGCCGAAACACACCCACTTAATTGATCCATTAGTGTTGCCGAGCAATAATTGCTCAAAAAATTGCCCGTGTAAGTGCACCCTAAGAGCACCTAAAAGTGGATAACGATACATTAGATAATGTTTAAGTTAAGAGGAGCTGTAACTTGCAGTAGCCGATTTAGTATTCCTGGGGCCCATTCCAAGAAGCGACATCACAGACCAATATGAAGAAAGAACCGACTTAACCAGAGAAACGAAGTGTGTGGAAAACGGAGCGGAAAACCTTAGCACCTTTGTGATAAAGCACATTATTTATTTTCGTTATCATTGTTGGAAATAGCCGCTAGTTCATTAAAATAAATGTTGGCGAAAAGGAAGCAAGCTTTGGTTATGAATTTTATTGTCATTCCAGAAAAGGCAAACTAATCTGAAGCGGCTAACTGGAGTACGTGGTACGAATAATCGATGTGATGTTACCAATTTGATGAGAAACATAACCGTTGTTTAGTTATCGATCGCCGATACATTTCATAGTATCATTAAACTTTCATGAGACGTAGAAGTGACGGTGGCAAGATATTCCGCCCCTGCGGTAATATGGGCCAAGAAGTTATAAATATTTAATTTTATTTGGTTAGAGTTGTAGACGGTTTAGGAAGTATCTAGTTATTGGATAGATATTAGATATTTCTAATTGTTCAGTTTAAAAATACCTGGATTAGGCACCGATAATTATGTTCGAGGTGGCGCGGGAAAAGTGTTCCTGGAAGGACATGGGGGAGGCCTTTGCCCAGCAGTGGGACAGTATAGGCTAAACAAAAAGAAAAAAAATATGTCACCGTGCAGTGCCGCGTCGCCTATCCTAAGTAACTTGTTAAGTATATTGTAAATAAATTAATTGCTGTTTGTTGGTAAGTGCATCACTTGTGAAAGGCTGGATTGACTTGATTATTTTAAATTTTTTAAATTCGTAATGTTCTGAATTAGGTTTTTATAAAAATTGGAAAAACTACCCGGATTGTTTCTAATTCGGAAGAAAACTGAACTACGTCCTCCTATTTTTGTATGAACTCAAGATCTCATTTAAATTTTGTCAGGACGTCTGGCGGATCCGCTAGTTTTCAATAAATATCGCAGGGAAATCAGCAAGAATACCATCAATCACTCCAATTTTATCGGACACCCAACTGTTTAAAGATGGGAGAATATTACAAATCTTAAATTTAAGTTCTTCAGCATATCTATAATTCAAGTACCAGTGCTAATCTAACGCATCAATTTTTCTTTTGTTACAGTGAAGAATATTATTTTTAGTCCCCATAATTCTATAATGTTATGTCTAGTGTCGGCTTAACAATAAATAACATGAGTATCTACATAACTCAATGGAGTAAGTACCTCCATATTTTTCCCCGGCCATAATTTAACGATACATCAAAGCGCATCGTACCTGTAGGATAAACAATTTCAACATAAAATAACTTTATGACTCCATAAAACCATATACTACTCACTTCTCTTCGAAGTGCTGAACCCATCTTCGTGACCGTTGCACGACCTATCTTCATCATATTCATAAACCTTGAAACTTTCGAATGAATACAGCTTGACGCCTTTTGTTCTCTTACTATTCGCAAAAGCTTTCCCGGTTCAAAGTGCTCGTAACAAAACGCCCGAATCAACTAAATGCAATTCGATGTTTTGCTAACCGCACAGTTCAAAAGTACACACAACTTGACCCTCAAAACTGAGGGTTTCAGTTCCACAAACGACACTGTTCACCGATAACGTCAAAGGTAACTTTCGTCAGTTACACCACTTGGATGCTAAAATGTTTACAATCACTTCGACAACTTTACTAAGATGGAAGCCGGTTTACGCACGAACTATTGTCATAACAGAACAATGGATCCGACGATAATGTTTGATATCACAACAGGAACGTTCGGAATTCCAATGAAGTTATAAGTTCGCGATCGTAGGGGCTCGGGAGCTGTCAGTAGGGCGGGAGCGCTCGTGATGGCGACCGCGTGTCGTCTGGCTGGGCTGCAGTGCCCCTGCCCGCCGCGCCGGCGCCCGGAACTGTGTCAGCAGACGCGGCGCCCAGAGCACCCCAGCACCCCGGCCTTTCATGAATACACCTCTCTATATGTTTGACGCATCAATACATTCGTTGCCGTAAGCTTGGCAAACTATAATTGAACATCAATGTGAATATCTTTGCGGTGAATTAGAAACGTTAAAGGTAAATTTTAGCGTACGTTTAATGCTTCAGTTTAACTTTAATAGAGGGTTTATAGTCTATTCAAGGCGTAAGAAAACAAAGCAGAATATCTCCAATAGAATCAATGACCGCGGTAATAGGGCCATTTATGTCGATTAATTGCCTAATAACCCTCGCCGGTATAATAGCTGAAGCGACCCAACCATTTTGAGTTTGCCTTCCCAACTGTCATATTTATGACGGCTTTAAGCGGAATTCTTCACTGAGTCCAGAAGCCGTTAAGTGAGGTAATTTCTCGCCATTCCCCTCCCTCTCCTCTTGGCTTATTTTGTACTATTTTTAGACTGAACTACGAAGAAATCTCCTCTTCATTTTAATGAATGGCGCCTTCAGCAGCTTGATTTTGTAAAGCTAGGCAATCATCTGTCAACCCACCAGTCATATACTTAACTAGCTTTTGGCAGTGGCTTCGCCCGCACGGAACGTTTATAATAAACAGGGGTGTTTAACTCCCTTAGGGGTTAGATTTCGAAAAATCCTTCCTTATTCCTTGTCTACATTATAAAGGGAACCTCAGTGCAAAATTTCAGCTTTCTAGGGCCAAGGGTTTAGGCTGGGCGTTGATGAGTCAGTCAGTCAGTCAGTCAGGACTTTTCTTTTTATTTATATAGATACATACATGACGTTAGATGTCACGAGTTATTTCACTTGAACATATGTAAATACACCTTCAAGTATCATTCACACACGATCAAATGCATTTTAATCACGTCATACACAGATTTTCTTTTACAAATGCATGATGGTAAGCAAACAGGTTGAATTAGGAGGGCTTTGTCAAAATATTTTTTCCTGGAGTGACACTTTTTCGCATTTACATACCGGGTGGTATGTAAATGCGAAAAGGTGATAGCAGAAAAAAGTTGCCATTGTCATTTCCACTTATGATGAATGCTTAGTGCATTCACCATAAGTGGAAATGACTGAATGAAATGTAGCCCGCTTAATTACATTTGTCTTAGGTTTTTTGCATTTTGCAGGTCACTGTCCCGTTCATTCAAATATGATTCGCGACTTTACACGTACTTTACATAATAACAATCATTCAAATCATCAATACAACCTACGAGGGTTGCGGGTAGGGTACGATTTCATTTAATCCCACTGAATGACATTTCATGAAAAAGTCATTAAATGGGATTAAATGAACTCGGAGAAATGTATTGAAAATTTTAATCATTATAATTCTGGAAAGCCATATTTGATACGGTCACCAATCATATTTTAATCAACATACAAATCAGCTGTTCCATGCATTTTGACCGCGTAGGTATTGCACTTTTCTATGAAACAGCTGATGTTTTTGTATAACCGACGAAAAATTTCTGTGCTGGGGGGTCTCTATAATGATATGCTGAATTCATGGTTACAGTTTGCGCACTGGATAAAACTTATCCTGTATATATGTAAATTAATCTGAATCTCGGAAACGGCTCCAACGATTTTCATGAAATTTAGTATGCAGGGAGTTTCAGGGACGATAAATCGATCTAGCTAGGTTTCATTTTTAGAAAACATCAAACAAAAAAGAAAATAACCGAGCAAAGCTCGGTAATACCAGATATTAAATTCATAATATGGAATTCATGGAACTACTAGTCGTTGACTGTAACCATAACGAGTTTATTAGAGAACCGTTAAAGTAAGTCTTCAGAGCAATTTTATAGAGCTATATAATATATCTACTTAAAAGAATAGACTGGTAATAAAATCAAACAGGGCTTACGGCTGCCAAGTGCTTTTAGTGTTGTTTTAAAGACCTATTTGATGTTTACAAAATTAAAAGGGTCTTTATCGGTAACGAATTGACGACTTTTACCGCTTTTTGTCTGGCAAAACCAGTGTAGCCAAACACTGAGCTTTGAACCGAAAAACAGGTCTGTCTGTGCTTATTTCTTTATCAGACTTCTTTGAAACTATGAGGGTTCCAAAGAAGTCTGATAAAGAAATAAGCACAAACAGACCTGTTTTTATTAACACGCTTTTATTATTAGTAACACGCTTTTATTAGCTTCACCTGTATGTTTTTTTTTTGTAACTGACTCCTTTGGACTTGATTTTGACCCACTTCAAATGGTCAGATTTCATTTAAACTTTGTAGACTTATCGAGGACCGATGACAATAGAATAAACAAAAAAGATTTTTTTTAATTAAAAATCACGCTTTTGTAGTTAGCAGAACTAAAAAATAGAAAATAAATAATAGTTTAAGAAACTAAAAAACACGCTTTAAACACCAAACTAAAAAAGTAGAAAATAATTTAATTCTATGAAGCGTGGTTGATATTAATTGATTATAAAAATACCTCAAATTATTTTCAATTTTTTAGTTTCGTTTTTAAAGCGTGTTTTTTTAGTTTTTTAAACTATTATTTATTTTTTGTCTCACTACAGGCTTCATGTCACAAAAAAAAACTGATTCACAGAGTAGAGTGCTCTAGTGAAGACGAATGTGTCTAGTCTGCTGAAGTTGGAACGGATAAGTGGAATAGCACCCAGTAATTGTACATAGTCTGACACAGTCTATTGTTGCCCACTAAGCACCAACAATGACGTGTCTAGGCTATTCATTGTCTTTTATACAGACATAATCTTGGGTACCTACATGTATTTCCAAAATAGACTTTACCTTTCGAAATGTAAGTTATTTCGGTCTATTATTATTCGTATAGCGTTAGGTCGATAGTCGATCTGAGAGGCTGGCTAATTGATTACCATTTTCTTCACAAAGCCCATAAAACGTCCTGGATTTCCACTTAAGCATTCATTTGTATTGCAAATTCTTGTTACTGCTCAGAAACTTTAATTACAAGAAGTATTCCAAACTCCTGACCGAACAGGATATAACCCAAACAAATTGGAAAGCTGCGTCCAGCCAAATAGCTGCTCTTATAAATAAATAGCAATCTGGCCAACCAACTGGTATAGATTGTATTACAGAGAAATATCAGACCAATGAATTAATTTGCGAGTAAACCAGCTATATGTACATATAATTAGTCGCAAAGCTCTTTCTATCTTATCAGGCTCAGATCGACCTCTGACATTTTGAAGCGAACATTACAAGCCACCAACCTGGGAAATGTTATTTCGAACTGGGACAAACGCAGTGTTTACGTTAGCAAGTAAATGTCGTCTTATTTTATACGTAAAGCTAATATACTTGGAATTTCAGACTCGAGCGATACATTAAATATTTAACGACTGACAAAGCTCTTTGTGTAACATACCTGCTTTTTCACTTGCATTACAGCCGGATCTGTAGTTACCGTGTTATAAATTTATAGAATAAGCTGTTTTATAAAAGTGATGTAACAAAAATGAAGGAGCTATTTGTACAGTTACGCCATGTTTATAGGTATTCCGGTTTTTAAACGAGTAAATTTCTTAGTGCGAAACTTGAACAGGCTTTGTTCCGATACCTGCGTGCAAGGTCGACAAGTGTTGCGGCGACCGTACTGTGCACCACGACAGGTGTCTGGGAAACCGCAACACGAAATCAGGTGTGGGGAGCAATAGTACCTACCCTCTGCTCCTCATATTATTTTCTTCTCATTTCAAGTGACTGAGTTATGGTGTTTGTATATAAGATAGGTACTAAGTAAAGCGACTGGACAAATTGTTTCCCACTGCAAAATGACTGAGGGTTTAAAACTTTGTTCGGAAAGAGCGGTCTTCAGTCCCAGAACGTAATAGAAAGGCAGTTTAATATGGTCGAATTGCCGCTGGAATCGCCGGTTATACCTATATCCGGAAAACTTAGTGGCATCGATTTCGTACGTAAGGTATATAAATCTGAGATTTAGGTGATTCAAGTGCAAGCGAATGAAACAGCTGCATTTCCGCCAAAAAGACCTTTGGTCGGCCACATATTAATATTGTCAATATATCAACAAAATACGTTCAACCCGTGATGCAGAAGTGAAGATAAATCGGTACTGACGTAAAAGCGATAGAATTTAATTAGCTAGTTTTTGCTGCACATAGGTACCTACGTAATGAAAGTTCACTATCTGAGCTGCTGACCTTTCGTGACTCGCTTTGTTTTCTTTATGTAATCACAGTTGACGTACTTCACTAGTTCACTAATTACTATGCTAGAATTATTTTATAATTATGTTTATTTCCGCAAGAGACGTAACTAGTTGTATACGAGTATGTTTTTATACGCCTCGTTAGCGACAGAATAAAGATAAAGAACTCGCGAGATTGATTTAAGACCCTTATTTCTTTATTATTCCGTTGTCTATCTCACGGCCCTGCTAGTCCTGAAGGGTAGGCCGCATGAAGAAGGTTGTTCTTCTTGTGAAGTCTTACGTGGTCAGTTACGTAATACTACTTTTGACCTTTAGTGGGTGTTCATTTACACATCGGGACCTTCCGTGCCTTTAAGAAGATAACTGTCATCGTTACCAGTGAGAATACTGACTTGTTATATAGGTACGTAAGACACTCCATAAAATTCTGATATTTTGCGGCACCTGGGCGAAAGAAAAAATTGTGAATTCGACCCCAATAAAGCTTGGAAAAGCCTGGGAAACTTTAACTCGTAGTACTAAAACCCCAAATACGTTCGTGCTACCCTTCGCCTATGCTAATTCGGCACTAAAAGCCGGTCGTGATATCGAGCCTTAGGGCCCGAACACACGTACCATACCACAACCACACATCGTGGATGGGCACAATTTTTTATGAAAATGAATAGTCCGTACACACCGACCACACGTGGTCGTCAAAATCAAGCGTGTGGGCGATACCGGCCACATCAAGGCAACGTCGCAGCTACAACGTAAGCACATCGCAATTACTAGCGACAACGAAACTGCAGAAAATTGCAGTGACACTATTCAACGTAACCACTGCTTGGCCACATTTTGTCCCTGCAATGTGGTACAGTGTGGTTTTGGTAAGTGTGAATGAGCCTTAAGAGCTGTAAGATCGATATGTCGGGAATAGACACGCGACGCGAATCAAACGGCCACCTTGACCCGGTTACCGCCAAATGTTACCCTCGCATACGATTCTGGTAACAATGACGCGACTGATGTGACTAAGGAGTATTTAGCTGTCTTTTTGACCTGCCAGTCACTTGCCTGATATAAGGTGACTTTACTTTGCTATTGTTTAAGACTTGTTTATCATACAGAATGGTGTCTCTAGATGTTCAGAGGCACTGACTGATCAATCCAATGTTAACCTTAAAAGGACACAGCACTGAATTATTCAACAATTGAATTCTGATAGTTGTAATCAGACTACAAACAGACTAATTATTCGTAACTAATTTACTAATGATACTATTAATTGTTACCATTTATAATAGTCAGAAGGGTAAATAATAAACCGGATACCTATGCAACATAACAAAAAGAGAAAATAATATTGATGACCTGCAAAACTTGACCTGTAGTATGGCATGAAAAACCTAAATGTGATTTGATATGTACACAATAGGGAAGAATGGCGTGACTAAGGGACAGTTTAACAGTATGAAGAATGAGACCATCGAAAAATAAATGTTGCCGTTTGCAACCAAGTTTTATTATAATCCCTAATAACTTATTTGCTCAACATAAAATATACCAGATCATATGACTTGACCGCATCATGTTATTTTAAGTGATAAATTGATTATACATGTACTGATTATCAATGCTTTTTATAATAATATTTAACTTTGAAACCAAATAATGAAAATGCCAAATGGTTTGTACTTTTGAACACCTAAAAGGTGGTTATTAGGTTATTTTTTGGCTTTATTAAGCTTGTAAATAGCTTCTCACATGACAAGACGCTAAATATTTTGTTGGTCATGTTTACCAAAGGATTGTATTCAGTACATTATTTAGTCTGCTAAGCTGCAATTTCTATAATTAAAGGCTGGTTGAAAAAATCACACTGATTTATCTTTCATGATCTCCCCTAAATAATAATACCTTAATAGATGGATAATAAACAACTTTACTTTAATCATTCTACACAGTAAGTTAATAAGTAATCACTAGCAATTTGTTTAGGAAAGCAGAACAACTGTTTTTAATTAACTGAAAATATTTGAACACAATGCTGCCACTATGGGTATCATTAAATGAACTGTAAAATAACATTGTTCTACAATTATTGGAAAGCTACGATGGTACTACAAAAAAAACGAACAATATCATAACTTTATTCATATAGCAATCACACTAGCAAGCAAAAACAAAAAAAAAATTGTAATCACTACGACCTGAATATTCAAAATGTGAATCGGACGTTAATCGCGTGCGTTACATTTTGAAAGTCTAGTGCTTATAGACGAATGCCTAGCTAGTAATTATAATAACTAGGGCATGGATGATTGACATGTTTAGTATTATTAGCACAATGCAGTCACTAAATTAATTTAATTTCTAGGCTAAAGTTGTAAACTAACAGCAAGTAAAATTATTTCTGTTTTGCATTCGACAATTTTAACACTATTGAACTTGGAAAAGTATCCTCAAA
Organism: Antitype chi; assembly: GCA_947359405.1. Classification (NCBI taxonomy): domain Eukaryota; kingdom Metazoa; phylum Arthropoda; class Insecta; order Lepidoptera; family Noctuidae; genus Antitype; species Antitype chi. The sequence continues at coordinate 5,499,369 of OX375823.1, forward strand.
CTTTTGGCATAAACAAAAAACAATAAGATCATCACCGGGTTTAACGAACATCGGAAGCTATTAATGACGACATACGGATAAAATGATCAAGCGTAATCGAGACTAACTAAAAATTACATGCATTATCAAAATAAAAAGCACCTATGTGTCAACCAAACTTACCATCTTTGACGTTCTTCGAAGACTGGGACGATGACACACCGGGGATAGTTTTATCAGCACAGTACATTATAACTATTTCCACACGATTGTGTTAATAAGTCACTCTCACCTAATAAAATTGTACATAATTATTATTAAGACGATTTGATAACACAATACATTCGCACTAACGCGAAACGCGGCGGCCATTCCACATTCGGTTGTAAATATTCGTGTCATAGACAAATTAGACAATCTCGTTTCACAGATTATACTGCTTCTGAAAACTTTTCGTATTTTCAAAAGTTTGAGAATGAACTTCTGTAGAATTTCTTCAATCCGAGCTTTAGATATTTAATTTTTATATATTTTTTGCGTTTTTCAAATATTTCAACTATCTTTTTTAATCTGTTTTTGACGTGAAAACGTATATTCGCTCGACGTACAGCAGAGGCCTTAGTGCAAAGAGTACTATAATGTATCGGGTACCTTAGTGTGAGTTTCATTTAATCATCTCCATCAAACGCATCAAGTGCGTTTGGCGCTGCGATTGGCTCTGTAACTGTATTGGTCACGGACCAACCAGCGGCGACGCGCCGAACGCGCTCGATCCGTTTGATTTAGAATTCTAGATGGTTACAATCATGACACTCGCACTTGGGCCACTGGTAGTAAGTTCATTATCTTTGACCGACAAAAACATGTGAGATTTCAACCGATAATAACTACGAGAATTTTAGTGCTAGATGGCTAAAGTAATGATTGAGCGTTCCAAGGATAAGTCATATTAAAACAATTTTTGTTTGCTAATCTCACACACCATAGCAAAGTTTATTTTGATAAAATTAACCACAACAAAAATATAGACTCATTTTTCATCATTGTTACCGATGCTGGCCAAGTTCTATATTTTTCATATTAGTTTCCAAAGCGTAGGGTATTCTTCACATATCTTGCGGAGAAGGTAGCTGATACTCTAATAGAATCATCTACAACTTCATTTACAAAAAACCACCACTACCGCCAATGTCCAGCAGTGGACGTTTTTCATCTCAAATGATGATGATATTGATATATTACTAAAGTATGCTCTACTTAGTTATTACATCACTAGATAACACAGTGAGCTGTAACGAAAATACTTGAATGGTAATCTGGAAAATAAAAACTTTTTTGAATTTCAAGTGACTTCATGGTATGAATGTTACAAAATGGAAAAAAAAGGTTGTTTCTTGGCAACAATCTTTCAGCTCGGCTCATCAGCTGTCAAAGATATTATTCTACAACTACATGTCAAAAGTGTCAAACAATTCGGCTTCTATCTATTGAATTATTTCAGTTTCAGAATATTAGTTTACTGATTGCTCACAGTGGAAATTCGTTTAATTTTCCAGTAAAATGATGCAACATCAATACTGGGTAACAAAAAAGACTGTGCTAAAAAAACTAGGAACCAAAGAAGATGAGTGTATTGTTGCGTCCGATGCCGAACTTGATGCTAAACTGGAATTATTTCGATCAATATCAGACAGCTGTTTACAATTACAGCGAGTATTGGACCAATATCAAGAACGATTGTGTATTTTGGCTCAAGAGGAGAATGCTCTCGGAAAGTTTTTGCGAGACTCTGGAAAAAATGCGGACGCGTCGGGTAAACACATGGTATCTGCGGGCAAAGCAATTTCATATTCTGGACAACAGCGCTTATCAGTGCGGGGGCCGCTATTGAGGCTTTATCACGAAGTGGAGACGTTTCGAGGTCGCGCTGTAAGCGATATGCGGGCGACTGTATCTGCTATGGAAAAAGCCCGAATCGAGTACCGTGCCGCTCTCAGTTGGATGAAGTCGACGAGCGCACAGCTGGACCCCGATACAGGACGTGGCCTTGATAACTTCCGAAAGGCACAGCGGCAAGTACGCGAGAGTAAAAAGGTGTTTGATAAACTGACACTGGATGTACTGCAAAAAGTATGATTTATGTTAATTAATGTAATAATGCAAGTTAAGTTGGTACAAAGCAATAAAATATGTAGCAACAAATAAAAATAAATTTTGCATGATAGAAATTGGTTTTACAATACATAGACTCACAAAACCTACAACTAACTTTATATTCCCTACTTTCAGATTGACTTGCTCGCCGCAGCAAGATGCAACATGTTTTCCCATGTTCTATCTAACTACCAAACTTCCTTCGTAACATTTGCAACTAAAGTGGCACAAACTTTAGTAGCAACCGCAGACACAATGAATTCTGCACCGCTTTATGAATTTTCTATATTGAAGGAATTATCTCAACGCTTAGGTGAAGCAGAAAGCAAGCAGGATGTCACACCACAGGATAAGGATCAAATGCTGTTTTTCCAGGTGAGAATGACGGCAAATTTTTTGGCTGTTACATAATACTGATTTTATTTCCACTGTGTAATTCCATCTTAGACATGTTGGCAAGGCAACCTTTAATCATTTGTGAGTACTTCTATGTGGATAACATTGTTTCCATCAATTTATCCATATACTAACTCAGCAAGCTCCTTATTATTATGAAGAGGTAACAGAATTTCAAATCTTTTACAAAATTAATGGGAACAGTTTACCACAACTGCATTAAAATATAAACTACTGTTTAATTCCAGGATGAATTCAAAGATGATAATCCAGAAAAAAGTAGTGAACCGAAAAATGTAAAACCCAAAGTAGAGAATGAAAATGAAAAGCAACCGTCCAATGAGAAAGAATCCAAGCCAAGCACTTCATTGAACCTGATTGATACAAGTTGTTTGGAATCTGAGTTATCTAGTGGCAATGCTGGAATACTTTCTGAACTAGCCGGGCTACAGATGGATTGTGGAGATGGGCAAGGGAGTTTTGGAACATTTTTGCCTTCACAATTGTTACAGGTATTATTAATAACAAATTTATAATACAAGTCTTTTTAGCTGCCACCATTTCACATAGAATGGGGTTATCAGAATTTATTTATGGATATAAAGTTATAGAGTCGCGCATGTGATTAATAGATACAATAGAAATTCTAATGTTATCGGAACAAATGGTGTGCACTTGACGTGCGAAGAGTTAATAATTTTCAAATCTAGTCGCAGTCTCATCTCGGCGACAAGAAAATGTCAAAAATGTATGGAAACTCAAGGTATTTTTGACAGATTGACACTGAGATCAGACTGTGAAAGTTCTTAAAATTACCAGAATTGTCCCTCTGGTTAAAAACTACCTTTCTGCTATCTTAAAACCTGTGAGTAGTTATTTAAAATATGAATAAAGCTGATTCATTAATATAATGTGTAGGCCAGTTCCAGTTTTATTTTGATTTCATATTGTACATGTAAATAATTACACTGCACATGCATAACATGTGATAGTTCTATTTGAATTTATGTTATCTGAAGTATGTAAACTATGAATCACCAGCAATCATGTCAACCAGCAGTCTCTATCAATATTGCAGTACCTAACATGAATCTAAATTCACATCATATTTCTGACTAACTTTAATTAATTGGCAAGCACTGATTGGGCAGACTTAATGCCAGCATTCTTTACCAGACAACCTTTGGGTTAAGATAGTTCAATTCTTATAACGGTATTAGGCTATATTTTATTGAGTCCAAATAAATGTTATTATTATTTATTACAGAATTCATCCAGCTTAATGCAAGGTCCAATGGCACCTGTGAGTAGCAACAACAATCAGGTACCAAAGTCTCCGCAGCAAACTTTCAAGCCCACTCCGAGTAAAGCCATCCCAAAGAAAGAAGATAAAGCAGCCTGGTTCAAACTTTTCGCTGAACTGGATCCTCTTGCAAACCCTGATAACCTCCCTGGATCCAACACCAATCATAGCCATGCAGCCTAATCAGATATTTAGGCAGAGCTTAGATTTTATGCTTAAAAACATTGTAATTGAAGAACACCTAAATAAAATACTAAACAATTTTTGGTTAACTTAGATTCGGCTCTGTTATAATGGATTATTTGTTTTATATGGCACTATTTTTAAGAGTCATAATTTTCATCATGCAGACGGTTATGAGTGTGACATGTCAGTCGTGTGTCATAAGTTATAGTTAGGAAATGTCTTGAAAAACTATACACAGTGATAAATAACTGATTTAAATGATGTGAAAGGAGGTTTTTATTAATATAATTTATATACGAGAATTTTGAGAATATATGTATAAACAAAAATTTATTTGGTTTTAGAGATAACTTCAATTAGTACAATGAATGTATTACGTAATATGCTCATTAGCTTACGCTATTTATAATCATGTATTTTATGTACATTTTATATAATGTAGGTACTATGCTCTCTACATCATTAACTTAATTATTCACAATGATCTGTTATTGTGACAAATAAACTTTGTAATCAAATATTTCATAATTGATAATTTATTATTCATAGTGTATAAGTTGTATTCATTTTGTGTGATTGAATTCCGGTTTAAATTGTTAATTGGTAGGTCTAGAATTAAATATTGTAATGACGTACCTACTTAATTTTACAACCAATAATTATTAGTGTTATTCACTTAATTATTCTTTCATATTGTAATGCTATAGTTTTATTCAAAACTTTGATTTAATTGAGTTAAATATCTGAAGCGAACTAATTGCAATTTTTTAAACTTATTCTAAGGTCTGTTTTGATAATTACTGACATCCAGCGTCTACAAAGATTGACAGTTATTTTTTGCACTGGTTTTTGTTTGAAAACTATCTAGACCAAGCATATTTGACAATAAATACACATTATCGATCTAATGCTATAACCGTATATTACTTGTGTTACACCAACGAAGGAAAATCTTTTTTTTTGTGTGAACTATCTAGTTTTAATGGATCGTTTTTGTAATTCGTTTTTAAATCTATCTAGTCATTTGAATTTTGTTGTTAATACCAAAAAAAAAATGCTTTATTGTTTATATTCTTTCAAAAACTGTACTGTTTTAGTTGTAGACCTGCGTATTTTATTTTAGTTATTAGTGTTATGTGCATTCCATTTTTGATCTATAAATTAAACATAAATGTAACTGCGTAAGTGTTTAATTTGATCCCATATTTACTAACCAAACATCTGCTGAGGGATCGAGACTAGTCGAGAGTCAAGCTGAGTCAAGACTTGAGATCATAGTAGAGGAAAGTAATATGTCGGTTACGTGAGATCAAAGGACGATAATTTAAAATTCAATTTATTAATAGTATTTCGTTTATTTCTACATGTTCTCCAGCCTAAATGAGCTATAAAAGTTGGGAGAATTCTTGACCTAATCGCTTTGGATGAAATGTAAAGGTGCAGCGCATACGACAGGCTATCCGTGACGCACTTTTTAGTCTGAAAATAAAACATAATTTTGCAGTAACGTATGCGACGCGCAAAAAAGTCCGGCGCACAAAAATCCGTGTCATTCTGGCAGATCGCGCCGCACAAATAGTGCGCGAAAAAATAGAACGTTTGCTTTGCTTCAACGCGTGCTAACGCAGACGGCGCATACTTTTAGTATCACAGAGTACTTTTTTTTAGTAGGTATGCAATCTGCACTCGTTAGTGGGGACGTAACTTAGTACCTACGCGGTATAATACCATGGAACTAGAGATCGATGAATCGATGTTAATACAAGAAATACAAAACAGACCAGCAATTTTGTCTTAGGAACACAGACATATAAAACAGTAGTAGGAACTGTCCTTTCAGTAATCTCTCCGAAAGTATAGGATTAGGATGTTGCACCTTGTAGCCAAAATTCTCTATTTCTTCTTATTTTTCTGTACTTCAAGTTTAATTAAGTATTCTCTCTGGTCGTTTACAAAGCTTCAGTGTCACTGTCAAAGTTACCACAGACGCCAGTCTATTCCTGTCGCTCGCTGTCAGTCAGTTGTCAATCACATCAGCTGCCTGAAGGCTGACCTCTGCGTCAGAATTGTGCGTGTTTTTTTGCAAATTGTGCAAGCAGTAAAATAAAATTTAAATTAGCATTACAGAATTTATTGACTTCTGAAAATCCAAGATTATTTCCTACATAATGCTGAATTCAAGTAAGTTTTATTTATCTCTTAACTTTTATTGTAGTGTCGCACGCAGTGAGATTCTTGTAAACATTTTTTTTTCTCTTGCCTGAAGAAAATATTTACTTTGTGTAAATTGTTAGTTTTCCGTGGTCTTCTGGGGACGGAAGAAGCTCCTACTAAAGTAATTGAGGTGCGGTCAGACAACTACATTTCACGGCCGATACATTACCGGGAAGACTCTATTTTATTGTATGGACCAAAGAATCCGCCCGATGGCAAGAATTCAAAAGATAAATACTATGAAATAGTTCTTCACAAGCCTTTTACCGAGAGCTTACATCAGATGTACAGGTATGTTATATTCATAGGTTTGACTCATTGATTTTATGCTAATTGCCAATTGTTTTTATATTTTTGGCAATCTGTATAGCTTTTAATGAGAATAATATTTAAATTATACTACTGCAGAATGAGAATAAATGGTGAAGAGACATAGCTAGTCTATAGTGATGTAACATATTTTCTTTCCCAAGGATGTCTTTTATTGTTTCATACAATTATTAAAAAATAAAGAATGTTTTATCAATAAAATAATTCACATTCTCAGTCAGCCTTTTGTGATCACTGAGTACGAGAACTGTATCCAAGTAGACTTATTTTTTTTTTAATATCTTGAAACATTTATATCATGTACTATCGAGGAAACTTACATCTGACCAATTGGACGTAGTTAAGCAGAAAGGACTCAGGAGTACGATGGCATACTTAACTTAATTTTAGCCGAAATGTGGATTGAGTCGTTTCTACTTAACTATGTCCAATTTGAAATATAATCCCGTGCACACAATGACCACATCTGTTAGCAAGCGTTACTAAAGCAGCTGAGCGCTGCAAGCAATAATAGTTCTTACGGTGTATAGATGTTAGTTTCCTCGATAGTAATATGTAAGAGAAAAGCTGAAGTTTTCTTTAAATGTGTGTAGAAAATTAAATTATCTACTTATAAGCTATACACTCGTATCAGACAAAGCAGTGGCTTATTGTTGTGTCCAACAGATTCCCGCGGAGCAGGAAAGAGAATTTTTTTTTATAAGCTAATGAAATTAAAATTACAGTGCAACAACTGGATATTAAGGAGAAACATAATTTAGATGAAACAACTTATATAATAACGAGTACTTACATTTGAAAAAAAGAAATGAACAATACTCTCATTTCATCAGCCAGTTATCAAATCAATATAGTGACCTAGATTTGAATTACTATCTTTGGATTAGACATGTGAATAGTGATAATAATTATCAAATGCTTTTATCCACATAATATTAGTTGAAATGTAATAAATCCAAAATATATGGGTTGCCCCTGGTATGCGTACCAAAGGGCCGGGAGCCTATGGTGCCAAGATATGCGTAAAGATAGTACCTACTTATTTCCTTAAAATAATTATTCTGTTCTGTTTTTTTCATTGCAGTTTATTTCGGGCTAAAACCTTAGAAGATGCAGAAGGGAAATTTATTGTTTACAAAGAGCGAATACCAGTATTTATCAAGATTACTAAAGAAGTAAGTATAATTTAATAAACAAATAGGGTATTTTACTATACAGGAACAGTTTTTATTCAGTGCGCAAACTTTAACCAACGCAACCAACCAAAAGAAAATCAGCTGTTTCATAGAAAAGTGCAATACCTAAGCGGTCAAAATGTATGGAACAGCTGTTTTTTTTTTGTAAAACCGACGAAAAATTTCTTCGCTGGTGGGTTTAGAATGGTATGCTGAATTCATGGAAAAGTAGACTATGTATTACTAATTAAATATTGTCCTTTGCAGTGCACAGTGGCGATTCTTCAGAAACTTTGCGATACATTATCAGAACACCAGTCATGGACGATCGCTCACATGGTGGCTCACTTTGGCCTGAGTGAGCTATTCAATGACCCTGAAGTCCAGAAACACATTGATGGCATTGATGCATTGACTGGAGCCACACCTTTGATGGTGAGTAAACTAGCAAACAGCATTATTATTTGGCTGTACAGCATTGGCCATGTATTTGTAGGAAATTCAGCCATAGTTGCTGCTCTCTAATACGTTGGTTTTAGCGACAAACATGATTGATTATAACATAACATGACACCTCGGTTATTTTGTTATTTTCCAAGCCGACTAAAGAGGTCAAATGGGTTTCAGAAAACACCGTAAAAACGTGTGTCATAAAAGAGTCAAGTAAATAAATGCGTTCGTTCTCAGTAGTGAGTAGTTATTTTCCAAAGCGTCTAAAGGTCAGTTCAGTCTCAGTGATGTGAAGTTAAGTGTTCAACAATGATGACTCAGCCTTACTTGGTTAAGTGTAATTGCTTATAGTAGGTAGTTATAGGGAAATACAATTGTATGCTATGTTTTTTTGTTTCCTGTCCTTTTATCAGTAACTAGACTTCAGCCCGCGACTTCGTTCGCGTAAAATTTCTAGTTCCCGCATCGCATCGCCTGCCCGCGTTACTTCGCTTTGCGTGCTTTCCGGCTCTTTTTCTTTCTGCTCCGCTCCCAAGAGTCGTAGCATATTGTTATTTTATTATTATTATTTTTGTAGTGTTTTTTCTTCTCAGCTCTTTGGCTGGTTTTTGCAACATTTACGGACCGAAGCCAAGTAAATGCAGCGTGTGGTGTGTTATGTTTAAGATGTGTTGTGATGAGGCCCTATTTCGTTTTCATCTATTTGCATGAACTTTCGGACAATGCGACATGTATTTAAAATTGCAGCTTTTTGTAAGGTGATATAGAGGGTTTCTTTTAGGTTAAGTAATTTAAGGCTATGAAGAAGGTGATTTGGGATGACGCCTGTTGTGGAGAGGACTATAGGGACCACGTAAACTTTTTGTTGGCGCCATATTCTAGTTACTTCCACTTTGAGTTCGGCGTATTTACTAATTTTTTCAGATATTGTCTTCTGAATGTTATGTGTGTTAGGGACGGCAATATCTATTAGGTAAGTAACTTTATTTATTTTGTCTTGTAATGTTAGATCCGGTCTATTGTAGTGAATTGTCTTGTCGGTGAGTATGGCGCGGTCGTAATAAAGTTTATGTGTGTCATTTTCTAGGATAGTTTGTGGTGTGTAATTGTAATACGGAGTGTTTGTGTCTTGAATGAGTGTGTATTTGAGTGCTAGTTTTTGGTGAATTACATTTGCTACCTGGTTGTGCCTGTGTGTGTAGTCTGTCTGCGTAAGAGTTGTGCACGCTCCTGTTATGTGTTGAATTGTTTCTGGTTGTGTGTGACACTTACGACATTTATCATTTGTTATTGAGGGGTCTTTGATGATATATTTTCTATAATTTTTAGTGTTAATAATCTGATCTTGTATCGCAATTATAAATCCTTCAGTTTCTGGGAATAAATTGCCTATTTTCAGAAACTTATTTGAGGCTACTTGGTTCACATGGGATTGTTCTAGGTCATGAGGATGTCGGCCATGAAGTACTTTTTTCTTCCAGTCCTCAATTTTTTGTTTCTGAGGGTCTTCGCTAGTAATTTGTGGAATATCTAGCTGTTCATTCAAGTTAAGTGGGGTGTAGTTACTATCATTTTGAACTATGGCTTTATGAATGTTACTAGTGCGAGATTTTGAGTGAAAGAATGTTTTCAGTTGACAGACTTGTTTCCGCCATAGGTGCTGGATGTCTATCAGGCCTCTCCCTCCATTTTGTCTTTTGATAGTAAGTCTTTCTATTGCAGATTTAGGGTGTAAGTTGTTATGTTTGGTAAGGGTGGTGCGTGTGATTCGTTCTAATTGTTCTGTGTCTGTTTTTGTCCATTTAATAACTCCGAATGAGTATGTCAAGATGGGGATGGCAAATGTATTTAAGGCCTTGATGAGATTCTTACTAGACAGTTGTGTTTTACATATGGCATTTAGTCTCTTTTTGTACTCTGCAGTAAGTGTTTCTTTAATCCTAACATGATCTAGTCCCCTTAGTTGCGTGTACCCTAAATATTTATATACGTCGGTCGGTTCCATTGCTGTTATGGTGTCTGTGTTATTTATGATATAGTTTCCGGGTCGTATCTTGCCGCGCATGATATGAAGTGTTTTACATTTATCCAGACCAAAATGCATGTTTATATCTAAGCTAAACTCTGCTGTAGCTTCTACTAATTTTTTCATATCTTTTTCAGTTTGCGCGTATAGTTTAATATCGTCCATGTAAATGAGATGTGAGAGTGTTGTTTGTTCTATATTGTGTTTGAGACAATAGCCGGCCCGACAGCGCTGCAGTAGATGTGACAGAGGGTTTAGTGCTAGACAAAACCAGAGGGGACTCAGTGAATCACCTTGGTAGATACCCTTCTTGATATATATTTGTCGCGTTGTGACATTATTGTGATTGCAATTTATTTGAAGTGTGGTTTTCCACAGTGGCATTATGTTTCGAAGGAACTCTATTATTTTTGGATTTGTCCTATAAATTTCAAGTATATGTATCAACCAGGAATGTGGAACACTGTCGAAAGCTTTTTTATAATCTATATATGTACAGTGTAGGTTTCTATGCTTCGTGGTGGCATGTTTATGGATAGTAGAGTCAATAATTAACTGTTCTTTGCACCCCATATGGCCCCGCCTGCATCCCTTCTGCTCCTCTGCCATTATGTTGTGGTGTTCGATATGTGAGTTAATTTTCGTTGTTATTGCTGATGTTAATATTTTATATATCGTGGGTAGGCAAGTTATTGGTCTGTATTGGGAAGGTTGTGGTGATTTTTTTGTTTTAGGTAGCATGTACGTTATACCTGTTGCAATAAAATCGGGTATATTTTGTTGACCTAATATAATTTCCGTTAAGTTTTTTGCTATGAGTTTGTGTAATGAAGTTAACTTTTTGTACCAAAAATTGTGTATTTTATCTATACCAGGAGATTTCCAGTTATGTAATCTGCCTGTTATGTGTGTGATATCGGACTCGGTAATCTCTACAAATTCCATTTCATGAATAGCCTTCCATTTTGTTTCTTCTTCTGCTATCCACGTTGCTTTATCGTTATGTTGTTTTTGTTCTTCCCAAATGCTAGACCAATATGTTTCTAGTTGCTCTTTTGTAGGTTGGTGAGGTGTATCTGTGTTAATGTCATCATTTGTGTCGTTGTCTGGTTTGTGTAAGTTTCTATAAAATATTTTTTCATTTGTGGAAAATATGGCATTATCGTTTTTGCGCTGTTGTGCTTTTTTGTATCTTCTGAGTCTATGAACTTTAAGAGCTAGTTTTTGTTTTAAGGTATCTAAGAAATCTTCAGGTTTTCTGTTATTATTTTCGTGTCTGGTGTGCGTGACATTACTTCTGAATATAGCTTCAACTCTCCTTACTACTTTACTTGACCTAATATTGTTAATGTATTGTGTTAGCCTACCACAATCGGCTCTTAATTTTTCGATGTCTTTTTCTAACCTCTGTTGCCATGCTGGTTTGATATTATGTTTTGGTATCACGTTTCCGGAGTGTAGCGTGATTTTAAAGTTAAGCTCTTCAGATACGACTACCGCTGTACAATATATAAGTGTGTGTATATCTATAAGTTGAGTGTCGTCGCAAATAAATTGGTTAAGTATGTTTCCATTAAATAAGTTAACTAACCGGAAAAGATTAGGACTATATCGAAGTTTAGGTAATTTTGGTCGAACTGCTGGGTCCATCCCAGAGTATTCTGCTAAGGTTGTTCTAAATCTGTCATGTATTTCTTGGATATATGTATCTGTTGTCAGATTTTGATCCACAACAATTATGGTCTCAATATCATTTTCTAGGGTTAGGGTTATACATTCGGTTTGTGTGGATGTGTGTGATGTTTGCGTGTAAGCTTGTGATTGGTTGTATGATTGAGACTGAGTATATGATTGTACTTGGGTGTGCGATTGTGCGTGTGATTGTTCAGCAATGTCGGTTATGTTTTGCGACATTGAGATAGCGTTAGCGCTTGTATTAATTTCTGCTTCTTGTAATTGTATTCGTGTTTCTTCTTTTAATTGTTCTATTATTTCTTGAGATAAAAGCTTATTTCTAACTATAGCTCTTCTTTGATCTGAGATTCTTTGTTCTGAAACGGTTATTTCAGGATAATGTCGGGTAAAAAGTTCATGCAATTGTTGTCTGTAGGTGGTCATGTCGGTCTCTAATTTAGTGATATAAAAGTAAGTTCGCATGATAAATAGGTTAACTTCTTTGCTCCATCTCATGCGAACTCTTGCTTTTCCAGCCTTGGTGGACGCGGGTAAAAAGGAACTAGCCTCCCGCGCAACATTCAAGGTCGGAGTGGGTGGTATTGAATTTAAACTAGTAATAGGAGGTGATGATACTGTGGGTGACGATGGTATAGATGGTGATGATGGTCTAGAAGGTGTGTAAGATACTGTGCTTGGACTATACGGTTCTACAGGGGTGTTTGTCCTGTCCGTTAGTCTGTCACCATCGTCACTGATTTCGGCTGTAGCATCTTTGTCGGTGGGAGCCCGCCTGTTCAACTCCTCACCGCTGACGGTTCGCATGCTGAGACACTCAGCGTCAGCTCCAAGTGCGCCCCATCCCGCCATCTCCGTCTGGGCCTACCGCGACGTCGCTTGCCATTAGGAGGGACCCATTGGGTCGTAAGTTTGGCCCATTGGTCGTCTGACATGCGGCAGATGTGTCCAGCCCAATTCCATTTTAGTGTGGCAGCTTTCCAAGTGACATCAGTTATCTTTGTCATTGAACGGATGGTCGTATTCCTAACCCGGTCTGTTAGTTTAATGCCCAGAATACTTCGTTCCATAGCCCTCTGGCAAACCTCGAGCGTGGACCTCTGCTGATTTGTCAAAGACCATGTTTGACCACCATATGTGAGGATGGGAAGTATGCACACGTCAATGAGTCTTCTCTTAAGGGACAAAGGAAGATCACCCTTCATTAGTTCTTGCATATTGTTAATAGCTTTTATTCTTCTTCGGGAAAAGAAATGAGTATATAAGAGGACGCCTGAAAATAGCACCTGTAACTGAAACGTTCTGTGGAAATGTGTTGTCATGGGATGTGATACGGAGGAATGAGGAAAATGTCGTGAGCAAAGTTTTGATTATGAATATCGATCGCTATAAGAGTAAGGGGAGACTGAAGAAACGAATAATGGACTGTATGGCTGATGATATGGTTAGAAAGAGTGTGACTACGGAGATGACGACTAATAGAGAAGTATGGATGAAAAATACATGTTGCGCCGAACCCAAATAAATTGGGATAAGGGCAGGAGAATGGATTCTTGGGAACTGAGCTATTAAACGCAAAAACATTATTTTTAATCCGACGACGGATAGTTCCAGAGATTAGCGCATTCAAACAAAAAAAAAACAATATCTTCAGTTTTTTTTTTTTTTTTTTTTTTTTTTTTTTTTTTTTTTTTTTTTTTTTTTTTTTTTGGTGGGAAATCATCAAATAACTTCTCCCGCTCTGGGTGGAGCGCGGAGGGCGTGTCAGACTTTTACTGACTAAAACCCACCCGTGTTCCGTCAGTTGCCTGTGTGCCAGGGGCCGCGGTATCTCTTTCGAACAACCCGCACCCCTGGCAGATATTTGTATAGATTAGGTGCGATTGATAAAGTTAATAAATGTACATAGGTACAGACGCTAGCACATCAAGTTACTCCAATCTGTCAAATTTATTTGATGGATATTCAACTTTATTGCGAAAGCATAAGGTTCATGTTCAATTGGGAAAATTTGACAGTTTGGGATAGCTTGATGTGCTGGCGTCTGTACATTTTTTCATTTAGGTACTTAATGAAAAATCTTTCTGTTATATAGATATTTATTAATTAAAGTTGAGCAGAACTTATTAATATTGATGAAATGAAAACCTACTGGGAAAACTTTTTTTTTTCCAATGTTAATAAAAGGGAATTTCCCTAGAGTTCTATTCAGTCTGCACTCCCTGACTATAAATAGTGATTAACGTTATATTTTTAGAACTCAACTTATTATTAGACGAAAACTGTAGCGGACGGTGGGGCACGTCCAGCACTCGCACTCGCCATGGGACGTCTCCCACTGTTTTTGACGCGTGTTCCCTACTTACTGAACCTAGTGGTTCAGCTGGCGACACTCGTCACCACGCACCTCTGAATTTGTTGAGTAGGTACTGCTACTCAAAAGGACCTCGGGGATACGAAGACTTTTTCAGAGATGATGCAGAAATAAAACACTTCTTGAACAATTCTTCAATTCTTGTCCGCAGATGTCGGCTTGTTTTTCTTCCTTGTTATTGCCTCTTCGGTGGCTGAGCTGCGACTTTGTCCATCTCTGCCAGCACCAGCGCATCAGGTCTTCCATATCTTCTTCTGAGGGCTTGCATTACTTCCAACAGAGAGGCTTCAGAGTACAGCAGGCTCTTGATAGCTTCTCTTGCGTTGCCCCTTCAGTGCTCGTCTTAATCGAGCCATGTTCTGAACGTCGTTGAACATCGGTGCTGAATCTTCATAGACAACCTTGAACGCCAACCATTCGCTGCTGTTGCCGTCGAAGTAGGGTAACTCGTGGATATACTTCGGCTGCGTTGCTTGGTGTCGTGTGGTAAAGGCTTCCTTCAATGCTGCAGTCAGCGCTTGCATCTCGATCGTAGCTCCTTTCGTTGAGGAGTGCTTTTCAGGCTTCACCCTCTTCTGGGCTTCTGAAGGGTGCTGACCTCATGGCTCTGGTCGTTCCATGTTGTCGTCTTCCAATACGGATGTCTGGATCCAGTTCTGCACCTGTGCTGTTCTGTCTTCCAGGTCTTCATCCACGTAGTCTTTATCTTCACAATGTGCCAGCTCCAATCTCACATATATCACATGTATATAGGCTATATTATCTGGTAACTAATAAATTAGACATCTGTAGCCGAACTAGGCGAAAGCCTGTATTTCGGCTATCAGCGCCCGTAGCCTCAAATATAAACACGCAAAAATAGCCATCAAGTAGAGATGACGTTTAGTAGATGTATACAAAATAAATGATGATAAATAACATAATGATAATAAACTAATAAACATAATGATTAGATACTTTAAAATAATATAATCGACAATATTATTTTCAGAATTTGCCAAAAAGTTAAAAATTAAGGATAGGTACTCGTTATTAAAATGAAAATAGACAATAATAATAATTAATATTAAATCAGAATAAAATTAAATCTGGATAGTGTGTGTGACCTCTCTTTGTGTGATATGATAATGTGTGTGCGTGAGTGTGAGAGGGTGTTTTTGTGGTAAGTAGATAATCACTGTGGTGTATGTAGTATTAATTCAGTCTCTTCGCACGTTCGTTTTTGTAAGTATTCGGTCACCTTTTTCTTACATTGTGTCTTCGTTAAGGGGTAAATGTTCATTAGTCTATTTAACTTATAATAGATGTAAGGTCCAATGAGGTTGGTAAATCTTGAGCTGAATTTAGTTGTGCTTAATTTGTTTCTGACGCATACATTATTTGACACGGGCTAGCTTCGCCGCAGGCTATGCTTGCTTGAACTCCAAGCGAGCTACCTCTTCTCTGGCTTCCAGCTCGCGTCTTCTGGCCAATGAGCTCGTGGTCTTCGTAGACTTGGCGCGCCAACCAACCCCCTTCGGCTTCAGTGTCTTCGCGGAACCACGAAGACCCTTTTCCGGGGCATTTTCTGGGGTCTTTTTAGTCGACTCCTTCTGTGCGGCACCTTTCTCCCGATCGGCCGCTGCCGCTGTGGTCGCAGTCGTAACCGTGGTCTCTGTAGTCGCGGTCTCTTCTGTGGTCGCTGTACCCGAAGAAGTGTTCGTGCCCGATGTAGTTGCAGTTCCCGATGACGCTGACGTGACCCCTTCTAATCTGAAGCTTCTTATGTCACGGCCTTCTCAGAAGGACGGGACGTAGGACGTAAGGGAGCATCCTTCTGCGACCTGGTAACCAGCATCTTGCAATCTTCTGAATCTTCTTAGACTTTTGGGCTCTTGTGGCTTCTTCTTCTAGCAGGGAAGCCGGCTCGAAGGACCAACTGAAGCGGACAGTGGGAGACGTCTCAGGGCGAGTGCGGGTGCTGGTCGTGCCCCACCGTCCGCTACAAAAACCATTACAATAAATTAAAATTATTGTAATCAACAACACGGTAGCACCTACGTCGCGCCTGTGCTCCCAATTAGGGTAGACTTAGATGATAGTATGATGTCATATGTCATGTTTTGTTCATAAAATATTTTAGTAGCTGTATCTATTAAAACTAAGTATCTAATTGCCGCTCTCTCCTCTATAATACAACGACGCAAAAACTGTAACCATGAATTTAACACATGATTCTAAACCCCCAAGCAAATAATTTGTTTGTTGTTTTTGTCTACTTGGGTCTTATAATTGATAATCGCTTCAACTGGAATTATCAGGTGGAATCCGTCTGCGGTAAGTTGCGTGGAATACTCACAAAATTTTCCATTATAAAGCGGAATATACCGTACAAAACTCTCCGACAAATGTACACAGCTCTTGCTGAGTCTATAATCTCTTATGGACCCACCAGCTATGGACGCACTTTTAAAACTTACCTCGATAAAATTCATAATCAGCAAACACGTCTGTTGAAACTGGTGGTACCAAAGTATGTAAGAAATAAATACCGCGACAATTATACAGGTCTATTTAAACATTGCAATGTACTCGTATTACCAGTTCTAGCCCGCGCTGAGTACTTGTTTCTCATTGAACATTTTGATAACATTGAGATCCAGATTCCAGTGAATTATGATGTGAATACCCGCCAGTCAAAGGTAAAATCACTCAAAGTGCCACGTAAAAATAATGTTTATGGTAGGCGCACTGCATCTTTCACAATACCCGTCTTATTAAACCAAATACCTATAGCCATTCGCGACTCAATGAACAGGAAAAATGTGAAACACAAGCGCAAAGAATATTACCACTCCATGTTACCCTATTTCACAATAGCGCGTTGAGTAATTCCAGACCATGATATGCTAAGACAGACCCCAGAGGTTTAATAGTGTGCCTTGTTTAATTATAAGAACAAAAACTTGTGTTTTTAAATAAATAAATAAATAATACAAAAGTGCAATTTCAACGCTTCAACGTTGAGGGGCTCAGAATCATGTACTTACTGCATCCATGGTAAAAGTTTTGGCGTCGGTTTGCCTGCCACCTGTGTAACAATATTTTGATTTACAAGAGCGTCCATAGTTTTCTTGCCACCAGAACCATGAACCATGAGAATATAGAGGTATGAGAAACAGAGTGTAAAGTTTACTTATACTCTATGGAAAAGGGAGGATCCTCCGACCAGACAGTTGCCATTTGATTTTTTGATTTTTTTTGTTTGGCATCTCGCAGTTGACCTTGAGAGGCCGTGACTGGTTAACCGGACTTTCCTGGGGCTGCCATTAAGAGAACTTAACGCCTCCAGCCAGGGCCTTAAAACTACTTAAATTACTAAGCGACTGCACGCTAAGGGGGCCCCTCCTGCGGGGTACGGGCCTCGGCTCAGGGCGTCACTGGTAGGGGGACAGCAAGTGGGGACAGGCTGGATCAAAATATTTGCATTATTATTATTAGACGGGGAATTTAAAGCTACAGCCTTAGCTGCGGCGCGGGCTGGCGCTTCAACGAGCAAGAGTCGGTCGGGGCCCGTAATTTGAACCTTGACGATTTGTGTTAAACACAAAAAGCCGTTCAGTTGAAGTGTTACGTTCTACTGGCTCAGCTGCGGTAGGGGCTGGCGCTTCAACGAGCAAGGGACGGTCGGGGGCCGACGGTTGATGTCGGGATTTTGTATATATAGCAGTCGCGCGGTAAACTCTAATTGCCCGATCCAGGATCTGTGTGACGTCAGGTCATTGATGCGTAGTTCGCATTTGGTGTTGTAGATGCCGCCACAGGAACGTACTACACTTTTTAATTACTTCAAGCTTTCTCAGTGACCAATTCCATGTCAATTCAAAAGTGCCTGTGTGAAATTGGCCAAATTGAAATTTGATTTTGATTTGATCAATTGAAATGAGTTTGAACGTTTTTTTTTAATTTTGTTTCAGGTGGCCGTGAAGACATGTAACGTACGTATGGTTCAGAGTCTAGTCTCACTGAACTGTTCCCTCGACGTGATCGACCTTGAAGGAAACACGGTGTTCCACTATGCCGCTGCCAGCAACAAAGAAATTATTAATGTGAGTTATTGATTTTTCTATTATCAATTTATCAGGCATTACTACTTTTTTAAGTATTTACGCCGGACGGGTCGATGTTACTGTTGCTACGATTGGCCCATGAACGGGTGACCATCTTAACATACCAATACCCTTCCGTCTTGGAAATCAAGTTAAGCTATTGGTCCCAGCTGTCATTCATGAATTTTTGAGTCGTTACGGGTCATCAGAAGCCCGAAAGTCTGACAACTGGTTGGTGATACTATTGTATTAATTGTGGAGGTCAGATAGGCAGTCGCTCCTTTTAAAATACTTCGTATTCTGCTGCATCCGGTTAGACTGAAAGCTGACCCTAACATAGTTGGGAAAAGTTTAGGTATCTAGATGAGTTATTTATTACTTTTGTTGGTCTGTTACTCACTTTATTTAACAGGCTCTAAATTACATGCATTGTTAGAACCTTTAATTCTATCGTATAAGATTCAGTTTCCATTGCCTTTTAAATAATATTTTAAGCTCTTTTGAGTACGGTAAGTTCCATCATTTTTAAAAACGAATTTGTTCCAATGGCATTAAAGATGATTTTTGTGTGAGAAGGTATGATGTGTATTTCTATAGGTGAAGAAATAAAAACCTATTTTGACATTGATCGAAGTTTCCGCTTACATTTG
This sequence comes from Antitype chi, assembly GCA_947359405.1. Classification (NCBI taxonomy): domain Eukaryota; kingdom Metazoa; phylum Arthropoda; class Insecta; order Lepidoptera; family Noctuidae; genus Antitype; species Antitype chi. The sequence goes on from OX375823.1 coordinate 5,518,386, forward strand.
ACTGGGGATATGAAGTATTCTGTTTGCTAGGCGTTGGTATTTCAGATATTTGGCGAGTGGCCACGTTTCGGAACTATACGATTTTAACTAAACCACAAGAAAGGACAATGATTTAATCTGTGAGTTTATCATAGCTTTTTATGTTATGCCCTATCTTTTCACGTTTACTAAATAACTGATAATGTTTACGTATCGTGTATTACATACTGCTATACAGGTATTTCTTAGGGCAGACACCAGTCTCTCTCAAACCAGTGTCACATAGTTTTTAACCGACTTTAAAAAAGGAGGAGGTTCCATGTTCGACTGGATGTTTTTTAAAAATATGTTTTCACCGATTTCTGCTCCATTTGTGGCTCGATTCTCAAAATTCTTTTTTAATTTAAAAGAGTATACTCCTAAGGTGGTCCCATTGGCACCAAGTCAGGATCTGATGATGGAATCCCAGGGAAATCGAGGGCAACCCTCAAATGTTATAGGTATTATGTTTGTACAATATAGGTACAATGTTTTTCATATATTTTCTAAAGCTATTGAAATATTTGCGTACGGTCATCATCATCTCATGATGCTGAGCTGATGAAGGAAGGTACAACCTTCTTTTCTTATGTATGCCCGGGCATAACTCCGTCATATAAAGACGGATTTGCAAAATTATTTTTTTGTTCGCAAGGGTTTTATACCGAAATGGTCCCATTAAAATTTCATATAGATCTGCTGATGCGTTTCGCAGACAGACAACGGAACTCTTAAAAAAATTACAGCAAATCAACCGCGATTGCTGCTATCGCATAAATATGCATTGTTTTGACCCCAAAGATCATGAAATTTCGAATTGGTGTGGGGTAGACCTACTAACTAAAAAGTGAAAAATAAAAACGTTTTCATAAAAAAACCGACTTCCGGAAAAACACTAGCTACAATGTGAAAAATAACTTTAATTTCGGAAGGCGGTGACAAAAAATTAAAATACATATCCAAAGTCACCGACTTCCGAAATTAAAGTTATTTTTCACTTTGTAGTGTTTTTCCGGAAGTTGTTTTTTTAAGTTTGTCTAAATTAAGACAGATTGGGGTAGCTTGATTTGCGGGCCTCTGTACCATCACGCCTGAATTCATTGAAGGGATAGTTTAAATTAAATAAAACTAAATTGTTTATTCTGCAAATAAGATATCTGAATCACTTTCAAGGGTCATACAAAAGAAAAAGCTAGATTGAGCTTACATTTCCTATGTACCTTTAAGAGGGTTATTACAAATTGAAGTATTTAGTTATTAGGTAAATTTAACGGCGCGTGGTAGCTGATCGTGCGTGCGTGTATAGTGAAGTATGCTACTCAGATATGCTAACCATTATGATTCGGACGCCCAGGAACAAACCGGCGCGGACTTATAGCTAAAGGCCGCGCGTCCCGAGATATATTACTGATGCATAGCGTTGCATTCAAAAATTGTTTAAAAATATTATTTTACTTTTAAATAGACTGTTTCATTTTTTTCAAGCAAGTTGACTTAGTAAACCTTAGTTATTAAATACTTTTTGTTTGAATTTCGATTAAACATACATAGATAAAAAATATGATTTCAGACGAAAAATTATCATTAATTCTCTGTTTTACGGAATTATTTTTGGGTTATTAATGTTATTATTTTATGAAACATAAAAAATTGATTTGAGCATTCCAAATAACAAGCTACAGTCTTACCACAGACATTTTTATAAATGACTAAACTATTATATGTTCCATGTAACAGAGCATCAAAAGATGCCCGAAAGTAACATTTTACGAAACATCCTTTGCTGAGACAAGGTTTTTACTGACAAGGTTTTATGTAAACAAATTGGAAAATTTGTTTAGAGCGCTCCCTAGACAAATAATGAAATTTTCCCGGACATATTTTTATTTTTTGTCTATATCTAACCCATCTAACTCATCAAATCTCGAGTCAAACGCTCAAATTCAAGAAAAAATGTGTAAGCGCCCTTAAGAAGAAAAGGCGAATCGGAAAAAAGAAATACAGTGGTCAAAGTCAAGTCTCTTTTAAAATCAAAACATAATCTCAGGTCAGATCATGTGACGATCCATTCACACAGATTTGAGTTGACCTGTTCAGTCAGACGAAATGTTTGTGTATAGTACACCAACATTTCTCCAGTCATGTTTGAGTCCTAGAGATCGTAGAGTTGGAAAGCTGAGTTGGACCGATAACCTTGTGAAGGCTGCAGGAATCAGCTGGATGCGAGGAGCACAAAATCTGTCGACGTGGCGAAGCTTGGGGCGTATGTCCAGTAGCGAACGTGTTTCGGCTGAAATGATGATGATGTTTTAGTCCCATGTTAATAGGGCGACCCTATTGCCATCAATCGGTCACAAACCCATACTCCAGACTGCTCCTTTGCGAATGTTCTGAATAAAAATGTACACACCGTTGACATGCGAATGTATAGGTACTGTCTCTGTAGAAATCAATATCTACAACCTTTATTGAAATTAATAACAAAAACGCTACAGAGCCGTAATTAGAAGTCACACTATATTTTGTACTTTTGCACAATTTTCTGTTAGATAAAACATGTCGACATAAATATACACACAAACATGTAGATAAGAAAGTATTTGATAGATATGACTAATAGCAATGTGTCGTCGATGACATGATTGTATTGAATACTCTCGCTCTTTCACTCTTTAGATAAATATTGGGATTTTGAGTTTGAATATATTCTAACTGAGATAACAGAATGTTCCGAAATTTATTCTAATTTTGTTTTAAGTTATACACATTATCAATGCAAAGTATTAATGCAGGGACGGTTTACGAAGAGACAGGACTGACAACCTAATATTGTGACGACCTAGTATTCTTCTTCCCTCAAGGCACGATTTATACGAGAACTAGTTTATGGGTTGATGAAGAATCCTATATTCCTACTAATAATATAAATGTGAAAGTTTATATTATGTTTGGATGTGTGTCACTCAATCATGCACAAACGGCTTAACAGATTTGGATGAAATTTGGCAAACACGCGGCCAAAGCCGCTGTGCAAAAACTATGAATACTGTAAATGTGAAAGTTTATATGTTTACATGTTTGTATGTTTGTTACGCAATCACGCTAAAACGGCTGAAGGGATGTGGATTAAATTTGGCACACAGATAGTTTAAAACCTGGATTAACACATTGGATACTTTTTATACCGGTAGTACGTTCCCGTGGGATTACTTTCGACTACTACGCGGTTGAGATCGCTGGCAAAAGCTATTAGAATAATACTCTTTATAAGTACACCATATGAATTACAGATATCAAAGTAGAAACAAGTAGAGTGGGGAGTAACGTGGTGTGGAGTGGTGTAGTAGAATGGAGTAGTCGATGATGGCTTGATGGTAACTGGTAAATACTGGTTAATGTCAGCTTTCGGCATCTCACTGCTGGACAAAGGCCGCCCATGACTGCCAGAACTTAGATTCAGTGCTAGTGTAGACTAGAGTTGATACGTAAAGAGAATTGATGAAGTGACGATTGTAAAATTATAAATATTAAGTTCGTCATTTAATATTTTTAATTTTGCTTATAAACCTTGTTCTCACAATCTTTAAACCTAAACAGAAATAATTTCACCATTTTAAGAATCTGTCTCCATTGCCCAATTTATTCGTGGTTCAAATTAAGCTTTGCTTGTTCCAGGCGTTGGCTAGCAAGAGTCCTACTTCCCTAAACGTGTACAACAAGCAAGGGTACACCCCGCTCCACACAGCATGTCTGGCAGACGCACCCGACTGCGTGCGCGCACTTATGTTAGCCGGCGCCGACGTCAACCTCACCGCCGCTAAGAGATCCACAAGCTTACTACCAGGTATTTCGACAGTAAATCGCCGAGTTTTCTTTTTTACTGTCCTGTCAATTTACACCCGCGGAAATATAGGGTAAGCAGTAAAAAATACCGAAGAGTGCTCAAACTTTTAATTCCTCGACTGTACATACGACTGAGTGCGAGGCAGTGAGCTTTAGTCAGGCGTTGTCCATCCACAGGTAAAAGGTTTTGTCAGTAAAATAGTACTTAAAGTATGCCTGCTTAATTTTTGGTTTTGGTTTGCTTTATTTCTTCTTTTGTTTTGCAGTCCTTATGTAAATAACTCCAGCTCTTGGCACTTACCTGTTTGTACTTGTACACTAAGTAAACTTTGTAGTTGGCCACGCTAATACCACAGCTGCACAGTCCAATTCTATACAGTAGACCAACGGAAGCTGATCTTTGAAGCAGTCAATTATTGTTCTACTGTTTAGTAGTTGCACTATGCTCTAACGCTTTGTGTGTGCTTGATTCTTTCTAGTTCGCGGCGAAGGCAGCATGACGGTTCTTCAGAAATCTGCATCCATGCTATCAGGTAGATAGCCTATAATATTTATTTGTTTAGCGGCAGCACCATGTATCAAACAAAACCTGTCTACTGCACAGGTACTCACGGCTACACATTATGCTATACATTTCCAGTATAAGCTGATCTCGCATTGCATAGGATTTCCGTACAGTGCGAGATTAGCGTAAACTGGAAATATATAGCTTGATGTGTAGCCGTGTGTACAATCCGCATATGGTATAACCGCGTATCAGTGATAAACGATTTGACATTGACAGCGCTTTTATGTCGTATTCGTAAGAGCGGTTTTCGTATTGCGATTGAATGTACAACCGTAAGCAACATAATCTGTGTCGCAATGTAGCTTTAGGTGGTCAACCTTTTCAGTCCTCAACTGTAGATGCTTTTGTTCGTGTTTGAGTTTTAGTCCGGCGATGTTAACGTGATGACAGCTCAGAAATCCACGATTTACGAACACATCTGCAGGTAAAAGTTTGTTTGTAAATAACGAAAGTAGTAGTAGGTAGGGATGGTAGCTGGTTGCGGTTTGTAGTTTCTGCGTACCCCATGGGAAGAAGGGGTGAGTTTTTTGTTTGTTTGTTAGTAAAGTACCCGAGTTCTTGCTTTATTTATTGGTTTCGGTAAACTTTTTTTATAACGAAGATTAAATAAAACCTCAGCCTTTCTTATCTTACCTTTAGACAAATTCGTAGTTGTGCACTTTTTCCAAAACTCCCAGCTTAAAGGTACAATTCCGATGAAATCAGTTACAGGCGGCAATATTGCCATGTACTGAAGCGTTTTCATAAGCTTTAGTCCACGTTCGCATGGATGTTAAAATATCGCAGCGGGACTTTTTTGCGCATTTATATGGGACCACTCTATAAATATACCCTTTCAAACAAAATATTTTGTCAAATCGGTTTACAAATGACGGACTCCTGAGAAAACTAAATTGAGAACCTGCTCCTGTGAAGTCGGTCAGTTAAAATCATTGTTTTGTGAAATGTTTTGAAAAAACAAGATGGCGGAGTCAGTTCCGATTTTCGCAACATACCAAAAGATCCTGCCAATGCAATTGGGCGGCTTTGCTCCTACGGTTTATGTTTGCGCTCGCCTTCGAAATTGTACCTTATTGCAATCTTTGTAATGTTGAAATTACTATAGTAGTCCAACGAGTGCTGCTTTGTTAACACTGTAATGTAGTTGCACTATGCTTTAACGCTATGTGTGTGCTTGGTTATTTCTAGCTTACGCCGAAGAAGGCAGGACGGCCTTTCAGAAATCTTCACCCATGCTGTCAGGTAGATAATCTAGATGATATTTATTTATTTACCAACACCGGTGTATTAATGACAACGTTTTTACTGAGCAGGCACTAAGTACCAGGTGCCAGGTAAGCCATACGTACTGTGCTGTTGTAATGTAATAGGGAATATGCATGTATTTCTTTTTCTCTTAATCAATGAAGCACGTTAATATAATATAAACCCAAGATAAGTATTAAAGTTTAAATTTTTGCTACGGTTTGTTGCTCAAAGATATTATAAAAATTAAACATATTTCTACTACAGTTCTTAGCCCCAAATCATGTAAATTATACATATTTTTTGTGCTTTATTGAAGCAGTAATTGCACTAACTAACTTACCTTGGTGAGAATTCAAGCAGTTTGCTAGGAAAATATATTTTATTCATATTATTATGCCCTTTGAGGTAACTGCCAGTATTTTTGAAGACGAAGAGATTCGAGCTTGCGTTCCGTTCCACCAGAGAAACGTAACATAAAATAAGAAATTGTAAAATAAGTAATGCATTAAAAAATATACAAATTATATTTAATTAATGAAATAGTTTTTAATGATATGCATATTCCCTATTAAAGGTGCTCAACCTTTTCATTCCATGACTGTAAATAGTTTATTTCGTGTGTGGCGGTGAGTTTTAGACAGGTGATATTCAGCTTGATGGCTGCTCAGAAATCCACGACTTACAACACATACGCAGGTAAATGTTTGTGTGCCATTAAGTAACGTAAAAAGTAAAGTACCCATGTTCTTGCTTACTTTATAGGTTTTGGTTAACGTTATTTCTTCTTTTTTTATCCAGTTTGAATAAAATACCTTAACCTTTCTTAGTGGCCATTCATAAATTACGTGACAAGGGTGGGAGGGGTCAACCAAGTGTGACATCATGTCATAACGGAGAGAGGGACGAGTCGTAGGCCTCGTGACGTCACATGTTCAAGTAGTACTCTAAATTCCAACTCAAATATTCAACCTTCTATTTCAATAATGTTGATCCGTCTTATTACAAACGCATTCAAACTCTAACCCGAAGCTCTGAGCCAGTTTTTACATTTCCAACTTTATTTCAATATAGGTAAAGTTATTAATACAAAAATAACAAACTGAGCATTGGTCTAAGTTGTCAGTTTTGTAAAAAGAATTGCATTTTAATACATATTGGGTTCCTAATTCAGAAACTGGCTTGGTGGTTCAAACCGGGTCTAAATAAATACCTTGTTTTGTAACAAGGGGGAATAAGTTTAACTTAAAATTGCAAAACAGGTGACGTTACAAGTTACACGTTATATTTGCGTGGTCCCCCGTCCCATATGACCAGCTGTAAACAACGGAGAGGGGTTCAAAAATCATGAAATTTGCGTGACGCAATTTATGAATAGCTCCAGAACCGAGAACTTAGACAAGTTTAGTTGTGTACTTTTTTCTTAAACTTGCAGCTTAATTTAATGCAATAACCACAGTTCCTTGCAGTAGTTCAACGGGTGCTGCTTTGTTGAACCACTGTTTCGTAGTTGCACTATGCTTTAACGCTTTGTTTGTGCTTGTTTATTTTTCTAGCTTGCGCTGAAGGCGGCGTGATGGTTGTTCAAAAATCTACAACTATGCTGTCAGGTAGATATACGCCTTTATTTATAGACGTTGTTTAAAGTTAGGAACGTTTAAAAGTTAAAAAAGAAGGTTAAGCAGGCGGTAATCTTAACTTGCTTAACTTTAAACAACGTTTATAAATAAGCCCCAGTAGTCTTTATTTTATTATTTACTACCTGACCTGACAGACGTTGTCCTGTCTTAACTATGAATTTTGAATTCGCAACTTTTTTATTTTTTTCTTTCATAAGAACCTTCTCCTGACAAAAACTTACACAACAAAAAAAGAATTATCGAAATTGGTCCAGCCGTTCACGTGTGATGCCGTGACCAAGGGAAATAGGGATTCATTTTTATATATAAGATTTACTAAGCAGTATCAAACAAGGATCTCTGGCAGAATTCATTAGCTCAGAGTAATGAGGTATTTGCAGAAACACACTAACAGTTGGAATGGCTATCATTTTGATAGTTCAAAAACATTTATTGCGTTGTTGAGCAGACTGCCTTTTTGAACAAGTGAAGCAATGGATTTGCAATATCCTTCAAAATGATTCAGATTCTAATTGGTAGTGTGTTATACAATAAGGGTGTCGGTGTTTAATTAGTTTAATATTATTTGTTATCTGCTCATACTATTTTGAGTAGTTTTCAGAGCAACTAATTGTAATAGAAACGTAAAATGTCCATATTTCTATAGAATATCCTATATATTCTAATTTAATTTGAGTCCTCATGTACCAAAATTACCTTTCTGCTTTGCTAGCTTTCTTAAAAATTTTTTTTTTATTACCTTAATAATACATACAACATCTTTTTTAATTAAAACAAAATCGTCATTTCCAATTAAAATAACCCTGTTTACAATTAAAAAAAAATGTAAGCATCTTAACTTTTAATTCCAGGCATAGTAGGCGACCTCCTTCACGACAACCAGCCCAAATTGTACCAACAGGATATGAAGCACGGAGGAACTCCGATACACTGGGCCATTTCCCGGGAAGTAATCGAAGCTTTAGTGGAGAAAAACTGTGATATAAACGCCCTTAACTTCGATGGGAGAACAGCCCTACACATAATGGTACTCCGTGGCCGTTTAGAGTGTGCCATAGCCTTATTATCAAGAGGTGCCGAACACTCCATTGGAGACAACGAAGGCAACACACCTTTGCATTTGGCCGTGAAACAAACGAACATCGCAATAGTTCAAGCTTTGGTCGTGTTCGGAGCTGATTTGGAAGCGAAGAACAATGCGGGGAATACCGCTAGACATATTTTACCGACTGAGATGTCGAACAGTAACTATGATAGAATATTGTATGTTTTGCATGCGGTTGGTGCTAGACGGTAAGACAGATTATGTTTTTTTTTTCTCATTTTAACAAAGACAGTTTGTCATGATTTCATCATTCATCCATTCCGGATGGCATACTAGGTAGGAATCCACAGTTTTTATGTGGTTAAGCCAGTTGAGTCCCTTTCATTTTAAACAACAGCGTATCGCTGTTTACTGTTGCGGTCTGAGTTGACATTAATAAACAGGAAAGGAATGTTGTAAGCGAGTGTTCATTAAGTTAATTCTACATTTGTATACGTTTTTTAAACCAGCTTTTCGATACTGTGTATTTTTTTTAACGTAAAATAAGACATTGTAGCGTATAATATTGGACTGGATTTCATTATAACTCGCTAGTTAATAATGTGATTAGAATCTAAAACTTCGACTAAAATATCGTATCAAAACACACACTCACAGGTGTTAAAAAATTAAAAGTAGTATTTTATTTCACATAAACCCTAATGCCCCCATCAATAAGCTTTAAAACCTGAGGTCGTTCCTCAGATGCGCCCCAGAAGTGCCAAGCTGTGGTCCTAGCTGCTCAGCTCGCGGCGACTACAATGGAGTGCCCCCACCGCCTGTGGCCAGAGGCTCCACTCGAGACCTCGTCAGTCAGATGCTAAACGTGGCCGCCATGGAGAGGGCTGCCTGCTTCGATTCTAATCAGAAACAAGGACGGTAAGGCTCTAAAACCAGAGACCCTCGCTGGATCTATGCGACCTTCATAAAGGTTCTTGTCACAATGCTCGCCTGAGAAAATCTATTGTTGCATCCGAATATAGTAACTAGGAGCTCTCTAAGTCCGTCAACGAAGATACCCAATTAATTATCTGTTTGAGACGGGCAAAAAGTAAGGAGTAAGGACACTTGTCAAATCGTGGTGTCATTTATTCTTAGTTCGGGCCCCAAAATAATCGTAGATGTGTCCGTAGGTGATACGGAGTAGGAATCGCCCTGAACTTCTGCTGAAACTACGGTTTTCTTGCGGATATAGACCTACTTTGTTATCACAAAAGCACTCAATATGACAATTTATAATAATAAGTGGTTATCTTATCAACAAATATATTTTAGAAACTGCTGCGTTGAATCGGCTCAGCATCTGTTAAAATAAAAAAAAGCTTTTACAACTCGTGTAACGTAATCAGAGGACCGATGATATTTAAAACGTTTAAATTCTACTTGCTATGACAATCTATAAAAGTGACTAAGAAAATTTTGACACAGGTGGAATAAAGCCTAGATATTCAAAAATTTTGAGTGCAAAAATTAGCACAGCACTAGTCTGGTAACCCAACAAACTCTATTCAAATTCAAACGGTGTAAAGTTTATCCACCCACCTACTTTTAATAAACCAAATGCTGTGTGCATATGGTTTATTTAAAGTATCCAGAAGTTTACCCACCAATTCCTTAAACCTTTCAGATTACTCTGCCTAGATGGTGGTGGTATTCGAGGCCTGGTCTTAGTCCAAGTGCTCATCAGCTTAGAAGAAGCCGTTGGCCGGCCAATCGTGCAATGTTTCGACTGGGTGGCAGGAACCAGTACTGGAGGCATCCTAGCCTTGGCTTTAGCCAGTGGAAGGTCTCTGAGGGACTGCCAGAAACTCTACTTCAGGATGAAAGAGTTCGCCTTTGTTGGCATGAGGCCGTATCCTTCGGAAGCGCTGGAAACTATTCTGAAGGATTGTTTGGGTAAGTAATTCAAAATCCTTTATACACTTATATACTGTCAGCCTGAGAACCAGAGGTCTTACGATGTTGAAAGTTACTTCTGAGGTCATCAGTTTCATATCGAACCCGTGCGAATTATATTAATATGTTTGTTCCGATATTTTGACACCTTGGGTTTTTTTGATGGCAAAACTTGACAAGCCAAATATCGGATACGTTGCTATTTGCTATGAATTTGTGTTTTTGTGCATCATCGTGAGTGAAGTCGCTACGTTGACGCTATAATTTAATATTGACTTTGTACTACTTACTTAAATATTTTAAATGTCGAAGGTCCTTACTTTTCTTATTTGGACAAATAAAACTACTCTTGAAACTAAAAAAAAACGTGTGTAACTAGATCGAGGCGATTCGCAGGAGAACCAAGGTAACCGACATAGCTCGAACAATTGCCAAATTTAAGTGGCAGTGAGCAGGGCACTTTGCTCGAAGAACAGATGGCCGATAGGGCCGGAAGGTTCTGGAGTGGCGACCGCGTACCGGAAGACGTAGGAGAGTCGGAAGGTCTCCCACAAGGTGGACCGATGACCTTGTGAAGGCCGCAGGATGCGGGAAGCATGGAACCGGTCGAAGTTGCAAAATTTGGGGCCTATTTCCAGCAGCGGATGTCTTTCCGCTGAAATAATGATGACTAGATAGAGAGCTACAAACTTAATTCTTACTATATTTCCATCAGCATCAACTATAGTTCGATTTTTAATTGTATTCAGTAACTTGACAGTTGTAGGGCAGATTCTGACAAAAAAAGCTAGTGAGGTGGTGTAAGAATGAACGAAATTGAATGAACTTGAAATAATGTACTTACATGCAATTGTTTTATTTTAAACTAGCTGCCCCGGCGAACTTCTTACCGCCTCAGAATCAATTAATGTTGTGTTTAATCTATTCGCAAAACATCTTGACTATTTGGCATGATCTCCTACCATAGCCATAGAGCGTTTTCTAGCTGTCACACCTATGTATAGGTGTATAAATTTGTTATGGTTTTGTTAAAATATTTCGTAACAGATATTTTTTATATTCTACGTTAGAAAAATAATATTAAAAGTATGTACGTGTATATAATAAAAACAGAAAAGAATCATAGGGCATCAAAAAATTCATCCGCATCGCTGTCAATGGGAAAAGTGCCCAAAAGGCTGGCAGCATTGCCACGTTGTATGGCGGTGCTGATTCTTTGGTCAAAGAATAGGCCAGCCCTCTAGTAAGGTGAAGAGTCGACTAATTGCTTGGCAATGATTCGAAAAACCAAGCGAGCACTCTAACCCTATGGCCAAGTGTTTCAACTCCAAACGGCTCGCATATATAACACGTATGTTAGGTGTGCTCCTACCGAGTTATGACATGTGTGCTCCTATCGAGTTATGATAACCTGGTACTTCGAAGGTATAAAGCGTTTTCTAGCTGAAACAGGTGAGGTCCTACTAAGTTATGACAACCTGGTAATTCGAAGGAATCAAGCGTTATGTAGCTGTCACACAAAATGTATAAAAAAATGAAATATCCATTTCTTTTTGTGAATTTTTCCTATGTTTTTATAGTTGTTCTGCTATTCCGGGCGGCGACAAATCCAACGAATCAAAGATCATAAAAATCGGTCCATCCGTTCTTGAGTTATAAGTAGTGTAACTAACCCGACTTTGTTTTATGTAAGATTTAATAACTTGTCTTAAAAACATGATATGTACTATATTTTATTTTTTTATTTTTTATAATATTTTGTTTTTCAGTAGTAAGGTCATTTATTTAGTTTCTTTCTATTAGAAGAAATTAAAAAAAGGAAATTACTTTTTATTAATAAATGATTAATTATTCTTATATTCCACATCTTACAAATGATTTTTTAAAGTTTTATAACGAATGATAAAAATGGTTTAATTAATTTAAAATGAAACCATTTTTATCATTCGTTCTTTACGCAAAATCGTTGACTACCTCAACACTCTTTTCTTTGAACTGTCAGGTTACTGAATACAATTAGTCGAACTATAACGATTACAATTTTTAGATGATTGGCTACTTTTCATGATACACAAATTAATTATTTTCCTTCGATTTTATGAGGACTAGTATTTGTATCCAACTGTTTTACCTGCCGTCGGTAAAAACTTGAAAATGGCAACACATTTGAGTTTAAACACCTTTTTGTTTTGGTTTTCAGGTACAGAAACAGTAATGGCAGATATTGAACACCCAAAGCTGATGATTTTAGCTGTACTGGCTGACCGAAAACCTGTGGATTTACACATATTCAGGAATTACAAGTCAGCACAAGAGATACTTGATGATCACAATGGAACTACAAGTACATAATGAATACTTTACTAACTTTTTTTTTAACTAATTCCGTCTTTTCGTATCGTATATTATACAAAACGCGATCTAACTTTAGTTCTAGCCTAAAGCTATAAACCCGTTTTTGCATTTACAAATTAATTTCGATTTCGGTAAAGCTCTTAAGTCAAAAATAACAACTTAGCACCGGACCAAGTTGTCAGTTTCGTATAAAGAACTGCATTTCCATGAATATTGGGTTCTTAATAAAAAAAACTGGGTTGGTGGTTTAAACCTGATCTAAATAAAAACCTTATGTTTAAAAGTTTCAGTTTGTGCGCATTATTTCAACGCTAGTTTTTGCATGCTTGGATGAGATGAAACTCAAAATCAGAACTTGCAAAAATGTGCTTATAATAATTATGCACCAAAAACACCGTCAACATGTAACGGCCGTATTATTATGGATTTATTATTATTATTTACCTTCACGCGCTCAAAAATTGACGTTGCTTGTTTGTTTAGTTTGCTTGTACTGTGTTAGGGCAGTTGGCAATCTTGCACTAAATGAGTACTGATGCATGCTGACAGGCTTTATAAAGTTTAATATATATCCCTCCACCTAAACACCTTCACTTGGTGTACAAAGGATGCTGCGGATTTGAATACTCTAATAGATATGTGTAATACATCGTTGGATAGCTTAAACTGCCTCCTTGTATATTCAGAGTTATACTGTTCTCTACAAGTCAGTTATCTGCTGACCAGACGATGGAAAATTTTGCCCATGACGATAGAACGTATGGAAATCCCAGCAGTATTTTGTCCTACTTTTGCGAACGATTGCCCGCGAACGAATCATCCACCGTCTTAGTAGTTTTAGCCGATTTTTTTTTTTGAAATATCAGTTATTACCTTACTTCCAGGTCCTCGTGCTGAAGCCGGTGACCAGGCCTCAGTGGTGTCCCTGGCGGCCCCGCCCCCTCCCTCCGAACAGCTGGTGTGGCAGGCAGCCAGAGCTACTGGCGCTGCGCCTTCCTACTTCCGAGCCTCGGGCAGGTCAGTAAGCTTCCTAACTGGCCAAAACCCCGTGTTTAAAATTACTAATCTGGCATGGCTTCAATACTCAACATAAAAAAAAGAAATGTTTTATTGTTGGGTCCAATAAACATACACAAGGTGTAATTGGAACAAATTCAAAATCCGAAAAGGGTCATTATATGATACTGATCATATGAACAACCTACTAACGGACCAAACTTAAAATCTCGAAAAAAATTATTTGACCCTGATGATTTGTTCAGATAACTCGAGAAAATGGTAGCTTATTCGTATTACTTTGGAAACAAAAATATTGCCGAAGCCAAAACTTTAATAGTGTTACTGCAGGTTGTGTGCGCGAACACCATGACATTTTTTTTTACTGAATTTAAATATTCGTTTAACTGTCATTTTGCAATTTTAATATCCAAAAGTTTCAACTGTAACTCCTAATTTCAATAAGTATAATGCCATTATAGTAGCGATTACTCTGTGATTAAAACTTACTATATTCCTACAGGTATTTAGACGGTGGTCTGATGGGCAACAACCCCACACTAGATGTACTCACAGAATTGACGGAATTAAACCTAGCGTTAAGGGCCACTGGACAACAAGAAGCCGCTAAGAAAACCAACCTCAAAGTAGTCGTGTCTTGCGGTACTGGTAAGTGTTAACTTCTTTATTAGCTTCTTCTTCTTCATCCTTATGGTCAAATGGTGAACTTGTAAGCGTAACATAATGATACATTTACAAGTTCACCATTCGAACATCATGGCTTAAACAAATTTGCTTTTTACACGCTTTATATTAGCTTCACTTGTATGTTTGTTTGTTTGTATGTAACCGACTCCTTTGAGCGCGATTTTGACCCACTTTAAACGGTCAGATTTCATTGAAACTTTGTAAATTTGTCGAGGACCGATGACAATTCAATAATTTAAAAAAAAAAATGAGAAAAAAAAAACAAAAAAAAAACACGTTTTTGTAGTTAGCAGAACTAAAAAATAGAAAATAAATAATAGTTTAAAAAACTAAAAAACACGCTTTTAAAACCAAACTAAAAAAGGAGAAAATAATTTAATTCAATTAAAAAGCGTGGGGTGCTTAACATTAATTGATTATAAAAATACCTCAAAAAGCACCCCACGCTTTTTAATTGAATTAAATTATTTTCTCCTTTTTTAGTTTGGTTTTTAAAGCGTGTTTTTTAGTTTTTTAAACTATTATTTATTATGTATAGTCAAGCTCTTAATAAAATTGCTTTAGCACTTTTGAGAAGAATTCCCCGCTAAGGAGAAATGACAGGGTAGCCGCGAAGCTCAAATTTTCTTACGTGTTTTTGCAATTTGTAAGGCAGTGTTCGGCTGTATGTAATATAATTTATACTAATATTATAAAGAGGTAAAGTTTGTGAGTTTGTGAGGTGTGAGGTTGTAGGGGTAATCTCTGGATCTACTGAACCGATTTTGAAAATAATTTTACTAATAGAAAGCTTCGTTATTGGTGAGTGTCATAGGCTATATATTAACCGAAAAAATTAAAATAATTTTTCGTGGTAGTCGGATTTGCAAAGTAAGTCGGAGAAAAACGGTTGAACAAAAACGTTTCTTACGAACGCTGCCTCAACGATGAGAGATATATGATTGAGTTCTAGAGAAAAGTTGTAGAGCTTGATAATGCCTACAAAAGTCAGCGACAGCATAATGTCTAACTTCTACATTTAAGTCACAAAAAGTAGTTTTTTTATATAAAAAAAAATCCATTTAAATCGTTAGGTCATGTTTATTGGCCATATTATCAACAATTATGAATTCTTATCAAAATAAGTAAATTTATCGTTTCAAGTGTTTAAAACAAAAGTCTTTTCCCTTTTACTGCGTATAATTTGGACGAATGGTTAAAGAGATAATACGACAGAGGTATGGAACCGCGACCGTGTCGTAATCTATTGAGTGATATAAAAATGTTTACCGCCCAACGAAGTGGGCACGGGTCAGCTAGTATAATATAATATCATATGTCATATAATCACATTGAATGATTTTTTTATAAAATAGTAATATGATGGGATTGTAATTATAAATTCAAATGGATGATTTTAATAGTAGGAAGTAAAGAAAGGGAAAAATTTCTTATTCTGAACAAACAAATAAATACTTGTTACGATCGCGAATCATATTTTAATCAGTCAGCATACAATCTGACACTGACCTGCAAATTGAAAAAAACTTAAGAAATTTTTAATTTTGCTGACTACCCTGTAGCGTTCCCTTTTCTCAGTAATCATTTGCCAGCCGGTTTTCTGTCGGCCTTTTCGTTAACTAACCAACCAACTAAGGCATATTTTATCCTTCGCAGGTCTGATACCCGTATCGAAGTTAAAAGATATCGACGTGTTCAAGCCAGAGAGTTTGTGGGACACCGCTCGGCTCGCGTGGGGATTGTCCGCTATTGGAGGGCTACTTGTTGACCAGGTGAGATGATACTTGTTTTGACTACAATGTGGTTAAAAATTTTGGTGGTTGAATTTGAAAATGGTGATAATTGTGACGGTTTAAAGCATGAGGCAAAATTTATGAGGACTACGCGGACTTACGTCTTAGGTACCGCCTATAGAAAATATTATAAATGCGAAAGTTTGTTTGTTACCTTGTCACGCCTAAACCACTGAACCGATCATCCTGAAATGTTGCATATACCTTGTCAGGTGGACAGAAACGGACATAGGGTACCTTTCATCCCAAAAAGTACTGTTCCCGAGGAAAACAACAATAACGGTCTTATGATAATAGGTGGCACCACGTGTCTTACGAATCATGATTGAATTATATTATTACGAGAAGATTACAACGCGAATTGATTGTAAAATTCGAGCACAACTAAGGGCTAATAACTCTCAAACAACCAGCACCCTAATTGCGTAACACTATTAATTCGAATCTGAATCATTTTGAAGGATATTGCTAATTCATTGCTTCATTTGTTTGAAAAAATTGTCTGCTGAACAACGTAAATAACGCAACGAATGTGGTTGAACTGTCATAATGTAAGCCATTCCTACCGCTAGTGTGGTACGCAATTACCCCACAGCACTGCACGAAGCCTGACGTAAGTCGTATCGAGAGACAGAAAAACTTGTAGTACATTGCAGTAATTTTAGAATACCCAGTTAAATATTTATAGGATCCATATTTAACCCCGCCTTGTTACTTTGATTCATCTTCTACCTAAAATTCGGAT
Source organism: Antitype chi (assembly GCA_947359405.1). Classification (NCBI taxonomy): domain Eukaryota; kingdom Metazoa; phylum Arthropoda; class Insecta; order Lepidoptera; family Noctuidae; genus Antitype; species Antitype chi. The sequence continues at coordinate 5,535,277 of OX375823.1, forward strand.
CTACTTGTCTAAAACAAACGGTATGTTTCCAGGCGACACAGTCAGACGGCCGTGTCGTAGAGCGTGCCCGCGCGTGGTGCAGCGCCGTGGGCGTGCCGTACTACCGCTTCGCGCCGCAGATGTCGCGCGACGTGGCCATGGACGAGCGCGCGGACGACACGCTGGTGACCATGCTGTGGGAGGCGCACGCCTACATGCACGCGCACCGCGACCGCGTCGCCGAGCTGGCGGCGCTGCTCAGTGATACGGAGCGTGGTGAGCTACTATGTACAGGGTTATTGAAAAAACACCAACAACCTCTTAAGAGGTCATTGTACTCATCATTATGAACAACTTTTACTATGAGACCAAACCAGAAATCGCGAAAAAAAATCACCTGTTGATGAGTTATACGAACATAAATGTAAGGAACAGCTGATTTTTTTTGCATGAGTGTATGAGGTTTTGTCTTAATTATGTTACACGTTTTTTTTTTTTTTTTTTTCTTTTTGGCTTTGCACTATTCGTGCTTATTGCCACTAACAATAATTTATTTGATAACAAAACGTAAGAATCAAGTACTCGCGAAATTATAAAATATTACAACGGGAAATTTGGAAATGGAAAGGAGATTAGTTGATAATACATAAAAATAAAAAATTATAATAAGTTAGCAGTAGGGAATTATAATACAACAGAAAATAATTGTAACCAATTAACGACACCAAGTGACCTAACAAAAAGGCCGACTCGGAACGATAACTAAGAACTACATGGTAAAAGTACTTATATACAGTTTATAAATAATAAATGTTTAAATAGCTATATCATTATTTACAAGGAAAAGAGCTATGGTTTTATAAATATCTACATTAAAATTAAATAAAATACATGAGATAGAAGTGGGCAAAGGGACTCCGAGGGAAACAAGACTTTGGAAAAGAGAGGAGTGGTCATAAAGGGGGCAGGAAAAAATAACGTGGTTCAGATCTCCCACTTCAGCGCCACATTCACACGTAGGGTTTTGCACAATGCCAAGCCTGGCAAGATGAGCAGGAGTGCACACGTGACCCAATCGCATACGTATGAATATTGTAGTAATCTTTTTGCTTAGCTTGTACTTGCTAAACCAAGGTTTAACAAAAATAGATGGCTGAATATTACGATAAAATTTCCCTTTCACTGATTGCCCGGACCAAAGCTGACCCCAGGATTCCTGTAGATAAACTTTGGGCAGAGCTGCCAGATCTTGGGTGTTATTTTTATACGGAAAAACATCTCCACACAATACGGCATCATTAGCTAACTGGTCAGCTCTCTCATTACCTAAAATGCCACAATGAGAGGGTATCCACGCAAAATGCACTGAATACCCCTTAATAGAACACCTATAGAGGAGTTCACGTGTTTGAAATGTAATATAAGAGTTATGAGAATAGAAAGGGAATCTGGCCAAAGATTGTAAAGCACTCCTTGCATCAGTTAATATGAGTGAATTCCGTAAGCCCATCATAAGTATATATTCGACAGCTTTGAATAGACCGTAACATTCTCCCGTAAATACAGATGATTCGGGCGGGAGCTTTATTTTTTGGACGATATTATATTGGGAGTGGTATACACCTACTCCCACACATGAGTCTCTTCCATGCTTCGAGGCATCTGTAAACAAGAGCTGATAGCCCTTCCAGTCTCTATCCATGGTGAAGTTGAAGTTATGGTTATGACATACGTCATCTCTGTAAATGCTAAGGTTATAATGGATATTTGGTAACATAATTAATGAACTGTAATTACAGTGAAATATAGGAAGAAATTCAGATTGGTGACAAGGAGCTTCAATTAAATTGTATTTTCTAAAGCTTTTAACTAAACACGGAGTAGCTTTGTGCCTCCAGTAAGTGGATGAAATTACTTCTTCAGAGAGAGTGGAAAGTTTATTTCGCAAAGGATGATATGTAAATTGAAGACACCGAGCCATAAATCTATTAGCTAAAAATTGACGTCGCAAATGAAGTGGAGGGTCTCCACATTCCACCTGAAGACAATTAATAGGACTGCTTTTCATTGCGCCAGAAACCACTCTAAGTGCCTTGGACTGAACACTGTCCAGTTTCTTAAGACCAGCAACATTAGCAGGTTCCAGCAAAAAAGTCCCATAATCTAATAAGCTTCTAATCAAGGTGTTGTACAGTAATTTTAATGAAAAGGGATGTGCTCCCCACCAAACACCAGCAAGACACCTAATTATGTTGATATTTCGTTCGCATTTAGCAGCTATATAATCACAGTGTGGTAAACCAGTAAGATGTGTATCCAAAATAAGGCCTAAAAATTTAACCTGGTTTTTAACAGGCATAGGGATATTATTATACTTTACTGTAACTATAGGAGGCATACGCATTCTAGTAAACAAGACAATGTTACTTTTATCAATTGACAGGTGTAGACCATTGGTTTCTAGCCAAGTCTTCAGTAAGCATAAAGAAGAGGTTAAGGAAGTACAAATATTTGCAACAGAATGACCAGATAAATAAAGAAGTAAATCATCTGCATATTGAAGGACTTGTACTGACTCATTTAGAGAGGATTCCAAATCATAAGTGTAAATATTGTAGAGAATTGGACTAATTACAGAACCTTGAGGGAGACCTTTCCAAACTAAACGGGTAAATGTATACCCTTCCATATGAAGATTTAAAGATCTCTCTGAAAGCATGTTAATTATTAACTTAGACAACATTGTTGGAACTTGTAATGAGTTCAGCTTTTGTTCTAGGATTGATATCAGGACATTATCGTAAGCTGAGCTAATATCAAGGAAAGCAGCAATTACAGAGTTATTAGAAGAGAAGGCTAAACGAATATCAGTTGTGAACACACTAAGGCTGTCTACCGTACTTTTACCCTTCCTAAAACCAAACTGTGATGTAGCTAGTAAGTTTTTGCTTTCCAAAAACCACTCCAAACGATTCTTAATGAGATGTTCAGCAATTTTAGCAAGAACTGTAGAAAGTGCAATCGGTCGATAAGAAGTAACATTAGAATAAGGTTTGTTTGGTTTCAGAATAGGAATAATTGTTTGAGACTTCCAACTTGATGGAATGTTGCCAGATATCATAGCTGTATTGATGAGATTTAAATATATTAAGAGAACAGTGTCAGACAGATTAACTATAAATGAATATGGTATACCATCTTCACCAGGAGCTGAATCCTTAACATGTGAAAGGACTCCTTTCAACTCACTTAGTGTGAACAGGGAATTCAACTCAGAATTAGGAATAGGAACATAGGGAAAGTGCATTAAAGATCTCTGTTCTGGGACAGAAGGAGGAGCTAAATGATCCATAAATTCATTGGCTAATTTTAATGGGAGTTTTGAGGCTGTTGTGTCACTGAATGCTGACCTGAATCTCCTAATATTTTGCCATACTAGAGATGCATTAACTTCTGGCGAGATAGATGCACAGAATCTTTGCCAACCTTCAAATTTCTTTTTCCTAAGGAGCTTACGAGTTGTACGAGCAGCATCTAGGTATATTTCAAAATTGTGACGAGTCATAGTATGACTATAATTTTTTTCTGCTTCTTTTCTTTTTTTAATGGCCTGAGTGCACTCAGCATCCCACCAAGGTGGTGAAGGAATTTTGCCTGTAGCACCATTCTTAATAGGGAAAGTATTATCTGCCACCTCTATTAAAATTCTTGTTATTTGATCAGATAATAGCTGGGGATCATGTAGTTGTAAGGAGTTAGTTAAAGCAAGAATTCTTTCTTCTACACAATTTTTGTATGTATCCCAATCTGCATTTTGAAGTCTATACTTTAATCGTGGTGTTGGATTGCAAGCAGTTTGTTTTTTATGCGGAAAAGAAATGATTAAAGGGTAATGATCACTACCATAAGAAGACGGTAAAGGAGACCAGGATAATGTCGATGCTAACTCAGGTGCAGATTGAGAGGTCAGGGGCACTTATTCCCTCATCTGGATTCGATTGGCGTGTTGGGAGACACGTATTTAAAATACACAAATTATTAGAGTCTAGAATTTCTAATAACTTTTCCCCATAGTAATTGGAACTAGAACTACCCCAGGACTGATGTTGTGTATTAAAGTCGCCCATTACCAAAAATGGTTTAGGTAAAACTGAAAGAAGATTACTTATTTCAGAAAGAATATTTACAGTGGGACGAGAATAATATATACATACTAAACAGATTTTATTTACAATAGCAGCGACAGCAGATATTTCGTCACTGAGACTTGGAAGAGGAAAAGATTGAAAAGACAAGTTATTTTTAATAAGTATGGCGACCCCGCCATACCCATCGCTTCTGTCTGTTCTTAGACACGCATAGCCAGGAATTCTAAAAGAGAACCCTGGTTTAAGCCATGTCTCACAGAGAGCGACTGCAAAGGGATCATATTTGTTCAATATGTAGGACAGATCAGATTTTTTATTCACAATGCTGCGACTGTTCCACTGGACAATCTTGGATAGATTTGGATCCATTATGATGGTTAAATAAGTTAGACAGAGTATCAATTACAGTGGCAACGTTGGACGGTTCAATATTATTATTTTTAGATAAGGTATTAATTAGCATGATTATTAAATTTAAAATTTGATTCTCATTATTATTTGTTGTTTTATTTTGGAATGCAACACCATTCCCTGACACAGAAACTTCATTACTGATTAATGCTTGATGAGCTGCCCGGTCATACCCCTTAGCTGTTTTTGGGGGATCCCGAGGTTTCAGGAATACCGTTTTTTTATGTGAGGAGACAATTGGTGTGTTACGTGATTGGGGTGAAGTTTGGGAAAAGAAAGAATTGTTAGTGGTATGTAATGGGGCAGATGTTACCACATCTGCATACAATTTTGAGATTGGTGGATGTAGTTGCGACGCTTCAGCATACGACACGCAGCTATGGGCCATATAATGCTTAATTGATTTTTGTCTCTCAAATTCTGGGCATTTTTTATTGATGGCGTAATGAATGCCACCGCAATGACAGCATTTACTATTACTCTCGTCTTCAATACTGCAAGTGTCAGCAGAATGTTTCTCCCCACACTTGAAGCACTGAGGGTTCGACCTGCATTGTACCTTTGTATGGCCAAAACGACAACAATTAAAACATTGAATTGTTGGGAATGTATACAATTCCACTGGCATGGAATTGTAACAACAAAACACACGTTTTGGTAAAATTTGTCCGTCAAAGGTGAGCACGACTGTTTGGGATGGTTTCCACACAGGGGTCGGTTCGTGTATTTTATAATTGAGACGCCTTGCTTTGATGACTTTCCCGCATCCAGCGGGGACAGATATATTTTCCATTATTTCCTCCGGAGACCATTCGGTAGGTACGTCTTTAATAAGTCCAATACGACATACATTAAAAGATGGAACAAATGCCTTTAATTTCTCTTTGGCCAAATTTGGGTCATTTAAAAAAGAGTTTGCATCTACGTAACGGGAGAAGCTTAGTGATATTCTATTTCGACCAATGCGTTTTAGTGAACCGTTAATTATGTTATTGAACCTGCGTTTTTTAAGAAAATGTCCTAAAGTTATTGGGTGTAATGTTTGAGCCGAGTTTTGTGTATCAAAAATTTTTTGGATGTGTACAACGTATGGCGACAGGTCTGTGGCTTCGTACAAAGCCCTAGCAACCTGTGGCGCCTTCTGGGGAAGATCTGATTTTATGAGGTTTTCAATCTGGGGACCATCCACAGAACGTGGAGTGGCTTCTTGGTGAACTAAAATTGGATGTACCGGTACGTCTGTTGTTATTTTTGGATTGATTACTGAGTCATTATCACAATGGCAATTTGTTTCTGAATTATTATTTGTTCCAGTTGAGTGACCATTTCGCCTTCTTTTATTACAATTTTTACATATTTTGCGTGGAGCTCTAGTCCTTTTCCGCTCCGATCTGGTTATGGACGAGTCTGTATCCATACTGGATTCAAAAATTGTAACATTATAACCGACCGAGGGGACTGTGCCCCCCGGATCGGGTGGTTCATTGTCCATTGTGGACAGAAAAGATAAAATATAAAAAACTTACCCTAAATATGAAGAATTTTATCTAAAAACAATTACAATAACTAATCTAATGAATATTTACATAAATCTACACAACTTATCTCCAATCGTAAACGTTTTTTATTATTTTATGAAAACGAAAGAAAAATCACGCCCGCCAAATTCGATGATTCCCGCGCTTTTTCTATGTTACACGTTGTATAGGCATAGTCTGTTTTGAAATTGGAACATACCTATTTTTACTTAGATTATAACTGGCCAGTCTCTCATACATAAACACTGTTTTTCGCAATACTTTGTGAGTGGCCTGGTATTCTTGGTGACCATACCTGTGGACCAGGTTGGGAACTGGTACCAAAAGTACAGGTTCTTTATCGGTACCAAAGATGCTGAGATATACTTTCGTTGAAACTTTCCAAATACAGATGAATCTGTTACTAATAATTATTGTAAGAATTTAACCTGAATAGGGTTTGTTTAAACTCTCATCAGATTCTTTTGAAACGGACATAGTTAGCAAAACATTATCCACATGTGTGAATACCTAATGTCTTTCTAATATTAATGGAATGTAACACGGAAGAGAAAAAACAGGTGGAACTGCAATGCAACAAAATTACTATAGGAACCGTTGTCGCCAAACTCACACACATAATCCGATAATCATATAATGCACTACAAATAAACAATTCGTTTGATTTGTCGTTTTAGTTTTAGTCAAAACTAGCATAAGTCATAGATCCTACATCTGGAAATAAACCTTCAGGCTCTGTAGATAGGATTTATTTTACTTTCGCTCAGAAAGTATTTACAACGTTTTGTAATCTAAAGTCAAACTAGATTCGATTGCCGAGTAAATTCCGCCACTCGACCATAGATGGCAGTATTTTCAGTAGTCCCAATTTTAAACTTAATCAGCATAAAAATAAGGTCGACATTCGCGTCATAGGTCGATATCTATTGCTACTCGACCAATGCCGCACATGCATTGAATTTTAATTACATTATCGATATCGATAGATAATTTTTTTGAATTAAACAAAAAATTGAGTGTCTTGTTGAGAGTTCAGTAATAAAACTGTAGGAAGAATAACGTAGTGTTATTTGAAAATAAAATAAATAACTGAAATAAAAATAATACTATTGAAAACAATACCAATAAAACAATGAACAGGAGAAAAAAATATTACTGTGTTTAATTTAATTTCAATTCAATCCATATTTTTAAGTGATAATAATAAAACATGATAACTGACTTGATTAAAAAACTTAATGATTTTCGAAAACGGTGAACTGTTCAGTGGCACTGGAGTGACGTTGAAATATTTGTTGTACTGTCATTGAGGCGGTTTGATGACTGAATGATCTTACACACCGAAATGACCGATTAGTCAATGCAATGCAACGTCTCAGGCATCATTAAAATTATAATAATTACGTTATTATGTAAAAGTTTGATTACATTTTTGCTATAAAGCATCTATGCAACATAATACACTTAATAAATTTCGTGTATGAATGTTAAGCGACCTATAGTGGTATTGTAATGTTATTTTGCAATAAATATTTGCAATAAATACTAAATGACTAATTTTCTTTTATCGATATCCATCGATAAAACCAGCATCCGACCCGACTGCATCACTAATTGAGTAGCGAAGTACTTTCCAGAATGAAATAGAGAATACAATCAATCTAAAATAAACTTTATTTTAATCATGTAAGGTTGATTTTAACCAGACGTTATATTAAATTATTAGTAAATTGAAATAAGATTCTAAGATTTTATTAGAAAACAAATAAAACCGTACATATCGATGGTACGAAACACCTCAATTTTTAAGATTTATTCTCCTACTATCGTTTTTGCGCTCCAAAATGGAACAATACGGTATAGCTACGGAAAAATAAATTTGTCGCGAGACTAGCAACTCTACGCCATGTTAGAACACGACTGGGACCAAGTTAGCGTAACAACGCTTAATTGTGGCACGCGTGCCACGCCTGCTTTGCAATTCCATGTTTTTTCTCTTCCGTGGAATGTAATGTAGTTTTGTTATGTAATGTAATACTAATAATATAATGTTTTTTAACCTATTCTTTTGTTACAGAATCAACTTCAAAGAATTGAAAGACAGCACCAATAGCACCATAGAGCCAAGCAAAGCTGTTCGTAAGTACTATACACATAAATTAAACTTAGTCATAATAATATTAATAAAACGTCTGACATACTATAAAAAAAACAACATAAATTGGCAGGGTTTAGTTAAGTAAACATATTAGTTGTATGTATATTTGAATAAGAAAAGATTCTTTTTTGTTTTGCTCTGACAACTAGAACGAATTTCTCGTAAACAATATTTGTTAGTTTTTTAACATTCCTAGTAGGAATACAAGGTATTTACCTTCGTCTTTTTATTTTGTTTTGTCTCGATACTTACTATAGGTACCACTATTGTATCGATATCGATACTTTACATCACTAAGCTGTCTTATAACAATGAAACAATGCACTTCTTACGAGTCACGTTTTATCTATTTCACACTTTAAAGAAAGATGTTGTCTAGCTAAATTGTGAAAGAGTAGCATAACTGAATATGCCGAATATGGTCATTGCAAATTACGAGCGCGCGTCATGTGATTTATGTGTGTTGGCATAAGATTCAATTTACAATGATTGGCGTGAACTCGGGTAAGGCAAAAACTATATGTACTTGCTTACTACTATCAACTTTGTTTATTTTAGGCAGCTTTATAAGACGTGTTGTTAGTTTACGGATGCTTAGTATAATAAGCAGAGATCGGATATCCGGATGCATATTCACCTAAAGTTGAATGTTGACTAACATGGAATGCGCCTTTGTATCGAAAAAGTCTTAATTTAGATAAGTAATTTTTTTATTTTTTGTTTTTACTAATACAAACCACCCCTCCTCCAGTACATACACATATTTAAAAAATACACACCTGAATAGTTATGCAATCCAAGAATCCCGGGGTTTTTAATAAATATGTATTACAAATAATTTATAAAGCCGCTTCCATACTTTCATAGCTAAAAATTATCTTTAGGTAAATATGCATCCGAATATCTGATCTCTGATAATAAGTCACAATACTAATACATATGTGCAATATTTTCTGTTATATTAATTTAAATTTTACATTATTATATTTGCTTAATATTTATGATTAGTGCTAAGTGCTTAATATGTTCTGTTATTACGTAAACAAATAATAATATTATAGAAATAGTCGATGTATTATTTTATAATTCTTATGACGTATAAATTTTAATGTAATTGGCAGCACTGTTAATAATGTCGGATGTATTTTAATCACAGTGTTGCTATGCTTCGATGTTATGTAATTGTGATTAAAATTATAACATAGCATTCTTAAAGAGATTATATGTATATTATGTTGGTATTATGTACAATATAATGCATTCCTTATAGGTATTCATACATAAGCCTGTCTTTCACAATCGATCGTAGTTATTATCTTGCCATGTTATATTGTATTTTCTTCATTTATAATATAAATTGCTACTTACCCATGTGAATAACCCTTGACAAACTAGAATAATAATATTTATTAATACGCTTTCCTTGAAATAACTTAGAAAATAATAATCATTGTCTTCACTAACCGTAATTGCGTGATTGTATTTTATAAAATAAAATATATGCCTATATTGGACTATAATATATTAACTTTTTTTATGTACTAAAATTAAATGCAGCTTTGTGCACCTAATTTCACGCCACATTGTTCAAGAGCAAAAGTTGTTAAATATTTAATCACGAATAAAGTTACGATAAAGCAAATTAAAATTGAGCTTTAGTTTTATTAGTGGCAAATGCTGACCCCCATTAACTGCGGTTTTTTTTTAATATAATGTAGGCTCAAAATTTATTATGTAGAATTAAGAAAACAAATACAACAGGTAAATGTAGTAGTGTTGAATTTGCAATTAAATTATTAAACACACAAGTGGCTAATAAGATCAGCACCTATATTACGTAAAGATTCCTTGTCTTTCTTGCAATGTAGAAAATGTTGCTTGCGAAACCATTGAGAAATCTGATGCGTTGTTTTTATAAATAAATGCAATATTGATGACAAACAACCAGTTGTAGATGTTATGTGATGTCTCATAGTAAATATTTATACAACTGGTATATGTGGTAGAATGTTGAACTAGCAATGAATTTATTAAACACATAAATTGCAGATAAGACCACTACATTACGTAAAGGTTCCATGTTTTTAATTAAGGCTTGTGTTTGAACGCCTACCAGAAAAGTACCTATTTTACTACCAAAAATTCGAAATACCTGCCAGAATTGATAAATGCTCACCAAATTGTGTTTCATAAAGTATTGTAGAAATTAACCTATTTTCCTTTTATTCTATGCCATAAAGATTTATAAACGCCTTTAAAGGTAATTTCAGACCAAATATTTTATATTATAGCTAAATAGATGTTACCAATATTTTATTTCAATTTAGACGACTTTCAATTTAGTCAGTTTTACTGAGGCAAAAAACCTAACGGTCGATCGTACAATGTTTTTGAATATGAAAATATAATATTACGTATCCCAAACACATGTTACTGTTGCTTCAAGCATGCAAGCAAGCATGCAGCGTCCAAAAAAGGATTGTTTCTGTCACGGCTTTGGCGCTGCAGAGTTTGGGCGGCCCCACGCGAGCTTATCGTCGCAGATGGTTTTAACGCTCACCACCTGCTCCTCAGCTCGCGGGCCGCCCCGCCTATCCGCGCCTACGCGGGCTTAAATTACACTCTAGGGAGAGCGCAGACAAGACTGCGTAAAGTCGGTTTTGCAGTGATTCGTTTCTCACTAAATTTTGTACAACATATTGATTCAGGTTGGATAATTTGATTACACTAAAGCTGTCAGAACTGTCATTTTGGGTATTAATGTTACTATTTCAGGGAAACAAGATTTGATGGGCATTTATCCATTTTGGTAGGCAAAAAGAATATAAATACAACACGTACAATTATTCTGATGAATGTATAATTATTTTGGAACTTAAAACGTTATTCTTTAAGCAACTCGGTATAGAGTGGGTTTATTTTATTTAAGTTAACAAATTTTACTTGGTACTTAGACTTAAGATCTAAAAAATATTTTGGTGAGCATTTAAATTATTTATTGTACCCTTTAATTAATATATTATTATACAATGTGTAAAATGTTGCTTGCAATATGATTGGGAAATCTGATGCGTTGTGTTTTAAAATATAAATGCAATATTGATGACAAACAACCAGTTATAGATGTTATGCGATGTCTCATAATAAAAATATCTGTATGTATCTATCTATAAGGTACGTAAGGTAAGGTAGGACTGCACACGACCTCAATCAATCGAAAAAGAAGGCATAATATTTTTTCTCCGAGAGATCCATTTCATGCACTGTCTACATTTGCTTGTCATTTCCTCGTGTGGGAAACAAAAGTTGCACAACATTGTTTCAACAACATGTTTTCATGTTGCCGGTTGGTGAGAGTAAACATCCTGTGTAAGGCGAAAGCGCCAGAATAACCCACGAAATTCAAATTTTCTGGTCAGTATACGGTTGTATGTTGATCAAAATATGATTCGCGACGGTAATAAATATGGATTTCCGGAATTATAATCATTAAAATCATCAATACCACTCTCTTAGTACATATTAGCCTATTGAATGACTACTCATGAAATCATGATTTTAGGACAATCCTAACTTACTCACAGTTTATTGATGATTTCGATAATTATACTTCTGTAAATACACATCTATTACAGTCGCGAATAAAAAACCTGACTCGAGACTGACATTGCAAAAAAGGTTAGAATTTTTTAATTTCGTGGGCTAACCTTACCGCTAGACGCTTCTCTTCAAATGAAACGTCTCCACAAAATAAATCAAAAGGGGAAAAAAAACATTAGAGAGCCGATCTAAAGATGTTGTATTTCGGTACTTGCTCTCTCCTGCCGAAAGATTGAAAAATTAAATGAAAGGAGCAAATTAACGTTCATTCCTATTATATCTGTGTCGTGTTAACGTGGAATGTAACATAAATGAAGTCACTCCAGTGAAGCGTCTTAATATCATTTAACAACAATTGTTTACTGCTCAACTTTTGTTTCGACTGAATCCAAAAAGGTCTTAATTACAATTTATCAAATGCTATATTGGTTGTATTGGGCCCCTACATTGTCAGTAGCGATAACTGTGTGATGTGGCGTCTTGTGCCTAGTCGTTATTTACCTGAACATACTGTATATGGGAATTGTAGAGATTATATTACTAAATAAAGAAGTATTTATTCAATGTGATAATAGTTCAAATAGAGGCTCAAGTCGTTTGTCGAGAAATGTTGGTTGTGTAAAGCACAAGTATTTGTAATTTGTAAACGATACGACGTTTTAGAGCCTATAGTGTATGCTCTGCTTTATGTTTGTACTATTGAACAGTTCTCCGACCAAATCGACCGTGTGTCCAAAGCCCTCATGTTTGTATCTTCTTAGCTATATGAAATAAATGAAGTTGTCAAGCGAAAACAGGTTTTATTTCAATGAAACAGTTGTTTATGCAAGCTCTTTAATTTAATATTATTAATCACAATATTCACTAACTTAGGCTTATACCAAGACTCAATAATATCACATTTCTCATGTGGATATTATCAATCCACGACTAAAACTAACTACTAAAAAAGTAATTTCTAAATTGTCTAAGTACTTAGCTAAGTACCACCAATATAGGGCAAATTAAGTAATGGTGCCTCTTCATAAGTTCAGCTGCAATTATTATAAACGAATTAATTATAGTGGCAATTCAGTTACTTGGTAAGTAAAGTCTACAAAATGTTAAGTACAACAAACCACATATTATGTTAACTCTGTTATTGTTATTAAAAGTTGTTTTTTTTTCTCAACTAGGAGGTAAGTACAAATCAATTTTCAGTAACTTGAGATTCCGTGCTAAACAAATTAATGAATAGGAACAGACAGCACCAAAATTATACAGTAAAAAAACCAAATACATAATCTTACTCTATAACTGCACTAAAATATATATTTGTCACTAATTTGCAAGTTTACTAAATAAATCTTTTTTTAAATAAATTATCTATATTGAGGTACTCTGATAAATATTTTTAGAATTACTATAGGAACGCAAAATTCTTATACTAAAAGCCTAAGGGATACATCGTTCAAAACGATCCGAGGCTTGGACCTGGGACTACGGACTTGGCGGCACATCACTAACATATCTTCTGAAAGTCTATACACTCATGTTAGAGCCGTACCCAGGACCTGACTGGGCTTTACAAGGCACGCACAGGAGCTCCGTCCCCGGTCGGACACGGACGTGAACGAGTTCATTAAAAATGTAAGCAACGAATTTTTTTTTGAGCCCCTAATAGAGCACGGTCCGCCCATGGCCCAGATATGTGTGGATAGACCTTTAATGGTATTATACCATGCATGCGTCCTTTATCAAAATTATAAAAAGGCCAATACAAGTCTGTAGTCCAGGGTAGCTAACAATAAATCGAGAAGTGAGGCACCGCGCTACAAAATAATGAAACAAAACTATTCACACTGCTTACCACCACTTTCAAATTCGTATAAAATTTAGAATTTCTCACTAATCTTTTCACATAATATTTTGGTAAAAGAAAACTGTCTGCAAGCAGCTGACATAGTTTTATTCTTACAATGACTACATTCTAAATGAACAACCTTACACGTCCTATTTGTTTCTACCATCAGTATAAAACGTTGCTGACTGTACTAAAACTTTGGAGCCACAGTTTGACGTTCTAAAGGCAGTATTGTGTGACCTTTAACATAAAGATGGGTTGGTGAGTTCCTAATTAAAAAGCCTACTGGTTATTGGTAGCCAGCATTTAAAATCACTGATTGAGATGATCCTAATTAATTTTCACTGTCAATTTCATTTAATAAGTTCGTCTAAGTATTTTAAGTTCATGAAAATTAGAAAAGATCATTCTCCAGGCAAAAACAGTATCGTTCACATTTTAATTATAAATAGTCAACAATCGCTGTAGGTACTATCAGAATCATGGAAGAACATATTTTCTTAAGGAACACATAATAATAAGTTAATGACCCATGTACGGTAGTACCTATTTTTCGGTAGTTCTTGGAATGGCCGACGTTGAATGTCCAACGGGCCATTGCGAGCACAAAAACCGCTAAAAGCTACATAATGATGTCAAATTGGTGGTTTTAAGATTGAACACAGAAACGGAATAAGACGTTTACGAATAAAAGTCTCAGAATATTCTTAGACGTATAGTACAATACAACCCATTTAACTAAAGTTTCTTGATAATTTTCAATGAAATTTCTACAATTACATGTCGAAAATGATCAAAAAATTTATTAGATAATTAAATAAAAAATGTCCATATCAATTAATAAAAAATTTGGTAACAGTGATTATAAAATAATAACAAAAATCTGTACAATTAGTACACTATTTTTATTTCTTTATAAATGCTACGTTATATTTTGTATCGAGACCATTTCACGTTATTGTATAGGTTTTCCGATTATATATATTCTTTTTTAAAATATCGTATAAAGCCAATTCGTTATACGAAACAAATAAACTTTGGCACAAAGTCACTAAAACTTAATCAATAAAGAAACGAACATAGAATTCGACATATTTTTCTAAGAACCATGTTTGAATACAATTTACTAATAAGGATATTCTTTCGAAACGAAAATGGAAATAACGAAAAATCGACTCAAATGCCCATTGCAATAGGATCGCTGCTAAAATTAGCATGTATCGGCAAGTTTTGAGTGAACTTAAGCATCGATATGTTAATCGTAAGTTAAAGCCCTAAGATAACAAGAAGGCACCTCGTGAATGCGAACAAAAATAACGACTTACCGAAGGATGAAAATTTTAGCCAAGACCCTCAAGGTTTACGTATCCACGATATGCGCCTGATTCCACTGAACCCAAATAAATAATAACACCTAAAATCTAGTTTCCATGCACTCAGATTTTAGCAATCATACACAGCCCTTAGATTACGCATAAAGATTAATGTAATCGTTTATGTGTATCTTTTTCTCCCTCCTTAATCAAATATCACATATATGTAAACCTTTGGCACAATATTATAAGGAATATATTCGTATAGGAAGAACTATAGGTACTTATGTTTATATCTAGGCATCGGATGATATTCTCATATATAGATTTCCCATTGTTTTCTATAACTGCAAAGTCTCCACATAATTCAATAGCGCAATCATTTGTTATCGTCATTTCGATTTTAATAGACACAGTTTATTACCAGGTACAATTGAAGATAAATAAAGAACGTTACTTAAGTTTAAGTAAACAATATGTAACAACCTGTATAAAATACAGTTAGTGTATTTTGTGCTTGGACGCAAACTGACTTTTGTATCACATTCGCTTTAGCACCTGTAACATCACAGTTTAATTATTAAAAAAAGTGTTCAAACTTTTTTATTCAGTGATATTTCAGTAAAATTATAGGCTAGATGCTGTAAACACTATATTACCGTAATTCCCGAATGATTCCTTAAGTATATTGTGCCTTAGTGTTATAGCCAAAGTATTGTACGCCACTCAAAAAAGTTCCATAGATGTTAGTATGGATCGTCTGGATATTCCATGTTCGCGATCAAGTTCTTCTTTTCTTCCTTGCCTGGTTTTGAGTCTAGTAAAGATGGCCGTATCGTTGACCGTGGTTCGAAGCAGGGCTGTAACAAAAATAAATAAAATTATTATTTTTAGTTCTTGAAGTCTAGGTTTTTTTTCTTTCTCTGCAGCCCACAGAGCACGGAATCGCCGCGTTGGCAGCATTTAGGGATGACAGTACTAATATACAGGCTGGCAGGGACACCGACGCGAACCGTTTACCATGGATATATCGCAGCAGCCATCTGGTTAAATTAGCCAGTTAATTGGACGCCTAGGCCGTGCATTGAACGCCGGCTAAATCTAATTAAATAGCTGAAGGACAACTAGCCAAGTAATTGAGCATAACGTTTAACCAGATGACTGAATGTCATGTAGTCATTTAGTTAAATTGGATATTGATGAGTTTGTGATGTTTGATCAGGGTGACAATGAGTTCACAAAATATGAACACAAACTTATGTGTGTACTTTTTACTAATAGCCACTAAGTAACTAGTAATAATGAAATGTTTTTAAATAAATAAATTAAAAAATAAATATTTTCACTTAAAATTACACACAAGAACGAAAAATAACATTTACGGTTTGCGCTATTGACGCCATATTTGTTTTGGTGACTACTAGTGCTGTAGTGGAAAAAACTGAACTAAATTTGAATCACTTGGGTGAGTCTTGGTCAGTCATCTTCAAAGGGATGACTTTCAATACGCCAAGTTGTTAAACGTTGAATGATTCTAGTTCAATTAACTATCGGCCTAGGCATCCAATTGGAGGCCGACGTATAATTAACGGCATAGGCGTCTAATTAGCTGGCTAATTTAACCAGATAGCTGCAACAGATACAATACATGATTCTAAAACGCCCTGCGTTTGAATATTTCGTCGCTTATTTAAAAAAAATGCTATTCTATACATTTACACCGCGTGGGTATTGCATTTTTCTATGAAACAGTAGATATTTTTTTTTGATGTCCGATGAAAAATGTATACTTACATACGCTAGGGGGTCTAGAATCATGAGCAGTTCAACGATGTCCATGCTACTCTGTAATTCCTGGTGCCAATTGTGCATTCAACGCACAATTTCGATCTCGAACCGACATTCAAAGCTGTCACTTTCTATTCGTATTTCGAGTAAATGGTGACACGCTTGGTTTATACCAAGAAGCCTAGTTTATACTGACTGTTGACAAAATGTCCCATCTAACAGCGGCTGCCGAGGCGTCTCCGTGGTCTGTGCTACAACCGAACTGCGTAAACGTAAGCCCTTGTACCCACGGTTTTAAACGCGGCGATATTGATCGCACAGTAGATTTTCAATGCGCTGTCTTGCGCCGAGAGTTGAAATCGAATTCTGTATTTTTTTACGCGGGATCCTTTCTATTGGACTCTCAAATCTCAGGTCAACACCGGGAGATGAAAATCTAGTGCGCGATTAAAAATCGTCGAGTTAACGATTTTGCTACCTGGGTTAACGCACTCGTACTTAATCACAATCCCTTTCATTTTGGCTATTCAATATTCATTTCGTTATTTACATTAACCAGCAGACGAATTTTCAAACATTTATGAAATGACGCAATGGATTTTTTTTTAGGTATTGTTTATCAAAATGAAGAGAATTGTGAGACAATAACGCAATTGGGATGTTGGTTATGACAATCACCTTAGTTTACGAGTATCTAAAGCCTGGGAAATTAAATTTTAAGCAAATTGGCTACGAATTTAAATCGTCCGAATACTCAAATGTCTTTCGTTGACCCTTGTATGAAATGACTATGAGATGTCAATTTGCTTAAATCAATTTTCCTGCCTGCACTAAGGTACTAGAACTTAGTTTGTAATATAGGTATATTTTTAAGAGAGTACGTGTAGAATCAAAGAATATTATTTACAAATGTAGGTATTCAGTTGGTACGCCTACAAAATTACATATAATGAGTACCTACGAATATGTGTGAAGTATATAGTGACCTTTTACTAACTAGAATATTTCCTGCTACCAATGAGTTATTTATAATTCTTCATTACCTTTATGGGCGGACGGACATACACGCGCAAACTGTAACCATGAATGCACATGAGACCCTTAGCGTTGAAATTCTTCTTTTATTTAGTTATATAAAAATAATAGTTTAAAAAAACTAAACACGCTTTAAAAACCAAACTAAAAAAGGAGAAAATAATTTAATTCTGCTTTTTGAGGTATTATAATCACTTAATGTCACGCTTTTTAATTGAATTAAATTATTTTCTCCTTTTTTAGTTTGGTTTTTAAAGCGTGTTTAATAGTTTTTTAAACTATTATTTATTTTCTATTTTTTAGTTCTGCTAACTACAAAAACGTGTTTTTTTTCCTTTTTTTTCATTTTTCTCAATGTTTTTAAAAATAATTGTTTTGTCATCGGTCCTCGATATGTTCACAAAGTTTATATGAAATCTGACCGTTCAAAGTGGGTCAAAATCGCCGCTGGAAGGAGTCGGTTACATACAGACATACAAGTGAAGCTAATATAAAGCGTGTAATAAAATATTTAGGTTATCAAAAAAATCGGCTGTTTCGCCGAAAAAATCGGTCATAATGACCAGTTTTATTTTTTTATTACTGAGTAATATTTCAACGCAGTGGGGTTCACAATCATGTACGTTGTGCGTTGATGTTCCTACCACCCTGTATAAAGCACACTAACGATTACCTAGCATTCGGTGAATTGGTTATTAAATTAGATTATTTGTTAAGTGGGTTATATTCTTGTAAACAAACGCAAGACACTTGCATCTTGAAAATCATGCAACACAGAAAAAAACTAGTAGTATGTTTAATTGAACCAGTACCTACCATTATTTTGAAAGTGTTTTTTTAGAAGGCAAGATCAAGAGAATTAATAAAATCAAAAGGCAAATATATTAATTTTTCTAACAAATTATATTTGAAAACCTGAGTAGCCCACATATTGATTACCGACAAATTCAAAAAACTAAAAAAAAAACGGTACCTAATTAAAATATTAATAGAGTTAATAAGCAAGTGCACCCAAACATGCAAGCAGTAAGATCAAAATGTGAACCTTAAACAGACGGCTCAAGGAACAAACTTCAAAAATCATTGCAGCTTGCTATAGCATTATCAACCTGTGTGAAATTTCATGGGCACATTAAAATCTGGAAGCATGCTAATTTAGCATACTGGTTAAAAAATAAACTAGAAAATATCCTCCTATAATGCTTGCGCAGATAGGCGCGACATGCCAGTGCGATGCGACTCTAGTAGAACAATTTCCATGATGTTTTCATTGAAATTGTTTTACTATAGTAGCGTCGCGCCTGTCTGCGGGAGCCTTTAAACAATCACACAATACACCAAATTATACAAGGTATAATTTATATAACTAAAATCTTGAAAATGTTCGATATGCTCAATAGGAACAACTTTTAAAAATTGGACCAATACTGAAATCACGAAAAAGAATCAGCTGTCACTGAAGGGAACAATTGAACAATTATGATGTTATTTTCGGTTTTGGGTCGATTTTAGGTTTGGCCCATACTATGCCGACGTTCACACGGGCGTAATATAATCGCGGCGGGTATTTTCAAGTCTTGGTGTTGAACCGAGCATTAAGAATCCTGTGGCCCTAGTGTGAGTTTCATTTATCCATCTCGATCAAACGCATCGAGCGCGTTCGGCGTTCCGATTGGTCCGTCACCAATCCAGCGCCAATCAAAGGCCTTAGTGTGAGTTTCATTTAAGGTGGAAGCGCCAAGGTAGCCCGCGAAATTCAAATTTTGTTACGTTTTTTGCAATTTTCAGGTCACCGTCAGGTTGTATGGTAATCTAAATATGATTCGCGACCGTATCAAATATGGCTTTACAGAATCATAATCATTAGAATCAGCAATACATCTCTATAAGTTCATATTACTCTAAAGAATGACTATTTCATGAAATTATGACATTTGAGGGCAATTCTAACTTATGGAGTTGTATTGCTGATTCTAATGATTATGATTCTGAAAAGCCTTATTTGATACGGTCGCGAATCATATTTAGATCACCATACAACCTGATACTGACCTGCAAATTGCAAAAAACGTTATAAAATTTGAATTTCGCGGGCTACCTTGGCGCTTCCACCTTAACCACGTCGATGCGTTCGGCGTTCCGATTGGTCCTTTATCGATCCAGGGCCAATCGGAGCGCCAAACGCGCTCGATGCGTTTGATTGAGATGGTAAAATGAAACTCACACTAGGGCCTCTGAGCGCCAAAAGCGCTCGATGAGTTTGATTGAGATGGCTAAATGAAACTCACACTAAGGCCTCAGAAGAGTGAAGTGCATCTCAGAGCGTCGAAAGTCGAAGTGTGTTTTACTGTTCGATTTTCAACTCTCGGCAGTAAGCAGTACGTTGGATATCCAATGTTCGAAAAATCGCGCCGCGATTTTGTTTCGTCAGTAGCAAAGTTGGCGTAAAAGTGGTTCATAATGAGAACATTGATCCCTTTTCGGGTTTAGGGTAAACAAACACTAGGCTTGTATAACTTGTACAATACGCAACAATCAACAATATCACTACTACGGGTACTATTTTTCAAGAATTCAAGACATACACAATGAGAACATAACAAGATACGATCATAACAGACACAGGAAGCCGTGAGTATAAGCACAATAACAGATTACCGAGTATATATCTCAGATGCATCCTTATTTAGTAAAGCACTTGTAATTAAAACGGCTTTCGTTTTGACAGTTCAAGAAATTCATCGAGTCAACATGATTAAAAATGATGTCGATTTGTCTATGAAAGCTATTAGATTGCTAGTGCGTTACGTAATTGTTAAAGATTCGAGTGTGAATGTGACAATTATTTACTTTATGCTTGTTGTTGTTTGTAATTCTCTATAAAATTGTTTTAGGTGCTGTATGTGCGATTCGAAAAACAGTACCAGGTCCCATTTTGAAGCGGTGTGTGTATCTTTTCAATAAATTAATCAGACGTTTTTTTTGGGTGGGAAATCATCAAATAACTTCTCCCGCTCTGGATGGAGCAGGAGGGCGTGTCAGACTTTTACTGACTAAAACCCACCCGTGTGCCCTCAGTTGCCTGTGTGCCAGGGGCCGCGGTATCTCTTTCGAACAACCCGCACCCCTGGCAGATTATTAGATGGTGAAGTCATAGAATATAGTGTTATCTCGTTTTCAAAGATAGCATTTTAATCTTTTCATAATGGTATTTTCGTGAACGGCTAAGATAATATTGTACAAAAAAATACGAATGCCATTTTATTGTTGTAAAAAACAGCAATAAAATTGATTGAAATTTTGCTTTAATGTCATAATGTCAGATATAAAACAATTATTATATCCAGCGATTCCTCTTACTGTTTGTTATTCTGCAAAATATAAACGCAGACTTGACAGACAGCGTTAAAATTATAGTTAATATGTTAAGTAGGTATGTACCGAACTTAATTACTTTTGTAGCGGTTTTTAACTTAGTAGGTTTTACGATGGTAAGTTTTAATCAAATTTTATACCTACACAAAAAACTCTCAATTCTAACCACATCATGCATTATATCCGCTGGTTCTTTAGCTACGAGTAAGATATTAATATGCAATTATTATTTTCATTTTGAGCATTTAATCATCATTATTTGCAACTTTTACTGTGGGATCAACCCTGAAATAGCGACATGAATTGTAAAATTTATGAAAATACTTTTTTTGAATCAGCAGTTTTGGTATTTCCATCGTAAACAATAATTATAAATTACACTCGTCCATTAAAGCTCGCGCTTTCAACTTGCTTTAAAGGCATGCGTCAATCGTCCTGCACCCCAAATGCCTTGCATTTTGACAGTTCAGCCTTGTTCAGTGCTTTTTGACGAATTTTTCAAACCATTGTATTACAATTTCCTTTAAAACCCTCGGATTGTAATTTAAAGTGCGGTATCGGAATAAGAGGGTGGAGATTCCCGAACGCACGACAAAAAAACAGGGTTTACAGTAACAACTACCTACGCCTAGTGAGATTATATTTGAAAAATACGGCACCATAGTTGACTAATATACGTCGCGTGGACAGTTTATAAGCGACACGTGATTTTATTCAACAATTATGAAAGCGTGCCAACAATAGGCAGGTACGGATGCGTCCAAACATTGCTGTATCTATGACAGTACATTATACTATGCATAATTTTATATCCTACAGCCACCATTTGCCTCATTGTATTAACTTAGTGACAAGCTTAATTGCGTCCTAAATATGCGTGGTAAATACGTCTTCCACGGTGCCTCTACTTATGCCCATTTTCTGAGGTCTTCAGGTAAAGCACAATGGGGGGTATTTTTTAGTGTGGAAAATCATGGAATAACTTCTCCCGATCTGGGTGGAGCAGGAGGGCGTGTCAGATTTTTACTGACTAAAACCCACCGTGTTCCTTCAGTTGCCTGTGTGCCAGGGGCCAGAGTATATTTTTCGAACAACCCGCACCCCTGGCAGGCATCGGCCCTTGCAGACCCAACCAGTTCGTGCTGACATCTCTTTGAGGCGCGCGTGGAACACAACGCGCCCCGGGAGCTTAAGGGGGGTCCATTACTAATTAGTCGGCCCTAAAGCTATCAAAGCGCCAGGGTTGCCCTCGAAATGCAATTTTTCTTAAACAATCTGAGACTGACCTACAAATTGCAAAAAAAAACAGAAAAAAAATGCATTTCGCGAGCGAAGTTTTTATGGAGAAGTGTCATCATTTGCGTGGGATTCCCCAGTATGTGAATGCAGCTGAATACTAGTTTTTTGTTTGGGAATGACATCTTGCAGGTCAACCTGGGAGGTGGTCGGCTGCTTAGCCGGACTTGCCTCAGTAAATTAAGGCCTCCAGCCAGGTCTTAAAAACTTAAAAGTAAGCGACTACAGATTACACGCACAAAGGACCCCCTGTGGGGTACAGACCTCGGCTTAGGGCGTCACAAGAGACGGGCTGGATTAGAATGAAACAGTATTTTACATGAAACAACAGCATTCACATGACCTCCACAATTCAGTTACTGGGGAACACGATAAGCCTTGATAAACTTCGGTTTAATACCTCAGAAGTCGAGCAAAAGGTGCAAGTTTCAAGCGCACAACTGCAACATACAACTACAGACTACCCACAATTAAACCTTATTGAAAAATACGGTTCGAATGTTACTTAAACGACACGTGACATTTTTAAACAGAAACGAAAGCGTATCAACACCACGGAAGCGATCAAACATTGCTGTATCAAATCGACAACAGTCTGAAAGGTGCTTGTCTGATATTTGAACAAGTGATTTCGTTGTTAACCGAATGTCGCGTCAAACTATATTACCTAATTATTAATTAATTAACCGATTCCTCTTGCTATCTGCTGTTTAAATAAAAATACGTCGAATCATGCTTACGAGTATTATTGTTTTTTGTATCTGCAATGTTTACGTTTGATGATATTTCATATTTATAATCCGATTTTTTGGACAAAACTTCCAGCAGAATAGGATTAATTCGCCGCTTTTAAAATAGGACATCATACCTAGGTAAAATGTATTTTTCATAGCTGCAATTTTTTTTCGCAACTAAATGAGGAGGGTCGGGCAAAACTTATTGTAGATGGCATGATCGTAGGTCCCTACCTACCGCCTTCAAAAACTTTGACGTTTCGTTTTATTTCAATACTTATTTGGTTTTTTCAGTAATTTCAATCATTTAAATCAAGTAAAGAATTTGACAAGGACGTGTTAGAATTTAAAACCTTAAATATTTCCAAGTAATCACTTTCTTCAAAATATTTCCGACTATGTCTAATGTATATGTGTATCCTTTGTAGGAGAGCCTATATAAATAAATCATCATTTATCATTTCAGCCGGAAGACGTCCACTGCTCCCCGAATTTGGGGGGGGGGCTTATCATAATCGCCACGCTTGGCAGGCAGGTTGGCGATCGCAGTATGGTAGTAAAATGCATAGAGAACGCTGCTGCCCATTCTCTAGTAAGTCCCTTATTCGCCTCCTAAGAGATGGAATGATGCTATTCTTTACGTCCGGCGCCACACGGAAAAAAATATGAACAAACTCCTTTATTTTCAAAAATCTCAAGGAAAAGCTTTATATTCTAATTTAATGGTGTTTCACGTAATCGTGGACTACAATTTTTGAATATTGGGGAACACAACATCGCGTCACTTCACACCTTGTTTAAGTTGTCTTGGCAACTAGCTACGACAGCGACATTTTGACAGTTGCCTTCCCATTACGTTAACCTTCATTTTAATTAAAATATTTTTGCCTTATATTGGTTGCATTTTAAATACAATATAAACTCTTTATAACGACACTGAAGGGACTGCGCATTTTATGGCGTTATTGAGACTTGTCGTTAAATGGATAGAAGAAAAATATGTATCAGAAAAAAATACAACAAGTATAACAACAGTTTACACGTGCAAGCAATCCCAATTTGTAAACAAAAGAACGGATTTATTAGAAAGTTCGGTATGTATGATGCCGACGACAGTCGAGTTTATTACGGGCTAGGAGTATGATGCCGACGACAGTCGAGTTTATTACGGGCTAGGATAATAAACCGACAAAAGAACATACACAGCTATTTAATTGTTGTTGTTATTGAGAGTGGGTGTAATGCTATATAGAGTGTATCATTGTATGGAAGACCAGCTAAACCAACCAAAGCCGAGTGAATTAGGGAGTTTGTCGTTATATCGAGCGACGTTACATGGAGTTTACACTATAGTTACTAAACATTGAGTAATGTCATTTGTCATGATAAAACAGTGAGTAGGTTATTTTTGTAACACTACGATTCCATGCTACTATCATTTTACCTAATAATTAAAAAAAAATAACAAACAATTACTGCAATCATGTCATTTCAATTTCTAAAACATTTACGATTTGTGCCAACTAGAAGTAAATTTAGATGCTAAATTAAAGGTGGTACTCACAGTTTCACAAATGTTCATGTTACAACAGTTCTCAATGGTGATCTCGCACTGGTCGGGCCGCGCTGTCATCGGTGTTACATTTTTGTTCACAATGATACGCTTCTTGATCCTGGAAACAAAAAAAACATGATGTTTTAAAGTTTTAGGCTCGCTCCGACATTCACATGGTAAAATCGCGACGTGATGTTTTTGCGCACTAAATTTCAACTCTCCGTATTTTAACCGAGAGTTGAGAATCCAACAGACTATTCGATTTTCAGCTCTTGGCGCTAAACAGTGCGTTGAAGATTCAGTACGCAAAAAAATCCGGCCGCGATTTTATTATGTCCGTGGGAACGTGGGTTTAGGTTTCCCTGGAGTATCCTCCATAATGTGCTGAGTAACCGTCTTATGTCTATTATTTAATACGATTGGAGTGCACCTACAGTCTACACGACTAGTTTATTCATAATACTTAACTGCCACTAGTAGCGAACGTGGGCATACATGCATTTAGCGCTCAACGAATTTAAAACATCGTTCTATTTCTGTCAATAGTTTGAAAATTACAGAGACATAATGCTGTTTCTTGGGTACTTGTGGGCCTTAATAAAGAAGAAGAGAAAAAAATACAGTGTGGATTTCCAGAATATAAACATTAACTCAATGTAAACACGGCTACACATCAAGCTATACATTTCCAGTATAAGCTGATCTAGCATTGTATAGGATTTCCGTACAGTCCGAGATCAGCGTAAACTGGAAAGGTATAGCTTGATGTGTAGCCGTGCGAAGTTATTAAATAGCCTGTCATTGTTGTTTTTTTAATAACTACTTAAATAATACATGGTGGCTGGATTTCGACGCACAACATGTTTACCATGGATTCAGTAAGTACATGATTCTGAACCAATGTACGGCAAAGCAAATAAAAAAAAATTACCGACAAAAAATTTCAACTGAAAAAATTCAAATGAAATGTTTCGGCGATATATATATTTTTAATTACTCTGCCATACATGTTGACTGCGTAAGTATTGCACTTTTCTATGTTCCCTGCTACCCTGTTTATAATAGTAGATATGTCACAGCCATTTGGCCAGCTAATTGGACGCCTAGGCGGTTCATTAAACGCCGACATCCAATTAAATAGCTGAAACATAACTTAGCCAAGTCATTGAGCGCAACGTTTGACCAGATGACTGAATGTCGTGTAGTCATTTAGTTAAATTGGATATTGATGAATTTGTGATGTTTGGTTTGGGCGACTATGAGTTCACAAATTATGTACGACTACTTTTTTCTAATACCTACCACTAAGTAACTAGTAATAGTGAAATGTTGGTTCACAATAAAGTACATAACACGAATATTAATTACTAAGTAATAATTAAGTCAGTCAGTTTAGACTCAAAAATTTCGCGAAAACTTGCAGAAGACGTACTTAGTATTATTTGGCACCTCTATGTTTTAATACTATTTTGACAATATCACACTTTAATTTCACTTAAAATTGCACACAAGAACGGAAAATAACATTTACGGTTTGTGCTATTGACGCCATATTTGTTATGGTGACTACTAGCACCGCAGGGGAAAAAAAACAATTTGAATCACTTGGCTGATTTTTGGTCAGTCATTTTAAAAGGGCTGACTTTCAATACGCCAAGAACTATCGGCCTAGGTATCCAATTGGCGTTTAATGAACAGCCTAGGCATCCAATTAGCTGGCTAATTTAACCAGATGGCTGCGACAGATATAACAACTAATTTGTCAAACTAATGGCGACCTCCTCTCTCCTACTTTACTGTGCACCACTGGGTCCACACTGATTAGTGTCTTGTAGACCGATCTCAGGTCGTAAGTTCAAATTGTGTAATGCAATCAATATTTGAGTAGGTACATTGACAGTTGAATGATGTTCATTGAACTTACAAGTTTTCTGTTGCATATAATCGATTGCATTTGCGAGTGTAACGTACATAAAAAGGTACCTGTTTGATATTTATTATAAAAATATACAATTTATTAAATAATTTTATTGATGATGATTTTATATTACTATGTAGGTATTCCTTGTACCTACCTGTTGAGGGCAAAACATGATAACAGTTTCCAATAAAAACCGGCAACGTCATTTAAAGTAATGATAAAAGCAAGGATTAAATAAATATTTAACATTAAAGGACGGAGTGCGCCCACGTAAACTACTTGCGTCACTCCGCTCGCTATAAATGTGGTAATTTCTGCATTTCCAAGATGCGCCACAACTGATATAAACATCATTATCTAAGTCGTTTTTGGTGATCATTAGCATAATTTACCTCAGTACTTCTTCTAGCTTGTACAGTCAGCGTCAAAAATATCGGGACGAATAGACTGTTCAAAATGATCTCAACAACTAAGAAAATTAAGCTTTATATTAATTGGATAAAGTTTTTGTCAGAATGACAGTTGTCGTGTGCTGCCTTCATTTTGAAACATTCCTTGTGTCATTGTGTTAATATTTAATTTTCATAGTTGTTTAGATCATTTTGAACAGTCTGTTCGTCCCGATATTATTGACGCTGAGTGTACTTACTCCTTCCCTGACGTAATCACATTCAAATATGAATAATTTAAATCAATCTACCTAGCTTTTCCCAACTATGCTGGGGTCAGGTTTCAGTCTAACCGGCTGCAGCTGAATACCAGTATTTTACATGAAGCAACTGCCTATCTGACCTCCACAACCCAAATCCTGGGTAATACGATACCCCTTGGTAAGATTG
This sequence comes from Antitype chi, assembly GCA_947359405.1. Classification (NCBI taxonomy): domain Eukaryota; kingdom Metazoa; phylum Arthropoda; class Insecta; order Lepidoptera; family Noctuidae; genus Antitype; species Antitype chi. The sequence goes on from OX375823.1 coordinate 5,562,810, forward strand.
GTTGTCCAACTTTCGGGCTTCTTACTACCCACGTAACCACTGTCAAATATGCACAAACAACAGCCGGGACCAACGGCTTAAGGTACATTCCGAGGCATCACGGAGGAGTCTCGATATGTTATGGATGGTCACCCATCCACAAACCGACCGCAGCAAGCACAGCTTAAACTTCAATCGACCCTTGCGGCCACGAGCTCACTAGCAACCATCATCGTCATAGCGATGTGATACCTGCATAATTACATTAAATGAAATCGCTATCTACTCCTATTGCTTGCCCATGTCCCTTGGTATTCGGGGTCATCCTCTTTCATACTCCCCTGCCAGCTGTCAAATTATCGTCCACTCCCTTTTCGTTCATTCAATCATACATCATCTACCTACATTTGGTTTCAAAACATAATAAGACAAACCTTGGCCTCCTCCTCAATTGTAGAATTTTGGTGATGAGCACAGCACAAGCCAAGCATAGCATGCCACATAGGATACCCAGCATTATGATGATAGGGTCTCTCATGGGGTCCCAGCCATCGGCACAGCCCTCTATGACTGTCTGAGTCGAAAGTTGATCCGAGTTGAAATTATCTGAAGGCATTGGTGACCTCGGGATTGCTTGAGTGTCATTGCATCTGAAAAGACAGAATAAAATGTTATTTGTTTTACTGCCTAACTGGGCTTAGCTGAAACTACGGAGGTAAACGAGTGAAAAGGGAATCCGTCCATGCCTCTGCACTAATGTCGATCTGAACAATGCCTCTGATGCCGCAAAATATGTGGCCACCTACTGGACCTAAATAGTGCTAACAACATACGACAACATACGACGTTAGATGTACCGTCGAAACGAGAACAAGAGCAAGCACCTACAATACGCGGCTATACAGGAAAAGTTTTTATTCAGTTCGCAAACTGTAACCATGGATGCAGCATATCATTCTAGAGCCCCCACAGCTGAAATTTTTCGTCGGTTATACAAAAAAAAAACAGCTGTTCCATACATTTTGACCGCGTAGGTATTGCACTTTTCTATGCAACAGCTTATTTTTTTGTAAAACTGACGAAAAATTTCTTCGCTGGGGGATATAGAATGGTATGCTGCTGAATTCATGGTTAAAGCTTGCGCACTGAATAAAAACTTTTCCTGTAGATAAGGAGCATAAGATGCAGTGTTTAAACACAGACTCAGAACACACTCACGCACTTGAATGAGTGAAACGGCATGAAGCCTAAAATAGTTTATAAAAAAAAAGTAAACACAGCCATACCAACTGTCCATTAGGTATTTGTATTAATATTTGCGAACAAACAAATGACAAAGTGTTCGCAAGAAATAATAAACAACGTTATTAAACATTGTCCATTCAAACTGTCCACATTTCTTTGTTGATTGTGGTTCTTTTTTCTCATGGGTTAAACAAAACTAAGCAATTCTACGTGAATGATTTGTTCTACTTACTGGCAACTTTCATTAGTTTCTGCTGTAACTGGCACCTTAAAAGTAGTAGAACTAGAACTAGTGGAAGTGGTGGCCTCGGTGGTAGTGGTGAAAATTTTTGCCGCCTCACATCTTGAGCCTTCGTAATCTCCAATGCAATGACACACAGGCTCACCCTTCTCGTTCAAGGAACAAGCACCGACGTTCAAGCAATAGCCATGGCACGCGTTGACCTCACATCGATCACCAGAAAAACCGGCATTACATCTGTAATAACGAATACATGAAACAGGGTAACTTTATTTAAAGCAAGAGCTCCAAAGAATGTTTTAGAAATCAAATGTTTACCTGCATTTAGGTTGACCCTCATCACTGACACTACAATCCCCTTGGAAACAATAGTTTTGGCAGACTGAAATATCGCATCTCTCACCGGTGTAACCCGGTGTGCATTTGCAAAGTGATTTTCCGCTAATTTTCATGCCATGGACACAAAATAGGCCTGCATCAGTAGGAATGTTGAAGGAATCGTTGATCGCCGACTTGTTCTGAGGTAGACTTATTAGTTCTTCGCATTCGTCAGTTCCTGCAGCCTGTTCCTCAATTTTATAGTTGGCAGCAATACCGAAGGGTGTCTCACCTTTGAAGTTACTGATTTCTTTCGGTTCCGCATAAATTGATGGATTCTTTGGTAATTTCCAAACAGATTTGTAGCCCCAGTCCACCCAGTAGATGGAATCTTTAGACACGGTCAATGCGTTTGGTTGATGATGAATTCCAACGAATAATGTTGTTCTGTTCTTTCCACTTAGATCTGCACTTTCAATAGAATAGTGTATACCTTCTCGATCATCCGCCCAGTATATTTTCTTCGTCTGTTGATCAATGGCCAAGCTGACTGGCATGAAAATGTTGCTGTCAATAACAATTTCTCGTTCCGAACCATTAAATCTAGCTCTCTCAATTGTGGGCTTATTAGTGTTTGTGTTGGTCCAGTAAATATACCTGTAATTTGTAAATCACTATAAATTATCACGCAATTCAGTATGTTTTTATGTAGTTATTAAACTGTCATTAGGAACGTACCCTCTACAGCTATCCACAGCAATAGCTCTGGGAATCTCATCATCCATCTTGATCAAAAGATTTCCGTAAACATTATTCTTTGATCCAGGCTTTAACGAAATCCAATATATGCTTTTTTCGTTTGTGTCTGTCCAGAAGAGTAATCCCTTGACTGGATCGAAAGCGAGGCCCTGGATATTTTCGTATGCTTTTCTCTTGACTAATGATTGGTATTTTTTACTAGATATGTTAAAACTAAATATAGAGGCGTTGTCGCTCTGTTTGTCGACGAATAGCAGCATGTTGTGTACTGCATCATAAGCCAATGCTGTGAGGTCCCTAAACTGAACGCCTTCAGAGTGTGTCTTGTTTCCATTCGTAAAAAAATCTACTTGATTTCCTGTGGTCACGGCAATATCTGGAACAAGAAAGAAAAAATAAGGATCCAAGTTAATCATAATAATAACTTTAATCTTTTTACATGGTTTGGCTACGAATAAACAGAGTGACTTCGACTTTTACAGGAAAAGTTTTTATTCAGTGCGTAAACTTTGACCATGAATTCAGCATACCATTCTAGACACCCCGGCGAAGAAATTTTTCGTCGGTTTTACAAAAAAAAAAATTGCTATTTCATAGAAAAGTGCAATACCTACGCGGTTAAAATGTATGGAACAGCTGTTTTTTTTTCTAGAATGATATGCTGAATTCATGGTTACAATTTGCGCACCGGATAAAAACTTTTCCTGTATAACGTTTATAAACGCTTTTCTAGAACATCAGAAGGCCAGTTCTCGTAATTTTGAACGTTCAAAATCTAGTCGCAATGTCATCTCAACGAAAATCAATATCAAAAACTTGTCCATTTTGTAGGGAAATTAAAGGTATTTTTGACAGATCATGACTGAGAGAGAGAGAACGTTCCTATAATATGGGAATTGCTCCTCGGGCATTTTGAAAGAGAATTTAGTATCGTGGGAAAATAGACGAACGAAAAATCCGTTATGTAATGTTGTAAATGCAAGTGCCAATTCTCGCATTATTTGGCAGCGCTGCAGCGGCTGTCGCGTGACTTACAAACACCGATTGCGGAGGTTAGTTACACTTACATAACGCCACCGTCTAGTTCGAACTCGAGTAGCTTGTGACTCAGATTTATGATGAGTGAATAGGAAACTAATTGGCTCCATTACATCGGCAATTGTTGCTATGGTATCCGTGAAGCTAAGTACGCCTTCTACGTTTACCAAGTACTAATATTGTATCGAATATATACACGCGACTCGGTGGTCCGGACCAGCAACCCGTTTTGAAACAGAGTGCTAAACCATTGCTTTATATGTTCGAAAAATGTGTCTGCTCAACAACGTTAATAACGGAATGAATATTGTCGAACTGTCAAAATGAAACAGATTATGATTAATCGTATGTTACGCAATTAGGGTGCAGGCCGAAACGGACGTAATAGTTCCTAATTGGCTGCAAAACACAAAAATCTCTAAAGCGGTACCGAAATATCTTCACTCAATGAGCGTCTGGCATATTTTTTACAATGTTCGACAAAAATATCGTGGTGGGACTAGGTTACACTATTTTTGGGTCTAGATTATATTTATAAGTGTAGGTTTGTGCAGATAATTAAATTGGAAGTATTTATAGTATGCGAAGCACCCAATTAGCGGTCTCGTGACATTCTCGATGTTAAATAATACTGACGTCTCACGACGACACACGCATATCTTTATATTTTCTTCACGTCAGAAGTTTACGGCCTTTATTTGCATAATAATATGGTTTTATCTTGACGAGAGTTTTGTCCGGAGAAATACGTTTGCAGTAATTTCCTACTGATGAAGATGGGAGATATATTATGCAAACCATTTGCTAAATTTGTAGCTAAGGGAAAAGTTCTTAGTTACGATTTTACGTGTTTCTCGTGTATACACGTAAGCCGACAAAGCATACAATATGTACAAAACGATTATAATTTTAAATATCGTTTGTAATGTAAAATAGTGAACCATACAATTTCTTGCCCGTTATTTTCCATAGGAACCTACACGATTCGGAATGGACAACTAACTTCATCTTTCTGGATGACCAACACTTTTGACAATTCAAAAGTGCTACGTTTATTTTTCATAGTAATTTTAATTGTGGATCCTACCGTTTTACTTCAAAAAAAGATTTGCAAGCAAAAGTTTCCGACTTCGATAAAATCGAGCATGCGAAATCGTTCAGACAAACGTATAGATTTAAATGATTCGATTGTTCAGTATCATGACAATAAATTGTCTTGCAGGCGATAGTGTCCATTTAAATGCTAATCGCTACTAGTAGCAGTTGAGTATTATGAATAAACTAGTCTTGTAGGTGCACTACCAATCGTATTAAATAAAAGACATAAGACGGTTACTGAGCACATTATGGAGGATACTCCAGGGAAGCCTAAGCCTACGTTCCCACGGACATAATAAAATCGCGGCTGGATCTTCAACGCACTAGCGATAGCGCCGACAGTTGAAAATAGAACACTGTGTTTTTTCGACGCTCTGAGACTCACTCTCGGTAGTCGCGGTGCACTGTGTTGGATTCTCAATGCTAAGTTTGACGCAGTGTTCAAAATCCAGTGCGTGATAAAATCCCGCCGCAATTTTATTACGTCCGTGTGAAAGTCGACTTACTATCATAATATGAGTGGATGACGATTTTTCAGTGAAGTAAATGATGTGAAAACGAGCATCAGTGATTATTTGTCAATCACGTCTTATTTTGTCATAACAAGAATGTAACAAATTCCTCATAATAAGGTTAAAAGTCACCCAAAAGGCAAAGGAGAAGAGGGCGGCCATGCTTGGAGTTTCCTAAACGATCGAATTAGAAATGAAGAGATCCGTAGGTGACCCAAGGTAACCGACATAGCCCGAAGAATTGCCAAGATGGCCGATGGGACCAGAAGGTTCTGGAGTGGCGACCGCGTACTGGAATACGTAGCGTTGGAAGGCCTCCCACAAGATGGACCGATGAACTGGTGAAGGCAGCAGGAATCCGCTGGATGCTAGAAGCACAGAACCGGTCGAAATGGCGGTGCTTGAGGGAGGCCTATGTCCAGCAGTGGACGTCTTTCGGCTGAAATGATGATGATGAAGAAAGTCCAAAAGGCCTTTAATGATCCTATTACAAGTAGTCACGTTAATTTGCCAACTGTCAATTGATTCCTCTTATCAATACATGTCGACCGCAACGATGCGATGGTCGCCAATCTTAACGATCAAGGTCGCAGGTCACCGAGACGGTATGTTTATAGACTTCTTGTAAATAATAAAGGCCTTATTCAGCCAATATTTTATGTGAATAGTACGTAATGTATGGAAACGGAGAAAAGGAACTTTTTGAATGACAACAATTCATTCATTTAATCACAGACCTGAAGGCCAATTCTGGTAATTAAAAACGTTCAAAATCTAGTCGCAGTCTCATTTCGGCGACAATCAAATGTCAAATACTTGTCAAAAATGTATGGAAACTCGAAGCATTTTTGACAGATTGAGACTGGGATTAATTAGACTGTGAACGTTGTTAAAATTACGTGAATTGCCCTCTGTCGTCGTACCCAATGTAAGTCATTTGTATGTACAGTATTCGGAGCCCGAAAGAAGCCAGGTTTTTAAGCACGTGCTGGGAAATCGCGATCGGATACTTTTTTACATTTCAGCAATAGGTGCAATAGCAATTCATTGCGATACCTTAAGTAATGTTTGGAAACGGAGAAAATAAGGTTTTTAAATAACAAGAAATCATTTAATAAATGACAGGCCAGTTTTCGTACCCAATGTAAGTTAATTGTTTGTAAAGTACTTACTACAATCTCAGTTTTTAAGCACGTGCTGGGCAGTCGAGATCGGATTAATTTGAAAATTTCAACAATAGGTGCAATAGCAATTCATTGCGATGCCTTACAACTGTCACTGTTGAACTGATTGAATGGAACTGTCAAAATAACTATGTCAATAACATTGCCATTGAGAGTTATGAGAAAGTTGAGTTAAATTATTATTGAAGACGGTTTACGTGTGCAATAAATAATGTGCTAATTTAAACGCAAACATTCCTTTATGAAGAAAGACTGCAATAAATCTTTTGTAATATAATAAAATAATGCTTCAAACAAATCTTAGGTACTGTGTGCAAGTTATTGCAAATAAACAAAACGTTAGTTTTGACACCGTGGGTGGCCAGTATGCGACGTGCATGTTTATTTTATTTTACCTTTACGACCGACTTATCTGCAAAAGTCGTCTTCATACACTCATACATAATAAGCGGTGACACAATTTTTGTTATAATGGTTGCTAACCAACTTTAAATCGTATTTTAAGTAGAATTGTAGATCCTAAATGATGATAAAAAATGAAAAAAAAATGATTAGATGATTTTCAAAGATCTATTCAATGATAGTTTTACTTAACATACCTACTTCGTCGACTTTCTTCTTTTTAACCGACTTCAAAAAGCCAAGGTTATCAATTCGACATGTTTATTTATATAAATATTTTTATTTGATACGTGTGTTCGAGCATAACTCCGTCAAGACGGATTTGCAAAATTCTTTTTTTTGTTCGAAAGGGGTTTATTCCGAAATGGTCCCATAAACATTTAGTATACATCTGATGATGAGTTTCGGAGACAGACAACGGAACTCTTTAAAAAATCACAGCAAATCAACCGCGATTGCTACTATCGCATAAATATGCATTGTTTTGACCAAGGATGATGAAATTACGAATTGGTGTGTATAAACAAAAAAGTGAAAAAAACTTTGATAAAAAAAACTACCGATTTCTGGAAAAAACACCACAAAGTGAAAAATAACTTAAATTTCGGAAGTCGATGACTTTGGACATGTATGTAGGTATTCAATTTTTTTGTCACAGCCTTCCGAAATTAAAGTTTTTTTTCACTTTATGTTTATGTTTTTCCGGAAGTAGGTTGTTTTTTTTTTTTTCATAATATAGCGTTTGGATGTCGCCATATTGAATTTGGATTACCTACTGGTCATGTCTTTAGTCATAATCATAACCCTCGCAAGATTATGACAAATTGATTGACGTAAGAATCATCAAAATCGGCCTATGCGTTTGGTCTCTACAGTGCCACAAAGGAACATACATAGGCTGATAAAAACTCATTACCGGTTACCCTAATTTGCGTCGCGTCGCCGTCGCACGTCGGGTAAAAATAATATGGCAGATTTAGTTCCGATTCGGGCCACGCACCAAAAGATCCTAGTCTCTGATTCTAGTAGGTGCAGAGCCAATATTACTTTTTTATTCGTTGTGGCAAAGATTTTTACTTACTCTCTTAATTGTTTATTTATTGGAAAAGTTCTGTCGGTTTAGTTCATTGATATGTCGTTGACTATCTACGTTAGTCGTAAAATACTGCATGTACTTACTTACACCTTGAAAACCTACAACCTACTTGAGGAGCTCCTTATCCGTAAGTAATGTATGTGCATGCTGCACCTAGTTGTTACTTACTACACACTATAGGAACAGTAAATATGATAACAAATGATATTGAATCCACACGTAGCTACTGACACACCTACATGCCCTTCATGTAAGTTGCAAGTACCTACTTATGTAGTATAATATGTAACCTGTCATCAACAACAACAAGTCTTTCATAAATATATCGGTATAACGTAAAACTTGTCGATAAAATCGTAAGAAAACTTGATTTTGAAAATTCCTTTCTGTTTGAAAGGGTCAAGCGAGGTAGTCCCATTTAAATATGGCCAAGTTCTGATGAGTGTTTTTTGAGTAACCTTCTATAGTACGTATTGAATCAATTTTGTGTATGCTAATTATGTTAGGTTTTGTATTTTTACTGTTGTTTACATTACTAAGAAGTGGTAAACACGTGGTACCACAGCTAGAGTGAAAAATAATAATCTTTGTACACCAAAAACGACCTCATCTTTTCACATCGTTATTCTTGTCGTGTGTTTGCTATTTATCGTAAAATGTTTTGCTGAAGATTTCATTAGAAATCGTCGTGGTAGGAAACAATACTGTGAACGCTTACGTTGTTGTGCGTATGCGGTACGCGCATACTCACAAAATGATACGTCACCGGGGCTGCCACTAAACGGAGAAATATTTAAATTATTTAAGTACCTACTTATTTATTTTATTTCGCCGTAAATTATGTAAAATTATCTTCATACAGATAAGTTTTTGTTGATAGTACGATTGTCAATTTTAATCACTTACTTGATACTCTAAATATTGTCTAAATACTATCTTAATATCAAATAAGCAGGCACAAAATTACAATTATCATCAATTATCACGACAGGCATTAATAATTTGATCTCCGCTATTCGTCATTCGGAGAAAGTTAAAGTATGAAAGGTCCAAAGAGTTTTTATGAAGCAACATGTTGACATACAAACTCACTTTTCGTGAGTTATTTTTAGCACTGTACCCACAGTTTTTTGTATTGAAGAACTGTTTGAAATTCAAGGTCTGTGTAAATTGACGTCCACACGGACGTAGTAAAATCGCGGCGGAATTTAATCACGCACTGGATTTTCATCTCTCAGCTTTGGACCGAGAATTGAGAATCCAACAGAGGGCAGCGCGAGTGTCTCTCAGCGTATCGTAAAAACAGTGTTCGATTTTCAACTCTAGGCGCTAAGCAGTGCGTTGGAAATCCAGTGCGCAAAAAAATCACGCATCGATTTGTTCCGTAGGAAAGTGGGCTTTGAAAAACTGTATGAAATTCAAGGTGCAACAGTTAAATACGTACATTGTGGGAACACATTTGCTGTTGCCACACTAGTGCGAACTGAGCATTTTTACTAAAGTCTCAACTCAATGTCAGACTCATGCGCAATGTCACAAAAAGTACAAATAAAATATAAGATTACGAGCTATTATTGACTATAAGTACTTAATTTGTTACGAAATCACGTGTCTAGATAAGCAGACTTATTTTCTAGACAATGTGCTGCATTCCAGCCTCAAAATTACATAAAAAGAAATCAAGGTCGGTTTAACTGGGTAATCAGTGATGTAGGTGACTGATGTCAAGGTGATTTTTTTTGCATGAAGTGTGCTTGACAACCCTGAGTTTTGAGTGAGTAGGTATTGGCGTTCCTAGCGTATTCAGTTCAGAAGGATGCCCTTAGCTAGGGCGCCAAGTTCGTTCTCACATTTTTTTCAACTTTCAGGTCAGTGTCAGGTCAGGTTGTATGTTGAACAAATAAAAAAACAAAAACAATACAAAGTTAAAAATAACTTTAATTTCGAAAGGCGGTGACAAAAAAATTAAATACATATCCAAAGTCACCGACTTCCGAAACTAAAGTTATTTTTAACTTTGTGCTGTTTTTGCGGAAATCGTTTGTTTTTTTTTTAAGTTTGTTATTTTTCAGTTTTTAGATAAAGTACAATTCGAAATTTCATCATCCTTGGGGTCAAAACAATGCATATTTATGCGATAGCAGCAATCGCGGTTGATTTCCTGTAATTTTTTGAAGAGTTCCGTTGTCTGTCACCGAAACGCATCATCAGATCTATATGAAATTTAAATAGGACCATTTCGGAATAAACCACTTTCGAACAAAAAAAAGAATTGTGGAAATCCGTCTATATATTATGACAAAGTTATGCACGAACGTACATAAAAAAAAGCTAGTCACGGAACGTTTAGTTCTAGGTAACACCTACGATTAGTTAAATAATTAATAACTTCTACTATTATTTAGTTAATACCGCTTGGCGGATTTGTAGTTAATCTAATAGGAAACAAAATAGTTTTCCTGTTTGTCGAGTAACTTAGCGCCTTTATATGGTTTTTTTTTGTCTAAGGAGAACAGTTATCGATATATTTATGTACCTAATAATTATTATGTATGTATTATGTTATGCTACTATGCTTGTCGGTAACATATTACTCGTATACTTACTTAAATAAATGAATTTTAATAAAAATATTGAGTTGAGGATTTATATATATTTTTTGGAACGAAGTTCCTTATTATCAAATATTTAATTTATTCAAAATTTGTATAGGTACCTACGTAAATATGTGTATAAATAAAGTAGAAGACTTTATTCTACTTACACTTATTAATTTATTATTCATAATGTTCTACATAATGATAAAAAAATATACAATGAAGTATGAACAAATATCGAAAACCGATAAATGTGTTGGTTTTAACAATAAAACTGCGAATATAACCACTTATTAATTTAATATGTTTTGTTAAAAAAAGTGCAAGTCATTTGTTTATTTCTGTTTTAAATTCAATGTAGGAAAATAGTCGTCTTTCGCTTACAATTTTCATAGTCATTATTTTTCATTTATTATAAAGATGAATATTACTCATGAACATAATTATTATTTTTGAAATACTAATGACCTCAGCATAAAAACAGCCGATACACGATACAGCATAGATGCCTACGACAGCCTACCTACCTATGTTATGAAGGCTATCTGAACTTCCCACTTATACCTACCTAGGTACCTAATAACAATTTAACCATAGCGGTAAATTACATCATAAATAACATAATATTTAAATTATTTTCAATGTACTTATAAGTAATTCAAACACCAGTAGGGTTACCAGTCAAATATTTTTGGAGTGTGAGCGGCTCTATCGAAACATTATACTGTCAGGGTGCTTCTATTTATGATGATCTATCTTCAAACTGCAGCTTACACTTGATCCGGCTCGAAGGACCAATATCTGCTGTGACCGCAATCATGTGCTCCCGGAACTGTCAGATATTTCTTATCAAAACGAGGTAAGTATCTCATTTAGGCAGACATTTATAACATAAGACTATGTCCTTTATTAGTGCATTCTGAGATTCCATAATAGCCCTATATTTTGGCATGCCTGGTCTCGTTAGATAGTTGTGGTGTACCTTTGATGTCACATATTTGTGCTGCCACCACAAATGATCATGAAAATGACATGTACGCCATCTTGGCAATCTTGGCTTGAATTGATGAATCATGAAAAAATCAGATTTCAATAAGGCTCCTGCAGAGAGGTGCGACGCAATTCTGGTAGAACAATTTCTACGAACTTACTAGTCACGTTGCGCTGTCGTGTCGCGCCTGTCTGCCTTTGTCTGTCCATAGTCATATGTTTATGCTCGTTTGCTGTAGATACGAACATAATATGAATTTAAAAAGTCACATTGGTACTTGACTGGATTTGAATCCACAACCTCGTGCATAAGAGGCGAAACCGTAACCACTGGGCCATCACTATTTTTGGAAGTGTAATAAATGGATTTGTAGGTTTTAATGTATGTTTTCTTTATAATATGTATTTAGTAGTTACAGAATAGGGGCCATCCATAAATTACGTCACACGTTATGAGGGACAGGGGGCTGAGTCAACGAAATGTGACATTATGTGACAAGGGACAGGGGGGCTCAAAAGCTTTGTGACGTCACAAGTTAAAATCTAAAATACTAACTCGAACTTTTTAAGTAAAAATAAAATTAAAATATTACTCTATATTAATAATATGGCTTAAGTAGATTATTTTTAATTTATAAACTTTGGAAAAACTGCTGTTTTAAAAATATGTGACGTCACAGAAGGGGGGGGGAGGTTTCACAAGTTTGACCACCGGTGACAAAAACCATAAAATTTGTGTGACGTAATTTATGGATGGTCCCATAAGTAGTAGGTACCCACATAAATAACACATGTCATACTCTATCCTGTAAGGAGTACAGGAAAACGAGTCAAATGAAGGAACGAATAAAAAAAATTGGTTGATTAGGTCAATTAGTAAAATTCATTCAACTAAAATTAATTATAATAAAAAAAAATGTTTCATAAAGCCAAATAATACGGGCTGATTTTTTAGTCACCGTCCAAATTTTTCAGGGTCATAGTACCCGTGAAATTGAACAACTTTCTCCAAGGAACATGGGTCGAAATATGATAAAAAAAAAATGACCTCCCATGCAAAATCAATAGTTAGCTGGTCGATTTTGTATGGGAGGACCGATTTTTTTTTTCATATTTCGACCCATGTTCCTTGGAGAAAGTTGTTCAATTTAACGGGTACTATCACCCTGAAAAATTTGGACGGTGACTAAAAAATCAGCCCGTATAATTCATCTAACTAAAATTTATTAATATCTACAATCTTTTCCCGGATATAAATGAATATAAAAACACTTGATTATCAAAGGTTTATGGAAATGAAAGGAAGAAGTTGTATCAATTGAAATTAGTTAGTTACTTACTCATTATTAATCACGTTAGGGGGCGTCCATTAATTACGTGAGGCGTTTAGGGGTGGGAGGGGGTCGAGTCGAATCTCACCCAATCTCACGTGGGGGAGAGGGGGTCTTGGTAAATATCACGTAATTTATATTTTTTCCCGCAAAGAAACAATGTAACATTACGAGATAACCGGGTTAAATTATGTGAAACATGTTTTTCCACCCATATGGCAAAATCTTACAAAATAATATTTATCGCAGTTATGCGAGCACCACAAAGTAGCACAGTACTTCCTCGATGGTTAAACCGCCACCGCCCAGCCATGTCAGCCAAATGCAACGCATAAATCCAACGCAAATAAGCACAGATTAACGTTATTACACTAAAACCACGTATTTGAAATATCTCACGTGAGATTATGGGGAGGGGGGAGGGTCGAGCCAAATCTCACGACATCTCACAAGAGCGGGGGTGGGGGTCGAAAAATCGCCAAAATTTACTCACGTAATTAATGGACGCCCCCTTATTTCAGAATTTCGACATTCCATACATTGTTATCACTTTATAGGAAAAGTATTTATTCAGTGCGCAAACTGTGACCATGTATTCAGCATGTCATTCTAGACCCCCCAGCGCAGAAATTTTTCGTCGGTTATACAAAAAAAAATCAGCTGTTCCATACATTTTGATCGCATAGGTATTGCATTTTTCTATGAAACAGGTGATTTTTTTTGTATAACTGACGAAAATTTTCTGCGCTGGGGGTCTAGAATGGTATGCTGAATTCATGGTTACAGTTTGCGCACTGAATAAAAACTTTTCCTGTATATCCTTATAATATAATTATGTCGACGTCCTTATAAGTCGACGTTCACACGGACGTAAAAATATCGCAGCGGGACCTGAATCATTTTGAAACAGATTGCTAATCCATTGCTTCATATGTTCGAATAATGTGTCTGCTCAACAACGTAAATAACGCAATGAATATTGTTGAACTGTCAAAATGAAATAGATTATGACTCATCGTGAGTTACGCAATGAGTGTTCATGAATATTCAAGCCAGCAGTTGGCGCCACTTTGACAAGAGGTCTTCCAGTTCGACGATGAACTTAAAATATATAATGTCATTCGTTTCATTCTTTCGTTCACCATTCAGTCCGTAAGCGCTTTGACACTTTTGACAAGTGCCCGGACCTGACGTATCAGTGCTGCCACCTAGTGAACGTCATTTCAGAACACCTTCAATAGGGTGCTGGTGTTGAACCAAGCATTGAGAATCCAACAGAGTGCATCTTAGCGCGTCGAAAAACCACACTGTTAGACTTTCAACTCTCAACGCTAAGCAATAAGGTTGAAGTACCAGTGCGCGAATAAATCCCGCCGCGATATTATTACGTCCCTGTGTAGACGTCAACAGGACCTACGATTTTCATGAAATACAATGATTACTTATTATATTCATTAAGGAAATAAAACAAATAAATTATTTCATATTACCAAATTACCGGTGTCAGTACCTACCTACCTACCGGAAATGGTTTTGGTAGTAGTCATAAAAATATAAGGCAGGTACAGTCACGAGCATAAATACGTTACACTTTCGCAAAATTCAAAAGCGAATTTATTCTAAAGTGTTGATAGAAATGGTGTTATTTAAAACATACTATAATTCTTGAGAGCTTACTATAAATAATAGATTTTTTCTCAATGTTCAAATCAAATCAAATCGAAATATTTTATTTCACATAAACCTGCATGAGCACTTATGAAACGTCAGAAGCTAGGTGCATGGTTCCAATTTGTCGCTTCCTATGGAGAAGAACCGGCAAGAAACTCCACGGTTACTCTTTTAAAAATAATTGGCTTTTAAAATGTTTTCAAATTACAGTGACAATAGGTATGGGAGAACAGTGCAGACCTGTCAATAAGTACCAGGTACTTAGAGGAATGAAAATAAAGAATAGAAAATCGTCTATTACAAAAATCTAGTCTGTAAGGCTTACTACAACAAATCGTTATTCAACAAACGATGTTGAAATCGTTAAGTGGTAGATGCGGTAGGGTAGGCGATTTTTTTTACAATTTCCAATTCAGGGTCAATTTGTATTTTGATTAAAATATGACGACCATTTCATGTGAACGTCATTCAATGGGATTAAATGAACTTGAGAGGTATTTTGATGATTTTAATTCGGTAAATACAAACGTGTTACGTTAACATCGCGAATCACTTGTGTTCAACGTACACACGGCTACACATCAAGCTATACATTTCCAGTTTACGCCGATCTCGCACTGTACAGAAAGCCTATACAATGCGAGATCAGCTTATACTAGAATTGTATAGCTTGAGATACTGACCTACATATGTCAAAAAACGTAAAAAAAAATAATCGCGAGCCACCCCCATAAATCACGAGAAAATCGCATTTGAATGTTGCGTAAATGTCAGGTATTTATGACTGTGACTGTACTAGTAGTACATTTCAAGAACAGAGGGTCCCTATTTATATCCGTTTATTGTAATATACGTAGGTAGGTATGTAATGAAGTATATTAAAGTTGTCGCACACCAGTATTTCCAAGTAGGTACGATTACGCACTATGTTAATTAGGGCTGTTAAGTCCGATAATATAATAATGAATAAAGATAATTGCGGTTAATTTACTTTCAGTTAGTTTTTAGTTGTTTTTTTTTTCATAAATAAACATTTTGGCACTTGTAGTTTTTGCCTACCTCCATGGGAAAATGCGTGAGTTTATATATGTATGTATTAAATGTACCTACCCATCTTAGTCATAATACAGATTAAACGTAAACACGATATTCTCACTATTTCTAAATATTACGTAATTATTTTGTGTCTTCAAACCTAGATTTGATAGTCTAGTGTAGATAAACACGCTTCAATTTTCTCAATTACGTCTGATATTTATGTGAACTTAGACATTACTGACTTCGGTGAAGGAAAACATCGTGAGGAAACCTTGACTCAGGGTAAATTTTTATTCAGTGCGCAAACTGTGACCATGAATTCAGCATCTCATTCTAGACCCGTACCTAGTGTAGAAATTTTTCATCGGTTATACAAAAAGAAATCAGCTGTACTATACATTATGACCGTGTAGGTATTGCCCAACGAAAACTTTCTACGCTAGGGGGTCTAGAATGATATGCTGAATTCATGGTTACAGTTTGCGCAAGCGTCTTGAGCAAGCGTGGTGATCAGTGCCTTCTATGTATGTGAAGAGGCTTTTGCCCTACAGTGGCCGTTCGCTGCGGGATCTTTCCGCGCACTGGAACTTCAACCTATTGCTTCGCGCCGACAGTTGAAAATCGAACAGCATGTTTTTTAATCGCTGCGGGATCTTTCCGCGCACTGGAACTTAAACCTATTGCTTCGCGCCGACAGTTGAAAATCGAACAGCATGTTTTTTAATCGCTGCGGGATCTTTCCGCGCACTGGAACTTCAACCTATTGCTTCGCGCCGACAGTTGAAAATCGAACAGCATGTTTTTTAATCGCTGCGGGATCTTTCCGCGCACTGGAACTTAAACCTATTGCTTCGCGCCGACAGTTGAAAATCGAACAGAATGTTTTTTTGACGACCTGGGATACACTCTGTTGCATTCTCAATGCTCAGTTCAACACTGAGGGTTTAAAATCCAGTGCGCTATAAAATCCCGTTCGTGGACAAGAGGCTCGTATTATTTTTATAAATCAGATTTTTATTTGACCAATCAATTGAAACATTCAACAGCCCTAGTTACGACTATTATGATAAATTATTCAATCGACGCGGAACTGTTCGTTGAATAAATTCCGTATCAATCTAGCTCCTTTACAATAGTCTAAGAGTTGAACAACCGGACATGGACATGGGCAAAAATAACTGTATCATAAACTAATCCCGTTTTGATACTAGTTTGATGACGTTATCACAAAACCCTGGTAAATAAGCGGAAACCATCGACAATTCCGAAGATATTACATATTACTCCGGTTTTTCGGAGGGATTGGATTCTCTTTCTACCTGGTAAATCCTCGGTGATTAACCAGATCATTATCTGCGTAACCTCTTTTTGTTAGGGTCATCTTCCAGTCAAACCGGATGCAGCTGAATACCAGTATTTTACATGGTCCACAACCCAGTTACTTGGTTAGACTGTTTTTTTTTTGAGGCTGGGAAATCATCAAATAACTTCTCCCGCTCTGGGTGGAGCAGGAGGGCGTGCCAGACTTTTACTGACTAAAACCCACCCGTGTTCCCTCAGTTGCCTGTGTCCTAGGGGCGACGGTATCTCTTTCGAACAAACCGCACCCCTGGCAGGATCGGCCCTTGCGGACCCTACCAGTCCGGCGCACCAGGAGACAAAGCACGCCGTGACCACCCCAGGAACCAAGTAGCACAAGGGCAATACTCTATGGTTAGACTGATTTTCAGACATTCGGGCTTCTGACGATCCGTAACGACTGTCATCCACGAATGAGAGCCGGGACCAACAGCGCACGGAGGAGTTTTGGTATGTAAAGATGGTCACGCATCTACAGACCAACCGCGGCAAGCGCAGCATAACCTGATGATTCGACCCGTGCAGCTTGTTACTTAGCCACAAGCCCCTGAGACTAACCAGGTAAGAGTATAAAATCACCCCAGAAACCCAAAAAAAAAAATCTTCAGAATCGTCGATGGTTTCCGCTTAGCCACCAGTGTAGTAGTAGTAGTTTTGTGATAGCATCCTTAGGACATATTGAGAGTAGGACGCAACTGGACCCAGGGATCTCTGGCGAAAAGCTTGTTGACTCCAAAGATACCTACCCATAAAGTTTCTACAGATGCAAGTTTTACCTGATATTAACTGTTATTCAAATATAGGTTAATAGTGTTCACCGATTGACGTCTTCCAAACTATTTAAGTTTAGACGTGGTGACGGCTAGTTTTAAAGCTTCCCGCAAACAGGCGTGGCTCGGCTCTGGTGTAACAATTTCTACAAACATTTTGTGGAAATTGTTCTACCGAAGTCGCGTCACGCCGGTCTGCGGGAACCTTAAATGAAACGGATGCTTGCAAGTCCGGATGTGTCCAACTCAACTATCGGGAGAAATCAGTTTGAACCTGCAAGCCCGCTATGCAAAAACACACCCAAGTCCTGTGACCCCCGATCGATAGATCTATGACCTGGAAAAGTTAGCTAAAACCCGGGAGAAATCTATTTATAACCTCTATTAAAATTAGGATTCTACTGCATCCGTCAGGTCTCCAGTATTTATTCCAAAACCTTATAGACGCACTAACTTTTGACCGCGACTTCCCGTATGGATGTCTGAAATCATTCCACGGAAACCTACTACTGTGATAAAAAGTATATTATGTATTAATCCAGGTTATAAAGTCTCTGTTTACCAAATTTCATCCAAATCCGTTAAGCCTTTTTGCGTGATTGAGTAACAAACGTCCAAATATTTAAACATACTAACTTTCACAATTATGTCAATTTGACATTATTATTATTTTCTATACAAAATCTGTCAAACCGCAATATTTATTCCTCACATAAAAGTTAACTGATGAAAAAGCTGATGCTGGGAAACTCCTTCCATGAACTCTTTTCCCGCGCCACATCAAACCAGACCCACGGTACGCGTCTCAGTCATCATCCAAATCGCCTGTTATTAATTAATTATTTTATCGTGAATACCGTAGTCTTCCAAATAGTTTAGTACCTAGTTATTTATCTCCATAAATTCAACGTGTTGCTATTAGATAAGCGAATATAATTATGTTTTACTTTTATTTTAATGTCCACAACCTTTCTTGTGGCAGTCTGAGTTGATAAGATGCGTGAATAGCATTTGTAAGTATTTAATAGGCTATTCTGTAAGAATAATCTTCCGCTGTAGATCTTGAAAAAAATTAAAGACAAAGAATGTAAGTACCTATTTTATTTTAGAAAATATAAATCCTTCTCAATGAAAATAAGAATTGAACAAGCGTGATAAAAATAGGTACAGACGATTCAATGTCACGCGATCCGTAAAATATTTGTCTGGACTTGAGACTGCAAACAAAAAATATATCGGACTAATAAATATAATTATAGCGGTAGTATTAATAATTGCACTATCAGCATCACCTATCGTCTTTCCATGTCAAGGTATTCCATATAGGATAAAAAATGGAACGAACCTACGGAACCGTAGACAGAGAATAGCATTCATAGCATTTATAGCTATTCTTGAGAAACAATAACGATTACCTCCTACTACCAAACACGGGACTCCCCATTTAAACAAAATTGTTTACATTCCAAATTAGAATTTGGCTGAAGTAAGATATAAGTGGGTTCACGAAAGGGAACGGCTTCCCCGACTATTAATTGTAAATTGTTTATAGTTTACAAAATAAACAGTAATACTTAGTTACACCATGGGTTTTCCAGAATTCGTTCAAGTATACCAAAATATCGCTGAAACAATAATATAAATAATTAGCTTTTGCCAGCGGCATTGCCCGCGTTTTGGTCACAATTTATCCCACGGGAACATACTACCGGGATAAAAAGTATCCTATGTTAAAATCCAGGTTATAAATTATCCGTGTACCAAATTTCATCCAAATCCGTTCACCTGTTTTCGCGTGATTCAGTAAAAAACCATCCAAACAAACTTTCACATTTATAATATTAGTAGGACTGTCAACGTGTCAACTTCCCTGGATAGAATTTCTCAAAATCTCCAAAGATATCAAACTAATTCATCATCAGCTTCCAGCACTCCACTAAGACCCTTCCAATTGTACGCCATTCAGTTCGATTCTCGGTAACTCTCACTCAGCTACTGCTCCACCTAGCCTTGGCGTCAAGTTTGCTGATTCACTCAATCCTGCTTATTCTGTGAGCTATGTCGACTACTTTGGTTCTCTGCCCGATCATAATGTATGAATTGACACAATGAATTCCAAGTATATCCCGTTCTATAGCTCGCTGAGCGACTTTAAATTTATAGACAAGCCGTACCGTGATTGGCCACGTTTCGGCTCCGTAAGTTATACATATATGTATAACAAACAGGTAGGACACACTGATTGAAGAGCTTAGTTTTTAGGCTATATTAACTAATTGCTTGTTCGAAATTGCAAACGCATACAAGCACGATGGCATGTAATTATGTCAATCAATCAATCAACACTTTAACTCTCTGATAAGTTAAAGTCTTGATTAATAATTTCCCGATTGTAATCACTCTCTGATAAGAGTGATTACAATCGGGAAATTATTAATTCATACTTGTTACGTATGTAGTGTAATTAAATTTTTGATACAAAACTAAACCCGTGTAATTTTATGACATTTTTATTGCTCGCTATGAAACCTTGACTTAACTGTCTGTGGCATATCGAAGAATCGATACGGCAGTATGTATTCATAATAAAGCCTTTCTAAGAAGGGGCCATGCATAAATTACATCACACAAATTTTTAGTTTTCTTTGACCTCCCCCCGTCCTTGTCACAGGTAGACACACTTGTGGATCCCCCTACCCCCTTGTGTGACGTCACATATTATTAAATTTTATATTTAGAACGAATTAAATTAAAACCCCCCTTTTGGGGGAGGCCTATGTCCAGCAGTGGGCGTCTTTCGGCTGAAATGATGATGATGAAATTAAAACAGCAGTTTTTCCAATTTTTGCAGCAGATTTTTTATTCCTTATTTTTATTGCTCTAAGTAGGTACCTGGTACTTATTGACAGGCTTGCACTGTACTACTATCACTGTAATTTAAAAACATTGTAAAAGCCTTTATTATTATTTTTAAAAGAGTAACCGTGGATTTTCTTGCCGGCTCTTCTCCATAGGAAGCGACAAATTGGAACCGTGCACCTAGCTTCTGAGGTTTCTTATGTGCCCATGCAGGTTTATGTGAAATAAAATATTTTGATTTGAAAATATCTTGATTTGATTTGATTGCCAATTGTTTGCGATAGAGTTTCTTCTTTTTTGTTAGAAGTATTAATTAATTTTACTTTCGGTATTTAATTTCTGGATCTAAGTCCAATTAATTAATGGACCAAACGAAGGGTTCCTATTCCTTATTATCCTAATTTCCTGATTGCACTGAAAGTAAACTGTAAAACTGATTCTATAATAAAAGATGTAGCAGTAAAGATTTCAATTTCATTTCAATCACCGTCTTTTAATTTTTTAAGCATATTAATACGAGTAAAAAAAAATAGTTTAAAAAACTAAAAAACACGCTTTAAAAACCAAACTAAAAAAGGAGAAAATAATTTAATTCAATTAAAAAGCGTGGGGTGCTTTTTGAGGTATTTTTATAATCAATTAATGTCAAGCACCCCACGCTTTTTAATTGAATTAAATTATTTTCTCCTTTTTTAGTTTGGTTTTTAAAGCGTGTTTTTTAGTTTTTTAAACTATTATTTATTTTCTATTTTTTAGTTCTGCTAACTACAAAACGTGTTTTTTTTTCTCCATTTTTTTGTCATTGTCAATTGTCATCGGTCATCGACAAGTTTACAAAGTTTCAATGAAATCTGACCGTTTAAAGTGGGTCAAAATCGCGCTCAAAGATTCCGTTACATACATACATACATACAACCCGAGCTAATATAAAGCGTGTAAAAATGGGCCGACTAGTCGCCGACTATAAATATGGCCGACTAGTCGAGTTTATCGACTAGTCGGCACATCACTAATGTATAGATATGTATATAATATTCATAGTTAAGACAGGACAAAGTCTGTCGGGTCAGCTAGTCAACAATACAAACTGACACTGACCTGCAAATTGCAGAAAAAATAAGAAAATTTTAATTTCGTGGGTTACATTTTAGCGCTTCTTTCTTACAACAACTTTGAGACGTATTTTTTCGGTGGGTGCAATTATGTTGTACAAAATACTCCACATCATTCATAACAAAACCAGTATAAGCTGGCTTTTTATTCTATACCAGCGTTGCCAGACATTCCAATTTTGGCGGGACGTCCCGATTTTTAGCCCGAAATTGAATGTCCCGCGCGGGACAGGGTCAGTCCCGCTTTTCGAGATTGTTCGACGGTGCAGTTATGAGTATGGTAAAATAACGTATTTTCGTTATAATACATTTTTTACGACTTTCTAACATCATGGTTAACTTAATATGAAACTAAAAAAGATAAGTAATAATAAAGTCGGTTCTTAAAAACACGACTGATTATTTACTTTATTTTATTATGTCCCGCTTTCGAAGAAATATTAAAGAATCCCGCTTTTTCACTAGAAAAGTTTAAAAACCCGCTTTGCCTGAAAAAAAAATCTGGCAACACTGTTCTATAGCTATACATAGAAAACCTGTACTACGCTAGGCCAGCTAAAATTCAAAATGCTACCTTTTACCGACTTTACGTAACTTTGGTAGGTATCTAAAAGCAACTCCTGAAAAAAACCGCGAGTTCTTGACCACGGATTAATAATTGACCCACAAATATAACGAACAAGTGACGGTCAAGGTCAAAAGCGGCAAGGCATGCGTAGACTTCGCCCTGATTCGAACGGGCGTTTTTTTTTCGCGCACTTGATTTCAACGGACACTGCTTAGCCAGTCACTTATTCCCCTTATTCATAAACGATGGAATGTAAAGTTAAGTAATGATTAGCGTCTGTTTAACCATACTTTTTTGACGTTTAAACATCATTTAACTTTAATCATCGTTTATGAATATGGGAGAGTGTTTAAAAACTAACTGTGTGCTTTTGACGCGCTGGAATGCGCTCTGTTCATCCAGTGCGCTATTGTCCCGTTTAAAAATCACCCCTGCGTGCCCGGGTGTCCTTTCAGTAGACTGAATCGTGTATGACCGTTATAGATGGCAAGTATCTGGCACTTGGATCTTGCGGGTGTAGCTAAAAAAAGAACTGAGTACCTGCACCCTAATTGCGTAACGCACGATTAATCATGATCTGAATAATTTTGATATAGATTGCTAATCCATTGCTTCATATGTTCGAAAAATGTGTCTGCTCAACAACGTTAATAACGCAATCAATATTGTTCAACTGTCAAAATGAATCAGATTATGATTAATCGTGTTACGCAATAAATAGGGTGCTGTACTATAGGTACTACCTATTTTGAATACTTAAATGTAGTATCTAGTGCCTACTACCTAGGTACCTACCTCAGACTGTCTAAAAACTGAGTAAAAAACGGAGAGAGAATGAGTAGGTAGTTTAGGAAAAGCACCTGTCCAGACCAGTCTTATAATTATAAGTACATAATTATTGTTAAAATGACCCCAAATAGTTTGAGTGTCCACACGTCCACACACAGTACACGCCAATTTAACATAAGTAGGTACCCACCCAATCATTTATAAAATAACATAGCCAATCTCCTTTCTTATCAGCTTACATACTTAATTAACTGTACAGTGCACAGCTAATTAGCCTCTAAGGAAGAACACTGCAATCTCATAACAGTGTGACCCATTGTTTCCCGTTTCCCATCGATCATGGGCCATGATGGCGCGTCGTGGCCTGTGGCGTACGTGACTAAGCTCATGTACACACCGTCTGGTTTCATCTTCCAAGCTTTTGCTGTCGCTAAGAAAGATATTGAATTACATCGAGTCAACTAGCGAGTTACAATCAGTGCTTACGCCGACGAATTGTCTGTATTGAAATGACAATTGCTTACTTATAGTATCTTCAGTTTTTATAGGTAATATTTGAACTTAAACTAGTACCTACCTGCTCAAATCGCCCCATGGGAGGAACGACATAAAGCTTAACGCATACAGGCGCGACGCCACGGTGCGACGCGTTTTTAGTATAAAATTTCCATGAAGCTTTCATAGAAATTGTTTTACAAGAGTCGCGCCTTTACGATACATTTTGACAGTTTATAAATAAACCCCATAGTGTTTAATTTATTAGCACTTAAAAAATGCGAAAGTACTCACTCGTAAATCAAATTGCACGTCGATAATGTATCAAATAATATCTATAGATGACCTATGCTTATCTTTATTATGAAATTTATAGTCAGCATTTACTTACAAGCTATGATGTTGAAACTCAGGCAGTTTTCAATACAAAATAAATAAGTACTAAGGTACAACAAATTGCATAGTACGGTAAATAAAACCTAAGCACTCAAACTACAATGACGACAAACTTACCTACGTGACGTGCCTAAATACAGCAAATTATAGTTCTGCATTTTTGTTTTATGGACTAGACCAGCATGATATTATTTATTATTACCATTATTGATTATCCCTCTTAAGAATACAATATTATCCAAATAGCGCATCGCAGTCGACATTCACACGGACGTAATAAAATCGCGGCAGGATTTTTTGGGCACTGATTTTCATCTCTCCGTGTTGAACTGAGCATTGAAAATCCAACAGCGTGCCGCGCGAGTGAGTCTCTGCGTGCCGCGCGAGTGAGTCTCAGCGCGTCGTAAAAAGGCAAGTGTTTGATTTTCAACTCTAGGCGCGCTAAAGATCCAGTGCGCAAAAACATCCCGCCGAGAATTTATTACATCTACGTGGGCTTACAAGAAACTTGGGAGATATTTGCGTCAGTTGGCATTCGCCATAGTGACGCCCTTTTCCCCCACTTGAGATAAGCGCCATCGAGCATCGTTCGAGAAAAATTACTATCTGCAGCCTGTGACGTAAGGCTGGTAAGATTCTTACTCACCAAATTGCTAAATAAGTAGCTACCTAAAAAATGAAAATTACAAAAGAATTGTCATGAGAGCATGACAAAAATAGTTTTCCTATAATAAATACTACTTATGCAGTTTAGTTAAAAAACATAACATTGTATAAAATGTAATCATTTTATGTGACAGAATAACTGTTTTTTTTTAGATAAATATTTATTTAAAAATGTTTAAACAATCACCCTTCATTAATCATTTTAAAAACATTTAAATAAAGTTTATCACAAAGAAACAATTTCGCTGCGACCCCGCGTGACCTAGTATAGACTGTAGAGTGTTATGTAAAATACGGTACATATACCTATATACATAATGTACAATGATAAGGCTAAATAAACAATACGGCTACGTCACAGTTACGCAACTGAAGTTAGGGAAACATGGTTTCTTTCTTATATTTGAAAAGCTCGAGTACAAATAAAATGTGTCATACATACTAGGACTATGCTGTATTGTAAGGTTAATTGTTTTTACCACGCTTTTATTAGCTTCCCCAGTATGTTTGTAAGCATGTTTGTTTGTAACAGACTCCTTTGGACGTGGTTTTGACCCACTTCAAACAGTCAGGTTTCATTTAAACTTTGCAAACTTATCGAGGACCGATGACAATTCAATAATTTAAAATTAATATGTACAAAAAACTGAAAAAGTGAAAAATCACGCAAAACTAGATAAAAAAATCTCAAAAAAAATATATTTAGATACTGCGGGGCAATTGCGTAACACACTAATGAAGTGGACTAAATAGATTTCATTTTAACAGTTCAATAACCTTCATTGCGTTATTTACGTTTTCAGCAGACAATTTTTTTTTGAACATATGAAGCAATGGATTTGCAGTATTCTTCAAAATGATTCATACTATGATTGATGTGTGTGACGCAATTATGGTGCCGATAATTGCTCGTAAACATTACTAACAACTTATCAAACTTGTAAGATTAACCGCGATATGATCTACCAGGGATGCGGGTTGTTCGAAAGAGATACCGTGGCCCCTGGCACACAGGCACAGAAGGATCACGGATGGGTCAGTAAAAATCTGGCACGCACTCCAAGTTATACATATGATAATTTCCAACCCTCAAAAAATAAACCGTGATATGATTAGCGACGTCAGCGTTCAAAGATCAAGCTGCGAATGTGAACAGAAACAATAATTTACTTACTTACATTACGACCCTACTATCAATAATATGTGTCATTTTCCTTATTTATTAATTTTTGAGAGAAGTAGTGGCCAGAACTGCTTCTGGCAACACCTATCTTAAAAAAAAAGGTCCTATACGTATGTGAAAGTGGCATCTTCCTGCCCTTCTCCTACGTTCCTTACGGTGTCGATGCAACACGTTTTCTTCTACCATTCTCCACTGTCAACCGCGTCGCCAGATCTGATGATGCGTTTCGGAGACAGACAACGGAACTCTTCGAATTGGTGTGGGGTAGGTACTATAACTAAAAAGTGAAAAATAAAAACTTTTTCCAAAAAAAAAAAACAACTGACTTCCAAAAAAAACACTACAAAGTGAAAAATAACTTTAATTTCGGAAGTCGGTGACTGGTGACATGAAAATATAAATACATATCCAAAGTCACCGACTTCCGCAATTAAAGTTATTTTTCACTTTGTAGTGTTTTTTTGGAAGTCGGTTGTTTTTTATTTTTTTGGAAAAGTTTTCTTTCTTATCATTCCTCAAACAATCCATCAAATAAATAAAAAAAACATTAATCATATTAGAAAATGTGATGAGCCGAATTTTAATAAAAAGTACAGTCATCGTCATAAATAGGTACTTGAAGAACCCTCACAAAAAAAAAAACTGATATAAACTGGCTGATTATTGTTTTGTTAAAGATAAATTTGAATGAGTAACGTTGCGTGACACGACTCACACGACTAATCTGGGTGTGTATGACTAAAAAAATAATGCAAATGAATCATAATTACTTACCTAATTTTTTTTCAGTAACAAAATAAAATAATATTAGGCTTTAATTACAAACCTACAATTTAATGCACTTGTAAGTTTGTCTGCCTTTAAAAATATTTACCGCGAAAGCATGAATCACTTTACAATAATTATTATAAATTCTTTGACACAAATAATAATAGTTTAAATTGTGACAAAAAAAAGTTGAATGAAACTACTTTCTTTCACTTACACGTCAAATAAATTATTTACCCATCATTACACGTTGACGTGACAGTCATAGCATGATCATTAGGTCCAAAGGTAAGTTTTCTGCAACAAAGTCACATTGTTTTTGTTGTTGACCTAGGGGATAATAATGATAGCTAGGTCATAGTAATAATAGCTTACCTGAGACTGTCATTGCGCACACATTACACACAAGCCACATTGCATAGTGGCTTATTTTAATACACTTTTTGCTCATATTAGAAATTAAATAACTTGTCAGGAATAAATAATTGAATAAATCTATACCAATATAGTAATGCTGAACAGTTTGTTTGTTTGAACGCGCTAATCTTTGCACTACAAATTGGATTTGAATAATTTGAAGCTGGTAATCTCTTAATACCTACTTTTTTTTTGAGGGTGGTAAATCATCAAATAACTTCTCCCGCTCTGGGTGGAGCAGGAGGGCGTGTCAGACTTTTACAGACTTAAACCTATCCGCGTTCCTTCAGTTGCCTGTGTGCCAGGGGCCACGGTATCTCTTTCGAACAAACCGCACCCCTTTCGGTTGGTAATAATCTACTAGACTACTTTTATTCAACATAATCAGATTTTATCTGTATTTGAAATATATGCATGTAATTTTACTGTTTACTGTGCTTATAATAAACGCTACGCTACGGAAATTTCGCTCCAATAGATGTCACTATTAAGTAGATTAGGTATTTCAATCCCACTTTAAAACAAAATATGTACCTAATCTAATCAATGTTCCATTTTTAACCGACGAAAAACCGGAGGAGGTTCTCAAGACGACGCGTTTTTTTAATGTATGATTACCTAATTATAATTCATAGTAGCTGCTTAATTAAACTTCCTTCATATTTTAAGAGCTCTTTAGAAGAACATGTTAGTAACCTTACAACGATTAATCCCACATTTAAAAAGATATACAGACCTATGTCTACTTTTATCTCTTATCATCAGTGATAAGAAATAAATTACTTGATGTGAGTAGGTTCAACTTGACTGTGGAACTACCTACTGATAACATGTGATTACACGTAGTAGTAAAACGTTTATATATGAATCAATCATTGATTTTTGTAAAGGCACGTACGCACAACGCAAATATGCAGGAAGATGAATATGCAAGGAAATACGAATTGACGCAAACAATACATAGATAACTTGCGAACAAAAATATATTTTCGACGTCGCAGATTGTGAATATTCTCCTGTTCTTATCCTATTTTTTTATTTTGTTTATTATATCCTTACTTACATAGTGTAAAAACGTTTTTCGTGTTTGTACGCATAGATCTGTTAAACTACGCAACGGATTTTAACGCAGTTTTCATCAATAGACAGACTGATTCAAGACGGAGGTTTACATGCTCACCGAACTCCACGCGGACGAAGCCGCTAGCAAAAGTTAGCAGATTATAAATGTATAGCCTATAAGTTTAAATAAAAATATTATATCATTATTAATACCGGTATAGTTACCGGCACGTAAGTTGGCAAGAGATTTTGTAGTGGGGGAAGTTCGCGCAGGCACCATTTCATACATTTTTACATGCGCGAATTTCCCCCACTACAAAATCTCTTGCCAACTTACGTGCCGGTAACTATAATGCATTTTTGTTTTACAAGACGTAGCAGTTTCGTTTGTAACAGTACCGAAGTAGTACACGTTATTTAATATTTTATTTAAATTCTCAATTCTACTATTTATACTTTGTAATTAAGTCCTGTATACTAAAAAAAATTATATTATGTAAATTAATTAAGTTAAATAGGTACCTACAATATGTATATTTTATTCCCAGTTACTTTAAAAGTATAATAGTTAATGTTTTAAGTTATTAAATACTTCTTTGGGTCTGTTCTTATTTCCTTATTTTACAATAAGCATGTATTATGTTTATTAATTGTAACATTAATGTAATTCGAATTTCAGATAAAATTCTTCACATTCCGTGTTAACTCGTTTTTAAATCATTCTGATTGGTTCCACAGCCTCTTAATATTTCCACTAATTAAAAACATCATGGGCGCAGCCAAGTTTTAGTTCGGGGGGGGGGGGGGGGTTAAGAAAATAAAACGACTAAAGTACATAAACCATTAAAATTACCGAATGCGATCCGATAATCGACGGTGGCGGAGGAATCCAAACCACCGTATATTTTAATGTAGGTAATCAACCAGTTAGTAATCAATGAGAAATGCCGCACGCCTGTTCTTATTTTAATTCTATGAATGTTAATATTTGAAGTTTTCGGGGGGGGGGGGGGGATTTGAACCCCCAAAACCTTCCTCCTGGCTACGTCCGTGGCAAACATAATCAAATTCTTCCAGTTAACGTCATCATAGACATGTAATTATTAGAACAATTATTGTGACATTGATGGTCGAGAATAGTCGCGAGCACGCGAGGCGTCCTGATTTTAGAAATCCGTATTTAATTGCTCAACAATCAGTCTACAACCTTTAACTTTTATTGTCATCAGAAATCATTAACTTAGAACTGGGGCACGGCCGATGCATAATATTTGTGTGTAGAGTTTATCATTATGACTGAAAATTCTCACAGTAATCGTTCAAGTTTGTACTTGTGCCAATTTTTTTATGTAACGAATGTAGTGTCGTGCGTGGTCAGCGTGACTGCGACTTGATTTGCGCGAATACAGTTCCACATTTAAAATTGCGTTCGGGACTCGGGTATCTTCGGAAAATTCCGGTCGTTATCTGCGGGGTAATTGCATACATCATACATTGGCTATTTCTTTCACTTTGTTAGTATGCACTGCGTTGTTTACGTTGTTGAACAGACGAATTTTCCAAACATACTAGGAACATAAATTTATATATTATGCACCTTTTTCGACGTTCAAACGATCGTAATAAAATCGCGGCGAGATTTTATTACGGTTTTATTCGACTTAGGATTAATTTTTACATTCACTGTACCTATTACGTTACCTTTTGGTCAGTTTGAATATATGTAGTATTCTTTTTTTTTCTAAAATCAATATACAGGGTGACTGTTAATTTGACATACTCCGTCCAGGACTTAGTGTGACCCATTTGCAACAATTCAGCACCCCACCCCGTAAGACCTAAATTTTTCTCGAACCCCATGAATTTTTGCCAGTCATAATATTTATTGTTTTTTGGCATACCTAATTCCATAATTAGGTACCCCAAAAAATAGAGACATGACAGTGGTACCTACAATATGCATTATAACGAAAAAATATTAGGACTAGTATCATTAACCTAATCTTACCTAACCTTTTATTCTAAGGTAGGTAAGTAAAAGAACTACTATTTCATTGTGTCAGTAGACAGTGGTCACTACCTAATAATTACATGTATTAGGAACTAACCACACTTATTCAGCTCTGTTCAGCTTTCGTCCAAAGAAAACAACGATTTTGTATGTAAACTGAACAGACGCGGAAAGCTGAACGGATGCGTACGCATCTCAATTCAAAATCGTTGTTTTCTATGGACAAAAGTTGAACAGAGCTGAATAAGTGTGTTTAGTCCCACAAAGAAGCCTGTGTCCCAGTCCCAGCAGTGGGAACATTATGGGCTGATTATGCTATGTTATATATATAATATGTATATGGAGTCCACATCTGCATATTCATATGGAGCAAAATGTCGCGAGTTCAACGACACGCATGGCAATGAACAATAATTTTCACTTACCTACCTACTTAGTTCGGAAACTGCACCCTAATTGCGTAACACGCGATTAATCATAATCGGTTTCATTTTGACAGTTCAGCAATATTCATTACGTTATTTACGTTGTTGAGCAGACACATTTTTCGAACATATGAAGCAATGGTTTAGCCGTCTGTTTCAAAACGAAACAGATTATGATTAATCGTGAGCTACGCAATTAGGATGCTGGTTTCCATATCATGTTTTTTTTAACTTGTAAACAACTAATCATTTCCTAAATAATTTCGTTTTTGTAGAGCTATAAAAAAAATCAAGTCATACAAATTATTAGGCAGAGTGTAGGTAGGTGGTTAAATACCTACTTTGTAATTTGTCTTCTTCGATAAATTAGACTAAGGAACTTTGTCACCGAATAAGTACACGTACGAAATTTTTTCGCGAAGTATATTTTCAACTTCCAACGCATTGTTTAACGTCGACAGTTGACTATCGAACAGTGTGTTGATTAAATTGACTGCATAGCTATTACACTTTTGTCAGAAACACTTGTTTTTTTTTTCAAGTCCCTGCCACCATGTCTATTGAGATATTAACGCCGAGAGGCAGCTTTAGCTAGAGTTTAAATAGATAAAATATACACAACTATATCTATGATTAGGATTGATAACATTACTTCTTACTACGTGGGATTATAATACTTACCTCTTATAAAATATTTCGACGTCAGAGACACTCAAAATGATTATTTTAAGTATATAATTAATTAGTTATCTTAAGTATTTTTAAATGAAGAGTTTGTTTATAAAGCGATGATCTTGACTTGTTTGTTCTTAAATATATAGTACTTATACGTCTTTTTTCCCATGGCGGTATGCTTTTTTCTTGTCGGTAAAAAAATATTTTTTGGCGTATTTTTTTTAAATTAAAATAAATCAGCACCAATAATTGGGTAACGCATTACTAATCGCATCCTGTATAATTTTGAAGGATATTGCTAATCCATTGCTTTCTTAAAATAAGTATGCTCAACAACATAAATAACGCAATGAATGTTGTTAAACTGTCAAAATGAAAAGCATTCCTACTGTTGTTGTGTGTGTTACGCAATTACCCCGCAGGGTCTGATTCTAGGGTCGATCTATGGCATAAACCGACTCTAGAATTGTTTTTTTTTATTTACAGCTTATGTGATGGTTTAAAAGAAGAGTAACGGTGAGGGAGAAATAGGGATAAATAGAAACAATTCTATTTTCTTCTAATTTTTGCCGTTCAAAAGTGCTTATTATGTGCCTATTTGTAATAAATGTTTTGACTTTGACGGCCAAGAACTCAACATTATTTAACAGTAAAATTGAACTGATTTCACAACCATCAGTTGGTGTAGTCTCCTTGAACAAAATCGCAAGGTTCTGTTCGCGAACCGTCACGTTTAGTTAACCTGACATAACTCGCGTAAGTATTGGCAAATCATTAACCTACTATAATACATAAGTACACTCACACCTTCTTTTCACGGGGGTAGGCAGAAACTGTAAGCCACCTGCTACGATTCTAATATCCTTTTGCTTCGCTTACATTAAGGTGAATGCGCAGTGGTAGACCGCGAAATTCAAATTTTCTTACGTTATTGCAATTTTCAGGTCAGTATCAGGTTGTATCCTGATCAAAATGTGATTTGCGAATATAACAGGTACGTGTTTACAGAATTTAGTCATTAGAATGTCTAATACATCTCTTATAAGTTTGATTTCTTCCACAAGCACTTTTCCATAAGAAATTTGTTCTTATGGAACAAATCTAACTTAGAAAGATGTATTATTGATTCTAATGATTATAAATCTGTAAATACGTCCAAGAAAACTTGTCGAAATTTATTGGCAGATGTCGTGCGTGATCTAAGGAATTGACGTGGATTAATGTTTATTAATATACCTATATAATTATAATAAATAAAAAAATATAAAAAAGTAACTATTCCGCGCGGACGAAGTCGCTGGCACAGCTAGTTGATAATATTTTAGGTACGCCAGCACATCAGGCTATCCCAAACTGTAAAATTTTGCCAATTGATCATGAACCTTATAGTTTGGTTATAAAGTTGAAAATATATTAAAGAAATTTGACAGATTAACAGCTTGATGTGTTGGCGTCTGTACATGATACGCCACGATGATATTACATAAAATAATTATTAGATTTATTACGTACCTGTAAGTGAAATCAATAATAACGTTGCATGCAGTGAATTGACTGTAATTTTATTCAACGTTTTGCAGTTTTAGGCCTTCAACACAAATAAGGAATTACTTTAAAATTTTTCGCGACGGATTTAATCGTTGTTTTATTATTATTACAATTTCCAAATGCAACTCCGTCCGTAGTTTGTCAGCACACATTTATCGTAAAGGGTGAAAAGATCACAAATTAAGCACACATTTATCGTAAAGGGTGAAAAGATCACAAATTAAAAGACATGTCGGACAGCGCACAGTGAAAGGTTCCGTATTGGATATTCAATGTACTCTGTGGTTGAGATTACAGTACCTATTGATTAAATCGTCAGCAAAAATAAGTTTGTATTTCATAGTACCTATTTCTAGCAAAAATTATAAAATCAAAATGATAACTGCGGCTGTAACCCTAAAATATCAGTCACTTAAAATCTTGTAATCATTTTAAATAAGAGATCCAATGATACCTCACGCCCCACACGGGCCACACAGTTATTTGCTTTGTTTTGTTTTCATCCCTCGGTTACATTTGGAGAGAGCCACCGATATTGTTTTTAGGGTTCCGTACCCAAAGGGTAAAACGGGACCCTATTACTAAGACTCCGCTGTCCGTCTGTCACCAGGCTGTATGTCATGAACCGTGATAGTTAGAGAGTTGGAATTTTCACAGATGATGTAAGAAGGGGGGCTCCCATACAACAAACGTGATTTTTCTGCTCGATATTGATAACGGCAACAGGTAGACGCTTGAAATATTCACAGAATATTTAGTTATATTTTCACTTTAAAAATAAATAATTAAATTAAAATAAAGCAAATATTTAAGGGGGGCTCCCATACAACAAACGTGATTTTTTTGCCATTTTTATTTTTTCTTAATTTCTCTTTACCATTGTTAAGCACATACCTAATACACTTTCATCGATACAGTGCAAATAGTCTCCGAGTGAAATAAATGGCTGTGTATCCAACGACTAACGGACAGACCGGTAGACGGACATAGCTAAATAATAAGGGTTCCCTTTTTGCTTTTCGACAATGGAACCCTAAATAAGGGACTTCGGTACGTGCAGAACCAACATTACGGCTTTTTATAACACATGTCATTATTAAAGGGTGAATTTAGTTATCCATGGTTGCTAGGCAACGCTAATTAATCTGCACCCATCGGCATCGGCGCGGCAGGGGAAAAAATCTCTGGACTATGGCTCGTCTTAGGGGCGGAGTTCCGAGTAGGTAACTTTAATTTCTGGCCAAATGTAATGCAAATTTAATCATAGCAAATCAGCAACACAGCAAGTAATAAAATTGATTTATGTACCTTGTACCTACTTATTCACGTTACAAATGTTTCATAGGTACCTATTTGCAGTTTTGCACATAGGTATGTATGTAGTATTAAAAATATTCGACATAAATCAAAAAATCAAAAGTCATTTATTAAAACTAGGCTGAGTGTCAGCTCTTTTTGAACGTGAAAATTAGATAAAACAGTCCCCCCAAAACGCCCGCCCTTCACCACAGCCTTCAGTGCTTTAGCTGGGAAGAACAAGTAGCGCGACAAACTCCCCAGCAGCACAGCTGTCTGTTAAGTTAGAAGAACTTGATTCTATGCAATAGTAGGTAATTAACATTACAAAACACAAAAAAACATTAAATTTGCCATTTATGTCAACTAGCACACGCCAATATACCATTAAAACATTGAAAACTATAGGTACTCAAGTAGAAATAAATAATAAAAAAAAAAAATAAAACGTAGACTAACTCTAGAAGCATACACATTGTATATGTGTAAGGGTAATTAATCAGTAAACATTATGTGACCAGGTAGGTATGTATAAACTCCTACGACACGCGACGCCAGGAATGCAAACAAACGTAAAGGCTCCCCGCGCGATGACGCGACTCTCGTACAGACGCCAGCACATCAAGCTACCCCGATCTGTCAAATTTCTTTGACAGATTTTCAACTTTATACCATAATCATAAAGTTCATGTTCAATTGGGAAAATTTGACAGTTTGAGATAGCTTGATGTGCTGGCGTCTGTACAACAATTTCTATAATAACTCCACGGAAATTGTTCTACAAGAGTCGTGCCTGTCTGCGGGAGCCATTAACAATTGCAATGCTTTTCATTTTGACAATTTAACCACTTTCTTTGCATTATACCTATTCGTTGTCGTGCAGACGAATTTTTAAAACATGAGAAGCAATGGATTAAGTACCTAGTAATTTCTTTTAAAATCCTTCGGTATCTCAAAAGAAAGTGTGATAAGTAGTTAGGATGCTGATGATATAGTTTGATTGCCTATCGAGATAGCAGCTTTATATGTATTACTAGCTGTGCCCGGGACTTCGCCCGCGTGGAATTTAACAAAAAAGTATATAGGTATATTAATCAAAATAAATAAACATTCTAAAATAAAAGTAGCCTAAGTTACTCCTTATTACATCAGCTATCTGCCAGTGAAAGTCCCGTCAAAATCGGTCCAGCCATTTCAGAGATTAGCCGGAACAAACAGACAGACTGACAAAAACTGAAAAAAAAAAATGTTTTTGTTATAGGTACCTATGTACCGTGTGGCATACATCATCATCATATGCATTTAGTAAAAAACGGTTATTTTAATATTATAAACGGACACTCCAATTTTATTTATCTGTGTGTATGTATGTATAGATAATTAGGTATATGGATTATCAACTCGAAACTTAATTCCACTAAAATCAAATTCCGAAAAGTCGTATCTCCAGATGCGTCTGTATTTATTGCTTCTACCTAGGTATTTAAAAATAGACCGTATGTTAAAAGATAAATAGCCATTTTTATAATAGAAACAGATTATTAGAGCTCTTAACCTAAACTCAAGCACGGTTAAAAATAATGAATCTTTTCCTTAATTAATTGTAATTAGTAAAATCGGCACGAAAAGATTAAGTGTATTTTAAACACTTACGATCCGCGAATTTAATTACCTAAGTATAAGCATAATTAAATTAAGTACCTAGGTATCAATACTAGCGAGTCTAGCTAGCGACCCGCCCCGGCTTCGCACGATTCAGTGTAAGTGACGGGGGATATTTTTAAATGTATGATATCTTCTAAGATATAAATTTTAATGATATAGGTAGGTAGGTACTGTAAATGGCAATTTCGATCTACATTAAATGCGCAACGTAACTTACGTATTTCGTTGATTTACTGTATTGTTTTAAATACCTTCGTAAATAACCCATTATTTTCCCATAATAGCATCAGTTCGGGTGCCAATAATAATAAACACAAGGCAAAAAAAAAATCCTGAATGGAGGTCTCCATTCAGGATTTTTAACTTTATTAGGTATTTTGAGCGGCAACAGAAATACACATTCTGTGAACATTTCAATTGTCTATTACGGGTCATGAGATACAGACCACTGACATGACAGACGGACAGCGAAGGCTCAGTTATGGATCCCGTTGGTTACACTTCGGGTAACTTCGTAGAAGTCAACCCATTGACCGAAGACGAAAGTAAGCACCAATGTAAATAAGTCCCCCAAGAAAATTTCATACTAACGTACCTACCCGTGTAAGAATAAAATGTCACAATTCAGGATTTTTTTCTAAGCCCACCCCACCGGTCCATTGTCATCGTCTGAAGATTTCCCGCCCGCCCGAGACGCCCAGTCACCCTCGATAATAGGTACATTGTCACTACCCATACTACAACTACTCTTAGATAATAGTAATATAAACCTTAGCCTAGTAGTAATATAAACCTTAATTTCAATATTTTAACTTTTAGCCAACAATAAGAAACCTAAAGATTATTGTAACGGAGAATATTCAATTCTAATGGAATACCGGTAAATGAATAAGCTACAGTTTCTTATTTATTTAATGAATGTGTCATCTAACATTCTAACCTCAATAGACTTGTTATAAATAAACAATAAAACTATATGTACTAGCCTTCAGTCTCTGTTTAGCACGGAATTCTTATCAATAGTTTCCAAATTTCAGCAATGCAATACGACTAAATCTAATCGGCTACCGCACCGATGTTTTGCGACGCTTCGGAGAGCATCTTCACGCGGCAGGGTTCCCGCGGTACGCTAAAAGTGGCCTACGTGACTGAGAGCCGCCGTGCAATGGCGCCTAGTGCCAAGCGAGATACACCCTTATCGACACACTCGTGGCCACATTATTTGATACAAAAATTCCCTGAGCAATGAATAACCATAAAGTTTAAATCCGTCAGTATCGGAACAAACATAAAGATGTTATATAACGCTGTAAAATATAAAAATAACACTTATAAAAAGGGTCTGATCAGCTGATTATCCTCTTTTACTTACCCCAGGAGTGCGCCAACCCCACGGAAAGCGCTACCAACGCCAGCACACACTGCGTTCTACACATTTTATTTCATAAAATACAGATCCGTACAGTTAAATGCACATTTAGTTTGCAATACGTTGTACGAGTTTCACTGGAGGTAGATGGCGCGCACGGCACTCGCGACCACCTCCGTCTGTTGCTTTTGAGAAACTAAATCAAAACGCCGGTTCGGTTTGCCGCGTACGTACGCGGTACACGAAACGAAATCTAAATGGGTCCATTGAAAAAATCGTGCATGATGGCGATCTTATCACAGACAAGGAGGGTTTGTCAAATAAAAATGTCTAGTCTTTGCGCTACTACAAAAACCGGCATAATTTATGTATTATAGTGTTTTGGGATTTTATTTAAATACCTACAGTATCGTGTGCTCACTCGGACCTAAATAATGTTTTCATAGTGAATTGAATCTACTATACGTACACATACAAATCTTAACATTATTTAGGTATAAGATTTCATTAATGTTCATAACAGTTTTCGGCTTATTTATTTAACTCGCACGAAAAAGCTGGCCCGAATCACGAATCTGGCGAATCGTCACTTTATAATACCTAAGCGACTTTATTTTAGGCGAATTGATAATTTCTATTCTATTCTATTTTTATTTAATGGCAATTAAAGCCGATGTCGACTATTCTGTCAATGTCTAAAGTGAATTGAAAAAGCAAGTGTGCATGATAAAGTTCCGAAAAAAAAAAAATCTGGTGACAAGTGAAATTCTTCGATTGCTACAGTTGAACACAATGATTTCAGAAATTCGTACTATGCAGCTGACACGCTTCGTATTAAAAATGTAGGTAGGTAGGTAGTGATTTAATGAAGTCAGTGTACTTTTTCCCTAACTTTTCGTTTAAGTATTCAAAACTTGCGAGTTTTTTTCGTCCGAGTCGGCTAATACGCCCAGTTTTCGTAGGCAATCGTTATCGAATCTGGCAATACAATTGTTACTAGGTTATATTGATGGTCACCAATTAAAATAACATCAAACGGATCACTATCATTAAAGTTAATAAGCGGAAGTAAGTGAATGTTACTTTAAAACCAATGGACAATGCTTAGCAAAAAAATCAAGGACTCATGAAATTGCAAAACATTTTGGCGCAATTAATTGCTGTATATTTTATTTGCCAAACAAAGATCCACGGCCATCAGCACAGATATATTTTGTAACAAATAATTGCTCCCTCTTTGGGCTTCGCCGCTGTCGAGCAAGGATATGTAGGTAAGTAAGCCATTTTCACAACAATCACAAATAAATGACATTTAAAAAAAACATTAATTATTATACTTACCTACTTATTGAAGTCAACCTAATTGTCCATATGAAAAAAAAATGGTAATTTCGTCGATTTCAAGCCTCGGAAGTATAAGTAGGAAAACAACACGATCCAATAAGAGGTAATTTTTTAATCTATTTTAACCTTTTATGCTTTTCATCACTCGAATACCTAATAATTTAGATAAGTAATATTGATATTTCTGCTAATTGTGTTGATGGAGTCGGGATTTCAATAAGTCACTTTACTGCTTATCTTCAGACTTCGTGACCTAAAGAAATGTTAATTAAATCAGTAGGCCTGCAGGCTTAGCATGACGCTTTCTATTTCTACTCTACCGTAGAACAGAAATCGCTTGTACAAAACTATCACGGAAACGTCATTTTTGTCTACTCTTCCGTCGACAAAACGCTTCTCTTGGGTTCTCGTGCTAAGCCTGCTGCTGGCTTTATTATTCTATTTCAGTGGTGGTCCAATAGTAACGGTCGTGAGGTCGTAGGTTCAAACCCAGACAGGCGCTTCTCGTTATGCAAATTATTTCATCACCACTGCTCCCAAAACGGTGACAAAAAACATTGTGAGGAAACCGGCAAAATTTTGAAGGCATTTGTGACATCTACCAACCCGCACTGGGCCCGCGTGGTGGTTTACGGTCCACTCCCCCTCACGACCACGCGACGCGACGATGTGACGTGATTTTGGTAGAACATGTTCATGAAGCTTTTATAGAAATTATTCTACTAGAGCCGCGTCCCGCTGCCGCGTTGGGCTTGTCTGCGGCAGCATTTAGCAATTTTTTTAAACTATTTTGGTCACGTTCGATATGTAAATACGGAAGGTGGAGAACCGGGGCTTGTCGTTTAGTGCCACAACTTGGAGACAATTTGACAGACAACAATTTGTAGAACAACTTCCATGAAGTTTTCATAGAAATTAGTCTTCGTCAGTCGCGTCGTGCCTGTTTGCAGGAGCCATTATACAAGGTATAGCAGAATACATACAGGGTCCATAACTGTAATTTGTAACAACTTAATTCACATTATGGTATGTAAATAAATGAAATTAAATGAAGTGCAATTCCTGAAAGTAGTTTGTTCTTAACT
Organism: Antitype chi; assembly: GCA_947359405.1. Classification (NCBI taxonomy): domain Eukaryota; kingdom Metazoa; phylum Arthropoda; class Insecta; order Lepidoptera; family Noctuidae; genus Antitype; species Antitype chi. The sequence continues at coordinate 5,602,171 of OX375823.1, forward strand.
ACTGAATCGATTTTAGTAACTTCTAATAGGGGTATTTTTTTAAAATATTGTACCTATATCATTATTTTGCCATACTGCCGCCGCGCCGGTTGAGTCAAACATAATTCAATCTTATGCCAAAATCATAAGAGTCAATTTTAAATGCATAAAGTAATGTTAGGACTGTGTTTAGGGTTAACACAATTTTCTTAACGATATTAGTTACCTTTAAAAAAAAATTGTTTTGGTTATTGTAATAAGTATGCTTTGAACTCGATTGGCGATGCAAAGATTATAGAACGACTCTTGCGTAAATTATGTTACATGTTGTATATGTACCTAATGTTTTTTTTTTTGGGTGTGAAACCAAAAAAATAACCCGCTCTGGGTGGAGCAGGAGGGCGTGTCAGAATTTTACCGACTAAAACCCACCCGTGTTCCCTCAGTTGCTTGTGTGCCATGGGCCGCGGTATCTCTTTCGAACAACCCGCACCCCTGGCAGGCATCGGCCCTTGCGGACCCCACCTATTGGTGCTGACATCTTTTTGAGGCGCGCGTGGAACACAACGCGCCGTCGACCCGGGCTTGGTCCTTATCGTACAGCGAGCTACCCATTACTCGCCGTTCACAAGCCCGCGTCTATGGTGGCCGGGAATCAACCTGGGATTCTTGACGCCCAGGGAGTCTAAGACTGTGAAGTGACTAAGGCCGTAAGGGCGCATATACTGCCTCTCCCTCACGTGCGCCGCCTCCCTGTTCGCGAGCATTACTGCTTCGCAGAAGGAGGTGACGGCTATATGCAATCTCGCTCCATACCATAGCCTAGACCAGGGACGGATGCGAGAGATCACCGCCGCCGATCGCTTCCACGAGGACACAGCGGTGCTCCGCCCAAGCCGGGCAGACCTCCACCGTGTCTTCAGGGCGATCTTCGCAGTGGAAACACCCGGGCGTTTCCTCCCGCCTTATCCGAAACAGGAACCTCCCGAAACAACCGTGTCCGGTGAGGACTTGCGTCAGGCGCAAGGTGAGGATGCCGTGCCGCCTCTCAAGCCACTCCTCAAAGAGGGGACTTACCGACGCTATCGTGACGTGCCCAGCACTGGGTTGCGACAATCGCACTCTCTATGTCGCTATGAGATCCCGCCGGAGCTCTGACTGCTGTGCCGCGTTTCTCGCAGCAGCGGAGTTGCGCCCCGGCGTTTGGCCTCCTCGCGCCACTCCCAAATGTGCGCGAGGACCTTTGCCTCCAGATCCCATGGCGGCAATCCGGCAAGGAGGCCAGCCGCCTCACCGGAGATCGTGCGGTATCCCCGGATCATCCGGGTGGCCATGACCCTATGAGACGATTTCAACCGGCGGGCTGGTTGGCGCCTCAATGAAGACGCCCACACTGGTGCCCCGTACAGGGCCATGGACCGCACGACCCCCGCGTAGAGCCCCCGGCAGGAGGCGTTTGGCGCCTCTAGATTGGCCAGGAGCCGCTTCAAGGCAGCCCCGGCCCGCTCCAGTCTGGGAGCCAAACGTCGAAAGTGCCCCACGATGTTCCACCGGTTGTCGAGGATGAGTCAAAGGTACTTCATCGTCGACTCGACGCCAATGTGAACCCCTCCTGCCGTTATCTGGGAACCCATCGGTGGCGTATTCCGAGGACCATGAGAACACATAGCCTCGGACTTGTGCAAGGCCACCTCGAGTCCCAGTTGCCGGGATGCTATCCACGATTGTCGCAACCCCGTGTGTCACTAAGTCGGCCGCCGCCTGGTAAGACCTGCCTTGCGCCAGGACCAGCGTGTCATCAGCGCAGCAAACTACACTGACGCCGCTAGGGGGGTATGTACCTAAGGTTTAAATTGTTAAACGGATCATATTGTTATGTCGTTCAGTAATTAGAGGCCATCCATAAATTACGTCACACTTTTACCCTTCCCCCCTTGTGTGACGTCACATATTTTTAAATTTTATATTTAAAAGTACATAATTAAATTTAAACAGCAGTTTTTAAATTTTTTATTTTATATAATTAAAAATATTCTAATATAGATTGTGTTAGTAATATTTTAGTGTTTTAGATTTTGTCGCAAAGCTTTTGACACTCCCTGTCCCTTGTCACACAATGTCACATTTCGTTGACTGCCTCCCCCCCGCTCCTAACGTGTGACGTAATTTATGGATGGCCCCTTAGCCTATTAGTTATTACCAGTGGTCAAAATTCGACCACATTTCATTTAAAACATAGCGTATTTGTAATGAATTATTATATTAAAATTATTAGCTTTCTGTACTCTTCCGTAAAATATTTAACTGTGCCTAATTTCATTTTCCTCCGTCCGCGTAATATTCGTAAAACGGTGTACACACGGCTACACGTCATGCTATACATTTCCAGTGTAAGCTGAAGTCTAAGTCAAAGCATTTATTTCAAATAGGCACTTTTGAACGTCAACATTTACATTAAAATAGAATTGATTCTAGTCGCCCCTTCTAAAATGTAGTTTCGAATGGAGAAGAATGGGCAAGAAACTCCACCGTTACTCTTTTAAAAATGTTTTAAGTACAACATTTAACATAGTACATTCATTATATGATTATGTGTGAAAACGATGCACCCAGAATAAAATTACCGTACCAAAAAAGGTAAAATGAATCAAATTGAAGCAATACCGATAAATTAATTATATTATAGATACATGGTGCTCACACATTTACAAACATTGTAAAAGTAAGTAGGTATACGATTTTCCCAAGTAATGAGTCAGTCTTGCATTGTATAGCATTTCCGTAAAGTGCGAGATCAGCGTAAACTGGAAATGTATAGTTTGATGTGTAGCCGTGTGTACAAAGTTTTTGCTTCACGTATTAATATATTATTTAAGTACTACTACCTACTACTTTATTTATTTTTTATTTTAACTTCTTACTAGATTTTCATAAAATTGTTCGACCACACAACAATATGAAACCCACAGTTATGTATATGTATGTAGATAACGGATATAGGTACTGTCATTACCAAACGTAGGACAATGTCATAAAACAAGATCTAGATCACATCGATAATGGCTGTCGGACTTCCGGTCACGATTCAACACTTCCGGCTCCACTTCCCTATTGCTCCGAGAATTCCGAGAGCCGAGAAACTGGTTATTATGTACTTAACTAAAAAAAAACAACCGACTTCCGGAAAAACACTACAAAGTCAAAAATAACTTTAATTTCGGAAGGCGGTGACAAAAAATTTGAAAAACTACATGTCTAAAGTCACCGACTTCCGAAATGTAGGTGAAATTTTTCACTTTGTAGTGTTGTTAATAAATAAATAAATAAAGATTTTTTTTAAATTGATCAATGTATTTTATTTTTCACTTTTTAGTTATAGTACACACTAGGATACACCAATTCGAAATGTCATCATCTTTGGGGTCAAAACAATGCATATTTATGCGATAGCAGCAATCGCGGTTGATTTGCTGTAATTTTTTGAAGAGTTTCGATGTATGTATTCCCCCTTACCTAACCTGCGACATGTTGACAATTTAATTCCGCAGTTAATTCCGGACTTAAGTACAATATATGTATAGGTACTGTAATCATAAGCGACAATCACATAAAAATAACCTTTATAGGCAATTCAAGTAGGAAATACGTCATACTAATTAACAATGCAATTTAGACAAGTAGGTACAAACTTTAATGTCCTTAGAGATAAATAATAATTAATTAGGTCACATAAAAAAAAAATATCATGCCTAATATGGTGAGTACAGCACCCTAATTGCGTAACTCACGATTCAGCATAATTTGTTTCGTTTTGAAACAAATGGCTAAACCATTGCTTCATATGTTCGAAAAATGTGTCTGCTCAACAACGTAAATAACGCAATGAATATGGTTGAACTGTCAAAATGAAACCGATTATGATTAATCGCGTGTTACGCAATTAGGGTGCTGTTATATTCAGCATATTAGTAGACATTCACACGGACGTAATAAAATCACGGCGGGATTTTTTCGGCCACTGGATTTTCAAGTGTCGGTGTTTTCAACAGTGCTGCGCGAATGAGTCTCAGCGCGTTGAAAAATCACAATGTTCGATTTTCAACTCTCGGCGCTAAGGGAACATACCCATACTACGTGACCCGTTCTGAGTGGGGAGGGGGGTACTTATTCAAAATACTACGCTTGGTCACAAGGGCGAGGGGGGCTTAGGTTTTCGTCACGTAGTCAATACTCTCTATGGAAATTCTGTGCTTTTTCGAGCTATGTTTAATTAAGGCGCGCAGAGTTTAGCGCAGTGTAATAATTTCCTGTTGATTTTTCTTTTTTCGTTTTTCTTTCTTGATAATATTTTTTTCACTTTATAATATAGTATGTACGCAATCTTGGCGTCACGAGGCAAGCGCTTTATTAATAAAGACAAATATGAGCCATTTTTTTTACTTTCTGTTGTTAAAAAATATTTAAAACCATATTTATGAATAACTACGTGAAAACTAGAGGGGAAGGGGGATTAAAAAAATGAAAAAAATTAGTCACATAGTAACCTAGAACCATAGAACGTACCCAACGTTCTAAGCAGAGCAGCAGCTAGATTCAAGACTCGGTGTTGAATCGAGCATTAAGAATCCAATAGTGTGCACCCCAGCCAGCGCGTCGAAAAAACACACTGTTCGATCATACGTCTATTTACGTCACGGTCAATTCTCCAACTGCAAATATGTAAATCTGTAGTCGAACAAAAAAAAAATCTGTTTTTGAGGTACAAATTAACGATTTTCGGTCTTTTTCCTTTACTTACTTCGTTCCTCATGATCCTAGATTCCTAGGCCAACGGAAAGTGGGTAGGTATCCTATAGGTTTTGATTTATTTGCGAGTAGGTATAGGCGTATTTTTTGATAGCGTAGATTAATGATTTAGTGCGAGTGGAAGATCCCGGCCGTACTACTTCCTAAATGATTGCACTACTTCGTCTGTCCGATTTAGAATTCAAGTTAGTCTAGTGTGATCACTAGCTTCCAATTTCCTATATAAAGTGTTCCTAAAATATACAGTTTCTACAAATTAGATATTGTAATAATCACTTTAGTAGAAGCTTAATTTGTTTAGAGCTTCAAGGGACCGTAGACCTTCATATTTGATAATAAATTTAACTTGATACCTCCATGCGTTCCAAAGTAAAAGGGTCTTCTGACGGACAGACGGACAGATGAACAGACGGACGGACGGAAAACGAATTCATAAGTGCACCAGAGTTCAACTGTATTGATCTACTAAATTCGCTGTAAATTGACTGTGACAGATGGAGAAACAGACACACGATGACACGAGTGATTCTGTATGGGGCCATCCATAAATTACCTCACACAAATTTCATGGTTTTTTGACCCCTCCCGTCCTTGTCACAGGTGGTCACACTTGTGAAAACCCCTCCCCCCTTGTGTGACGTCACATATTTTTCAGTTTTATATTTAGAAGTAATTAAATTAAAACAGCAAATTTCCAATTTTTTTAAATATAAAGTTATAAATTAGATCGAGTTAGGTAGTAAATAGTAATATTTATAAGTTTTTGGATGTATATAATTTTAAAATGTGACGTCACAAAGTTTTTGACCCCCCTGTCCCTTGTCACACAATGTCACATTACGTTTACCCCCCACCCCCCTTAATGTGTGACGTAATTTATGGATGGCCGCTAAGGTGAAGATCCTATGAGGCACGGAACCCTAAAAATACTTACAGATGAACATAGACCCTCCGTCCTTTATGAAGTCGGATAAAAATACTGCATATGAAGTAATATCGGAGGCTGTATCTCTTGATAATAAGGGCTTGAGAACCATCAAACAAATAATTAACATCGCAAAATTCCCCAGTTTAAGGCCCATTGTATCCTCATCTCCCGTTTGTATGCTAAAGCACGACTGCCGCCCGCGCCCGCGCAGGGCACCTCTGAGCCTTTCTCTCAAAATGGGGATATTGCTTTGATTAATTTACAATTGTGCTTCGACGATTCTGTGGTACCTACCTCTAACTCTATTTTTCAGTGTATTTTTTTTTCCAAATAACGAAGCCGTTTAGTAGGAGTAATGGAATAGAAGCCAAAATATTGCGTGTTGGAAAATATTTTTTTGCAGCAAAAGTATTAACCATACAAAAAAAGTACTTCCGGCAAAATGATCTATATGAATCTACAGCAAAATCATATATTTTTAAAATCTTCAAGACAAGCCGAGCAGTACGGTTCATAAAGTGACCGTGTTATCGCTACCAAACGGGACGTAGGCCCTTAAGTTAATTTATAAAAGCGACATCTGTTACATCATTTGTCAGTTTTGTGTGTTCGTGTGAATGTACATTCCGTAGGTTCGTTCATCAAACGCGCGAATACTGTTACGGTTTTCGTATGTAATAAATAGATGGCGTTAGTAGTTTCAAACGAAATAAATAACTGACAATATTTCCGTTTTTCAAGATGCTTTGATAAGAGAATCTCGTCAAAGCTGAGCAAGATAAGAAAATCAAGTATCTTGACTTACTTAGCTCACGAGATTGTCGACATGTGGGATGTGGACAGTATGGACTCTGCAATAATCGTAACAGTAAATGGCCTAATAGCGAAGAGCCTCGACCAACACCTCAGGAGGGAGGCTTGATTCAAAAAGCAGTAGGTACACCCTGGACACGGCATGCATAGTCAGGAGGTTCTTTTCTCTAGAGCCCTGACCACCGGCATCATGGACCCTGCTCCTGATGCCGATGGGCCACAATTTTTTACATTATTAAATGTTTTTGTATAATTTTTGTAAACATATTTGAAAATATGCTTAATATGTATGAAAATAAATAATAATTAGATAATATATATGTAAGTATTACATATTTATTCTTTATTTCAGATTAGAAGTTGTTTCTCTTAATCCATTTAGTAATAGTAGGTATAGTAACAATGACTTGAAAAGTACCTACCTATGAACCGAATAAAGAGGTAAGATCGAGCTTCAAACAAGTAGTCCTGTTTTAATTTTGTCTCTGACTTGATAACTTACTAAAGAATTAGATTTCAATTGAAAGTATTCCTAAATTAGTTAGGTTTCCAACCTCTTTCTGGTCACTTGTTTATATCTGGCAACTCTGTAATAGGGACGAGAAAGAGAAATAATTAAATCGTTTGGTAAACTAGGCAGTGAAATCTGAAAAAAAAAACTAAAGTACTTACAGATTTTTTTTGCATTTGCAAAATATTTGTAAACATATTATATTTGATTTAAAAACAAAAGAAAATCGTTAAACCGATGGAGGAAACAAATGGGTCGATCTTACTTCGGATCCTCCTATAATAGGTACTATTAATAGATACCTATGAGTTTTATAAGAAATAAATATAAAAATTATATTTCGGTCGGTAAAAGAAATTGTGTGCCTGCGTACTGCGGAACCCTTCGCTGTGCGTGTTCCGACAATCACTTGGTCGGTTTTTAAGGTTCCGTACTCTAACAGTGCCAACGAGACTCAATTAATTAGGCCACGCTGTCCGAACGTCCGTCCTTCCGTTTGTCACAGGGGATCTACTCTCTAAGCACGAAATACGTAGTTTCAGCCGAAGTTATGAGCACTTCCTACTGAGTATCACCTTCGGACATAAGATTTAGTTCGCAGCCCGAACTAAGAATGAATGACAACACGATTCGTAAGAAGTCTTTACTCCTCATGTGTTTTTGCATGTCCAAAAAAGTTCATTAATCTGGAGTAGGGCTCACTCCAAAGTGTCGTATTGGTTTCGGACGGGCCCGTAACTTTGATGACGGACTTAGAGAGTAGGCCCTCTGACCTGCATCTTTTGAACCGTAAGCTTTTAGTAAATGTATGCAAATAAACCATCATGTCCAAAAGATGTCGAGAAGAGTCGCCGTGACCGCTATTTTAGTGCAATCTCAGATTTGGGTCTTCTTAGAAGTTTTAACTCGACTTCCCCAGAAAGAAAGTAATGTTTTTTGAGTGTACCTATAATATATCTATGGTTTACGTATGGAATGGCACGCTCAGGGGCCTTACTCTTCAAACTAATTTTAATTCCAAACTAAAATCAAAACGATTACAAAGTTGAGGCTTCTTCAAACAGGCGCGACGCGACTCTCGTAGAAAAATTTCAATGAAAACTTTAGAAATTGTTCTACAAGTGTCGCGTCGCGCTGTCGCGTCGTGCTGTAGCGTAGCGCCTGTCTGAAGAAGCTTTTAATTTTGCACTTGATTCGGTACTCTTGAAAAGAATATAATCAACATTGGTATGAAACTGGGATTGCCCCGCGTTTATTTTCTTACACGTGATGTTAAATAATTAATGGATTTAACAAAACATCAACAATCAACAACAACATTGATTTTGTCACTTGATTGAGCTTAATTGATTTTAACAAATTAATTTAAGGCGTGAAAAGGTAAAAGACACGCAGACATAATTTATTATTATTATTATATTATATTATTTGTATGGGTTTCATTATACTTCAACTAAAACTAACATTTTCGTAGTAGGTTTTCGCCAACTCGACAATAAATCAACTATAATAATAATATTATGTTTATTTTCTCTTCACAAATTTACAGTAGTAATGCTTAAAACTATACACCTAATGTGGACAAGTTTCCATTTGTGAGAGACTAGTGCTTGAAATAGGCATTGCAAGCAACGCCTGTGGACCCTGTGGTACAAGTCACTAAGGCCCTACGACCCTTCATATTATGCACAAGCTTACATTGGGTGATATTAAGAGACTGAAGAGAATTAAAAATTAAAGGAAATATTAAAAAAGAACACACAAAAAATACACATAGGATAAAAAAAACAAGGTAATTAGAAGACTAAGAGAAAACTAGAGTTATGTTCCTTTCCGTTGAGTCGTACTAGAGGTGTGGCTGTAAGTGTAATTTATGTCGCTTCACATCTTGTTCCCTCGTGATTACCAACACATTGACAGACTGGCTCATCCTCCTTGTTCAGGGAACAGACACCGTTGTTCAGACAATAGCCATGACACGCGTACACTTCACATCTTTCCCCGGAATAACCAGCATTACATCTGTAACATTGGCAATATGAAATGGGTTATAACTTAATTAAACAAGGAGATAAGCACATCGAGTAAAATTTGTTTTACCTGCATTTAGGAAGGTCCTCTTCATTAAAACTGCAGTAACCTTGCAAACAATAGTTCTCACAGACTGAAACATCGCATCTCTCACCGATGTAACCAGGTGTGCATTTGCAAAGAGATTCTCCACTAACTTTCATACCATGAACACAAAACGGCGCATCACAATTATCTGATATTAGACTTGGTAGTGCTGCGCAATTCTCAATTCCCCGATTTTGGTCTACAATTTTATAGTTGGCGGCAATACCGACATGCCCGACATTATTAAACGTACTAATTTTCGTGGGCACATCTTTAGTGTACTCATTATTCTTTCGGACTTGCCAAACAGTTGAATCGCTCTCGCTACTGTTCATCCAGTATAAGAAATCTTTTGAGACGGTCAAAACTTTTCGTGGAGAAAGATTTTCCATGAAAAAAAATAGTAATGATTCGTTACGACCATTAAAATCTATTTGGCTAAGAAATTCATGCTGAGATGGTTCCAGACCTTCAGTGAAGTAAACTTCTCGCGTCTGTGGGTCAATGGCAATACTAGAAAGAAATAGATTCAAATATGAATGATATATTGGTTCACCTATATCGGAACCATTAAGCGGAGCTTTCATTATCACGTTTTTGGATGTCATCCAGTAGATAAATCTGTAAATTGGAAACAAATAAATTACACGAAGTCCAAAATTATTCTGTAAAATAATACATACATTAATAAACTATCACTAGGGACGCACCCTCTGCAGCTATCCACAGCAATATCCGTCGGAATCCCAATATCCAACTTGAATAAGAGATTACCGTAAAGATTGCACTTAGATCCAGGTTTTAATGAATACCAATTAATGCTTTTTTCATTTGTATCACTGAAGAAAAGTGATTCTGTTGCTGGATCGAAGGCGAGACCATGAATCTGTCTACCGTTTCTCTCAATGAAACATTTGTTTTCCTTTGAAGATATGTCATAACCACAAATAGAGTCGTTGTTGTTCTGTTTGTCGACGTACAGCATCATGTTGTGAACTTCATCGTAAGCTAACGCTGTGAGGTTGTGGGAAGTTAAATTCACGGTGTTTGTTACTGAACCGTTGGTATAAAATATGAGTTGATCTCCTACACCTACGGCGATGTCTGAAACAAAATCATAACATAGGTATAAAAATGTACGAAAAGGAACTTCAAACCAAGGACATTTATTTACAATTTTTACGAATAAAATTATAGAGTTAAGATATTAAGGGGAACCTAGTCGCGGGCTCGAACTCACTGGTGGTCCTGGCTTAAAATCACGCCTTCTCTCTCATCAGGCTTTGTGTCCAACAGAAATAGTATCAGTGATGAGCAGTTAGACGCTAGTCTACGCGCAAAATGTTATTGAGTAAGATGCAGGATCATTTATAGTAAAACATTCGCGTATAAAATTAAGAAAAGTCCTTTGGAAGATCAGGTTTTATGAAAAAACCACTGCATTAATCAATGACCAATAAAGTTTTTTGTTTTTCCGTAATGCTCATCGCATTACAGTTTTCTAATTCACTTACCTAAGGCCCAAATATACATAAATAACTTACTTATACTAGTAGTTGATAAATTATTCAAACTAAACTTAACCTGTCTATTTAATCCTGTTTATTAATTCTGTTGCCCTTTCGAGACCTACTTTCGACGTGCATTGGATAGCATATCTTCAAACTTTTCGACCAAAAATTCGGGATGACCCATAATTAATTTAAGAACGAAATTCTTAATTAATAAAATATTATTGCGACTGCTGCACGGGCTTCCTCCGCCAACTGAAAATACCGGCTAAGAGCGAGTCGGACTTGAGTACTTAGGTATTGATGCTGGTATTTTTATTGTGTTTGTTATTACAAATTTATAAAAAAACGGCATTAAGTAGTGGAAAAAAAATATAATTAGGTAATAATAAAATTAAGTTTTTTCGTCATAATGACTCCCCATTTTGATCTAGTTGGTAAATACTTTATAATTTTAACATAATGTTAAAACATAATGTTAAAATTATTAGCCCCTGAAAATATTACTATCTAGGTTTGCAAGCATACCTATATTTTAACTATTCGGTTCAATTGTTATACACAAATTTCATTGTGTAGGTGCACATTACATCATACAATTAAGAATTCTTGGATAGTCAGCTACAAGCCGTAAGTTGTTTAAAAAAAAACTACGCCCCTCGGACTCACCCCAGGAGTGCGCCATCTCCACGTACAGCGCTATCAACGCCAGCACACACTGCGTTATACGCATCTTAAACTTCAGAAATACAAAGTTGTTTCAACACAGGTAGATGAGGTCCAGCGCTAATGATTGCTCTTGAGGAATTAAACGAAAAACAAAACGCTGTTTTTCCGGAAACATGGTGTTAAATATATTGTTATCTTATCAGTGACCACGCATGTTTTTCACAGTGGTATCCAATTATATTTGATACAAAACTAGCTTCTGCGCGCGACTTCATTCGCGTGGAGGTCGTGTATAACCAAAATGTACTAAAATAATAGCCACATTTTATAAAACTTACCAGTACGCTTTTAGTTTTTGTTTTAGCAGCTAAAATATAGGGATCATCAGGACTGGTGATGCGGGAGAAAGGGACGTACCTACATGCGCGCGCCCCGTGCTGTTTTTTTTTTTAATTATTATTACAGAAAGCTTACAGACTAATAACAAAACTAAAAATCATTTGTAGGCAAGAAAATTTGCTAAATTACAAGCTTCCACATATATACATCTAGTTACAAGTACTACGTTGACTATGTTAGTTACAGCGATTTACAAATCAAAAGAACAAAAAAATAAAAATAAAATAATAAGACTTAATTAATTAATTAGTCGAGTCGTGCAACATCAAATATGAACAACCACAAAACATTACAGTTTATACGCCAAATTTTTCATGACTATCCTCAAAATATTCCTTATTCAGAATCTTTCTAATACTGTGTGCGTTGGTGCAAAATAGATCGATCTCCAGGTGCGATGGTAAGCTATTGAAGGCTTTTACACTACGAATGAAAAAGGCGTTGCGTCTGTAATTGGTCGATGCGCATGGTGCCTGCAGCAGAGGACGTGTGCGTAGGTTAATTTGATTAGTTCGAAGAAGTATTTTGCTGAGTAGTTCCGGACAATCAATCGAGCCATTTGCTATGCCTACCAAAAAACATATGTCACTAATATTACGTCTTACGTTCAACGGTAAGAAATGGTATTGCTTGCAACGGTGTTCATAGTCCACTGAGAATCGTTTTGCCTTAAAATCCAAGTAACGCAAAAATTTCTTCTGAACGGATTCAATACGAGATTTATAAATCTCGTATTGAGGGTTCCAAACTTGGGAAACGTACTCGAGATGGCTGCGCACAATAGAACAGTAGAGGACTTTTACTGGTTTTAGAGACCGAAAGCTAGAGCAAGTTCTAGTAATAAAGCCCAGGGCCTTGAAAGCTTTCTTGGCAATGGTTTCTATATGATCGTCAAAAAGTAATTTGCTGTCGTGTACTACACCAAGATCCCTGATACTGCTTGTCCTAATGTACGTACAGATTTAAGAACCTTCATATCATCTGCATATAGTAAAATATTAGAATAAGCAAAGCAGTTCTTTATGTCTGATATAAATATTGTAAACAATAGTGGCCCTAAGATGGAACCATGGGACTGTTTTCCAACCGGACGTGTATCCACGATGGACCACAGCCTGCGTTCGGTTATCTATATATGATGAAAACCAACGAAACAGGTCACCGTGTATTCCTGCAGCTAATAGCTTCTGAAGAAGCACACGGTGATCTATTCGGTCGAAACACTTGCTGTAGTCCGTGTAGATAACATCGACCTGGCATTGCTTATCCATCCCTGTGGTTATTAATTCATTGGACAATACCAAATTGGAAACAGTTGACCGTTTTCTGAGGAAACCATGTTGTTCGTCGCCAAAACAGCGCTGCATGGCCGAATAAACTTCTGTATGCACCACTCGCTCCAGAACTTAAACAATGCGAAAAGACATAGCTTAGATATGGGGCGGTAATTTTCTATCCTCGATTTATCCCCTTTTTTAAAAATAGGTGTGATGAATGCCGATTTCCATCTCTTCGAAACAACACCCTCTCTCAACGACCGTTCAAATAGCAAGCAGACTGGCTCCACAAGACTTTTTGCGCAATTGATTATGTAAATAGGGGGTATCAAATCCGGCCCACCAGATTTAGTTAAGTCCAGACCTGTGAGTAGCTTGAGTACCATGTCAGGGCACACTCTAACGGCACACTTTTACGTAAACATGCGCGGCCATGTGTTTTCATGGTCCTCGGAATGCGCCACCGGCGCGGCGGGTTCCTAGATAACGGCAGGAGGGGTTCACATCAGCGTCGAGTCGACGATGAAGTACCTGGGACTCGTCCTCGACAGCCGGTGGAACTTCGCGAAGCATTTCCGACGTTTGGCTCCCAGACTGGAGCGGGCCGGGGCTGCCTTGGAGCGGCTCCTGCCCAATCTAGGGGGGCCAAACGCCTCCTGCCGGAGGCTCTACGCGGGGGTCGTGCGGTCCATGGCCTTATAAGGGGCGCCGGTGTGGGCGCCTACATTGAGGCGCCAACCAGCCCGAAAGCTGAAGGCGTCCCATAGGGTCATGGCGATCAGGATGATCCGGGGATACCGCACGATCTCAGGTGAGGCGGCGGGCTTCCTTGCCGGATTACCGCCATGGGATCTGGAGGCAAAGGTCCTCGCGCACATCTGGGAGTGGCGCGAGGAGGCCAAACGCCGGCGTCGCGCTGTCGCGTCGTGCTGTCGCGTAGCGCCTGTCTAAAGAAGCCTTTAATTTTGCAGTCACTTGATTCGGTACTCTTGAAAAGAATATACCTAATCAACATTGGTTTGAAACTGGGATTGCCCCGCGTTTATTTTCTTACACGTTTAATTATTTAAATTAATTGATATAACAAAACAACAACAATCAACAACAACATTGATTTTGTCACTTGATTGAGCTTAATTGATTTTAACAAATGAATTTAAGGCGTGAAAAGGTAAAAGACACGCAGACATAATTTTTTATTATTATATTATATTATATTATTTGTATGGGTTTCATTATACTTCAACTAAAACTAACATTTTCGTAGTAGGTTTTCGCCAACTCGACAATAAATCAACTATAATAATAATATTATGTTTATTTTCTCTTCACAAAGGACATGTTTGATTTTTGTATGGAGGCTGGGCTTTTGAATAAAAGCATAGCAGCTTCGAATGAAGCTGCTATGAACAGGGAAGAGATTATGTTTTTAGGAAAAGTACATAAATTAAGGAACCTGTACGTATTTTTTATAAAAAAATTAAAGCACCCTTCCTTAGTTATTATATTTTTAAATAATTATAATTTAAAAAATCAATTGCAACCCACAGTAATTATTGACTTTGGCAACACTTTTCGGTTGGATGTCATTATTGTCATTGTGAAATGTGAACGTCAATCAAGTGTCAAATTCGTTTGCGTCTGTGGTTTTTCACAAATATCAATTAGAAATAACAAATACAATAAACCTAAATATTCTTAGGCTAAGGAAAAATGGTGATTAAATATAAGATTATTATGACAAGGGACATGACAACTGACAAGTGTGACACTGACAATCTTACTGATACTGACACAGGTAATGTTTTCATAGATTTCATTAAGGCAAAGGAAACAATGCCATACATACAAATCATAGAGATAATTCGTTGGATTTATTTTAAACCCGTCTAATATTGTTTTAAAATATAATATATAACAATAAGGTGCATAATATGCTTTAAGAAATATTATCTAACCCTTTTTTATTTATTTCAATGTGCAAAAATAATATAAAGATATAAAAAATATCTGGATGTAAAATATTTATTTATTAAATAATGGTGCTTTTAATATTTTTTTGTTTTTATAAGGCCATCCTGAATAGTTTTCCCTATCATAAAAACCACACATGAGTGCTGTTCAAAAATAATAATATTTTAAGCCCATTAAAAACATGTCCTTTACAATAGAAATGCTTAAAACTATTCACGTAATGTGGACAAGTTTCCATTTGTGAGAGACTAGTGCTTGAAAGCATTGCAAGCAACGCCTGTGGACCCTGTGGTACAAGTCACTAGGGCCCTACGACCCTTCATATTATGCACAAGCTTACATTGGGTGATATTAAGAGACTGAAGAGAATTAAAAATTAAATGAAATATTAAAAAAGAACACACAAAAAATACACATAGGATAAAAAAAACAAGGTAATTAGAAGACTAAGAGAAAACTAGAGTTATGTTCCTTTCCGTTGAGTCGTACTAGAGGTGTGGCTGTAAGTGTAATTTATGTCGCTTCACATCTTGTTCCCTCGTGATTACCAACACATTGACAGACTGGCTCATCCTCCTTGTTCAGGGAACAGACACCGTTGTTCAGACAATAGCCATGACACGCGTACACTTCACATCTTTCCCCGGAATAACCAGCATTACATCTGTAACATTGGCAATATGAAATGGGTTATAACTTAATTAAACAAGTAGATAAGCACATCGAGTAAAATTTGTTTTACCTGCATTTAGGAAGGTCCTCTTCATTAAAACTGCAGTTACCTTGCAAACAATAGTTCTCACAGACTGAAACATCGCATCTCTCACCGATGTAACCAGGTGTGCATTTGCAAAGAGATTCTCCACTAACTTTCATACCATGAACACAAAACGGCGCATCACAATTATCTGATATTAGACTTGGTAGTGCTGCGCAATTCTCAATTCCCCGATTTTGGTCTACAATTTTATAGTTGGCGGCAATACTGATATGCCCGACGTTATTAAACGTACTCATTTTCGTGGGCACATCTTTACTGTACTCATGATCCTTTTGGACTTGCCAAATAGTTGAATCGCTCTCGCTACTGTTCATCCAGTATATGAAATCATTTGAGACGGTCAACATTTTTCGTGGAGAAAGATTTTCCATGAAATAAAATACCAATGTATCGTTACGACCATTAAAATCTATTTGGCTAAGAAACTCATGACGAGATTCTAGACCTTCAGTCAAGTAAATTAGTTGCGTCTGTGGGTCAATGGCAATACTAGAAATAATTAGATTCAAATATGAATGATATATTGGTTTTTCTATATCGGAAACATTAAGCGGAGCTTTCATTATCACGTTTTTGGATGTCATCCAGTAGATAAATCTGTAAATTGGAAACAAATAAATTACACGAAGTCCAAAATTATTCTGTAAAATAATACATTAATGAACTATCATTAGGGACGCACCCTCTGCAGCTAT
Organism: Antitype chi; assembly: GCA_947359405.1. Classification (NCBI taxonomy): domain Eukaryota; kingdom Metazoa; phylum Arthropoda; class Insecta; order Lepidoptera; family Noctuidae; genus Antitype; species Antitype chi. Next base: position 5,618,632 of record OX375823.1, read on the forward strand.
CCACAGCAATATCCATCGGAATCCCAATATCCAACTTGAATAAGAGTTTACCGTAAACATTGTTCATAGATCCAGGTTTTAATGAATACCAATTAATGCTTTTTTCATTTGTATCACTGAAGAAAAGTGATTCTGTTGCTGGATCGAAGGCGAGACCATGAATTTGTCTGCCGTTTCTCTCAATGAAACATTTGTTTTCCTTTGAAGATATGTCATAACCACAAATAGAGTCGTTGTTGTTCTGTTTGTCGACGTACAGCATCATGTTGTGAACTTCATCGTAAGCTAACGCTGTGAGGTTGTGGGAAGTTAAATTCACGGTGTTTGTTACTGATCCGTTGGTATAAAATATGAGTTGATCTCCTACACCTACGGCGATGTCTGAAACAAAATCATAACATAGGTATAAAAATGTACGAAAAGGAAATTCAAACCAAAGACATTTATTTACAATTTTTATGAATAAAATTATAGAGTTAAGATATTAAGGGGAACCTAGTCGCGGGCTCGAACTCACTGGTGGTCCTGGCTAAAAATCACGCCTTCTCTCTCACCAGGCTTTGTGTCCAACAGAGATAGTATCAGTGATGAGCAGTTAGACGCTAGTCTACGCGCAAAATGTTATTGAGTAAGGATGCAGGATCATTTATAGTAAAACATTCGCGTATAAAATTAAGAAAAGTTCTTAGGGAGATCGGGTTTTATGAAAAAACCACTGCATAAATAAATGACCAATAAAGTTTATTGAACTTTACGATAATTGAACTTTGTCAGTACCGACTTCGTTTTGGAGATTTTACACTTCTTTTATTACCTAAACACCTCCATAGTCAGGTTAAATTAGCAAGAAAAACTAATGTTTGTTGGCTCCTAACTTTTTAATGGCTTTTTTATTTAGTATTGTGTTTCTGTACAGACAATATTAGACAAAACTTGATGAGACAAAACCATGCCATATTTAATTCTTGATGAACATTGTCGAACAGTGGAGTAATACACTTCCGAAGTTTGTATGGGAAAAATGTGGACTTGTTCCACCTTAAAGATCCCAATATGAAAACCCTTTTTCCTGATGGTCATTTGATTTGTAAGAGACCAAATCTATTAATATACTATCTCATGTGCCCCTCCCAGAATTAATTCCTAGATCCGCTTGTGCGGCGATTATCATATTACGAGCAAGTGCAGTGGAGAAATGGCAAACAAACATGTCGTGTGGGTAGGTTTAAATTCAGGGTGACAGGGACATCGACGCGCAAACTGTAACCTTGAAATCAGGACATGATTCTAGCTAGACAGCCTAGAAATTTTAAGCCAGTTAATTTAAAAAAAAAAAATCTCTGCCATAATTTTTACCGATAGGTATTATTGCACTGTTTTATGAAACAGCAGATTTTTGTAAAATAACTAACGAATAATTTCATCGCAAGAGGGTTCTGAATCAAGTACTGAATCCATGGTAGTGCGTCGATGTTCCTGCCACCTTGTATATAAATGTGGAGCGTTATAAAGGTAGAGAAAGACTAAAGAAATGATGGATGGATAAAGTGGAATGTTATTCCACTAATATTATAAATCCCACTAATATTATAAATGTGAAAGTTTGTAAGTTTAGATGTTTGGATGTTTGTTACTCAATCACGAAAAACGGCTTAACGGATTTGGATGAAATTTGGCACACAGATAGTTTGTAACCTGGAATAACACATAGAAAACTTTTTATCCCGATGGTACGTTTCCGTGGGATAATGTTCGACCTCCACGGCGGCGAAGTTAGTTTTTAAATAATTTTACTGTTCCCGTTTGACGCGACGTTCGTACTGTGCAGGCGTTCCAAACATTTTTGAATTTCGTTTGACCGAATATCTAAAGCGATTTCTTTTTCGATTTTCTTTATTTTTCTTTCTATTGAATTTACTCATTTCATTTCATTTTTTTTACATAAATAAGGAGAAAAATCGGTTCACCTTATAAGTAGGTATGGCTTGAAATCTCTGAGACGTCTGTCTGACTGAGTTGATTATCCACTTCCTGTTTAACTTTTGTCAGTGTCACTATGAGTACATACAAATTAATTAACTATCACAACTTCGCCAGGGTGGAGAGTTAAATATTAATTTTATATTTTTTTGTGAGGTTTATAATAATGATTTAATGTTTCTATTACTTTTTGTATATTTTCCCAATTCACTTACCTAAGGCCCAAATATACATAAATAACTTACTTATAGTTGATAAATTATTCAAAATAAACTTAACCTGTCTATTCAATCCTGTTTACTAATTCTGTTACCCTTTCAAGACCTACTTTCGACGTGCATTGGATAGCATATCTTAAAACTTTTCGGCCAAAAATTCGGGATGACCCATTATTAATTTATGAACCAAATTCTTAATTATTAAAATATGATTGCGACTGCTGCACGGGCTTCCTCTACCAACTGAAAGTATCGGCTAAGAGCGAGTCGGACTTGAGTACCTAAGTATTGATGCTGGTATTTTTATTGTGTCTGTAAAACAGCATTAGTGGAAAAAATATATAATTAGGTAATAATAAAATTAAGTTTTTTCGTAATAATGACACCCCATTTTGATCTAGTTGGTAGATACTTTATAATTTTAACATAATATTTTAGCCCCTGAAAATATTACTATCTAGGTTTGCAAGCATAACTATTATTTTAACTATTCGGTTCAATTGTTGTATACAATTTTCATTGTCTACGTAATTACATCATACAATTAAGAATTCTTGGATAGTCAGCTACAAGCCGTAAGCTGTTTAAAAAAAAACTACGCCCCTCGGACTTACCCCAGGAGTGCGCCAACCCCACGTACATCGCTACCAACGCCAGCACACACTGCGTTCTAAACATTTTATACTTCAGAAATAAAATGTTGTTTCAACAGAGGTAGATGAGGTCCACCGCTGGTGATCGCTCTCGAGGAATTAAACGAAGAACAAAACACTGTTTTTCCGAAAACATAGTGTTAAACACATTGTTATCTTATCAGTGACCACGCATATTGTTCACAGTGGTATCCAATTATATTTTATGCAAAACTAGCTTCTGCCCGCGAGTTCATTCGCGTGGAGGTCGTAAGTCACCATAATAATATACTAAAATAATAGCCACATTTTATAAAACTTACCTGTATACTACGCTTTTAGTTTTTGTTTTAGGAGCCAAAATATAAGGAGCATCAGGACTGTGGTGATGCGGGAGAAAGTGACGTACAGCGGATTATAGAAATAGCTCGTGTGGAGTCGGAGCGGCTTGTTGTATTGTGCATGCACCGGCCTCCGTCATCGATTTATGATTACTTTGAACGATGTGTTACAATAAAATTGTAAATTAGGAAAAAAAATTGTATGTGGTGATCGTATTGTCAATTTAACAGAGGACTCGTCGTTGTGCCTAAATATTGAAGCTTAGCTTTGTGACATACACTGTTAGAAAAAATCGAGATTAACTGCTTTAGAGACATCCAGTTTTGTTTACCAAATCAGTCTTTGTTTACCAAAGCGGATACTGAACAAGAGTCTGCAACTCGCGCCAGCTTTCGTGTGGCTCTTGAAATCGGATAACGTGGAAAACCATTTGCCGATGAAGAAATGATAAAAAATGCTTGATTGCAGTAGCTGAAGAAATAATATGCCCCGAAAAGGTTAAATTTATTTTCACCTCACAACCTCGGAAAGATTCCGTTTGTCATTCGAAATCTGCGTGCAAAAGTGCATTTTACTCGCTAGCGTGGATGGAGTTTTTGAAATTCGAACCTTTCTATTCAATAATTTTCTATACAGCCAGTCCATTGAAAATGCATTAATACTTATTTCATATCCAACCCCATTTTTAGAATAATCGCACTGGCCAGCAAGACAACTGCATCAAAAAAAAAAACTTAAAAAAAATCGTCTCTATTCAATTCGCTTTCCATAATTTTGGTTTGTTTTTTGATAAAATCGTAAGAAATCATAAATTATGAGCGAGTCCAGCAGCGATGAGGATATAAATTTAACACCTACAGAGTTAGTGCACGCGGAAATTACTGATTTACGGCGCGCAGTGATATGATTAAGAACAAAAATCCAAACCTGAAATAAATGGTTTTTTTTTTTTTAAATATCAAAATTCGTCTTTGTTGGAATTGTATAAGAGTTTTCCACTGGTACAATTTGGTACATACTCAGCCTACAACGTTTCCACTGCTCGGAACACAGGCCTCCTCTCCGTGGGAGGGAGTAGGCCGTAATCCACTACGCGGGCCCAGTGCGGGTCAGTAGATGTCACATGTCTTCGAAGTTTTGGTTCTAGGACATGCCGGTTTCCTCACGATGTTTTCCTTCGCCGTTTGAGAGCAGTGGTGATGAAATTATTTACACATAGTAATGCGCCTGGCTGGGTTCGAACGTACGACCTACAACTCGTAAGTCGCGGCCGTTACCACTAGGCCACCACTGCTCTTTCTTTTTGTACAATTTGATCATTTGCATAAATTTGCTTATGGGGGCGTCCATTAACTACGTGAGGCGTTTAGGGGGGGGGAGGGGGTCGAGTCGAATCTCACCCAATCTCACGTGGGGGGAGGGAGGTTCTCGGCAAATATCACGTAATTTATATTTTTTTCCGCAAAGAAACAATGTAACATTACGAGAAAACCGGGCTAAATGATGTCGAACATGTTTTTTCGCCAATATGGCTAAATCCTACAAAATAATATTTATTGCGGTGACGCGAACGCCACAAAGTAGCACAGTAGCTCCTCGATGGTTAAACTGCCACCGGCCAGCCAAATGCTACGCATAAATTCAACGCAAATAAGCACAGATTAACGTTTTTACACTAAAGCCACGTATTTGAAATATCTCACGTGATATTATGGGGAGGGGGAGAGGGTCGAGCCAAATATCATGACATCTCACCAGAGCGGGGGTGGGGGTCGACAAGTCGCGAAAATTGCCTCACGTAATTAATGGACGCCCCCTATGGGTTGTTTTCTGTTTTTGGTACTACTTACTTGTGTGAGAAAACGTTTTCCAAGATGAAGTACACAAAGGATGTTTACAGATCTAAATTATCCGATGAGCATATCAGTGGGGGTCCGGTCATCCATCTTGATTAAAACGTTTACATTGGAATTAGACCCAGGTTTAAATGAAATCTAATTAATGCTCTTTTTATTAGTATCAGTGAAGAATAGTGTAGCTGTTGCCGGGTCAAAGGCAATACTGTTCCTTTTGATGAAACATTTGTTTTCCATGGAAACTAAATTATAACTACATACAGCGTCGGTGTCGCTCTGTTTGTCGACGTACAGCATCATGTTGTGAACTTCATCGAAAGCTAACGCTGTGAGGTTGTGGGAAACGAAATGCACGGCGTTTGTTTTTGTTCCGTCGGTACCAAATATAAGTTGGTCTCCTAGACTTACGGCGATGTCTGAAACAAAAGAACAAAATTTTACTTTACCAAGCTGATTGGCAAATAATCCAGAGTTGTGTAATAAGTTTGTATCACAATCGGGGGTACACACGATGCTCGAAAATATAAAACTTTTTGTGGCAACCTTGATTTAGCGCAGTGTAGTTGATTGATATCTAAAGTTAAAATACGGCAATTAATGCGTTTTGAACCGTATATAAGAGAAGCTGAGATATTATATGTATATACAGGAAAAGTTTTGATTCAGTGCGCAATTTTTTTTAAATTTTTCGTCGGTTATACAAAAAAAAAACTGTATTTTGACCGCGTAGGTATTGCACTTTTCTATGAAACAGCTGATTCTTTTCTGTAAAATCGTGCAAAAATTTCTTCGGTGGGGGGTCTAGAATGGTATGCTGAATTCATGGTTACAGGTTGCGCACTGGTTAAAAATTTATCCTGTATAAAGACTATAATAACTGAATACCATCTCAATTAAATTTGCTTAAATAAATGTTATATGCGTTAAGGTCCAAGCCTATTTCTTATTTTTAGGCTTATAACTGCTACCCATGAATCAATAAATAAACCAGAACATATTGAAAAATGCATGTACCAATGTTTACGTAAGCAGGGGAGGGGGGGGGGGGGGGGTGTAAGAGCTTTGCTTACTTTTGCTGACGAGGGGAGGGGGTGGGGGTTAATAATTGCAAAAAATCTGCTTACGTAATACTTGAATGGCCCCTATGTAATCGTAGTAGCTAAACACGTCTCATATAGTAGATAAAACACTAGTGTTTTTGTAACTTACAATGTTTACTTTAAAACGTAAATCGGTATTCCCGAAGAGACGAGAACACAATATGATGCTATACAAGAAAGGGTCACCGAGTTATCTTTGTGATGAGAAAAATATCCACTTAAGCATAGGGAACTCTTATCTACCAGTCTCTTATCACCATTCTGAAAACACCTATTTATGTTCCGAGACACAAGCGTTGGGCTTTAGAATCACAAGAACAATCCCCAGCGGTGGATCTGGTCTGTTGGAACAACTTTGTATTTCTGAAGTTTAAAATGTGTAAGCTGCACTGTATGCTGGTGTTGGCGGCGCTGTACGTGGGGTTGGCGCAGTCCTGGGGTGAGTACAAGGATTGCAGTTTACTTTTCACCTACTTTTAGGGCTTAATGGTGGATAATTTTTATTGTACGATTTTTCTACTACCTACGTACACTGTTTAATGCGCAATATCTTAGTTAACATACGATGATTTTATTTATACAGCAATTTCGCCAAATAAAATGCTTGCGCACAAGTATCGCAATATTTTAATTTTTAATGGGCCAAGACGGTGTCCTATAATTTTGATCTAGCTAGTGGCAGAAACGAGTTTTTAATTATCACGATATAACTTCATTTTCGCATTACAAAATTTATTTTATTTCTAAGCTAAGGTAATAGTATAAGTATTATTAATCTCAGACACCGAATATAACATTATTACTCAGTTACACATACAACTCCGTTTTTACACGCTTTAATACATATTAGCTTCACTTGTATGTTTGTTTGTTTATATGTTTGTATGTAACCGACTCCTTTGAGCGCGATTTTGACCCACTTTAAACGGTCAGATTTCATTGAAACTTTGTAAACTTGTCGAGGACCGATGACAATTCAATAATATAAAAAAAGAGAAAAAAAAAAACACGTTTTTGTAGTTAGCAGAATTAAAAAATAGAAAATAAATAATAGTTTAAAAAACTAAAAAACACGCTTTAAAAACCAAACTAAAAAAGGAGAAAATAATTTAATTCAATTAAAAAGCGTGGGGTGCTTTTTGATGTATTTTTATAATCAATTAATGTCAAGCACCCCACGCTTTTTAATTGAATTAAATTATTTTCTCCTTTTTTAGTTTGGTTTTTAAAGCGTGTTTTTTAGTTTTTGAAACTATTATTTATTTAATAATAGCGAGAGCAAGCAAGACGTTTATGTATATAATAGTTGGGGTATTGTGTAAGCGTATTGAGTAACTGAAATTCTTACGAAAACCATATACGTTAAAATTTCAATAGTAACAAATCGTCATCATTTCAGTCGAAAGACGTCCGTCCACTGCTGGACCCCCCCAAGCTCCGCCACTTCGACCGGTTCTTTGCTTTCCGCATCCAGCGGACTCCTGCGGCCCTCACAAGGTCCTCGGTCCACCTCGTGGGGGCCTTCCAACTTTATGTTTTCCGGTGCGCGGTCGCCACTCCAGAACCTTTCGGCCCCATCGGCCATCTGTTCTGCGAGCAATGTGCCCTGCCCACTGCCACTTAAGTTTGGCAATTCTTCGAGCTATGTCGGTTACCTTGGCTCTTCTGTGGATCTCTTCGTTCCTGATTCGATCACGCAGGGAAACTCCAAGCATAGCCCTCTCCATTACACTTTGGGTGACTTTAAGCCTTCTTATGAGGCCTATTGTGAGCGACCACGTTTCGGTTCCATATGTCATCACTGGCTGTTGCCAGTGATGACTTATGGAACCGAAACGTGGTCACGTTGGTCAAATTCGTCTTGAGACACTGCGGTATGTAGGATGAGAAGATGCCCAGCCGAGTCGGATTCGACGATTGACCTGTTTATCGAAATTGTACCTACCTAACTGGTCAGTTTGTCCTAGGTAAAATAGCAAATATTTGACTATTCAACACGAGCATGAGAATGCTGTGACCACAGCATTGTTTAAAAGTTGCTTCAACATAAAGTTAGTCGCCTGTATATTAAATAGCTTGGTCGACTATACATAATGAAAAAGTAAATGTCAGTCAGCGAAGTGAACTACGTAACCAATCACAGAGCTCTATCCAACGTAATGCATTCGCATAGTCAAGTTACCCTCTGACATAGAAAATTATACGGCTTAAATTTTAATTTCTTCTAGGTTTCTAAATCCAAGGTTTATATGCTATTGGGTTGAAAATTTATTTTTTCCTGTTCCAGACATTGCCGTGACGATAGAAGATCAACTAGATTTTTGCACCAATGAAAACGAAATCCACTCTGAAAGCCTTCAATTTAGAGATCTCACAGCATTGGCTTATGATGTAGTTCACAACAAGCTGCTATTCGTTGACAAACAAAGCAATGACGCCTCTATATTTAGTTTTAACATATTTAGTAAAAAATACGAATCATTAGTTAAGAGAAAAGCATACGAAAATATCCAGGGTCTCGCTTTCGATCCAGTCAATAGATTACTCTTCTGGACAGACACATACGAAAGAAGCATATATTGGATTTCTTTAAAGCCTGGATCAAAGAATAATATTTATGGTAATCTTTTGATCAAGATGGATGATGAGATTCCCAGAGCTATTGCCGTTGATAGTTGTAGAGGGTACGTTCCTAATGACAGTTTTATAACTCATATAGATTTCTGAATTGTGTGACAATTTATAAAGATTTACGAATTACAGGTATATTTACTGGACCAACACAAACAGCAAGAAGCCCACTATAGAGAGAGCTCGTTTTAATGGCTCCGAGCGAGAAATTGTTATTGACAGCAACATTTACCTGCCAGTCAGCTTGGCCATTGACCAACAGACGAAGAAAATATACTGGACGGATGACAGAGAAGGTGTACACTATTCAATTGAAAGTGCAGATCTTAATGGAAAAAACAGAACTACATTATGTGTTGGAACATATCATCAACCAAATGCATTGACCGTGTCTAAAGATTCCATTTACTGGGTGGACTGGGGCTACAAATCTGTCTGGCAATTACCGAAGAATGCATCTATTGGTGCGGAACCAAAAGAAATTAGAAACTTTAAAAGTAAAATGCCTTTCGGTATTGCTGCCAACTATAAAATTGAGGATCAGACTGCAGGAACTAACGAATGCGAAGTACTAACAAGCCTACCTGGTTTTACCGGCGAGCGATGTGATGTTTCAGTCTGTCTGAACTATTGTTTGCATGGAGACTGTACTAGTGATGTTGAAGGTTACCCCAAATGCAGGTAAAACGTTATTTCAGTCCTTTTCTTACTTTGTGTATGATCTTAAAATGACCTTGATTGACAATTTCTTTATAGACCTTGATATAATATGTAATTTATAATATCATTGTTTTGACAAGCAAAAAAAACCATAGGGTGTAGACCACGCCTTGACAAAGTAGTATTCCATCAGTGATAACATTGTTGGAAACGTCATAATTGTATGGAACTGACTGCCATAAGCTACTGAAAAGCTTATGTCAATACTGTTAAAAGTCGTTGTAGTAAATTAATAAGTGACAATAAGTTTAATTTCGAAAGTTTTTGCTTTTGTATTTTCGTCTTTTTAGAAATCTGCACTAACCTTTTTTTTTTCTTATAAACAAACTCAGAAAAGTGCTCCAATTTTTTTTTAAATGTTATGTTACAATATTGCACATTAACATTGGGGAAGGACTTCCATGCAGGTAGAACAAGGATTACAGTATGAAGATCTCCTTGTTTAATTTAAGTTCTACCCAATTTCACCTAACCAATGTTTCAGATGTAATGCCGGTTATTCCGGGGAAAGGTGTGAAGTGTACGCGTGTCATGGTTATTGTCTGAACAACGGTGTCTGCTCCCTGGACGAGGAGGATGAGCCAGTCTGTCAATGTGTTGGCAATTACGAGGGAATAAGATGTGAAGCCGATAAATATGCCATGTTCACCGAAGCCCCTACGTTCTACTCAGCAGAAACAAACCTTACTCTAGCTGATTTACTGACAAATTAGCGCTAGCCTACTGCTAAAATTTCAGTTATTGTTGAAGTATTATCTTTTTGATTGATCAATTAATTAAGCAACCATTTACTCATTTGATTTTTGAATCCATACTTTTAATATTATAAATTCGAAAGAACTCTGTCTTTCTGTCTATATCTTACTTTTTCACGTCTAAACCACTACAACTGCAGGTATTCTGATGAAATTTGGCAAGAAGATAGATGGCATCCTGGGGAAGGACATTGGCTACTTTTTTCTTAAAAACAAGCCAAAAACGGGGTGATATAGGGGATGCAAGATTGTGTGGGAAACCTAGCATTTCTTAAGTAAGGGATATAACATTTTTAATGTATGCTTTTGGTAAGAAATAAAACATTATTTGATTCACTGTCTTTGTAAAATCATCCCCTGAGGGAGTAAAATTGCTGATGCATTTAAAATTCACACGATTGTTGAAATTTTTCTGTATCTCTTTTATGAGATTTAAGGAATTTGAATTAAAGTCAGCAGAACGCATATCATGAGGTTTTATTAATTATTTTAGTATTTATTACATAATTATTACTATTTGAAGAAATAAAGTAACTCAGCTAATATTATATGTTGGCACAACGTGGTCAATGGCGGCGCTAGAGCACAGATTACCAGATGTGTCACTCTATGTACTTTTTTAAATCTTTATTTAAGGAGCTTGGTCAACAAGACTAAGTCGCTCCGTAAGGCTTTCTTATAATATAAATAATACAGCATTTCATAATTATAATAAAGTCCTTACAAATTAATCTAAAACTATCTTCTGCGGATACCAATCCGCACAAGTTTATACAATAACTTCGCTGTTTCTGACAAGGGAAATGCTAAAATATTATTGCATCTTCCTACCTCTTTAACATCAACACCGAAGTGTAATAATAACTCTGCTCTGAGATCTTCGTTCTGGACACACTCCACCATGATCTGAAGAACGTCTTCCACTTTCCCACATTCTGTGCAATTGGGGGAAGGAACTTTCTTCATTAAATATGCAAATTTATTTAAAGGGATATGTCCAGAGCGAAGTCTGAGAGCTATCACAATTTCTGTTCTGCTTAAAAAACATGAATCGAACCATGGCGATTTCCATGGTTCTCCTTGTATTTTTTTATACCACACCCCCTTATCCACAGACCTCCGATCAAAGTGTTCCCTCCAGTTTAAAAAACAATGTTCCCGCATAGATCTCATGCAATCTGTATAAAATGGCTGGATGTCATTAAACATCCACTTGAAGCTATGCTGTCACTTGAAGCTAATCTTGCTAATTGGTCTACCTTTTCGTTACCTGCTAAACCCACGTGAGAGGGGATCCACTGTATGATAACATTTTTTGAATTGGCCCTCAATCTGATAATAAAGTCTATAATTTTGTAAGCTATCGGTGTTCCTCTGACATCAGAGGTACATCGAGCTAAATGTTGAACTGAACTTTCAGAGTCTGTTATAAAAATGATAAAATTGGAGTGTTCAATAGATTCTATGTATGCAATTCTTCCAATAACTTAACCATAATATTTATAGCTGATTGGAGAACATTACAAGCGGATTCAATATTTTTATCTATAACATTAATAGCAAAATTATCTGCATATTGTGAAACAAACGCATTATTTATTGAATTACAAATATCATGTGTCGCCACATTGAATATCAAGGGAGATAAAGGGTCACCCTGAGCCAAACCACGACCGGTACTTCTTATGACGTCCAAGTTATCTAATTTAATTTTAAGAAATCTTAGGCTTAGAAAGTTCCACAAATAAGTACATATTTTTGAGCCAACTCCCAATGTATCTAAAATTAACTGATTTTAATTACTTAATAATGTCACGCGCCGTCATATGTAATAAATATACATTTTGTTACAATTATGATTTCAATTCAACCTATGTAGGAAATATTTGTTGCATTTAAAATTTATTATGCTATTGATAACATCGTGCGTTAAAACTGTTGATTATGGACGTTCTGACGTCGCACACACAAGAAGCACCAGGCGCCTAGGTGCACGCTGCGCTGTTTGTCGATGTCATTGTACTTGTCGTTAAAGATCGAACTGAGATCCAAATCAGTTTGGAGAACTGGCATCAGAGACTGGAGAATGTAGGCTTGAAAATCAGCAAAACTAAAACTAAATTTAATATAATTATGTTTTGCAATTCTTGGCAGTCTCTCTCTAGTTCTGGAGCCATATCGCTTGATGGCGCGCATCTCCCAGTCGACTCTTACTTGTGGTTCTCGGTTCACTCGTGCAAAGCAATGGTGAAGTAGTTCGGATGGTTAAGCACAGAATTAACACTGGCTGGATGAAATCGCGACAGGTCACGGGAACATCTGTGACTCCCGCATTCCACTCAAACTTAAGGGGAAGATATATAAAACAATGGTTAGACCTACGGTCTTGCACGGGTCAGAATGTTGGCCCACAAAAGGGATGAATGAAAGGCAATTACATGCAGCTGAAATGAGAATGTTACGAAGGATGTGTGGTGTTATGGATAGAATAAGAAATTAGTACATAAGAGGAAGCCTGAAAGTGGCATCGGTATCTGAAAAGCTCTGTGGAAATCGTTTGTCATGATACGGGCATGAGATACGGAGGAATGAGGATTGTGTGTCGTGTTGTAGGCAGATGTGACTACTAGGATGACGACTGATGTAGAGATGTGGAAGTAAAAGACATGTTGCGCCGAAATGATAAGAGTAGGAGAATAATGCTGATGACTCTAAAATTGGAAAATAAAAACAGCTGTTTCCTGCATTTTGATCGCGTAGGTATTTCACTTTGTATTGATTAGCAGTTCCTTATATATAGTATGTCCCGCGTTTCGTTTAACACCCTGCAGTAGTAACATCTTAGCTTATTCCATAACATTTTCTTATTTTGTAGTTCGTTGTTCACGAGTTTAAGTATTAATTAATTTAAATTTACCGCATTTGTACGTCCAGATAAGACGTTATTAATATAATTCGTCTATCGTCTATTGCTACCTATACGATAGACGAATTCTGTTAAATAATTAAATATATATTCATACAAAACAGGAAAGAGGTTATCGAACCAAGAAAACATAATAGGCTATTCTAGATTGTATTTTAATATAGGTATGTATATCTACAGTGTTGCCAACTTAGATGTACAGACGCCAGCTCATCAAGCTATCCGAAAAGGTAAAAAATTTCCAATTGAACATGAACCTTATCCTTTTGTGAGAAAGTTGAAAATCTATCAAAGAAATTTGACAGATTTATTATCAACAAATATTTATCCCTAACAAATATTCGTCCATTGTTAACACATATTTGTCCATAATAATATTATTCAGGCTGGCATATATTCATTTTACAGAATAACTTCTGTCAAATCTCCACCTATTTGATTGCGACCGCTTTTCATCGTGTTTTCATCGTTTCGTTTACCTTTTTACGTATCCTACTACTCGTATAACAAATAATCGTCACAAATAATGTGCTTTTAGTTCTCAAGATTGACAACGATACATCCCTCTAGATAAACCAGTCATAAAAGTTAGAAAATGTCGCAGGATTCTCTTGTAAACGGTTCCTACCGCATCTGGCGTATTTTTATATTTGGATATCAAACAACTATATTGCACCAAAGCAAGGTTGGCACAAAAAAGGTTGATATTTTCAAGCAGGGCTGCATGAAGCTGAGAGCAGTGGTGGCCTAGTGGTAACCCAGACAGGCGCTTTATTTAGTGTAAATTATTTCATCACCACTACTCTCAAAACGGTGAAGGAAAACATCGTGAGGAAACCGTCAGAACATGCAACAGTTCCTGAACTGTTTGGCGTTCACGGTACAAAAGTCAGTAAGACATCTGTTTGCAAATGCACATCTAGTTACATCGGCGCAAAATGCGATGTTTCAGTCTGTGAGAATTAGTTTACAAGGTGACTGCAGTTTCAATGATGACGGTCTTCCTAAATGCAGGTTCTATTTTGTACTCCTGATGGTTTCCTTGGTTAAATATAAGCATAATCTGCCTTTAACGTTCCCATTGCTGGGCCATAGGCCTCCTCTCTATGAGAGCCCACTTCACTCTGTCCCATTGTGTAGATTGTTGTCACATGTCTTTTCGAATTTTTTTGTTAGAAAAGAGCACATTTACTGACGATGTTTTTCTTTACCGTTATGACTGCAGTGGTGACGAAATAAATTACACCAAATAAAGTGCGCGCTTGATTGCAAACCAATAACCAATAACCGTAGATGAAGGCTGTTACCACCGGGCCACCGCTATTCACAATTTTGCATTTGTTCCTTTAATATGTTTAAAAAAACATGGTTGAATATTTATGTTTGATATCGTCACTATTTCAGATATAATGCCGGTTATACCGGGGAAAGATGTGAAATGTACGCGTGTCATGGTTTTTGTCTGAACAATGGTACCTGTTCCATGAATGAGAAGAGTGAGCCAGTCTGTCAATGCCAAGAAGGTTATGTAGGTGATAGATGCGAGGTATTACACTGTCTGAACTACTGTATCCAAGGCGAGTGTAGTTTCAATGAAGAAGGACACCCTAAATGCAGGTATAACAAAAGTACTGTTACTTTTGCTATTCTCCTCGTTTATTTAAGTTATACCCCATTTTGGGCACGCCAAAATTGTAGCGGTAAGACTCCTCTTTAAGGAGTGGAGTGAGAGGCGCCACGGAGTCCTCACCTTCCACCTGACACAAGTCTTCACCAGACACAGCTGTTTCGGGAGGTTCCTGTTTCGGATAAGGCGGGAGGAAACGCCCGGGTGCTACCACTGTGTAGATCGCCCTGAGGACACGGTGGAGCATACGGTGGAGTTCTGCCCAGCTTGGGGGGAGCACCGGCGTGTCCTTGTGAAGGCGATTGGTGGCGGCGATCTCTCGCGTCCGGCCCTGGTCCAGGCCATGGTACGGCGCGAGAGGGCATGGAAAGACGTCATTTCCTTCTGCGAAGCAGTAATGCTCGCAAAGAGGGAGGCGGCGCACGTGAGGGAGAGGCAGTATATGCGCTCTCACGGCCTTATTCACCGCAGGAGACGCCCTGGGCGTCGGGAATCCCAGGTTGATTCCCGGTCACCGTAGGCGTGGGCTTGCGGATGGCGAGTAATGGGTAGCTCGCCAAGCCCGGGTCGACGGCTCGTTGTGTTCCACGCGCGCCTCAAAGAGATGTCAGCACCAACTGGTGGGGTCCGCAAGGGCCGCTTCTTGCCAGAGGTGCAGGTTGTTCGAAAGAGGTACAGTGGCCCCTAGCAACCAGGCAATTGAAGGAACACCGGTGGGTTTTAGTCAGTAAACGTCTTTCACGTCCTCCCGCTCCACTCAGAGCGGGAGAAATTATTTGCTACTCATTGTCACCACCATCTGAGCCGCAAAATGTCCAGTGCTGAATATAGGCCTCCCCAATGGATTTCCAGAGTACAGAACCCGTTTCAGGCGGCCGGCATCCAGTTACTTCCTGCGACCTTTATTTGGCCGACTCGCTGCGCTTGCTGGTAAGTGGTTTCCACTCGAGAACTCTTCTGCGCTATCGGACATCAGTTCTACGCGCTATATACCCACCACCGCCCACTTTCCGACTGCCACTTGTCGATGGTGGTGTTTTCAGGCCACCGAATCCACCGTTATGACACCACAAGGAAAAAAAAAGATCAAAAAAGAAAATGACAAAATAATGAAAACGTTTGCGACATAATGAGTAATACTAAAGTAAACATACATACATAAGACGTATGTACGACACACAAAAGAAAAGTAGTAATAAACACTCAATAAACAAGTTTAAAGCGCCACCGAACCGATATTATTTTTGTTCTAATTCACCGAATTGAATTACTTTAGTTTTTTGCGGGAATACACAGTGAGGTAGCGACCGTTGCTCCACGTCGAGCGCTGACTACAGCTAGGTGAGAGCGGGAGGGCGGGCCCTACAATGCCGTATGCAAACGATGGCTGTATCACTTTTGTTCACCGGAATGAGTATATTTCTCTGGACACCTGTGTTTTCACTTATCAGTAAACTCACTGGGTAAGAGTGGATAAGAGTAATAACACTGTTTGTCAATACCATAACTACTGGCTTAGTGAATAAAAGTAAACGGAAAACCAAATAACAAATAGTTTTTCTTGTACGAGGCACATTACTACCTATCAGAATCGTAATAGGGACAGCCACCGAGGTGACAAATTTAGTGGTTTAACATTTTTTAAATATAATTTACTAAAATCCTAACCAAAATGTATTTATAATTGCGTTAATTATCTAGATTACCTCATTTTAATAGAAGTTAATATAATTAAAAACATTAATCTTATTTAAAACAGCAATGTCTATGAAATGCAAAGTAAGTAGCGTAATAACAGAATAAGAGGTGGAAAAATAATGAAAACTGACTAGACAACTTTATGAAAATAACCATAAAAACAAAACTTTATTAAATACTGACAGAACTATACTCCATTTGAAATAAGATTCAACATTAATCTTTTTTTTACAGTCAGTTCAACCGATTTTGAGTTCTAACTCGAGGGCATAAGGATGGCAAGCAAAAAAGTGGTTACAATATCAACTGCTTACGCCATTGTTTGTGATGCCATTTATCATGCTACCAACGCAATAGAAGTCAAAATCAGTTGAACGGATTGTAAAAAAGGTTTATTTTAATGTCTAATCTTATTTCAAACGGAGTATAGTTCTGCGGGAGTCTTTCAACTATACGTCCAAAGACTTCCATAAGGTCCGTCTCATTGCGTAAGAGCTTCGCTTTGTTACCGGGCTTACGTCGCGACGTTTTAATGTCTAATCTTATTTCAAACGGAGTATAGTTCTGCGGGAGTCTTTCAACTATACGTCCAAAGACTTCCATAAGGTCCGTCTCATTGCGTAAGAGCTTCGCTTTGTTACCGGGCTTACGTCGCGACGTTTTAATGTCTAATCTTATTTCAAACGGAGTATAGTTCTGCGGGAGTCTTTCAACTATACGTCCAAAGAATTCCATAAGGTCCGTCTCATTGCGTAAGAGCTTCGCTTTGTTACCGGGCTTACGTCGTTCTCCCGCTCTGGGTGGAGCGGGAGGATGTGTCAGACTTTTAGTGACTAAAATACACCCATGTTCCTTAAATTGCCTGTGTGCCAGGGGCCACGGTATTTCTTTCGAACAACCCGCACCCTCGTCGTGCAAGAATACGGCCATGCGTAAATGCCAGCCGAGACGTTAGACTGCCTCCTGTGCTGGTCGAAATACCTGACGGTTCATTTACGTACACCGAGTACATAAGTAAAAAGGAAATCAACTATTGCATAACTTCTTCCATTTCTGAAGTCGGTTAATAATATGGCAATACACAGGAAAGGGTTACCGAATTGCATATCAGGTTAAGTATATTAATTAACAGGAATTCTTATCAAGCAGTTTCTTATCACCATGCAAAATGCATAAATGACCTTCTATATTGGGAGAACACTGCATTTGGTTTTAGAATCCAAAGAGCGATCTCCAGCGGTGGACGTAACATATACCGTTGTTGAAACAACTTTGTATTTCTGAAGTTTAAGATGCGTAGAACGCAGTGTGTGCTGGCGTTGATAGCGCTGTACGTGGGGTTGGCGCACTCCTGGGGTGAGTACGAGGAGCCTAGTTTATCTTTCAAAGACTTACGGTTTCATGGCTGAGTTTTTTCATCGACATATGTTTGAGTCTATTGTGTTGCACCACTTCTTCTTCCCAGCTAAAGCACTAGGAAGTGGTGAATCGCAGGGACTGTCTTATGTAACTTTGAAGTTCGAAAAGTGCTAATTCAAAGCCTAATTTGAATTAAATGACTTTTGATAGAAAAAATATGGCGAGTGTTTTTTCTATTAATGTAGGTGCATCCTTGCTAGAAATCGCAGACCAAACCGGGATGTTTTTCGACGGCGCGTTCTATTCCACGCGCGCTTCAAGGAGATGCCAGCATCAACTGGTAGGGTCAGCAAGGGCCGATGCCTGCCAGGGGTGCGGGTTATTCGAAAGTGATACCGTGGTCCCTGGCACACAGGCAACTGAAGGAGCGGGTGGGTTTTAGTCAGTAAAAGTCTGACATGCCCTCCTGCTCCACCCAGAGCGGGAGAAGTTATCTGATGATTACCCACCCAAAAAAAAACCGTGATGTTCTTGACACACACACACACACACTTCAGCCGAAAGACGTCCACTGCTGGACACAGGCCTCCCCAAAAGGGGGGGGGGGGAGGTTTGCCATAATCGCCACGCTTAGCAGGCGGGTTGGCGATCGCAGTATGGTGTTAAAATGCATAGAGAATGCTGCTGCCCATTCTCTAGTAAATCACTTAGTCGCCTTTTACGACACCCACGGGAAGAAATGGGATGGTGCTATTCTTTTACGTCCGACAACACATGGATTGTTTTTATACAGCAGTTGCGCCCAATAGTTTAAAAAAAATCTTTGCCCACAAGTATTGAAATATTTTAAAAAATTGGGTTCCATACCCAAAGGGTACCAACGGGACCCTTTTACTTAGGCCGCGCTGTCCGTTCGTTTGTCCGTCTTTCCGTCTGTCACAGGGCTGTATCTTTTGAACCGTAATTATTATTATTATTATTAATCATTTTAATTCAGAATTAATTATTACATTCCATAATTTGTTAGTAAAAAATACTTAAAACTACGTTAGTAAAATTATTAAATTATTGTACAAATTGACCTACTCGTATTACATTTAAACATTACCAAAATTGAGCTACTTAATATTATAGAGGGCACCACCCGAGCCGTGAATTGAATTCCAGTGTCTCACAACTGGGCAATCAACCCTTTCCAATATGGTATTCAGAAGGCTGTTGGTGCTGCCCTGCACGCGGCGCATCAGGGAGGCCACTCTCTTACGAACGATCGCCCTAAAGCAATCCGTTTTGGCCTTAGCAAACATACCTGATGCACTACAAAAGCGAGGCAACCCCAACAACATAATACGTTGACACTTTAAACATTCACAGAGGCTAAACTACTATAGCTTCTATAAAAAATATCAATAAGAATAAATAAAATTCAATTAAAATGAGAAGACGCGTATTTTTTCGGCGGTTTTCGCATTGTGTTTAAGAAAAATAAAATGTACTGTGATACGGAATCTTTCGTGTACGAGTCAAATTCGGACTTGGCCATTTGGCCAAATGCGATTAAAATATTTTAATGTAACAGGGGCCAAGACGATGTGTTTTAATTTTGAATTTTTTTTTTCTTGTTGATTAAGGACGTTATGACTTCGGACACATAAGTAGCACGAGGCACCCTGGTGCACGCTGTTTGCCGTTGACAATGTTCTTGTCGATAAAGATGGACCTGAGATCCAGAGCATTTTTGGAGAACTGGCATCAGAAACTAGAGAATATAGAGTTGAGAATCAAGACAATTAAAACTGAATATATATTCTGAAATTACGGCAGTCTCTCTCCAGTTCTGGACCCATAGCACTTAATGGTGCGATTCTCCCAGTCGACTCCTCTTGCGGTATCTCAGTTCGCTCGTGCAAAGCAATGGCAAAATTGATCGCACTGTTAAGCAAAGAACACACACTGGGTCGATATAACGGGGTTTATTTAAAAAACGTTGGTTAACGTAAAGATACTTCAACGTTTAGACTGACTCAGACTTAAAGGCTTAAACGTCAAAAATGTATGGTTTCACCGTCGCTAATCATTACTTAACTTTAAGCAACGCTTATGAATAAACGGGGAACATGGCAGCAGTTTAACTTAAGCGGAAGATTTATAAGACTTTTGCATACTGCTGTGATGAGAATTCTAAGAGGTATATGTGGTGTTACGCGAATGGAAATAATAAGAAATGTGTACCTAAGATGCACACAAACACTAGCTTTGAAATCGTAATAAAATTACCAATAGAATTAGCATAATTAATCTCGATTATGATTGTAAATGTAATGCTTGGTCATTCCTAGCATCAGGTGGAATGATACTGACAGCAATCACAATTGTTAATCTGCCATTTTTGTTTTTAATATTTTATTTGTTTTTACAACGATTGTATTACCAAGACAAAACCATTTCGCTGCGGGAAAACAATCATTAAAATTTCACCGTGTTTAAGGTGTATTTATTCATACACGAAATATCTGAAGGGGTCATTGTACTCATCATTATGAACAACTTTTACTATGGGACCAAACCTGAAATCGCGAAAAAAAATCAGCTGTTCCCTACATTTATGTTCGCATAACTCGTCAAAATTTAGGGAACAGCTGGTTTTTTTTCTCGATTCTAGGTTTGGCCCCATAGTAAAAGTTGTTCATAAGATGACTACAATGACCCCTTCAGTTTTTCGTGTATGAATAGGTAGACCTTATATAGTTGACCAGGGCCTCGAGTCTGCTATTACAATAGTGTCAGAATGGTCTATCGTTGATTTCATAATTGTTGATTTTGACAAGTTTGGTAATCTACTAATAAAATGGCGTCATTATGACTTTCCAATGGTCAGCCACTGACACTCCATTGAAAGAAATGGCATTTATTGGTAATCTCGTACATAATGACAAATGAATGAATGACTTAATTTACGAACTTCCTACTACTTTAGATTGCTTATAACACTAATAAATATTATGTAAAACATATATAAATGAAATCTGGCATGAATAAATGTTCAAATTTAGTAGTCGTTTTTCGAAAATCATTTCTACTAACGAGTTTTATAATAATGGCAATACGAAAATGCCATTATGACACAATTCTATTACGACACCATTGATGACCAACCAATGATCGACCATTATGAATTTAGCAGATTACGAAGTTTTAGCAAAATGACAAATTAATGACAATGGGATCGTGTTGGAATGACGAATTTATAAAAATAGCAGACTTGGGCCCCAGAACGTATGTTCACGTATGTTACGTGTATATGTGAATGTATGTTGTTGTGTATGTTTCAGTTGGTGGGATTTGAGCAATCATGTTATTTCGTCTTATAGATATAATGTTGCATCGTAAGGAAGTGTCTTGTGTTTTTTAGGACCAAGATGGTAAAACATATATAGTTCGTTTTTACTATATTTGGTGTGAGAAGGTTCTCGTTGAGAAAGTCGTTTAATTGGACTATACCAAACTCTCTCTTGAGTTCAACATCAGACCATTTATTCGCGGAAAAGACAACAGCTGTGTCATTACTTCATTAGCGTAAGATGTTTTTTTTGCGTTATCGTGTTTTAAGTTGCAGAGATCTTTAATATATGTTAGAAATAATATAGGGCCTAATACGCTCCCCTGGTGCACGCCGAAGGATACGTGCGCATCATCAATAATATAATGCTTATATCTTATTCCTCTGCTTTCTATATGATAGGTAATCTTTAAAAAAATAAGAGTGGTTCCTCTTATTCCGACTTTTTCCAGGTTGGTCTCAAGGGTTGGAACAGAAACGGTGTCAAAAGCATTTTATTGCACCCTGTAGTAGCAACACCTTAATTTATTCAATAACATTTCCTTATTATGTGTTTTTCAGTTCTTTGTCGATTATGTATTCATTAATTTCAATTTTCGACTTTTGTTATCTCATATCTGGACGTTATTAATATAATTCGTGTATCGTATAGGTAGCCGTGAAACATAATTAACTGTAGGTATATTCATACAAAACAGGAAAGAGGATATTGAAAATTGAACAAAAACAAATGATAAGGTATTCTAGATGGTACTTTAATATATATATCTATAGGGTGGCCAACTAAGTTGTGCCAACATTAACTAGGAATATTTTTTTATTACAAACGAAAATAACTAGATGTTTCTCTATAATTATATTAGTCAGGCTGGCAATTTTGATGCTTTACATAATAACGTCTGCCAAATCTCCACCTGTTTGCCACTTAAATTGCGATCGCTTTTCATCGTGTTTGGGTTTTTTCGCGTACTTTTTTCGTTATCCTGCTAGGTACAACTACACCACTAACTAGGTAAAACTACAATTCTACAAAGTCACGAATATTATGCTTTTAATTTTCAAGAAAGACTTTCAAGATGATCCCTTTAGATAACCCACTGATCAAAGTCATACGGGTCATAACGCATTTGCCGTATTTTAACTTTTGGATAGCAAACAACTACATTGCGCTAAATCAAGGTAGCCAATTTTTTTTTATATATCTTTGAGCAGGCCTGCATGAAGCTTTATTCTTTTTGATCGTGTGAACCCTCGATTGTGTGGTACAAACATAACACATAACTCGGGATTACTTAGCTATCAGCTTGTGTAGTTAAATGTAATTTTTGTTTCAGACATCGCCGTATGTGTAGAAGATCAACTTATATTTTATACCAACGGAACAACGACAAACACCGTGAATTTAACTTCCCACAACCTCACAGCGTTAGCTTACAATGAAATTCAGAATATGATGCTGTACGTCGACAAACAGAGCGACAACGACGCAATATGTGGTTATAACATACATTCTAAGGAAAACAAATGTTTCATCAAGAGGAACAGTGGTAACATTCACAGTATTGCCTTCGACTCGGCAACAAATACACTATTCTTCACTGATACTAAAGAAAGGAGTATTAATTGGGTTTCATTAAACCCTGGATCTAATAACAATGTAAACCAAATAATCAAGATGGATGACCGGACCCCCACTGATATTGCTGTGGATAGTTGTAGAGGGTACGTTACCAATGATAGTTTAAAATCCTAAATATGTTTTATTTCCTGATATTCAATAGTGTGATTCAATTAACAGGTACATTTACTGGACCAACATAGTCACTGGAAGTGAGTATATGGAGAGAGCTCGATTTGATGGTTCCGAGAGAGAAGTCTTATACAATTTTTTGCCAGTATTTAGCATGGCCGTGGATCCACAGCAAGGCAAAATATATTTTTTTGATGGTTGTGAAACATGTTCTTATGAGTTTCTAAATACAGTAGATTTAAATGGACGAAACGAACACATACATTTTAAACAAAATCATCAATCTGCACCAAAACAGTTGACTGTTTCAAAGGATTACATATACTGGATGAACAGTAGCGAGAGCTACAGAACCGTTTGGTATTTACCAAAGAACGCAAGGAATGGTGTAGAACCAAAAGAAATTAGTAAGTTCTACACTGAAAGTCCACTCGGCATAGCCGCCAAATACAAACTTAAAGATCAGATTGAGGGACTTCAGGAGTGCGAAGCGCAGACGAGTCTGATACCAACCATCACAGAAACTAGCAACTCCCTCAGTATTCAACAGACAACACAAACAGAACAGATAACAGAATATGCAGATGGCGAAATGTTTTGTGTTCACGGTACAAAAGTTAGTGAGACGACTATTTGCAAATGCACACCTGGTTACATCGGTGAGAGATGCGATGTTTCAGTCTGTGAGAATTATTGTTTGCAAGGTGACTGCAGTTTCAATGATGAGGGACTTCCTAAATGCAGGTAAAATATTTTCTACTTCTTCTCTTGTTTTGTCGGTTAAACAAAAGCATAATCTACCTTTAACGTCCTCACTGCTGGGCCACAGGCCTCCTCTCTATGAGAGGGAGTGGGCTACAATACACCACTTTGTCCCAGTGCATGTTGATTGCTGTCACATGTCTTCGAAATTTTAGTAAGAAAGAACACATGCCGCTTTCCTGACAATGTTTTTCTTCACAGAACACTTATGAGTGCAGTGGTGATGAAATCAGTTACACCAAATAAAGTACCTGCTTGATTTCAAACCAACGACCTACGACACGTAAATGAAGGTTGTTAGCACCGGGCCACCGCTATTTCCAATTTTGCATTTGTCCCCTTACTCTGTTCTCTTGTATAATTTTTATTAAATACTCATGTTTGATATTATCACTATTTCAGATGTAATGCCGGTTATTCAGGGGAAAGATGTGAAGTGTACGCGTGTCATGGTTTTTGTCTGAACAACGGGACCTGTTCCATGAATGAGAAGAACGAGCCAGGCTGTCAATGCACGGAAAATTATGTAGGTGATAGATGCGAGGTATCAGACTGTCTGAACTATTGTATCCAAGGCGAGTGTAGTTTCAATGAAGAGGGACGTCCCAAATGCAGGTAAAACAAATTATATTGTTTTTGGTGCCAATCTCGTTGTTTAATTAAATTTTACCCCATTTCATACTAGCATGTTTTCAGATGTAATTCTGGGTATTCCGGGGCAAGGTGTGAAGTGTACGCGTGTCATAGTTATTGTCTGAACAACGGTGACTGCTTCCTGAACAAAGAGGATGAGCCAGTCTGTCAATGTGTTGGTAATCATGAGGGAGTAAGATGTGAAGCTGTTAAAGAGATGTAACTATTAACAACATCCCAGCGTACGACACAGCAAAATGAAAGCTAAATTTAGCTGATTTTCAAAAATGTTCGTAACTATAAGAGTTTAAGCTTATCTCAAATTATTTCTTATTTTAAGTTAGATATTTTTAATACGTTTTATAAAGCTTCTGGTTATCATTCATCAAATGTACGGACTGCGTTCCGGTGAAGAAGTCTGTTGAATTTTCGACTATGTCTTGCATTATTCAGTGTGTATTTTTATAAAAATTATAACACATTCTTAATTATGCCAAAAATGTTTTATTTTCTCATTATTTTCTGTGGCTCATAGACAGATTTGACAATGGGATGATGGTAGCACATATAATTAGAAGACCCAACGAACTTACCTGAAGTGAAGTTTGACCACAATTATCTTCTATCGTGTTTGTTGGAACAGAAAGACGAGAAGAAACTGACAAACAATACAATGGATCTTCCAAAAATCATTAACCAACATGATTAAATTATATTAATTAAAATCTCGTCCAACTTTGACCAATAATTATATTATGTTCCTTTTCAATAAATTGTATGGTAGATGCCTAGATACGAACTTTTCGAAAATATATCAATCAAAGTGTACCTACTAATTAACGTTTGATCAGTGACTATTGGTCGATTACAGAAATGAGCAAAAACTGCTAACTGAGCAGACCTACCACCAGCCTTCAAAATGGTGGCGTACAGTATGAGGCATGCCGAAGTCGAGGCTTACCTCAAACATACATAACATACATACATAATGCCTTTAATGTTCCCGCTGCTGGGCCTCCTCTCGGTGGGAGAGGGAGTGGGCCGAATTCCACTACACGGGCCCAGTGTGGGTTGGTAGATGTCTAGTTCTAGGACATACCGGTTTCCTCACGATGTTTTCCTTCACCGTTTTGAGAGCAGTGGTGATGAAATAATTTACATAAAGTAAAGCGCCTGTTTGGATTCGAACCTACGACCTTCAAAGCGTAAGTTGCCGCCGTTACCACTAGGCCACCACTGCTCTACCCTCTACCTCATACTGTGAGCCTTATAAATTTAAGTATCGATGCCGCTTTGCAGTAAAGGCTGCTTAATCCAGCGTCCAAAGGTCTCAGAAGACGCTGCCCTAACTAGCTTTTTAAACGATAAAATCTGACGCTCCTCGGAATTTGTTTTGATCTCCGAAGTTACCGCCAAATGCTTGTGTAAGATAGAGGCTGAGCAAACTCCAAGTTTCTGATTGAAACAACTACAAGGCAGATTTCAACGGGGATGACTTTTATCAGTTCTTGAAATTTTAATTCGTTCATGAAATGTTTCTTAGCGTTTCTAAACTAGTTGATTCATTTACAATGTTTTCTAAATAATTGTTATTATACTTTAATCCAGTGTAATATCATAACCAGGAAGTACTGGTTTAAAAAAAAATTGTTTGGGTCTTCACCTATTTTTGCCTAGATATCTATCATCGAAATTGCTGATCTATGACTATTGAACGTGTTCATAAGAAGATCCATTTCGATAACAAAATCGTCAGAAAGTCTCTAATAATAATAATTATTTATTTATTTAATAAGGCACCAAGTCCCAATAACAAATCATAAATATATAAAATTCATACAACTCGTTACAACATTAAAACCAACAGGAGGAAAACCAGCGCTTAGCAACCCGCTAGGGGGACCTAAGCATAATGCTGATGCTTAAACCTTTTGCTTCTGGTATTATAGTTGTGTGTATAAGTGTGCCTAATACTACTACTAGCTGTAATACTGGAGACAATAAAAGCTATTCTATTCTATTCATAACTGCTGATGGAGGCTAAGACTATTATTATAGTTTTTAAAATAATAAACTGTTGATAGTTTTAAAGAAATAAAACCTTTTTGATTTTAGATGTCAGTATTTCTAGTACCTTATAAGTTCGACCGATATGCCAAAGCTTTGTTCAAATGTTCGAATCTATTTTTGTCTCGTGTCTATGCTAGTTAATATAATGCCAAATCATTTAACTTTTTGTTTTCTTTTTATAAAGGTTTTCTTTAAGGTTTTCTCTAGTAAGTCACCACCTTGAGCGACCGATCTTCATGTTATGTTATGCTTGTAAACAGTTGCTAAGTTATAAGATAACACCAAAACATTATTGTACACTTAGTTCGCAATAAACTTTTTGACTTTGACTTTGGTTAATAAAAATCTATGCTCTGTACCTAGTCAAAACACATATCGACTTTATGACATAGAAGTAGGATCAATATTAGATTTCTACAAAAATATGACCGATAATACTGATTTTGGTAGGGCAAATTACGAGTATGCTCGCATAAACAGTTGACGGCAGGCGGCTAAATGTCAAAACAAGGGTGAGCTTCGTCTGTTTTTCAGAAAACTTCTAGAACCTTTTAGGAGTATCGACACGCCCTTTAGTCAAGTGGATACAAAAGGCGTTTCCGAAACAAGCGCCTTGTGGCGTGGGAGGTTGGAAATCGGTGCGCAATACTAGGTATTAACTTTATTCGGAACGAGTTAGGTAAGTATACAGTTTACAATAGAAACGAAGATACTTTACAAAAGGATAATACTGTGGCGCAGCTATTAACACTCTACACAAAATACAATATTATAGGCAAGGAACGGTAAAGAAAGTTACTAATACATACATTAATAAAAATACTTGTATAATACTTAAATGTAGTAGCGAACTTCAGTTCCTCGACGACTGCGGTGTCGCGCACACCGCGTGCCTGACAGCAAGACAAACCATCGATTCGCGACGACAATTAATAGTTTTTCGTGTGACGGTGTTTTCGTGTGATTTTCTGAGATGCTGGCTACCCAGGTCTTGCGACTTGAGCCCAAGCGTTGTGTTCTTTATAAAGTTTGATTTGTGAAGTCTTTACTAAACTAAAATTGGAAATCATAATAACATCCATAAATGCATAAATACTCAAATTCGTTCTTTATTTTTAACTCAACTAAAAGTAAAGGGAACATAATCCAAAGTTACGTTACGTTATCAGACAGACACTATTTACATAATAAACTACAACTACTTGAACTTGATAATAACAACTAGAAACATCTCAAACAGTAGGTATTTTAACTAAAAATGTTTACTTTTGACATTCAATCGGTTTTCCCGATGTTCAACGACCTAATCTACGTATAATTTTTATCGTGTTTCAACGGCGGCCCAGCCAAAGTAGGTATCCAATTACTGAACTGACTTAAAGTTAATAATTGACATTACAATGTATTAGGTTTTATTTTTAGGAGACGCGTAGCTTGATATATTAAATAAATCAATCAATTAACTAAGCCTATCGCAGTCCACTGCTGGACATAGGCCTCTCCCATGTTACGTCACAAGACCCTGACCTCCGTCTTCCGCATCCAGTCTGTCTCAGCCACTTTCTATAAGTCGTCAGTCCATCGAGCTAAGGAGCGACCTGTGATGATATTCATAAGTGGGTAGATTGATATTGTTGGTGGCGGGTTACAAAGCAATGATTAATGGCAGTCATTACTGGAACTTGTCGTTTGATTTACGTTCCGTATAACATAACCCGACCCAGGTTACGCTTGCCGATACGCAGTCTCTCTAGGACTCGTCTGCTCCACCGGCCACTGGTCCTTTGACAGACTTGGCCAGCTCACTGTCACTTCAGCTTGCTTTCTCTGCAAGCTATGTCAGTTCTTTTCCGGATAGCTTATGATTTGATCCTTCAAAGAATATGTCCGAGCATAGCCCGATCCATAGCGCGCTGAGCAACTTTGAATTTATGGACCAGCTTGACATTCATTTTGTCCAAATTTATGCCGGGGCCAACCCGCCGAGAGGCTCCATTCAGGTTCTGCAATATCTCGCCCAACTGTTCCAGCGTCTCTGCCATTATGACGATGTTATCGGCAAAGCGAAGGTGTGAGATGTACTCGCCTTTCACGTTGATACCCTGTCCAGTCTAGTCCAGTGTCTTGAAAACATCTCTCTCTAAAGTGATCGAAAAACGGTTGATAATGGGGCTAACTGGAAACATACGAACGACGCAAGCTAATTTACAAACTTGTAAAAACTTGTCGATGTTGTGGGGCTGCTGGAACGAAATTCCTCATGCTCACACCTTATCAAAAGTGTAACATTTCGACTGTCACGACAATTTTGTTATTTCGATCGAAATGTACTTAACTGCGTTCAGTTCAGTTCGTCAGCGTGTACAAACGGCTTAACGGATTTGGAAGAAACCTGGGACACAGATTTAAGCCATGTCCTGAATTAATTAAGAGTTTAGGACATAATTTTTATACCGGCACCATCACGCTGTCGAAGCCGCGGGCAAAAGAATGTTATTAATAGAAACATCTCATTCAGTAAATAAAACACTTGTTTGCGTAACTTACAACACTTACTTTAAAACATAAATCGGTATTCCCGATGCGATGTTTTTGCAAAACGAGAACTTACGTAGACAAATAGGGCGATACAGGAAAGGGTCACCGAGTTATCTTTGTGATGAAAAAATATTCACTTAGGAATTCTTATCTATCAGTCTCTTATCACAGTTATCACCATTCCGAAAAGACCTATTTAAGTTACGAGAAACCAGCGTTCGGCTTTAAAATCAAAAAGCAATCCCCAGCGGTGGGTATACCCCTGTTGGAACAACTATGTATTTCTGAAGTTTAAAATGAGTAAAACGCAGTGTGTGCTGGCGTTGGCGGCGCTGTATGTGGGGTTGGCGCAGTCCTGGGGTGAGTACAAGGATCGTGGTTTATTTTGCCCCTAATTACGGAAGATTTTCACTCTACTTATTTATTTGCACTTATGCAAT
Source organism: Antitype chi (assembly GCA_947359405.1). NCBI lineage: Eukaryota > Metazoa > Arthropoda > Insecta > Lepidoptera > Noctuidae > Antitype > Antitype chi. The sequence continues at coordinate 5,648,009 of OX375823.1, forward strand.
TACATACACTGATCAATCTGCGATTTCTTAATTCTATGATGTAGGTACCTAAACAAGAAATTTTATAGCTGCATTTGCATGGAATAGGTAGTTTTAATGGGCCAATGCGGTGTGATATAATGTTGACGTGGCCTGTAGCACAAACGAGATTGATTAAAAAAATGTATGATGAATGTTTTTTGTGAATTTGTTAAAGAATGATGAATTACCTATCATAAGAATTTATCATTTGCGCACTAAAAAAATATAATCTTCACTTATTTCTTAAATACAAATGGTTAATCGCAGACACCAAATATAACATAAGAACACTGTAATAAAACCAGTTTTACAACAATACTGTTGTGCGTGTCGTTAATGTGGGTTCAGGTAAAATGATAGGCGAGTCTGGATTAAACTGAATTAGATGAATATTTAATTAGGGTTCACAATACACGATTATAAATACAGTAAATTAGGAACGTGGCAGGGCGATGGTATGTAAGCGACTGGCGAGCCCGACGCGGGCGCTCCCGTACAATATCAAAAATGCAATTCAGCAATCGCATCGCTAGGGTCGCTACATCACACCCCCCCTTTCTCCAAAATTTTTTTTTACAAAAATTATAAAAAAATTTGTTACACTGGGTTTACAATGGTACGTACAAAACTACATTATACAATTCGAACTATAAATACTAACGCTTACAATGTTGCAATCAATCAATCATTTTTTACTTATACATGTTTTACATTCTTACTACTTATATAAATCTTATAATTAAAATATATTTAGTTCATATGATTAAGGGTAGCTGTCATAACGTCCGCTCTGCAATAATCAATAACGCCACTCGGGCCGGCAGCTTCCGTTATGACAGCGCCAATATAATAGATACATACGATCCCAATCAATATACCTACAGGGTTCCACAGCTAATGTAACCACACATAGTTCACGATAGAAACTACATCGTTCGATTAAACGGATGATTCCTGCACAATTCACTTGTCGTACACTGATTATACGTAACCTGCTGCGGTTCCTGTGGTTGGCACTGGCACTGGCACTGTCCCAGTTAGTGTTGTCATTTCCTTTTTTAACCACCCTCTCAATTGGCCTATGCAGCCTCTTTTTATTGCGCAACATAACAGTATTCCCAATATTAGCGTGATAATTATAAGTATTATCCCAAAATAATTCAGTTTGCTTTCTAATTGTTGTCCAGCTACTACCTGTGCTTGGGCTATGGAAATGTATTCTTTATTTTGTGAATTCCCCATGTCTATAAATGTGTATTCTCTACTTGGGGCTAGCACTGTAATTAGTAAATTGTGCATGAATTTCTTACATTTACGGTGAACCTAAGCTACTTTGCTAGTTGAGCAAAAATCGCACGGGTTTCTTGATTACTCGGCCTGAGCGTGTGGTTTTAATCATAGGCGGTAGCGAGTTTTGCTCAACCTGCTGTGTTTGTGTTTCAGTGTTGCTGTTATTTCCTACAGTTTCTGGTATCATATCCTCATTAATAATATATGCCGGTTTTAATCTATCGATGGACACGGTTGACTGACGATCATCTTTTTGTACGTTAAACGTCTTCTCGTTTCTGCTAATGACTTGGTATGGACCACTATACGAAGGTGTCAAAGGTTTCCTTACCATGTCGTTTCTAATGAATACGTGTGTACAAGTGTTCAAATCTTTGTGAACGAATATTTTTCGTGAACCATGTCGCATGTCGTTTATTATATTTCTTAATTTGTTTACGAATGTCGGTAAATGTCCTACTTGCGATTTTTCTACCTCGTGATAAAAATCGCCCGGCAAGCGCAACATGTGTCCTAAAACCAGTTCTGCTGAACTTACATTTTGGTCACTTTTGCAGACTGCACGAAGTCCCAACAATACTGTAGGTAATTCGTCAACCCATGACCTATTTTCTAACAACCTTGCCTTTATTGCTGTCTTTAGGGAGCGATGCATTCTCTCTACCATACCATTCCCTTGTGGATGATATGCTGTCGTACGAATTTTCTTTATGCCTAACATGTTCATCAAACTACTGAAAATCTCGCTCTCGAACTGCCTTCCCTGATCGCTGGTTAAAGTTTTAGGACAACCGAATCTGCACACCCATCCTTCATAGACCGCTTTCGCTACCGTGTCAGCAGTAATGTCTGTGACTGGAATTGCCTCCGGCCAACGCGTAAATCTATCTATGATGGTGACGCAATATCGATAACCTTCCTGTGTTGTCGGCAGTGGCCCTACTATGTCTACGTGTATGTGTTCGAACCGTTCTGTTATCGGGAATGTACCTAATTTTGAAACTGTGTGTCTGTGTACCTTTACCTTCTGACATTGTATGCACGATCTCGCCCATTTGGCGATGTCTTTATTCATGTCCGGCCAAAAATAACGCCTCGTGATCATTCTCCGTGTGGCCCTTACGCCTGGGTGGCTTATGTTATGTACTGTGTTATAAACTGTTTTTCGGAACTGTGACGGAATGTATGGTCTTACTTGGTTTTTTGTAATGTTACAATATATCTTTTTTTTACATAATGGTGATTGAATTTGTTCTAAAACAATGTTGCCCCGTGAGTTTGCTAACATGTGTGACATTTGAGCGTCTGTTTCCTGTGCCTGCGCGATTTCTTCGTAATCTATGTTTGTGTTGCAAGCTATGGCTTCTACCCGTGATAGCGCGTCAGCAACCACATTCTCGGTGCCGGTGACGTATTGTATATCGCTCGTGAATTCGCTGATGTACAATAACTGCCGTGTTCGCATTGGTGTTTCTCGATCCGTGCCTATTTTGGTAAACGCGTATGTTAATGGCCTATGATCGGTGAAAATTGTTAGTTCGCGACCTTCTACCATGTTTCTGAAATGGACGATTGCTAGATAGACTGCTGTTAGCTCGCGGTCGTATGTACTGTATTTCTGTTGTGCCGCTGATAGTTTTTTTGAAAAATATCCTAGCGGTTTCCATTTACCGTTTGTTTCCTGTTGTAAAACCGCGCCCACGCAAGTGTTTGATGCATCGCACATCAGCGCCAATTTTCCTGATTCTCCCGGGTGAGCTAGTGTAATGGCGCTTTTGAGGCTTGCCTTACACTTCTCAAAAGCAGCCACCGCTGTATCGTTCCACTCTATTTTAGACTTATCTCTCTTTTTGGCCCCGTGCAAATATTTATTTAACTCTGCCTGGCTTTCGGCCGCCCGTTGTAAATGTGCCCTATAAAAATTTACCATGCCTAGAAATCGTCGCAATTGCTCGACCGTCTCTGGTCGCGGATAATTTTGTATGGCTTCGACCTTATTATCTAATGGCTTTATTCCGTCCTTATTTACGTGGTAGCCCAAAAATTCTATCTCCGATTTCCCTAGCTCGCATTTTGCCAAATTAATTGTTATTCCGTACTGTTCGAATCTACTGAAAATTAGTGATAAGTGTTTTTTGAAAAGTTGGTTGTTGGTGCTGGCTATCACAAGGTCATCAATATAACAGAATAAATACGAGGTTTCTTGGCCGTCCTTGAGATATTCTAAATTTTGCAACACTGTATTATTCATAAACCTTTGGAACGTTTGTGCTGCGTTTCGCAAACCAAACGACATTCGCGGAAACTCGAAAAGCCCGAAAGGAGTAATGATTGCCGTTTTTTCTATATCCTGTGGTGCTACACAAATGTTATGATAGGCCCGGTTGATATCTATTTTTCCAAAAATTGACTTACCTGCTAACCCATAGGTAAAATCCTGCAGTCTTGGTATCGGGTACCTGTCTGGCTTCGTGATCGCGTTGAGTGCACGATAGTCACCACAGGGTCTGATCTGTCCGTCCTTCTTCGGCACGACGTGTAGAGCGCTCGCCCACGGACTGCTGGATGGCCTGCAAATTCCTAATTCCTGCATTAGCCTAAATTCCTCTTGTACCATTTTATACCTATGTGGTGGCAATGGCCTAGCGCGTGTAAAAACTGGAGGGCCTGTAGTCTCTATGTGGTGGTAAACATTGTGGCTAGATGGTTCCTTGTAAGATACAGGCTTAGTTATGCTCGGAAATTGTTTTAGTAATTCCCTGTATGGGTTATTTAACTGTATGCTCGAAACTGATGGTTCCGTACACTTTACGACAGATGCTTCCCTACTTAATTTAGTATGACCGTCAATCAACCGCTTTTTATGTAAATCTACTATCAGTTGGTGTGCCTCTAGGAAATCTGCTCCTAAAATAGGCTGTTTTACATCACAAATAATGAATGACCATTTAAAACTCCTTCTTAAACCTAAATTAAGATCTATGTCGATTACACCATAAGTTTTTATCTCAGTGTTATTCGCCGCGAACAGCTTATACGAACACTCACGTTTAACTTTGCTACCTCTCACTTTCCCCACTGGTATCACTGATACATTCGCTCCTGTGTCCACTAGATACACAATACCACTTCTATAGTCTCGCACGCAGAGCCGGTGGTTACCCGCGGTACACTCTCCCACCGATGATGACTGCACCGCCTCTAGTTTCCCGCACGCTGCTGTTTCTTGGACCAATTACACGGAGACTCGCACGCTCGCGCGCTTTCCCGGTAACGGAAATGGTGCCTGCATAGCCAGTCCGGGGAACTCGGTGTGCGGCGCGGCCTTGATTGGCTCCTGGCTCCGTAGCGCCGCTGCTGCCAACGCCGTCCTCTCCGGTCCTGTCCCGGGTTCCCGTCTCGCTTCCTGATGTCGTTTATCTCTCCACGCAACTCCTTCATTTCCACGGATAGTGCGCTGAGATGCTTGACCAAATCCGTGTCCGTGCTGCGTGTCACATCCGATGAGCTCGGTGCTATTGACGCGACCTCACCGGTGCCTATGTTCTCCATCACTCTGTCTGCCGTTGCAGCGAGCTCCTCCATTTTCGTGTCTCCGGTCACTGTCAGGACCGCCCGCACGCCCGGGGGTAAACGATTTAACCACAACCTTTTTAGTGGCTCGGCCGTCACGCTGCAATTCCTTGCTAGGGCAGCCATCGACCTATACAGCTGCGATGGTTTCTGTGTTCCCAGGTCCATCTCTCCAATTAGCCTCTGGAATTGCTTGTCCGCGCTTTCCTCATAAACCGCCAATAAACGCTTTTTTAATGCTGCGTACTTGCCTGACTCTGGCGGGGCTTCGATTATATCGGTAACTTGCCGCACTGTGTCCTGGGTCAACCTGGCGATTGCTATATCAAATAGCTGCGCGTCACCCTGCTTCTGCGGTGCCATAATAGCCTCGAACTGACAGAACCATGACCTTGGCAAATCTGTCCAAAAATCTGGTATCCTCGCCTGCACCGATACTGCTGCTACTCCGGTGGCAGCTGCCTGGGCAGCCGCGGCTATTCCGGCTGTTGTTGGGGTAGCCATCGTGGTAGTTTCGAGACTATTTACTGCACATGTACCCACGCGGTATTCTGACGCGCCCTTGCCACGTTGCCACTGAGTCGCTTACGGCGCAAAACACAAAAAAACTCAAAAACTATTGTCTGTAAACGTTCGGGGTCACCACTTGTTGTGCGTGTCGTTAATGTGGGTTCAGGTAAAATGATAGGCGAGTCTGGATTAAACTGAATTAGATGAATATTTAATTAGGGTTCACAATACACGATTATAAATACAGTAAATTAGGAACGTGGCAGGGCGATGGTATGTAAGCGACTGGCGAGCCCGACGCGGGCGCTCCCGTACAATATCAAAAATGCAATTCAGCAATCGCATCGCTAGGGTCGCTACAATACTATTTAAAAAAGAAATACCCTGAGCAAGTTAGTGGTTTAATAATACATATAGTTGGGCCTTAGGTAAGCGAATCGAGAAACTGAAATGAATCTATGAAATGCATACCAAAAATATGTAAGTTAATTAATCAATAATAAAAATAAAATATTTTGGTTCTTGTTGACTGTTCTTCCATAAATATTAACACTAATTAGAACACATTGTAAAAGCCAATTATTTTGAAAAGAGTAACCGGAAATTCTTGCCGGTTCTTCCTCAAAGGAAACGACCATTTGGAACCATAAACATTGTTCCTGACGTTTCATATACCTATGTGCCCATTTGGTTTATGTGAAATGAAATAATTTGATTTCATTTTAAAGTGCACAAAATCAACTGGGTTCCAGCTTCGAAAAGTCGCGATCGTTAATTTGTCTCTCGATTTGTCTTAATACTTTGAGTGTCACTTTTCAGTAATCAAATTTCAAAATGACGACCACCAGACGCCATATTTTGAAGAAAAAAAAGAATAAAGTCGACGAACTAACTTTTTATTAAAACGGAGATAAAGGTTTTTTATAAACGGATAAGAGGTCATAAGAACGCCAAAAATAATAAAATTAAATAAAAAGTGGATATAATCGCAAAAAATTAATTTAAAAAATACTACAAAGTGAAAAATTACTTTAATTTTGGAAGACGGTGAAACAAAACTAAATTACATTTATACAAAGTCACTGCCTTCCGAAATTAAAGTTATTTGTGTATTTTATGGAAGATGGTTGTTTTTTTATAATGTTTTTTGGAACGAAGTTCCTTATCGCGCGTTGTGAAAGGGGGCTAGACGGAAAACATTCTTACGAAAAGTTGTCACGACACTTTTTGCTATAGTAAGCTATTGTAAGCTGTGCGGCGTGCGCATGTTTCTCTGTCTGTCTGTCTGTCTGTCTGTCTCTCTCTCTCTCTCTCTCTCTCTCTCTCTCTCTCCCTCGCGGCAAGTACTGGCGCAAGTACTGGCGGCAAGTACTGGCGGCGAGTACTGGCGGCGAGTACTGGCGGCGAGTACTGGCGGCGAGTACTGGCGGCGAGTACTGGCGGCGAGTACTGGCGGCGAGTACTGGCGGCGAGTACTGGCGGCGAGTACTGGCGGCGAGTACTGGCGGCGAGTACTGGCGGCGAGTACTGGCGGCGAGTACTGGCGGCGAGTACTGGCGGCGAGTACTGGCGGCAAGTACTGGCGGCGAGTACTGGCAGGAACTACTGGCGGCAAGTGCTAGAGGCAAGTACTGGCAGCCAGTACTGGCGGCGAGTACTGGCGGCAAGTACTGGCGGCGAGTACTGGCGGCGAGTACTGGCGGCGAGTACTGGCGGCGAGTACTGGCGGCGAGTACTGGCGGCGAGTACTGGCGGCGAGTACTGGCGGCGAGTACTGGCGGCAAGTGCTGGCGGCAAGTGCTGGCGGCAAGTGCTGGCAGCGACTACTGGCGGCAAGTTCTGGCGGCAAGTTCTGGCGGCAAGTTCTGGCGGCAAGTACTGGCGGCATGTACTGGCGGCATGTACTGGTGGCAAGTACTGGCGGAAAGTACTGGCGGAAAGTACTGGCGGCAAGTACTGGCAGTAACTACTGGCGGCCAGTACTGGCAGTAACTACTGGCGGCAAGTGCTAGAGGCAAGTACTGGCAGGAACTACTGGCGGAAAGTACTGGCGGCAAGTACTGGCAGTAACTACTGGCGGCCAGTACTGGCAGTAACTACTGGCGGCAAGTACTGGCAGTAACTACTGGCGGCAAGTACTGGCGGCAAGTACTGTCAGCGACTAGTACTGGCAGCGAGTACTGGCGGCGAGTACTGGCGGCAAGTGCTGGCGGCAAGTGCTGGCGGCAAGTGCTGGCGGCAAGTGCTGGCAGCGACTACTGGCGGCAAGTTCTGGCGGCAAGTTCTGGCGGCAAGTACTGGCGGCATGTACTGGCGGCATGTACTGGTGGCAAGTACTGGCGGAAAGTACTGGCGGAAAGTACTGGCGGCAAGCACTGGCGGCAACTGCTAGAGGCAAGTACTGGCAGGAACTACTGGCGGCAAGTGCTAGAGGCAAGTACTGGCAGGAACTACTGGCGGAAAGTACTGGCGGCAAGTACTGGCAGTAACTACTGGCGGCCAGTACTGGCAGTAACTACTGGCGGCGAGTACTGGCGGCAAGTACTGGCGGCGAGTACTGGCGGCAAGTACTGGCGGCGAGTACTGGCGGCAAGTACTGGCGGCGAGTACTGGCGGCAAGTACTGGCGGCGAGTACTGGCGGCAAGTACTGGCGGCGAGTACTGGCAGGAACTACTGGCGGCAAGTGCTAGAGGCAAGTACTGGCAGCCAGTACTGGCGGCGAGTACTGGCGGCAAGTACTGGCGGCGAGTACTGGCGGCGAGTACTGGCGGCGAGTACTGGCGGCGAGTACTGGCGGCGAGTACTGGCGGCGAGTACTGGCGGCGAGTACTGGCGGCGAGTACTGGCGGCAAGTGCTGGCGGCAAGTGCTGGCGGCAAGTGCTGGCAGCGACTACTGGCGGCAAGTTCTGGCGGCAAGTTCTGGCGGCAAGTTCTGGCGGCAAGTACTGGCGGCATGTACTGGCGGCATGTACTGGTGGCATGTACTGGCGGCATGTACTGGTGGCAAGTACTGGCGGAAAGTACTGGCGGAAAGTACTGGCGGCAAGTACTGGCAGTAACTACTGGCGGCCAGTACTGGCAGTAACTACTGGCGGCAAGTGCTAGAGGCAAGTACTGGCAGGAACTACTGGCGGAAAGTACTGGCGGCAAGTACTGGCAGTAACTACTGGCGGCCAGTACTGGCAGTAACTACTGGCGGCAAGTACTGGCAGTAACTACTGGCGGCAAGTACTGGCGGCAAGTACTGTCAGCGACTAGTACTGGCAGCGAGTACTGGCGGCGAGTACTGGCGGCAAGTGCTGGCGGCAAGTGCTGGCGGCAAGTGCTGGCGGCAAGTGCTGGCAGCGACTACTGGCGGCAAGTTCTGGCGGCAAGTTCTGGCGGCAAGTACTGGCGGCATGTACTGGCGGCATGTACTGGTGGCAAGTACTGGCGGAAAGTACTGGCGGAAAGTACTGGCGGCAAGCACTGGCGGCAACTGCTAGAGGCAAGTACTGGCAGGAACTACTGGCGGCAAGTGCTAGAGGCAAGTACTGGCAGGAACTACTGGCGGAAAGTACTGGCGGCAAGTACTGGCAGTAACTACTGGCGGCCAGTACTGGCAGTAACTACTGGCGGCAAGTACTGGCAGTAACTACTGGCGGCAAGTACTGGCAGTAACTACTGGCGGCAAGTACTGGCGGCAAGTACTGTCAGCGACTAGTACTGGCAGCAACTACTGGCGGCCAGTGCTAGAGGCAAGTACTGGCGGCAAGTACTGGCGGCAAGTACTGGCGGCAAGTACTGGCGGCAAGTACTGGCGGCAAGTACTGGCGGCAAGTAGTTGCTGCCAGTACTAGTCGCTGACAGTACTGGCAGCGAGTACTGGCGGCGAGTACTGGCGGCGAGTACTGGCGGCAAGTACTGGCGGCGAGTACTGGCGGCGAGTACTGGCGGCGAGTACTGGCGGCGATTACTGGCGGCGAGTACTGGCGGCGAGTACTGGCGGCAAGTGCTGGCGGCAAGTGCTGGCAGCGACTACTGGTGGCAAGTTCTGGCGGCAAGTTCTGGCGGCAAGTACTGGCGGCATGTACTGGCAGCAACTACTGGCGGCCAGTGCTAGAGGCAAGTACTGGCGGCAAGTACTGGAGGCAAGTACTGGCGGCAAGTACTGGCGGCAAGTACTGGCGGCAAGTACTGGCGGCAAGTACTGGCGGCAAGTACTGGCGGCAAGTAGTTGCTGCCAGTACTAGTCGCTGACAGTACTGGCAGCGAGTACTGGCGGCGAGTACTGGCGGCGAGTACTGGCGGCAAGTACTGGCGGCGAGTACTGGCGGCGAGTACTGGCGGCGAGTACTGGCGGCGATTACTGGCGGCGAGTACTGGCGGCGAGTACTGGCGGCAAGTGCTGGCGGCAAGTGCTGGCAGCGACTACTGGTGGCAAGTTCTGGCGGCAAGTTCTGGCGGCAAGTACTGGCGGCATGTACTGGTGGCAAGTACTGGCGGAAAGTACTGGCGGAAAGTACTGGCGGCAAGCACTGGCGGCAAGTGCTAGAGGCAAGTACTGGCAGGAACTACTGGCGGCAAGTGCTAGAGGCAAGTACTGGCAGGAACTACTGGCGGAAAGTACTGGCGGCAAGTACTGGCAGTAACTACTGGCGGCCAGTACTGGCAGTAACTACTGGCGGCAAGTACTGGCAGTAACTACTGGCGGCAAGTACTGGCGGCAAGTACTGTCAGCGACTAGTACTGGCAGCAACTACTGGCGGCCAGTGCTAGAGGCAAGTACTGGCGGCAAGTACTGGCGGCAAGTACTGGCGGCAAGTACTGGCGGCAAGTACTGGCGGCAAGTACTGGCGGCAAGTACTGGCGGCAAGTACTGGCGGCAAGTACTGGCGGCAAGTACTGGCGGCAAGTACTGGTGGCAAGTACTGGCGGAAAGTACTGGCGGAAAGTACTGGCGGCAAGCACTGGCGGCAAGTGCTAGAGGCAAGTACTGGCAGGAACTACTGGCGGCAAGTGCTAGAGGCAAGAACTGGCAGGAACTACTGGCGGAAAGTACTGGCGGCAAGTACTGGCAGGAACTACTGGCGGAAAGTACTGGCGGCAAGTACTGGCGGCAAGTACTGGCGGCAAGTACTGGCGGCAAGTACTGGCGGCAAGTACTGGCGGCAAGTACTGGCGGCAAGTACTGGCGGCAAGTACTGGCGGCAAGTACTGGCGGCAAGTACTGGCGGCAAGTACTGGCGGCAAGTAGTTGCTGCCAGTACTAGTCGCTGACAGTACTGGCAGCGAGTACTGGCGGCGAGTACTGGCGGCAAGTACTGGCGGCGAGTACTGGCGGCGAGTACTGGCGGCGAGTACTGGCGGCGAGTACTGGCGGCGAGTACTGGCGGCGAGTACTGGCGGCGAGTACTGGCGGCAAGTGCTGGCGGCAAGTGCTGGCGGCAAGTGCTGGCGGCAAGTGCTGGCGGCAAGTGCTGGCAGCGACTACTGGCGGCAAGTTCTGGCGGCAAGTTCTGGCGGCAAGTACTGGCGGCATGTACTGGTGGCAAGTACTGGCGGAAAGTACTGGCGGAAAGTACTGGCGGCAAGCACTGGCGGCAAGTGCTAGAGGCAAGTACTGGCAGGAACTACTGGCGGCAAGTGCTAGAGGCAAGTACTGGCAGGAACTACTGGCGGAAAGTACTGGCGGCAAGTACTGGCAGTAACTACTGGCGGCCAGTACTGGCAGTAACTACTGGCGGCAAGTACTGGCAGTAACTACTGGCGGCAAGTACTGGCGGCAAGTACTGTCAGCGACTAGTACTGGCAGCAACTACTGGCGGCCAGTGCTAGAGGCAAGTACTGGCGGCAAGTACTGGCGGCAAGTACTGGCGGCAAGTACTGGCGGCAAGTACTGGCGGCATGTACTGGCGGCAAGTACTGGCGGCAAGTACTGGCGGCAAGTACTGGCGGCAAGTACTGGCGGCGAGTACTGGCAGGAACTACTGGCGGCAAGTGCTAGAGGCAAGTACTGGCAGGAACTACTGGCGGAAAGTACTGGCGGCAAGTACTGGCAGCGAGTACTGGCGGCGAGTACTGGCGGCGAGTACTGGCGGCGAGTACTGGCGGCGAGTACTGGCGGCGAGTACTGGCGGCGAGTACTGGCGGCGAGTACTGGCGGCGAGTACTGGCGGCGAGTACTGGCGGCGAGTACTGGCGGCGAGTACTGGCGGCGAGTACTGGCGGCGAGTACTGGCGGCGAGTACTGGCGGCGAGTACTGGCAGCAAGTACTGGCAGCCAGTACTGGCGGCGAGTACTGGCGGCAAGTACTGGCGGCGAGTACTGGCGGCGAGTACTGGCGGCGAGTACTGGCGGCGAGTACTGGCGGCGAGTACTGGCGGCGAGTACTGGTGGCGAGTACTGGCGGCAAGTGCTGGCGGCAAGTGCTGGCGGCAAGTGCTGGCAGCGACTACTGGCGGCAAGTACTGGCGGCATGTACTGGTGGCAAGTACTGGCGGAAAGTACTGGCGGAAAGTACTGGCGGCAAGCACTGGCGGCAAGTGCTAGAGGCAAGTACTGGCAGGAACTACTGGCGGCAAGTGCTAGAGGCAAGTACTGGCAGGAACTACTGGCGGAAAGTACTGGCGGCAAGTACTGGCAGCGAGTACTGGCGGCGAGTACTGGCGGCGAGTACTGGCGGCGAGTACTGGCGGCGAGTACTGGCGGCGAGTACTGGCGGCAAGTGCTGGCGGCAAGTGCTGGCGGCAAGTGCTGGCGGCAAGTGCTGGCAGCGACTACTGGCGGCAAGTTCTGGCGGCAAGTTCTGGCGGCAAGTACTGGCGGCATGTACTGGTGGCAAGTACTGGCGGAAAGTACTGGCGGAAAGTACTGGCGGCAAGCACTGGCGGCAAGTGCTAGAGGCAAGTACTGGCAGGAACTACTGGCGGCAAGTGCTAGAGGCAAGTACTGGCAGGAACTACTGGCGGCAAGTACTGGCGGCAAGTACTGTCAGCGACTAGTACTGGCAGCAACTACTGGCGGCCAGTGCTAGAGGCAAGTACTGGCGGCAAGTACTGTCAGCGACTAGTACTGGCAGCAACTACTGGCGGCCAGTGCTAGAGGCAAGTACTGGCGGCAAGTACTGGCGGCAAGTACTGGCGGCAAGTACTGGCGGCAAGTACTGGCGGCAAGTACTGGCGGCAAGAACTGGCGGCGAGTACTGGCAGGAACTACTGGCGGCAAGTGCTAGAGGCAAGTACTGGCAGGAACTACTGGCGGAAAGTACTGGCGGCAAGTACTGGCAGCGAGTACTGGCGGCGAGTACTGGCGGCGAGTACTGGCGGCGAGTACTGGCGGCGAGTACTGGCGGCGAGTACTGGCGGCGAGTACTGGCGGCGAGTACTGGCGGCGAGTACTGGCGGCGAGTACTGGCGGCGAGTACTGGCGGCGAGTACTGGCGGCGAGTACTGGCGGCGAGTACTGGCAGCAAGTACTGGCAGCCAGTACTGGCGGCGAGTACTGGCGGCAAGTACTGGCGGCGAGTACTGGCGGCGAGTACTGGCGGCGAGTACTGGCGGCGAGTACTGGCGGCGAGTACTGGCGGCGAGTACTGGTGGCGAGTACTGGCGGCAAGTGCTGGCGGCAAGTGCTGGCGGCAAGTGCTGGCAGCGACTACTGGCGGCAAGTACTGGCGGCATGTACTGGTGGCAAGTACTGGCGGAAAGTACTGGCGGAAAGTACTGGCGGCAAGCACTGGCGGCAAGTGCTAGAGGCAAGTACTGGCAGGAACTACTGGCGGCAAGTGCTAGAGGCAAGTACTGGCAGGAACTACTGGCGGAAAGTACTGGCGGCAAGTACTGGCAGCGAGTACTGGCGGCGAGTACTGGCGGCGAGTACTGGCGGCGAGTACTGGCGGCGAGTACTGGCGGCGAGTACTGGCGGCAAGTGCTGGCGGCAAGTGCTGGCGGCAAGTGCTGGCGGCAAGTGCTGGCAGCGACTACTGGCGGCAAGTTCTGGCGGCAAGTTCTGGCGGCAAGTACTGGCGGCATGTACTGGTGGCAAGTACTGGCGGAAAGTACTGGCGGAAAGTACTGGCGGCAAGCACTGGCGGCAAGTGCTAGAGGCAAGTACTGGCAGGAACTACTGGCGGCAAGTGCTAGAGGCAAGTACTGGCAGGAACTACTGGCGGAAAGTACTGGCGGCAAGTACTGGCAGTAACTACTGGCGGCCAGTACTGGCAGTAACTACTGGCGGCAAGTACTGGCAGTAACTACTGGCGGCAAGTACTGGCGGCAAGTACTGTCAGCGACTAGTACTGGCAGCAACTACTGGCGGCCAGTGCTAGAGGCAAGTACTGGCGGCAAGTACTGGCGGCAAGTACTGGCGGCAAGTACTGGCGGCAAGTACTGGCGGCATGTACTGGCGGCAAGTACTGGCGGCAAGTACTGGCGGCAAGTACTGGCGGCAAGTACTGGCGGCAAGTACTGGCGGCAAGTACTGGCGGCGAGTACTGGCAGGAACTACTGGCGGCAAGTGCTAGAGGCAAGTACTGGCAGGAACTACTGGCGGAAAGTACTGGCGGCAAGTACTGGCAGCGAGTACTGGCGGCGAGTACTGGCGGCGAGTACTGGCGGCGAGTACTGGCGGCGAGTACTGGCGGCGAGTACTGGCGGCGAGTACTGGCGGCGAGTACTGGCGGCGAGTACTGGCGGCGAGTACTGGCGGCGAGTACTGGCGGCGAGTACTGGCAGCAAGTACTGGCAGCCAGTACTGGCGGCGAGTACTGGCGGCAAGTACTGGCGGCGAGTACTGGCGGCGAGTACTGGCGGCGAGTACTGGCGGCGAGTACTGGCGGCGAGTACTGGTGGCGAGTACTGGCGGCAAGTGCTGGCGGCAAGTGCTGGCGGCAAGTGCTGGCAGCGACTACTGGCGGCAAGTACTGGCGGCATGTACTGGTGGCAAGTACTGGCGGAAAGTACTGGCGGAAAGTACTGGCGGCAAGCACTGGCGGCAAGTGCTAGAGGCAAGTACTGGCAGGAACTACTGGCGGCAAGTGCTAGAGGCAAGTACTGGCAGGAACTACTGGCGGAAAGTACTGGCGGCAAGTACTGGCAGTAACTACTGGCGGCAAGTACTGGCGGCAAGTACTGTCAGCGACTAGTACTGGCAGCAACTACTGGCGGCCAGTGCTAGAGGCAAGTACTGGCGGCAAGTACTGGCGGCAAGTACTGGCGGCAAGTACTGGCGGCAAGTACTGGCGGCAAGTACTGGCGGCAAGTACTGGCGGCAAGTACTGGCGGCGAGTACTGGCAGGAACTACTGGCGGCAAGTGCTAGAGGCAAGTACTGGCAGGAACTACTGGCGGAAAGTACTGGCGGCAAGTACTGGCAGCGAGTACTGGCGGCGAGTACTGGCGGCGAGTACTGGCGGCGAGTACTGGCGGCGAGTACTGGCGGCGAGTACTGGCGGCGAGTACTGGCGGCGAGTACTGGCAGCAAGTACTGGCAGCCAGTACTGGCGGCGAGTACTGGCGGCAAGTACTGGCGGCGAGTACTGGCGGCGAGTACTGGCGGCGAGTACTGGCGGCGAGTACTGGCGGCGAGTACTGGCGGCGAGTACTGGTGGCGAGTACTGGCGGCAAGTGCTGGCGGCAAGTGCTGGCGGCAAGTGCTGGCAGCGACTACTGGCGGCAAGTACTGGCGGCATGTACTGGTGGCAAGTACTGGCGGAAAGTACTGGCGGAAAGTACTGGCGGCAAGCACTGGCGGCAAGTGCTAGAGGCAAGTACTGGCAGGAACTACTGGCGGCAAGTGCTAGAGGCAAGTACTGGCAGGAACTACTGGCGGAAAGTACTGGCGGCAAGTACTGGCAGCGAGTACTGGCGGCGAGTACTGGCGGCGAGTACTGGCGGCGAGTACTGGCGGCGAGTACTGGCGGCGAGTACTGGCGGCGAGTACTGGCGGCAAGTGCTGGTGGCAAGTGCTGGCGGCAAGTGCTGGCGGCAAGTGCTGGCAGCGACTACTGGCGGCAAGTTCTGGCGGCAAGTTCTGGCGGCAAGTACTGGCGGCATGTACTGGTGGCAAGTACTGGCGGAAAGTACTGGCGGAAAGTACTGGCGGCAAGCACTGGCGGCAAGTGCTAGAGGCAAGTACTGGCAGGAACTACTGGCGGCAAGTGCTAGAGGCAAGTACTGGCAGGAACTACTGGCGGAAAGTACTGGCGGCAAGTACTGGCAGTAACTACTGGCGGCCAGTACTGGCAGTAACTACTGGCGGCAAGTACTGGCAGTAACTACTGGCGGCAAGTACTGGCGGCAAGTACTGTCAGCGACTAGTACTGGCAGCAACTACTGGCGGCCAGTGCTAGAGGCAAGTACTGGCGGCAAGTACTGGCGGCAAGTACTGGCGGCAAGTACTGGCGGCAAGTACTGGCGGCATGTACTGGCGGCAAGTACTGGCGGCAAGTACTGGCGGCAAGTACTGGCGGCAAGTACTGGCGGCAAGTACTGGCGGCAAGTACTGGCGGCGAGTACTGGCAGGAACTACTGGCGGCAAGTGCTAGAGGCAAGTACTGGCAGGAACTACTGGCGGAAAGTACTGGCGGCAAGTACTGGCAGCGAGTACTGGCGGCGAGTACTGGCGGCGAGTACTGGCGGCGAGTACTGGCGGCGAGTACTGGCGGCGAGTACTGGCGGCGAGTACTGGCGGCGAGTACTGGCGGCGAGTACTGGCGGCGAGTACTGGCGGCGAGTACTGGCGGCGAGTACTGGCAGCAAGTACTGGCAGCCAGTACTGGCGGCGAGTACTGGCGGCAAGTACTGGCGGCGAGTACTGGCGGCGAGTACTGGCGGCGAGTACTGGCGGCGAGTACTGGCGGCGAGTACTGGTGGCGAGTACTGGCGGCAAGTGCTGGCGGCAAGTGCTGGCGGCAAGTGCTGGCAGCGACTACTGGCGGCAAGTACTGGCGGCATGTACTGGTGGCAAGTACTGGCGGAAAGTACTGGCGGAAAGTACTGGCGGCAAGCACTGGCGGCAAGTGCTAGAGGCAAGTACTGGCAGGAACTACTGGCGGCAAGTGCTAGAGGCAAGTACTGGCAGGAACTACTGGCGGAAAGTACTGGCGGCAAGTACTGGCAGTAACTACTGGCGGCAAGTACTGGCGGCAAGTACTGTCAGCGACTAGTACTGGCAGCAACTACTGGCGGCCAGTGCTAGAGGCAAGTACTGGCGGCAAGTACTGGCGGCAAGTACTGGCGGCAAGTACTGGCGGCAAGTACTGGCGGCAAGTACTGGCGGCAAGTACTGGCGGCAAGTACTGGCGGCAAGTACTGGCGGCAAGTACTGGCGGCAAGTACTGGCGGCGAGTACTGGCAGGAACTACTGGCGGCAAGTGCTAGAGGCAAGTACTGGCAGGAACTACTGGCGGAAAGTACTGGCGGCAAGTACTGGCAGCGAGTACTGGCGGCGAGTACTGGCGGCGAGTACTGGCGGCGAGTACTGGCGGCGAGTACTGGCGGCGAGTACTGGCGGCGAGTACTGGCGGCGAGTACTGGCAGCAAGTACTGGCAGCCAGTACTGGCGGCGAGTACTGGCGGCAAGTACTGGCGGCGAGTACTGGCGGCGAGTACTGGCGGCGAGTACTGGCGGCGAGTACTGGCGGCGAGTACTGGCGGCGAGTACTGGTGGCGAGTACTGGCGGCAAGTGCTGGCGGCAAGTGCTGGCGGCAAGTGCTGGCAGCGACTACTGGCGGCAAGTACTGGCGGCATGTACTGGTGGCAAGTACTGGCGGAAAGTACTGGCGGAAAGTACTGGCGGCAAGCACTGGCGGCAAGTGCTAGAGGCAAGTACTGGCAGGAACTACTGGCGGCAAGTGCTAGAGGCAAGTACTGGCAGGAACTACTGGCGGAAAGTACTGGCGGCAAGTACTGGCAGCGAGTACTGGCGGCGAGTACTGGCGGCGAGTACTGGCGGCGAGTACTGGCGGCGAGTACTGGCGGCGAGTACTGGCGGCAAGTGCTGGCGGCAAGTGCTGGCGGCAAGTGCTGGCGGCAAGTGCTGGCAGCGACTACTGGCGGCAAGTTCTGGCGGCAAGTTCTGGCGGCAAGTACTGGCGGCATGTACTGGTGGCAAGTACTGGCGGAAAGTACTGGCGGAAAGTACTGGCGGCAAGCACTGGCGGCAAGTGCTAGAGGCAAGTACTGGCAGGAACTACTGGCGGCAAGTGCTAGAGGCAAGTACTGGCAGGAACTACTGGCGGAAAGTACTGGCGGCAAGTACTGGCAGTAACTACTGGCGGCCAGTACTGGCAGTAACTACTGGCGGCAAGTACTGGCAGTAACTACTGGCGGCAAGTACTGGCGGCAAGTACTGTCAGCGACTAGTACTGGCAGCAACTACTGGCGGCCAGTGCTAGAGGCAAGTACTGGCGGCAAGTACTGGCGGCAAGTACTGGCGGCAAGTACTGGCGGCAAGTACTGGCGGCATGTACTGGCGGCAAGTACTGGCGGCAAGTACTGGCGGCAAGTACTGGCGGCAAGTACTGGCGGCAAGTACTGGCGGCGAGTACTGGCAGGAACTACTGGCGGCAAGTGCTAGAGGCAAGTACTGGCAGGAACTACTGGCGGAAAGTACTGGCGGCAAGTACTGGCAGCGAGTACTGGCGGCGAGTACTGGCGGCGAGTACTGGCGGCGAGTACTGGCGGCGAGTACTGGCGGCGAGTACTGGCGGCGAGTACTGGCGGCGAGTACTGGCGGCGAGTACTGGCGGCGAGTACTGGCGGCGAGTACTGGCAGCAAGTACTGGCAGCCAGTACTGGCGGCGAGTACTGGCGGCAAGTACTGGCGGCGAGTACTGGCGGCGAGTACTGGCGGCGAGTACTGGCGGCGAGTACTGGCGGCGAGTACTGGTGGCGAGTACTGGCGGCAAGTGCTGGCGGCAAGTGCTGGCAGCGACTACTGGCGGCAAGTACTGGCGGCATGTACTGGTGGCAAGTACTGGCGGAAAGTACTGGCGGAAAGTACTGGCGGCAAGCACTGGCGGCAAGTGCTAGAGGCAAGTACTGGCAGGAACTACTGGCGGCAAGTGCTAGAGGCAAGTACTGGCAGGAACTACTGGCGGAAAGT
This sequence comes from Antitype chi, assembly GCA_947359405.1. Taxonomy (NCBI): domain Eukaryota; kingdom Metazoa; phylum Arthropoda; class Insecta; order Lepidoptera; family Noctuidae; genus Antitype; species Antitype chi. The sequence continues at coordinate 5,666,492 of OX375823.1, forward strand.
ACTGGCGGCAAGTACTGGCAGTAACTACTGGCGGCAAGTACTGGCGGCAAGTACTGTCAGCGACTAGTACTGGCAGCAACTACTGGCGGCCAGTGCTAGAGGCAAGTACTGGCGGCAAGTACTGGCGGCAAGTACTGGCGGCAAGTACTGGCGGCAAGTACTGGCGGCAAGTACTGGCGGCAAGTACTGGCGGCAAGTACTGGCGGCAAGTACTGGCGGCAAGTACTGGCGGCAAGTACTGGCGGCAAGTACTGGCGGCGAGTACTGGCAGGAACTACTGGCGGCAAGTGCTAGAGGCAAGTACTGGCAGGAACTACTGGCGGAAAGTACTGGCGGCAAGTACTGGCAGCGAGTACTGGCGGCGAGTACTGGCGGCGAGTACTGGCGGCGAGTACTGGCGGCGAGTACTGGCGGCGAGTACTGGCGGCGAGTACTGGCAGCAAGTACTGGCAGCCAGTACTGGCGGCGAGTACTGGCGGCAAGTACTGGCGGCGAGTACTGGCGGCAAGTACTGGCGGCAAGTACTGGCGGCGAGTACTGGCAGGAACTACTGGCGGCAAGTGCTAGAGGCAAGTACTGGCAGGAACTACTGGCGGAAAGTACTGGCGGCAAGTACTGGCAGCGAGTACTGGTGGCGAGTACTGGCGGCGAGTACTGGCGGCGAGTACTGGCGGCGAGTACTGGCGGCGAGTACTGGCGGCGAGTACTGGCGGCGAGTACTGGCGGCGAGTACTGGCGGCAAGTACTGGCGGCAAGTACTGGCGGCAAGTACTGGCGGCGAGTACTGGCAGGAACTACTGGCGGCAAGTGCTAGAGGCAAGTACTGGCAGGAACTACTGGCGGAAAGTACTGGCGGCAAGTACTGGCAGCGAGTACTGGCGGAAAGTACTGGCGGAAAGTACTGGCGGCAAGCACTGGCGGCAAGTGCTAGAGGCAAGTACTGGCAGGAACTACTGGCGGCAAGTGCTAGAGGCAAGTACTGGCAGGAACTACTGGCGGAAAGTACTGGCGGCAAGTACTGGCAGTAACTACTGGCGGCAAGTACTGGCGGCAAGTACTGTCAGCGACTAGTACTGGCAGCAACTACTGGCGGCCAGTGCTAGAGGCAAGTACTGGCGGCAAGTACTGGCGGCAAGTACTGGCGGCAAGTACTGGCGGCAAGTACTGGCGGCAAGTACTGGCGGCAAGTACTGGGGGCAAGTACTGGCGGCAAGTACTGGCGGCGAGTACTGGCAGGAACTACTGGCGGCAAGTGCTAGAGGCAAGTACTGGCAGGAACTACTGGCGGAAAGTACTGGCGGCAAGTACTGGCAGCGAGTACTGGCGGCGAGTACTGGCGGCGAGTACTGGCGGCGAGTACTGGCGGCGAGTACTGGCGGCGAGTACTGGCGGCGAGTACTGGCGGCGAGTACTGGCAGCAAGTACTGGCAGCCAGTACTGGCGGCGAGTACTGGCGGCAAGTACTGGCGGCGAGTACTGGCGGCGAGTACTGGCGGCGAGTACTGGCGGCGAGTACTGGCGGCGAGTACTGGCGGCGAGTACTGGTGGCGAGTACTGGCGGCAAGTGCTGGCGGCAAGTGCTGGCGGCAAGTGCTGGCAGCGACTACTGGCGGCAAGTACTGGCGGCAAGTACTGGTGGCAAGTACTGGCGGAAAGTACTGGCGGAAAGTACTGGCGGCAAGCACTGGCGGCAAGTGCTAGAGGCAAGTACTGGCAGGAACTACTGGCGGCAAGTGCTAGAGGCAAGTACTGGCAGGAACTACTGGCGGAAAGTACTGGCGGCAAGTACTGGCAGTAACTACTGGCGGCCAGTACTGGCAGTAACTACTGGCGGCAAGTACTGGCAGTAACTACTGGCGGCAAGTACTGGCGGCAAGTACTGTCAGCGACTAGTACTGGCAGCAACTACTGGCGGCCAGTGCTAGAGGCAAGTACTGGCGGCAAGTACTGGCGGCAAGTACTGGCGGCAAGTACTCGCGGCAAGTACTGGCGGCAAGTACTGGCGGCAAGTACTGGCGGCAAGTACTGGCGGTAAGTACTGGCGGCAAGTACTGGCGGCAAGTACTGGCGGCAAGTACTGGCGGCAAGTACTGGCGGCTAGTACTGGCGGCAAGTACTGGCGGCTAGTACTGGTGGCAAGTACTGGCGGCAAGTACTGGCGGCAAGTACTGGCGGCAAGTACTGGCGGCAAGTACTGGCAGCCAGTACTGGCGGCAAGTACTGGCGGCGAGTACTGGCGGCGAGTACTGGCGGCAAGTGCTGGCGGCAAGTGCTGGCGGCAAGTGCTGGCAGCGACTACTGGCGGCAAGTTCTGGCGGCAAGTACTGGCGGCATGTACTGGTGGCAAGTACTGGCGGAAAGTACTGGCGGAAAGTACTGGCGGCAAGCACTGGCGGCAAGTGCTAGAGGCAAGTACTGGCAGGAACTACTGGCGGCAAGTGCTAGAGGCAAGTACTGGCAGGAACTACTGGCGGAAAGTACTGGCGGCAAGTACTGGCAGTAACTACTGGCGGCCAGTACTGGCAGTAACTACTGGCGGCAAGTACTGGCAGTAACTACTGGCGGCAACTACTGGCGGCAAGTACTGTCAGCGACTAGTACTGGCAGCAACTACTGGCGGCCAGTGCTAGAGGCAAGTACTGGCGGCAAGTACTGGCGGCAAGTACTGGCGGCAAGTACTGGCGGCAAGTACTGGCGGCAAGTACTGGAACTTCGTTCCATCCGGGTGTCCCTTGACACCTCTCAAGTTTTTTTATTTTACAGTGTTTAGTTATAGTACCTACCGCACACAATTCGAAATTCCATCAGCCTTGGGGTTGGGGTCAAAACAATGCATATTTATGCGATAGCGGCAATCGCGGTTTGTTTGCTGTAATTTTTTGAAGAATTCCGTTGTCTGTCTCCGAAACGCATCATCAGATCTATATGAAATTTAAATGGGTGGTCCCATTTAAATTTCGGAAGAGAATTTGCGGAATAAACCCCTTTCGAACAAAAACATAATTTTGCAAATCCGTCTGATATATATGACGGAATACTGCCCGATAATACATTAAAATAAAACATATCGTATTGATAACCTCCTTCTTGTTTAAGTTCTGAAGTTGAGTTCTTCGTTTTGAAGAAAAAGCTGACTGCGCTAAAAATAAACTTTAAAAAAGATGGAAACAAGAAAATTTTCTTTTTAGAGGTTTACTATTAAACCTTAATACTAGATAGAGCAATCTCATGCAGTCGGTGGCAACAACGGTCTCTATTTTTTTTAGCGATTATAATATCACATACTCATTGTACTCACACTCAAATTATATCCACACATGTCTGCCTCTCACTACAAAACAAGCCAGCAACTGCGGCTCAGTGAAATCTCTCGTAAACGAACTACATCACCATTAGTGCTCAAATTAATCTTAAACTACTAAATTGTGTTTATCTTTAACATTTCTATCCTGGAATTATACTGATTGCATCCAAGAAAATTTCTTAACTGGTTTTTATCATAATTTCGTTAGAGACCCAATGATTAATTTAGCTTTCAGTTTTCTTATAATTCAAATGAATTATAATCATTTGTTAACATAGGTACAATAAATAGTTGTTATAAGAAATTACAAGTGCGCTATGTTATACCAGAAGGCGTACAAATATTCATGGATGTCATTGTTAATAAAGTTTATAACATAATTAAAACGTTTATAGTATTAATTGATTTTCACAAACAAAAAATAAGAAAACATAAATGACAAGAAAAATATATAAGTAACATAAGTTTACTACGTCAATATTCAAATAATGTTTAATAATGTTTAACAAAAGAGGAAAACAAGTAATAAAATAATTAAAATAATACAAAAATGTCATATGCAATGTTAAATGGACTTGACTTGAGTTCAAACTAAGGTCAAAAACAGTCATTACATTTTGTCTGTCAAAAATTCTGAACTGCTGTAATATGTTATAAGCAACAGTAAAAATTTAAGCCTTTTCCTAAATAAGTTTATGTGTAATTCTTTAATTGAACTAGGGATTTAGTTGAATATGATTGGTGCCATACAAAAAACACCATATTGAGTTAAATATTTTTTCTCTTGTTTCAGACATTGCCATAAGCCAAGGAGATGAACTCGTGTTTTATACCAATGAATCCCAAACAGGCACCGTACGCTTTAAGTCACAAAACCTTACAGCGTTAGCTTACGATGAAGTGAACAACATGATGCTCTACGTCGACAAACAGAGTGACAGCGATGCTATATGTGGTTGTAATTTACTTTCCATGAAAAACGAATGTTTCATTAAAAGATTCGGTAGTAACATTCACAGTATTGCCTTCGACCCGGCAACAGAAACACTATTCTTTACGGATACTAATGAAAAGAGCATTAATAGTATTTCATTAAAGCCTGGATCTAAAAAGGATGTAAGCCTTTTAATCAAGATGTATGGCGACCGAATCCCCAGTCATATTGCCGTGGATAGCTGTAGAGGGTACGTTACCAATGACAGTTTAAAAACCGAAATCTGTTGCATTTCGTGATTTTCAATAGTGTCATTCAATTTACAGGTACATTTACTGGACCAACACAGGCAGAAAAGGGGAAGAATACGTAAGAGAGCGTAAGTACATGGAAAGAGCTCGATTTGATGGTTCCGAGAGAGAAGGTTTACGCCAAAATCAGCCAGTATTAAGCTTCGCCATGGACGCACAAACACGGAAAATTTATTATTTTCGATACTATGGTTACTTATCAGCCAGTGATTTGAATGGTCAACTCGAAAATTCGATAATATTGTCTGATTTCGATGAATCTAAACCAAAACAGTTGACTGTTACAAATAATAACTTGTACTGGATTATCAGAGGCGTGAGCTACAATACTGTTTGGCAAATACCAAAATCTGCAATGAGTGGTGAAGATCAGGTAAAGCCAAAAGAGATTAGTAAGTTCATTAATAAAATACCACTCGGTTTAGCCGCCAACTACAAAATACAAGAACAGATTCAGGGACTTCAGGATTGTGAAGTCCTTAGAAGTGTGATACCAAAAATCAACAACAACTCCCTCAATGTTCAAAAGACAGCAGAAACAGAATATACAACAGTTGCCGAATTACTATGTGTGCATGGTACAAAAGTTGGTGATACATCTGTTTGCAAATGCACGCCTGGTTTCATCGGTGAGAGATGCGATGTTTCTGTCTGTGACAACTATTGTTTGCAAGGTAACTGCAGTTTCAATCGTCAGGGACTTCCTAAATGCAGGTAAATATTATCTAATTCTTTTGATGGTGTCCATATTTAAGGATAAGCATAAACAGCCTGTAACGGTCCCACTGTCGGGAGGTATGCTCATTATGAGAGCTTGTTGGTAGCTGTCACATGTCTTTGAAATTTTGGCTAGAAAGAGAAAATGCCGCTATCACACTATATTTTCCTTCACCGTTTTGAGTGTATTGTTGATGAAATACATTTCACATAGTAGTGCCTGGTTGGTTTCGAGCCCACGACCTACGACGCATAAGTCAGAGCCATGTATACCAGGCCACCGCTGCTCCTAAATTTTTAAATTTCTTTTCTCTTTTGTGTTTAATTTCGTTTAAATAACCATGTTTGGCATTATTTTTATTTCAGATGCAATCCCGGTTATTCTGGGCAAAGATGTGAAGTATACGCTTGTCATGGTTTTTGTCTGAATGACAGTGACTGTTCCTTAAATGAGAAGAATGAGCCGGTCTGTCAATGTACAAGAGATTATGTAGGTGATAAATGCGAGGTATCAGTTTGTCTAAACTATTGCATCCAAGGCCAATGTAGTTTCAATCAAGAGGGACTTCCTGCATGCAGGTAAAACCAAATAAATGTTACTAATTGTGTAGTTCTCCTTGTTTAATTAAGTTGTAGGTACCCGATTTCACATAGCCAATGTTTCAGATGTAATGCCGGTTATTCCGGGGAAAGGTGTGAAGTGTACGCGTGTCATGGTTATTGCCTAAACAACGGTGTCTGTTCCCTGAACGAGGAGGATGTGCCAGTCTGTCAATGTGTTGGCAATTACGAGGGAATAAGATGTGAAGCTGTTAAAGATGTTAACGACGTCCCTACGTTCAACTCAGAGAAAAGAAACCTAACTGTAGGGGATTTATTGTCGAATTGGCGACAAGCTACTTCAAAAAGATCTTAACTGTTTAAGTTACGTTACTAACTTAGTTTGTTTTATAAACCAGTTATTACACATTTTTAGCTGGCTGTTTGATTAAATACGTTTCAGAAAGCTTCTGGTTATCATTTATCAAAATATATATTTACGGCCGCGGTCTGAAATAGATTACCAGTTTTCAAAATAGATTATTTACCACACTGTACAAAATAAATATCTTGATAGAGTATTTTGGGTCTTACTGCATAAAACCCAAAATACTACATCAAGGTACATAATTCTTTTAATAGTTTAAAGCATCAATTGGGTATTTAACAATATGAACTAATAATTTCAAGGCACCACAACTCTTTCAATAGCTTGCTCGGTCAGCTGCATGAATCCGACTGAAAATTTGTTGGGCATAATGGTTCAACGCTGGGACTGTCAGAAAGAAGGAATCCCTCAAGCTCTCAGATCACATTGAAAGAAAGAAAAGAAAGAAAAATGGATTCATTTGTCATAGAGACACGTGCATTAAAAAAAACATGATAACAACACACATTTATACATAGGCATATGGCATCCGATCTCGCATAGATGCGACAAGGCCCGTATAAATCAGTATCTACCCCTGATATAATGATATCAGGGGAGACTACGTGCTGTTACTTATGTTATACATGTTGATACTTTTAAAGAAATAAAGATTTCTGATTTTCCATGGCAGTATTTCTAGTATAGATACTTAACAAGTTTGACCGTTCAGCCTAAGATTTGTCTGAATGTCCGTATCAGTATACAGTATACTGCCTTTATTGGTCGAGCGGATAAAAAAGGCGATTCCAATAGAAAGGCGCGGATTGTAGCGTGGGGGGTTGGAAACAGGTGCGCGATAATAGTTAGCAAAAGTTCATTCGGAACGATTTAGGTAAGTATACACTTTACAATCGAAACGAAGGTACTTTACAAAAGGATAATACTGTGGCGCAGCTATCAACACCTTACGCAAAATACAATATTACCTATAGGCAAGGAACGGTAGAGAAAGTTACTAATACATACATTAAATAAAAATACTTCTATAATACTTAAATGTAGTAGCGAATCTCGTCATAATAGCAACTTGTAGTGGCTTCAGTTCCTCGAGGACTGTGGTGTCGCTCACACCGCGTGCCTGACAGCACGAGAAACCATCGATTCGCGAAGACAACTAATACTTGCTCGTGTTAGGGTATCTTCGTGTGATTTTCTTAAATGCTGGCCTCCCAGATCTTGCGATTTGACACCAAACGTTGTGTACGGAACCGTACATTACTTTACAGACTCACACGCCGGGCATTCTGCACCCACAGCATTTGTACTTTGTTATTTATAACTTCTCCTGCTCTGGGTGGAGCGGGAGGGCGTGTAAGACTTTTACTGACTAAAACCCACCCGTGTTCCCTCAGTTGCCTCGGTGCCAGGGGCCGCGGTATCTCTTTCGAACAACCCGCACCCCTGGCAGGCATCGGCCCTTGCGGACCCCACCAGTGGTGCTGACATCTCTTTGAGGCGCGCGTGGAACACAACGCGCCGTCGACCTGGGCTTGGTCCTTACCGGACATCGAGCTACCCATTACTCGCCGTCCGCAAGCCCGCGCCTACGGTGGCCGGGAATCAGCCTGGGATTCCCGATGCCCAGGGCGTCTCCCGCGGCGACTACGGAAACAAAAATGTCGTGACGATCGAAGTGTAACTTCGTTCAGTTCAGTTCGTCATTGTATCTGATACCTATTCACGCACAAACGGCTTAACGGATATGGGTGAAACCTGGCACACAGATTTAATCCATGTCCTGGATTAATTGGGACATAGTTTATACACCGGCAGCATCATGTTATCGAAGCCGCGGGCAAAAGAAAGTTATTAATAGAAATATCTCATACAGTAGATAAAACACTTGTTTGTGTAACTTAACTAAATCGGTATTCCCGATGCGATATGAACAAAACGATAACTTACGAAGACAAATATGGCGCTATACAGGAAAGGGTCACCGAGTTATCTTTGTGATGAGAAAAATATCACTTACGTATATTAACGGGAATTTTTATCTATCAGTCTCTTATCATCATTCCGAAAAGACCTATTTATGTTTCGAGAAGCCAGCGTTCGCCTTCAGAATTCAAAGAGCAATCCTCAGCAGCGGGTCTACCTCTGTTGGAACAACTTTGTATTTCTGAAGTTTAAAATGTGTAAAAAGCAATGTATGCTGGCGTTGGCGGCGCTGTACGTGGGGTTGGTGCAGTCCTGGGGTGAGTACTATAATACACACATCAAAAAAAGTCTAAGCAACATATATGGTTTCGAACTTTTAAACGATTTTTACTATTGTAATATATTTATATTTCTTTTATAAATAACTAAGCATTTTTTAAAGCATTTGTGACTAAAGCCACAAAATCCTTCATTCAATTGTTATTTTAATCACAATAATTAACAATATGTGTGCCGTAACATACGTAACGTAGCATAAAATAAAATTAAAACGAAATTAAACTCTTCATGTTTTAGAAAATTAAATAACGACATTTTTCTGAATTATTTTGTAATTCAATACAAAGTGAGACTGCCTCTGTTGTTTAAAACTTATTGTCGGCAACGATTTTTCATTGAATTTATAAGATTGTTTATCTGATCCTGCGGCAATCGTTCCCAATGGAATTTTAACAAGTATTTCAGTGGTTGGGCTGTCGACACTCCGTCCAGATTCTCTAGAACACGTCTCTGGAGCATGTCCCATGCGTGGTCGATGGAATTGAGGTCTGGCGATTGTGCAGGCCACGGCAACACCCGGATGTTTTCCATTGCCAAATACTCTCTAGTCCTCCGAGCTGTGTGCGAACGCGCATTGTAATGCATCAGCGTGAAATCTGAGCCAACACTTTGTGCAAATGGATGAACATAAGGCCCGAGGACATCTTCAACATAACTTTCAGCGTTCATATTGCCATCTACGAAAACAAGCTCAGTTCGTCTGTTCTTGATAATCCCCACCCCTACCATCACTGTAGAGCCACTGTAAGGGTGCACTTCCTGGACGCATCTCAGCCGTTCAGCATTTCCGGGACGACGATACACTCTTACCGTTCTCGTATCAGGCCTGAATCCAAACCGGGACTCATTGCTAAATATATTTTTATCCCATTGCTCCTGAGTTCATGTCAAGTGTTCTCTTCACCATTCGTTTCGACGGGCGCGTTTGCGTTTCCCATGGCGTATAGGGGGGCTCCTAATTGGGCGTCGTGCTCGTAGGCCGTATTCATGCAGCCTATTTTTCACGGTTTGGTGGCTAACAACAACACCGCTTGAAAATTGTAGCTTTAAACCTATCTCCCGGGCGGTTAACATCGGCTGACGTCTTGCAGTCAGTTGTATGTATCGGTCCTGTCGAGCAGTTGTACTCCTTCGACGTCCTTGGTGCTGCTCAGCAGGATCGCCTGTATTAACTTAATCCTGCCAAAGATGACAAATCACGCACCTATTGACACCAAAATGCCGAGATACCTGGGACTGATTTCTTCCCGCTTGTAGCATTCCTACAGCTCTCTGAATTTCATCAGCATTCAAATGGCGTACCTCCATGTCATAAAAAATTACTCAACACATTTTTATTAATACTGTATATCTCAAAATGATAAAAGTGAAATAAATACCAAATGGATCAAGCAACGAAAACACATGAAATCAGGAAAAAATAATTAGCTTTTATTTTAATGAAAACAAAACACAATAGAAAAGTTTCTATTTTAAAATCAGCCAGTATATTATGTCCCCGAGACCAAAAAGATTGTTTAACAATCCACTTTGTTGAGAAAACAATAAAGTATCAAATAATAAAACATGCAGTTTCAAAGCAAAAGCTTCCCTTTTCTTTTTCTATTCAGCTCGATCCTGGGCCAATATGGACCACTCCCTCATGTAAGCGTTAAGTTCGTCCCGCCATCTACGCCTGGGTCTTCCGCGATGCCGTTGGACGTTTTCAGGAACCCATGCTGAGGTGGTCTTAGCCCACAATGCATCCGACACTGCGCTCCATCGCTCGCTGGCAAACCTCGACCTTGGTCATCTGCTGAACTGTCAAAGACCAGGATTCAGCGCCATATGTAAGGATAGGGAGAATTCACATGTCCATTAATTTTAGTTTAAATTTAGTTTTTAGGAAGATCTCCTTTCATAAGGGCCTTCATCGACCAATAGCCCTGCCAGGCGTTTTCGGTGCAGTGAGCAACTTCTTTTTCTTGTCTCGCCTGGAAAGAGACTATTTGTTCGAGGTAAACAAATTTTGAGACGTATGCAACCTCCACACCCTCTACATACTGATTTTGTTTGACCCTATTGGTCATGAATTTGGTCTTTGACATGTTCTTTCGAAGACCAATTTCAAGGCTTGCCATGTATAATTCAAATCAAATCAAATATTTATTGGAACTAAAAACAGGTTACAATTTTTTAGTGTTCGTTAACAGCTACGATAGTTTAAAAAAAACTGTGTTGCAGCCATTAGCGCCCATCTCCGAGACGGGAGACGTCGGCGTTCCAACATTTATAATTCTAAAGCGTAAAATTAAATAAAACCTAATTAATTAAATCTAAAGTAAAAGTAAGTAAATACATAAACTAATTAACTAAAATATGAATAATAACATTTCATTCCTATTATTTTTGATTATGAAAATTAAAATAAAATAATTATTTTGTGATTAATTATTGAATTATGAATAAATTAGGATAAGATGTTCCAGTTCTCTAATGTGATAATTATGTGTGTCTGTGTGTGTGTGTGTGTATGTGTATATGTGTGCAGGGTGTATCTTTAGGTGTCTGAGTTTGATTGAACACTAAAGTAGATTATCATGAACGGAATATTAGGTAATACCAAGACATGTTTAACTCAAAGGTGACCCCAGTGATGTGTCACCAGATTTTTAACTCCTCATACGTCAGGCTCTGGAGCCATTTGAGTCCGTGAGCGCTCTACACTCGCGTAAGGTAAGTGGATAAATATTTAAAATCTTGTTTACTTTTTTGTATAAAACAGGGCCAAAGAAGTGATTTGACCAAAACAACATTGGTGGGCTCAGGCAGGCACACTCTACGCCCTTCGTTTGTTTGAACAAGGATTAGGGTCAAAAGTAAGAGTGTTTGCGTAATATAGTGCTTAAGAAAAATGCGTGCCTCACTGTAGGTACTTTACAGAGAGCATAGCGTTTGGTGGTTGGGAAACGAATAGGTTTTGCCATAACCTTATTATCTGGCCTCTGCGCCCGTTCCAGTCTAAGCAGCAAACACTTACCAGAGTCACCCCAAGCCGCAATACAGTATGCTATGATAGAGTGCGCCAAGGCAGAGTGAACCATCTTCAGAGTTTGAAAGTCGGCAGAAGATCTAACATTTTTTAATACAAATATTAGTTTCCTGACCCGTGACACCAAAGACCCGATCTGTTCATTCCACGACATAGTACTGTCGATAATAACACCTAGATATTTTATGTGGTTAGTTCGCATAATCATATTACAGCAACAGGAAGTATTAGTTATCGCACAGCAATTGTGCGCAGTTAAGCTGTAAGGTGAAGCTGGTTGGGATGCTGTTCTCGGCGCAAACGTGAAAAATTTCGTTTTCTCTAGGTTCAAGGTGAGTAGATTGCTAGTTAGCCATTTCATAACAACTTGTAAGGCAGATTCCGCATATGAGCGAGTTTCAAGCCAATCGTTACCGTGAACAAGTATAACAGTATCATCTGCGTACATTATCATTTTGGAATTTCTTAAACACAAGTTACAGAGGTCATTTATATAAATTAAAAAAGGGTAGGACCGAGGACACTACCCTGTGGGACACCATAACTAAGGACCTTATTATTACTGGTAATGTTACCAATTCTAACGGCCTGAGAACGGTCAGTCAAGTAACTCTTGAAGATATCAAGACAAGCCTCTGATGCCAATTTTTTCCAGTTTAGTGAGCGGGCGGGGTCAGAGACAGTGTCAAAAGCCATAGAATGATCAGGAAAGATTGCAAACGTTTTTAGTGTTTCTTGTTTTTTGCAATAGTACTAGTTAATTCTAAAACAGAGTGTTCTGTATTTTTTTCTGATCTAAAACCATATTGATTGGCCGCGAGAACATTTTGGGAATTGAGGTAGTTTAAAAGTCTTTTGTTAAGGACTTTTTCAAGGACCTTTGACAGCGTAGTAAAAATGGATATAGGTCTATAGTTATTGAAACTGCCTCTGTCTCCGCTCTTGTGTATAGGGTGTACGACAGCCTTTTTGAAAACAGTGGGGAACACCTCTGACATGAGAGCATGGTTAAAAACATGGGACATAATTGGGCAAGGATATGCGTAGCAGCCCTAAGAAGAACAGCAGATATGCCATCCCAACCCACAGCGCTATCTACTTTAAGAATTAAAACGATTCGCTGTAACTCTTCAAAGTCCGTACTGAAGAGAGTCATTAAGCCTGGATTTGCACTCGCACTAGGTTCAGGAGATGTTTGAGGGTTACTTAATACAGGCATAATTTTAGATGCAAGAGTTTTCCCCACATTTGCGAAGAAATGGTTTACTGCATTAAGTGACTGGATGGGGTCAGCTCTTAACGACAAAAGTTCACTAGTTGATGATTTATTATTTTTAAGGTTAGAGACAGATTTAATAAGTTTCCAGGTAGCCTTTGTGTTCTTGCGAAGCCTCTGAAATTCTGTGAATTCGTATTGGCGTTTCAATATTTTCAATAGGTTATTAAAGATTTTGTTATAGCGTGTATAAGTAATTTTAAGAATGTCGTTGTCAGGATCTCTTTTTGACTTTTGGTACATTTTATCCCGGTAACAGATGCACCTCAATAGTCCAGGCGTAATCCAAGGTTTAATAATTCGGTTTTTAATATTTACAGCAGGATTACAGCAGTGCAAGTATTATTATTAACCGCCGAGGAGATTAAGGACACTAACTCGGTAGCAGCATTGTTTGCATCATTGGTATCAAGAATACATGAAAAGTCGGTTCTTTCAAGTTCAAGCACGCAAGCACCTACATCAACGCGACGCGTGGTTATAACTGGCTTAGGGATATTGATTATAAGTTTGCTTTTGTTTGGTCCGTAATAAAAGAGTCGACAACCAAAGTAATAGCCGGCTTATTGTTAGTCTTAATAATCGCGTGATCTAAGCAACTGTTTTTACGAGTGCAGAAGAGATGACCGGGTAACATTCCATGCGATGCAAGTGTGTTCAGGTAAGTATCAGAATTTGCGTCAGCATTGTCGGGTGAAATATTAACATTAATATCTCCTAGAATAATAAATAGTCTTAAAAGTTTTAAGCGAGTTGAGAGTAAAGTCTAAACTGTCAATAAGGCTTTGAATATTTCCATGTGATGGAGATCGATATAATGATACTAACGCAACATCGGAACTAAAGTTGAGTTGAGAATCATACTCAGCCTATAACGTTCCCACTGTTGGGACACAGGCCTTCTCTCCGTGAGTGGGAGTGGGCCGTTATCCACCACGCGGGCCCAGTGCGGGTTGGTAGATGTCACATGCCTTCGAATTTTTGGTTTTAGGACATGCCGGTTTCCTCAAGATGTTTTCCTTCACCGTTTGAGAGCAGTGGTGATGAAATTATTTACACCAAGTAATGCGCCTGGCTGGGTTCGAACGCACGACCTACAAACTCGTAAGTCGCGGCCGTTACCACTGAGTCACCACTACTTGGTTGGCATATTCGGACTTGGATTGAAAGCCGGGAATCTCAGGAAGAAGGGGGCGTTTGCTTAGCCAGCACTCCGACGGTACAATGACTTCAAATGAAGGTTATAGAAGTTGGAAATATTGCCTAGACTCCTTATATTTAGGTGGTTTTTTTTAATCTCCTTGCGGTATTATTAAGGTATGTTACACATCGTTCTGAGGCACACGTGTATGAATTTGAGACAGAAAGATGTTCTATATCATACAATGTTGACGTGGCTAGTAGCACAAACGAGATTGATTCAAAAATGATGAAGAATGCTGTTTTTGTGAATTTGTTTAAGAATGATGAAAAAGAAATTATCATTATGCGCATTTCAAAAAATCCACATATTTATTAAATACAAATAATTAATCGCATACACCAAATATAACATAAGAACACTGTAATAAAACCAGCACCCTAATTGCGTAACATGCGATTAATCATAATCGGTTTCACTTTGACAGTTCAACAATATTCATTGCGTTATTTACGTTGTTGAGCAGACACATTTTTCGAACATATAAAGCAATTGTTTAGCCATCTGTTTCAAGACGAAACAGATTATGATTAATCGTGAGTTACGCAATTATGGCGCTGTTTTACAAAAATACTATTTAAAAACAAACCTCCTCAAGTTAGTGGTTTAATATTATAGTTGGGCCTTAGGTAAGCGAATCGAGAAACTGAAATGAATGTATGAATTGCATACCAAAAGTATGTAATCAATAATAAGAAATAAAAATAAAATATTTTGGTTCTTGTTGACTGTCCTTCCATAAATATTAACACTAATTAGAACACATTGTATAAGCCAATTATTTTGAAAAGAGTAACCGGAAATTCTTGCCGGTTCTTCTCCAAAGGAAAGAACCATTTGGAACCATGAATATTGTTTCTGACGTTTTATAAGTGCCCATGTTCCGTCACCATACAAAACTAAACGTAATTTATTCTAATTCTATAAATTCTAGCAACCGATGTTCAACGCTCCATCAGTTTGCGATACCAAAACGCAGACCTAATATAGTCTGTGGTGCATACCGTGACTCGTTAAAAGGTTGGAGCGAAAACACTTTCGAAAAGCCCGTATGTGTGAGAACATCTCCTTTCGCGCTCAATGTTCTTTTGTCCCAATACTGGGCAAACCATCGTTTTCTCTCGTGAGGGCGCATTAACTGCCTCTCCCTCACGTGCGCCAACTCCCTATTCGCGAGCAATACTGCTTCGCAGAAGGAGGTGACTGCTACCCATGCACTTTCGCTCCGTACCATGGCCTGGACCAGGGCCGAACGCGAGAGATTGCCGCCGCCGATCGCCTCCACAAGGACACGGTGGTGCTCCGCCCAAGTCAGGCAGACCTCCACCGGAGACCCAATGGTTAATTTATCATTCAGTTTCATTAAGTTAAATATTTTTCTCTCTTGTTTCAGACATCGCCATAAGCCAAGGAGATAAACTCATATTTTATACCAATGAATCCGAAACAGGCACCGTACGCTTTAAGTCCCAAAACCTTACAGCGTTAGCTTACGATGAAGTGAACAACGTGATGCTGTACGTTGACAAACAGAGCGACCACGACGCTATATGTGGTTATAATTTACTTTCCATGAAAAACAAATGTTACATCAGAAGATTCGATAGTAACATTAACAGCATTGCCTTCGACCCGCCAACAGAAACACTATTCTTTACGGATGCTAATGAAGGGAGCATTAATAGTATTTCATTTAAAAATCGATTTAGAAAGGATGCATACCTTTTAATGTGGGTGTATGGTGACCGAATCGCCAATCATATTGCCGTGGATAGCTGTGGAAGGTACGTTACCAATGACAGTGTAAAAACCGAAATCTTTTGCATTTCGTGATTTTCAAAAGTGTCATTCAATTTACAGGTACATTTACTGGACCAACACAGGCATAAGAGGGAAAGAGTACGTAAAAGGGCATAAGTACATGGAGAGAGTTCGATTTGATGGTTACGAAAGAGAAGTAATAAGCCAATACGGGCCAATATTTAGCTTCGCCATGGATGCACAAACACAGCAAATTTATAGTTTTCGAAACTATGGTTACTTATCAGGCACTGATTTGATGGGTCAACTCGAAAATTGGATAATATTTTCTGAATTCGGTTATTCTAAACCAAAACAGTTGACTGTTACAAATGATAAATTATACTGGATTATCAGAGGCGTGAGCTACTATACTGTTTGGCAAATACCAAAATCCGCAACTGAGATCCGCAACACCGTAATGAGTGGTGAAGAACAGGTAAAGCCAACACCGATTAGAGAGTTCACTAATAAAATACCACTCGGCTTCGCCGCCAACTACAAAATACAAGATCAAATTCAGGGACTTCAGGGTTGCGAAGCACTAACGAGTTTGATACCAAAAATCAACAAAAACTCCCTCAATATTCAAAATACAGCAGAAACAGAATATACAACAGTTGCCGAACTGTGTTGTGTGCACGGTACAGAAGTTGGTGAGACATCTGTTTGCAAATGCACACCTGGTTACATCGGTGAGAGATGCGATGTTTCTGTCTGTGAGAACTATTGTTTGCAAGGTAACTGCAGTTTCAATCGCCAGGGACTTCCTAAATGCAGGTAAATATTTTCTACTCCTTCTGATGATTTCCATGTTTAAGTATGAGCATAAACAGGCTTTTACGGTCCCACTGTTTTGTCACCTTTTCTCTTTTGTGTAAAATTTCGTATAAATAACCATATTTGACATTATTACTGTTTCAGATGCAATCTCGGTTATTCTGGGCAAAGATGTGAAGTATACGCTTGTCATGGTTTTTGTCTGAATGACGGTGACTGTTCCTTAAATGAGAAGAATGAGCCGGTCTGTCAATGTAAAAGAGATTATCAAGGTCATAAATGCGAGGTATCAGTTTGTCTAAACTATTGTATCCAAGGCCAATGTAGTTTTAATCAAGAGGGACTTCCTACATGCAGGTAAAACCAAATTAAGTTTACTAATTGTGTAGTTCTCCTTGTTTAATTAAGTTGTACCCGATTTCACATAGCCAATGTTTCAGATGTAATGCCGGTTATTCCGGGGAAAGGTGTGAAGTGTACGCGTGTCATGGTTATTGCCTAAACAACGGTGTCTGTTCCCTGAACGAGGAGGATGTGCCAGTCTGTCAATGTGTTGGCAATTACGAGGGAATAAGATGTGAAGCTGTTAAAGATGTTAACGACGTCCCTACGTACAACTCAGAGAAAAGAAACCTAACTGTAGGGGATTTATTATCGAATTGGGGACAAGCTACTTCAAAAAGATCTTAACTGTTTTTTTAAGTTACATTACTAAGTTTGTTTGTTTTTATAAACCAATTATTACTCATTTTTAGCTGGTTGTTTGATTAAATACGTTTCAGAAAGCTTCTGGTTATCATTTATCAAAATAAATATTTACGGCCGGGGTCTAAAATTGTTTACCAGTTTTCAAAATAGATTATTTACCACACTGTACAAAATAAACATCTTGATAGAGTATTTTGGGTCTTACTGCATAAAACCCAAAATACTACATCAAGGTACTTATTTCTTTTAATAGTTTTGAAGCATCAATTGGGTATTTAACAATATGAACTAATAATTTCAAGGCACAACTCATTCAATAGCCTGCTCGGTCACCTGCATGAATCCGATTGAAAATTTGTTGGGCTTAGTGGTTTAACGCTGGGTATGTCGGAAAGAAAGAAACCCTCCAGCTCTTAGATCACATTGAAAGAAAGTAAAGGAAGAAAAATGGATTTATTTGTCACAAAAACACGTGCATATAAATAAATTACATAACATAAAAAAAGCATATTGTTGAGTCCACCATCTCAACATCGCCGCGTGCCAGCGGCAGTGAAAGAGGGGTACGAGGACAGCGGCTCGCTAGCCGGCCGACGCGACACACCAGTCAGCTGTTGCACGCCTCCACACACGCTGCGCTTGCGCTTGTTAACGTTTCCTAATATCTTGTTTGCAATTAAACCGACCAATTTAATCGTTGTAATTTCATCTCATGTTAATCTCATTATATACATGTTTTACAGTCCACTCAAACTTTCATTTTGCTCCACCACTACCTATCGTCGCGAACACATATAGAACACAAATAGTCGGCAGCTGCACGCCGTGACTGTGACAAGAAGCTTCCACTCAGCATGAGCTCACCCGAACACAATGAAAATCAGCGCTGTGCTATGGGTCCCATAGCAATGAGACCCATAGCATAGCGCTGATTTTCATTATGTTCGGGTATGGCATCACATCTTGCATAGATGCGACAAGGCTCGCATAAATTAGTACCCCTGATATCATCATTTCAGGGGTACTTATTTATGCGAGATAGACTACGTGCCGACATGTTGATACTTTTAAAGAAATAAAGATTCTCGACTTTCCATGTCAGTATTTCTAGTATAGGTACTTAACAAGTTTGACCGTTAAGCCCAAGATTTGTCTGAATGTCCGTATCTATTTTTGTCATGTGTCTATGCTAGTTAATATAATGCCCAATCATTTATGTTTTCGTTTTCTTTAAAAAAAAAGGCTTTCTGTAACTATCCTATCTAGTAAGTCATCTCCTTGAGGGACCTATCTTCCTTCGTATTAATACAAATGTATGCTATATAGCTACTCAAATCACATATTCACTTTGTGACATAGTAATAGGATTAATGTTAGATTTTTACAAAAATATGACTGGTGATACTGATTTGATGATACGGAATGAGGTGATACGGCAGAGAACTAAAGTTGACGGCATAGCTCACAGAATTAGTAAGTTAAAGTGGCGATGGGCCGGCCACATTAGCCGTAGAACCGATGATCGTTGGAGTAGACGTGTTCCTAAGTGGAGACCGCGAATCGGCAAACGTAAGGTAGGATGCCCTCAGGCTAGGTGGAGAAACGATCTTCGACGGATGCCTGGTTGGAGCTGGATGAGAGTTGCAGAGAATCGAGCTGAATGACGTGCAACTGGAGAGGCCTATTTCCAGCAGTGGACTGCTGTAGGCTGATGATGACTGATTTTGGTGGGGCAAATTAGTACCGCATAAACAGTTTACGTAAGACTATAGACATCAGGCGGCTGATGTCGAAACAAGGGTGCGCGTCGTCTGTTTTTCAGAAAACTTCTAGAACATTTTAGAAGTATCGACATGCCTTTATTGGTCGAACGGATACAAAAGGCGATTCCAATAGAAAGGCGCGGATTTAAGCGTGGGGGGTTGGAAACAGGTGCGCGATAATAGTTAGTAAAAGTTCATTCGGAACGATTTAGGTAAGTATACACTTTACAATCGAAACGAAGGTACTTTACAAAAGGATAATACTGTGGCGCAGCTATCAACACCTTACGCAAAATACAATATTACCTATAGGCAAGGAACGGTAAAGAAAGTTACTAATACATACATTAAATAAAAATACTTGTATATTACTTAAATGTAGTAGCGAATCTCGTCATAATAGCAACTTGCAGTGGCTTCAGCTCCTCGAGGACTGCGGTGTCACGCACACCGCGTGCCTGACAGCACGAGAAACCATCGATTCGCGAAGACAACTAATACTTGCTCGTGGTAGGGTATCTTCGTGTGATTTTCTTAAATGCTGGCCTCCCAGATCTTGCGATTTGACACCAAGCGTTGTGTACGGAACCGTACATTACTTTATAGACTTACACGCCAGGCATTCTGCACCCACAGCATTTGTACTTTGTACCTATTATTGCAAATAAGATGTAAAAATATATTTCAATAAATCAGTGTTTAACGAACATTCACGGCGGTTGGTTTTATTTCATCATTCCAATAGAATTACCCCGTTATCATATCACCAAGTGTAAGGATCCCATACACGTTGTGTTCTTCATAAATTTTTTGAAGATTTTAAACTAAAATGATAAATCATAATAACTTACCTCAAATGCATATACAGGGTATGGCATAAATAATGGATAACCCTGAAACTGTCGATCGGTTGTGGAACTGGTGATCTGTCTGTATGTCGATGTTTTTTTTGCGATACAGGGGCCTTAAAATTGCATAATTCCTTTGAGAAAATTTTGTGAGTAAGTATTTTTGGCAATGTTATCTTACAATGTAATAAAAAATCTTGATAATGATCTGATAATACAAATATTCAGGAGTAACATTAAAAAAAAAATACGAGAGAAAAGCACCAATTGCAGAAATGGCAGCTGATTTTGTAAGAGTAAGTACGATTTTTATTTAAAATATCAAAATGTCAATAATTTGGTCATCCATGGGCATACGACGATATAAGTGGGGTAAAAGATAGATAATAATCTGGCCAATCGACAGTTTCAGGGTTATCTATTATTTACGTCACAGCCTGTATACTGAAACTGAGTCGACTCAAAAATAAAGGAAACACAATCCAAAGCCGTGCTCGTTATCAGACGGACACTATATACATCATAAATTAAGTACTACTTGAACTTGATAATAATAAAAAAAAACATCTCAAACAGTACAATTTTTTTAACTTTTATTAAATCGGTTTTCCCAATGATCAGCTACCTAATTAATCTACGTATCAGTTTTATCGTGTTTCAACGGCGGACCAGCCAAAGTAGGTATCCAATTACTGAACTAAATTAAAGTTAATAATGGACATTTCAATTTTTAGGAGACGCGTAGCTTAATATATTAAATAAATCAATCAATTAACTCAGCCTATCGCAGTCCACTGCTGGACATAGGCCTCTCCCATGTTACGTCACAAGACCCTGTCCTCCGTCTTCCGCATCCAGTCTGTCTCAGCCACTTTCTATAAGCCGTCGGTCCATCAAGCTGAGGAGCGACCCAGGCTACGCTTGCCGATACGCAGTCTCTCTAGGACTCGTCTGCTCCACCGACCATCGGTCCTTCAACAACATGGCCAACTCAATGCTACAGCAGCTTGCTTACTCTGCAAGCCATGTTCGTTCTTTTCCGGATAATTACCCGACTGCGCCAAAACGAGGGTTATGTTTTTCGAGTGTATGTATTATGTATGTATGTAAAAAAAAATATTTACAGCAGGCAATAAAGGTCTTTGTTGTTTACCGCCGACTGCCTGACATCGCTTATAGTATTCAGTCTAATAGTCATCCTTTTAAAACAAGTTTCTTGTTTCTATCTTTTTTAATTAAAGTAATTTTTTTAGGCAGTTGGGTTTTTAGATTCTGTAAATTTTTGTTTTTTTCGTTTTTATTTTATCCTTCAAATAATTTCCGAGCATAGCCCGCTCCATAGCACGCTGAGCGAACTTGAATTTATGGACCAGCTTAACTGTCAGTGTCCACGTTTCGGCACCGTATGTAATTACGGGCAGGACGCATTGGTCGAAGACCTTAGTCTTCAGACATTGCGGGATAAGCGACGAGATGACTTGTCGAAGTTTGTCAAACGCGACCCAACCCAACTGGATCCTTCTGACGGCTTCTTTCTCAGGGTTGTGTCTATGGAGCTGGATGATTTGCCCCAAGTAGATATACTCTTTCACAACTTCGAGAAGCGACCCTAAGATGTGGATTGGACTCGGCAAGACATGCGAGTTGTACATGACATTCAATTTGTCCAAATTCATGTCGCGGCCAAACCGCCGAGAGGCTCCATTCAGGCTCTGCAGCATCTGGCCCAACTGTTCCAGCGTCTCTGCCATTATGACGATGTCATCAGCAAAGAAAAGGTTAACATTTTGAACGTATTTTTTTTTTTGGGTGGGAAGTCATCAAATAACTTCTCCCGCTCTGGGTGGAGCGAGAGGGCGTGTCAGACTTTTACTGACTAAAACCCACCCGTGTTCCCTCAGTTGCCTCAGTGCCAGGAGCCGCGGTATCTCTTTCAAACAACCCGCACCCCTGGCAGGCATCGGCCCTTGCGGACCCCACCAGTTGGTGCTGACATCTCTTTGAGGCGCGCGTGGAACACAACGCACCGTCGACCCGGGCTTGGTCCTTACCGGACAGCGAGCTACCCATTACTCGCCGTCCGAAAGCCCGCGCCTACGGTGGCCGGGAATCAGCCTGGGATTCCCGACGCCCAGGGCGTCTCCCGCGGCGACTACGGAAACAAAAATGTCGTGACGATCGAAATGTAACTTCGTTCAGTTCAGTTCGTCATATCTGATACCTATTCACGCACAAACGGCTTAACGGATATGGGTGAAACCTGGCACACAGATTTAAACCATGTCCTGGATTAATTAGGACATAGTTTATACACCGGCAGCATCATGTTATCGAAGCCGCGGGCAAAATAAAGTTATTAATATAAATATCTCATACAGTAGATAAAACACTTGTTTGTGTAACTTAACTAAATCGGAATTCCCGATGCGATGTGAGCAAAACGTTAACTTACGAAAACAAATATGGCGCTATACAGGAAAGGGTCACCGAGTTATCTTTGTGATGAGAAAAATATCACTTATGTATATTAACGGGAATTCTTATCTATCAGTCTCTTATCATAATTCCGAAAAGACCTATTTATGTTTCGAGAAGCCAGCGTTCGCCTTCAGAATCCAAAGAGCAATCCTCAGCAGCGGGTCTACCCCTGTTGGAACAACTTTGTATTTCTGAATTCCAAAATGTGTAAAAAGCAATGTATGCTGGCGTTGGTGGCGCTGTACGTGGGGTTGGTGCAGTCCTGGGGTGAGTACTATAATACACATATCAAAAAAAGTCTAAGCAACATGTATGGTTTCGAACTTTTAAACGATTTTTACTATTGTAATATATTTATATTTCTTTTACTAAGCATTTTTTAAAGCATTTGTGACTAAAGCCACAAAATCCTTCATTCAATTGTTAATTTAATCACAATAATTAACAATATGTGTACCGTAACATACGTAGCAATAAATAAAATTAAAACGAAATTAAACTCATTTTTTTGAATTATTTTGTAATTCAATACAAAGTGAGACTGCCTCTGTTGTTTAAAACTTATTGTCGGCAACGATTTTTCATTGAATTTATAAGATTGTTTATCTGATCCTGCGGCAATCGTTCCCAATGGAATTTTAACAAGTATTTCAGTGGTTGGGCTGTCGACACTCCGTCCAGATTCTCTAGAACACGTCTCTGGAGCATGTCCCATGCGTGCTCGATGGAATTGAGGCCTGGCGATTGTGCAGGCCACGGCAATACCCGGATATTTTCCATTGCCAAGTACTCTCTGGTCCTCCAAGCTGTGTGCGAACGCGCATTGTAATGCATCAGCGTGAAATCTGAGCCAATACTTTGTGCAAACGGGTGAACATAAGGCCCGAGGACATCTTCAACATAACTTTCAGCGTTCATATTGCCATCTACGAAAACAAGCTCAATTCGTCTTTTCTTCATAATCCTCACCCCTACCATCACTGTAGAGCCACTGTAAGGGTGCACTTTCTGGACGCATCTCAGCCGTTCAGCATTTCCGGGACGACGATACACTCTTACCGTTCTCGTATCAGGCCTGAATCCAAACCGGGACTCATTGCTAAATATATTTTTATCCCATTGCTCCTGGGTTCATGTCAAGTGTTCTCTACACCATTCGTTTCGACGGGCTCGTTTCCCATGGCGTATAGCGGGGCTCCTTATTGGGCGTCGTGCTCGTAGGCCGTATTCATGCTGCCTATTTCTCACGGTTTGGTGGCTAACAACAACACCGCTTGAAAATTGTAGCTTTAAACCTATCTCCCGGGCGGTTAACATCGGCTGACGTCTTGCCGTCAGTTGTATGTATCGGTCCTGTCGAGCAGTTGTACTCCTTCGACGTCCTGGGTGCTGCTCAGCAGGATCCCCTGTATTAACTTAATCCTGCCAAAGACGACAAATCACGCTCCTATTGACACCAAAATGCCGAGATACCTGGGACTGATTTCTTCCCGCTTGTAGCATTCCTACAGCTCTCTGCATTTTATCAGCAGTCAAATGGCATACCTCCATGACATAAAAAAATACTAACCACTTTTTTATACTGTTTAACTCAAAATGATAAAAGTGAGATAAATACCAAATGTATCAAGCAACGAAAACATATGAAATCGGGAAATCTAAAAACAGGTTTACAATTTTTTAGTGTTCGTTAACAGCTGCGATAGTTTAAAAAAAAAAACAGTGTTGCAGCCATTAGCGCCCACGTTCGAGACGGGAGACGTCGGCGTTCCAACATTTGTAATTCTAAAGCGTAAAATTAAATTAAACCGATAAAAAATAATCTAAAGTAAAAGTAAGTAAATACATAAAATAATTAGCTAAAATATTATTAATTACCTTTAATTCCTAATATTTTTAATTTTGAAAAATAAAATAAAATAATTATATTGTGATTAATTATGAATAAATTAGGATACGATGTTCCAGTTCTCTAATCTGATAATTATGTGTCTGTGTGTGTGTATGTAAGTGTATATGTGTGCAGGGTGTATCTTTAGGTGTCTGAGTTTGATTGAATACTAAAGAAGATTATCATGAAAGGAATATTAGGTAATACCAAGACATGTTTAACTCAAAGGTGACCCCAGTGATGTGTCACCAGATTTTCTAACTCCTCATACGTCAGGCTCTGGAGCCATTTGAGTCCGTGAGCGCTCTACACTCCCGTAAGGTAAGTGGATAAATATTTAAAATCTTGTTTACTCTGTTGTACAAAACAGGGCCAAAGAAGTGATTTGACCAAAACAACATTGGTGGGCTCAGGCAGGCACACTCTACGCCCTTCGTTTGTTTGAACAAGGATTAGGGTCAAAAGTAAGTTATGAGTGTTTGCGTAGTATAATGCTTTAAAAAAATGCGTGCCTCACTGTACGTACTTTACAGAGAGCATAGAGTTTGATGGTTGGGAAACGAATAGGTTTTGTCATAACTGCCCTCTGCGCCCGTTCCAGTCTAAGCAGCAAACACTTACCAGAGCCACCCCAAGCCGCGATACAGTATGCTGTGATAGAGTGCGCCAAGGCAGAGTAAATCATCTTCAGAGTTTGAAAGTCGGGAGAAGATCTAAAAATTTTTAATACAAATATTAGTTTCCTGACCCGTGACACCAAAGACCCGATCTGTTCATTCCACGACATAGTACTGTCGATAATAACACGAAGATATTTTATGTGGTTAGTTCGCATAATCATATTACAGCAACAGGAAGTATTAGTTATCGCACAGCAATTGTGCGCAGTTAAGCTGTAAGGTGAAGCTGGTTGGGATGCTGTTCTCGGCGCAAACGTGAAAAATTTCGTTTTCTCTAGGTTCAAGGTGAGTAGATTGCTAGTTAGCCATTTCATAACAACTTGTAAGGCAGATTCCGCATAGGAGCGAGTTTCAAGCCAATCGTTGCCATGAACAAGTATAACAGTGGCATCTGCGTACATTATCATTTTGGAAATTCTTAAACACAAGTTACAGAGGTCATTTATGTAAATTAAAAAAGGGTAGGAAAGAGGACACTACCCTGTGGGACACCATAACTAAGGACCTTATCATTACTGGTAATGTTACCAATTCTAATGGCCTGAGAACGGTCAGTCAAGTAACTCTTGAAGATATCAAGACAAGCATCTGATGCCAATTTTTTCCAGTTTAGTGAGCGGGTGGGGTCAGAGACAGTGTCAAAAGCCTGATCAAAGGAGGCGAAGAATGATCAGGAAACATTGCAAACGTTTTTAGTGTTTCTTGTTTTTTGCAATAGTACTAGTTAATTCTAAAACAGAGTGTTCTGTATTTTTTTCTGATCTAAAACCATATTGATTGGCCGCGAGAACATTTTGGGAATTGAGGTAGTTTAAAAGTCTTTTGTTAAGGACTTTTTCAAGGACCTTTGACAGCGTAGTCAAAATGGATATAGGTCTATAGTTATTGAAACTGCCTCTGTCTCCGCTCTTGTGTATAGGGTGTACGACAGCCTTTTTGAAAACAGTGGGGAACACCTCTGACATGAGAGCATGGTTAAAAACATGGGACATAATTGGGCAAGGATAAGCGTAGCAGCCCTAAGAAGAACAGCAGATGTGTCATCCCAACCCACAGCGCTATCTACTTTAAGAATTAAAATGATTCGCTGTAACTCTTCAAAGTCCGTACTGAAGAGAGCCATTAAGCCTGGATTGGCACTCGCACTAGGTTCAGGAGCTGTTTGAGGGTTACTTAATACAGGCATAATTTTAGATGCCAGAGTTTTCCCCACATTTGCGAAGAAATGGTTTACTGCATTAAGTGACTGGATGGAGTCAGCTCTTAACGACAAAAGTTCACTAGCTGATGATTTATAATTTTTAAGGTTAGAGATAGATTTAATAACTTTCTAGGTAGCCTTTGGGTTCTTGCGAAGCCTCTGAAATTCTGTGAATTCGTATTGGCGTTTCAATATTTTCAATAGGTTATTACAGATTTTTTTATAGCGTGTATAAGTAATTTTAAGAATGTCGTTGTCAGGATCTCGTTTTGACTTTTGGTACATTTTATCCCGGTTACAGATGCACCTCAATAGGCCAGGCGTAATCCAAGGTTTAATAATTCGGTTTTTAATATTTACAGCAGGATTACAGCAGTGCAAGTATTATTATTAACCGCCGAGGAGATTAAGGACACTAACTCGGTAGCAGCATTGTTTGCATCATTGGTATCAAGAACACATGAAAAGTCGGTTCTTTCAAGTTCAAGCACGCAAGCACCTACATCAACGCGACGCGTGGTTATTACTGGCTTAGGGAGATTGATTTTAAGTTTGCTTTTGTTTGGTCCGTACTAAAAGAGTCGACAACCAAAGTAATAGCCGGCTTGTTAGTCTTAATAATCGCGTGATCTAAGCAACTGTTTTTACGAGTGCAGAAGAGATGACCGGGTAACATTCCATGCGATGCAAGTGTGTTCAGGTAAGTATCAGAATTTGCGTCAGCACTGTCGGGTGAAATATTAACATTAATATCTCCTAGAATAATAAATAGTCTTAAAAGTTTTAAGCGAATTGAGAGTAAAGTCTAAACTGTCAATAAGGCTTTCAATATTTCTATGTGGTGGAGATCGATATAATGGTACTAACGCAACATCGGAACTAAAGTTGAGAATCAGACAATTAGCGCCAACAAAGGTGGGTTTTTCAATTGTGAAACGAATGTTACACCTTGTATAAACGCCAACACCTTCATTTTGGTTAGAATCATACTCAGCCTATAACGTTCCCACTGCTGGGACACAGGCCTCCTCTCCGTGAGTGGGAGTGGGCCATTATCCACCACGCGAGCCCAGTGCGGGTTGGTAGATGTCACATGTCTTCGAATTTTTGGTTCTAGGACATGCCGGTTTCCTCACGATGTTCTCCTTCACCGTTTGAGAGCAGTGGTGATGAAATTATTTACACAAAGTAATGCGCTTGGCTGGGCTCAAACGCACGACCTACAAACTCGTAAGTCGCGGCCGTTACCACTGGGCCACCACTGCTTGGTTGGCATATTCGGACTTGGATTAAAAGCCAGGAATCTCAGGAAGAAGGGGGCATTTGCTTAGCCAGCACTCCGACGAGACAATGACTTCAAATGAAGGTTATAGAAGTTGGCAATATTGCCTAGACTCCTTATATTATGTGGATTTTTTTAAATCTTCTTGCGGTATTATTAAGGTATGTTACACATCGTTCTGGGGCACACATGTATGAATTCATGTATGATCATACAATGTTGACGTGGCTAGTAGCACAAACGAGATTGATTCAAAAATGATGAAGAATGTTGTTTTTGTGAATTTGTTACAGAATGATGAAAAAGAAATTATCATTATGCGCATTTCAAAAAATCCACATATTTATTAAATACAAATAATTTATCGCATACACCAAATATAACATAAGAACACTGTAATAAAACCAGTTTTACAACAATACTATTTAAAAAAAAACCTCAGCAAGTTAGTGGTTTAATATTATAGTTGGGCCTTAGGTAAGCGAATCGAGAAACTGAAATGAATGTATGAAATGC
Source organism: Antitype chi (assembly GCA_947359405.1). Lineage (NCBI taxonomy): Eukaryota > Metazoa > Arthropoda > Insecta > Lepidoptera > Noctuidae > Antitype > Antitype chi. The sequence goes on from OX375823.1 coordinate 5,694,403, forward strand.
ATACCAAAAGTATGTAAGTTAATTAATCAATAATAAAAAATAAAAATAAAATATTTTGGTTCTTGTTGACTGTCCTTCCATAAATATTAACACTAATTAGAACACATTGTATAAGCCAATTATTTTGAAAAGAGTAACCGGAAATTCTTGCCGGTTCTTCTCCGAAGGAAAGAACCATTTGGAACCATGAATATTGTTTCTGACGTTTTATAAGTGCCCATTTGGTTTATGTAAAATAAAATGTGATCGTGGAGACCGTGGAGTTTCTTGCCGGCTCTTCTCCATAGGAAACGACAAATTGGAACCGTGCACCTAGCTTCTGACGTTTCATAAGTGCCCATGCAGGCTTATGTGAAATAAAATATTTTGATTTTGATTTTGAAAATAATTTGATTTCATTTTAAACCCTTTATTTAAGAGAACCAAATCAACTACGGACTCTGGCTTCGCGAAGTCGCGATCGTTAATTTGTCTCTCGATTGGTCAATCGATTTGTCTTAATATTGTGAGTGTCACAAAAGAATTTACAATAGTCAAAATTCAAAATTGCGACCACCAGACGCCATATTTTGAAGAAAAAAAGGAATAAAGTCGACGAAATAACTTTTATTAAAGAGGTGATAAAGTTGTTTATAAACGGATAAAAGGTCCTATTAACGCCAAAAATAATAAAATTAACTAAAAAACCTGAATGCGCTAAAAGTGAACTTTAAAAAGAGGGAAACAAATTTTCTGTTCGGAGGTTGACTATTTTATAGTATTAACCCTAATACTATAAAGCAATCATGGCAGTCGGTGGCAACAAAGGTCCCAATTTTTTTTTTCGCAATTATGTCACATCCTCATTCCTTGAACTCACACTCACATTATATCCACACATGACTGCCTCTCACTACAAAACAAGCCAGCAACTGCGGCTCAGTGAAGCCTGTCGTAAGCGAACCATTAGTGCTCAAATTAATTTGAAATGACTAAATTGTTGTGCGAGCTACCCATTACTCGCCGTCCGCGAGCCCGCGCCTACGGTGACCGGGAATCAGCCTGGAACTCCCGACGTCCAGGGCGTCTCCTGCGGCGACTAAGGCCGTGAGGGCGCATTAACTGTCTCTCCCTCACGTGCGCCACCTCCCTATTCGCAAGCAATACTGCTTCGCAGAAGGAGGTGACTGCTACCCATGCACTTTCGCTCCGTACCATGGCCTGGACCAGGGTCGGACGCGAGAGATCGCCGCCGCCGATCGCCTCCACAAGGACGCGGCGGTGCTTCGCCCAAGCCAGGCAGACCTCCACCGGAGACCCAATGGTTAATTTATCATTCAGTTTCATTAAGTTAAATATTTTTCTCTCTTGTTTCAGACATCGCCATAAGCCAAGGAGATGAACTCATGTTTTATACCAATGAATACGAAACAGGCGCCGTACGCTTTGAGTCCCAAAACCTTACAGCGTTAGCTTACGATGAAGTGAACAACTTGATGCTGTACGTTGACAAACAGATCGACAACGACGCTATATGTGGTTATAATTTACTTTCCATGAAAAATAAATGTTACGTCAGAAGATTCGATAGTAACATTAACAGCATTGCCTTCGACCCGCCAACAGAAACACTATTCTTTACGGATGCTAATGAAGGGAGCATTAATAGTATTTCATTCAAAAATCGTTTTAGAAAGGATGTAAACCTTTTAATCCGGATGTATGGTGACCGAATCGCCAATCATATTGCCGTGGATAGCTGTGGAAGGTACGTTACCAATGACAGTGTAAAAACCGAAATCTTTTGCATTTCGTGATTTTCAAAAGTGTCATTCAATTTACAGGTACATTTACTGGACCAACACAGGCATAAGAGGGAAAGAGTACCTAAAAGGGCATAAGTACATGGAGAGAGCTCGATTTGATGGTTCCGAAAGAGAAGTACTACACCAATACCTGCCAATATTAAGCTTCGCCATGGACGCACAAACACGGAAAATTTATAATTTTCGAGACAATGGTTACTTATCAGGCACTGATTTGATGGGTCAACTCGAAAATTGGAAAATATTGTCTGATTTCGATCATTCTAAAGCAAAACAGTTGACTGTTACAAATGATAAATTATACTGGATTATCACAGTCGGGAGCTACAATATTGTTTGGCAAATACCAAAATCCGCAATGAGTGGTGAAGAACAGGTAAAGCCAACACCGATTAGTGAGTTCAATGAAATACCACTCGGCTTCGCTGCCAACTACAAAATACAAGATCAAATTCAGGGACTTCAGGGTTGCGAAGAACTAAGGAGTTTGATACCAAAAATCAACAAAAACTCCCTCAATATTCAAAATACAGCAGAAAACGACTTTACAACAGTTGCCGAACTGTGTTGTGTGCACGGTACAGAAGTTGGTGAGACATCTGTTTGCAAATGCACGCCTGGTTATATCGGTGAGAGATGCGATGTTTCTGTCTGTGAGAACTATTGTTTGCAAGGTAACTGCAGTTTCAATCGCCAGGGACTTCCTAAATGCAGGTAAATATTTTCTACTCCTTCTGATGATTTCCATGTTTAAGTATGAGCATAAACAGCCTTTTACGGTCCCACTGTTTTGTCACCTTTTCTCTTTTGTGTAAAATTTCGTATAAATAACCATATTTGACATTATTACTGTTTCAGATGCAATCTCGGTTATTCTGGGCAAAGATGTGAAGTGTACGCGTGTCATGGTTTTTGTCTGAATGACGGTGACTGTTCCTTAAATGAGAAGAATGAGCCGGTCTGTCAATGTAAAAGAGATTATGTAGGTGAAAAATGCGAGGCATCAGTTTGTCTAAACTATTGTATCCAAGGCCAATGTAGTTTTAATCAAGAGGGACTTCCTACATGCAGGTAAAACCAAATAAATGTTACTAATTGTGTACTTCTCCTTGTTTAATTAAGTTGTATCCGATTTCACATAACCAATGTTTCAGATGTAATGCCGGTTATTCCGGGGAAAGGTGTGAAGTGTACGCGTGTCATGGTTATTGCCTGAATAACGGTGTCTGTTCCCTGAACGAGGAGGATGTGCCAGTCTGTCAATGTGTTGGCAATTACGAGGGAATAAGATGTGAAGCTGTTAAAGATGTTAACGCCGCCGACGTCCCTAAGTACAACTCAGCGAAAAGCAACTTAGCTGTAGGGGATTTAATGTCGAATTGGCAACAAGCTACTTCAAAAAGATCGTAACTGTTTAAGTTACGTTACTTAAGTTTGTTTTAAACATAGACATAGAGACTGTGCGTTCCGTATTCAGTTGTGCAGTGAATCAGACCGAAAAGTACGAAACTCAAACTCAAACTCAAAGCATTTATTTCAATTAAACCATTTACAGGCACTTTTGAATTGTCAATAAGTCGACCAGTTGGAAAGTTGAAGCTAGTTGCCCATTCCAAAACGTAGATCTCTATGGAGAAGAACGGGCAAGAAACTCCATGGACACTCTTTTTAATCATGTTTAGTATTACAAAAACTTGGGAACATTATTCTTGTTGCTTCTATATGTGAGAACAATGTAAAAAAAAAAAAAACAATTCTTAATATAAGATTTAAAATTAGCCATGGAAGTTAGGAGATGACCAGTTTCAACCGACGGCGCCCGTTCACGAACTTGACGCGTGGATCAGCACCATCCAGCTCAACCATTTTGTAGGGAACCGAACGATCCAACACACGCGCCACGAGACGCGCTACGAGAGAGACAAAGCGAATGTGCGGCCAGTAGTTGTTTCTTTCTATACTCCATATAATGTAGCTTTAGAAAAAAGGGCTCGTAGAAGCAGGAGTGCAAAACGTTGTATTTCAAAGTTAAGTTCTAACTTTTTTAGGTAGATTTAAGACAGTACCTACTAAATACTGATATAAACGAAGTAAAAGTAATTTTAATTTAAATAATGTTCTATTTATAACAACATCTTCATCACACATTACAAACCTACAACAAAACGAATGAATGAAACAAACAATCACATGATGATTTAAATTTAATTAAGATTAAAAGATTTTTTATTTTTTTTACAATACTCTATTTTAAATAACAACTTACGACCCACACAATACGTTGGTAAAACTTCGTCGTCATCAGCTAATTTAGTCACTCGGTATTGTTCACTACTGCTTCTTTTAGGTTTTTAGCATTGACACTTTAAATTGAAATGAAATAATTATATAAATGAAAGCCCCACAATTTCATAAGATAAATAGTTACACATGATTACAATATAGTGTGACAGCTAATATTTAAATAAATTATAATAATTTGGCATAAATCGTAAAGAACTGCAACACGTTTAATGCAATTTTGTTACAAAGTGTACATTAAAAACAACCTTTTTTAACTTCTGTCTAATGCTATTGTAAATGGAGTATAGTATTTCATAACAAGCTTGCAGAAAAGAGACAGCTGGTATTGCACGCACAGTCACTTTGTCTCTTTCTAGAGAGTGGTCACATTTGTGAGGATAACGCTCACTCCATTCATGTCTATGGTTTTAAACCAACTATTGTTTTTTTTTAGTTAGCTGTTTGATTAAAGACGTTTCAAAAAGCCTTTGGTTTTCATTTATCAAAATATGTATGTACAGTCGCGGTCTAAAAATGTTTATCAGTTTAAGAATTATAATCTTTATCACACTACAAAATAAGTACCATGATATAGTATTTTTGGTGTTAATGCATATAACACAAAATACTATATCAACTTCACTTCCTTTTACAAGGTGTTTACGGAGTTGATAGCATTCTTAATGTCAACCTTAAGGATGACTTCATTTTGACCTATGACGACCCTAGCCGCACCTGCTGTGATATAACCCTAGTTTAGAATTGACATGGTGCAGATGTTTTATTTTTACAAAAATATCACTGATTAATTCAGTGATAGGAATAGGTAGTGCCTATTTGCCTAAACTTCGAAGAACAGAGACAAGAAACGGAGACTTCCTTAGGACTAAATTTTTTCCGAGACATCTGTCCCGAAATTTCGAGACAACACATAAATACATTTAAAAAAAATGTTATTTGGAATAAGTAATTCGTCTATATTTACCTAAAGTTTGCGACTAGATATATCATAATAAAATAATAACATACACAGTCGTTACAACCATAAAATTTTCTGAATTTTTTTTTGGAGAACATTTTGTAAATGACTTGTTGATCGTAATACACAATGAATCACAATGTTTGAATAAGAAGCAGTACACGTTTCGAAGTAAATATCTTCTTTCTAGCTCACTCTCGGCTACGTTTAATGAGATTTCTAAAGTTCAAGTGTATATAAGTTCTAAAGTTCAAGTGTAAACTATCACATTTATAGACAAACTTTAGATAAATATAGACGAATTACTTATTCCAAATAACACATTTTTTAAAATGTATTTAAGTGTTGTCTCGAAATTTCGAGATAGATGTGCCGGAAATAATTTAGTCCTAAGGAAGTCTCCGTTTCTTGTCTCTGTTCTTCGAAGTTTAGGCTAATAGGCACTACCTATTCCTATCACTGCTGATTATACTGATTTATGGTGGGGTTATACTCTACGGTCTGCGCAGACATAACTATGCGATTTTTTTTTCAATCTGTTCTGTTGTTTTTGCGTGATGCTGGAACATACCTACATTCCGACAAGCAGACAAAAATTGTAAAAATATATTTTCGCATTAGAATAATTCCCAGATCTCTCAAAAATTACTAAAAAAAAATTATTCAATGTACAGTTCTGACTTTGCTACGATTTTATTATATGTATAGATTTTATGGACGTGATACCGAGAAATGTCGTTTCATTTATGTCATTTAATTAAAGACCTCTATAATTGATGTGGAAAGTTAGTTTTTGTTTGGTTAATTCGTAGATAATTTTTGTCAAGCCTTGTTATTATCGATTCAATTGTATTATTTATGTCAGTTGTATATTTATTAAAGTGAAGTAAAGTAAAGTAAAAAAAAATTTGCATAGATTGCAGGTACAGTAAATAAGATGACAGATAAAATATGGGTGATCCTTGTACAATCTACCTTATATTAGACATGCAACATTATTATTAAAAATGATGACATTGATAAATTATTTTTAAGAGTAGGTATCACAGTTCAACAATAATCGGCATGGTACATTCATCATAAACCATTAATTAAAATATCTGTAATACGATAGGAATAAAATTAATAAATCAGAACAATGTCACAATTATTACAGTATGTCAAAAAAAAATCAATAAAGAAGTCAGTATCATTAAGGAAGTCATTCACAGAATAATAGCATTTCACAATTAATAGTTCTGTCAGTTTCTTTTTAAAGTTTTGAATTGTATAATTTTTAATTATGTTAGGTATTTTATTGTATATTGGGCCCATACTAATAAACGTTTTTTTTTGTAAAGTAGTATTTTTAAACAACTCTCGACATGAAGTAGATATTTATACTCGCTTCTTATAGGTCTCTTTCTATCTTTTGAAATTGCAGTAAAATGGTTTTTTTTTATTAATGTCAGTATTATTCAATATTAACGATACCTCATCAGCGACCAGAAAACAGGGGATATTAGTGCCTTCAGGAAGGTCATTTATACAGAGTAAAAACAATATTGAGCGCAGCACACCCCTTTGGGGCACATCAGAACTGTTATGTTATATTTTGATTTGTAAGACTTTCATTTCTAGTTTACAACTTTTTATTATTATTTCATCACACTGCATTCTGTTAAATAAATAACTTTACATCCATTAAAGTGCTAGGCCCCGAATCATACTTTTCCAGTTTGTCCATTAACGATTTGTATGATACGAAGTCGAAAGCTTTTGACATGTCAAAAAATATGCATTATGTCTTATTTCAAAATAAATAAATAAAAATTTGCTAATCTAAATTTAGTAACGATTGTGTGAATAAGGTTCAAAATGCTGATGTTGTAGACTTTCCCTTTTCAAAGCCGTATTGTTCGTTCCTTAAGATATGGTTGCCGATGAATTGAGTAAGGCGTTTATGCATGGCTGTTTCTAAGATTTTTGATATGATGAGTATGAGAGAAATTGGTCTGCAGTTATCTAAATCTTCTTTGTTACCTTTTTTGTGGAGAGGTTTTACAACCGATTGTTTAAGAGGGCTATTACAAATTGAAGTATTTAGTTTTAGGTAAATTTAACGGCGCGTGGTAGCTGATCGTGCGTGCGTGTATAGTGAAGTATGCTACTCAGATATGCTAACCATTATGATTCGGACGCCCAGGAACAAACCTTCGTGGACTTATAGCTAAAGCCCGCGCGTCCCGGGATATATTACTGATTCATAGCGTTGCATTCAAAAATTGTTTAAAAATATTATTTTACTTTTAAATAGACTGTTTCTTTTTTTCAAGCAAGTTGACTTAGTAACCTTAGTTATTAAATACTTTTTGTTTGAATTTCGATTAAACATACATAGATAAAAAATATATGATTTCAGACGAAAAATTATCATTAGTTCTCTGTTTTGTTGAATTATTTTTGGGTTATTATTGTATGAAACATAAAAAAATTATTTGAGCATTAATCCAAATAAAAAGCTACAGTCCTACCACAGACATTTTTATAAATGACTAAACTACTATATGTTCCATGTAACAGAGCATCAAAAGATGCCCGAAAGTAACATTTTACGAAACATCCTTTGCCGAGACAAGGTTTTTACTGACTTCTGTAAACAAATTGAAAAATTTGTTTAGAGCGCTCCCTAGACAAATAATGAAATTTTCCCGGACATATTTTTATTTTTATTTTTTTCCTATATCTAACCCATAATCACTCATCAAATCTCGAGTCAAACGCTCAAATTCAAGAAAAAATGTGAAAGCGCACTTAAGTCGGCTAGGAAAGCATCAAAATTCAAAAGATGGATTTATTAAAAATTTATAACTAGTGTTATTTCAACCGAACAACTTTTTAGATTTTTCGTTGCTAACTCATTATATTATAACCTTCTGAGTTTGTGTTGTTAAAAGATAATATAATTCTAACATATTGTTTAGGGTTAACACGAGAACTTTCATGGAAATCGTTTGTTAAATAAATCCAATAGTCATTGAATGTTTCAGCAATTTGTTTGGGCCATTAACTACAGTAGCTTTGTTACTTACGTTTTCTATTACTTACCTGTTTTCTCTTAGTACCAATGGACTCTTTTTTTTATGTTGCCTTGTATTTGTTTTTCCAATTACTGATAAATTGTATATTAATTATTTTAATAGCGCCGTAGGAGTTTAGTTTAGTGTGTGTGCGTTTTATTTTCAAAATTTTAGCTAGCGTAGTATGTGTTTCGTATTGATCTCTTAGTTTGCAGCTTGCTCTAATACCTGTAGATATCAAGTTTACGGGTTGATCCCTGTTTAACATTTTTAGGAAAACATATTTATCATCTTCTTATAGGGAAACATAAAAATAAAATAAATAGATATACTAGCTTGTAGAACATTTTGTAAGGTTCATTAATATTGGATTCTTTAAATGAATGAAAACGATAGTTCAGACTAACATTCTTGAGATTTAATAATGTGATGTTATTTAAATGTGTATTTTTAATATTTTGTAAAAAAAATAAAAAAAATGTAAAAACTATTTTAATATTTTATCAAAGCTGTTTTTTTTTGTTTCTCATGAGTATATTTAATAACTGTGAAGTATTATGATCAGAAAGACTCAAGTGTTAAAGTTCACCTTAAGCAGATTTGATTTGTCCATTAGCAACAAAAAATAAACTCTATTTCCTTGGCTATGGTGCAGTGGCGTGCAGTCAATAAAGACAGAAAGACACTGCCTACCCTACCTAAATCAGATAAATATTTAAGCCTTATATTATTTTATCAATAAACAATAAATCTTTATTCATAAATCAGCTCCACCTGTCGAGCGTCGGTCGTATCATTATTTTCTTCGATACTATACCCGTTCGTACATACAATTTGACGCAACTTCGCATTGCGATTCACTAGCGCCGCTGAGTGCCTCGGGAGAGATAGGAACTATTCGCGTCTTAATGTTTATACATATGTGTGCTCTCGTGGTCCTGCTGATTTATTGTGCGTGCGTTCCTATACATATGTGGCACACAATGTAACAACTAACGCACACAACCGTACTGGGTAGTCACTGGCTTTTTACGCTTTTTTTACTTCACGGCGAATTACGAAAATTACCGAAGTTTTCCAAACAAAGTTGGTTATGCGACTATTTTAAAAAGTAGCATTTTTTCATTGAATTGTTGCTACATAAACAACCATTACTTTTTATATTCTGATTTCCGACGCCATTGTTTGTTTTGATTGTGAGCTATACTAGGATGTATTTAACATTTTAAGGTGTGAAAAATAGATAATATTCACTGTGAAAGTTGTTCAGGTGGTGTGTGTATAGAGAAAATAAAAAACTATGCATTTTATATATTTCGGTGAAAAAAAAAACAAGTGACCGTGAAAAGAAATTATACACCGGATTTGCAACTAATACAAACTGAAGATAAAGTCAATCGTAAATACAAAACAATATGATTCATAATTGCTTCACAGGTTGCATGCTGTGTAGGTACAGCAGTCAGTTATTCTGTCTTTTTTTGTTTTTTTAATTTCTGCCTACCCTGTCTTAAAACTCTGTGGACGTCACTGCTATGGTGACAGTAAATACTGGCGTGCAGGACATACTTTTTACCCGACTCTGCTAAAGCATGCATGTATGTGTAATATCAGTATAACATCACCGCTAAATTAAAAAGATATAGAGCACCCTACAAAATAAATTAAATCCTAAAATAAAGTAGGTAGGTTGCTAAGATTTATCTATATAAAAGCTTTCACTATTACAAAATTATCAGATCTAATGTAGAGCCAGCACCCTAATTGCGTAACGCACGATTTCTCATAATCTGAATCATTTTGAAACAAATTGCTCATCCATTGCTTCATTTGTTCGAAAAATGTGTCTGCTCAGCAACGTAAATAACGCAATGAATATTAGGTACTGAACTGTCAAAATGAAACAGATTATGACTGATCGTGAGTTACGCAATTAGGGTGCAGGCCCCTAACTCTACAAGGCTTTACTTTGCAAACCTTAAAAAAACTTTTTCCAAAAAAAAAACAACCGACTTCCGGAAAAACACTACAAAGTGAAAAATTACTTTAATTTCGGAAGGCGGTGACAAAAAATTAAAATACGTATCCAAAGTCACCGACTTTATTTTACTTTGTAGTGTTTTTCCGGAAGTCGGTTGTTTAAGTTTTTGGAAAAAGTACCTATATATTTTTCACTTTTTAGTTAAAGTACCTACCCAACACCAGTTCGAAATTTCATCACCCTTGGGGTCAAAACAATGTAGGTATATTTATGCGATAGCAGCAATCGCGGCTGATTTGCTGTAATGTTTTGAAGAGTTCAATTGTCTGTCTCCGAAACGCATCATCAGATGTATATGAAATTTAAATGGAACCACAGTGGAAGCACCAGCTTTCAAATAAAATAAGAATCATTAAAATCGGTTCACCCAGTCAAAAGTTCTGACTTAATTTCTTATAATAAGCCTAAGGGAGTGTTAGTGCGATGACGTCCGCGAAACAGCCAAGCTAAAATGACTTCTTTGTTTGCGGCCATCTCAGATTTTAATTTTACCTGAGTATCGGTTTTAACACCCTCAAGAACCATGAAAACGACAACCATGAATTTTGACATTTTCGCAGCCGCCATATTGGATTTCCATTTTGACCTCATTATCGGCTTCAACACCTTCAAAAACCAAGCGAGTGACTCAACCCTCCCGCCTCAATGCTAAAGCTGGTTAAACGAATCACTGCTGCGCTGCGAGTCGCGGGTTCGATTCCCGCACGGAACAAATATTTGTATGATCTACAAGTAGTTGTTGCGGGTCTGGCTGTTCGTGTATGTGAGTTTAAATGTTTGTAAACGCACCCACAACACAGGACATTTTTCAATATTCTAAATACCAAAGCCAATTTGTAGCCTATAATGTTCCCATTGCTGGGACACAAGCCTCCTCTCTATGAGAGGGAATGGGCCGTTCTTCTCAATGCGGGCCCAGTGTGGGTTGGTAGATGTCACATGTATTCGAATATTTGGTTCTAAGACATGCCGGTTTCCTCACGATGTTTTCCTACTCCGTTTTTGTTAACAGTGGAGATGAAACTATTTCCACAAAGTAAACCACGTGCCTGACTTCGAACCCACGACTGACTACTAATAAGTCAGGGACGTAACCTCTGGGCCACCACTGCTCTCATTGGTTCTTTTTATATGGCTGGTAAAGTGATGTTGCAGGGTTGGTTGTTTTGGCTCAGATACATTATTAGGTAATCGTTATGATGAATAACAATAAATAATAACTTCATAGATAATTACAGTAGGCCGCACGTCAGGGCAATGAAACCAGAAGAGTATGGTGGGGTTACATCGGCTCTGGAATACGACCTTATGAATCAAATTACCGGCTAATTTATTATTACGTTCCAAAAAAAAAAACCCAGCGACAATCTAACCCCAACATCCATACCTTATACCTAAACCTGACCAAGACCTCCCGAGCTATTCCGTTCTAATCTCACTGTGAAAACGTAGGTGAAGTGAGCTTTAAGTCACCTATCATTCCACCTGCTAGCGAATAACACTACTGACAGGAAACGTTAAGATCACTTCGCCTAAGTTTTCACGGTGATATTTGTACAGAATAGGCCGGCTGTTATTCTATAGAAACTCCATACTAGGTACCTACAATAGGTCAGCTTAAGGTCTAAGTTATTATTTATTTAGCTTAGGAAAACAAACCTAACCAAAATATTTTCAGAAAGTACGTCATAAGACCTTTCATTTGATACCAAACAAGATATATTAATCTCAAAATATATTTCCGCTATGTCGCCATGTTGGATTTACATACGTGAAGTGTTTAAACTATAACCCGCGGAATAGCACAACACTTCTAATGACACCTCGTTTGTCAAAATACAACGAGTAGATTAGGAGTTATGAGTGAGCAGATTAACGTACATACGTAATCTGTACGTTCTGCGCCTTAACAATATGTTTTAGCAATGACAATGACGTGCAACTCTGAATATGCGGAAACCGAAAAACACCATATAGATGTCCTGCTTATACCTTTTTAGGGTTCCCTACACGAAAGGTAACCAACCGGATCCTATCACTAAGCCCCATTGTCCGTCCATCCGTCTGTCAGCGGACTGTTTCTCTTAATCCGTAAAAGGTTGAAATTAAAGAAATTAAACTTGAAATTTTCACAGAATGTGTTGGTATTTCTGTTGCCGCTATAGTAACAAATAATAAAACCAAAGTTAAAATAATAGTTTAAAAAACTAAAAAAACACGCTTTAAAAACCAAACTAAAAAAGAAGAAAATATTTTAATAGGGTGCTTTTTGAGGTATTTTTATAATGACTTAATGTCAAGCACCCCACGCTTTTTAATTGAATTAAATTATTTTAGCCCTTTTTTAGTTTGGTTTTTAGAGCGTGTTGTTTAGTTTTTTTAAACTATTATTTATTTTCTATTTTTTAGTTCTGCTAACTATTGATTTTATTTTCCTTTTTTTTTCATTTTTCTCAATTTTTTTTTATTATTATTGAATTGTCATCGGTCTTCGCTAAGTTTACAAAGTTTCAATGAAATCTGACCGTTTAAAGTGGGTCAAAATCGCGCTCTAAGGAGTCGGTTAATACAAACAAACAAACATACAAGTGAAGCTAATATAAAGCGTGTAAAAATTAAAGTGGTCTCCATATTATACTATACGGCTTACTACGGCCTTGTGGTATGTGGTTTTTATAATAATCAGCGTTTTGTCGTAATTGGGTTTTGGTTCATAAACCTACTACTTTTTATTAAACAAATGATTTGTAAATAAGTTTATAGAATACGATTAATTTTTGATAAAGTCGTGTTTCTCAGGAAATAAAGGATACATTTTGAGATGGACAATCAAGATTGATTGTAGGCTTTGATTGAGGCTAGGCGTAATCTGTGGCTATGCTTTATCCAAATATGTTGGTGTTTGATTACCGAATGCAGCTGAATACCAGTATTTTACATGGAGCGACCTGCATATCTTACCTCCACAACCCATTGCAGTAACTGTGTATTAAGGTGAACCTAGTCCACATTTTTTCCATACAAACTTCGGGAGTGTTTTACTCCACTGTCTGACATGGCACATCCAAAGTAAAATATGATATCGTTTTGTCTTATTATTAATATTTTCTGTACGGAAACAGAATACTAAAATAAAAACCCATTAAAAAGTTAGGAGCCAACAAAGATTCGTTTTTCTTGCTAATTTTACTTAACTTTGAGCGTGTTTAGGTAATAAGAGAAGTGTAAAATCTCCAAAACCAAGTCGGTACCGACAAAGTTCAATTATCGAAAAGTTCAATAAACTTTATTGATCATTGATTTAGGCATTGACTTTTTCATAAAACCCTATCTTCCAAAGGACTTTTATTAATTTTTTCGCGAATTTTTTTCTATAAATGATCCTGAATCTCACTCAATAACGTTGTGCGTGTAGTCTAGCGTCTAACTGCTCATCACTGATACTATCTCTGTTGGACACAAAGCCTGGTGAGACAGCGTGATTTTTAGCCAGGCCCACCAGTGAGTTCGAGCCCGCGACTAGGTTCCCCTTAAGATAGTCTTTGGTAAGACTGTCTGACTTTTGAGCATCTCACTACTTGTGACGACTGTCAAAGATCTACGAATGACAGCTGGGACCAAGGGCTTAACGAGCTGTTCAAGGCACTGAATGGTTTCGATATGTAATGAATGACCTACCCATCCACGAACCGACCTCGGCAATAGTTGCTTGAACTTAGACCGACCCGTGCGGTTGTTTACGTGGAAGTTGTATGACACCACAATTTACTAAAATAATAGCCACAGGCCCACAGGAACGATCACACGGCTACACATCAAGCTATACATTTCCAGTTTAAGCTGATCTCGCACTGTGCGGAAATCCTGTATAATGCGAGATCAGCTTATACTGGAAATGTATAGCTTGAAGTGAAGCCGTGTGTAATATCGGGATAAAAAGTATCCTTTGTTATTCCAGGTTTTTTTTTTTTTTTTGAGGATGGGAAATTATCAAATAACTTCTCCCGCTCTGGGTGGAGCAGGAGGGCGTGTCAGACTTTTACTGACTAAAACCCACCCGTGTTCCCTCAGTTGCCTGTGTGCCAGGGGCGACGGTATCTCTTTCGAACAACCCGCACCCCTGGCAGGCATCGGCACTTGCCGACCCCATTGTTATTCCAGGTTAGGTACAAACTATCTGTGTGCCCAATTTTATCCAAATCCGATTGCTGTTTTTGCATGATTGCATAAAAAACATCCAAACATCTAAACATGCAAACTTTGACATTTATAATATTAGTAGGACTAACTTTTGCCAGCGGCTTCGTCCGGGTCGAGGTCAGAAATTATCTCGCGGGATGGTACTACCGAGATAAAAAGTACCTTTATGTTAATCCAGGTTATTATGTGTGCCTCTCGAACTCCGTTTTGCCGTTTTTGCGAGATTGAGTAACAAACATCCAAACATCTAAACATAGAAACTTTCACATTTATTATTTAGTAGGATAGGATAGTAGGACGTAGGACTTATTGGTCTCAGCAGCTAAAATATACAGAGAGTGAGGACTGGTGACGCGGGAGGAAAAGACGTATAGCTGTGCGTATGGGAAGCAGATCGTCCTGAAGTCGTCACCCGCGGCCTACAGTAGCAATGTCCCATTGCTTGTGGCGAAATTCTTCTTTTGGTTAAAAGGGCACCTACCGAAGGCTCCCAGACTCCCAGAGAAGGCAGACAGACATGACGCGACTATAATAGAACAATTTCTATAAAAAACTTCATGGAAATTGATCCACTATAATCGGGCCCGCGGCGCGGCGGTCTGGGAGAATTTATAGGATGGTCATAGGTACGTTAGTTTCATTAACACGTAGATATTTTTTCTGAGCTGTGATGATGAAATTTTTCAGGTTTTTAAATAAATCTACCTCAGGCACCAGTCTCTCACAAAGTTAGCTCCTTTTCGTGCACTACAGTCTAAGTTTAGCATAAAGTTCATAACTTGTGTAGAGAGAGAATAAACGTTGTATATTATGTATACAATATTACATTATAATATACAAAAATTAAAGTACATACAAAAAATACAGTGATATCCATAGTATAAATACTAGGAACAAACACAAATTTGTTGTACCATCAACAAGCCTAAAGAAAATGGGTGGGTCACTCAGATTACGCTTTTACAATAAACTTCCAAGCCATGTTCAAGATCTAAGTCTCAATAAATTTAAATCATTATGCCTGAAAGCCTTTTATACCGTTAAATATTATATTGAGGACAAAAAAGCTTGGGATTGAGCTGCTCCAATTTTTTGCATACTGAATGTTGTTTTTTGTTTTTACAAACTTATACTCTTTGACATTTGCTGATTATATACAGGTTGAAATTGAAAACATGCGACAAACCGAAATGGGAGATTGTACTCATCATTATGAACAACTTTTACTAAGGGACCAAAGATGCAATCGCGAAAAAAAAACATCTGTTCCCTACATTTATGTTCGCATGACTCGTCAAAATGTAGGGAACAGCTGTTTTTTTTTTGTGATTGCATCTTTGGTCCCTTAGTAAAAGTTGTTCATAATGATGAGTACAATCTCCCATTACGGTTTGTCGCATGTTTTCAATTTCACCCTGTATTTATCTATACAAATAAAAAGAAAAGTCCTGATTGACTGACTGTCTCATCAACGCCCAGCCGAAACCCTTGGACCTAGAAAGCTGAAATTTTACACAGAGGTTTCCTTTATAATGTAGACAAGGAATAAGGAAGGATTTTTCGAAATTCAACCCCTAAGGGAGCTAAATAGGGAATGAAAGTTCCGCGCGGGCAAAGACGCTGGCTGGCAAACGCTAGTTATATATAATTTGACATGAATATTTATTTGGATAAGTATAATATTATTATTGTTTCAATTATCGTGAATGTGAGGACTATGAGGATCATGTTTTCTTTTTTGTTTTTGTTTTTCATCTCTTTCTCAGTTAATTTTTAATGTTAATCTGGCAGTTTGAGTACTTTATGCGGCCTACCAAAATGTCCTTTCTTTGGTATTGTTCGTCGAATCGTTGTGCTCTTTATGTTCTAAGTTGAGCTGCATGATTACTGACAAATGCGTGCCCTGACAGGACAGGGCAATTCAATGTGCAATTTTTGGGATGCATGAAGAAGCCTCCTCGCGTAGCGCAATTTGTTCCACCAGTAACTCGAATGAAACGAGCGCTCGGCGCATCCTGGACAGTCACACCCAATACCTTGATGACTGGCCAGTTCTTCCCTTGCGGTGGTAGGGCTAACGCCCACCTGTTTCGCGACCACCCTCCCACCGGAGTCCGGCGTCAAGTAGTTTGCTGTGTTTCGCCGATGCGTGGGAGTACCAGTGCCTTGAACAAGAGTGAACAGGCATTTTCTGGGCACGCTCGATCCATCATAGACCTCATCAATCGCTTTCCATCAGGCGTGATCGAGCTCAAGAGCGGGCCCATTTAGTATTAAAAAAAAAGTGTTTGGTCTATTAGACACCAATCTACGTGGTCCTCAAATGATCTGATTACGATTTTCTTTTTTTTAAATAAATAAACATTGACATTGATGAAATTTAATTAAACAAGAACATGAAAATTTACTTTGTAAAGTATTATTATATTGCTTTAATTTTATTATTGTGAATGTGATGATTGTGTGAGTGTCTTTTTTTTTTTTTTTTTTTTTTTTTTTCTCTCATTTGTTTTTAATCATGGTCTGACAGTTTGAGTTATTTATGCGGCTCACCCAAATGTCCTTTCTTTGATATGTTCGTCAAATCGTTGAGCTCATCAAGTTCTGAGTTGAGCTGCCTGATTACTGATAAATGCGTGCACTGATTGGACAGGTCCACTCAATCTATGTCTTTCTTTCCTTCCTCAAAAGACCTTTTCAGACACCAATTTACATGGTCTTCACATGATCTGACCAAGATAATGTCTGGACTTTAAAAGAGACTATGACCTTTGCGTTTGTTTCGGCCGTTCTTCTCAGAGTAGTCAGACAGAAAACGCCGACCTCATCTAGTTTAAAAAATATGATTGCGTGTAAAAGTGTTTGTACAAACCTACTTACATGAATAAAATCTTATAACATTTATCATTAAAGCGCCTGTCTGGGTCCGAACCCACGACTTACAACTCGCAAGTTGGGGCCGTTACCACTTTTTTTTTTTTTGATAACGTGGGGAAATCCTCATGGATGTCCTCCGCCCTGGGGAGGGCGGAGGGGTCTGTCAGACTCTTACTGACTAAAACCACCCCGGTGTTCCGCCTCGCACTTGCACCGGAGATCACGGGAACAAAAGTGACTTCTGCGATCCCCGGCTAGTGCTGGCCCGCCTGTGCGGGCCACCTCGCGTTAGGGGGGGAGTGAGGTGTTAAACTCCCCCCTTACATCACATAGAGGCGCGCGTGGAACACTACGCGCCGCCATCTCGGGTCCTAAGAAGTAGTAGGGGGCGACTGATTTCCCCAGATCCGTCACCCCTGGACCCATTTAGGGGGGCTGGAAGAGGGCGTTATCCGCCCTCCGCCGACGCCCGGTGCGTCTGCTGCGGATCGGGTTAGCGGAAGCAATCTCCCGCTCCCTATCCGCAGCCTCCTTCTGCGAAATGACTGATTCGCAGAAGGATACCACCGCGTCCCAGGACTCCTCGCTGCCGACCATCGAATCGACAACGGCCGGCAGCGACAGGTCACTGCCTACTCCTGAGATGAGGGCACGGCGCGGCTCCTCCCCCAAGCAGCACACTCTGCTAGCGTGTGCCAGGGGCCGTTACCACTGGGCCAACACCACTGTTGCGTGATCGCTTACTAACTGTTAGAATGTACCTATTTTGTTGGGGTAGGTGAGGTATTTTTTTAGTTTGTCCTCTAGAGGGCGCCATATTGAATTTAATGTGACGTCAATTGGCCTATAACCAGCGGATGATCGAGACCCTTCCAACGATGCCTCATTTGTCAAATTAATATGATAATTGTTTTAGAAGTTATGAGGGAACAGATAAACATACATAGGTATATACTTCCCCGCATACGTACCATACCGTTCAATCTCATAACCCTCCCTATAGCTTCGCCATAGTCGGGTAAAAACAATTGCCACTTAGTAAAATAAAAGTGACCATAGAATATGACTATGACAGATGACACTGTTCTAAATGTTGCATTTTAAACTGCCAAAATACTGCGTTTAGCGTTAACTACGGTTTAAGTCGTCATATCCAGAAATGCAAGTGCACCGAAATGCAGTTTCGTGGGCACACCGTGAGGTGGTCTGGCTGTCTCTTTCTTACGCAAAGGTTTCTGTCGTGTGGGAATGTAGCAGAGATATCAGGTAGCCGCTCGCAGGCTACGCTAGCACGCGCGACCGCGCGGCACGTCAGTTAGTGCAGTGTCGCGGGTCGAGGCGGAGGTGGCGTCTGTTAGTCATCTTTTCGTTCACAAATTACGTATTTACAAACTTTATCGTGTTTTCTTTTGATAGTGAGTTCATTTATTTATGAATGACAACCTGAAACGTGATCACAGTGACTTTTAAACAGTTTAATTTCGTTTATAATTTCTTTACGACGTTAAACTATTGTTTTAATTTCAGTGTTAGTTAGTTGGTGTTTAACCTTGTGTTTGTTGATTGACGTGTGTTTTTTCGGAGGGAGTTTATTTTGGCGCGTATGATGTAAGCGGCCGATGGTGCCGGGTTTGACTCCCGTGTCGATATGGAACAAGCGAGGTGTTGAATACGGAATATGCATACTTCAATTATGATGGTGAGTAATTTAATTAATTGGATCAGTTGCACCATCTATATGTAGGTATTATGAGGTATTAAATAAATTGTATTGTGTACTTAACATTTATCTGCATAAGTGTATGTTGTAAGTGCAATGATGTCAGACAATAGGGACCAATGCATACAATTTACACTGAACATCGTTAGAAGTTAATATTAAAGCCACTTTTACTTCTAGGAAAAATTGATTTCTCTAACAACAAATTATAATTATTTAGCCAGACGGTGACCGTGGTCAATAAATGGTTCGGAATTCCAAATACATATAAAAAACATACCTGTATTAAATATCAAAACATTTGAAAATCGAAACCTGTTTGGTACCTGTCAAAAGCAAAGTTATTTGTAAACACGGTGTGGCATTGGAATTGTAAACAAACAGCCTAGTTTGCTGATATTAGCGGTACATGAAATAGTGGCCTGTTCCACGAAGTGACGTAAACCAACAGGGAATGACAGTGATGTACTATTGTTAGCTGGGATAGTGAAAAAAAATTGCGACCATTCCATGTGACGTTTCAAATGTCAACAACGTAAGGTTCGTGGAACAGATCACTGTTCCACGAACCTATTAAAAAAAATGTTTCGAGCAAAGACTTAATGTAGAATTAGAAACATTGTCCTTAAAACTACGTACTCATGAACGTGGTTTGTGTTTGGAATATACGGGGAGTGCTCAAAATTCTTTCTATATCTACAAAATGATCTAACACATTTATCCTCCTCAAAGATACAATTAAAATCGTCTTCCATTTTTATTTTGTAACTAAAACTGACGCACTATGCAAAACTTCACGTCAGGAAGCAGTAACCAATGGTTAGACTGAGTTGGTTAATTCGTTTAAGTAAACAATTCGATGACAGTACTTAATCAATGGTTAGTGCGTGGTAAACAGCAAAATATTGTTAAACAGCAGTTTATGGTTACGAAATTAGCTGTTTTGTAACTATCTGTTGGTGAGAAAGCATTTTGCATCCTACAGAAATACTAAAGAGCAGATTCCAAATAGAAAATAGAAAAAAAAAATTGCCAACAGTCTGCCTTAATTCTTAATTGTAAGCTAATTTAATGAGAATGACAGATGAAATTAACGCCTGAACGAAAAGAAAATGTTGCTGTTAAAAAGAAAGTAACAGTAAAGATAAAGCCAATTTTGATGCATTAAAAATAACAGACAGATTATTGTGATGTGATCATGTGATACATAACTTGAATAAATAATGCCTACAAAACGAGGCAGCCACTCGGCAATGTAGGTTATCGTATTAACATAATGAACGTATTCTAGTTAGATTTATACAGTTAAGCAATTAGCACAGTAACTTATAATTAGGTAGCTTGCCGCGGTCGGTTAGTGGATGGATGACCATCTGTTCCATATCAAGATCCCTCCGTTCCTCGGAATGCACGTGAAGCCGTTGGTTCCGGCTGTCATTCGTAGATCTTTGACAGTCGTTATGGGTCGTCAGAAGCCCAAAAGAGTGACAACCAGTTTTACAAAGGGGTCATCATCATCATCATTTCAGCCGAAGACGTCCACTACTGGACATACGCCTCCAAACGGGGAGGGACTGCCATAATTGCCACGCTTGGCAGGCGGGTTGGCGATCGCAGTATGGTGGGAAAAGGCATAGAGAACGCTGTTGCCCATTCTTTGGTAAACCCCTTAGTCGCCTTCTAAGACACCCACGGGAAGAAATGGGAAGGGGTATTACCCGTATTACCCAATATAGGTCAGATAGGTAGTCGCTCTATGTAAAATAATGGTATTCAGCTACATCCAGTTAGACTGGAAGCTGACCCCAACATAGCTGGGAAAAGCCTAGGCAGATAATGATTATTACAGTTACTTAATTAAAACCATCCAACCATCTTTTTGTAAGCACGTTTTTAAAACTATTTTCCTTTTTTCTTTTCTAAAGTTTTTTTTTTTACGAACTGGTTAGTCTGCCGTTAGTTAACCATCTGTTAGGTGTACCTAGATGACAGTTTATGCCAACATCCTATTTATTCTGTGACATAGCATTATTATACAACCAGTTTCAACAACCGGTGCCCCAGACGTGCCTTACGTAACCTAAAAAGGCAGTATTTGCGCGGTTGCCTATAATCTCAGTTGTCTTAACTATCAGTTGTTGCTTTGATAGTATTATGAAACCGGCATATTTTTTAAAGTCTGTCAGAACATTACTGCTACTTAAAAGCGATGGCAGGGACATAGACGCGCAAACTGTAACTATGAATTCAACACATGGTTCTACACCCCCTAGCGTAGACCTATTTCATCGGTTTAACTATTAATCAAGGCAATACGATACACAATATTTACGTACTTAGCGAAGTTCGCATGATAGCAGTGTGTATAGTATTATTGCCTTGATAAATATGTAGTTGAATGACTTTAATGAGCTGCAAGGTTACTTCTCATAGCAGAGTTATACCAGGTACCGCGAAGTAGGAGAAAACCACTTTAGTTATAGATATGTGGCATTATCTATACCACCACATTTTAACTACGACTGGCGTTTCCTACATCAAGATATCTTGGTTATCTTTGTGAAAAAAAAAACTGATACTCTCTGAATATACAGGCTGAAATTCAGCACATGATTCTAGATCCCATAGAGTAAAAAAAAAATTACTAAGCTATAAAAAAAAATCTGCTGTTTCATAGAGAACTGCAATACCCACGCGGTCACAATCTAGGTACTGAACATTTTTTTAAAATAACTTACGAATGATTTCAACGTAAGAGGGTTCACCCTGTATAATACATTATATACTACACAAATAAATAAAATAATAATATTTTTATTAATACATAAGAATAAGGCTTAAAAATATGATAATAATTGAAGTGTAAAGTAAAATTGCGAATGTAAACAATGCCATCAACATGTCAATTAAATAATAAAAAAATACTACACACTCCACAATGGTGAGATAAAAAGGAAGTGTGTATGACCTTGCGTACTCATTTGTTGGCAACACTGACCAGAAAAACAGAGCTGTGTTATGTAATACACAGCACACAGGTGGGTATCTATGCATTATTTTTCTTGGCAACATTGGTTTTTGTTTCCTCTAAAATTATACTAAAATAACTGAGCGTGATGGGAATCAGCAGCAAATGAGGTTGTCTGGTTGTCACCATTAGAATTAAGATAGTACTATGTAATTGTAAAAAATATCTGGTTGCCAATGTTTTTGTAAGATGGACGTTCAGCGGTAGGTAAACTTGTGTAAAAAAAAGTGTTTCTTAACAGAAAACATTTTTTGCAGGTTACATTTACCTCCGCCAAACTGCATAGCAGTTTGTTGGCAGACGTAGCTCTACTTTTGTACATATCTAATTATTTTTTTTATGACACGTTTCCGCCTAGTTAAAACTAACCGTTTTTCCAAAAACACGTATTTGTTTACATTTCTGGAAAAGAAATCGTGTACGAAGTTTAATATTAAATATGTAGGTGTTACATACAAATATGATATTCAAACTATTTATATAAGGGTAGCAAGAATGATTGATTACAGTTCACTAGCAATATTCAAGACGTGAATTAGGGTAACGTTCAAGCTCTTTTAAGCTAAATAGTCGATCGCCGAAATTGCCTTCAGCTTTAGTCAGATTGGTAACCAATTTTGATAAAATAAGGTTTTTTTTATTTATTTTTACAAGGTTTTGTTTACTTTTACCTGTCCCGGTGTCTGTAATGAAATCTTGCAAGTTAAATTTGACCCACTTTCCGGTTTCCGATTGAGCTGAAATTTTGCATGCATATGTATTTCGCGTGACAATGCAATATTATGATGACATGGAGCAGCTTAAATATTAAAGAGTTAAAAATTAAATTAAAAGAAGAAAAAAACTTTTTTTTAAACAAGCTTTTAATATGACTCGTTAATAAAACGAACTAAAAAGTTAAAAATAATTTAATTTCAATTATTTAAATAAAAGCGTCAGAAATAAAAAAGGTGTAACATGCTAATAAATGTTCTTTATTTCTCCTGCTATCAAAATTTAACACGCTTTTATTTAAATAATTGAAATTAAATTATTTTTAACTTTTTAGTTCGTTTTATTAACAAGTCATTATAATAAAAGCTAGTTTTTAAAAACGTTTTTTTTTCTATAAATTTTATTGTATTATAAGTCTGTATTGTCTTACAGCAGAGCAATAGCCTTCCTTCCCTCTTTGCACTTCTCCCGGTCTACTGCGATGCTTGGCCAATGTTTCTGAGCCAGCCGCGTAGTTCTTTCCTGAGATTTGCGATCCACTGAGTGGTGGTTTTGGCGTATTTCTGCTCCGACATGCGACAGATGTGGCCAGCCCAGTTACACTTTACTCAATACTTTATTGCATTCCATATGTTTTACATAGATGCAGCTGCGTCTCCAGCGTCCGATATTTGTATTTTAGAACGTAGCTTAGAGTTCTTCATGCGGTCTGTGAGTTTGACACCTATTAAACTTCGTACCATAGCCCGTTAGCAGAATCCAAGTGCGGACTTTTGGCGCTTTGTAAGAGACCATGTTTGCGCTCCGCTGGTGAGGGTGAGAAATTCACATGTCATTAATTAAAACAATGGCCATTCGATCTATATTCAATTGGTCAGGACAGGGCGTTCAAAAGAACCAACTTGATCCACCGAAACTTCTTCCCGAATTCACTTTTTATCTAAGATATTGTGGATTCAATTACAAAATTCACTTCCAACTAAGAGAATTCATTAAAAAAGTTTAGCTGGATCCGTTTAGGGGTGCTTAACGGGTCATAATTCACGATTGGGGAGCCAAGAGCACCCCCGATACAATGAAGACCCCCCTCGGGTGCTACAACAAGGTTCAATAGAAATATTTCTTTACATTTCTATATTATACAGATGTTTGGGGTTTGTCTATTATTCATTTGCTTTTGAATTATTATTAACTTCAAGTTATTCGCCGTTATATCAATTTTGAACAAGCCGTTCCCTGCGACTTCGTCTTCGTGTATGTATTATTTCATTTATTTTATCTACTAATATTATAAATGTGAAAGTTTACAGTATGTTTGGATGTTTGTTACTCAATCACGCAAAACATCTGAACGGATTTTGATGAAATTTGGCACGCAGATAGTTTATAACCTGGATTAACTTACAGGATTCTTTTCATCCTGGTAGTACGTTCCCGGGGGAAAATTTCAACACGAGGGCGAAGCCGCTGGCAAAAACTAGTATTATAAAAATGCGAAAGTAACCATCTAAATTACGGTAAATATCAATTTTTGTTACAAATATATTGTATGTTGGTATATAAAACCTAAGTGAACATAATAATATAAAGCTCTTGAAATACTTATCGTTTCGTATTTCAGCAGTATTCCCGTATATGTATTTGCATAGTGGATATTCCGGCATAACAAAATTTCCATATCAAATAAGAAAAGCAATTCCACAAACAAGTGTTTTTCTAAGGACTGGTCCAGACGCGCAGCTTCATTTCAACTTTGTGGGAATGGAATCCATTTCTGGTGTATGTTAGGTACCTACAGACGCCAGCACATCTGTCAAATTTATTTGATAGATTTTCAACTTTATAACATAAGTATAAGGTTCATTTTCAATTGGGAAGTTTTGACAGTTTGGAGTAACTTGATGTGTTGGCGATTGTACTCAATCTTAGATACTTACGTATATGGTGGTTAGGTTAGGTTAGGTAAATTGGGTATGAGGCTTTAAAAACAGACAGTTTAATTTATTTGTATAGCTATATATTGTATAGATATGATTTGCCTGTGTTTAAGCAGTAGTTAATCGTCAGGCACCAAAACACAAAAAATCAAATGTCTAACAAAAAAAAAATCGTGTCGTCTGGCCACAACGTTACAATCGAACGCGGATACCCATGCCTATGAAATATGCAAATACATTTATAATTCAAGACGAGAGCTGTACGTGTGGCGCCTCGATGCTAATCCAAAGTTAAGATGGGCTCAAGTGCCTAAATGCAGGCATAATTAACTTTTCTTGGATCAACTGGCATCACTGCCAGAGATATCAGAAGGCGAATTTTCGTAAGTAAAAACGAAAAAAGTAGAAAATAATTTTAATTCTTTAAAATTCATTTATTAATCACTCTATCCTTATTATTATTATTTCATTTTTAGTTCGTCTAGCTATAAAAACGTATTTTTTTAATAAGTATATTTTTTTCCAGCCAGGGTAATGGCACATATTTATGAAATTATTGAATTGTCATCGGTCTTTGATAAGTGTGCAAAGTTTCAATTTAAATCGCCGTTTTGAAGTAGGTCAAAATTACGTTCAAAGATTTCGTTACATTGATAAATACCAAGCTAATAAAACCGTGTTATAAACGTTAAAAATCTAGTCGTAGTCTCATCTCGGTCACAATCAAATGTCAAAAACTTCTGAAATGTATGGAAACTCGAGATATTTTTAAAAGATTAAGAGTACACAATCTGATCTGATTGTGTACTTTCTTAAAATTACGAGAATTACGACTGGTGTTTTGTATGATATTCTTATGATTTGGTCGGTACACAATGTACCGACCAAATCAGTCAAAACAAAAAAGACATTTTGTATTTGATCCAAAATTGCCGGAGATATCGCGAATCATTCATAGCTACATATACATAAAAACAGACGAATTGAGAACCTCCTCCTTTTCGAAGTCGGTCAAAAAGAACACCAACGTAAATCTAACTTTACCCTATAAATGCTGCACAAAATACAGTTTATTTTGAATTTACACATGTTATAACTTATATATAAATCATCTCTAAGTAAGACGTTTGATTCATTTTATGGCCTCTCGCTACGTAAATCACATGAATCACCAGACAATTCACCTTTAGTGATGTAATTTTCGTTTATTACTGACACCTACGCTTTAGCTTTCTCTCAAATGAAATTATTATTAGATTCTATAGTGTTCTTGGGTGGACTATTTAACTGACTTCAAAAAGTAGGGGGTTCTCAATTCGTCAATTTTTTTTACCCGATTGCGCAATAAGGAGGGTTATGTTTTTCGAGTGTTGGTAATGATGTATGTGGATTTCTTTGGCACGCTCTGTAGCCTAAACTGCTTGGTGGATTTTAGTTTGAGAGGCGTCGTCGTTAGATAAGTCTCAATTGTGAGAGTACCTAAAACTGGGTATATTATATTATGAAAACTAAAATGGCCGATATTTGGCGCCATCGGAGTCTCAAAATAAAGGGTTTCATAAATAAGTCTTATTAACGTCAAAAATAATTATATTAACTAAAAAAAACTAAAATAAAATAAAAAAAAAAAAACGAAAAAGCGTAAAAAGTGACTTAGTTACTGAATTTAGCTACGGCTATTTCGAAATCGCGGGTGTCATTCAGGGGTGGTCCTATAAAAATTGTAATAACTTAGCTTGGATAGTTTTTTTTTTTGAGGGTGGGAAATCATGAAATAACTTCTCCCGCTCTGGGTGTGTTAGCTTCGATAATACGTACGTGATAAAGTTTGTGTATCTTGATGATGTTCTAATACATATTTTTTTGGGTGGGAAATCATCAAATTACTTCTCTCGCTCATGTCACCCTAGTTTATGTAATATCAGATAGTGGTATACGAATTGGTGTGGAGTACGTTAACAGTGGCGTAACTAGGGGGTGCAGGCAGGATAAGAGCCCAGGGGCCTTAGTCTGCTATTTTTATAAATTCGTCATTCCAACACGATCCCATTGTCATTGATTTGTCATTTTGCTAAAAGTTCGTAATCAGCTAAATTCATAATGGTCGATCATTGGTCGGTCAATGGTCTCGTAATAGAATTGTGTCATAATGGCATTTTCGTATTGCCATTATTATAAAACTCGTTAGTAGAAATGTTTTTCGAAAATCTACTACAAAATTTGAACATTTATTCATGCCAGATTTCATTAATATATATTTATACATATTATTTATTAGTGTTATAAGCAATCTAAAGTAGTAGGAAGTTCGTAAATTAAGTCAGTCATTCATTTGTCATGATGTACGAGATTACCAATAAATGCCATTTCTTTCAATGGAGTGTCAGTGGCTGACCTTTGGAAAGTCATAATGACGACATTTTATTAGTAGATTACCAAACTTGTCAAAATCAACAATTATGAAATCAATGATAGACCATTCTGACATAGTGTAATAGCAGACTTGAGGCCCCTGGCGCCTATCGAAGGGGGGCGCAAAAAGTCGCCAATTATAAAAAAAAGATATCAATAAACCATTTCATACTGTTACTGTGTACTCAAATCTGCCTATTTCTATTAAAATTCTCTTAAAATTGCAGAATTGCAAGCGATTTTTAGGAAGTTGAAATTAATACCTTCTTTATTGAAGGCTATAATGGGTCAATAAAGGTTATATGCAACCTGGCTTTGCTCAGTGTAGACCGAGAAGATAATTTACAAAGGGACGCTAATGTGATGCGTGCCCTAGGCGCCATTTTTATTGGTACGCCCCTGAGTATGTACCACACAACCACGTAAATGAGATGTTTTGTTTGCGCACTGTATCTTCAACGCAGCGTTTAGCGCCGATATTTGAAAATAGAACACTGTTTTTTCGATGCATTTTTTTTTTGAGGGTTAGAAATCATCAATTAACTTCTCCCGCTCTGGGTGGAGCGGGAGGGCGTGTCAGGGGGCCTACTCTCTAAGCACGAAGTCCGTTGTTTCGGTCGAAGTAACGGGCGTTTCCAACTCCGTATCACTTACGGATCGAATATTAGTTTGGAGCCCGAACTAAGAATGAATGACAACACGATTTGATAGCTGCCCCTACGCCCGATATGTTTTGCCCGTCCAAAAAAGTTAGTTAATTGGCTGTAGGATTCACTAAGAAGTTTCGAACTACTTTCGGACGGGCCCGTATCTTAGTTGACGGAGTTAGAGAGTAGGCCCCCAGACTTTTACTGACTAAAACCCACCCGTGTTCCTTAAGTTGCTTGTGTGCCAGGCGCCACGGTAACTCATTCTAACAACCCTTTTCGACGCTCTAAGACTCACTCTTGCTGCACTCTGTTGTATTCTCAATGCTAGGAGTTAAAAATCTAATGCGCGATGAATTCCCGCTACGATTATACAGGGTGTCCGGTAATTAATGGATAACCTTGAAATGGTTCATGGTAGAACTAATGACCATTCAGAAAAAAACATTTTTATTTGTATTTAATCTGTAAAAAAAACAAAAAAAAAAACAACCGCCTTCCGAAAAAACTCTACAAAGTGAAAAATAACTTTATTTTCAGAAGGCGGTGACAAAAAATTAAAATACATAATCCAAAGACACCGAATCCCTGAATTAAATTTATTTTTCACTTTGTACCTAGTGTTTTTTTCGGAAGTCAGTTGTTTTTTTTTTTTGGATTTTTTTTTTCACAGAAAAAATACTAAAAAACAATGTTTTTTTTCTTAATGGCCATTAGTTCTACCATGAACCATTTCAAGGTTATCCATTAATTACCGGACACCCTGTATACGCCCGTGTTACTATAAGGAGCTCAACATCGACTACAAAGTAATAGATTCCTATTATTTGATACTTACTTAAAACTACACGTTTCGTTTCAAATACGTTTTCAACGCCTTTGCAGACTTCTTTATCATCATTATCTGGGGGCCGATTCTACTAATTTGCAACGTTACACGTTAAATTGTGTTTCCACAACAGTTCGATTTCGATCGCCGTTCGACAGTTACATAAAAAGTCATTCTACTATTTTATAAGCAAAATGGAAACTAAACTTAAAACGAATTGCAACTGAACTGTAGCGGGAACACAGCGGATTACTCGCGTTACCAACATGCCAAAATAATATGTTTTATTAATACCACAAAGAAACAAGTTGAATCTAAAAATGTTACTAAACACGAATATGTGGCACTAAAAGTATTTTCTATAATTAAAAGACATAATGATCATAATTTTATCATTAACTTTGTCCTATAGTAAACGTCACGCTCATGTTCGATTTTGTTAGTAGAATAGGTTTTGACATTGTTTCAATCGATCGTTGGCGTAACTAAAACGTAACCGCAGCTGTGTCGCAGCTGGACCGTTGTTTTTTAGTAGAAGAATTTTAGTAGAATGCGAAAACGCTTAAAAGTGGTGATTCGGTTGCGGTTCTATTGCGTTTTTTTAACAAATTTGTTAGTAGAATCGGCCCCCTGGACAGTTAAAAATAAGTATTATTTTCTTTTTGTAGAAGGTAAAAGGTTTCGGCTTACAGTCGAAAATTCCAAACTAATGAGTCTTAAAATGTTATCATTGTCCAATTCGCAATCTTCACGTGTTGCAGATACTATTGTTATTTTTCTCGAAATCTATCTTTTTCGTCGATAGTTTCTATACGTAGAATCAAATATACAAATCGTATAGAGTCAAATCGTAACATATCTAGTATACATCATCATCATCACATCAGTCGAAATACGTCCACTGCTGGACATAAGCCTCCCCCAAAGGGGGGGATTTGTCATAATCGCCACGCTTGGCAAGCGGGTTGGCGATCGCAGTAAGGTGGTTAAATGCATAGAGAACGCTGCTGCCCATTCTCCAGTAAGTCCCTTAGTCGCCTTCTACGACACCCACGGAAAAAAATGGGATTGTGCTATTCTTTTACGTCCGGCACCACACGGATCTAGTTTACAAATAAATTAAATTGAAGTGTCTGTTCTGGTTGTAATATCAAAACAATTGCTTTTTACTAAGTGTATTTAAAAGTTTATACGATAGGTATTCATTAAAACAAAACAACAATGATTTTTTTGTCTGTTTCTCTGTCTGTTTGTTCCGGCTAATCTCCAAAACTGCGGGGCCGACACCGGCGAAGCCGCGGACTGCAGCTAGTGTTTAATAAAATAGTAACGAAGACAAAACTATACTTACTTTATTTTTTAAAGTAATTTTTGCGAAGTGGCGTGGTAACAAATCTGATGCCGAAAATATAGTTATTAATGATATTTTCCGATATCCACGCGAGCGAAGCCGGAGGCCAAAGCTAGTTTCGAAAAAAATAAAAAATCTTCGGTTTAATGGTTTATTTTTAATTTTATTAACCCACAAAAAAGCGGAGAAGTTTTTCAAGTGGAGGTGTATTTTTTTTAATGTATGACCACGCATTACTTTTTACAAAGTAGTCTACCCCGAAGTTGGTCCTATATGAATTTGGAAAAAAATAAACCAACCCTAAGGGTAGGAAAACAGGGGATGATTGATTGTTCACTCACAGATTTTAATGCTGAGTTGTGTATTACAAAAAAGTAATAAAAAATTAAGCATGTAGTAATTAGTAGATTATATAGCCACAAAAAATTATAAAATAAAAACTAAGTTCAGAAGGGGGTGACATAAAATTAAAATACATAGCGAAAGTCACCGACTTCCGAACTTAGTTATTAAGGTTAAACAAAAAATGTTTATTATTTTTTGCTTTTCAGTTTTTTCGGCGCTTTAGTTTTTTTGTTAAAAAGTTTTCTCTGATAAAATGGGCATTTTTTTTTTTTTAAGTGCATCTCGCAGTTGGCCTTGAGAGGTCGTGACTGCTCAACCGGTCATTCCTGGGGCTGCCATTAAGATTTTACACTTAATGCCTCCAGCCAGGGCTTACAAACTAAATTTATATGCTAAGCGACTGCACGCTGAGGGCACCCCCTGTGGGGTACGGACCTCGGCTCAGGGCGTCACTGATAGGGGGACAGCTATCGCTATTGGGGACAGGCTGGATCGAATTGGCATCATTATTATTATAGGGGGAATTTAAAGCTACTGGCTCAGCTGCGGCGCGGGCTGGCGCTTCAACGAGCAAGAGTCGGTCGGGTATAATATGGGCAATTGTATAGACGTCTTTTGTACTCCTATCGAGATGTACCTAAACTTTATTGCTTGACAGTGAATGTCTCTATGTGTGAACGTATCATGAGTAACAAAAGATTCTCGAACAGATCATCATGTGTCTAGCCTTTTCCCAACTTTGTTGGGGTCGGCTTCCAGTCTAACCGGATGCAGCTGAATACCAGAATTTTACATGGAGCGACTGCCTATCTGACCTCCACAACCCAGTTACTGGGTAACACGATACCCTTTAGTAAGACTGGTTGTCAGGCTTCCGGGCTTCTGAAGACCCGTAACGACTGTCAAAGATCCAGGAATGATAGCCGGGACCAACGGCTTAACGTGCTTTCTTCTCTCGTCTTGGTATGTAAAGATGTTCACGCATCCACGGACCAAACGCGGCAAGAGTAGCTTAACCTGATACGGCTCGTTTTTACTTGGCCACAAGCCCCTCAGATTCTCGAATAGATATAATAATAGGTCTTTACCTATGAAATTGCCGTTTTGTATGAAAAAATTTAAACGAATTTTTTTCATGTATTTTTTATTTGTATTAATCGAAGTAATCACCCATGCAATCAATGCATCTTTGCCATCGCAGTGGCAGTTTATTGATGCCCTTCTTAAAGAAATCAGCTGGTCGGGAGGCAACAAATTCTTCAAAGGCATTTTGTACTGCCTCTCGGGTATTGATTTTTTTTCCCGCCAAGAAGTTATCCAAATTCTGGAAAAAGTAGTAGTCTGTAGGCGCAAGGTCTGGTGAGTAGGGCGGATGACGGAGAGCTTCCAACCCCAGTTCTTGCAACTTGGAGACCGTCTGCTGTGCAGTATGAGGTCGCGCGTTGTCGTGCAGGAGCAGCGGAGACGAGCGATTGACCAATGCTGGTTGGAGATGTGCCAGCTTCTCCATCATTGTGTTCAGTTCTTCACAGTACACATCTGCAGTAATGCTCACCCCGTTTGGTAAGAAGCTGTGATGAATCACACCGGCGCTAGACCACCAAACAGTGACCATCACTTTTCTAGGGGTAAGTTTTCGTTTAGGGCATTGTTTAGGTGCTGAACCAGGATCCAACCAACTTGCTGAGCGCTTGCGGTTATCAAACAGAATCCATTTTTCATCGCAGGTAACAATGCGGTTCAAAATTCCTTCATTTGTGTGTCTGTTGAGCAGTGCAAGGCACGTCTCGACGCGTACTTCGCGCTGACGATCATTGAGTTCGTGGGGCACCCATTTGTCAAGCTTTTTTACCTTGCCAATTTGACGCAAATGGACCAATATTGTTTTGACGCTAACGTCGAAAGCTGCTGCTAATTCAGCCGTAGATTGTGTATCATCAGCTTCCACAATCGCCTTTAATTCGTCATTGTCGACCAAAGTCTTCGGACGACCGCGAGGTTCATTTTTCAGGTCGAAATTTCCAGAACGGAAGCGAGCAAACCAATAACAGGTGGTGCGTTGGTTTGTAGTGTTAGCTCCGTAAACGTCGTTGATGTTGCGTGCCGCTTGTGCCGCGTTGCTGCCACGACGGTACTCATATTCCATAATTACTCGAATTTTTAACGTATCCATGATGACGAAAAAGATTGAAATGCGATGAAAATGTAACACTAATCAATAAACAAATGACTACTTTTGGAAAAAAAAATCCATGTTTTTAAAATAAAATTAATTTGAAATTAGAATTCTTACCCAAACAAAAATTATTTTGATTTGAAATGGCCAGTACTGCAAAACGGCAATTTCATAGGTAAAGACCTAATAGAATATTTATTCCTTGAGACGTTTTTCTTTTTATACATAAGTAATGCGATAAATATATATTATCCGCCTCCGTCTTCTGGGAGTTGTGATTGAGTGCTAAGGTGGTCTTACACGGGCAATTTGTTGGGCAATTATTGCTCGGCAACACTAATAGATCAATCTGGATTAATCAAGTGGAACAATCTGGAGCAACAATAATAAAATGCGGAAATTGTTTCGGGAATATTGCTTCTGATTGCTCCATACTATATTCCTCATTTCTCAATGGCGCCAATATGAGTTGCCGAATATCCAATCGGTTTGGATTTTTTGGTCAATTTTCTTTCTATCTCGTTTGTACGTATAACTACGTCTCGTTTTTGCGAGAGGAACCGACTGACGGCGGAGGCGGCGGGGGAGGGGGCGATGTATTGCCTAGTTTTATAAGTTGCTCCATATTGCATGGTATGTGTGGCCATATCTCTGGCAACAGGTTGCTACATGGTGCCATCGCCCTAAATTGCTGGATGTAAGGGCGCGGTAAGTGGCGCAATTTTGCCGCGCACTATATTTTCAACTCTTTGTTGTATTGTACCGAACATTGTCGAAGAAATAAGTTGAAACATATTTAAACAAAAATAAAGGTATGAAAATTACTTCATACTTAAATTTTATCAATATCTTCTATTCAAGGCTTATCATTATCAGTTCTTCATATAAAGTAAATATTTAAGGCTTATCAGCCTTCATCCTAAAAATCCTACTAATAAGTATTATAAATTGAAAGATTTTTTTGTATAAATATATTATTATTATTAAAATAATAAATGTGAAAGTTTGTGAGGATGGATGGATGGATATATGTTACTCTTTCATGCAAAAACTACTGAACGGATTTGGATGAAATTTGCCACACAGATGGTTTATAACCTGGATTAACATATAGGATACTTTTTATCCCGGTATTACGTTCCCGCGGGATAATTTCCTACCTCCACGCTGGCGAAGAAGCTGCCAAAAGCCAGTAAAAAGTTTTTTTTTTTATCTTGTAACGTCCCACTGCTGGGCAAAGGCCTCCCTACTCTCTTTCCACCTCTCTCTATCCAAAGCTGACAAGGACCAATCTTTATTAAAAGAGTCCAGCTCATCCCGCCATCTCCGTCTGGGCCTGCCGCGATGTCGTTTGCCACTAAGCGGGACCCACTGGGTCGTAAGTTTGGGCCATTGATCGTCTGACATACGGCAGATGTGTCCAGCCCAATTCCATTTGAGCGTGGCAGTAAAAAGTAAATATTAATAATGACTGTTTAGGTGCAGTAAGTAATAAACCAATATCACGTCGATAAAAATTGTTGACTTAGATAGTGCAGCCCTTATGTAAACGTTTACCTGTAATTTTTATCGTATCGATAACTCGCTTTTGGGTGAGCCCGATAAGACAGAAGTCGCCAAGGACATATTGATAAAGTTCTTAGACTCAGATAAGAGCACCATTAGTGTGTTTCGTTCGGTAAAATTAATGGCTTATTTGTTAGTCGACACGCATGAATTAACTCGACCGAATCGGGTGAACAGTAACTTCCAGAAATACGTATTATCGCTAAGGAAACAATGAAAAGTTGTAGATTCGCCCACAAATAAATTTGCTTAAATAATTTAATAAAATCGATTCGCCCGATTCGGGCGAGTTAATTCGTGGGAGCCGACTTATAAGCCCATTTATTTCATCACCACTGCTCTCAAAATGATCAAGGAAATCATCGTGAAGAAAACGAAATGACGTAAAATCACAATTCGAAGACAGGGCGTGATGTGACATCTACCAATCGTTCTTTATTTAGGGGAAAGGGAACGTAGCCAAATCAAAATGTTCTGAACAAGATCAAAAAACATTACTCGAATTTCAATAACACGACTACAACAAAGTGAGCATTTTAATATTAAACCCGCAAATAGGTAATTGGATCCGTCGTACAAAATAAATAACATAAACAAATGATTTGGCTAGGTACCTAATTTCAAGACGTTTCTATTTTGTCAGCAAGTCTGTTTTTTGTCAGCGCTTTTCTTGTATACATTTTTGCTTTAAAATGAAGTTTTAGGTGGTCCATAGTAACATTTGCTACTTATTTTATGATAGACTGACACATGTATACTAGCTTAGTCCTACGTATAGTTGTAAACAAACCGTATTAAATCAAAACAACGACACTTGGGCCGTACAATAATTACGTATTATTTAAACAAGTGGTAATCTCAATCATTTGCCATTTTTATTCATTTCAGTGAAGTCATTTATTATACTTATGCTACTTTTTAGGATTAGAAGACTTAAAAAATAATATGTTGTAGCGTAGTAGAAGTATCAATAGAAACGGTCTTAGTCGGAATTAGGTTTTTACTCAGCTGCTTTATACGTTTTGGAAAGTACATTTATTTTTATTTTTATTGCACTTGATATAATATAACCTAACCTTAGGTGTAGTCTAATTAACTTCGTGTGAAGCCTCAGTGCAAGAAAATCATTTAAACCCATTACTAAACAGCTAGGTGTGGTTTTAAATCGTATAAAATCAAATTGTTTAAAACGTTTTAAATCCGTTTTGCATGTATAGTCCTGTGGGGTGGATGGCAATCGATCACAATGCCTTTCATTTAGACAGTTCAGCCATGTTCATTGCATTATTACGTTGTAGAGCAGAAAAAATATGTCAATCTTATGAAGCAATGTATCTATCTTCTATCTAGGTATATAAATAAAAAGAAAAGTCCTTGCTGTCTGAAGACTGACTGACTCATCAACGCCCAGTCCAAACCCTTGGACCTCGAAAGCTGATATATTGCACAGAGGTTCCCTTTATAATGTAGACAAAGAATAAGGAAGGATTTTTCGAAATTCAACCCCTAAGGTAATTAAATAGGGAATGAAAGTTCCGCGCGGGCGAAGCCGCTGGAAAAAGCTAGTGGATTAATAATCCTCAGATTGCGTTCCGATTGCCTAATACGTATTTCTGGTATGTCGATAAATTAACTTCATGCGAGTCACTTATAGAAAATATTATATCATTTAAAAGTGACGATTCGCACGATTCGGGCGAGTTAATTAGTGCGGGTCGACTAATAAGCCGATTTCGTTATACAGGAAAAGTTTTTATTCAGTGTTTTTTTTTTGTATAACCGCCGAAAAATTTCTGCGCTGAGAGTTTAGAATGATATGCTGAATTCATGGTTACAGTTTGCGCACTGGATAAAAACGTTTCCTGTATACAAAGTGTTTTTTTTTTATATCCCATAACTCTAGGGTATGATTGAGACCATACCAAAGAACCAACTGGCATATTAGTTATTTATCAATTATCATGTTTTTTTTTGTTTTCATTTTTCGTACAAAATAATTCGACAAAGTCACGATTATTAATGTAGTTGTTGTGTAATGTGTTATTACTTTATATGAATGATTGGTTTGAATGAAGATGAATTGCTCGTATTTATCAATTAAACTTAGATACCTACACATATGGAGAGTCTAGTGTTAGTGTTTTGTACGGTAATTTGACAACGTCGTTCGTAAAGTGAAGATTCGTCTTAATGGTGACAAATTGTTGACCTAAATTAATTATGATTGATGATATCTTCGAAACTTTGCTTTTTTGTACCACATATTCTAGGACTATTTGTATAATTTTTACTTATAGAATAACCCTAGAGTAATGGAATATAAAAAAAAAAACACATTGTATATACATCAATGTATATCAGTGTCGTTCCTAGAATTGCATGCCAGAGGTTTGCGATCCCTGGTCTATGAATTATAATAATTATTGTCAGCAAACTAATTAACAGTGAGTTGTGGTTAACGGATAATTAAGTTAGTTATGTTATTTATGTAGATTTTGTAATTTGTTAGGTATTTAGGATATACTGTATTCTGAATATGAAGTGGTCTGTAATTTCAAAATGGAGGATGCAACAAATATTTTGTTTTAAAAGAGTTTCCATGGAGTTTCTTGCCCGTTCTTATCCATAGGAACCTACTACGCTTTTGAATAGGCAACTCAAAAATGCCTGTAAACTATTTTATTAAAAGTAATGCCTCGTGTTTGAGTTTCTGTTGATTGCAATTTGTCCTAAGTTTACTGCATTCTAAGGTATTTATTACCTTAGTAACAATTTTTTCGTTATTTGTTATAAACTTATAATGTAAACTCATTGTAACAAATAACGAAAAAGTATTTTTGTAAAATGTACGACGTTATACAAATACGATCACCTGTGAACCTGTGACCAAGGGGCCTATTTTCTAACTCCGTCAGCAAAGGTACGGGCCCGTCTGAAAGTATTTCGAAACTTCTAAGTTAATCCTACTTTTTTGGAAAGGCAAAACACATCAGGAATAGGGACAGGTATTAAAATAGTGTCATCACTCGCTCTTAGTTCGGGCTCAAAAACAATCATAAATCCGTAAGTGATACGGAGTTGGAAACGCCCGTAACTTCGGCCGAAACTACGGACTTCGTCACAAGGAACCAAAAAAGTCGTGTGTCAAAACTTATGGATGGCTTCTAGTTGTGAATCAGGCGAACGGAAGCGCCTGGGCACCCGCGCGTCTAAAATTAACACATCGTGAGTAAAAACCGCACGGCAACGTAAACAGTTTACATTTAGCTGGCGGTACTTGGCGACAGGAAGTCGATTGATATGAACGGTTTTTAATCACATGCCGTGTGCCCGATGGGATTTATCGGCGGCTAAAATGACGCAAACTTTCCTCACCTTTAGGGGATAAACATTGAAAAATGCAGGATTTTTTTCAGACGGGTTAAATGTGGAAGGGAACACAGACGCTGGGAGAGAGTTCCACATTTTGGCTTTGCGCATAATAAATGTGGTGGAAAAGCCCTGAGTACGACTGGTAAATAAAATACGATACCTACCCCTTAGTAAAACTGGTTGTCCGACTTTCGGGCTTTTGATGATCTGTAACGACTATCAAAGATCAACGAATGACAGCTGGGACCCACGGCTTAACGTGGTATCCGAGACACGGAACGGTTTTGGTATGTAAAGATGGTCACCCATCCACGAATAAACCGCGGCCAACGTAGCTTAACCAGATCACCACAAGCCCCAAGACGGAACTAATAGGTATTGGCTTACAATGTTTTCAAACAAAAACTTTATTAAAATATTTTTATCAAGCTTATATTATTATCTCCTGTCTTAGTGCCTTCCTTTCGGTGCAAGAACGTTATCAAAGCATGTCAGTGATGAAAGGTCCGACTACCATCCCTCTCTATCTTCCTAGAAGAGCTCGTAAATACGATCATGCGCTTGGGCCACCTGCGAGTAGGGTTACCATCCGTCTGAATTTGTCTGGACACATGTACAAGTGTTTGCCCCCCCCCCCCCCGTCCGCACTATGTCCTTTGCCCTTCTCAGTAAACCGGGATTTTTTGACTTAAGGTGAATGCGCAGTTGTAGAGCGCGAAATTCAAATTTTGTTACGTTTTTTGCAATTTTCAGGTGAGTGTCAGCTTGTTACTTGATCAAAATATGATTTGCGACTATAACATGTACGTATTTATAGATTTATAATCATTAGAATCAATAATACATCTTTTTAAGTTAGATTTGTTCCACAAGCACTTTTCCATAAGAAATTTGTTCTTATGGAACAAATCTAACTTAGAAAGATGTATTATTGATTCTAATGATTATAAATCTGTAAATACGTACATGTTATAGTCGCAAATCATGTTTTGATCAAGTAACAAGCTGACACTCACCTGACAATTGCAAAAAACGTAACAAAATTTGAATTTCGCGCTCTACAACTGCGCATTCACCTTAAGGTGGAAGAACGAAGGCACTATGGGCAGTAATGGATACTGCCGAAAACTATGCCTAGGTACAGATTATACTGTTAACATCATTTGCATATCAGTGACAAGAACCCATAAGATTATCCTGCATCAAAAATCACTCAACTGGCCTAAAGAAGTTTTTACTTCAAAAATGTAAGTTCTAAATGATTGCTGAAAAAACAAAGATTAAAAAGTAAAATTGCTTGGCTTTTTTTCAGCGTTCAGATTTTTTTTAATTTAGAATCAAGATCTTCTAACTTAACAAACAGCTGTGCTCTGTGCTGTTGGGGAGTTTGTTGCACCACTTCTTCTTCCCAGTTAAAGCACTAGGAAGTGGTGAAGGGTGGGCGTTTTGGGGGACTGTCTTAATATGTAATTTTGACGTCCAAAAAGTGCTGACTTTCAGCTTAGTTTGAATAAATTACTTTTGATTTGATTAGAAATGGTAACCCTACCTGCAAGTGTACCTTCGTTATGCGGATGCGCCGAATGCCAAGCATTCATGGCAATCATTAATATGCATTATCAGGTGTGATGGTCGTTTACATTGCATTCGAATGAGTTCTATAAAGGTTTTAACGGAGAACAATAGGGTATTTTACTCTATATGGGAAAAATCTAAAAATATATTATTGAGATAGCTTAGGCAAAAAGCAGTCGGAAAATGTTAGTTTCAGTTCATGAAATAACAAAATAAATTTTTGAAATTCAATTCAACGATATCAGTTTTTTTTATTCTATTTTGTACACCATGAAATAGTAGCAGCCATGTTATTACGTTATACCGCTGTATTAACTAATCAACTGAACAACTTTGTACTTTCATTATTTTCGTAATCAAAGTAATTTTTATTGCAATAATATCTTACATTCAGGAACAGCAAACCAACGATATGTAGAATAACAACTCATTTTTTAAATTATTAACAATTATCTCGCATTTGTTTACACAGGGAACTGACGTCATACCCAGAGACCATTATGGCGTCCACTGCGTCCAGCGTTTTCGTCAATTTACGCGCGAAATATGAAAATGTAGAATTTAAATGCATTTTTGTGGCACTAATCGATTAAATATTTTTTTTGTTTTTTATGGTTTATTAGCTCATAAACATTTTAGAATCGAATTTAGACACTTTTCAAAAATGGGTGTAATCCCCTATTAATCAATAATTACAATATACGTGATTTGAGTAAAGCAAAGTATACAAGGTGAAAGAGACTTCTGCTACTTTAAGGTGGATGCACTAGGAAATGTATATTTTTTACGTTTTATTTTATAATTTAGAGGTCAGTGTTAGGTTGTGTGTTGATTAAAATATGAAAAACATATCTGTCACAGTCGCGGATCATATTTTATTCAACATAACAGGATAAGTTTTTAACCAGTGCGCAAACTGTAACCATGAATTCAGCATATCATTCTAGACGTAGAAATTTTTCGTCGGTTACACAAAATGAAATCAGCTGTTCTATTTTGACGCGTATGTATTGCACTTTTCTATGAAATAGCTGATTATTTTTTTTTGTATAACCGACGAAAAATTTCTGCGTTGGGGGGTCTAGAATGATGTGCTGAATTCATGGTTACAGTTTGCGCACTGGTTAAAAACTTATCCTGTATAGCCTGATAGACAGACAGGCCTGGAGAGCAGTGGTGGCCCCGTGGTAACGGCCGCGACTTACAAGTTGTAGGTCGTGAATTCGAACCCAGTCAGGCGCTTTCATCATCATCATCATCATTTCAGCCGAAAGACGTCTACTGCTGGACATAGGCCTCCCCCAAACTCCCCCACTTCGACCGGTTCTGCGCTTCTCGCATCCTGCGGATTCCTGCGTTCTTCACAAGGTCATCGGTCCATCTTGTGGGAGGCCTTCCAACGCTACGTCTTCCGGTACGCGGTCACCACTCCAGAAACTTTCGGCCCCATCGGCCATCTGTTCTGTGAGCGCTTTAATTTGTATAAATTGTGTATAAACATGGACTAAAGGGATCTCAACATTTGTGTTAAAAAAATCAATCGTGGTGCTTCACCAACCTGCCCCTGTTTGTTTACAACTGCGTAATTATTTAGCACCTACCTATCTAATAGATATTCTGCAAATTCTACGGATGTAACATAACCATAATTATACAATATTGCGTATATTACATTATTTTGTAATATTACGTACATTGCGAGAAAATTATTTATTTCCGTCGCGATTTCTCTATCGCCTACTTCGTTCATATTTATCAAGTAATATCTGAATGACCGAGCTTCCCTTCGTATTTTATTTTTTTCGTTTTCTAAAAATTAAACCTAGCTAGATCGATTTATCGCCGCCGAAACCCCCTACTATACAAGAATTGCTCGTTTAAAGGTATTAGCTATACATTTTATCTAAACAATCTTATACACTAAGCTTACTTGCACGTTAAGCTTCACAGCTTATAATCACGAATGAAAGCCGTGGCCTACGTTTCGGCTTTCATTCGTGGATCTTTGACAGCCGTTGCGGGTCGTCCAAATCCCCAAAGTCAGAAAAGGCTAGATTATGGCGCATACATTTAATTTACAGAATCTTGAAACTTAGCAAACGGCGCATGCTTGGTCGTCTAAGTGCTCAAGGCCTTTTGCTCTGTCAACAATATTGTAAATTTTCCTGTTAGTTTTCTCAGAAACTTTGTTTTAAAGCTGTGTATTGCATAAAATACCTGTACATGTATGTACTGTGTAGGTATAAGTACTCAAATATTGATTTTTAAGCACGCTTTGTACGATATTTACTTCAATTTTCGACGATAATTTCAGCTGGATTTCACTAAGGGTAATTGCGTAACACACTAACCGTATAAATGGCTTTAATTTGACAGTGCAACAACATTCTTTGCTTTAATTTGACAGTGCAACAACGTTCTTTGCTTTAATTTGACAGTGCAACAACGTTTTTTGCTTTAATTTGACAGTGCAACAACGTTTTTTGCTTTAATATGATAGTGCAACAACGTACTTTGCTTTAATTTGACAGTGCAACAACGTTCTTTGCATAATTTACGTTGTTGAGCAATTTTAATGATGTCAAAATTAATTAGCAATATCCTTTAAAATGAGATTCTGATTGTTAGAGTGTTACGCAATCAGGGTGCAGTTCTTGCTTGTAGCATAAGATAAAAATGGCAACAAATATTTTATGACTATTTGAAATCTGAAACAAAGATTATTTCTAGAGTTGTTACAAAATAATATATTATATGTATGTATTCAGTAAAAAAATACTATTGATACTATAGGTATTATATTTATAGACTACTGTAAAGCACCGTTGACATTGATTATTTGGCCATTGGAATTGCCCAAATCGTCACTTTTAAATAATATAATATGTTCTATTGGCGACTCGCATGAAGTTAATTTATTTTTGGGCGAATCTACAATTTTCTTAACTTTTCGTTGTTTCAAATCAAAAATTACAGAAATTTATACGTATTAGGTAAATGGCGCGTATTCGCGCATTGGATATTCAACGCACTGCTTAGCACCGAGAATTGTAAATCGAACCAAGTGTATTTTCGTTGCGCTGGGATGGGGAGATCTTTTGGATTCTCAATGCTCGGGTTAACGCCGAGAGTTGAAAATCCTGTGCGCAGTAAAAACCCGCCGCGATATTTTTATGTCCGTATGAACGTCGACTAACTTGTAAGGAGGTGTTCAAACTGGGGCGAATAGTCTAGACTTTTTATTATAGTATTTTCGAGACAAACGACTCTTTTATTAAAATTATAGGGTCAAATTAAATCTGAACGATTTTACTAAGTTTGTGTATGCCCCTAATTGATAAAATAATTATTTAACCATTTTTTGATATTATTTAATCCATCTCTAATAACTTTTATTATCAATTTATAGTCGTTTATGTATCAATTGGGGCTAATGGACGACAAGCAACTGTAATAAAATAACAATCCTTGACTTTATTTTTTTATTGATTGGATATTATTGGAAAAAGTGGGTTATGTAATTAACTTACGAATATACGGGGTGGTATTTCGGACGAGCGTCCCAAATACCGCAGTGTCTCAAGACGAAAGTCTTTGACCAGTGTGTGTTGCCAGCGATGACCTATGGCACAGAAACGTGGTCGCTCACAATGGGCCTTATCAGAAGGCTTAAAGTCTCCCAAAGGTAAATGGAGAGGGCTATAATGCTCGGAGTATCCCTACGTGATCGAATCAGGAATGAAGAGATCCGCAGGAGAACCAAGGCAACCGACATAGCCCGATGAATTGCCAAACTTAAGTGGCAGTGGGCAGGGCACATTGCTCGCAGAACAGATGGCCGATGGGGCCGAAAGTTTCTGGAGTGGCGACCGCGTACCGGAAGACGTAGAGTGGGAAGGCCTCCCACAAGATGGACTGGTGATCTTGTGAAGGCCGCGGGAATCCGCTGGATGTGGGAAGCACAAGACCGGTCGAAGTGGAGGAGCCTGGGGGAGGCCTATGTCCAGCGGTGGACGTCTTTCGGTTGAAATGATGATGATGATGATACGGGGTGGCTGGTAGCAGCTGGATGAGAGTTGCCGAAAATCGGGCTAAATGGCGTGCAATTGGTGAGGCCTATGTCCAGCAGTGGACTGCTGTAGGCTAATGATGATGATACTGGCTGGTACGAACATCGAAGCACTAACTGAAACCATAATTTCAGCACAGCATGGTTTCTAGACACCCTACAGTAGAAATTCGTCGTTGGCTATCTTCTTTCCATATAAATAAAAAGAAAAGTCCTGACTGACTGACTCATCAACGCCCAGTCCAAACCCTTGGACCTAGAAAACTGAAATTTTGCACAGAGGTTCCCTTTATAATGTAGACAAGGAATAAGGAAGGATTTTTCGAAATTCAACCCCTAAGGGAGTTAAATAGGGGATGGAAGTTCCGCCCGGGGGAAGCCGCTGGCAAAAGCTATTTAAAAAAACAAAACAGCTGATTCATAGGAAATTGCAAGACCTACGCGGTCAAAATGTATGACAGAGATTTTTTTATTTTGTTAATTCTATACAGGTTGACTTGTAATTTGACGTATTCCTTTCAGCAGGCTCAGCACGAGAACCGTAGACAAGTGTTTTGTCGTCGGAAGAGTAGACAAAAATGATTCCGTATAGACAGTTGACAGTTTTTCACCGAGAAATGTAGACAAGCGATTTCTATCCTACAGTAGAGTAGAAATAGAAAGAGTCATGCTAGGCCTTCAGGTGTAGGCCTTCCTTCAATGTTTCATAATTTTCCGTAAACTAAGAGAACACAGAATCATAAACGTTATCCTTAAGTACTTATTATTAATTAATTTTCTTTTGCATAAATCCATAAAAGTAAGTGCTTATATCAATGACTAGCATTATATATTCATTCGTTTCGTGTTCTATCTCCCACACTTTTAAAGGCACCTTGACCAAACACACCACAAATGCAATAACGTACTGTAGCCGGGCCCATAAGTAAACACCCCATGTCCATTGGGCTATCGATTGCGTGTGACGTCACTCCTTCCGACTGTCCGACTCCATCTTTGATATTTGATGTCACAGATATCTGCATGCCTTTGTGACACATATCAAAACGGTCTGAGCTATTGTTTCAGTATTTGTATCTACTATATTGTTCCTTAAGACTGCACTGCATCGGATTGGAATCTAAATACCATCCGAATTGATCATTAATATATTAACTAGTTGTGTTTGAGATGGCACCCTTTTGGATATATTGTCTTCGTTTTGCTTTGTAACAATTTTAAGGTTCCGTGCGTGCTAATGAATAAACTGACTCCGTGTACATAAGATCACTTGTCTTTCTGTCCGTCTGTCACAGACAAAGGGCTTGTTGTGAGGGTTTTAAGTTTTTTTTTTCAAAATTTAAAAATAAACATTTTTGAAGTCATTAAGAAAATTTATGAAAATTTACCATTTCCGCTCTTATCTCTGAAATTAAAATTTAGAAAAAAATACATAAATTTGTTCCTTACTTAATAAATCTCTGATAAATCTCTCAATATTGTGCGTACAAACTTACATTTGCAGTTGAAACGTAAGAAATAAGTTTTTCAACTGTAACCTTAGGTTTGTACTTGGGATAAATTCGTCCCAACTAGCGACCCCTTCATGTGTGGTCAGTTTTTTTAGTGTATGTCTGACTTATTGCGACATAGT
This sequence comes from Antitype chi, assembly GCA_947359405.1. NCBI lineage: Eukaryota > Metazoa > Arthropoda > Insecta > Lepidoptera > Noctuidae > Antitype > Antitype chi. The sequence goes on from OX375823.1 coordinate 5,739,021, forward strand.
TTCTGTCAATATTTTTATAAATTAATTAATCGATTAGTCCCTTAAATATCAGCCTTTGGTTTTTGGCCTTATTGTACACGACTTACTTATTTCTAGTTTCTAGAAGTATTCTAAAGGTATGTGCCCACTTCATGTATCCTATGACTACAATACATTTAAATAATAAAAAATAAAAAAATACTTAAGAGTAATTAAAAAACAATATATTATATCATTCATTAGGACGCATGACGTAGTTTGAAACACCCTGATATGGAGATGGAATCTAATGGTATAGGTATCTTCTACCCTTTGATACGTAATTTTATAAACAGGGTGTTTCATAATTCTAAAACATTATTTATTATTCTTTGTACCTATAATCTTAATTAATGGTAACAGTTTTTTAATCGCGCCTAGAAGTATTTTATGTCGGATACATTGAGTGGACCTTCTTTGTAAGACGACTAAAATGTCACGGTGGAAGGCATATTATAGCTTACTTTTTTTTCTTTTTTTTTAACTACATGAACGCTAGTGGGTGAAGGCCTCCTCCAAGATGCCCATTTGTCTCGGTCTTGTGCTATTTGGCTCCAGTTTGCGAACCCTTAAACATGACCACACCTTTGTGATACAACCTGTATAGACCTACTCGATAACTACAACTAAACATTTCGTAAGACACATCCCTGAATCGTTTGACTCTAGATATCTACTAGTATATCGTGTCGACTTGCCAGGTTTAAAGATTGCAACAGAACTCACTATGCTAATTGTGCGCGGTCTACATCTGGGTTACATGTACTAAATACCCTTGGCTATCATTTACTGATTGAGATACTTACTACGTACCTGCAGTCCACAAGCTATAATGCCGTTAACTCGCATATGGTCGATTTTCGTTTTTTGATGCCACCATAATCAGAAAAAAATTATCTATCTATCTGTATAAGCAGTATTTTTACAGATTTTTTCCCCTGCTGAGTATCTAACCCGGGACCTCTGAGTCTGAGACAGATGGTGTTACCACTAGACCACAGAGCCGGTTTATAAATGTAATTTCCGTAAATGGTAAAATTATTGGTTTTTTTACACCCACCTCTACATTTTCTAGCAGCTTTGCAAATAAGTAAAGTGTATCAAAAGCAATCTTACGAGCAACAACAAACATATCCCTAACATCCACCAAAACATATGTGTTATGCGCCATCCGTCATCATCCATCATCCATCAGCCGGTCACTTCCCAAGACTACTGTTGCTAAGTTATATTGTAACAATGCAAGTGTTGTGACTCACACAACCGGCTATTGTTGTGAGAAGTCCGGTTTCTTGGAAAATTCCGAGTTTGAGTTTTTGAAGTCTTCTTCTTGTGTTAGTGTCATGAGCATAATCAGCCTATAAAGTTCCTACTGCTGGGCAACAGGCCTCCTCTCGGTGAGAGGGAGTGGGCCGTAAACCACAACGCGGACCCAGTGCGGGTTGGTAGATATCTTCGAAGTTTTGGTTGGTCCCCAAGATGTTTTCCTTTGCCATTTTAAGAGCAGTGGTGATGAAATTAAATATACATATGTGTTAGTAGACCAACTCAAATGATTCCAAGCAATTTGCATCGATTTGGTCAGGTATATTGTTTTACCTCTTCTGACTCCTCCAAAATGGAGTAACCAGCAGAGCCATTCCGATATGCTTCAGTACCGAATCGAACATCAATCAATGTTATCGTTGAAGTCCTATAAACGGTTTTCACAAATCCAAAAACCAGAAAATTGTGTTGGTTTCAATTCAAATTTTCACCCAGAGCCGGAGAAGTTATTTCATGATTTCCCACCATCAAAAAAAAATACGTGCGCCGGTCAGCGTGAGCCTTAAAGCGACCATGATTGTAATCGGTTAACACCTTTTATTATTATTACGTACCTACCCTTGAAACTATTTCAGGATTTCAACTGCATTATAGTTTCACTTCTGAAGTGGTTCGTGAAATAAAGTAATTATCAACAATGTTGTACTCACGCTATCACTAAAGTCGCGTGCTCTATTGCAGTTTGCGATGCTTTGAGTAAGCCATCTGTATTATAATCATTGTTTCGCGATGTTTCATGTAAGGTCAGGTCGGTAATAATACTTGTATTATTGTTTTAACTAACGTACAGCGAACTGAAAACTTAACGGTTATCTTTGCTGCCAACTGCCAACTACCATGCATGTTTCGGTACGGTCAACTCTGGCATCTTTACTTTCTTACCCATGAGACTTTACCCATGAGTACTGTACTTAAATTTCTCTGGATAACTAAAAATATATTGCCGCCATTTGATATCGAAGCGATACAGAAGTAGAATAATCTACTTTTTGTAACAAATGTTCAGTAATCGAGAGATATTTAAGTACGGTTTTCATTGGTAAAGTTGCTATGGAAAGTAAAGATGCCACAGTTGACGGTGCCCATTGAATTCAAAGTCAAACGGAACTGAAACCGGTAGGTACCTTCCATCTCTGAAAAAGTGATCTGCCTCTTCACAACCATTCGATAGCCTACCGTATCGAAAATCACACAATTCAATAACCTGATGTAACTTGGCCGGCGTGTATTTGATTTCAACGGACAACATTTTAGGATTTTGTAGAACAATTAGGTACTATGAAAACTTCATGGAAATTATTCTACCAGAATCGCGTCACGTGGTCGCGTCGCCCTTGTCTGTGGGAGCCTTACTGCTGTAAAATAATGCTCTTTCACTTCTTCTACGAAACCTGGTGTTAGAAATTTAAAACCGTAATTTTTCTTTTAATTTATTTCAACAGTGCCCAAATACCTGCAAAGTAGTTAACCATTATCGCCAACAAACGAGTCTTATTACGGCTAGTTATCCACGGTAGAGTAACCGCGAAACATTTCACTATCGCGTTCGATTTCACTACATTTTCCCGCGGCGCGTGCGCCGACCGAATGGAGCGAGATATGCATAAAAAACTATTGTAGGTACTCTCGTTTTGATGTGAGAAAGCATGTGCTCAACGGTCGAAATACGTTTATTTTTACAAACACTAGGTAATATCTACTTTGCATAAAGTTTGGTTTATTTTTAATTTTTAACCCTTGACGGAAAAAGTGGGCGGTCATAAATTTAACGTGTGTATCTGTGTGTCTGCCTTTGGCATCGTAGCTCCCAAACGGCTAACCAGATTTTATATATTTTTTTTGTTTTGTCTCAAGGTAACTTAATCGAGAATGTTGTGAAAACGTCAAATAGACGATAGCCCAGTAATAAGGCATGTATGAAAATTAAAAAAAAATCAAATGGTTTATTATTTTAACAAGTAAAACTTAACAATTACTAGTGATTGGAGCTTCCTTTCAAGCAGAAATGCCTGTATTAGGAGACTCTGCTCTTCCATAACTTAAATTAGTATCTTTTACTTGTTTTATCCAAATTTAGGATAAAAGAAATAATTATATATAAAACTAGCTTTTGCCTGCGGCTTCGCTCGCGCGGAACTTTCATCCCCCCCCTATTTAACTCCCCTAAATGTCGAAAAATCCTTCTTTATTCCTTGTCTACATTATAAAGGGAACCTCTGTGCAAAATGTCAGCTTCCTAGGTCCAAGGGTTTGGGCTGGGCGTTAATGAGTCAGTCAGTCAGTCAGGACTTTTCTTTTTATTTATATAGATATAATATACAAGGTGTAATACAATAGAAAAAATAACTATCAGCATCCTCGGTGTAGGTACAGGTATTTCAAAAATTACCAATCAGTCCCCGGTGACCTTTAGTCAATTACTTTCAGTTCAACGGTCCGGAGAAATTGTAAAGACATCGAGGTATACATCCTGATGTAGGTACCTTCTAGAAGCTAGCTATCTTCTAGTCTAGAAGATCGATTCCTGTCGAGCATCCCTAGCCAAAATCACGAATCGGGCAGACGGTTTGTACCTAAATAAGGCGGTTGTGTATCGTCTAGTGTTAATGAAAACAGTCTTTAGTTACATAAGCAAAGTGAACTTGACAGTTTTCGAGGTCGCGAACACGCGTGACACAGACTCACAGATGCAACAGATGTTTGACTTAGAACGGAGACATTATGTTAATTTGACATACATAATATTCTTTGCATTTTACTAATATATTTTGTTCGGAATCGTGAGAATATTTTTGTTAGAGATAATAATACCTACTATTATTTTTCGTCTTGGCGTCAATTAGGATACGAGACGAGTTGGTAGCTAATACTTTCCCTGTACGGGTTGTGTTTTTTTTTTTTAGTTTTATTCTGTTAAAATATCCATACCCACCGCGTCTGTGAAGTTTACACAACTGATATTTTCAAGTGACTACACTTTACTTGCGGTTGATGATCCCAAAAAAAAACTCATGTAATTTTTATTTTATTTTATTATTTGATCATTTTAAATATGGATAGGTGCTAGCTAATTCAAATTGACCCTGTAGTGAGTAGGAATTTTGATTAGTGATCACAAAAGAGGGTCCAACTGCCTATATTTTTAAAATTAACTGTCCTACTTTACCTTGACAAAAAACGCGGCCATTTTTTCCGTCGCTTGTGTACCTATATCCAAAGACAAAAGAAAAATTGAAGAGTTGTTTACAGTCAATGTGTTTAAGATAACCTTGGGAAGCTCTTAGCGAAATTCGATTTTATACGACGGGTACGTAGGTTTTTTTGAAGATCAATGTCTTTTCATTTGTTAGTAGAAAGTGTAATTTAATTCGGTGTGTATCTTGCAGGTTTTCTGTCTTTTAATGAATCGGTTTACCGATTTATTATTGTAATACTTAATAGGTTCATAATCAGTTTTAATGTTCCCACACGGCTAGGACACAGAACTCTGTGAGAAGGTCTCAATAGGTGGTGGTGGTGGTGGTGGTGGTGGTGGTGGTTATAGTTGATGTATTACCTGATGCTACGACTGCTGTTCGTCAACAGTGGTGGATCAGTGGAGCAGTGAGAGAGCAGTGGCCCTCGAATTATGTTATAGCTAGCGGCTTTAAGGCGGTGATTTCTTGAAAACGCTCCAAAAGGTGGCTTTTTAAACCAGTGTATCTCTTTAACCGTAAATAATTTTGAAATGCAAAAAAAAAGAGAAGAGAAGCATTTTTTTTCCGCACTACAGCTAAGAAGCTATCTACTCTGGGTCGGGAAAACATTGCAGATACACTGCAATAACGTGGCAGTCGCAACAGCGTACTAAAGGCGTTGTTGCATTGAACACGCAACACATTGGCGGCAAGCCCAGGCGTGCGGGTTGTTCGAAAGAGATACCGTGGCCCCGGGCACACAGGCAACTGAGGGAACACAGGTGCGTTTTAGTCAGTAAAAGTCTGACACGACCTTCTGCTTCACCCAGCGCGGGATTATTTGATGATTTCCTTACCAAAAAAAAAACAAAAAAAAACCTTGATGACTTTTATGATTATAATTCTGTAAATGCATATGTGTTACAGTCGCGAATCATATTTTGTTCAGCATCCAGCTTGTCACAGTCCTGGAAATTGAAAATAACCTAAGAAAATTTAAATCTCGCGGGCTAAAGTGGCGCTGTGAAAAATCACTATTTTTAACCCAATAAAAGAACTCACTAGCTCTTTTATTAGAAGCATAGTTACTAAAAAGAGTATAAACAGAACTCGTAATAACATTCGTAAGTAGTAACCGAAGCGACCTTGCATTGTTCTCAAAATAATAGTTAGAACGATCTTTATACAACCTTATCGATTCGTTTGGTTTTACAATCATTAGATTTCTGACGAATGCGTGCACTGACTGGACAGGCTCAATTTGTGTGGTTCATTCCTCAAAAGAACATTTCAGACACCAATCTACATGATCTGACCAAAATTATATCTGGACTTTGAAAGCGAATGTGCCCTCTGAGTTTGTTTCGGCCAGAAAGCCGAGGTCGTCGTTTCTACGACCTCATCTAGTGTTTAAGATATGATTGACGTGTAAAAGTGTTTAATTACCTACATAAAGAAATTAAATCATTTATCATTTAACAGTACATATTTATTTCTCATTCTTGCATGGGTGCCAGTTGACTAGCACGAATGAACTCGCCCGAATGGGACAAATTGTCGTTGTTTTCTATAGGCGACTCGCACGAATTTAATTTATTTGTAGGCTATTCGACAATTCCAAAAATTCGTACTAGGCAACTGGTACGTTTTGAATAACGGTTTATTCAAAACGTACCAGTTGCCTAGTACGAATTTTTGGAATTGTCGAATAGCCTACAAATAAATTAAATTCGTGCGAGTCGCCTATAGAAAACAACGACGAATAGACTCAAATAGACGATAGCCCAGTAATAAGGCATGTATGAAAATTAAAAAAAAATCAAATGGTTTATTATTTTAACAAGTAAAACTTAACAATTACTAGTGATTGGAGCTTCCTTTCAAGCAGAAATGCCTGTATTAGGAGACTCTGCTCTTCCATAACTTAAATTAGTATCTTTTACTTGTTTTATCCAAATTTAGGATAAAAGAAATAATTATATATAAAACTAGCTTTTGCCTGCGGCTTCGCTCGCGCGGAACTTTCATCCCCCCCCTATTTAACTCCCCTAAATGTCGAAAAATCCTTCTTTATTCCTTGTCTACATTATAAAGGGAACCTCTGTGCAAAATGTCAGCTTCCTAGGTCCAAGGGTTTGGGCTGGGCGTTAATGAGTCAGTCAGTCAGTCAGGACTTTTCTTTTTATTTATATAGATATAATATACAAGGTGTAATACAATAGAAAAAATAACTATCAGCATCCTCGGTGTAGGTACAGGTATTTCAAAAATTACCAATCAGTCCCCGGTGACCTTTAGTCAATTACTTTCAGTTCAACGGTCCGGAGAAATTGTAAAGACATCGAGGTATACATCCTGATGTAGGTACCTTCTAGAAGCTAGCTATCTTCTAGTCTAGAAGATCGATTCCTGTCGAGCATCCCTAGCCAAAATCACGAATCGGGCAGACGGTTTGTACCTAAATAAGGCGGTTGTGTATCGTCTAGTGTTAATGAAAACAGTCTTTAGTTACATAAGCAAAGTGAACTTGACAGTTTTCGAGGTCGCGAACACGCGTGACACAGACTCACAGATGCAACAGATGTTTGACTTAGAACGGAGACATTATGTTAATTTGACATACATAATATTCTTTGCATTTTACTAATATATTTTGTTCGGAATCGTGAGAATATTTTTGTTAGAGATAATAATACCTACTATTATTTTTCGTCTTGGCGTCAATTAGGATACGAGACGAGTTGGTAGCTAATACTTTCCCTGTACGGGTTGTGTTTTTTTTTTTTAGTTTTATTCTGTTAAAATATCCATACCCACCGCGTCTGTGAAGTTTACACAACTGATATTTTCAAGTGACTACACTTTACTTGCGGTTGATGATCCCAAAAAAAAACTCATGTAATTTTTATTTTATTTTATTATTTGATCATTTTAAATATGGATAGGTGCTAGCTAATTCAAATTGACCCTGTAGTGAGTAGGAATTTTGATTAGTGATCACAAAAGAGGGTCCAACTGCCTATATTTTTAAAATTAACTGTCCTACTTTACCTTGACAAAAAACGCGGCCATTTTTTCCGTCGCTTGTGTACCTATATCCAAAGACAAAAGAAAAATTGAAGAGTTGTTTACAGTCAATGTGTTTAAGATAACCTTGGGAAGCTCTTAGCGAAATTCGATTTTATACGACGGGTACGTAGGTTTTTTTGAAGATCAATGTCTTTTCATTTGTTAGTAGAAAGTGTAATTTAATTCGGTGTGTATCTTGCAGGTTTTCTGTCTTTTAATGAATCGGTTTACCGATTTATTATTGTAATACTTAATAGGTTCATAATCAGTTTTAATGTTCCCACACGGCTAGGACACAGAACTCTGTGAGAAGGTCTCAATAGGTGGTGGTGGTGGTGGTGGTGGTGGTGGTGGTTATAGTTGATGTATTACCTGATGCTACGACTGCTGTTCGTCAACAGTGGTGGATCAGTGGAGCAGTGAGAGAGCAGTGGCCCTCGAATTATGTTATAGCTAGCGGCTTTAAGGCGGTGATTTCTTGAAAACGCTCCAAAAGGTGGCTTTTTAAACCAGTGTATCTCTTTAACCGTAAATAATTTTGAAATGCAAAAAAAAAGAGAAGAGAAGCATTTTTTTTCCGCACTACAGCTAAGAAGCTATCTACTCTGGGTCGGGAAAACATTGCAGATACACTGCAATAACGTGGCAGTCGCAACAGCGTACTAAAGGCGTTGTTGCATTGAACACGCAACACATTGGCGGCAAGCCCAGGCGTGCGGGTTGTTCGAAAGAGATACCGTGGCCCCGGGCACACAGGCAACTGAGGGAACACAGGTGCGTTTTAGTCAGTAAAAGTCTGACACGACCTTCTGCTTCACCCAGCGCGGGATTATTTGATGATTTCCTTACCAAAAAAAAAACAAAAAAAAACCTTGATGACTTTTATGATTATAATTCTGTAAATGCATATGTGTTACAGTCGCGAATCATATTTTGTTCAGCATCCAGCTTGTCACAGTCCTGGAAATTGAAAATAACCTAAGAAAATTTAAATCTCGCGGGCTAAAGTGGCGCTGTGAAAAATCACTATTTTTAACCCAATAAAAGAACTCACTAGCTCTTTTATTAGAAGCATAGTTACTAAAAAGAGTATAAACAGAACTCGTAATAACATTCGTAAGTAGTAACCGAAGCGACCTTGCATTGTTCTCAAAATAATAGTTAGAACGATCTTTATACAACCTTATCGATTCGTTTGGTTTTACAATCATTAGATTTCTGACGAATGCGTGCACTGACTGGACAGGCTCAATTTGTGTGGTTCATTCCTCAAAAGAACATTTCAGACACCAATCTACATGATCTGACCAAAATTATATCTGGACTTTGAAAGCGAATGTGCCCTCTGAGTTTGTTTCGGCCAGAAAGCCGAGGTCGTCGTTTCTACGACCTCATCTAGTGTTTAAGATATGATTGACGTGTAAAAGTGTTTAATTACCTACATAAAGAAATTAAATCATTTATCATTTAACAGTACATATTTATTTCTCATTCTTGCATGGGTGCCAGTTGACTAGCACGAATGAACTCGCCCGAATGGGACAAATTGTCGTTGTTTTCTATAGGCGACTCGCACGAATTTAATTTATTTGTAGGCTATTCGACAATTCCAAAAATTCGTACTAGGCAACTGGTACGTTTTGAATAACGGTTTATTCAAAACGTACCAGTTGCCTAGTACGAATTTTTGGAATTGTCGAATAGCCTACAAATAAATTAAATTCGTGCGAGTCGCCTATAGAAAACAACGACGAATAGACTCAAATAGACGATAGCCCAGTAATAAGGCATGTATGAAAATTAAAAAAAAATCAAATGGTTTATTATTTTAACAAGTAAAACTTAACAATTACTAGTGATTGGAGCTTCCTTTCAAGCAGAAATGCCTGTATTAGGAGACTCTGCTCTTCCATAACTTAAATTAGTATCTTTTACTTGTTTTATCCAAATTTAGGATAAAAGAAATAATTATATATAAAACTAGCTTTTGCCTGCGGCTTCGCTCGCGCGGAACTTTCATCCCCCCCCTATTTAACTCCCCTAAATGTCGAAAAATCCTTCTTTATTCCTTGTCTACATTATAAAGGGAACCTCTGTGCAAAATGTCAGCTTCCTAGGTCCAAGGGTTTGGGCTGGGCGTTAATGAGTCAGTCAGTCAGTCAGGACTTTTCTTTTTATTTATATAGATATAATATACAAGGTGTAATACAATAGAAAAAATAACTATCAGCATCCTCGGTGTAGGTACAGGTATTTCAAAAATTACCAATCAGTCCCCGGTGACCTTTAGTCAATTACTTTCAGTTCAACGGTCCGGAGAAATTGTAAAGACATCGAGGTATACATCCTGATGTAGGTACCTTCTAGAAGCTAGCTATCTTCTAGTCTAGAAGATCGATTCCTGTCGAGCATCCCTAGCCAAAATCACGAATCGGGCAGACGGTTTGTACCTAAATAAGGCGGTTGTGTATCGTCTAGTGTTAATGAAAACAGTCTTTAGTTACATAAGCAAAGTGAACTTGACAGTTTTCGAGGTCGCGAACACGCGTGACACAGACTCACAGATGCAACAGATGTTTGACTTAGAACGGAGACATTATGTTAATTTGACATACATAATATTCTTTGCATTTTACTAATATATTTTGTTCGGAATCGTGAGAATATTTTTGTTAGAGATAATAATACCTACTATTATTTTTCGTCTTGGCGTCAATTAGGATACGAGACGAGTTGGTAGCTAATACTTTCCCTGTACGGGTTGTGTTTTTTTTTTTTAGTTTTATTCTGTTAAAATATCCATACCCACCGCGTCTGTGAAGTTTACACAACTGATATTTTCAAGTGACTACACTGTACTTGCGGTTGATGATCCCAAAAAAAAACTCATGTAATTTTTATTTTATTTTATTATTTGATCATTTTAAATATGGATAGGTGCTAGCTAATTCAAATTGACCCTGTAGTGAGTAGGAATTTTGATTAGTGATCACAAAAGAGGGTCCAACTGCCTATATTTTTAAAATTAACTGTCCTACTTTACCTTGACAAAAAACGCGGCCATTTTTTCCGTCGCTTGTGTACCTATATCCAAAGACAAAAGAAAAATTGAAGAGTTGTTTACAGTCAATGTGTTTAAGATAACCTTGGGAAGCTCTTAGCGAAATTCGATTTTATACGACGGGTACGTAGGTTTTTTTGAAGATCAATGTCTTTTCATTTGTTAGTAGAAAGTGTAATTTAATTCGGTGTGTATCTTGCAGGTTTTCTGTCTTTTAATGAATCGGTTTACCGATTTATTATTGTAATACTTAATAGGTTCATAATCAGTTTTAATGTTCCCACACGGCTAGGACACAGAACTCTGTGAGAAGGTCTCAATAGGTGGTGGTGGTGGTGGTGGTGGTGGTGGTGGTTATAGTTGATGTATTACCTGATGCTACGACTGCTGTTCGTCAACAGTGGTGGATCAGTGGAGCAGTGAGAGAGCAGTGGCCCTCGAATTATGTTATAGCTAGCGGCTTTAAGGCGGTGATTTCTTGAAAACGCTCCAAAAGGTGGCTTTTTAAACCAGTGTATCTCTTTAACCGTAAATAATTTTGAAATGCAAAAAAAAAGAGAAGAGAAGCATTTTTTTTCCGCACTACAGCTAAGAAGCTATCTACTCTGGGTCGGGAAAACATTGCAGATACACTGCAATAACGTGGCAGTCGCAACAGCGTACTAAAGGCGTTGTTGCATTGAACACGCAACACATTGGCGGCAAGCCCAGGCGTGCGGGTTGTTCGAAAGAGATACCGTGGCCCCGGGCACACAGGCAACTGAGGGAACACAGGTGCGTTTTAGTCAGTAAAAGTCTGACACGACCTTCTGCTTCACCCAGCGCGGGATTATTTGATGATTTCCTTACCAAAAAAAAAACAAAAAAAAACCTTGATGACTTTTATGATTATAATTCTGTAAATGCATATGTGTTACAGTCGCGAATCATATTTTGTTCAGCATCCAGCTTGTCACAGTCCTGGAAATTGAAAATAACCTAAGAAAATTTAAATCTCGCGGGCTAAAGTGGCGCTGTGAAAAATCACTATTTTTAACCCAATAAAAGAACTCACTAGCTCTTTTATTAGAAGCATAGTTACTAAAAAGAGTATAAACAGAACTCGTAATAACATTCGTAAGTAGTAACCGAAGCGACCTTGCATTGTTCTCAAAATAATAGTTAGAACGATCTTTATACAACCTTATCGATTCGTTTGGTTTTACAATCATTAGATTTCTGACGAATGCGTGCACTGACTGGACAGGCTCAATTTGTGTGGTTCATTCCTCAAAAGAACATTTCAGACACCAATCTACATGATCTGACCAAAATTATATCTGGACTTTGAAAGCGAATGTGCCCTCTGAGTTTGTTTCGGCCAGAAAGCCGAGGTCGTCGTTTCTACGACCTCATCTAGTGTTTAAGATATGATTGACGTGTAAAAGTGTTTAATTACCTACATAAAGAAATTAAATCATTTATCATTTAACAGTACATATTTATTTCTCATTCTTGCATGGGTGCCAGTTGACTAGCACGAATGAACTCGCCCGAATGGGACAAATCGTCGTTGTTTTCTATAGGCGACTCGCACGAATTTAATTTATTTGTAGGCTATTCGACAATTCCAAAAATTCGTACTAGGCAACTGGTACGTTTTGAATAAACCGTTAAGGAAACAAAGAAAAGTTACGGAAAAAGTACACTAACTTTTTTACAAAAAAAACTTTTTACATATTAAACTTGTGGGTTCCCGCATTGTCGTTGCGGGGGGGCTCAGTAGCCGTGGTCCAATCCCACGGTGAAGCGAAGAGGAACCCCAAGGTGGGGCCGCTCGTCAGGGCTTTTGTCTCCAAGCCGACGACGTAGCGGCCAAAAAGTAGGTTGCGGTAAGGTGCACCGCAACTGAGGCGGGCCGCGATGTCAAATGGGAGGCATCGCGGCTGAGGGTTACAGGCTGCGTTGGAGGAGGAGTGCCGGTACTTATGAGTAGCGCTCTTCCCTTCCGTGGCCTGGACGGGGCCGCCACCGTTTGATGGTGGACGCGGTGGGGCCGCAGGGGAAGAGGAGTGTCGGTATAGCGTTGGCCGCTCTCCCTATCCCCTGCGGCCGAGAAGTGGTAGGCGGCGGGGCCACTGTGCTGACCCGTCGCAGGGGGACCAAGGGTGCCAAGGGTGCCAGGGTACTCTGGGGCCCTTGTGCTACTTGGCTCCTGGGGTGGTCACGGCGTGCCATGTGTCCTGGTGCGCCGGACTGATGGGGTCCGCGAGGGCCGATGCCTGCCAGGGGTGCGGGTTGTTCGAAAGAGATACCGTCGCCCCTGGCACACAGGCAACTGAGGGAACACGGGTGGGTTTTAGTCAGTAAAAGTCTGATACGCCCTCCTGCTCCACCCAGAGCGGGAGAAGTTATTTGATGATTTCCCAACCTCAAAAAAAAAAAAAACTTAAATTTAGGTTAGGTTAAACAAAAAGAGTTTATTATGTATTGCGTTTCAGTTTTTTCGGCGGTTTAATTTTTTTGTTAAAAAGTTTTTATTTTATAATTTTTTTGTGGCTATAATCTACTAATTACTACATGCTTAATTTTTGATTACTTTTTGTAATACACATCTCAGTATTAAAATCAGTGAGTGAACAATCAATCATCCACTGTTTTCCAAATTTATATGGGACCAACTTCGGGGTAAACCCTTTCCAATACAAAAATAATTATCAAAATCGGACTACTCTGTAAAAAGTTATGCGTAGTCATACATTAAAAAAAAATACGCATCGACTTGAAAACCTCCTCCGTTTTTTCGTCGGTTAAAAATACAAAACGTGCCAGTTGCCTAATACGTATTACTGGATCGGTCGAAATAAATAGACTTAGTGCAAGTCGCTTATTGAAAATATTGAGAGGTATGCGCCAAATGTAATGTTAATTATATAATGGGAACGTTAATTCTAGTAACATGTATTAAATTTGTGTCATCTCCTATATAAGTAAATAAATAATAAAACAATAAAAGAGTTTCGGGCGCCGTGGAGATGACCCTGTAAGTTTTAAATAAACCAAATTTGCCAGAGAGAACACCTCCGGATTCGCCCACTTCGGGCGAGTTAATTCGTGTTAGTCGACTACTAAGCCTCTTGCATCTGTTCATAATATTAGCTTGAGTGATAGTTTTGTAGTTTTATTAGTATAAACTGGTATTCATCTTGTAAAACTGACCTGTCGTACCGGAAGCTTAGCGGACGTATCTTGTGTACCTACAAGACTAGTTAACTAATTCGACCTAGTTTTAGAAATACCATTCTTTGAATAATGTGGAGTGCTACAAGGCTCATTTTGGCGTTTAAATGACATTGACAGGGCGTTGTTGGTAAACATTTGTGAAATTGTTTTCAAAAACCAAAATGGCGGTTTTTGTTTCGATTTTTGTCACGCATATAGTTGTAAATAACGTATTTAAATCCAAAATCCGTGGTTTAAAACTCGTTTTAAATTAGTTAAAAACCTCTATAGGCCCGCGGCAAAACTTCCTTGTACAGTCATCTATTATAGAATGACGTTCCTGGTTTTTTTTTTTAAGTTAAGTACATAACATCATCACGCTTGTTTCAGTAAACTCACATTTCGCCAGTTATGTTTAAGTCCGATGTAATAGGGGGCGACTCTATTGTCATCAACCGGGCAGAAATCCAGACTTAGACAAAAACCAATAATAGTTTGCCCGACCTGTGAATCGACGGATCTATGTAGTTACATAAGGTCTTGCTATGTGTAGAATAGATGATCACCCATACACGGACCAACCGCGGCAAGCGTAGCTTAACCTGATGGATCGACACCGGCTTGTATTACTAAGTCACAAGCAAATATTCCTGTACGTTTACACAACATACAAGGAACTTGAATTATGATACTCCAAATAAGTCACAAAAGGTTAATATGAAAAGTTTTTCCATTACCTACATGTTAATATTAGGTATCTTATACCTACGTATATAGTTGTCGGTCAACCTTGACAGACAGTGACGGTGGAATGAATTAGTTAGTAAACAAGAAGTTTCTCAGAAGTTAAATATTTTGACCTTCCTCTTAAACATTTAGATCGTCTGTCCAGGAAATGATGAGTTGCATGTAATGCCTTATGATCAGAGATCGGATATTCGGATGCAAATTTACCTAAAGATAATTTTTCGCTATGAAAGTATGGAAGCGGCTTTATAAATTATTTGTAATATTTATTAAAAACCCCGGGATTCTTGATTGCATAACTATTCAGATGTGTATTAATTTAAAATTAATGTTCAACCTGATACAAATATGTAAACGTACTGGAGGAGGGGTGGTTTGTATTAGTTAAAACAAATTACTTACCTAAATTAAGACTTTTTCGATACAAAAGCGCATTCCATGTTAGCCAACATCTCAAGTTTAGGTGAATATGCATCCGAATATCCGATCTCTGCTTATGATTATACAGCGAATTTTCGACTTAGTCAACATCTCAGCCGGAAGAAGACCACGGCTAGAATGTCTTCCCAAAGCATCATCACTACGATTTCTCTTGCAGATAGTTAAATATAAAAAGAATTACAACCTTATTTATTATTCACTAGCTTACTGCCAGTAGCTTCGCCCACGTGGAAGTCGAAAATTATCCCACAGGAACATAATACCAGGATAATAAGTATCCAATGTGTTGTTAATCCAGGTTATAAACTATCTGTGTACCTACCAAATTTCATCCAAATCTGTTCTGCCTTTTATGCGTGATTGAGTAACAAATATCCAAACATCCAAACTTCCACATTTATAATATTAGTAGGATTAAAACAAAAATGACCAAAAACTAAGTACCCGACGAAAAATAAACTAAAAAGCGAAACATGAAAAAACCTTTTAGTTAATGTAAATTAATGTAAAGCTTAAATTAATGTAAATTACTAATTGGTGTCGGCGCCACAAAAACAATCAATGAAGATCAATCAAGGTGCGATCAGGCGCGACGACGCGACTCTAGTAGAACAATTTCTATGTAAACTTCATGGAAATTGTTCTACCAGCCTATACTTGGTGCCTTTATTATGCTCCCAGGCTCCTTATTTTTATTTGACACTTAAAAAGCAAACAAACCCAACTAATATTGTAATGCGAACGTTACAAGCGTAACAAACAAACTTTTGCTTTTTCTACAGCATTCTAAGACATCAGTTCTTTTTATTTCGTCACCTAGACTTAACCTGTATATTAACTATCTAAAGTAATATGATAGAGAGAAAGAGAGAGATTTTTAGCATGTTTGTTTGAAATGCTTTCACGCCAAAATGCCGGAACGGATTTTAATGCAATTTGGCACACAGATAGACCATGTCCCGGGTAAAGAGATGGGCTAATTTCCATCCTGGATTGCAGATGAAGTCGTGGGTAACAGCTAGTATTTAAATAAGATAAACTTTTACGTAAAATTGAAAAAATCTTCCGTTGTTTTCACTTAGTTCGTCTCGTTCTCATTGTGGTAAGTATAAATGATTTTAACTGTATAAAATAATAATGATGCTGGATGCTGCAGACTTAACCAAATCAAATTGTTTTGAAAGATCATGGGCATTAAACAAAAAACTATTCGTCTAGTTTTTGCAAGTGTCTATTGTGAATAGATGTACCTACCTAGTCATTATTTTCAATGTCACTTATATGCACGACCTTGATGATATCCCAGCGGATTTTAAAGCAATTACATACTATAATATATATTTAAAAACCAAATAAAACGATGTCAATGTCAACTGCTCCATATTTTATGTACTTTGTTCTCCTGCAGATCTTTTCAATTCTGCTTCGGTCAGGGCAACTCCATGATGACCTATGGCACTGAAACGTGGTCGCTCACAATGGGCCTTATTAGAAGGCTAAGAGTCACCGAAAGGGCAATGGAGAGGACTATTCTCGGAGTTTCCCTACGTGATCGAATCAGGAATTAAGAAATCCGCAGGAAAACCAAGGCAATCGACATTGCCCGAAGAACTGCCAAACTTAAGTGGCAGTGGGCAGGGCACATTGCTCGCAGAACAGATGGCCGATGGGACTGAAAGGTTCTGGAGTAGCGGCCGCGTACCAGAAGACGTAGAGTTGGAATGCCTCCCACAAGGTGGATCGATGACCTTGTGAAGGCCGCAGGAATCCGCTGGTTGCGGGAAGCACAGAACCGGTCGAAGTGGATGAGCTTGGGGGAGGCCTATGTCCAGCTGTGGACGTCTTTCGGCTGAAATAATGATGATGATGAATGATGAGGCAACTGTGGGTGACTTTTAGCCCCAACCAACAGTTCAGACTAACTTAGTCACTCTAAGTTACAATATAAATAAATAGGTATAGTCACTCATGACGTAAGTTATGTTCAACTTCAGTCTCAATTACTAGAACACAATACCATATTGTAGCAGTTACCGTGATTTATATCAACTTAACGTACTCTAGATTCAAGTTAAGGCGGGTAGAGCCTTTTATAAAATGTGTCAATGTAGACCGCATGCGTCGCTTAGCTTATGTACTCGTCGTAAATCAGTCTATGTACGTACCTTATTAAGTGATGTTGGCGGTGGCGCACCATGCTCTGTTGCATAATGGTGAACGCTTTGGAAGCCGGGATGGCGTGTGCGCTGCATTATAGTTCATTCATTGATAAAGCAATTATACAAACTCGATGTTTTTCATGAAAGAGATGGTTATGAGAAAATCGTGATACTATGAAGTTGCTGTGCATTCAGTAATCAAGCTTAGTACCTTTGTCTTCGTCATCATCATTTTCTTCATTTGAACCGACTTCAAAAAATGAAAGTTTTATGTATGTTCACTGATTACTCGAAGACGCCTGAACCGATTTGGAATATTCTGTTTTTATTTGAAAGGGTAAACTTTCCAGGTGGTCTCATGGTCATCAGGTCAGGATCTGATGATGGGACCCTGGAGAATTCGAGGGAAATCTTCATATTTTATAGGCACACTTGTTACATGGCCAGTAGTGGTATACGAATTGTTCTAGGGAAACTACCATAACTAAAAAGTGCAAAACAAAAACATTTTCCATAAAAAACCACCGACTTCCAAAAAAATAACACTACAAAGTAAAAAATAACTTCAATTTCGGATGTCGGTGAGAAAAACTAAAATACAGATCCAAAGACACCGACTTTCGAAATTAAAATTATTTTTCACTTTGTAGTGTTTTCTTTTTGGATGTCGGTTGCTTTTTTTTTAAAAAAAAAAGCTTTTAGCTAAAGAGTATCCTCTGCTAGACATAGGCCTCCACAACCTTTGCTATGCTCTGGAATAATTCAATCACAGGGTCAACTTATACATTTTAGCAGCAATTTATAAAATTACGTAACCACGTTGGGTCAGTCCACACAGGGCCTGATTAACCCTTAGGCTAATTAGGCTGCAGCCTAGGGCGCGAGGATCGGGGGGGCGCGCTGAAATCCTGTCTTCGCATGCACTAATCTAGCATCATTCATTGCATCTACCCTACATATTTCAACTAGACCGGGACAAAACACTAAAACTAAATGCGCTTGAGAGTCCCTGATTTTAACAATAAATTTTGAAATTTTCAAAAGTTGACTTGTTACTCGAATCGGTCGGTGGTCGAGCTTTCTTGGCTGTATTGAGCTTATATCTAAATTTGATCCTTTCATGGCTGAACATTTGGTGAGATTTGGACAAAAAGGCAGAGGTACTCCATCGTACTTGTCATCCTCTATAATCGACGAATTTATTTTACTTCACGCTGACGAAGTTCGACTTTAGATCATAGGAGAAATATAAAAAGCAAAATATTATTCGATTAGCATTGATTCTACTCCAGATATGTCACACACCGATCAGTTGACATTTATAATTCGTTATATTTTGCCTGGCGGCGAACCTGTCGAACGTTTTGTCACATTTTTACCCAATTGCGGTCAAAAAGGTGAAGACATGGAGAAGGCTGTTCTTGCGACAGTTGATAAAACTTTGGAACTTGATATTAAAGACTGTCGTGGCCAAAGTTATGACAATGCTAGCAATATGTCTGGTCAATACAAAGGTCTTCAGTCAAGAATTAAAGCTGTAAATCCATTGGGTACTTTTGGTCCTTGTGCAGCTCATTCTCTACAACTCGTGGGATCGGCTGCCGCGGAAATTAGTGACGAGTAAGCTGCTTTTTTTACACTGGAACCATAACTATACAATTTTTTCTGGATCTACAAGCAGATGGCAAATTTTGTTATCCAAATTGGATGAAAAATCGACGGTACTAGAAAATCTATCGAAAACTCGATGGAGTGCGCGAGCAGATTCAAGCAAAGCCTTATCGTCCACAAGCGCCCAATACCTCCTATCTGACTCCGGGTGGATTTTACATAGTAGAGGATCCCAAGTAAGACCGACCTTTACCAATTTGATAACCAGGTAAAAAATATATTTTAATTAAAATTATAAAAAATAATATTGTTGAAATATAATTTACACCTGCACCTTAATTGCGTAACTCACGATTAATCATAATCTGTTTCGTTTTGAAACTGATGGCTAAACCATAGCTTCATATGTTCCAAAAATGTGTCTGCTCAACAACGTAAATAACGCAATGAATATTGTTGAACTGCCAAAATGAAACCGATTATGATTAATCGCGTGTTACGCAATTAGGGTGCTGGTTATCAAATTGGTGAAGGTCGTTCTTACTTGGGATCCTCTACTATGTAAAATCCACCCGGAGTCAGATAGGAGTTATTGGGCGCTTGTGGACGATAAGGCTACTCACTTACTACTTTTTAAGCCGTCCGTAACACACCTGGCGGGGGCGCGTCCTCATAATTAGCCTAGGGCGGTCAGAACTCTTGATCAGTCGCTGGTCCACAGTTAAAGGAAAACTTTCTATGCCTATGGAAAATGTCTCTTACTAAAAACTTATTTATAATAACTGTCTTTAAGATATACCTAATCCAAGACTCAAGTTTTAATGCCTAAGGGAGTTTTTATACTGTTGGGGATTGCCCAAAGACGGTTAGTCATCGGTCAAGCAACCGTGTCGAGAATCACGTTTATTTGTTATTCATGTAAATTATTGGAAATAGGTAAAGAGGACAAAGTTTTTTATGAGACGTGTTTAGAGTTTGATTTAGATACCTGATTTAGGTATCAAATTAACATTAACAGCAGCTACCGTTAAACGAGTTAACGTGTTTAGCATACGCTTTTTTTTTGTTAGAATAAATTACTGTAGTACTTTGATCAGAATTACTAAAATGTTCTCTTAATTTTATCGTACTTTATGTACATTTTCAGTAATTGTCACTATTTTAATCTTTACACAATATTTTTTTCTAAATTCTTTTTTTGAAAAAATCATCTATTTCATACATTTTGACCGCGTAGGAATCGCACTTTTCTATGAAACAGATTTTTTTTTTGTGTAACCGACGATAAATTTATATGCTAGGGGTCTAGAATGATATGCTGAATTCATGGTTACAGTTTGCGCACTGGTTAAAAATTTACCCTGTAGATAATAAAGTACACCCATAAGAAAAAGAGTAAAATACTTTATTTTAGAGTACGATGGGCAACCCTAGATCTAGTAGGTGTTTACCATCAAATATAAAAATTTACAGACGCCAGCACATCAAACTATCCCAATCTGTCAAATTTCTTTGATAGATGTTCAACTTTATGACGTAAGCATAAGGTTCATGTACAATTGGAAAAAAAATACAGTTTGGGGTAGCTTGATGTGCTGGCGTCTGTATAAGCCTATTGCTTTCTCACTGCTGGACAAACGCCTCTTCTGATACAGAGAAGGCACGAGCATACCCAAAGCGGTTTGACGATTTTAAGGTTCAACGATTTTTCTTAATTATATTACTTTTTTGTTACAGGTACGTTAACTACAGCTGAAAGACACCACAATAAGGTTTATTTATTCTAAAAATTTATTTAAAAAAAGTCTTTGTTTAGAATTTAAAATAGTTTATAATTTAAATTAAGGTAGGATGAGTGTAATACTATATGGACAACTATTATGTCTGAAATAAATAAAATAAAATGTGTTACTATGACCAAAATGCAGTTCTCCTTAATAAACATAACCGCCTTCTAAATAACTGCATTCGATTCGTATTCAATCTTCGTAAGTATGATCATGTGTCCGCGCACCGGTTGTCCGGCACAAATCCACTTCTCCTTCTTACCTGACTTCCAAGGTTCAATACTTGTGCTCTGCGCATGGTAAAAACCTGCGTTCCTTCAATAATCATCTTCTACGATGTCCTTCTCACCGCTCTGGGTTCATACAATCTTCTTTCTTTGTCCAGGAGGTATTTCTTTGGAATACGTTCCCTCTGAATTTAAAGTTATTAGTTTAAAGTGAAGGTTCGTGAGAATATTCGTAAGAAGTTGATAGAATCATCCCACCGCTGATTTGCTGGTTTTGTTTTCACGTCTACCTATCGTTATTTCTGAAAACTTCATATGCAATAATTAATTTTGATTTAGGTATACAAAGTATGTACGACGACACAAAGTATGTTTTACGATTTAATTATTCCTTATGTTGCACCTGTCATGTTTTGTCTCTGAATCACCCTCAGGTTAACTGGTAGAAAATGCCTGAGGCATTAAGTTTTTTTTTTTACACACTTTATATTAGCTTCACTTGTATGTTTGTATATTTGTAACCGACTCCTTAGGGCGCGATTTTGACCCACTTTAAACGGTCAGATTTCACTTAAACTTTGTACACTTATCGAGGACCGATGACAATTCAATAATTTAAAAAAAAATAGAGAAAAATAAAGGACAAAAAAAAAACTGAAAAAATCACGCTTTTTTAATTAGCAGAACTAAAAAAATTAAAATAAATAATAGTTTAAAAAACTAAAAAACACGCTTTAAAAACCAAACTAAAAAAGGAGAAAATAATTTAATTCAATTAAAAGCGTGAGGCGCTTGACTTTAATTGATTATAAAAATACCTTAAAAAGCACCCTACGCTTTTTAATTGAATTAAATTATTTTCTGCTTTTTTAGTTTGGTTTTTAAAGCGTGTTTTTTAGTTTTTTAAACTATTATTTTTTACTTGTGCATAAAGTTAGTTAAAAAACATCAAAACCAACCTTACATAATCAAAAGATGCACTGTCTAAAGTCGAACGGGAAACAAGCAATGTGCATTCAAAATTTACCTGATAAGGAGGTGCGCACACTGTACACAGTCTCGTGTTGTTTAAAGATAATGTGTAAGTACCTATCCTGAAGCAATTTACTAGAACATTACACGCTACAGCACAAAATAATTGATGTCAACGGATGTTCTTGTAAGGTAAGGTAACTTGAGGTAAATTATGTAGTTAACTTAGCAGAGTTTATGGCCTTAATTTGGTTTAATGTTAGGATTAAACATAGGCTAAAGTAATTGGAAGTCTTGATAATTTTTGGAATAAAAATGCTACCTATCAATTAAGTCATGTGCTCCGGCTTTTTAACCCATTTAGAGGTTGTTTTTTTTTCAAAGGTGGTTAAGTGATAACTGCCGCACTGGTCAATCAAAATTCAAAACCGAAAGTGTAAAATCCAGAGATCCGATATTTTTACGTACGAATGTGGTCTTTACACAGTCTCGTTCCTTGAACCATTCATTAAAATTAAGTCCAGTTTCGGCCCTCCATAACTCCAACAGATTACTCCAGCCTATCAGGTTATGATTAAAAGATAAGTATTGAAATTACACTGACCTGTTGCTAAGCGATTAATCTGTCCAATCTCAATAAATCTCTATCGATAAGGGCGTTTATTTATTGTATTAAGTCATAAATACGTCACTGAGGCACGTGGTTGGAATGGAAAA
Source organism: Antitype chi (assembly GCA_947359405.1). Taxonomy (NCBI): domain Eukaryota; kingdom Metazoa; phylum Arthropoda; class Insecta; order Lepidoptera; family Noctuidae; genus Antitype; species Antitype chi. The sequence goes on from OX375823.1 coordinate 5,761,533, forward strand.
TGTTTTTCGCTGTGAGGTTTTGCAATAATCTCAGTAGCGGCTTTAGAATTTAAAAAAAAAACATTATTTTTGTTATTATTGACTGGTAATGTGTTTTGTGGATTACGAGTAATCCCGATAATTGCTTGAACAGAAGTACCTAAATATATTATCCTTGTGATGTGTGGACGGAGATTCCAAATACATAACTATTGATAGGCGCCCATTTTTTAAAAAGTGAAAACTTCTTTAGTCGCGTTGGGCATTTTTTGAGATGGGAAAACAAAATTGAACTCGCAACACTGTTACAGACACCACTGACAACACGAACGTACGAACGAACAATCTGACGATTCGAAAAATATTTCCTGACGATTCAAAAAATACACACGTAATTGTTCAAGTTTTTACTTCTATCGGCACTCCCGGAGTGCCACTGTTTTTTTTTTGTTATTGATCTATACATAATTATCTAAGCTGATATGATACTTCAAACTTCTCCTTCTTATCCAAAGAATGTTTATAAAAGACCACTTTTAGCCATAAAACCGCCGATTGTGTCACGTTGTGTCACGTTGTGTGAAATGTCTACATTACCTATCTGTAATGGGCTTGCGGACGGCGAGTAATGGGTAGCTCGCTGTCCGGTAAGGACCAAGCCCGGGTCGACGGCGCGTTTTGTTCCACGCGCGCCTGAAAGAGATGTCAGCACCAACTGGTGGGGTCCGCAAGGGCCGATGCCTGCCAGGGGTGCGGGTTGTTCGAAAGAGATACCGCGGCCCCTAGCACACAGGCAACTGAGGGAACATGGGTGTGTTTTAGTCAGTAAAAGTCTGACACGCCCTCCCGCTCCACCCAGAGCGGGAGAATTTATTTGATGATTTCCCACCCAAAAAAAAAAACCTATCTGTAATACGTATGGTGTAGTACATACTAAACAGTATTCTAGCCTCCTTATTTATAAACGTTGCTTAAAGTTAAGTAATGATTAACGAATGTTTAATAATACATTTTTGACGTTTAAACATCTCTTAACTTTAATCAGCGTTTACAAATAAGAGGGTAAATGTCTATTATTTGTATAATGACGTGTGCTAGCTAACTGTCATATGTCAAATGAAGACACCCACAGACCGGCGCAATGCGACTTGTAGAGTAGTTCCATGAAGTTTTCATGTAAATCGTTCTAAGAAAGTCGCGTCGCGCCTGTCTGCGGGAGCTTTAGTTTGATTCAATGTTTTGTGTTTTAACTGGAAAGACAGCTGTATTGCTGGGGAGTTTATTGCCCCACTTCTTTTTTTCAGCTAAAGCACTAGGAAGAAGTGATGAAGAGGACTGTGTCATTTTTTTTTGACGTTCAAAAAGTGCTGATTTTCAGCCTATAATGTCCCCACTGTTGGAATATAGGCCTCTTCTGGGTAAGAAGGAGTGGGCGATAATCAATCACGCGTGCCTAGTGCGGTAGGTGTCACTTGTCTTTGACTTTATGGTTCTAGGACGTGCCAGCTTTCTCACGATGTTTCCCTTAACCGTTTTGAGAGCAGTGGTGATGACATGATTTACACAAGGTAAAGAAGCGCCTGTCTGGGGTCGAACCTACAACAGAGCCACCATTATTCTAAGTGTGCCAACACGCCAAAGTTTAGATCTGTTTTGCAGTAGAAACTTTTTGAATTGCTAAAACATGCGTAATAACGAGGATATATGACACACATTCTGCAGCCGCGGTTGCTCGTTCTTTATTAGGTAAATTATCCAAAGTATTGTTAAAGTTAGCATAAAGTATCTACCTTTGCTCTGGAACTTTTACTTTTCTTCGTATGCGGGGAACGGGTTGTTTATGAAAAGGTCGCTGGCTATATACAGGGTTGCAGGGACATCACACCCAACCCGTGGGAAAGATTTTGAAAATTTTCGTCGGTTATAAAAAAAAACTGTTACATTCATATTGACCGCGTAGGTATTGCACTTTTCTACGAAACAGCATTGTTTTTACACGCTTTATATTAGCTTCACTTGTATGTGTGTTTGTCTGTTTGTTTGTTTGTATGTTTGTATGTGACCGACTCCTTTGAGCGCGATTTTGACCCACTTTAAACGGTCAGATATCATTGAAACTTTGTAAACTTGTCGAGGACCGATAACAATTCAAAAAATTTAAAAAAAATTGGGGAAAAAAAACACGTTTTTGTAGTTAGCAGAACTAAAAAATAGAAAATAAATAATAGTTTAAAAAACTAAAAAACACGCTTTAAAAACCAAACTAAAAAAGGAAAAAATAATTTAATTCAATTAAAAAGCGTGGGGTGCTTGACATTAATTGATTATAAAAATACCTCAAAAAGCACCCCATGCTTTTTAATTGAATTAAATTATTTTTTCCTTTTTTAGTTTGGTTTTTAAAGCGTGTTTTTTAGTTTTTTAAACTATTATTAATTTTTCTCACAACAGATGATTTTTTTGAGTTCCCCTGCTGCCTGTCAATCCTGTTATGTCCTGTTTCATTTTGCTACATCCTACCGCACCTTGCTGCATCCAATTGTGAACTCCAAGCCTTCTGAACAGCTTCGAGATTCTACCATGTCCAACTTTTTTAGGGTTCCGGGACCTTAAAGGAAGGAAGGGGAAGGGTAAAACGGGACCCTATTACTAAGACTCCGCTGTCCGTCTGTCTGTCTGTCCGTCTGTCACCAGGCTGTATCTCATGAACCGTGATAGTCAGACAGTTGAAATTTTCACAGATGATGTATTACTGTTGCCGCTATAACAACAAATACAAAAAAAAAACAGAATAATATAAAAATTTAAGGGGGCTCCCATAAAACAGACATGATTTTTTTACCGTTTTTATAGATAATGGTACGGAACCCACCGTGCGCGAGTCCGAATCGCACTTGGCCGGTTTTTTTTTTATTTTTTTGTGTTTTTTTACTCGTTTCTTTTAAAGGTATATTACGATAACCCCTCCGGTTACGCCATGTATAACAGTTTTATTACCTACACTAGTAACGTATATTTTCATTACATCATATTTACCCGTTCATAATACCAGGGTATCGAATCGGCATCAAATAATTACAGTTTTTGGCGTATTCGCAACTAACACTGAGCTATTAGGAGGTGAGTGTTAACCCCAATAACGGCTAATAGTTCATGTGAGTACCAGCTGTGGACTGACAATAAAAAGATGGCAGAAGGTGCATGAAGCGAGGTACAGGTTTTCGATTTGGTTAAACATTATCTAGGTTTGGTACACTAAAAGGAAATCTGTAAGTACTGGACTCATCATCTGCTTAACCTTTTTGTCAAGTAACGTCAAAAAGAAGGAGGTTATCAATTCGACATGTTTAAAAAAAAAAATGTATTTACGGGCATAACTCCGTCGTATATAGACGGATTTTCAAAACTCTTCCAAAGTTCGAAAGGGGTTTATTCCGAAATGGTCCCATTTAAATTTCATATAGATCTGATGATGCGTTTCGGAGACAGACAACGGAACTCTTCAAAAAATGACAGCAAATCAACCGCGATTGCTGCTTTCGCATAAATATGCATTGTTTTGACCCCAAGGATGATGCAATTTCGAATTGGTGTGGGATAGGTACTATAACTAAAAAGCTAAAAATAAAAACTTTCTCCAAAAAAAAAATTGTCACCGCCTTCCTTCCGAAATTAAAGATATTTTTCACTTTGTAGTGTTTTTCCGGAAGTCTGTTTTTTTTTTTTAGTTTTTTACATGGAACGACTGTCTGTTTGACCTCCACAACCCAGTATGGGTAATACCTGCAATACCCCTTGGTAAGACTGGTTCAGGCTTTCAGGCTTCTGAAGACCTGTAACGTCTGTCAAAGATCCAAGAATTATAGCCGGACCCAACGACTTAACGTGCTTTCCGATGCACCGAGGGGTTTCGTTACATGTACCTGAAGATGGTTACCCATCCACGGTCCAATCGCAGCAGGCCTAGCGTAACCGGATTGATCGAACACTTCGGCAGTTATTACTGAGCCACAACCCCCTTCTCTCATCTCCGTATCGAGAAAAAAACAAAAAAATTGCACGCGCGCGTCACCGCGTCCTAATGGCGTAGCACGCGATTAATCATACTCGGTTTAATTTTGACTGTTCAACAATATTCATTGCGTTATTTACGTTGTTGAGCAGACACATTTTTCGAACATATGAAGCAATAGTTTAGCCATCGGTTTCAAAACGAAACAGATTATGATTAATCGTGAGTTACGCAATTATGTTGCTGTTTTCGTCCGTCGCTCTAACTAGTCGCGTCTCGGTGACTGAAGGTATTCCACTCAGGGCACTGATTTCAGCAGCAGCTGACCGAACGGCACCTAAGCTATTCCACTAACCGCACTAAAAAAAATATTGATAGGTGCTTTTCAGAGGAACATTTATCTACGTAAATTATATTCATTCAAAGAAAAAGCTACATTATGCTATTGACTAAGTTCTAACTATGCCTTCTGCAGTAATATATTCGATGTTATTGAGGACGCAGACTTCCTGTCAGTACCCCACCGTTATTATCTTTAAAGTTTACTATATACTTATGTATGTTACGTAAACTAGCATAATATAGGTTTACTTCAAGGGGAAATGTCGCTCGCTTGATTAACCACAGTAATGAGAAGCACTGGTTCTAAAATTAGTCTTATCTATTTAATAGTTTATGAGCACGGGGACTTCTGCTTTGTGCTTAAGCTATGCTTGGCGCGGTTGTTCCGTGGATGGGTGACTATGTTTACATACCAAGACTCCTTCGTGCTTCTTTGCTACAGAAAGTACGTTAAGCCGTTCGTCCCGGCTGTCAATAGTAGATCCCTGATAGTCGTTACGTCAGAAAACCGAAAGTCTGACAAACCTTACCAAAGGGTCGTAAAATCGTTTTACCCGGTAACTGGGTTGTGTAGGTCAGATAGGCAGTCGCTTTATGTAAAATACCTACTGGTATTCAGCTACCGGTTACACTGGAAGTCGATTCCAACATAGTTAAGGGCCTAAGTCCCGTTTGGTAGCGTAACACGGTCACTTTATGAACCCTACTGCTCATTAACGGCTTATCTTGAAGATTTGAAAAATATATGATTTTGCTATAGATTCATAAAAGTACTTCGGGCAAAATGATCTATCATTTTGCCTGAAGTACATTTTTTGTATGGTTAATACTTTTGCTGTAAAAAAATATTTTCCAACACGCAATATTTTGGCTTCTATTCCATACTCCTACTAAACGGCTTCGTTATTTGGAAAAAAAAAATACACCAAAAAATAGATAGTTAGAGGTACCACAGAATCGCCGAAGCACAATTGTAAATTAATCAAAGGATTACCCCCATTTTGAGATAAAGGCTCAGAGGTGCGCTGCGCGGGCGCGGGCGGCAGTCGTGCTTTAGCATACAAACGGGAGATGAGGATACTATGGGCCTTAAGAAGGACTGGGCAGATTGATTGACTTGTTACAATAAGCATTTGCAGTAACAATGAATGCCAGTAAAGTGCCTGTAAATGTTGAATTGAAATAAATGCTTTGAGTTTATTGGCAACGAGAAACTTCAATATATAAACAATATATAAATAACTAGCTTTTGCCAGCAGCTTCGTCCGCATGGAGGTCGGTGTATTATAGAAGAATTCATAATTGTTGATAATATGACCAATGAACGTGACCTAACGATTTGAATGTTTTTTTTTTTTTTTATATAAAAAGCTACTTAGACATACCTATTATGCTGTGCTTTACGCTGTCGCTGACTTTTTTGTAGGTATTATCAATCATCGTTAGTAAGAAACGTTTTCGTTCGACCGTTTTTTTCCGACTTACTTTGCAAATCCGACTACCACGAAAAAGTCTTTTCATTTTTCGGGTTAATAAATAGCCTATGATACTCACAAATAACGTAGCTTTCTAATGGTAAAATAATTTTCAAAATCCCCTACAACCTCACACCTCACAAACTCACAAACTTTACCTCTTTATAATATTAGTATAGATATAAACCTTCCTCTTGAATCTCTCTGTCTATTGATGAAAACCACATTAAAATCCGTGGCGTACCATAAAAGATCTAAGCGTACAAACATGAAAAGCAACTTTGCTTTATACTAAGTAGAGATAATACCCGTAATAATAGACATGTAATGTTATGAATGACTTGTTCACCTAAGCCTAAGTATCACAATATTGTACCGCTACTGGTGTTAATGACACAGATGCGATAGCCTATAACCTTAATAGGTATTATGTGTTAAATAGCGGTAAGGCACCTGCCCCATCGCGAGTAGAGCTAGCACACAAACCTAACAATGGGCCTATAGAGGTATGAGGAACAGGGTGTAAAGTCCACTCATACTCTATGGAAAAGGGAGGATCCTCCGACCAGACGGGTGTTGTGTCTGGTGGGCAACTGCTCAACGGTTGAAGTCGGGATGTTGTACCTATGCCAATAGCGCGGTAAACTTTAACTGCGCGATCTAGGAATTCTATGACGAGCGTCTTTGCGTAGTTCACCTGTGGCGTTGTAGATGGCGCCACTTCTCTTTTTGCATTTTTATATATTGTTGCGAAGTATTTTTCTGTAGTACCGCTACAGGCCTTATTAGAAGGCTAAAAGTCACCCACAGAGCAATAGAGAGGGTTATGCTTGGACCTTCCCTACGTGAACGAATCAGGAATTAAAAGATCCGCAGGAGAACCAAGGTAACCGACATAACCCGAAGAATTACCAAACTAATGTGTCAGTGGGCAGGGCACATTGCTCGCAGAACAGATGACCGATGGGGCAGAAAGGTTTTGGAGTGGCGACGGGAGGCGTTTGGGAAGACGTACAGTTGGAAGGTCTTCCACAAGGTGGACCTATGAGCTTGTGAAGGCCGCAGGAATCCGCTTGATGCAGGAAGCACAGAACCGGTCGAAGTGGCGGAGCTTATATCCAGCAATGGTCGTCTTCCAGCTGAGATGATGATGATGAGAGGGTGCGATCGCTATTCGCTGTCTGGGTGAGATCGCTGAGCTGGTACTCTCTTTGATAGCTCTTGTCGCTGCGACAAACGATTATCTCTTATACGGATACGGGACCTACAATTTTTTGTCAGATTTGTGGGAGAGAAAATCATTGAAAGCTACTCGTTTTCTCGTCGGAAGTGAGATAGTACCTAAGTAAGGTAGAAATTGTGTTACTCATTCACGATTCAGGACAATTCAATTTAATGGCTCGGTTGAAAGGGCACTATGAACACATACACACATTCATATATGTCAGATACACTTACATATAGGTATGCAAACTGTATGTTGACTCTGTGTTAACTACTTTAGTTACAGAAATGAAGTATGTATCAACATCTTAACTAATATTATAAACGCGAAAGTTTGTATGTATGGATGTATAGATGTTTGTTACTCTTTCTCGCAAAAACGGCTGAACGGAATTGGATGAAATTTGGCACACAGATACATTATTAACACTTACGATACTTTTTATCACGGTAGTACGTTCCCGCGGAATAATCTGTTTTCCACGCGGGTGAAGCCGCGGGCGGAAGCTAGTTTAATCTAAACGTCAAAATTACAAGGTCAAATTAGATTGGCTAGCGAAACTTGATGATTTTTTGGGTCAACGACCGCTGCTGGTTTTTTTATTTGAAGTATGACTTGAAAAAACTGTTTTTTTTATAGTGTCTATGTCGTGACCATATCGTAGATTTGCTCACTTCATGAATTGCTCGAGATTTTTTTCTCGGGAAGACGGTCGACGTCAGGGGCACGCTGAGGTTCGGTTTTGTTAGATTCCTTTAAACCCTGCAGACAGAAATAGGAGCTCCACGCAGTAGGGCTCCGTCAACCTGACGTCGACCGTCTTCTTCTGTAATAACCAGAAGAAGACGAGAATTTTATGAAATGCGACCATTTCATGAAATTCTTGAGCATTTCATGAAGTGAGCAAATCTACGATATGGCCACGACATTTAGATATCGTATACATACACGTCGAAAAGTCCCAAAAGTCTGGCAACCAGTCTTATCAAGGAGTATCAGGGTTGTGGATAGGCATCTGTCCATGTAAAATACATGATGAGATGAGATGCAACTGTATACCAATTCCGCTGGCAAAAAAGAGTAATAAAATAAAAATAAATTATTCTTTGAAAGGGAAGACTTCTCACCATTTTGATACCGACTTTGTCAAATTACTTTTTGTCCACGTAATCGATTGCATGCTTGAATTAGAAAGTCAACAAGAATTGACTGTTTTTTTCTTCTTCGTATACATAATCAACACATCTTTTGTAACATTCGTCAACGTATCAGAGGGGCAATTCTCGTAATTTTGAGAACGTTTACAGATCTCAGTCTCAATCTCTCAAAAATACCTCGAGTTTCCCTACATTTTTGACAACTTCTTGACGTTTGATTGTCGCTGAGATGAGATTGCGACTAAATTGTGAACGTTTTTAATTACGAGAATTGGCCTTCTGATCGTTAGTCTATCAATTATTTTTCTCAGCTTTCAATTTTAATGTCTTTTAGAAAAGGGTAGAGCTGCGGGATAGTGCTTCCCTACTCCCGTTCTATCCACCTGCTAAAAATCTTCTACCTGTACATGAGTTGCCTTGGCTTACATATAAATACACTCCAGACCCAGGTTGGCCGAAGCAAGGATAACCTGCTCAGGTGGAGATTTACAGATGACTCTGCCCTGGAGTGTAGATGTGGTGTGTCTCACAAACAATGGGACTCTTAATGCCGTCTCCAGCTTGTCCTGTTGATTGTACGTTACAGGAACTAATGGACGCTACTGAAGTTCGTTATTGAAATTCTGGGCTGGTTATATAGATTGCCATGTAAGTAAGACTCGTATCTATCTATCTAACACCTTTAAACGAGCAATTCTTGTATATTATATTTTATCTGAATCTCGGAAACGGCTCCAACGATTTTCACGAAATTTAGTATGCAGGGGGTTTCGGGGGCGATAAATCGATCTAGCTAGGTTTCATTTTTAGAAAACGTCAAACCAAAAAAAAAAACGAGCAAAGCTCGGTCATCCAGATATTATATCCTTCTTCACTATCACTAAATATTATAGAACAAAGTCCCCCGCCGCGTCTGTCCGCAACAAACTCAAAAACTGCTGAACGGATTTTCATGCGATTTTCACCAATAGACAGAGTGATTCATGTGGAAGGTTTAGGTGTAAATTGGTTAACGCGGGCGAAACCACTGGCAAAAACTAGTAATATTATAAATGTGAAAGTTTAGATGTTTATTACTCAATCACGCAAAAGGGGCCGAACGGACTGAATGAACTTTGACACACAGATATTTTATAACCAGCACCCTAATTGTGTACAGTGACAGTTCAACAATATTCATTGCGTTATTAACGTAATTGAGCCGACACATTTTTCTAACATATGAAGCAATGGTTTAGCACTCTGTTTCAAAACGAAACAGATTATGATTAATCGTGAGTTAGGTTTTTTTGGCGGGACCGCGTTGGAACATGTCGCACGAATTTTAATTTTCATGAAATTTGTGAAAGTGAAATAGCGAATTAAATTGTATAATTTCGGTAGTGAAATATTCAATTTAGTTACGTGTGAGTGCACAAGTGTAGTGAAGGTGAAAATAAGTGACTAATGTGGACTTTTCGTGTTCCCCCAAAAACTCCTATCTATTAGGTTGTTGTAAAGTTACTACCGTTTTACAATAACTTTGATTTGACTAACTAAAGTCGACTATGACTGTTTCGTAACTTCGTGCCCGATATCGGACCATTTACTTGATCGAAAAGAAAAATTACTTGACACTGGCTAAATGCACAAACCGTGCGAAGCCAAAACCCAAAAAAAAACAAAAAACAAAATCGTGAGTTACGCAATTAGGGTGCTGGATTAAGACGTAAATAACTTAATATCCTGGTAGTATGTTCCCATGGGATAAGTTCCAATCTCTACGCGGGCAACCCCGCGGGAAAAAGTTAGTACTAAAATAAAAAAATAAAAAAAACAGTTACGTTAATGCAGCATGAAACAGTACGAATGCATTAAAATTCATGCAAAAACAACAGACTGGGATGATTCATAGCTATCTGTGACGTTTGTGTCCCACAGTTTTTGTGATAAAAGTGAAATCTGTCACAATGTGGCGACTATAAACTATGTCATTCAGTGTTTATAGCAATTGGGAGAATGGCTTTTAACTTTATTGCCAATCAGCGGCGAGGTGGGTAGACAGGTGTGACGCGGCTTTAGTAAAGATAGATTATTACATTGATAATTATTGTTATACTTACAGGAATTTGCTTGTGGAAGGGATGCCCGATTTTTTGCGTTGAATCGATCTTCTAGATCGTGATGGACCTCGTGAATCGATTCACGATATTAATCGTATTGTATTGAATCGATCTTCCAAGATCGAGTAAGATCTAATACCGCTTTTGATTAATGTAACTCGAAACAGTCGAAATTAATCTCATTCAATGTTTATGTAAGTAATCTTACTTTGTTGTAGTTCGTACGGTACGTTTCGTTTGACGTTTGGGTTTTATTTGATACGATTTTTTCATACGATCTATAGCGCATACGATTCGATCTGGGCGAAGATCGCATCCTGTTGAATCGATTAAAAAATCTGTAGATCGTATGGCTATGAATCGATCTTCTGGAAGATCCATTCAGATCGGGTATCCCTAGCTTGTGGTTAAGTAAGTACAGTCCCACGGGTAAAGCTATGTTTGCCGCGGTTGGTAGATGTGTGACAATATTTTAATATTATTGTTTTCTGTCGAGGAAACTACAAGACGTAACCGTTTTTTCTAAACTTTACGATTTATAATATATTCACTGTTTAAATATCTGTCATAGGGCACGTCTACCTAACCGTTACCGCGCCCCCCGGTCTACTTCTTGATATGCAATGGCCTCTGTAACACCATGGAGCATGAGGCTACAGGGGCTAGTGCGAATCTTGGGGTTCATTCGATTAATCGAGTCTGGTCAAGCCACGCTGGGATCGGTGCATTACATTACATTACATTACATAAAGGTTTAGCTATACCTAACAATGCAGCAAGGGATCAAGCGAACGCAATTACTTATCGTTCCCTCTGCAGTTGGCTTTCATGACGGGAGTAAAGAGTTTAAACCTTAACACCCGTCATGAAAACCAACTGCAGTCCAGTAATCTGAGGCAATTTAGTGCAATTAGAAAACTCCACAGTTATCATTTTATGGAAGAGCCATAAAACCCTCATTTCAGTCAACATAAAAGTCCACCACCATTAATTTTAATAACTAGACAACTGAAGTAAACTTGAGCCCATAAAGTGGAACAAGAACGGTGCAATAACTTCTACATGATTGCTGGCGCTGGGTCGTGACCTATACAGGGTGATTGGAAGATGGGTGCAAAGCTTTAAGGCGAAGATAGTACAGACAATTTAGAACCATTTAAGCCATGGTTGTGTTAGACGAAGTCTTACCAAATATTTTTAACCAAATTTTTAAGTTTTTTTTTGGAAATTCTCAAAATTTAATGTAAACTGCATAATTATGGCCAAATTGAATGATAAATGAATTCATTTTTTATTTATTTAATTAAAGTAATGTGTAAGCAATCAAGCAAAACATGTTTTAGGCTTCTGTGTCATTAGACATTTTTTTACAGACATTTAAAGCTCAGAAAAAATAAAAATTTTGTACAATACGTCTTTTAAACCTTATTAAAAAAAAAAAATTGGTAAGACTTCGTCTAAGACAACCATGGCTTAAATGGTTCTAAATTGTCTATACTATCTTCACCTTAAAGCTTTGCACCCATCTTCCAATCACCCTGTATATCCTTGATGCATTTATATGTCCAGGTTGCAGTTCTAATTTAATGAAGTCCAGCTGATTGGGTAGTTATAAATTAATGATGTTTGCCGAGCTCGACGTACCGTGAGAGTAGTAGTGGCTCAGTGGTAACGGCCACGTTTTAGGAACTCCTAAAACGTGGCGTTCAAAACTCACGCACGTGGTGATTTTTCACAATGGTTAATCTGCCATTTTTTGTTTTTAATATTTTATTTGTTTATACAACGATTGTAACCAACACAAAACCATTTCACTCCTGGAAAACAACCATTAATATTTCTCGGTGTATACCAACGGGTCGTCAGAAGCCCGAAATACTGACAACCAGTATAACCAAAGGGGTATCGTAATATCCAATAAATGGGCTTTGGAGGTCAGATAGGCAGTCGCTTTATGTAAAAAGGCTAGGCAGATAAGTCAATAACACATTACTTTTCTAAGGGGGGTGATCAGTCTTATAAATAGATAGGTATGTTCCTACATATTTCATAAATTTTCATCGAGCTGCTGAAACGTGGAAAGATGGAAAATTTCATGGGTATGTACTAGAGATAGGCCGACTATGACTTTGGCGGACTAGCCGACTAGTTGGCTGTAAAATGGCCGACTATTCAGCCAAGCCGATCATTGCTTTCGGTTGAGTTCGGGTGACATCGGTAATGTTCGTGACTACTCTTCGGCTCGTAGCGACCAGGCGGAATTGTCAGGACATGTTTTTATTTGCTTTGCATTTATTCTATCATTGTTTAAGTGCGAGCCGGAGTTTCTTCCTATCCTATTCTAGATTGCACTGGAAGTAAGCAGTAAAACTGATTCTATAATAAAAATAATAACAGTAAAGATTTCAATTTCATTTCAATCACCGTGTTTTAATTTTTTAAGCAGATTAATACGAGTAAAAAATGGGCCGACTAATCGCCGACTACAAATATGGCTGACTAGTCGGTACATCACTAGCATGTACTGATGAGATTATTTATCTATATCATTATGTTATTCAAACTACCATCACACACACAAATGTATTAGAACACCTACCTTTGTGGCATATTCATTAGTGTTGCCCAAATGCAAGAACAAGACGAGACTTAGCCAGTCTTGGTCTTGGTCTTGCGCCAATACACCTGGTCTTGGTCTTGGTCTTGGTCTTGCGCTCCCAGTCTTGGTCTTGGTCTTGGTCTTGCAGCAAGAGTCTTGCAAGTCTTGCAATTACCTATTAGTCTATTACTATTTATTAAAGTTTACTTTAAATCTTAGAAAAACGTATTAGAATTGGAACATTGTGAGCTTGAATTAACATAGCCATAGTAAAGATCAAGCAGATTAATAAATAACTGAAGATTTGATAAGAAATTCGAAAAATCAACTGACCTATATGTCGTTTTCCATGGAAGTAACTGTGTCTTAATAAACATTTATGATTTATAAGCTTACATTTGCTAAAACATGTAAAAAAACAAATTAATTACAATAACTTGACTGTATTTTAAAGAACAATACTTATCTGTCTAGAAAGAGATTGAACCCTCAACTTATAAGAAATTTAATAAAAGAGTTTTACGGTTTATCATTTATTTGACATATGACATTTAATATGACATCTACTACCTATCCTTACCATTTTATCCTAATCATAATACTACTTGCGTGATCAGTATAATGTATTCATTTTCATTCTAAGCACTCTGAAACTTATTTATTCTTTGGAACACCTGTAGGTACTCTTAAAAAAATTCGAAATTATTTTGCATGAGTATACCTACGCCCTATGGCGGCAATCAAATAGTGTCACAAATGTTATGATTTCGGCGTGGCGGCAACGATTGTTTTAGATTTCAAAGAGTTTTAAAAGAGTAGGTCTACTCTTTTAAAATGTTTTACAATATTTTACACACACTAATTATATTATAACATTATTTTTTTAAAGTTTGCGGCTCCGCTCCACAGACAATGGCCCGCCTTCAATCCTGCGCCGCATGGCTCATTTGATGTTCTTATGACTGCGCCGGAGAGCGGAGTTCCCGCAGCTGAATTTTGGGCCAAAGGTGTCAGAAATGTTTGCCTTCAATGCGCTAAGAAGAAAAATAAGATTAGTCAACCGTCACTTTCAGCAATCTAATTGATTAATACACTATCAATCAAAATCTGGATAATTTTGATGGATATATTGCTAATCCATTGCTTCATACTTTCGCAAAATTTGTCCGCTCTACAACGTAAATAACGCAATGAATGTTGTTGAACTGTCAAAATGAAAGCCGTTCTTACTGTTAGTGTGTTACGCAATTAGTCCTCAGTACCCAAATGTAATTACGGTTTAACTTCTTGAGAGTCGCTTATAGGAATTTTTAGTTTTTTAAGGTACGATTGTTCCAAGCGAGTTAATTCGTGCGAATCGACAAAATAAAGCCTTACCTTCGAGTCTTTTGTAATCTTTCAATGTTTTGTAAAATACCATATTTTACAGAAATGTGTTAGAGGCCGTTTCTGGAAAATTTCAATAATTAAACTACCTACTCTCAATGTTAACAATAAACAAATAATCTTGATTGGGCCGAAGTTCAGATCTGAGTTCTCCAAATGATTACGCACGAAGTCGTTGCTAATTCAAAAAGTAAAGTTGTGTTCTTGTTTATCGAGGAAGAAAAGAAAACTTTCAAGGTTCTTTAGGTTTCGAACCTTGTCTTAAACAATATAGTTAAAGGAGATTCAGAAAAAGTACCGTTGTTAGACTCGGCTAGTTTTTTTACTAATAGTTGAACGGACACCAAAGGCATCTCGTTTAAAAATGGTTAAACAGAGTAAAAAATTAAGCAGAATTCTATCCCGATATAATATATCCAAGGACTAGAAGACGAGATATCAGTCGTCTGGTGGCGAGATGGGTGGACGACTTTGTTGCCATCGCAGGGAAATAATACGAGTTGGCTTCGGCCTCTCGTACGCCTTCCAAAAGACCGGGATCCCAGGGTCCCGAGCTATGTTAACATAGACCTTAAATATTTTAACCTAAATATACATATTATAATAACAAATTGTGTTAGGTTACACTTATTTGCACTAAGTCTTTGTGCGTTTCGGTAGCACTTGTCCGCGAAAGCGGCGGAATACCACATCCTGTGGCCTGAAGCTTTCTTCCATCACCAGATTCAAGTAGCATGTTGGTATGCGCACCACAAACGCCTTAAAGTTGATGTTGCGATGCGACTCCAGCAGCTGCACACTTGGCGCGTAATTCAGCCTTTAGCGAACGTATTCTTCACGATGTCTTCGGCGTAGGTGGTTTAGTGGAGACGGGAAATATTCACTGGGGTATTCGGCTTCGCAGCACGCAGTTTTTCGTTGAGCTCCGCAGGAGCCTTGCCCTGCGGCAAGGCTCCTGCGCCGACAAATTAGCTGTAAGAACCTCTGCAGGTTCTTACAGCTAATTTGTCGGCGCTTCCTCCTTTGCACCGTCACGAAGCCGTCATCATCAGCCCGGTTCGTTTTCTTTATAGCCACGGGCTTTGCGGGGGGCACCGTGGGGGCCACAGTGACCCACCTAAACCAAAACCTGGATGAGGCTGGCACAAGAGCATGTGGAGCCTATACCCAGCTGAGGGTGAAGTTTGGCTGCGAATGATGATGATGATGATATCATCATCTTTTTCCAAACTATGCTTCCAAAATATGTATGGTCTGTGTCACAGAAAAGGTAAAAGATTTATCTGTTCTGTGGTCTATCATCAACTCGAAACATACATACTGTTTAATTTATATTTATATTTCTTAACTCATCAGGAAGACAAGGTATATCTGGGCATTGCGAAGCATGCTCATAGACTTCGGACATTGAAACAGAGTTCTTGCTTATCAATGGCACATTCCGCTCAGTATTTTCAGTTAACAGCTTTCCTAATGGAATGACCCGCAGGTTCCCTACGGCTTGAGTACTTTGCTAGACAAACACAGTACATAAAGGGACACCTCGTTGTTGTGTTTCGTCTTTTTCTGTCTAGACCTTAAAAGGTGTCTGAAGTACGCAATGTCAAACGCGATGTTTCTTTATCATGTGTATTTTCGCTGACTCGGAGATAATTCAAAATCAAAAGTACACTTACTCAAATTAAGCTGAGAATCAGCACTTTTCGACCGTTAAAATTACATAAGACAGTCCCCCAAAACGCCCTCCCTTCACCATTTTCTAGTGTTTAGCTGGGAAGAAGAATTGGCGCAACAAACTCCCCAACAGAATATATAGCATATATCAGAAAGATGTGGTCTAGAACCATGCGCTGGAGTCAAGGTTTCAGTTTACACGTAGATGTATGCAAAAGCTCATAGGTTGTTCAAAATCCTTGTTAAATCTTTAATCCATATACATTTTGACATTTGACAAGTAATTTACATTCAATTGGTGTGGCTACGTGTATGTGTACAAAATCATTCTTTGGAAGCACATTATGAATAATTTACAACAAATTTATACGTTCTAAATACTATACTTACCTGCTGTTTGTATAGGGTTTTTGTGAAACTTTTGGGATAGTCTAATATGTGTAGCTGTGGAGGTACTGAAACTTTGACCATTTGTGGCTATACTGTGGGTTCGGCTATGTCCATCTACGTTCCTCTAATCTGTAAAACATTCCGTTCTAACTGTATGTAACTGCCTACAAAAGAATTTATTCAGTAGAGTGGTTGCTCCAGAATTTAGAACACAGAAAATAATGTTACAAAAGCTAGAAGCTTTGAGAGCTGTGTTTATTGGATACTAGAACTTCCAGTAGATTTTGTAAGTGTATGAAAATGGTTTGTTTTAAGTGGCTAGCGAGACAGTTCTACAGTGTTACGTGTGTCGCGTATTTTGTCAAATATTTTGGTCGTTTTGTTCTTTTTGTCGCACGTGCTACTACTGAGCAAGAGGTTCAGCTCTAGCGGTTGCGACCACTAGACCTAGACCTCCAACAAGGCAGTTATTACTTATGTTGTGTCAAAAACGCAGTTTGACTCATAATTGATTATAATTGGGCTTATTTGGCTTGAATCTTCGCTTCCTTAGTAGAATTTGCTAGCTTTTTCCAGCGGCTTCGCCCGCGTGGTTGTCAGAAATTAGATATTCCACGGGAACGTACTATCGTATCGTGATAAAAAGTACCGTATGTATTATTCCAGGTTACAAACTATCTGTGTGCCAAATTTCATCCAAATCCGTTCAGGCGTTTTTGCGTGATTGAGTAATAAACATCTAAACTTTCACAGTACTACAGTATTGAAGGCTGGAACATCTAGTGTGGTTCTAGTGGTCGCAAGATCTACAGAGGAACATGAGGTCTTGGGTTAGATTACCGGGTCGGGCAAATTTTAATTGCGTTTTGCCATCTGGAATTTCTCAGTAGCTTGGTCGATGGCAATAGGCTCCCCCCTATTACATATGACTTAAACATAACTGGCGAAATGTGGATGTACCAGCCAGCGTCAAAAATATCGGGACGAACAGACTGTTCAAAATGATCTCAACAACTAAGAAAATTAAACTTTATCTCAATTGGATAAAGTTCTTGTCAGAACGACAATTTTATTGTCGTGTACTGTCTTCATTCTGAAACATTCCTTGTGTCATTGAGTTAATTTTTAATTTTCATATTTGTTTATTTTTAATTTTCATATTTGTTTAGATCATTTTGAACAGTCGATTCGTCCCGATATTATTGATACTGACTGTACCTACTATAGACCTCCTCTGCCCAACTCCTCATGGAAATCAGATGTGATATTTTATTGTTTTTTTTTTACAAGTGTTTGTTTGCAGAAAAACGAACCCAACAAAATGTCACCTATTACTTTCTATAGTACTTTCAACAATCAGCATTTGTATCATTAAGGCCCTGGTAACTTTAGATATTGTCGTTATGAGCGATAATAGTTCTTATTGCAATCCGATACGGGTTAAAATCTGTTGTAATAAATTCGATTAATAAATGAGCAAGCATTGTCGTAAAAATGCAAATAAAATCGTATAAAATTAGATATTAACTATTTAATAATAAATAATCGATGACTGGATGCAGTTTGGCATTTGGAATTTTAAGGTATATCTTAATTATAATTGTTATTAAAGGGATAAACTGGTTTTAAAGATAATCTAAAGGTGACTTTGATTATTTTTTGATGCATTAAAGTATGTTTGATTATATTTTGAGTTCAATCACTGTATGTAAAAAGACTTGAACATATTTTTTTGCTTTCAAAATTATTCACGGTTAAAGAGTTACACTGGTTTAAAAAACCACCTTTGTGAGCGTTTTCAAGAAATCACCGCCTTAATAGATATTAGCTAGTCGTTCACAGTAGTAGATAAAAATTCGACGACTCCCTTAAGTGTAATGTTAATGGCCGTCCTTGTGCTCAGCGATTGTTTGTCACTTGTCAGTAATTCACTCAGTAAGTGCCACGTTTGCTCTCGTTTCCCCCGTTTAAGCACTTTTAAGGCTGTGTCAGGCTCATTCCATTACGATGCAAGTGTATTTTCTACCGCCAACGACGCCTAATGACCATTATCAAACCCTTGCATCAGATAAATATTGTTTAAAAGCCTCTCGAGGGTCCCAAGAGTTTCGCTAAAGGATACTCCTGTGAAAATCTGCTTGTTTCCAAGTTTTACTTTGTAAAAGTGTTTTTTTTTTCGTTTTAACAAAGAGATTTTCTATGTTCTGGCTGGTTTTGTACACCTACATTTTGTTGAAAAGGAATTTGTGTAAAAATAATTCAACCCTATCTATTGATACTAATTTAGCTACCCATTAGTCAAGCTTTAGCAAGTCTTTAGTCTCTAGTGCGGACCACCATTTTTGAGTCAATAAAACGTTTTTTTTACTCGTGGGAACTATTATGGAAATAAATAAACAAAAAAATAAAAACCCAATAGAGGAGGATAGTGATGCGGGGTCGGAGTCCGACGTCGCATCGAGCGCGCAGGGCTCTTTTAAGAGCCCGGAGTGTGTTGTGGTTGGCGCTTCGAAGAGGAACCAGGAGTTCCTCAAGAAGCGCCCCAAACCCGGGGATAGCCAGGGCTCGTCCTCGGATGGCGGAATAGCCTCGGCCCGCAAGCTCAAGCTCGGGAAGGTAGTTCGGCGGGGTGGGATCCGGTTAGGCAAAGGCCTAATCACCCAGAAGGTCGGCGAGCCCAGCCAAGCCGGCCCAGCCGAAGCAGCCCAGCGAGCCGAGGCATTGGCCACGGAGGGGCAGCTCTCTGGGGGGACCAGCAGCAGGGCCCTCTCGGAGTCGTCTGGCGGTGAGTCGGACGCTGCCGGCGGCTCCAACTCGGAGCGACGGGCGAGGTTCGCGGAGGCTGTGACTGCTGCGATCAAGGGTGTGGCCTTGAAGAGGATTCAGTCCTCTAAAGACAAGGCCGTGCCCGCAGCCATAGCCTCCATTATGGCGGCAGCGGCGGAAATCTCCACCGGACCTCCGTCGGACAGCATGTCGGAGTTGCGAGCGGAGGTCGCTCGCTTGACTGCAGACATGGAGCTTCTCCGAAAGGAGAACGAGGAGCTCCGAGCGGACCTGGCTGGGCTCCGAGGAGCTGGCCCCAAGGTGGTGCCCCAGAAGGGGGCGCGGCGTGAGCAGGGCGGACCCGTTCCTGAGGAGGACCGGGTACTGACTCTGGTGCGGCAGGAGCTGGCTGCCTTCCAGAGCAGGTTTTCCACCCTAGAGGCCATAGTCCTGCGCCCCCCCCTAACGGCGAGTCGGCCGGCCTCGGACCAGCAACAGAAGGGGGCCACGTATGCCACCGCCACTTCAGCTACGGCCAAGTCGGCACCGCAGTCGGGGCGGACCCCGGCGAAACCGGTGCAGACCAAGCCCAAGAAGGGCGGGGTGGCGGCGCAGGCGGCGACGGCCCCAGTCGTGGTGCCAGCACAGTTGGCCCCGCCCAAATCTCCTCCGGCCGACGCCGAGTGGCAGGTAGCCGGGGAGAAGAAGAAGGCAGGAAAGGCTGCAAGGGCGGCCAAAAAGAAGGAGAGGCGGCAGCGGGCCAAAAAGCGAAGCGCCGCGGCTAGGTTACGCGCCCCGAAATCCGCAGCTGTAGTGATCACACTACAGCCGGAAGCGGAGAAAAAGGGCGTGTCCTACCGCGACCTGCTCACCAAGGCAAAGGCGGCGGTGAACCTGGCGGACCTAGGGGTAGCCAACGGCATCCGGGTGAAGGTAACTGCGACTGGGGCCCGGATGCTGGAGGTCCCCGGTGCGGCCAGTGGCCCGACCGCTGACGCTCTGGCCGAAAAGCTAAGGGCGTCCTTAAGTGCGGACGAGGCCCGAGTGTCCAGGCCCACCAGGTGCGCTGAAATGCGCATCTTGGGCCTGGACGATTCGGTGACGGAGGGCGAGGTGGTGGCCGCCATCGTCAGGACTGGGGAGTGCTCCGCCGAGCAGGTGAAGGCGGGCACCATTCGTCCTGACAACACGGGGATGCGAACCATCACGGTGAGCTGCCCCGTGTCGGCGGCCCGAAAGATCACCGAGGAGGGTCGAAGGCTCCTGGTGGGTTGGGTGTCCGCGCAGGTGAAGCTGCTGGAACCCAGACCTCTGAGGTGCTTCCGCTGCCAGGTGGGTCACCACGTGGGAGTGCAATGCACCTCGGAGGTGGATCGCAGCGCTCATTGCTTCCGCTGCGGTCAGCCCGGTCACAAGGCCGGCTCGTGCAATGCCACGCCGCACTGCTACCTATGTGCGGCAGCTGGCAAGCCGGCCGACCACCGGGCTGGGAGCAAGGCCTGCGCTCCACCCGCCGAAGCCAGGGGCCGAGGCAGGGGCAAGCCCTCCGCCACCGCCGTCACCGCCGCAGCTGCCGCCACCGCCGCCGCCGCTGCCGCCTCCACCGTCGTCGCCGCCGCCGTTCCCAGCACGGCAGGGCCTTCACAGGGGGCCCCGGAGGGGGTTGAAATGGACTGCCATTAATGGCCCCATTTCGCCTCCTCCAGGCGAACATCAACCACTGCGCCGCCGCTCAGGACCTGTTGCTCCAGAGCATGGCGCAGTGGTCGATTAACATCGCCGTGGTCGCTGAGCCGTACTTTGTCCCGCCCAGGGATGACTGGGTGGAGGACCTGAGCGGCTCAGTGACCCTCATTTCGTCGGCCGCCGCCGGTACCCCGACCCTCGAGGGTGTCAAGAGGGGAAGGGGTTGCGCAGCAGCCCGGTTCGGGGAGATTGTCGTTGTAGGAGTGTACTTCTCCCCGAGCCGAACTCTCGCCGAGTTCCACAACTCCCTAACGGAGTTGAGAGACGTCGTCGTCGGGTTTCGTTCCCTCCCCGTGCTCGTCCTCGGGGACTTCAATGCCAAGAACTTGGCTTGGGGTTCCCGTCTGACGGACGTGCGGGGCAGGATGGTGGAGGACTGGGCTCTGGAGACAGGCCTGGTCGTCCTGAACCGGGGTTCTGTCGCCACGTGTGTGCGGATGCGGGGTGAGTCAGTGGTGGACATTTCGTTCGCCAGCCCCGCTCTGTCGCCGCGTGTCGTTGACTGGCGCGTCATGGAGGGGGTGGAGACGTATTCCGACCACCGGTACATCCGGTTTGACGTCTCCGCCCAGACCTCGAGCGCGCCGGTCCAACGGGCCCCGTGTGGTCCGCGGTGGGCGCTGAAGCGGCTGGACCGGGAGCTCCTCCTGGATGCCTCGATCGTGCAGGCCTGGGTGTCATCACTGGACAGGCCTGCCGACATCAACGACGAGGTAGAGTGGTTCCGGGAGGCCATGTCCGAGGTTTGCGACGTGGCAATGCCCCGGGTCCAGCCGGGACGCGCTTCACGCCAGGTGTACTGGTGGTCGCCGGAGCTCACAGCTCTGCGCGAGGCGTGCGTTGTTGCGCGGCACCGGTACACCAGGCACCGCAGGCTCCGTGTCCGACCTCCGGATACGGAAGCCATTCAGGCGGAGCTGTACGAGGGGTACAGAGCGGCGAAGACCGCCCTCCGAGCGGAGATCCTGCGGGCCAGAATGCTGGCCCGCGAGGAGTCGCTGGAGACTCTAAACAGAGATCCGTGGGGACGCCCATACAAAACGGTGCGGAACAAAATCCGCCCGTGGGCTCCCCCGCTGACGCAGAGTCTCCGGCCTCAGCTCGTGCAGGACGTGGTGAGCGCTCTGTTCCCTTTGCGAGGGGAGCACGCTCCCCCGCCCATGGCTCCGCCTGCTGCGGTGCCCGATGCGGACCACACTGACGACGACGACGATGCTCCAGAGGTGACTGAGGTAGAGTTGAGAGTGGCGGTACGTAGGCTGAATGCCAAGAGTACCGCCCCAGGACCCGACGGCTTGCCTGGGAAAGCCTGGGTCCTGGCCTTGGAGGCTCTCGGGCCTCGACTAAGAGGGCTCCTAAGCGCATGCTTGGAGGAGGGCCGGTTCCCACTTCGTTGGAAGACGGGGAAACTGGTCCTCATTAAGAAGCCGGGGCGCCCCGCGGACTCTCCGTCCGCTTACCGGCCCATCGTGCTGCTCGACGAGGTGGGCAAGCTCTTTGAAAGAGTAATTGCAGACCGCCTCGTCGGGCGGCTGGTGCGGGTGGGGCCGGATTTGGCGGAGAGCCAGTTCGGTTTCCGCAGGGGGCGCTCCACGGTGGACGCCATCATGCGCGTGCGAGCCCTCACGACGGGGGATGCTGTGGCCCGGGGTGAGGTCGTCTTGGCGGTGTCTCTAGACATCGCCAATGCCTTCAACACCCTGCCCTGGAGTTGCATACGGGAGGCACTCCGGTATCACCGGATGCCGACCTACCTCTGTCGTGTGGTTGAGGCCTATTTGACGGACAGGACCGTCATCTACCCCGGTCACCAAGGAGAGTGGAACCGGCGAGAGATGTCGTGCGGTGTCCCACAGGGATCGGTTCTGGGGCCGCATCTGTGGGACATCGGATACGACTGGGTGCTGCGCGCCGACCTCCCTAGCGGCGTCAGCGTAGTCTGCTACGCTGACGACACGCTGGTCCTGGCGCAAGGGAGGTCGTACTAGGCGGCGGCCGACTTAGCGGCAGACGGGGTTGCGACAATCGTCGATAGGATCCGGCAACTGGGACTCGAGGTGGCCTTGCACAAGTCCGAGGCCATGTGTTTTCATGGTCCTCGGAATGCGCCACCGGCGGGTTCCCAGATAACGGCAGGAGGGGTTCGCATCGGCGTCGAGTCGACGATGAAGTACTTGGGACTCGTCCTCGACAGCCGGTGGAACTTCGCGGAGCATTTCCGACGTTTGGCCCCCAGACTGGAGCGGGCCGGGGCTGCCTTGAAGCGGCTCTTGCCCAATCTAGGGGGGCCAAACGCCTCCTGCCGGAGGCTCTACGCGGGGGTCGTGCGGTCCATGGCCCTATACGGGGCGCCGGTGTGGGCGCCTACATTGAGGCGCCAGCCAGCCCGAAGGCTGAAGGCGTCCCATAGGGTCATGGCGATCAGGATGATCCGGGGATACCGCACGATCTCAGGTGAGGCGGCGGGCCTCCTTGCCGGATTACCGCCATGGGATCTGGAGGCAAAGGTCCTCGCGCACATCTGGGAGTGGCGCGAGGAGGCCAAACGCCGGGGCGTTACTCCGCTGCCGCGAGAAATCGAGGTGCAGCGGACAGAGCTCCGGCGGGATCTCATGGCGACATGGAGAGTGCGATTGTCGCAACCCAGTGCTGGGCACGCCACGATAGCGGCGGTAAGTCCCCTCTTTGAGGAGTGGCTTGAGAGGCGGCATGGCGTCCTCACCTTCCGACTGACGCAGGTCCTCACCGGACACGGTTGTTTCGGGAGGTTCCTGTTTCGCATAAGGCGGGAGGAAACGCCCGGGTGTTTCCATTGCGAAGATCGCCCTGAGGACACGGTGGAGCATACGGTGGCGGTCTGCCCGGCTTGGGCGGAGCACCGCCGTGTCCTCGAGGAGGCGATCGGCGGCGGCGATCTCTCGCGTCCGGCCCTGGTTCAGGCCATGGTACGGAGCGAGAGTGAATGGTTAGCCGTCACCTCCTTCTGCGAAGCAGTAATGCTCGCGAAGAGGGAGGCGGCGCACGTGAGGGAGAGGCAGTATATGCGCCCTCACGGCCGTAGTCGCCGCGGGAGACGCCCTGGGCGTCGGGAATCCCAGGCTGATTCCCGGCCACCGTAGGCGCGGGCTTGCGGACGGCGAGTAATGGGTAGCTCGCTGTCCGGTAAGGACCAAGCCCGGGTCGACGGCGCGTTGTGTTCCACGCGCGCCTCAAAGAGATGTCAGCACCAAATGGGGGGGTCCGCAAGGGCCGATGCCTGCTAGGGGTGCGGGTTGTTCGAAAGAGATACCGCGGCCCCTAGCACACAGGCAACTGAGGGAACACGGGTGGGTTTTAGTCAGTAAAAGTCTGACACGCCCTCCCGCTCCACCCAGTGCGGGAGAAGTTATTTGATGATTTCCCACCCAAAAAAAAAAAAAAAAACCCTATCTATTGATGTTTTTTGTGTTGGCTTTTATGTAGGAAAAACAACACGTCACATATTTATTAACCTTTTTCATTTAGTCCTGGTTTCATATTTGAAAAAAAAAATATACTCTCATTAGCATTTGCTAGTGGCTTCGCCCGCGTTGAGGTCAGAAATTATCGCACGAGCACATATTACCGGTAATGTGCCAAATTTCATTTAAATCCGTTCAGCCGTTTTTGCGTGAATGAGTGACAAACATCTGAACATACAAAATTTCACATTTATAATATTAGTGGAAAGTAAGATATAATATAGTTTGCCAATTAATACCGACATCGATGCCTTATATACAGAGATCGGATATTCGAATGCATATTCACCTAAAGTTGAGATGTTGGCTAACATGGAATGCGCTTTTGTATCTGAAAAGGTCTTAATTTAGGTAAGTAATTTGTTTATTTTTTGTTTTAACTAATACAAACCACCCCTCCTCCATTGTATCGGGTTAAACATTAATTTTAAATTAATACACATCTGAATAGATATGCAATCAAGAATCCCGGGGTTTTTAATAAATATTACAAATAATTTATTTCATAGCTAAAAATTATGTTTGGGTAAATATGCATCCGAATATCCGATCTCTGCTTATATAGTAGGTAATATTTAGTTCACCGCGAACCCTACAGAATGGCGATGGCGAAATCAAATATTCAAAACAGACAACAAAATAAAATGCAATATTCAAAAAGGCAATATTGTAGATACCAGAGGGACGGGCGAATAATGAGGGTCCAAAATACCCTAAGGAAAGACTTTTTCACGCCCTGACGCGTTTATGGGTTTATCCCATTAAAATTTAATTCATTTCTCTCTCTTTTTTAGATTATTAGTCTTAAAAGGGGTTCTGTAAACATTAATATTGATTACAATTTATGTGGGATAATAATGTGGTCTGCAATCAGTGTTGCAAACATGTTTTCATATTATTCTTGAATCGTTATGCTTCAGTGGAACGATAATAAAACTATGTTTTATTGTTCAGAAACTCAACCGCTTTATTTACTTAGCTGGAATTATAAATCCTCATTGTAAATTAATGTATAGTTCCTTCATCATATTATTTTCCTCTGGCTTCTGCTAGCCACTTCATCATAAGCCTAGCCTTTTCCCAACTATGTAAAGGTTGGCTTCCAGTCTAACCGGGTGCAGCTGAATACCAGTATTTTACATGGAGTGACTGCCTATCTGACCTCCTCCAATTATTGGGTAATCGCTACCCCTTGGTAAGACTGACTAATAGAAATCATAAATTGATAACGATAGTCGTCCAGCTAGGTATGTAATTACCGGAATAATAAGATATCCAGGTAAATCCAGGTTACAAAAATATCCAAATCCGTTCAGCCATTTTTGGGTGGGAAATCATCAAATAACTTCTCCCGCTCTGGGTGGAGCAGGAAAGCGTGTCAGACTTTTAGTGACTAAAACCCACCAGTGTTCCTTCAGTTGTCTGTGTGCCAGGGGCCGCGGTATCTCTTTCGAGCAACCCACACCCCTGGCAGGCATCGGCCCTTGCAGACATCTCTTAAAGGCGCGCGTGGAACACAACGCGCCGTCGACCCGTGCTTGGTCCTTACCAGACAGTGAGCTACCCATTAATCGCCGTCCGCAAGCCCGCGCCTATGGTGACCGGGAATCAGCCTGGGATTCCCGACGCCCATTTTTGCGTGATTGAGTAACAAATATTCCCACGCATTCACATGTGTAATATTAGGAGCATAACAAAAAAACAATAGCAAATCGGCCACAAATTACAATCTTCCCGTCAAAGTAACCAACCTCCTTTCACAGCTGATAATACCGTCTCACTTAGTTAAGTGTCGTTAAGACAACCTCCAGACGTCTTGTGTTCCCATTTACCGTTGAATTAAGCACATTCCCGTTTCTTACGGAAGATATAGCTGACAGTGCCGTCCTTAGGGAATTCCGTATCTTAGAGGACGTTCTAACTGCTTCATCTGTTTCTCTGGAATGAAGATTATCGGCTGTAGGTTACCTAACGAGGCGGCTGTTATCGCAAAAGATTGCTGAATAGACGAAAAAACGTTGATAAAGATTCCCAAAGGTGTGTCGCCCCGACTTGTCCTTTTTGGATGAAAAAATGAAGACGTTGCAAGAGAGTTCCTAGTGGATTTTTGAATTTCAGGCCCGTGGTTATAAACGGTTATTATTTGACGTGTCCATTTGATGTGTCTTATGCCGGTGATTTAAAAAACGGAATTCAGTTATGTATTGTCGTAATATCTTTGATTTAATTAAAAATATGTATATTTTAATACCGAATTATATTAACGACTGTCAAAGTATAGATTACTTACACTGTAACAAATTTTTATACTTATTAAATTTGGCACACAGATAGTTTGTATCCTGGAATAACCCATAGGATACTTTTTATCCCGATAGTACGTTCCCTGGGGTAATTTTCGACATCCACGCGAGCGATGCCGCTGGCAAAAGCTAGTTCAATAAATAATTCACAAGCTGCGTACATTTATTTAACCATTTATGCACACACATATAAACAGACAGGACCTTATTTTAAGGTGGAACAAGTCCACATTTTACCATACAATCTTCGGAAGTGTATTACACCACTTTTCAACAATGTATATAAAAAATTAAACATGGTATGGTTTTGTCTCATTATTAATATTGTCTGTACGGAAATAGAATACTAATTTAAAAAGCCATAAAAAAATTAGAAGCCAACAAAGATTAGTTTTTCTTGCTAATTTAACCTAACTTTGGGCGTGTTTAAGTAATAAAATAAGTGTAAAATCTCCAAAACCAAGTCGGTACCGACAAAGTTCAATCATCAAAAAGTTCAATAAACTTTATTGGTAATTGATTTATCAGTAGTTTTTTCATAAAACCCGATTTTCCAAAGGACTTTCCTTATTTTTTTACGCGAATGTTTTACTATAAATGATCCTGCATCTTACTCAATAACATTTTGCGTGTTGACTAGCGTCTAACTGCTCATCACTGATACTATCTCTGTTGGACACGAAGCCAGGGCCTCAAGTCTGCTATTACCCAAGTGTCAGAATGGTCTATCATTGATTTCATAATTGTTGATTTTGACAAGTTTGGTAATCTACTAATAAAATGGCGTCATTATGACTTTCCAATGGTCAGCCACTGACACTCCATTGAAAGAAATGGCATTTATTGGTAATCTCGTACATAATGACAAATGAATGACTCACTTAATTTACGAACTTCCTACTACTTTAGATTGCATAAAACACTAATAAATAATATGTAAAAATATATATAAATGAAATCTGGCATGAATAAATGTTCAAATTTAGTAGTAGTTTTTCGAAAAACATTTCTACTAACGAGTTTTATAATAATGGCAATACGAAAATGCCATTATGACACAATTCTATTACGAGACCATTGACTGACCAATGATCGACCATTATGAATTTAGCAGATTACGAACTTTTAGCAAAATGACAAATGAATGACAATGGAATCGTGTTGGAATGACGAATTTATAAAAATAGCAGACTAAGGCCCCTGGTGGGACAGCGTGATTTTTAGCCAGGATCACCAGTGAGTTCGAGCCCGCGACTAGGTTCCCCTTAACTTCTAATATTTTAACTACCTACGTCTTACCGAATAGCGTTAAAAATCTCATGCGAGAAGGTTCGAAGTAACACAAACACATCACAATTTCTCATGCCAATCACAAGAACGCGCAATAGATCTCACAACAACTCATTGCGCAACTAATTCACAGAAGCACAGCTAATTTTTTTCTAATAAAACTAATGCGTATTTATCAGGGTACAATCAATATGGCCTCGCGTCCGAAATCGGCCACACACTACAATCAATCACAATTTAATGTGGACCTTTTTGGCCCCTATTGGTCGGTTTAAAGCGTCCAGTCACACCAGACCCTTGTATTGAAGTGCCTTTCTTTAATTAAGGACAAATTAGGGAGCTCCTTATGCTGGTTGGTCATCATTGCTGATAACGTGGACTCCTTTTCAATTTGGAATGCGGTTGGTCCCAAAGGCTATCTATCGTGTCATAGTAATCAGACGTCATAATGAGTCTTCAACAGATGTGATGACCCTAATCATACAGTGTTGTTACACCTTTACGTAATATTATCTTTAATGGGGGTAGTTTGTTTGCTTTCAGTAGGTTAACTGTTGCTAGATAAAGTTCATTAGTTTATCTAGCTAATGTAAGAGCTTCCATTAGCCGGATTGGCTTACGCTTTACTGCTAACTATCTTAAATATTTTTCGTCCGCGGATTTCGTTTACCACATTTTTATGGGTAATATTTTGTTGTAGTTTATCCCTTTCTCTTTATAAGTATTTTTCTTCTTCGTTTCGTGTCGATGGTACTCTTAATAGTTTTTTTTTTTTTAATAGTTTGAGCACAGTAGGTGGCCCCGTTGGTTGTAGCATCAGTGGGTTTCTTTAGGTTATCCGAGGTGCAGGTGAACGGGCTCTCAGTGCAATACGGCAAGTGGGCACGGTCTGCTAAGTATTGTAAAATCGTATTGCTATTGTTCTGCTTTTTAGCATGTCGATTGCAAAAAATAGAGTTGGTGAGGAGTTTGGAACCTTCAGTAGCGTCCATAAGGGCCTACTCAAACACGAAATCCGTTGTTTCGGCCATAGTTTCCGTACATAGTTCGTATCACCTTCGGACATAAGATCTGTTTCAGGCCCGAACTAAGAATGAATGACAACACGATTTGACAGTTGTCCATACTTCCAATGTGTTTTTGAGGTTCATTCCGAAGTATCCAACTATTATCGGATGGGCCCGTATCTTGACAAACTTCTTTGTGGAGCAACACTACATTAACACTCAGAACTAAAAACAATCCTTGAGTTCTGTGTGGAAAATAGAAATACTTAAATAACATTAAACCGAAAGACAAAGTTTTAAAAAACTTTCAACACCACTGCATTTTCCCAATGCAACAAAAGAACTAACAGATTTTGAACAAAACAATGTTCTACTTTTCCTATGTTCTGGTAGTTCAACTTGTGTAAGGTTTGACCGGGTAAATTTTTTACAATCTGAATTTACCTTTACCCCGCAGTTAGGCGTGGGATGCACGGGTGGAATGGGGACGTTGAATAAAACAGTGGACTAAGCAACAAGCCTTAACTACAGTGTTGCCTAGCTAGAGCGGAAAAATGGGAATTTGTATTCTGAATAAATGGAAAACAATACGTATTATTGATGCTAACTCAAAAACCACTTATAAGAACTTGAGTCGGGAATTATACGCTTTCAAATCAAAGAATCAAATCGGTTTGTAAATCCCAGAGTTCTGAGGTAACAAACATTAAAAAAAAGAAGAATTGAGAACCACTTTCTTTTTGTGAAGTCGTTTGAAAAGGCGATGGATTTGATCTTTAACCGACTTTTAAACAAGGAGTAGGTTACGCATTTGAAGAGATTTTAAAGTGTTTTTTAAGGCTTCAACAATTATGGTACTGAATGAATATCTGCGTAAAAAAATTGCATTCAGTTGACTTTTCTTTTTTTAAGCAGTGCCTGTATTTAAATACCTAACTTTAGTTTAGTTTTAGTCTAACTTTATTATACAACGCTTAATTTCATGAAAGTTAAGTTACTTTATGAGAAAAATAATGTTAAAAAAAGACACCAAAATTCATCATTCCAATGAAACTCACAGGAATTCATCACAAAGTATTCATACGATCCCAGAATATTCAAACATCTGACAACCCTCGCCAGTACATTTATACGCTTAGGTTGCTTTTCGTTCTTAACACGGTTTGTTTTTGTCTTTTCCCTAAGGTTGTCAGCTACAAAAATATATGAAATCCTTCGTGAGGAAAATAAAATGTTAGTATTACTTTATTTAGGGAACTTCGTTTGTTCTGACAGTTTTTGAAACTGGAATTTGTGGAGATACTTATTTTATCTGATTGACAGCGTTTGAATCTGTACGTAAGATTGTAGAAAGTTGTTTATTTCTGGATTTGCAGAACTAGACCTGTCTCTCATCGCATC
Source organism: Antitype chi (assembly GCA_947359405.1). Lineage (NCBI taxonomy): Eukaryota > Metazoa > Arthropoda > Insecta > Lepidoptera > Noctuidae > Antitype > Antitype chi. The sequence goes on from OX375823.1 coordinate 5,791,887, forward strand.
ATGACCTGCTTTGCCTTTACCCATCTATGTTGGGGTCAGGTTCCAGTCTAACCAGATGCAGCTGAATACCAGTATTTTACTTGGAGCGACTGCCTATCTGACCTCCACAACCCATGCAGGCAGGCATTTGTATTTGACCTGCACCCTAATTGCGTAACACGCGATTAATCATAATCGGTTCCATTTTGACAGTTCAACAATATTCATTGCGTTATTTACGTTGTTGAGCAGACACATTTTTCGAACATATGAAGCAATGGTTTAGCCATCTGTTTCAAAACGAAACAAATTATGATGAACCGTAAGTTACGCAATTAGGGTGCTGTTTTGAAAGGATTATGATAAAAATGAAGTCCATTACAATGTAAAACTCTGCTATCTTGAAAGGCTAGGTACGTTTCCATCTTGTATTATTCATAAACGGACTTAAATCATTCATAAAATTCACAAATCTTACTCAATCAAACATGAATAAGTAATTCTCATCTTGGACAGTTTTCATTGCGTATACAATATTCATTTGGTCTTGATTGAAACTCAGATTCTTCAGCAATAGTTATTTTAATTCGTCATCTAGACTTAGATGAGTTGAGATTAACCCATTTATTTATAAACGTAGCTAAAAGTTATTTAGTGATAAGCGAATATTAAGGGTAAATTCTCACCGAGACGCGACGCTGCGCGCTCTTTTTAAGATAGCAACAGAATACCTAACTTATTTACAACACGAAAAGGTATAATTTCACTACGAGCGCGTAGTCAGGTTTTGTGCCTGGTTGCTGGAAATAGGCTCACCCTCTATTTATCTATCTTTCTTTATATTAGGCTGCACTATGAGTGCATCTTTGCCTAACCCTTCAAGAACCACAGGCGTGACGTTATGATATTTTATATTGTTTTATGATTTCTCATCATAATCGACACTTATTTACCTATATTTAATCGTCTTCATGTGTCCTATAAACAGTTAAGAGGGAACAGGGCGTGTGATTCTCCATACAAATGTATTCCCCTTTTTTCTTCCTGAATAATGCCTCTAGACTATTTTTTTTTTCATAAAATCTAGGTCTGCCGTAAACACGTCCCTGTTATTTTATTTTTTTGCAGCAACTAATTATTAAAGAAAATATGACCCTCTAAAAATTACGAAAAATGACCTACTTTTACCGCTGTGATTAGAGGACTACCAGACAAATTAGAAATGTTTTTAACATCAAAAAAAATGAGAGGAACCTAAACATACTCTTTCTTAAAAGATTAATGTAGAAAATAATTGAATCGGCTCAGTTTTCGAGGAGAAAAAAGGGGAATACGAAACGTCGATTTAGTCAAAAATTTTGTGATAATTTCGGTCTGAGCTGCAGCTGTCCCTATCACACACTACGGGGGCAGTCTTACTGACAGCGCGACAGCAATAGTTTCTTCAAATACCTATTTTTAAAATTCCTCGCAGGCCCCGTCCCCTCGCCTTCACCACTTCCTAGTACTTTAGCTGGGAAGAAGAACTCGTGCAAAAAACTCCCCAGCAGCACAGCTGTCTGTTCAGTTAGAAGACTTTGTTTTTATACAAAATTAAGTAATTAACATTCATAATCATCACGATCAGCCTATAATGTTCCCACAGCTGGGACACAGGCCTGTGTGAGTGGGCCGTAATCTACCACGCGGGCCCAGTGACTTGTAAATGGCACATGTCTTCGAATTTTTGGCTCTAGGACACGCCGGTTTCCTCACAATGTTTTCCTTCACAGTTTTGAGAGCGACGGCGGCGGCAGTTTTGAAACAATTTTCACAAAATTAAGCACCTATCTGGAACCTACGTAAGTTTGTACCTATGTCGCGGCCGTTACCACATTACAAGACACGATACATTAAAGTAAATTATTTGCCAGATGTCAGCTAAGCCAATCTACAATATAATATAACATTCATCATCACTCGAATTTTTAGGGGTCGACACTGTCTTCACACGATATTATTATACCGAGTTATTATAAATTCCAAATAAATCACAAAAGTACCATCTGGCTACTTAAAAATTTGTTAATCCTATGGTTGTCCCTTTCCCTCCCAACCCCATGGAAAGGACGGGTTCGAAATAGTTGTCGTGTTTTAATCCCTTTTTATGTCGGTAATCGCATTTCTATGAGGGTACACGTTTGATATGGAATGAATACATATGACCCTAGCCCTATACGGGCTGTGGGTTGGTAAGTCTGCGTCCTTACTATTACAAGAGAATTAAAAATGATTTTTAACAAAAAGTTTATTTTATGGTCGGTAATACTATTTGTATTGTTTTATTTTTTGGGATATTTTTTCTACACTTAATGATGGAATTTTTTTTCAATTTTTAAGTGGGACCAACTTTGAAGTATACCTAGATATGTTCAAGAGAATTATAAATACTTTTTTAATAAAAGTTATTTTTTTAGTAGGTATTTTTTTTTTCAATAAAAAATCTTTTGTTATATTTTTTTTCTACACTTAAGGGTGATTGGATTTTGTTTTCAATTTAAAAATAGGATCAACTTTGAAGGACTTATGCCTATTCAAATTAAAAAAAAAACAAAATCGGACTATTTCCCGTTTCAGCCTGGGATTTCCGACGCCCATGGCGTGTCCCGCAGCGGCTACGGTAATGCTAGAGTAATGGTTGAGCTTCAAATGATAGGTCATATTTATATTAAAAATTAAACGGGATAAAATTTGTCTATGACGTCACACTGCGTGTGCATGCGCATACCCGCGACCTCTCATTTTTGTATATTATTATTAATGGTTGTATTGGAAATTCTTATGGTTATAATTCTATGAAGCCGTATTTGTTAGGGTCGCGAATCATATTCTAATCAACATAATAATCTGACACTGACATGCAAATTACAAAAAAACGTAAGAAAAATGTAATTTTGCTGACTACCCTGGAGCTTCAACCTTAACATTTAAATCCACAGATGCTATAAAACTTCTATCACCCTACAATTAGGTACTACATTTTCAAAACGCACCTCAAATGTAAATGTTATTAGCACCCTTATTTACAGAATCGAAATTGATTTGACGATAAAATGTTCATCTGAATCGTTAATCCAATATTGGATTCTCGCGCCCCTTCGGTAATTCCACTGACCCCACATTTTCATCGAAATCCCTTAATTTACACTTAGTAATGGCTTAGCAGGGAACAGTGGTGGCCACGTGGTATCGCCTCCGACTTTCGACTATACGTGCGTTCGAACCCACTTTACTTTGTTTATATAATTTCATCACCACTGCTCTCAAAACAGTGAAGGAAAACATCGTGAGGAAACCGACATGTCCTAGAACCAAAAATTGAACAACCAAGCCGCACTGGGCCCGCGTGGTGGATTATGGCCCACTCCCTCTTACAGAGAGGCGGCCTGTGTCCCAGCAGTGGGAACAATGCAGGCTGGTTATGATTGTGATGTATCACGCAGCCTGCCTCGTTGGCCTAGGGGTGGCAAAAGCTACCTACTGCTGAGATTCATTTCGCAGGTCGAGTTAAGGTGAATGCGCAGTGGTAGAGCGCGAAATTCAAATTTTGTTACGTTTTTTGCAATTTTCAGGTGAGTGTCAGCTTGTTACTTGATCAAAATATGATTTGCGACTATAACATGTACGTATTTACAGATTTATAATCATTAGAATCAATAATACATCTTTCTAATTTAGATTTGTTCCATAAGAACAAATTTCTTATGGAAAAGTACTTGTGGAAGAAATCTAACTTAGAAATGATGATTATTGATTCCTAATGATTATAAATCTGTAAATACGTACATGTTTTAGTCGCAAATCATATTTTGATCAAGAAACAAGCTGACACTCACCTGAAAATTGCAAAAAACGTAACAAAATTTGAATTTCGCGCTCTACCACTGCGCATTCACCTTAAGTGTTTTTGGTTTTTCTATCAGTTTCTCAGTAGAAACCTGGATTTGTGCTTGCTTGATGGAAATAGTCTTGTCCCATATTACCTGGGACTTAAACAGAACTGGCGAAATCTGGGTGTACTATAGGGGACACTTCTGCCTAATCCTTCGGTGAACTCAGACCTGATGATATATGTGGCAGCCCTAGCAAGGAAATGCCGCGTTTTGCACACACTTGCTCTTATTGTGTGTTTCGAAGTCGAAAAGTAATTGGAACTTGGAATATTTAATACTTACTCAGGTCGTATAACTCGTATATTCAGTTACTTTATTTACGGATTTTCTTCAAGAGGCGAAGTTTCCTTACTCTGTGTTACTTAGAAGTGTATAAAAAGGAAAAAATCTAAGTATTTTTAGCCTTTGTTGTTAAAATTGTTTAGAATTCTCTCAGCAACAATACTACCTTTTCTTATCTTTTCATTTAATTCACTATCTGTTTTCTAGTCTATTCTAGTTTTCTAGTTGTCTAGGTTCGGAATTACAATAAAAATCAATACTTAGTGGATTTCTTTACAATATTCATTCCGTACCTTAGTTTAGTTCAATAGCTATTCAGCTAAAAGAATCAGTATTCTATTAAGTAAATAGCTTTCGGTTTAACTAAAGCCAGACTCAAAATAAAAAGCAATTCAATTCCAATACAAATGGGACCATAATAAAATCACATCCGAAATTAAATATTAACGGATCGAAATCGGGAGGGAAATGTGGAAAGCAATAAGAGCCAAATTAACGTATCCAATTTATTGTGAGGGTATGGGAGCAGATTATTTATTCAGGAGAGTTTCGTGGCTCCTCACCTTATGCAGATTAGGTTGGTACTTCAAGGCCGCGTCCATAGTGAAATGCGCGGTGACAAGGGCTGTAGCGGAAGCGGTGGCGGGCGCGATTTGGTGATTGCAGTATGTAAAAATCTCACAGGAAAACTTGCATGGAATGAGTTGTCAGTGTCTTCCCACTGATGCACTCCATTTGAAATAAGATTAGACATTTAACTAAACCCTTTTTACAGTTCGATCAACCGATTTTGACTTCTATTGCGTTAGTGGCAGAACAAATGGCAGCTGTAGTAAACGGTCGGTATTGTAAATACTATTTTGCTTTTAATTGGAGCTATGCCTACGGTATAGAAGTCAGAATCGGTTGAACTGACTGTAAAAAAGGTTTGTTTAATGTCTAATCTTATTTCAAATGGAGTATAGGCATTGACCAAGCAATACACAATAATAATCGAGATTTTAATCTGAAATCACTGACTGGACAGGTCCACTCAATGTGTGATTCTCTCCTCAAAAGACCATTTCAGACACACACACACATATCTACATGGTCTTCTCATGATCTGATCAAGATTATGTCTGGATTTTAAAAGAAACTGTGAATTTGTATCGGCCTTTCTTCTCAAAGTAGTCATATAGTAAACGCCGGCCTCATTTAGTTACAACAGTTACACATAGGTAACAACAAATAACAAACGTACCTATTTACAAAAATAAAATAATTTGACATTCATTTATCATTGCACATTTATTAGTCATTTATCTTGGCGTGTCCGTGCTCCTTTGATCACTACCCTATGATTGCGAACAGCGTTTTCATGTTTGTTACTTCGCTTCCGCCTCAGAAACCGCGCTTGCTCCTCATCCTGACCGGAGCCCAAGTTTGCCAACTTATAGTACTGAGTAGTATCTTGCACATCTGTTAAATGTTCGGTCAGTAACTGGAAGGTTTTCTTTAATGAAAGTTAGAGAGTGAATGATCTCTCTTCAGGTTTCCTTCTTCGTTTTTGTAGCTTGAAAAGTTAAGTGTTTGTCTAAAGATTGGGGTATAAAGAATGATTTTTAATCACTGTCATATTTTTGACTGCCTCGTTGGTCTAGTTCTCGTAAGCGGTAATGCTGAGTATTAGGTCCTGGGATCGATTCCCAGGTCGGGCAAAGTATTATTCGGTTTTTTTCTATCTGGAAATTCTCAGTAGCAGCCCGGTATCTGGATTTATGGCTTGTTGATGGCATAAGGCTCGCCTATGGGACTTACACATTACTGACGAAATGTAGGTGTCCTGCAAGCACACCTTTACCCAACCCTTCGGGGAAACAAGGCATGTTAAAGGGCTTGGTTTTCGCACTTCGTCCTATAAGTGAACCGTTGTGCGTGGGCCATGGTGGCCATTGATGGTTATATTATCAAGAAGTTGCTTAGGTCTCCTGGTCTATTGAGAACATCTGTGTAAGATCTGGGTGCCCCGAAGGTTTTTGTCCTAATCTGGGTAACGCCTGTGCAATCAAAGAGCACATGCATGCTCAGCGGTTTTCTCAGCCTCCATGCGAGCTCTGCATAGAGGACTGTCCGTTATGCGGATGCCTATTGTGTGGAAGTGTTTGTTCAGCGAGCAGTGTCCCGTAATGGTCAACGTCACCAGACATAGGCCGTTGGATGGTGATTAAAAATTGTTACTGTATACTAATTGTTATCTTGGGTATCGTATTACCTAGTAACTGGGTTGTAGAGGTCAGATAGGCAGTCGCTCTATGTAAAATACTGGTATTCAGCTGCATCTGGTAAGACTGGAAGCCGACCCTAATATAGATGGGAAAAGGCTAGGCAGATTATGAGTAATTGTTTCTCAAACACATCGGTATTTTATTTGAATTATCTTTATAACAATCTATACTCCATTTGCAATAGCATTAGACAGAAGTTAAAAAAGGTTCTTTTTAATATACACTTCGTAACAAAATTACATTACACGTGTTGCAGTTACGATTAATGCCAAAAAAATTCAAGTGTCAATGCTAAAAACCTAAAAGAAGCAGGAGTGAACAACACCGAGTAACTAAATTAGCTGATGACGACGAAGTTTTACCAACGAATTGTGGGTCGTAAGTTGTTATTTAAAATAAAGTATTGTAAAAAAATATATATTTTACTTCCTTAAAATCTTAACTAGATTTAAATCACCATGTGATTGTTTGTTTCATTCATTCGTTTTGTTGTAGGTTTCTAATGTGTGATGAAGATGTTATTGTAATTAGAACATTATTAAAATAAACATTACTTTTACTTCGTTTATCTCAGTATTTAGTACTGTCTTAAATCTACCTAAAAAAATTAGAACTTAACTTTGAAATAAAACTGTTTTGCACTCCTGCTTCTACGAGCCTCTTTTTTCAAAAGCTATAATAAATGGGGTATAGACTAGAATTCTGCTCAGTAAACTCAATCATTCTCCAATATTAAAGAAAGACCAAACCCAACTTTATCTCTACAAAAGAAAAAGATAGAAGTCTGAAAGTTACGCAAAGTAAATCTGGAACCATCACTTTAATAAATGCTGTTTCTAAAGTAAGTAACTTAAGTCTATAACTTGATTGAGGGAAACGCGGTCGTTCCATCAAAATTCTTTTCATCGCTTCTGTGAACGCCGATGATAAAATTATGTGAAGGCAGGCCAAACTTTTGGAACCATTTTGCTTAGCTTTTTGGATTTTATCGCACATAGGCAACATGTGTAACCACGGAATATCTGAAATAGGGGTTTGTATGAGGTACAGCTATAAGACGCTAGATCTCTTACGAAGCGCCCACGCAGTGCAGGATAACCCGCAGTCGTCAATTTCATGAAATAGTCAATGGATTAAATGAACTTTGAGGGTTGTAATGATTATTATAGGTACTTAATTCTGTAAAAACATATGTTATCGTAAATCGTATTTGAATCAACATGCTTTTCAACAGTTATCCCAACTGTATCATCGAAGATCGTTATCGGTTTTTTTTTTTTGTAATAACACACGTTTTTCCAATTCACTTAGACATTGGCAGAATAGTCGACATCGGCTTTGCTTGCCATATGAAAAATAGAATAGAATACAATCAACATGCAAACTGACACTGACTTGCTAATAGCAAAAAACGTACTTAAGGAAATTATAGCGAATCACCCTCCTTAAAATAAGACACCATTTTTTTTTAGAGGTTGGGAAATCATCAACTATGTTCTCCTGCTTTGAGTGGAGCAGGAGGGCGTGTCAGACTTTTACTGACTAAAACCCAGCCGTGTTCCCTCAGTTGCTTGTGTGCCAGGGGCGACGGTATCTCTTTCGAACAACTTGCATCCCTGGCAGGCATCGGCCCTTGCGGACCCCACCAGCTGGTGCCGACATCTCTTTGAGGCGCGCGTGGAACGCAACGCGCCGTCGACCCGGGCTTGGTCCTTACCGGACAAGCGAATTACCTTTGGTTATTGAATCAGTATTATGTATTATCATAAATACAGCGAAGAGATTTATGCCCTGTGGTGAGAAATATTACCATCAGAAAGTTCACAAAGTTAGCTCATGACATAAATACAACACTCCTAAACTAAAAAAAAACACTACAAAGTGAAAAATAACTTCGAAGCTAACTCAAACACCACTAATCAGAACTGCACCAAATTTATATGGGACCAATCGCTAAGTATGTTTGTTAAGTTTTTTCTGGTGTACAATAAAGCATAATTATATGAATTATTTATTTAAATACGTATGACCCTTTCAAACCAAAGAAGAATTTTTCAAATCGGCTTATTAGTGACGGAGTTCTGAGGCAAAAAACATTAAAAAACAACGGAATTGAGAACCTTCTCCTATTTTATTGTCAGTAAGAAAATGGCGATTTTATTTTACTAAGAGTTTCCAGGGTGAAAATTATAACCACTGCAGAAAACTCCACTTCACCTGATTTTACTCCACGGCCAACTTTTTCGATGCCATAAATCTTTTGACGTTTTAAAACCAGATACGCAAGCGAAAGTAAACCACAGATCACTCTGGTACAGCTACATAACCGGTCAGCTAGTTAAGAAATCTTAACTTAATAATAAACCTGATTTTATGGTTTGGGACCCAATTGATGGCTGGCACGAAAATAGGGTGACACCATAAATACGGTAACACCTTTGTGTCAGAAATGTACTCGTTTTAATACTCTCGTTTATTCCAATTGTTATGTCGAAATGTACGAGTTGGTAGGGTGAACTACTTTTGCGGTGGGTCTGATGAAAGGGCAAAGGGGATATTGGTCCATAGTTATAATATATTATTAATACAATTATTTCTTTCGCCACACAATCCATTGTCCTTTCAGCTGGCCAGTTTTTTTGGTTTTGGTGCACTATTTCTTTTTCTACCGAATCGGTTACTAAAGGAGAGAGATCTCAATTCGATTGTTTTTTTTTTAATGTTTGTTACCTCAGACTCTTTCATTTATAAACCGGGACCTTACAGAGTAGTCCCATTTAGTTAAGTTCTGAGTAATGTTTTTTGAGTTGCTTCAATAATACGTATTTTTCCACTTAGTGCGTGTGTGTTCATGTCACTGTTATTTACTTAGTAATTGATGGTATACGAATTTGTGTGGTCATCAATAAAGTGTAAAATAAAAGTATTTTTCAAAACCAAAGACACCTACTTCCGGAATTAAAGTTATTTTTAACTTTGTAGTGTTTTGTTTGGAAGTCGGTTGTCTTCAATAGTGTACATCTAGCCGTAATCTCATTAAATAAGTAAAAAATACCAGCATTTAACTGCTCAATTGCAGAGTAAAAGCCTCTCGAGGCTCAAGACGGGTTGGCAATCAGACTTACTTATATCAACTATAAGTCGGGGTCTTCACGCTGTTGTCGTTCACCGAAGTCACTGATATCAAAGACAAATTAAGAAAGTACATACGTATCTACTTAAATGAATAAAATTGAAAAAGTCACATTACAATTGTTTTGGTATCTTATAATTTTATTAGACATAAGTAGTCATATTAAAATTCCCATCTTACCTTACTTGTTCAAATTTGGCTTACTAGACTTACTGAGAATACAACCTTTTACTATAAATGCAGAAACTAGTATTATACGTTTCGTTACACTCATTGTGAGAACATTAATTACTTTAAAAAATTCCAGACTTACGCTAGCTGTAAATTGTAACGCTGAATGATATTAAAAATGTAAAAACTTGTTCGCTGCAGGAAATTCCGATTCAGTTCATTAAAATAATGAAAGCTGAAAAGGTCTCTTTTGAAAAAATGTAGGACGGACAGGTATTATGCATACGCCAAAGGCTTTCTTTTAAATATTATGAGCTACCTTTTGCCAGCGGCTTCGCCCGCATTAAGGCGGAGATTTCTTGACAACGGTCAAAAAAGGGTTTTTTTTTAAAGCAGTGTATCTCTTTAACCGTAAATAATTCTCAAACCAAAAAAATATGATATTTTCAAGTCTTTTTTGCATACAGTGATGGAACTCAAAACATAATTAAACATACTTTAATGCATCAAAAAGTCATCAAAGTCACCTCTTAATTAACTTTAAAACCAGTTTATCCCTTCAATAACAGTTATAAGTAATTATAATTAAAAGTATATCTACCATAAAATTCCAAATGCCAAACTGCATCCAGTCATGGATTATTTATTATTAAATAGTTAATATCTAATTTTATCCGATTTTATTTGCATTTTTACGACATACGCTTGCTCATTGATCATTCGAATTTATTGCAACAGATTTTAACCCGTATCGGATTGCAATAAGAACTATTATCAGTCATAACGACACTATTTAAAGTTACTATGGCCTTAACCTATTTACAAGTTATACACCCAACCACACCTTCCGTTCCGTAGTTTTTGAGTTTATCGCGATCATACAGACAGACAGATGCGGCGGGTACTTTGTTTTTAACTGACTTCAAAAAGAAGGACGTTATCAATTCGACATGTTTATATATATTTTTTTATGTATGTTCAGCCATGACTCTGTCATATACAATAGACGGATTACGGCTATCGCATAAATATGCATTGTTTTGATCCCAAAGATGATGAAATTTCGAATTGTGGGGTAGGTACTATAACTAAAAACTGAAAAATAACTTTAATTTCGGAAAGCGGTGACAAAAAATTATAATACATATCCAAAGTCACCGACTTCCGAAATTAAAGTTATTTTTCACGTTGTAGTGTTTTTCCGGATGTCGGTTGTTTTTTATTATTTTGTTAAAAGATGTAGGTTACCTAAACAGTATTCGATCTTCAAAAACGGCATACTAGGTCGACGTACAAACGGACGTGTAATAATGTCGCGGCGGCATTTTTACGCGCACTCGATCTTCAACACACTGCTTTGCGCCGAAAGTTGAAAATCCAACAGCGTGTTTTTTCGACGCCCTAGAAGGACATATTGTGACCTGATTGGTTGGATGATCTTCAGAAAGGTCAGGTGCGTAGTAGTACTCGCAACCGGCGTGCGTGTATGACCAGAGGGCCTAGTGTGAGTTTCATTTAGCATCTCGATCTAACGCATCGATCGCGTTAGGCGCTCGGATTGGCCCTAGGGACTACTCTCTAAGCACGATGCCCGTAGCTGCGGCCGATGTTACGAGCGTTTCCTACTCCGTATCACCTACGGAAATAAGATTAGTTTGGGGCCCGAAGTAAGAATGAATGACAACACGATTTGACAGCTGTCTCTACTCTCGATATGTTTTTGCCCGTTCACAAAAGTTAGTTAATTGGCTGTAGGATTCGCTAAGAAGTTACGAACTACTTTTGGACGGGCCCGTATCTTCGTTGTCGGAGCTAGAGAGTAGGCCCCCTGGATTGGTGAAGGGCCAATCGGAGCGCCGAACTCCGCTCGAAGCGTTAGATCGAGATGGCTAAAAGAAACTCACACTAGGGCCACAGATGTATAAACGAAAATGAAGCAAAAAGAGTATAAAAGGATTGTAGAAGTTTTCGTTCTGTACTTTCTGCCTGAACCCATGGGAAGAAGACGTTAGTTTTAGTATGTATATATGTTATATATACTACTATACTAGACATGACTGATCTCTATATCTTCCTTAGGCTTACAGAGTCTTCGACGGCTTAAGGCTAATAGGATATCGATAATACCGATTAGAAAGTCGTTTACCTCACCTATAAATTAATCGATACTGACATCTTTACTTACGTATACAACGTAGACTAAGACAAATATACTTAGGTACAGTCAAGAACAAAATATGCTAAGCACCTTATGATTCGTTTTACTTACGCGCCGCATTTTCCAACTATACAGGGTGTTTGGTCCATCGTCTGCCAAATTGAATTGGCTAAAAAGAGGTCATATACTATACCTTCAAGCCCATTTTATTATAACTTTTTAATTTTTGTTTAGAAAAATACAGAACTCGGCATTTACGCGTCAATTTTTCTTTAAGTTATGACTAAATCATTCAAATTTCATTTTAATTTTTTTGTCTAATGTTGTATGGTTCTATGAAATTGAAAATTACTTGCTAGTAACATTTAGTTCCTTTGTTAATATCTCACAAAGTATTCACGTAAGGGTAAGTCGGGGCCGCCCGGCCGTTACCACTGGCCCACCACAGCTCTCTACTGTACATACCTATTAACGTATCAAAAATACTTTAAATTCACTCAATTTCTCTAAAATTAAACAAGTGCTCAGGCCTGCAGGTGCAGGTGATAATTAACTTCAAGAGATTAACTAACACTTAAATGCCACGTGGGCCAAGAAGGCCAATACAGAAATTATTATAATTTATTTTATCTCGAATTTCAGTTAAACTTTTTTGATTTATTATCACGCAGTTCATGGCATGATCCGGTCTTCTCCCTGTGTTTTTGTACAGAAGGCAACTTTTATCTGCTTGGAGGCTCATTTATAAATAAATAATTCTCACAATTTTGACAGCTGATGAATAATGAAGTGGTTTCAAATTGGTGATGAATGTATTCTTCTGTTTGGCCATTAATTTCAAAGCCGGATGTTTGTCGAACAGGGTAATGTTTTTATCCTGTTTAGATATCTATTATAATTTGTGTATCCGTACTCATGACGTCTGTGAAGTAAACCCAAAAAAAAATGATTTATTAAACTGATATTTTTTTGAGTACCTATCTAACTTGGTACACTACCTACAACAAACCAGTTTTTTTGTTTTACTATGTTTAGATATCGGGAATTCGGGACCCATCACTTGTAAAGTTCAGCAAGCTTATCTAATTTAACTCTGCATATGGTTGGTAGATCCATATAATATAGCTCACACGTACCTAATGTATTTACAACAATAATGAATGTGGTTCATTAACTTATAAACTGTTTAATTTACTTTTCACGTAATATTAATCCATCGTAATTGGAAAATGTATTGCTGTTTACCAGATTTCTCAATATTATAATTGTTAATTACATCTGTTGATTAAATAATTTACAACGAGATTTAATTGGAGAGCTGTCGAAAACTTTATTAATTTTATATTTTTTTTAAAGTAGCTTTGTATTTTAATAATTTCGAATTAAACTACCTTATTATAAACCTCCATAGTGAAAATCAGACACGATAATCATTATCACCATCATTTCAGCCAAAAGACGTCCACTGCTGGACATATGCCATGCCAGATAATACCCCTAAACAAATAGGTTTTTCTTTCAGCAATCTATCACTATATGTACTTATCTATAAACATTAATCTGGTGACAAGAAACAGATACGAAGTTTCAAGTCTCAGTGACTTATTGCAGACTTCAAAACATATCAAGTATGCCAGAAGTTAAAGGTTACATCACTGTAGGGCGAATAAAACTTGCAGTGGCAATTGCTAATTTTTGCACCACTACAGAGCTGTCAGTGTCAAAACTGTTACGGAATATTGATACTAACAGGTCTCGAACGTGGCTTAGAAGTGTTGATTGCGTTTAGTTTCATTGGTGGTCACTTACGGTCAATGACTGTCTTCCAGTTCGTTTCGACTGTCTATGAAAACCAGTTTTGTTTTGAGTCAAAAATAGTTAACACTTAGTACCTAGTTCTGTTCTGTCTACGATAAATCATCACCATTGGCAGCCTTGTTCCATCCACTGCTAAGTATAGCCCTCCGCTCTTTTGCGCCATACTTCTCTGGCCTATGCGAGTCTCATCCAGGTCTTCCCCGAGGTCTTTATCAGGTTATCCACACCTGGGTACTGATCACCAACGCTTCTCCTCCTATGTAAACTCATATTATAAAGAGAAAACATTTGTATTTTTTTTATGTTTGTTTGTTACGTTTTCGAAATTTGACATATATATGTAGACCATGAAATGGAAAAAGTCAGCGGCTACTTTTCATCCTAGATCGCAGACGAAGTCACGGGCAAGTTCGGAAATAGTCGTGTTTGACGGATTTTCCCGATGCACCTTCTAAATTGTGTCGTACTATATCGTGGTACGGTTTCACTGACACTAATAATCTCCGACGGCGACTCGATCTGTGACATTTGTCATCAGTGAGTGAGTGAGTGTGTGTGAGTCCCCAAGACCCGTCTCACCACTTTCACGTTCGCACTTACGGGTTAATTCGAAACCTATATACCTACTTACAGATTACGTAAGCATTAAGAACCGGTGCGGTGGGTTATTAATGACCTGGTGCTGAAATTAAATTAAGAATTTTGCATAAATAAATTGCAGTTTTTTTAATGTCAATTAGTTTTGGTTAATTATGAAATTGAATGGCGATGTCCCACGTTTATTTTTAGTATTTCGAGAGTACAAAGTCAGTTAATCATTATTTTAATTTATCATCAGGACATTAACTGCCTGACAGTTTGTCAGGACTCACTGTCTCTCCCACAGTGTCTGCATATTTGATAAAGACAGGATGTCAGAATGAGAGGTTAATCATTCAACCTCTGCGACAGACGGACGAGAAATTTGATTTTAGGTTCCAGGAGGTTCCATTTCTCCTTTAAGGCCCTGGTAACTTTAAATATTGTCGCTATGAACGATAATAGTTCTTATTGTAATCCGATACGGGATAAAATCTGTTGTAATAAATTCGATTATTAAATGAGCAAGCATTGTCGTAAAAATGCAAATAAATCGTATAAAATTAGATATTAACTATTTAATAATAAATAATCTATCACTAGATGCAGTTTGGCATTTGGAATTTTATGGTATATTTTTAATTATAATTATAATTGTTATTGAAGGGATAAACTGGTTTTAAAGATAATTAAGAGGTGATTTTTTTCATGCATTAAAGTATGTTTAATTATGTTTTGAGTTCCGTCACTGTATGCAAAAAAGACTTGAAAATATCATATATTTTTTAGCTTTCAAAATTATTTAGGGTTAAAGAGATACACTGGTTTCTAAAACCACCTTTTTGAGCATTTTCAAGAAAAAGGCAGAACACTTAAAATATATGGTAGTACGCGCAATCAAACCTACGCGAAAAAGTGCTTGTGTATAGAAAGTTTAGTACTAAAAAATATTTACTCTGATTAAAACTTTCCGCAAAATATATCCTAAGTAGGGTCTCCAGACTAATTCCTTTCATAGAGAAGAATATAAATAGAATATAAACTTTTATTCCAGACAGAACTTCACAGGTCCATAGAGTATGTAACACAACATTTGACTTAGTCAACGAAATGTGGGTGTATTATGGAGTACACGATTTTTTTTTTTTTGAGCGTGGGAAATCCTCAAATAACTTCTCCCGCTCTGGGTGGACCAAGAGGGCGTGTCAGAATTTTACTGACTAAAACCTACCAGTGTTCCTTTAGTTGCCTGTGTGCCAGGGGCCACGGTATCTCTTTCAAACAACCCGCACCCCTGGCAGGCATCGGCCCTTGCGGACCCCACCAGATGGTGCTGACATCTCTTTGAGGCGCGCGTGGAACACAACGCACCGTCGACCGGGGCTTGGTCCTTACCAGACAGCGACCTACCCATTACTCGCTATCTGCAAGAACACTTCGGGATCATACAGGTCAAACAAACTGTCTAGTCATTACAGAATCAAGTTCCTCAAACAGAAGATTCTGATCCTAATTACCGTTTATTACGAGAATTCTGATCCTTATTGCTGCCCAGAGTGCTATGACGAAGTAATTTCGCAGTTCACTATTTATAGTTTTTAAAGACATTCCTGAATTTAACGAGCACTTGCATTGTTGGGTGCAGTCAACTTTACGTGAGGAAATATCTCAGAGTGATTTCAGTTGAGTCGGGGCTGTCGTAAAATGGGCTTGGAATAAACGCTTCACACTATGACTTCCTGTAGGAAGGAAAGAGGCTTGTAATAACAGCCGCACGGGTCGATCAGGTTAAGCTACGCTTGCCGCGGTTGGTTCGTGGATGGGTGACCATCTTTACATACCCAAGACCAAGCACGGTGGTCCCGGCTGTCAGTCATGAATCTTAGACAGTCGTTACGGGTCGTCAGAAGCCCGAAAGTCGGACAACCAGTCTTACTCAGGGGTATCGTAGTACCCAGTAACTGGATTATGGAGGTGAGATAGGCTGTTGTTGCTCCATGTAAAATATTGATATTCAGGTGGTTCCGGTTTGACTGGAAGCTGACCCCAACATAGTTAAGAAAACGCTAGGCAGATGATGATGATGACTAGAGCTAATAATCTATTGGGAGTACCTTTGAATATCTCTTAAAAGACAAAAAAAATAAACTAATATCACGATCTTCTAAAATGAACGAAAATATTCCTATTCCATCTAAAAATGTCCTTCAAAACTCACTCACAGGATGAAGCGTCAAGCGACAATAACACACAAACTTTTGGTCCCAATTGCAACCCGTCAGATTTACACCCCCATTCTAATATACATGGTGTTGTAATAAATGGGAGTGCCGCGATCTACGCTCTCCGCCCTACTAACTCATTCATGGCTCCCTGCGTTTATGAATGGCTAAAGTTGCCCGTTTTCCCGCGTTTGCGCAAATTTTATGGGTATGACGCCTCGCGGGGTAATGTCGCCTTGACGTACGGTGCACGTTTTTTCCGCTTGTGTTTTGTTTTTTTGTGAAATTCTTTTTTTTTGTTGGCAACCAGTTTTCTTGTTTTTTTTAAGAGTCATTCTTTCTTATTATAGCTTATCTAGCCTTAAGCTCTGAGCCAGTTTTTGTATATTTGGGTTACCCAAGTTCTTTGACAACTTAGTACCGGACTAGCTCCTTTATTTAGAAACATTGCTTAAAGTTAAGTAATTATTAGCGACTGTTTAACCATACTTTTTTGACGCTTAAACATCTCTTAACTTTAATCATCGTTTGTAAATTCTTATTTCAAAAACAGGCTCGATGGTTTTAACCATACCTAAAAAAAACCTTGTTAGTTTTGTAAAAGGAACTGAATTTCGATTTCTGTTTGATTCTTATTTCAAAAACAGGCTCGATGGTTGTAACCATAAAACCTAAGAAAAAACCATGTTTTGCAATAAGACCGATTGAGTTTGTAGCTTCGAATACCTAGACCTATTTAGGCTTCAAGGCTATCTCATCTTACAGTAATGTCGAAATCCGTTGATAATGATCCTAAGATCTACAATTCCTTAATTACTTAAGTACATACTTTCACGACCTACGTCTGATCTTGTATTTTTTAAGTAGTAGTTACTAATATCTTGGGCCATTTGCTCTTGTAGCCCGTTCAAAATTCTCGGAACATTAAATAGCCAAAACTTTGTGAACATTTATGAGGGAAGATTATTGAGTTTGCGAAACTGGACTAAAAGTTATAAAGTGGTGGGTACCTAATTGACCTTTTTTCTGTTCGTGAAATGGCTTCAAGCTCCGTCTTCAGTCAGGAAACAAATTACAAGTATAAGTGTACTCTCGAAAATCTTTAAGTACATAACTAAATGCATTAGTTGACCACCTAATCAGTAGCGGATTTAGGTTTAGGCCCGTGAGGCCCCCCCAGCTTGCACTGCAGTATCAAAAACAGACTTGTCCATTTGTCGGTGCTAAAAGTGTGGCAGTTTCTGCGTAATCTTTTTAGGGCTGTTCTAAAACAGTTCACTGGTTACAAACAGCAAAATGAAAATAAAAATGGAATTGTGTTATTTTATGGATTAATTAAGCTAGATCTAGTTATAAATTATCATAATAATGATCCCATTTTGATAAACCAAACCTATTTATTTCAAGCCTATAAGCATAGTTACTCCTTTCATAATTCCCTGCTAATTACTAAAGAAAAGGGCACAATTCCCGAGCATTCCTCGACAGTGTCAGGTTATGAAAGCATGTCATATTTTAAGACGACTCGGCTTCCCTCATTAGCGGGCCCACTAATGACGGAACGATTTATTTGAATAGCACGAACAACAAATAGCACACAGAAAATGACAACAAGCGTTTTCGTAGTCAAATGTATAAATATTTTATAAGGCACTTACGGAGCTTTAAAAGTAAAACGAAGGCAGAAAATACAGTTCGTTTGGTTTGGTACGTGTTAAAATTATCTCACGTAAGCTAACGTCTCAGTAAAAGACATCCAATTGGCCAATAAAAGAAAAGCTTACTATGTAATCTCATTTTCTAAGAGATCAACACTATCTATAAAATGTTTAAGCTGAAGCCAAAATCTTCTCACACGATAAAATCTTGCAAAACATGACCATTTGGCATTTACACATCACAGTTATAGCTCGTGTAATACCAGTATAATCCAGCTCAGGTCGACTGGAATGTCCTAGAGAATGGACTATTAGGGATGTGGCAAGGCCATCCCGGGATACTCCCAAATGATCCCGGTCCAATTCCACGAATTGGTGGAATAGCGGGAATTTTTGTTTACGCATTCTTGTCGCGCGCCAGGAATAAAAGGTGAGATTATATTCGACGCGATGACTACGACGAGTAGTGATGTGCACATTCGAGTTGTATATCGATCGCTTCGTTAGCACGCATTGTCATGTAAATGTCGTTACATCGCAATTATGTAATTCGATGTGTGTGTAATTTTTTAATTGAATTGTGTGGTATACGGATTACTAAATAGTTATTACGTTATTTGTACACACAATATTAATGAATATAAAATAACATGCATACAACGGAATATACAGAAAGTAGAATGTCTAACCATTATTTATTTTTACTACCTACGTATTAATGAAAAACATTAACGAAGTTTAATAAACGTTAAGCAATCAATAGCACATGTAAAAATCACGTAGGGCTTAGTAAATCCTAAAACATCGAATCGTAATTAATAATAGAATTATGTGTGTAGCAGTTATCAAGAAAAGTAAAGCTACATCCACTCCATTCAACCATTTTCAAGTAAAACCCTCTAAAGTTTCAGCGAGCGTCTACATAAAAAATAAAAAAAATGTCGGATTCCAAAGTTATTTCAATAGTGGGAAGTGGGACATAGTCCGCATGACCCAGTGCACTAGGTACTTGAACTCGCTAACGAATGAAAACATTCCATCGCCTCAACCACAGCTGTAAATCAGGTAAAACGGAACGTTCCATTTATTTTCTGTTTGCCTTAGAAATTGAATTTATATTCAGAAAGTTTTAAAGTTAATTAATGAATAATTTTGATTGGATTTTCAATTTTTCAATCATTGTTCTTTGATTGTTTAATTTAAAGTAAACGAATATTTTAATATATATTTAAATTGGAATATATAAAAGCTTTTGTAGTGATTATTATAATGCCATACAAAATTAAGCTTTTAAATTTAATGGCGGTCAAAATGAACTCACTCAACCAACTGAAACAGAAAGAGTAATTATTATCTACCTACTGTAGTTACATAAAAAAATCCATAACAACGATAAAATGAAAGCGTCAAATATAATGTAACATAATTACAATAAAATCGTCTATCGATAACGTAAGCCCATCCCTATAAGTAAGACGGATGGCCGTCACTAATGAATGAATATTACAGCCATAGCTTTTCGCCTTGAGCACACACACACACACGAAGTTCACGTTAACACTGTGACATTTTTATCGTCTTCCATCGGTGAGCCCTTTAATGTATCCGATCTGATTATATAGATTTCAAAATGTGAACCAAAATATTCATACAGAATGTAGTTTTAAAAAAAACGAGTACGTACCTATAGGTAGCCATTTAGGGTAGCTATCTAACACCTCGAGGGGCTCGTGATCTGGTCGATCGAAGGTTAAGCTACGATAGTAGAGGTCGGTCCGTGAGTGGGTGACCAAGTGACCATGCGACCATTACGTTTCGAGTTCTCTCTACGTGCCTCGGAAAGCGCGATAGCCGTTGGTCCCGGCTGTCATTGACAATTTGCCCAAAAGTCTGACAACTGAAGAGTGGTTGTCCAAGGGGTATCCTAAAATAAGTTGATCATGTATATTCGAATCAGTACAGTACTACTACTAGTAATAGGGTATTACACTCTTTTTTGAAAAGTGTCTAAATTAGATTCTAGAGTGCTAATAAACCACTGAAAAAAACACAACATTTTTATTTAATCGATTAGTGCCATAAAAATGCATTAAAATTTTACATTTTCAAATTTCGCGCATAATTTGACGAAAACGCTGGACGCAGTAGACGCCATATTGCTCTGTGGGTATGACGTCAGTTTGCTAAAAACATAATAAACGCTGATATTTTGTATGGCAATTGTTTATAATTTAAAAAATGAGTTATTTTTCTACTTATCGTTGGTTTGCTGTTCTTGAATGCAAAATATTATTTAAATAAAAATTACTTTGGTTACGAAAATAATAAAACTACAAAGTTGCTCAGTTGACATGCCGTATGACGAAATAACATGGTGGCTAGGTACTATTTCATGGTGTTCAAAAACAGATTAAAAAACTGAAATCTTTCAATTGTATTTTAAAATTTATTTTGTTGTTTCATGAACTAAAACTAACATTTTCCGACTGCATTTTGCCTAAGCTATCTCAATAAAATATTTTTAAATTTTTTCTCGTTTTTTTTTTTCGTCATCTTTTGTTTTCCTTTAATTTGCGAATACTCTAAGACATAGGTTACATAATCTGGCACAACGCCGTTTAAAAAAGGAATAAATAAGGCACGGTGTACACGCGTAAAACACACGAAGATTCCACAGATAAGTAACCCTATATAAAATTGGGAGACTTTATTTTCATTCAAGAGGTACGGTTTAGTATCAAATTGGAATATTTGGAATAAGAACCGTACGTTTTTCTTTTACGGGGTATGCAATTTTATAAGCGGATTGTGCTTGGAATTTTACTGACATCAGGTACGAAAATATGGTGGATTTTCGCCATCACTACTTTCTTTGTTTTCAGTATCGTAGAGCTATAGAACTCTTACATTACCTCATTTAGTTAGGATATCGGTAAAAATAATAATTAAAAACATAAAAAAGATCAATCTGAGAACAACCAATTTTTTTTTGTCGATTAAAAACTAATTTACTTAGAGTATTTAATATCATGATTTGCCATACATAGCGGAAGTTGCGCTGTGCAATATTTTCTTTAGCGAACTAATTTTGTGTTGATTAGTCTTACTTACGGCTAGAACAGACATCAATTCAACCTGAACTAATAACAATTAGGGTACGCCCTTAATTAGCAACTATTACAATAATTTATCTCTCTCAATTAACTCTGACAGGTGACAAGCTGTGGTGGCTCAGTGGTATCGGGAGTCGTGGGTCATGGATTCAAACCAAGGCAGGTTCTTTACTTTGAGTAAATAATTTCATCACCGCTGGTCTCAAAACGGTGAAGGAAAACATCGTGAGGAAACCGGCATGTCCTAGAACCAAAAATTCGAAGACATGTGATATCGACCAACCCACCGCCGCCGCCCGTGGGCCTGCTAGATTACAGCCCAGTCGCTCTTGAAGCGAGGAGACTTGTGTCCTAACACTGAGAACATTATAGTCTGATATACAGGGTGTTAAAGAAATTGCGTGCCATAGCTAGGAGTAGGTAGTTAGGAACCCAGGAAAAAAAATAGAAATTAAAACAAAAAAAAATATTGCAAATTCAACCTAATTTAGTACCTAATAACTTAAAATAGCAATCATTTTGTTTTCAGTAGCAAATAATGCGCCGGTCCTTATTATTCGGATGCGAGAAGTGAAGGATAAAATGACAACGCGTTCGATAGTAGGTAAGTAATTAAAGCATTTAAACAAATCAAACAATTTTAATTCTAAACGATTGCTATTTTAAGTTAGTAGGTACTAAATTAGGTTGATCTTGCAATTGTTTTTTTTTCGTGGGTTCCTTTATCGATACTGAACCTACCCCTAAGCTATGGCACGCAATTTCTTTAACACCCTGTATAACCAGCTGCTTTACTTGAAGACATGCCATGCTACTCTCATACAACTCGAGTCTCCACGAAAGAAGAATAGTTTCCCCGGAAAAAGAGATCGGAAGTAACCCTGTGTTATCCCGCCATATTTGCCGTGCACTCGCTTCAGGAACGTTCCAAAGCGGTCTGTTAAAATTTTATATCTCCCACGAGTATTGGAAGCGATATTGATAGGGTTGGCAAAAGGATTTTTCAAACCGATATAAGATTTTCGATTTCGATTCGGTACGAGTAATATCAATTTATATTGGTGGAGAGACTGAGCTGAGAACTGAAGCATTTGTGTATCGTATAGTTTCAACTTTCAATACAAAACAGATTATTGTAAATGAAGTGGGACGTGGGTAGGTGGTATTATACAGGGTGGCAAAATAGGGTTTATTAGATAGAATAGAATAGGTCTTTATTTACGTAGAATGTAGGTAAATAAAAATAAGGTGTTAAATTATAGGTTCGATTCTTCTCCATAGGTACCCTACGCCAGGGGTCGAGAGAGTCAAAAATTACAAGTTACAAAAAATTTAAGTTTTTAAAGAGCCACAAAAATTTAAAATATTATTTACATTACGAAACAAGTCACCGTTGTTATAGGTTTCATACTAAAATTGCGTGAAATCGGGGTTTAAACGCAAGGGGACCGAAAAGGGGCGTGGCCTAATGTACGCCGTTTGCAAACTCGTAATTTTTTTTATTTGATAGCTCACCAGGTGAAGGGAATACAAATAATATTTGCGTATGGAACTAAAAAGTCACAGCTTCACATCCAAAGAGCGGCATGTGGCTCGAGAGCCGCAGGTTGGCGACCCCTGCCCTATGCTTTAAAATTAGCAACTTGTTTCATTTTTCTTACTGACTGACCCCTTACCAATTGAAAAGTGCTTGTAATTGGTTTATCCTACTAATATTATAAATGTGAAAGTTTGTATGTTTAGATGTTTGGATATATATATAGATGTTTGTTACTCAATCACGCAAAAACAGCTGAACGGATATAGATGAAATTTGGCACACATAGGGTATATGATATCCCGGTAGTACGTTCCCCCGGGATAATTTACGACGTCCACGCGGGCGAAGCCGCTGGAAAAAGTTAGTTTGAAATATCTAAATTTGATTGAGTTTGAGTAATAAGATATTTGTTCTTTTTATCAAAATTCAATGCTGAAAGTGGTATAATGTAGAAATCTCAAATCAAATTATACAGGGTGACCTAAGGCCTATCGACGCTCAAACTGTTACCATAGATCCGGCCCATATTTCTGAAACCCCGTGCGTTGAGAATTTTCGTCGGTTTAAAAAAAAAAATCTGTTCCATACATTTTGACATTTGCATTTTTATACTTTTGTATAGCATCTTAGCACTCAGATAAAATCTGAATCATGCCTACACAAGCAATAGCCTAGCCTAGCCTCTTCCCAATTACGTTGTGGTCGGCTTCCAGTCTAACCGGGTGCAGCTGAATACCAGTATTTTACATGGAGCGACTGCCTATCTGACCTCCACAACTCAGTTACGATACCCATTCATCGTCATCATCATCATTTCAGTCCAAAGCCTCCCCCAGGCTCCTCCACTTCGACCGGTCTTGTGCTGCCCACATCCAGCGGATTCCCGCGGCCTTCACAAGGTCGTCGATCCACCTTGTGGGATGCCTTCCCACTCTACGTCTTCCGGCCCCATCGGCCATCTGTTCTGCGAGCAATGTGCCCTGCCCACTGCCACTTAAGTTTGGCAATTCTTCGGGCTATGTCGGTTAACTTGGTTCTCCTGCGGATCGCTTCATTTCTGATTCGATCCCCATCCCCGTCGATACCCATTGATAAGATAAAATACAATAAAATAACCATCGCCTGCCATCCCTACACTCCGATCAATATTGTAATGACAAGCCCGCATGTGACGTGTACGCGAGATGAATCCTAAGGTCAATGCCTTATTGGCACTTACATAATATATCTAAGCCACGAAAACACTGACTTTTTACGATCCAGGAACATGTTTTCTATGTTATTTTTCAAGTCTGCAATGTCAACAGACTAAGGTACGGAAAGAATGTTGGGTAAACTTCTGGAATATAAAACACTAGCAGCGCTCCGCGGTTTCACCCGCGAAGTTCCCGTTCCCGTGGGAATACGCGGATAAAATATAGCCTATGTCACCCGGGGATAGTGTAGCTTCCCAACAGTGAAATAATTTTTCAAATCGGTTCAGTAGTTTCGGAGCTCAATGCAAACAAACAATCAAACTTTTCCTCTACATAATCTATTATATAAAAATGAATCCCTATTTCCCTTGGTCACGGCATCACACGTGAACGGCTGGACCAATTTTGCTAATTCTTTTTTTGTTGTGTTTATTATTGTTAGGAGTAGGTACTTATGAAAAAAAAAAACTGTGCATAATATTATATTCATATTTAAGACAGGACAACGTCTGTCGGGTCAGCTAGTCTTCTTATTATATATAAAAATTAATCCCTATTTCCCTTGGTCACGGCATCACACGTGAACGGCTGGACCAATTTTGCTAATTCTTTTTTTGTTGTGTTTGTTATTGTTAGGAGAAGGTTCTTATGAAAGAAAAAAAATGAAAGTTGCGCGTAACATATATTCATAGTGCAGACACGACAACGTCTGTCGGGTCAGCTAGTATTAGTATAGATGTAACATAATTAACGCAAGACCTCTAATTCACAAATAGAGTCTAAAGTAATAGAGTATCGTTCCTTGTATTTTTAACTCATTAAAAGCATAATACAAGGTTTTTTTTTCAAACTAACACTGTCATTATTAATCAAAAAGTTTTGACCCCAGCATTACTTTATGCATTTAGTCATTGATCTTATTGCTTTAAAATAAGATTGAATTTTCTCTGGCTTAATCGGTGGTAGGTATGGCAAAATAGATAATTTACCAAAAAAATACCTACCCTTATTAAAAGTGACTGAAATGGATTCAGTAGCAATAAACTACTTCTACCTCAGGTCATGCATTTATTCTGTTACACCGTGTATAAATAAATATCCTACATATTTACCGGAAGAAAGTCTCGAGCGGTGAATGTACTGTTGTTATTGTACTGTCAGCGTCAGAAATAGATGAGCATTTTAGAATTTCAAGTACGAACTCTTTACCGTCCTACATAGGTTACATTTATAACCTGTGCGCAAACTGTAACCATGAATTCAGCATATCATTCTAGACACCCAAGCGTAGAAATTTTTGGTCGGTTATACAAAAAAAAATCAGCTGTTCATAGAAAAGTTGTACCTACGCGGTCAAAATTTATGGAATAACTGGTTAAAATTTTATCCTGTATATATCATACCAGCAGGCCTATTATCATTTCACTCACCCACAATTTCCACTAAGAATTAGCTTATAAAACAGAGGACGGAATCGTAGTGTTGACAGCATGTAGACAGAGACAGTAGTACTAATAAAATTCGTGCCGTCCTAAGTGCGTTGTGCGCATTACTTATGTCACGGTTGACATTCAAAGCTGTCAGTACTATACTTCATTAGAGTCGTAGCGCGCGTAAAAGGTTACCCGATGGGTTTGTTGATGTCTTACTCGCCTGCTCCAGGACTTACCAGCTTTGAAACCACTAGACCAGCACGGCTTGTCTTTACAAATAAATCAAACTGAAGTGTCTGTTTGTAACGTCAGAAATACAGCTTTTTACTAAATGCATATGAAAGTACAAATATACGGTCCCTATAAAAAAAAAAAAAAATTATTGTAGGTCAGTCTGTTTTGTCCAGCTAATCTCGGCTGAACCGATTTCGGCGGGACTTTCACTGGCAGATAGCTGATGTTATAAGGAGTACCATAGGCTTTTTGTCATAGAAGCACGTTCTCGTGGTATAATGTCCGACATCCACGCGAGCGAAGCCGCGGGCACAGCTAATTCTTCATATCATCATCTGCCCAGCCTTTTCTCAACTATGTTAGGGTCGGATTCCAGTCTAACCAGATGCAGCTGAATACCAGTATTTTACATGGAGCGACTGCCTATCTGACCTCCACAACCCAGTTACTTGGTAATACGATACGCCTTGGTCAGACTTTCGGGCTTCAGACGACCCGTAACGACTGTCAAAGATCCACAAATGACAGTCGGGACCAACGGCTTAACATGCTTTCCGAGGCACGGAGGGGTATTGGTCATTCATCTACGGACCAACCGCGGTAAGCGTAGCTTAACCAGATCGATCGACCCGTGCAGTTGGTGTTGCTTTAGCCATAAGCCCCTCAGCTAATTCTTCATATATGAACGAAAATCTAGCATCAAATGTTGCATAAACATAGATTTAACAAGATATAAGTCAGTAACTATTTAAAGACGAAAGTTAGGATGCTGTTATGTCGAGCGAGTTTGGTGCAAACGCATACTTGGATGCCAAATAGTTTTACACTCCATTAAATGCATCGAGACGTGGAAAATTTGATGGTCATCATCACCTCGTAAAACAAACATCTACCTACTGCTAAACATGTATGGTTGAAATTCTTTAGCATTTGCAAACTTGTTCTTGATTGTTATAGATGAAGCTATGTCTAAGAAACCATACTTGGGTTCACCCTGGTAAATACAGGTGATATCAAATTCATACTTTACATAATCAGCGTCCTCTCTTTGAGCTGGAATTGACCGATATCCACCACGGAATCTTTCACCGTTTTGAGAGCAGTGGTGATGAAATAATTTACATAAAGTAAAACCCCTCTCTGGGTTCGAACCTCAGATATACAATTCGTAATTGCGGCCGCACCACCACTGCAGGCTCCTTTTCATACTTTGGGAACTTAATTGCGGCCGCACCACCACTGCAGGCTCCTTTTCATACTTTGGGAACTTCAAAATATAAATGATAAGTAATATTTGAATGAACAGATCCGCAGAAGAACCAAGGTAACAGACATAACCAGAAGAATTGCCAAACTTAAGTGGCAGTGCGCAGGGCATCGGCTCATTACTCGCAGAACAGATGGCTGACGGGGACGAAAGGTTTTGGAGTGGCGATCCTGAACCGGAAGACGTAGCGTTGAAAGGACTCCCACAAGGTGGACTGAGGAAATCCGAAGGAATCCGCTGGATGCTCAAAGCACAGAACTGGTCGAAGTGGCGGTGTTTGGGGTGCCCTATGTCCAGCAGTGGACGTTTCGGCTGAAATTATAATGATAAAATATTATTTTGTCTACTCAAAGATGGAAAAATGAAAGAGTGGAAAGGGGCCCAGGAAAAAGACAACGAAGGTCAGAAAAAAATATTGTCCCACTCTAAAGGCGTTCATTGATATAATAATCTTTGTTCTTTGTAATTTGCCACCATTTTATAAGCGTAACGTTTGTTCTATCTACAAACAAACAGCATTCACGCAAAGATATATTTCATGAAAAATATGGAAATGAAAATTTATCATTCTGTATAAGGTTTCGTTACGAATGTGAGGTTCGACAAAAACACGTTTCAATTAATGATTCTTTTGAAACTCGATATGGATGTTTTCCAAATGATTTTTTTTTTGTAAATTAATTTGTGGGTTAATGAACCCCTTCAGACATAGAGGTTCATTAAAATATATTTTGCTGGAAAAATATTGATATCTGGTATTATGTTTACAGAATAAGACAGTATTTCTGAATTCATAATTCGCCTACGAGTTTGGAAAATGAAAACCTTGTACTTATTTTTCTTAAAAAAAATAATTATAAGTAGGTACACAAAATAATTAATCATACCTTTATTCGACTTTCTAAGACATTTAGACAAAACATCTGTCTTTATTTACCAGTCGTACCAACCTAGGTACCTAAACTATATTTAATGTAGTTTTTATCCCGATATTCCCACGGGACCAAGACTTATGCGGGTGAAACAGCGGGGCGCGGCCAGTTTTTATAGTTATGTCATAAATATGTCTCAGTCTGAGGTATGCGTCACTTGTGTGGCATACCATTTACGCGACTTGGACGTGGAGTTGCGGACACCAGCCCGATCTACATCTTTTAATTTTTTTTAAGGATTACCGACGAGATACATTAAAAACACCTTTTATAATTATAAAACTTGTATTCAATACGTTATCCTGTAATGCACACTAAATTACAGGTAACACAGATTCTCATTATCCAATAGGTAGGTGCACATGCTCTTATACATAATGAAAATAAGCATACCTACTGACATTAAAATAAAAAAATAAACAATATACAATACATAATAAAAGATTTTACAATTATACATGCTATTATAAAATGTTAAACTTGCATGTATATGTTACCGGCCAAACCCAATTTCAGGCCAAACTAGTTTGTCCTAGGCCAAACAGACTTATCCTACGCGTGATATGTCGCAGCCAACTAGCTTAATTAGCCATTTCGTTAACAGCCTTTGGAAGTAACGCTCGCCGGCCGCTGCCACGGCGCCGCTCGCTTCGCTCGCTCGGCTCGCGCGCTTTTGGTCACAGTTCTAACCTAACCCATTTAATCGGCGTGCCCCGGCTTAATAAACCAGTATGGCCTAGGACAAACTAGTTTGGCCTGAAATCGGGTTTGGCCGGTAACATATACAATGAAACCAAGCATTAACTTATTTTCAATCAATTATGATGTCTGACTGAGAGCTGATTTTTCAATAGTCAGATAACTTATATCTCAGGAATAAAAAAAAATTGTGTAGAAAAAATGGTCAAATTAACAATAATTATTCTCCAGATAAAAGTTTACTGACTATTGAAAAATCAGCCCGAAATGAATTAATATTTTTTTAAATAAAAAATTCTTGGAAAATAGTAATTGTGAATAGTAGAGTTATAACTTAAATTAAAAGTGATACAATACAAAACAAATAACATTTGAAGCACATCCCACACACTGTCTAGCGCACCTTAAAACATCTAGAACCGACTTACCAATCAGATTCGCTGAAATGGAATCAGTGGAGCTGTAGAACACGTCCTATGAAACTGGTATGCCTTTAGGCTAGCTAGTAAATGGTTCTCTCGGGTATTGCATTGCCTATCCTAGGCCGAAAGGTTTCGGCCTTTGACCAATAGAGCTTGGGATGTTAGGTTAGAACCAAGTTGGCCGCAGTTCATTTAGGAACCGAAAATAGATTTAAAAAGAAGCGCCATCATTATATTTGAGATTTCAATAATATTTTTAGGAGCGCAAAATATAAATTATTAGATAGACGTTCGGTTAAATACATTCATGCCTATTATTATGTTGCCTCTCTACAGTTGTAAATCATCGCGAAGTCACAACTCGACTTCAAAATTATGTATTTATTATATTTTTTAAGATTCGAATAAGATATTTTAGTATAGTATAGTAGTAGTATAGTATATTTATTTATTTCCGAGTATATGGTACATTATGATCATTTTGTTCTTACTATCAAAATTAAAGGCTGAAAATGGTAGATTGTAGAAACCTCAAATCAAATAATACAGCGTGGCAGGGCCATCGACACGCAAACAGAAATTATTTAGTCAACATATGATTCTAATAAGAATTCTCCGAAGAATAGAAAAAAAAATGAATAGAAAAATTGGAGCTCCATACATTTTCACCGCGTAGGTTACCCAATTTTTTTTTTATAACCGACGAAACATTCCATGCTTCCATTCCACGCGTCAATATCCAAGAGGTGCTTTTGAAATAAAATATAAATTACATACTTACAGTCAATTCAATAACAATGCTTAGTTTAGCATTAATTTAATCATAGTATCCTGTTATAATTTAATTACACTCAGTGCTAATTTTAGTAGCACTAGAGCCAACTAAACTTTAGTGCTATTAAAATATTATCAGCCCTTGAATCGGCGTTAAAGTCGGCTAAACCCACGGTAAGCCCTTCTAACAATAGTTAAGTTTGCATTCCATTTTGTTTCGCGTGTCTCTCATCGACATTATGACCACTCATGTATAATGAAGCGAAATCACGCCATGTTTGTATGAATTACTGAGATTACCTACCGTGACTGGCGAAAAGTGACAAAATTGAAGTTAAATATACAGGGTGATTGGAAGATGGGTGCAAAGCTTTAAGGTGAAGATAGTATAGACAATTTAGAACCATGTAAGCCATGGTTGTCTTAGACGAAGTCTTACCAAATTTTTTTTTTTTAATAAGTTTTAAAAGACGTGTTATACAATTTTTTTATTTTTTCTGAGCTTTAAATGTCTGTAAAAAAAATGTCTAATGACACAGAAGCCTAAAACATGTTTTGCTTGATTGCTTACACATTGCTTTAATTAAATAAATAAAAAATGAATTCATTTATCATTCAATTTGGCCATAATTATGCAGTTTACATTAAATTTTGAGAATTTCCGAAAAAAAACTTAAAAATTTGGTTAAAAATATTTGGTCAGACTTCGTCTAAGACAACCATGGCTTAAATGGTTCTAAATTGTCTGTACCATCTTCGCCTTAAAGCTTTGCACCCATCTTCCAATCACCCTGTATAATGAGTGCGAATTTTAGTCAAGTTCGAGGTTGGGTAATTTCTGATAGGTACGTGTTACTATGCCGTTTTTGTATAAAAAATATTTATGCTTGAGTATTTATATCAAAAATACGTATTTATATCAGGTAAATTAATTGTTTATCAAATTGAAACGGTAGGTAAGCCATTTCATACATTTTTACTGTCAAGTAATGACAGTAGTGATTTGAATATACGGACGATTTAAGTTGGTAGTTAATTTCTTTAAACAAAACCCCCCTTATTTATAAACGTTGCTTAAAGTTAAGTAATGATTAGTGACTGTTTAACTATACATTTTCTACGTTTAAATGTCTCTTGAATATAGGTAAGCAACGTCTTTAAATAAAAGGGGAAGTGTTCCTGACTTTACATGTATGTAACGTTATATCTCGTAAATATATTACTTATAAGTAAAGCCATAAAGTTATTTGTACAGTTCCAAGCCCTGTCTGTTCGTCCGTCCGTCTGTCTGTCAGCGGACTGTATATCATGAACCGTAATAGGTAGACAGTAAACATTTTCACAGAGTGTGTATTTCTATTGCCGCTATAATAAAAAAAAAAATCCTTACTAATATTATAAACGCGAAAGTTTGTATGTATGTATGGATGTTTGTTACTCTTTCACGCAGAAACTGCTAAATGGATTTGGATGAAATTTGGCACACAGATTGTTTATAACCTACATTAACATATTTGATACTTTTATCCCGGTAGTACGTTCCCGCGGGATAATTTCCGACTTCTACGCGGGCGAAGCCGCGGGCGGAAGCTAGTAAAACTATAAATTAAAGGAGGTCCCAATGAAAATACCGTGTTTAAAAAAATATAATATAGTTAGTATTGTTCGGTGGTTCGGAACCCTTCGCGTGTTTATCCGACTCGCACTGGGCCGGTTTTTTTATTTACCTACACAGTAAAAAAAGTCGGCATTTTGCAAAAATATCGATACACCGTCTGAATATTACAAGTTGAAATTGGTATCCAAACTGCTACATATTAAATAAACGTAGTGCCGAAGTGACAGTATTTATCCTAGAGCCTAGATAAACTATCATCCCGGGATATTAATATTTATCACACATAAATATTTAAGCAGCGTATATTCAGGAAAAATATAAGCGCTCTAGGGTCTAACGGATCCCGGTCGTGCCTTAATATATAGGGTCTAACGGATCCTGACACGTACCTTAATAATTTCTTCGACTTTATAACTTCTAGCCACGCACACACTTGGACTCCTAGAGCCTTTTTCTAAGAAGAAAATATTTATTAGGGCTAGTATCAAAGAAGTAGATATTTAAAATGAAGACTTACTACATTTTCTACTAGTTGTGAGATTATTTATTGGACGGTCACCAATAGAGAAAAGTACCTAACCAGGGTCGGCGCAAATAGTTGAAGTTTAGTGAGAAACCGATGTATGTTTTCGAATAAAATTTCATTTTATTACTATAATTTAATTTGGCCAAAGAATCAGAATCGCCATACAATGTGGCAATGGTAGGCAGCATTGCCAATTTGCCACGTTGCACACAGGCGAAATTTACTTAAAAGTTGGCCAATATTTTTTGAAGTGTGTTTACGCTTATAAATTCCTTATGTTTGTCTAAAATAATAGTTTAAATGTGTACTATGAAAAATAAAACTTTGTTGATATCAAATTCCACGGTAATTCGTCTTCACAGCATGGTATTTCCCTAACTTTTGTAACTAAGCATTGAAATTGAGCTTCGTAGTTATAAGATACACCCATTTAGTAAAATCTAAATAGTTCTCTGCGGCTAGTTGGAATGGCATGCTGGGAACTGCCTAGAATTCATAACCATTGTTGTTCCGTTTTGTTTAGATGACGCAAGTAGACGCAGCCTTTAATATTACAGGAAAGCTACTGATTTGTTATATGTAAATATGTGTAAAAAACGGGTTGAGTGCGATTGAGTATAAACTTTTTGACTATGAGAGCAAAAATAAAATGATAAAAGTATAGCCTTGTGTTTACAACCATATATCTTTACAATCGTAAGTAATATAAGTAAACGTTTTAGTTATTTATTTATAATTATATAAAACCTGAAACTATGAAATTATATGAATTCCGTTCAATTATTGTTTTAATCTTAATATTCTCTAAATAAACAAACGTTCAAAATTGGAATTTTTCCTTATTCAATCATTCTTGAATTTAATCACACGTATGAGTAACTAAATAAAAAGTGTCCAAGGTTTTACAGATCATTAATGGGTGGCTAATTTAGGTTACTACTTTTTAATCAGAATAAGTTCATTATCAATATTGAGCACAAATTACGCGAATTTCACCTGTGTGCGTTGTATGGCGATGCTGATTCAGCGTGCGTACCATACGCACGCCGGTCGCGTGTATTATGCACCTGACCATTCAGAAGAAAATTACTAATATGGTCACTCTATGTCCTATACAATAAACAAAGTTACATACGACGTTGAGATAATGAAAAAAGCTGCTTAGCTACCGTCGAATACTATTCCAGCAGGCTTAGCACGAGCACAGATTTGTCGACGGAAGAATAGACATGACTATTAACTAAATGATGTACAATAGTCGAAGATAGCTATGTTTTTGAAGCAGTAAAGCTTGCGAAGAGGGAGGCGGCGCACGTGAGGAAGAGGCAGTATATGCGCCATCGCGGCCATAGTCACCGCAAGAGACGCCCTGGGCGTCGGGAATCCCAGGCTGATTCCCGGCCACCGTAGGCGCGGGCTAGCGTATGGCGAGTAATGGGTAGCTCGCTATCCGGTAAGGGCGAAGCCCGGGTCGACGGCGCGTTGTGTTCCACGCGCGCCTTAAAGAAATGTCAGCACCAACTGATGGGGTCCGCAAGGGCCGATGCCTGACCCTCAAAAAAAAAAAACAGTTTGTTTTGTAAATAATTTATCTTAAGATTCCATCCATTATACAAAAAAATCTGTTAATTTGAGAAGTATTATAAAAAAGTGCTCCAATGTCACGTACTATGACAGAGTCCAAACAAAAACACGAAAACCCTTTCAATAGCAAGCGTCTCTGTAATCGTCCATGACCTATTCCGTCTCCGCTAGGAGTGAGCTAGTGACCACTGATATAGAAACCGTAAAGTGCAGGCGTGGTCGCACGCACCAGCTGACCCGGCTATAGCTAGGTCAAGTCGCGGCCGGAGTGTTAACTACGGGAATTGTTGATGATCGAAGTTTGTAGGTTAAAATTTCTGGAAGAAGATCTATAGAAACACTTTTACACCTCAAACAATCAAAAAAATGGGGTCGGTATTCGAGGTACTTTATTAAAGTCCAGAAGATCATGTGGAAACCATGTAGATTAGTGTCTGAAATGGTCTTTGGAGGAAAGAACCAAAGAGATTAATAGAGGGATCTGTTAAGTTGGTGCACATATTTGTCAGTAATAGTGTAGCTAAACTCAGAGCTTAACGAGTGTTATGCCTCGATGAACAATGGCAAAGAAAATACAGTAGAGTCGGCAGACAATCATTAAAATTAACTGAAACAAAAACATGTCCACCTGTCCGGTAAGGACCAAGCCCGGGTCGACGGCGCGTTGTGTTCCACGCGCGCCTTAAAGAGATGTCAGCACCCACTGGTGAGGTACGCAAGGGCCGTTGCCTGCCAGGGGTGCGGGTTGTTCAAAAGAGATACCGTGGCCCCTGGCACACAAGCAACTGAGGGAACACGGGTAGGTTTTAGTCAGTAAAAGTCTGACACGCCCTCCTGCTCCACCCAGAGCGGGAGAATTATTTGATGATTTCCCGACGTAAAAAAAATAAAATAGTCACATAAATCCTTGTATAGGTCATATTATCATGTACTTCAGGTCAACGGGTAGATACCTAACGTTTCTTTAATAAAAGCTAAGTACGTGCCGCTGGTGCGGCACTTACGTGCGCAGCTTAGCTAAGTCCTAGTCTAATCAAAGTATTGTATTCTTTATCTCTCGACTCCATCCACCAACATTTATATTCATAACTCATGCATTTCTTCCCTCCTCATCAAACGCCCATACCAAGCCAAATGCCCATTGTATGTTTGTAGTGTTAAATGTATTATTTTTTTTGTTATGGATTTTGTTGAGTAGATACAATAAAGCATAATTATATAAATAAATAAATAAAACGACGTCCTTGCAACTTTTCTGTCACTAGAGCCATTTCTAAAGTAATATTACATAATAAGTTACATCAGTCTAACCGGATGCTTCCAGTCTAACCGGATGCAGCTGAATACCAGTATTTTATATGAAGCGACTGCCTATCTGACCTCCACAACCCAGTAACTGGGGTAATACGATACCACTCGGTAAGATTAGTTATAAGACTTTCGGGCTTCTGAACACCTGTAACGACAAGCGACGATGAACAAACAACAGCCGGGACCAACGTCTTAACGTGCTTTCCGAGGGACGAAAGAGTCTCGATAAGTTATACAGAATTATTTTTTAGTCACCGTCCAAATTTTTCAGGGTGATAGTACCCGTGAAATTGAACAACTTTCTCCGAGGAACATGGGTCGAAATATGAAAAAAAAAATCGGACTTCCCATACAAAATCGACCAGCTAACTATTGATTTTGCATGGGAGGTCGATTTTTTTTTTCATATTTCGACCCATGTTCCTTGGAGAAAGTTGTTCAATTTCACGAGTACTATCACCCTGAAAAATTTGGACGGTGACTAAAAAATCAGCCTGTATATAGTCCCATCCACGAACCAACCACAGCAATCGTAGCTTAACCTACGATCGACCCGGACAGCAGTTATTATTTAGCCACAAGCCCATCCAAAGTAACTAGTAAGCATCAGTTTATAATTGTCCCACTGGGCTTCTGCACCACATCCTACAGGGCAGTACACTATGCTAATTAAAATTACAGTTTTTTCCCCTTTTTTTCAGTAACTAGAGTTGCGTGTTCCTGGTCCATATATAAACAAAAAGAACTGTTTATTCCCTCCGGCACTTGAGGAATGTTACGGAAAATTCTACTAATTGAACAAACCAGTAATTTTTCAATATAATTATGACGTAAAAGAACCTTTAGAAATGAACTCACGCGTACTAAAACCGAAACTTGGCTTTTCCTTATAATTTACTCGTGAATAAATGCAATAATATTTTCAAACAGTTTTATTTGTAATTTAGACATATAATAAAATTGTAACAGGCCGATGTCTGTACATTAAAGATATTGAAGAAAAAATAGTATGGGGGTCTTTATTAGAGCAACAGAAGCCAAAACAACGGTTTTTAGAATTTTTGTCTGTCTGTATGTTTGTTACCGCATCACGCAAAAACCACTGCATGGAATTGAATGCAGTTTTCAATGATGTACCTATTCCGAGAGGTCTAACTTAAAAAAATAGGCTATATATTATAAAAAAAAATGATTATCTACTTGATTCTAAAGTCCACGCGTATGAAGTCGCGGGCAAAAGCTAGTTGAAAAATATAATTAAATTGCAAAATACCAGGTACCTGTGTTTGTGAAATACCTACCTAATGTAACTTAGTCGACATTCACACGGACGTAATAAAATCGCGGCGGGATTATTTCGCGCACTGAATTTTCAACTCTCGGTATTAAACCGAGAGTTGAGAATTCAACAGAGTGCATCTCAGGACGTCAAAAATCGAACATTGTGCTTTACTCAATGTTACAGTGTTATGAAATGTTATAATCTTTTTTGTTATGCTTTTTGTCGTAATTCACGCAACCCTTCACGACACAACGTGGCATTTGCTTATAAAATTTACGACCGCTCCCGAAGACAGCCGACGACATGACTAGTTCACAGCGGTTTAAGCAAGACCACGGGCCAACGTTCGAGGCGTCATTGTAACGTGCGGTCCGCCCAGTCCTTACGCAGTAATCTATTACAAGTCAATGGTTTTACTCTTCGATTTTTAATCTATGAAAAATTCCCGCCGCGATTTTATTACGTCCGTGTGAATGTCGACTTACTGTAACTACAAATAACCTTTTATCAAGAAAGTTAAGACACTGAAACATTTGCTAACATAGAAACAACAGTATTTACCATTATCGAAAGACGAAATAAATGTCATTAGAGTAAAGCGAACTAATCTAAAGACATCTAAAATGGTACTTGCAGAATTTATCCGCACCCTCTTAAGGCCCATAGTATCCTCATCTCCCGTCTGAATACTAAAGCACAACTGCCGCCCGCGCCCGCGCAGGGCACCTCTGAGCCTTTATCTCAAAATGGGGATATTCCTTGGCAAATGTTGATTAATTTACAATTGTGCTCTAGCGATTCTGTGGTACCTCTAACTATCTATTTTTCAGTGTATCCAAATAACGAAGCCGTTTAGTAGGAGTATAGAATAGAAGCCAAAATATTGCGTGTTGCAAAATATTTTTTTACAGCAAAAGTATTAACCATACAAAAAAAGTACCCTCGGCAAAATGATCTATATGAATCTATAGCAAAATCATATATTTTTCGAATCTTCAAGACAAGCCGTTAATGAGCAGTACGGTTCATAAAGTGACCGTGTTACGCTACCAAACGGGACTTAGGCCCTTAACAATATTGGCGGATTTCACAGACCCTTAACTTTTAAGTATGGCTGAATAAGTCTTTACGAAAAATCTACCTGATCCGGTCCCATTTTTCTGATATGCTGGGGTGCTTATCATTACCCAATCGTGGTTATCAATCAATCTGCCCAGCAATTTGCCAACTATGTTGGAGTCGGCATCCAGTTTTACCAGTTTTAAATACCAGTATTTTACATGAACTGCATATGTGACCTCCACAAGCCTGTTACTGGGTCAAACTCAAAGCATTTATTTCAAATAAACCAATTACATGCACTTTTGAATTGTCAAGGTCGGTGAGGTAGAAAGATGAAGCTAGTTGCCCATTCCAAAGCGTAGGTACCTATGGAGAAGAACGGGCAAGAAACTCCATGGACACTCTTTTAAAATCATGATATTGTTACAAAAAGTTGGTTACATCATTATGTTGAAATTATCAATGTGAGAACGATGTAAAAAGACGTGCACAATATAAGCGTCCGTAATTAAAACAAAAATGAAATAACAATTCAGAAATTAAAATAAGCCGTGGGAGCTAAGAGATGACCAGTCAGTCCCTACTGGCGGCGCCCGTAATACAATACCCCCTTGGTAAAGACTGGGTTGTCAGACTTTTGGGTTTCTGACTACTCGTAACGACTGTCAGAGATCTACAAATGACAGCTGAGGAAATTAATGAACATAAAAAAATTAAATGAAATAATAATAATCCCTGCCGTTTGGGTGTTTGGCAATATTTTCGTCAGATATTTACAAGTTTGTATGCAATGTTTTTTCTTTCGTAACTCTCACGTAGTTATAGATGTAAACTTTGGTCTAAACGAAGAAATACAATTGTTTGCTACAATAAATTTTACGTATTATTTACCAGTTATTTTATGATCTGTTATTATCATTTTTCTTTCATTTTAGTAGGACCTATGATTAGTTAGTATAGGACAAAGAATGTAACTCACATTTAGAGGTTACACAAAACATGACAAACGGTGAATAAACCAATTATTTCTTCACAGTAAATTTTCCTTGTTTATTTCACTTTTGTACTTATTAATGCATGAGTGGCGATCCTATGGCCTTTGAATGCTTATACAGGGTGTTAAAGAAATTGCGTGCCATAGTTTCAGGGAGAGTTCAGTATCGATAAAGGAACCCGTAAAAAAAATAAAAAATACCTTTAAAAAACACGGAAAATTATCATAAGATGAAACTAATGTAGTACCTACTAATTAAATAGCAATAGTTTAGAATTGATTAAAAAATTGCTTAAAATAAGTTTTTATTTTGTTTAATTGCTAATTAATTCCTACAGTTAGGTACCTACCGACTATCGAACGCAATTAAATACCTACGCCCGAACACTTCGATAACGCCGGGTGAAGGATAGGTAACTAGGTACTAGTTAGTTAGTATGTACTAAATTAGGTTGATCTTGCAATAATTTTTTGATGTTTTTTTTTTATATTTTTCCTGGGTCCCTTTATCG
The DNA here is from genome assembly GCA_947359405.1 of Antitype chi. Lineage (NCBI taxonomy): Eukaryota > Metazoa > Arthropoda > Insecta > Lepidoptera > Noctuidae > Antitype > Antitype chi. The sequence goes on from OX375823.1 coordinate 5,830,585, forward strand.
ATACTGAACTTACCCCTAAGCTATAGCACGCATTTACTTTAACACCCTGTATACCTATAACCTAGCTGCTACCTAAAGTATTTAACAGATACCTAGAATATTAATATCTTAGCTACACCAGCTGCTCTCCACCTTCTTACCATTTCCTGAGAAGATTGCCTCTTTGTATATTATTTTCTTTGCCTGGTGCAGCCAAGAATGCAACTGAATTCGGCCTTGTATACCTAATTATGCAGATGTAGAAGAAGGATCCCAGGATGTATTTTTTTTTTGAAGGTGCTCTTCGCTTTCCATAGAGTTTTCATTTCAAACGTATTATATCTTACCTGAAACAAACAAAAGCATTCGTAAAAATAAAGAAAAATGTATTCAAAAAAGAATGTACGGTAAAGTATTAGTTACTCTTTTAATTTAGTTCCTAGTGTAAATAGGTATGTTAGTTTTATTTTGGTAATAGAAACAAGTTAATAAAATGAAGCCATTCCAAAATAAATTGAATTTCGAATTAAATTATAGCCAACCATAGATAACGGCATCTTGAAATCAACTGACTCCATAAACGTTTTAATTGTCAAAGATGGCCACGGTTTGAGTGGGAAAAGATCTAATTATTCGCTGGCCCAATTATATTTTTGGCCAAGAAGGGTAGAATTATATCATTAGCAGTTAACCGCAGAAGCTAGAAGAGAAACCCTTAATTTTGGGGCATTACTTGGAGTCTAATCAGGACTTCCCCATGCGGGAAAGTACATGGGATTCATATATGTAAGTACCGACTTAAAACAAAACGCGATATAACTTTAAGTTCCAGCCAAAAATTCTGAGACAGTTTTTGCATTTCCAACTTTATTTCGATTTTGGGTAAACTACTATTACAAAAATTACAACTAAGCACCGGACTAAGTTGTCAGTTTTGTAAAAAGAACTGCATTTCTATACATGTTAGTTTCTTAATTCACAAACTGGCTGGGTGGATTAAACCTCTAAATAAAAACCTTGTTTTGTTACAAAGGGGTTGGGGTCTTATTCTGATTGTGTGTGTATGCAACACTCATTCCATTATCTGATGATTATGGAACTACGTAGCAAACGTTCCTATATTTTTTCGTGTGTTAAACCTGATCTAAATAAAGACCTTGTTTTGTAATAAAACGGTCGGGTTCTTTATTCTGATATAAAGGTGTATGCAACACTAATTCCATTAACTGAAGATTATAGAACTTCGTAGAAAACATACCTACTTATATTTTATTTTTGTGTTATTCAGCAATTTGTTTCAGTTTTGTTTTCTGGCCTTTATATTACAATAGTGACCACTTAGAATATAAATATTTGACCCTAGGATTATATATTGCACTGTTAAAATTATTGTCAACGCTTTTGTAGTTAGCAGAACTAAAAAATAGAAAATAAATAATAAAATAGATTAAAAAATCTAAAAATAACGCTTTAAAAACCAAACTAAAAAAGCATATAATAATTTCAAAAAAACCGTGGGGTGCTTACACTAAATTTGGCAGACGTCAAAATCATAACTTCATAGACCTAAAAAAAAGTAAGTAAGTATATTTTTTCTTTATTTAACTGATAAATGATGACTCAATCTATTCAAATATTACTTTCCATTCCTTTCGCTTATCTCCACCATCATCGATTGACAGGCATAGACAACGAGGCATTGTATCCTAACTTCACAAGGTAGGAACAAAGGGAACCCTTTGCCAAGCCGCTGGTAACGTGTTTAATGTGTCTACACCAGTGGTTCTCAAAGGGGCGATAGTTCTTAGGTCTAGACGACTTTATAGTTCTCTAACAGTATTAGTGGCTAGGGAATATAAAACACGAATTATTTCGGCGTAATTTTCTTTGAGAATAAAAGTTCATTGTTTCGTGGCGAGTAGATCTTTAGATAGAGTAGAGCTACATAATATACCTCTCATAGGTTTGATGAATTTTGCAACAATTGTGATGTTTTTAGGGGTCTACTTGAACCTTATTATTATTAAGCCTCCGCAGTCCGTCTGTCTGTTAACGAGCTGTCTCTCATAACCCGTAAGAGGTAGAAAGTTTAAAGCACAGAGTATGATTGTATTTCTATTACCGTTTATCCTACTAATATCATAAACTAGCTTTCGCCAGCGGCTCCGCCTGCGCGGATCTTTCATCCCCTATTTAACTCCTTTGGGGGTTGAATTTCGAAACATCCTTCCTTATTCCTTGTCTACATTATAAAGGGAACCTCTGTGCAAAATTTCAGCTTTCTAGGTCCAAGGGTTTGTGTTGGGCGTTGATGAGTCAGTCAGTCAGTCAGGACTTTTCTTTTTATTTATTTAGATGTGAAAGTTTGTGAAGATGTTGGATGTTTGTTAGGTACTCAAAAACGGCGGAACGGATTTGGATGAAATTTGGCACACAGATAGATTTAACCTAGATTAACATTAAACTAGTGACATAATAAAATTAAAATAAAGGCAGTCAGGCGCTTACCTTTGTGCAAATTATTTCATTTCACCACTGCTTTTAAAATGGTGAAGGAAAACTTTGTGAGGAAACCGGCATATCCTAGAACCAAAAATTCGCAGATATGTGACATCTAGGAACCTCTCACTGAGAAGGCCTGTGTCTCAGCAGTGGGAACATTATAGGCTGATTATGCTACGTCAAATGGAATGAGACCGAATTCCAAAATCGTTTTTCAAATTTCAGATAAGACAAGACCCAAAAACATGCGCTTTGTTTGAGCTGTTCCATTTTCAAAACAGCCCTAACTTCAAGTCTTGCCGAAACAGATCTTAACCTGTCTAAAACTTTGACATTCCCTGCCCCAACGTCCACAATAAGGTGTGACGTTCAGACAGGCAGGAAGGGTGACGTCATAAGCCCATTAGCACTAATGCTACCCATACAAGCACACTCATTGTTTTATGGCCGATGATGGAAGACGCTGTTAAGTGCAGGTGCAAGGCGCTGAGTAAGCGGTGTTTGTACTTATTTATTGCTGTGTATCTTTTGTGTCAAGTGGCCTCATTATAAGTGTAGCTTATGCACAGTAAGCTGGCTTCGCCCACGTCGATGTGGACTTCATGTTTTTTTTTTTGGCTGGGAACCCTAATTCTTTTTCTAAAATCAAATGAGCCTTAAATTACTCCTTATAATATCAGCTAACTGACAGTGAAAGTCCTGTAAAAATCAGTTCAGCCGTTTCAGAGAATAGCCCGAAGAAACAGTCTAACGGATTTTTTATTTTATTTTATAATAAGTACTGTATACGGGCTGATTTTTTAGTCACCCATGTTCCTTGGAGAAAGTTGTTCAATTTAACGGGTACTATCACCCTGAAAAATTTGGACGGTGACTAAAAAATCAGCCCGTATAGTTTCATAATTATGCATTTAGTAAAAAGCTGTTTATAGTGCTGGCTAGGTCACTTGCTAACAGTAATTCTTGAGAACTATTAATTAATCTATGTTTTTTTTTACTGTTAATATTCCTGATTCTAATTTGAGTATGTAATGGCAACATCGCTTATAAAGTTTTGAGGAAAATTGTTTCATCATTACAATTGGAAAATGGCTTTGCTTCTATTGCTTTTAACTTCAAAACAAAGAGATTAAGGTGATTCTCGCTACACACACGTTGACGCCACTTAGAGGTCATTTCGACAATGAATATAATATACAACATAATGATGACGTTTATCACTCCGTTCATGCATTCGTTCATCATTCAGTTACGACTAAAAAAATATAGGTGGTTTCAAACTTTTGACAGGTAAGGACCTAACGTCTCAGTGCTGCCACCTTGTGAACGTCACTTCAAAATTGTTACTTGTGAATCAGTATTAAAGGTAGTGCTAGTTATTTAATAGGCAAATGGAAAAACTTACAAGGAAACAAAGATCTTTAGAGAAGTGAGTAGGCGTTTAAAACATTCATGAAATGATATAAGGTAAGTAACTCTAACTCTAGTACAAAATGAAGTACCTACCCACATAATTCGTTGAAATCGGAAACCTTTCCAAGAGAGCCCTCAAAACATAATTCTCAAAGATTTTTCTCTTCAAACCCCAAATATTCTTAAAAGTATGCATAAGGTAAAACCCTCCGTATAAAACGCAAAAAAAAATATTTATGGTTATGGCACGATTTAACCAGAGATAATCTCGGTGAACCTGTGCCACCGGCCACTTTTTTATACGAAGCGTGTCGTCGCTGTAAAACTGAAATGTTTTTTGTCACCGTAAGCTGACGGTTTTTGTGAAATTGTTGAAAAAACTTAACTTTGAATCTGAATTTTTGCTTTTAAAGAAACTGTTCATTCACTTTTATATAAGTTTAAAAATAATACTGTTAATTCTACTTCTATTATCGGAAGAGTCATGAGTACGGGATGTCAATTGACAATGAAACGCAAGTGTGAATTTGGCGCGCTTCGACAGAGTCTATACTCCATTTGAAATAAGATTAGACTTTACTAAACCTTTTTTACAGTCCAATCAACCGAGTTTGACTTCTATTGCGTTAGTGGCATAACAAATGGCAGCTGCAGTAAACAGTTGGTATTGTAACTACTTTTTTGCTTTTATTGCCATCCTTATGCCTACGGTATAGAAGTCAGAATCGGTTGAACTGACTGTAAAAAAGGTTTGTTTAAATGTCTAATCTTATTTCAAATGGAGTATAGCTAGCCTGACGTTCGTGCGAGTCGATGAGAATGCTACAGCATCGCCTGGCGCAGCTCTCTTGACCATTGAACATCGTACGGACAAAAAGTGCCGAGAAACTGTCCAACGTATCGTTTTATAAATGTTGGCAAGTTCTACTGTAACATAAAAATCAATCATCAGAATTTTTTATCTCGCCGGAAGACTCCAGCTCCAATCGGCCTCCTTGTCCCGATATACAGGGTGTCCCAAAAGGTTACGCAGCTGGGAGGGGGGTGATAGGGGTGGTCACAAGGGTCACCAGAAAAATAAAAAAATAAATCCACTCTTGGTATTTAAAAAAATAAATGGCATTTTTTTTTAAACTAAAAATTTTACACCTTGTGGGGCTATTTTGCTAACTGTATCTACAAATATTGCTGTATTAAAAAATAATGCTGTTATGTAATCGTCAATAACTCTTTATCAAATTGAAATAAAAAAACAATACATATCTAACCAAGATTTTAAAGAAAATTAAATTCTTGTTAGTTGAAAAAAAAAATATAGTTTAAAAAAAATGCCATTTATTTTTTTAAATACCCAGAGGGGATTAATTTTTTTATTTTTCTGGTGACCCACTTCCCAGCTACGTAACCTTTTGGGACACCCTGTATAAATAAAAAATGTTTATTTACGAACTAGTTGCCTTTATTGGACTGATTCATCTGCTTGTCACTCAATTTTGCTTTACGATCCCTCACCAATCTACTAGTAACTACCGTCTCGTTACTCAAAATCAAAGGCATTCCATCCGCCCAGAATTCTCAGTACAGATTCCGGTTCAACGGACCGATTTTTAATCCCCTCTAAGCCCAGTTGGCTGTAGACTTCATAACATTCTAGACGAGTAGGTGGCCATCCATAAATTACGTCACACGTTATGTCAGAGGAATCATCTAAAGAAGGGAGAAAACTCAAAACTTTAGCTCTAAGTCTAACGAAAAACTTTGAAATATTACCAACTCTATCAACATTATTATAGAATTGAATTCAGAAAGGTCAGGTGTGTAGTACAATCGCAATCGGCATGTGTGTATGACCAGAGGCCCTAGTGTGAGTTTCTATTAACCATCTTATGTAAGGTTCTGTAGTTGCAGAAACTACAGAACTTTGGAAGCCCTAAGCCCATGGGCAGGAGTGTATGTATGATCAGTAGAGATCGGATATTCGGATGCATATTCACCTAAAGTTGAGATTTTGGCTAACATGGAATGCGCTTTTGTATCGAAAAAGTCTTAATTTAGGTAAGAGATTTGTTTATTTTTTGTTTTAACTAATACAAACCACCCCTCCTCCAGTACATACACATATTTGTATCGGGTTAAACATTAATTTTAAATTAATACACATCTGAATAGTTATGCAATCCAAGAATCCCGGGGTTTTTAATAAATATTACAAATAATTTACAAAGCCGCTTCCATACTTTCATAGCTAAAATTTATCTTTAGGTAAATATGCATCCGAATATCCGATCTCTGATGATCAGGCTCACAAATATGACAAACCGTGACAAAGACCGCCGGAAGCTCAAGATCATGAAATTCGTGTGAAGTAATTTATGGCTGGTTCCTACGTAGACTACTGACCTAGTAATGCTGCTGACACTTGTGAACTGTTCTTAACATACAAGGAAACTAACGAAGACAATTCAACTCCACTTCACCTGCACGCCGCACCGTGGCCATTAGTCTGATTTTTCTTAGCACCCACTCTGTGCCCTAATCTGGCTCTGTTTTATAAAGCTGCCTGTACATTAGGTTGGATGTGTAACTAGAATTAGCGTCACAATTTAGCGTTAGGTATACATAGTGTTGTGTGTCGTAAGGCAGCGGTGCGGTTAAAACGAAGATGTAGTGGCAAACATTGAAAATATATATAGATAGATTACATGGTTTGGTCATGCTGAGAAGCTGAGAAGATGAATGAAAGGCGACCAGATTACAAGGTAGTCTGCCCTAGGATATAATGATTAGTTTAGTGATGTTTTTCAAAAAGGAATTATTATTTTTTGGGTGGGAAATCATCAAATAACTTCTCCCGCTCTGGGTGGAGTGGGAGGGCGTGTAAGCAGGTGAGTATTACACGCAACCGGCGAGCGTTTGGTGGTTTGGTTTGGTGGCGTTTGGTGGTTTGGTTTGGTGGTTTGGCGTTTGGTTTGGTTTGGTAACATATATACAAATAAATGAAATTGAATTGTCCGTTTGCTATGTCAAAATAATATCTAGCTTTTGACTAAATGCACACATTCCTCAATATCAGGCTGGTAATAGATAAGCCTTATTAAAATCACTGAATTAAGATGTCGACGTCTGAAGAACTCATCGCATTATTTAAAAAACCCCTGACCCACACAAAAACTCTAAAAAGTAAAAAAATAATTGTTATTGGCCTTTTAAGTAGTAGATAATATTTTGATCAAGGCATTGTCACGTCGGGGGACGGCTAATGAAAATGCTAACCCTCCTCTGTTTGGCATTAAAGTAATAGAATACCAAATTTCGACTTGATCAGACTCGTGGAAGATGCTCAAATCCCTTCATCAACCAGAAAAGAGCTGATAATCTTCAAACAGCTAAACCAATTTTGATGAAACATGTCTAAGAACACTCCCGACAAATTCACCTTTCAAACAAAAAAAAAAACAAAACCAATCGGTTCATCGGTTCGGGAGCTACGATGCCACAGACAGACACACACACACTCTCGCAGACACGTCAAACTTATAACACCACGTCGTTTTTGCGTCGGGGTTTAAAAAATTAATGTGTCACGAAGTTTACTGCACTTTTAGCATCCCAAATGTAAAGGCCGCTTAACACAACACAAAGTAATTATACACGCCCGGACTCGCCCATCTAAATTTATGAGAGAGATGCCTTATTTAAGTCAAATTAAGCTTAATGAGTGGGCTCTTTCGAAAAACTTGGTACACTTAATTATCTGTGCTTTGAATCTACTTTCATAGTTGATCGTGGGCGAAGGCCATAAGGAAACGGTACGACAGTTTTTACTTGGTGTAACGTTAAAAAGTTTTGTTGTATCTTTTGCATATAATAGCATTGTCGTCTGTCGGTAAAAAATTAGGTTGAGATAGACAATTCTTCATACAATTCGATTTTTTGTGGTGTTAGACAAGATGGCGTATTATACACACTTACCTACCTAAAATGTTTTGAAGATGTTTTTAATTTGGTTTGATGGATATTCCAAACTTTTAATTGAATAGGTAATTCTGGATATCTTTGTCATTATAGGTATGCCAGCCAGTCTGCACGATTTTTTGCAGTAAATGCCGAGGCCATCTAGTTTAAAAATGTTGACCATAGAATTGGAATTCTTAATTTTATAATTTAATTTTTTTTCTTACACCCATATCTTTTGGCGTCTAAGGAGTACCATCAGGAGTAGGTAGTGTCAGAAATGTTTTGATTGACGTAAGCTACCGAAAAGCATTTATGTCAATCCTGTTGAAAGTAATTGTAGAATTGTTGAAATGCGAAACGCTTTCACAAATTCTACAACATTCTTAACACTTTGAAAACATTGAACAAGTCAATAAGTTTTAAAGAATAAGGCGGTGATTTCTTGAAAACACTCAAAAGGGTGGTTTTTTAATCCAGTGTATCTCTATAACCGTAAATAATTTTGAGAGCAAAAAATATTATGATATTTTCAAGTCTTTTTTGCATACAGTGATGGAATTCAAAACATAATTAAACATACTTTAATGCATTAAAAAAATCATCAAAGTCACCTCTTAATTATCTTTAAAACCGATTTATCCCTTCAGTAACAATTATAATTATAATTCATAATATACCATAAAATTCCAAATGCCATTGATCCTGCATCCAATGATGGATTATTTATGATTAAATAGTTAATATCTAATTTTATACGATTTTATTTGAATTTTTACGACAATGCTTGCTCATTTATTATTTGAATTTATTACAACAGATTTTAACCCATATCGGATCGCAATAAGAACTATTATCGCTCATAACGACAATATTTAAAGTTACCAGGGCCTTAACTGTGGTGTTTCATCCCAGCTCTTCTCTATAGAAAACAATCAATTGGAACCATAGATTGGAACCGTGCATTTTACGATATTATAAGTGCCCATGTATTATGTTATGAGTGTTTTTTTTGTTATTTCTGCTAGAGATTGCTACTCCTTTTATCTTAGCGGTCTGTACATTGTAAGGCAGAAGACGTTTTAAGGCTGTTATTCTAACTTTTCGTTAAAGCTCTATGTGCCGGGTTAATCCATTGGTATTCTATCCGAGTATCGGTACTTCTGATACGAGTCTAATTAACATAGTAAATATCCTGATCGGATAATAGTACCGTTGACGTCGATCGACTTGCTAATGAATTGACGTTACCAAATGTTGGAGCTGGGACTTTAAATAGATAGATGCGCTGAACTCTGATTAGATTGAAGTTAACCTTTTCACCGCCACAGCGCAAACGCATCTACGTCCCTCCCATGCCAAGCCACAAATTCGGCGCAAATATGTAGGTACCTACAAAAAAGAATAGGGATTACAAAATTTTATCGAAAAACAATTAATCATTGCTTTTCGTCTTCTATTTTTACACGCTTTATATTAGCTTCACTTGTATATTTGTTTGTTTGTTGGTTTGTTTGTTTGTTTGTATGTTTGTATGTAACCGACTCCTTTGAGCGCGATTTTGACCCACTTTAAACGGTCAGATTTCATTGAAACTTTGTAAACTTGTCGAGGACCGATGACAATTCAATAATTTAAAAAAAAATTGAGAAAAAAAAAACACGTTTTTGTAGTTAGCAGAACTAAAAAATTTAAAATAAATAATAGTTAAAAAACTAAAAACACGCTTTAAAAACCAAACTAAAAAAGGAGAAAACAATTTAATTCAATTAAAAAGCGTGGGGTGCTTCACATTAATTGATTATAAAAATACCTCAAAAAGCACCCCACGCTTTTTATTTGAATTAAATTGTTTTTTAAATTAAATATTACTCGTAACACCATTCTTTTATTTAATTTGACCCTAAAATGTTGTTTTCTTGTCGGCATTAGCCGACGGTGGCGTGATGGGCACGTTTTCATCGGCTATAGATACCCGACGGTGGCCATCAAAAGGTGGATGCTGAAGAGAGCTTCAGGTCTACAAGTACAACAAGAAGGGTTGGGGAATTGGGTTATCATAAAATGACAGGCTAAAATTATGACCCTATACGAGTAACTTGGGGTTCCGCACGGGTCAATCCACTAGGATAAGCTACGCTTGCCGCAGTTTGTCCGTGGATGGGTCCACTATCTTTATATACGAAGATCCCTCCATGCTTCAGTTTGGTCCCAGCTGTCTTTCGTGGATATTTGACAGTCTTTACGGGTCGTTTGAAGCCCGAAAGTCTGACAACCAGCCATAACAAAGACTTACCTAGTAACTGAGTTGTGGAGGTGAGATAGACAGTCGCTCTATGTAAAATACTGGTAAGTATTCAGCTGCATCCGGTTAGACTGGAAGCCGACCCCAACGTAGTTGGAAGTTCCAAAGGAAGTTACTCGTCATCATCATCTGCCTAGCCTTGTTCCAAGTTGGAACAAGGCTAGGCAGATGATGATGACGAGTAACTTCCTTTAACTTCCTTTTTTTTAAGAATTTGAAGGAGAAAAGTTGAATAGAAGTATAGAACTTTACTAACTTCCTAAACATAAGCCCCCATATTTATAAACGTTGATTAAAGTTAAGTAATGAGTAACGTTTAAACATCTCTTAACTTTAAGCAACGTTTATAAATAAGAGGGAAGATAACTATACAAAAGTAATTTTACATATTAAGTAATTAAATATACAGGAAAAGTTTTTATCCAGTGCGCAAACTGTAACCATGAATTCAGCATATCATTCTAGACCCTCCAGCGCAGAAATTTTTCAACGGTTATACAAAAAAAAAACAGCTGTTCCATACATTTTGACCGCGTAGGTATTGCACTTTTCTATGAAACAACTGATTTTTTTTTTAAATTTAAAGAAGGCGAAAAATTTCACTGAATAAAAACTTTTCCTGTATAGAAATACATACTAGGAGTAATTATGCGTACTTCTAGTTATTAGACCAATTTAAATATCCGCACATAAGTAAGTCAAGAAAATATTCAAAACATTGACACCACGAGCATTACAGACACCACGGTTTTAGTGACACACCTAACAAAATTAACTCTTTACCTAATCGCTTTGCATTCAACAAAATTCATCCATAATGAACGAAATGTTTGTCTCAACTTATACGGGCTATTTGATGTCTCCCCGATCGCCGGTCTGTCCCACATGTGGGGCCAGTTCTGTTCAAACGTCCGAATGTCCACAGCGTTCCCCAGTGCGCCGCAAATCGATTGCTTCCGACATTTGCGATGCAACTGTTGCGTCCGTTACCACTTTGTGATTTCCGTGTGGTGACTATTACGTTAAACTACTTAGGGCTAGTAATGCATTGAATTAATAAGTACTTAGTATTGGCAATTACGCTAAAATGGAATTCGGCTGGACACAATCATCTGCCGCATGTCAGACGACCAATGGGCCAAACTTACGACCCAATGGGGCCTTCAACATTGCGATAGTCCCAGACGGAGATGGCGGGATGTCAAAGTCAAAACATTTACATATTTCAAATAGGCACTTAAAAGGCACTTTTGAACGTCAACATTTACATTAAAATAGAATTGATTCTAGTCGCCCCTTCCAAAATGTAGTTTCGTATGGAGAAGAATGGGCAAGAGAATCCACCGTTACTCTTTTAAAATGTTTTAAATGCAATATTTAACATAGTACATTCATTATACAGGGTGATTGGAAGATGGGTGCAAAGCTTTAAGGTGAAGATAGTATAGACAATTTAGAACCATTTAAGCCATGGTTGTCTTAGACGAAGTCTTACCAATTTTTTTTTTTTTAATAAGGTTTAACAGCCACACTCAGAAAGCCACATTAAATTAGTCCTAATGAGTACTTAACTAATTAGCATTAAATCCGTTAATCAATGGTACATCCCAGAGACATAATTTAAGCGTCCATTAGCAAATGACAGATTTAAGTATCCGTAGGGCGAAGCATCTCCAAATCTTCATATCGATATCATGTCGATAAAGCCTTGGTGTAGCCATATTTAAAAACAGTTGATATTAAACGACAAAAAAGTTTATATAAACACGTTGATAACTATTATTCGTAGTAATATAAGTGATAATCAGTTCTTTAACTGTAATTTTTGACTAAAATACAAAGCGAAACAATTATTTTTATTTAAATAAGTTAAAGCGTTTGCCACCTTTTTGGTATGGCATCATTGCCATCTGCCAATGTCAAATCAGGGAATATTTTATTATTGTTTTGTTTTCGTTTGTGTTTCATTCACCAGGCGAGAACGTTTTGTGTTGTGAATTTTAAATTATATATACGTGATAATTAAGATCTTGGGAAAAAATTGGCACCTACCATTTAGTACCTGAGCATTTTAGAAAGTATCCAGATGTTCACAGCAACTCGGGATTTTTTGGTATTTGTTTATTGCTTGAGCCTAGTAATAGAATTAATTGTTTAATTATTTCCGAAGATCTTTGTCGGCGCCTATTGATAAATATATTGGTGTTCCCTTTTAGTTCTTTATTAATACTTTTAATAGTTTGTAATAAGTTTCTGCAGGTATTGTTATCGGCACAAGATGTGTTTCTATAGATTTCAAATAAACAACAACCGACCCAAAACATCTGTTGAAAAACCGTCATCCTAACACTTTCGACACTTTTTGGTGAAACATAAAATAAAAGTATTATTATTTGATTAATATATGCATTTTTATTTATAAAGGAAACAATATTTAAGTAAAAAACCTTTCAACCAAGGCTTGTCGCACTGTAAAACCATTACTGTAAAACCATTCTTGAATAGAGTATTTAGTAAAGGGATCAGAATAATCTCGAAAATACCGCCTTGGTCCTACTTCTCTATATCTTCTGGCATAGTCCACAAACTCAATGAAGTCGCTAAATCAGTCATTATTGCTTTTAAATAAATGCAAAAGCGAATTCACTGGTAAAAATAAAAATATAACCTCAATCGTAACTGTAAAAATCAATCATTAACAAGTTAAGTAAAGGTCTTGCTGTACTTAACTTTAATTTTCATTAAGGGCCACTAATGAACCGTTAACTGACTCTGGGAGTGAACTTTTTTTAATTTTTACTAAGTAGCACCCTAAGTAACCGTTAGGGGTCTCTGAGTGGGGCTGTAAAAGACGTATTGTACAAATTTTTTATTTTTTCTGAGCTTTAAATGTCTGTAAAAAAAATGTCTAATGACACAGAAGCCTAAAACATGTTTTGCTTGATTGCTTACACATTACTTTAATTAAATAAATAAAAAATGAATTCATTTATCATTCAATTTGGCCATAATTATGCAGTTTACATTAAATTTTGAGAATTTCCGAAAAAAAAACTTAAAAATTTGGTTAAAAATATTTGGTAAGACTTCGTCTAAGACAACCATGGCTTAAATGGTTCTAAATTGTCTGTACTATCTTCGCCTTAAAGCTTTGCACCCATCTTCCAATCACCCTGTATAATTATGTGTGAAAACGATGCATCCAGAATAAAATTACTATACCAAAATAGGTAAAAGGAATGAAACTGAAGCAATACAGATAAATTAATTTTATGTTAGGTAGATACATGGTGCTCACATATTTACAAACATTGTAAAAGTAAGTAGTATTTTGTAAGTAAGTATACGATTTTCCTAGAATACTAACAAGTAATATGTCAGTGATGAGCTGGACTCCTTCAACAAGAACTGGTCCTTAGCAGCTTTAAACAGGAATAAGTGGAAAGAGAGAAGGGACGACTTTGCACTGCAGTGGGACCTCACAGGCTCTTAATAATGGGCATATGAAACAAGTTGCTTTAGCAAATTCATTTAAAGCTGTGAGTCCTCCGTTTTGATATTTTCGAGGTATCCAGTAAATAAACGATCTGACTTTTGGTTGTTTTAGTGTGTTGTTGAAGATGACTGACACGTTCTAAGTATCAGGAGCTTGGGCCGGGTCTGCATCCTCTGGCACAAACCACGCGACCCCAGTGCTCGTTGGTAGATGTAACATGTCTTCAAATTTCCTTCAAAGTTTTGGAAGCAGTGGTAATTAAATAATTTACACAAACGAATGTGCCAGTCAGGGTTCGAACCTACGATTCGTAACTCGCGGCCGATTCATCTTTGGCCACCACTGCATAATATATTGGAAAAAAGGGAAACACATATTCTGTAGTAGGTAACTATCTACATCTCAATCAGGTACATCATTCTGTCTGCTCATTGGTTTAATCTGTATTCCTAAAATTCAATCCCGAAATGAGCGTATCAACTGCATAATATTAATTAAACTGGCTCATAGTTCTCAGTTCTGAATAATAGTCCGTGTAGACGATATCGCTGTAAACCAATCTGCATTAAATTATAAATCACAATTGATAACGATTTCAACTACATACTTCGTGGTTGTGATAGTTATATTGGCAAAATAAATAGGTTTAGTAACTAATGTGTCATTTTATATCAGCATGTAGTGTAGTGGTTTTTTTGAAGGGTCCCTAACTTCTCTTCAAATAACTTCTCCCGCTCCGGGTGGAGCGGGAGGGCGTGTCAGACTTTTGCTGACTAAAACCCACCCGTGTTCCTTCAGTTGCCTGTGTGCTAGGGGCCACCTTATCTCTTTCGAACCCCTGGCTAGATGTAGTGTTGTGGTTGAGATCCGCTCGTGGGTAAATGATAAAAGCCGGATAGGTCAATCGTAGGCCACTAACCGACCGCGGAAAGCGTAGCTTATTTCCGCGGTCGGTTCGTGGATGGGTGTCTATTACATATCGAATCCCACCGTGCTTCGGAAAGCACCTATTCACTTAATTATTTACTTATCTATTAACAACGAATTTATTTGACACAGGTTTTAAGATTGTTTTGCGTTTCCGCAAGGGTTTCCCCTACTCCCACTTACTTACTCATGTCTAAATACGTCTATGATTCGGTTTTACGATCCACATAACAGCAGCCGTTGACAATACTACACCATCTTGTCATTAAGGTCTCCAGTGTCATCATAATCATTAAGCATCGACTTAATGTTTACGAAGCCATGCGACGCTTCCTGTCGCCATTATTATGAAACACTGGCTTCTGCCCGTGGTTTCATCCGCGATATTACTTTCGTTAAGCGGTCTTTCTGGCTTTTTTAACCGACTTCAAAAGAAGGAGGTTATCATTTTTTTTTAATGTATGTTCGGGCATAACTCCGTCATTTATGTTCGAAAGATATTTATTCCGAAATGGTCCCATTTAAATTTCATACATAACTGATGATGAGTTTCGAAGACAGACAGCAGAACTCTTCAAAAAATTACAGCAAATCAACCGCGATTGCTGTTATTGCATAAATAGGCATTGTTTTGATTTCATTGACTTTGCCCCAAGGATGAAGAAATTTTGAATTGGGGTAGGTACTAAAACTACAAAGTAAAAAATAACTTTAATTTCTGAAGGCGGTGACAATTTTTTGACAACAATATATGACAACATACCTATCCAAAGACACCGACTTCCGAAATTAAAGTTATTTTTTACTTTGTAGTGTTTTTTAGGAAGTCGATTGTTTTTATTTTTCACTTTTTGCTTGGCTCCGAAGGGTCCGTAGAATGATGTTAAATAGGCTATAGCCTTCTCCAAGAATTGATGTTTGATACGCATAAATATTTTTTTACATCCGATTTGTAGTTCTAGACAGTAAAAAACAGCCAAACTCTTCAGAATTATTATATTTTAAGTACTAGCGGACCTGACAAACGTCTTGCTCCAACAGCGCCATCTACCGGTCCAATTGTGAATCTAAACCAACCAGTTCTTCCGAGTCAAACACACAAAAAGTTCATCAAAATCAGCCGTTTAAAGAAGTTCAGTACCTAACATACAGACGTACAGAAGAAATGAATACTATAGATAGATCACAGTGATATAATTGTCGTAAATGACACATTTATACGTCGTTGAGACGTTAAGGATGCAAAGGATCTTGAGAGATAATAAAACTGCGAAGTGCGAGATACAACATGCAATTAGGTTTTAGTATTGTTCCAACTTTGTCTTGCGAGTTCATGACCTCTGCTTGTTGGGTTCCTATAATAGACGGATGGTTTTTGGTGAAGAAGTAGAGAAACACATCTGCTGAAACTAAGAGACGCCAGCGTCTTTACACGCTTTATTAGCTTCACTTGTATGTTTGTTTGTTTGTATGTAACCGACTCCTTTGAGCGCGATTTTGACCCACTTTAAACGGTCAGATTTCATTGAAACTTTGTAAACTTGTCGAGGACCGATGACAATTCAATAATTTAAAAAAAAATTGAGGAAAAAAAAACACGTTTTTGTAGTTAGCAGAACTAAAAAATAGAAAATAAATAATAGTTTAAAAAACTAAAAAACACGCTTTAAAAACCAAACTAAAAAGGAGAAAATAATTTAATTCAATTAAAAAGCGTGGGGTGCTTGACATTCATTGATTATAAAAATACCTCAAAAAGCACCCCACGCTTTTTAATTGAATTAAATTATTTTCTCCTTTTTAGTTTGGTTTTTAAAGCGTGTTTTTTAGTTTTTTAAACTATTATTTTTAAGACTGCAATGCTTTTTACACGCTTTATAAGCTTCACTTGTATGTTTGTGTCTTTGTTTGTATGTTTGTTAGATTACATACTAGCTTTTGCCAGCGGCTTCAGCCGAAAATTTACCCAAGGAAACGTACTATTCGGATAAAAAATATCGTATCCAGCACCCTAATTGCGTAACACGCGATTAATCATAATCGGTTTCATTTTGACAGTTAAACAATATTCATTGCGTTATTTACGTTGTTGAGCAGATACATTTTTCGAACATATGAAGCAATGGTTTAGCCTTCTGTTTCAACACGAAACCAATTATGGTGAATCGTGAGTTACGCAATTAGGGTGCAGGTGGGCCAAGTTTCATCCAAATCCGTTCGGCCGATTTTGCGTGATTGAGTATCAAACATTTAAACATCCAAATTTTCAAATTAAATAATATTAGTAAGGTATGATTAGGTGGAAGCAACGTTGCGTAATTTTTATGGAAAGCATAAGCAGACGGTCTTTTGTCGCGTAATTTTCAGATAGTGTCAGTACGCTGTGACTAAAGCTTCACATCTCTTTAATATTGTCTACCATAGCATAATCAGGGTATAATGTCCCCACTGCTGGGCCACAGGCCTCCTCTCTGTGAGAGGGACTGGGCCGTAATCCACCACGCGGGCCCAGTGCGGATTGGCGAATGTCACATGTCATCGAATTTTTATTTGGTTCTAGGACATGCCAGTTTCTTCACTACCATTTAAAAATCTTTAAAATATCCGAACGTTAAAAATGTTAACTCAACTATTTTAAAATAAACGTACCTAGTTTGCCCTCATTCCAAATTTTAACCTTTGGAACACACGTGTGAATCCGTTGTTTGTTTTCACGCCTATTTTTATCTTCAAGTTCTATTTCTAAAACTAATCAAGAACAAACAACCCATTTTTTTCACACGTACGTATTCATTCAAGCCAGTATCTACACCTTACTGCACGTAAACTGGCCTCCGGCCTCCTTGGTAGTCAAAACACAAAAATGTATGAACAAAACAATGCTGCATTGTTCCGACATTGTATTGAACCCACATCTGGCACTGTACAATGTAAAAGTTATTAAAATATTTATATTGTCGTCGTATGCCCCATTGAAGTAGGTTAAGGGGGCACATAAAATGTAACACGGTTTGAATGGCAGCGTAGGCGCGTCTCGGCTCTCAGGGAACACAATATGGGACAGGTTACTGCAGAATTTGCCTTCATATCTGACAAAAATACTAAAAATACACAAAAATACTAAAATGGAGAAAAGAGTCGAAAATTCAAGATAAAAGTTCCTAATATTACAATACATGTGACCTAAGTAGTCTAAATTAAATTGGCGCCAATTTCAAGCCGTGCAATAATGGACTACTTAAAGTCACACGTATCGTATACTATTTTATAACACATGTGACCTAATCCTATAAACCCACGCTTCTGTGTAAAAATGGACTACATAAGTCACAGAAAAGCGTGACTTAAGTGCGGGTGTAGGTCACACAGTGCTATAAAAAACCCTAAAACCCTTCAAATAAGCAGTTATCATTAATATACAGAAAACCCAAGATACACAATCAGCGTCTCAAAAACATCCACATAATTAAGTTAAGCGTGTAAGGTTGAATTTAAAAAAAAATGTGTTTTATCACAACTATTGACCTCTGACGTATAATCGGGGACAGTTTTGAGTGTTAATTATGTTCTAGACTGTGTGTCTTGGGTTTTTGTATATCAATGCAAAAATTGAAGAATTTACCAATTTAAGAAAAAAAATCTTCCAATGTAGATTTTTTTTTGGTCTACTGTTTATATAGGTAGTTCAAAGATAGAACTTACATTGGTAGAAAGAAATATCTCAATGAGAAAAACAAAGGAAAACTTTCCTCAATGCAGTTTTCGCAATCCCATAAAATTGCTTATTCAATTGATCCAAAAACCCTTACTATGAAATAACCTTTATACCCAAAGGGTCCGCAAGAGACCGAAATGAGAGCATCTATGCCATAAGGTTTGTCTATTTCCATAAAGATTTGCGAGATTCTAGTGAATTGGTGGTAATCTGATCTTATGAACCGCATTATGTCATCATAGAATACGTTATCCAAATTCTTAGTAATCCGTTTGCACTGATTAAGTACTAGCGATCCGCCACTGGGGATCTACTCTCTAGGTAATTCAATTCAATTCAAAATCATTTATTTCAATCCATTTTAGATCTTATTTGAATAAGATTAGCAATAAAGTTTAAATTATAATCATAGTAAATATAAGTAAAATAATTAATTCAACAGTATAAATAAAAACAAAATTAAAATTTATAAAATTAAACTAAAATCATAAAATTAAACTGAAATCAAAAAATTAAATTGACTAATGCTCGGTTCCTCTAAACCAAGACGAATCACTTTGATTACCAATGGTAGCATTTTTTAATGTCAAACTGGGCGTTTATATAGTGTCGTAAGCAAATTTTACCCGTCATAGCTATTACCTTAAGGGAAAGTCTACTATGCAAAGTTATTAGGTATAAACTTCATAATTGGTAAAGATACAGGAGTCTCAATAATTGTAACTAACAACTGTCCGTAAATTATAGGAATCGGCTATAAGTCCGTCAACGAAGATACGGACCCATCCGAATATAGTTGATTCGTCAAAACAAGTGTCAAAACTGTCGGACCGGTAAAAACACATCGGGCGTAGAGACAACGGTCAAATCGTGTTGTCATTAATTCTCAGTTCACGCCTAGAACCAATCTTATGTCCGTAAGAGATACGGACTAGGAAATGCCCGTAAATTCCGCTGAAACAATGGAGAACGTGTTTAGGGAATAGACAAAACATCAAGATTTCTTTGTCATATTTAAATTTTATATGCATGTTAACCATCCGAAATAATTGTTCTAAATGATGGTGAAAGCCGCATCAAAATCCGTTGTGGAGTTTAGAAGATATAAGCGGCCACACAGACCGACACGAAAAGCGACTTTTTTATAAAATGTACACACAGCTCCGCTAACTAAGTAAGTGGCTACCCCCTCCAAAAGCCATGTGCGTTCAAATCCGTGCAATGTTTTATCTTGCTAAATGCTTGACATTAAGTGATTATAAAAATACCTCAAAAAGCACCCCACGCTTTTTAATTGAATTAAATTATTTTCTCCATTTTTAGTTTGGTTTTTAAAGCGTGTTTTTTAGTTTTTTAAACAATTATTTATTTTATATTTTTTGGTTCTGCTAACTACAAAAACGTGTTTTTTTTTTCATTTTTTTATATTTTTTTTTCATATTCCTGACAGCAAACCCTTTCATTTGATACCCATATCATGGGGGTGGATTTCAAACAGCCAGTCCGCCATCTTGGGGAGGCCGCCATATTGGATTTGTAATGACGTTTCTTAGCTAGGGTCATTAGAACTCAGAGCGTGTGCAAAATTTCATCCTATTCGAAGACCGGGAAGTGGGTCAAATTAAGATTCCAAGATTTTCTTACATACATAGTTAGTTACAAGTGAAGTTAATATAAAGCGTGTAAAATAGGAAGCGCTAGAAATATTTTAGATTGACATAAATTAACGAAATGTCACGTAATCTGTCATATCGTCTCTGCATACAAACGTTTTATGAGATCGTATACATCAAACGTCGTAGTTATAACTTGAGGGTAGGGATTAATATTATAAAGAAAACGTGAGTAAGTAAATTAATGGATACCCTCAAATAAAATAGTCTATCGATTAGTCAGAGACATAATTATAGGTGTAGTGACTCGGATGATAGTCGATGAAAACTTGATCGCATTTCACATAGGCTCGCTGGCTATTTCGTACAACTACGAAAAGCCACTAAGAGCTACTATGAGTATGACGACGTTCGGTATTGCGATGGTTCAAATCCAAGTCGAAACAATAAAGTATTTTTGAAGTATTCTGTAGATTATTCGAAACGAATTCAATGTTGTAGCTGTGTAACATTTTAAAAACTTGAGGGGTTAGCACAGACTGACGCTGTGTGTACCTATACATAAAATGTATCTCGTATATATGACATACAAGCAGCTGTTGCGTTGCCAAGATTATTTTATTACTTTAAATCACCAACATAAATCTCTAGAATTTTCATTCTGAATATCTCTTTTAGGTTATAAGACAGCATTTTGCAAAAAGGAATTCATTATGGCTGCCATATTTCAACTGAATTTGCGTATAACAGCAGTAATTTTACACACTGCAGCAACTTAATTTTTGTAAGCACTTTATTTCGGAAAGTTTTAAGTATCGTCGTTTTTAAATTTTTAAAGAACGAAGAGAGCATATTTTATGGTTAGTAAGTTGTTTTAAATTAAACTTACGTCATATGATTTTATTTAGATATACACTGAAGGAAGGTGAAGGAAAACATCGTAAGGAAATCGGCATATCCTAGAACTAAAAATTCGAAGACATGTGACATCTACTAACCCGGACTGGTAGGCCCAGTGGACTACGGCCTACTCCCTCTCACATAGAGAAGGCCTGTGTCCCAGCCCGAACGTTATAGCCTGATTATGCTTATGCTTATACAAGGTGTAACTTAAATAACGCACAACCTCTGAAGTGGTTATTGTACTCATAATTATCAACAACTTTTACTATGGGGCCAAACCTGAAATCGCGAAAAAAAAATCAGCTGTTCCATACACTTGTATTCACATAACTCGTCAAAATGTAAGGAACAGCTGATTTTTTTTTCGCGATTTCAGTTTTGGTCCCATAGTACAAGTTGTTGATAATGATGAGTACAATAACCCCTTCAGAGGTTGTACGTTATTTAAGTTACACCTTGTATATGTCACCGTGAGATTCTGAACACCGTTAGTTTATAATCTATCTCGCGAGATTATAAGCTGTCGATAAATTGTGAACTGCACCATACTGCTTACCGACCGAATAGGTTAAGTTAAGTTAGACCTGCGACCAAGTACGCGCGAGCCGAGCAAGCGAAGCGGGCGGTGCCGCGGCAGTGGCCGGCGAGCGCTACTTCCAAGCTGACTATTTAGGAATAGCGCAAGATACTATCTGTCGCCGTGTTCCGTGTGGTGCCGGACGTAAAAGAATAGCACCATCCCATTTCTTCCCGTGGGTGTCGTAGAAGGCGACTAAGGGACTTACTAGAGAATGGGCAGCAGCGTTCTTTTTGTTTTTTTTACAACCATACTGCGATCACCAACCCGCCTGCCAAGCGTGGCGATTATGGCAAAACCCTCCTTTTGGGGGAGGCCTATGTCCAGCAGTGGACGTCTTTCGGCTGAAATGATGATGATGATGATGACTATCCGTCTTGATACCAGTTCACAATTTGACGGACAGATTAAAAACTATCGAAAAATAGTGCGTTAAATTGTAAATGGTTTTTGCAGTTTACAATTTATCGACAGTTTATAATTTCACGAGATAGATTATAAACTGTTGATGTTCATACTGTTACGGTGACATATACACTGTAAACGATCCTACTAATATCAATCAAGCAAAAACAGCTGAATGGATTTGGATGAAATTTGGCACACAGATAGTTGACCTGAGACAAAGGCAACTTTTACCCCGGATCGCAGACGAAGTTGCGTAGAAGGCTATTCAGTTATTCTTATAGCGGTACAGCCATACCATAAGTGGGTACCATAAAAAAAAATCATAACAATAGAATTAGTTCTATACGACACAACAAAAAATGGCCAAACTGCCCCAATAGCTAAAGTATCGACAATTACTAAAACTGTGCAAGCAGAAAATATAATAAAACAACAATAAATGTAACGCAACACGTATCAGACACACAAATTGTTCTTCAAATAAAAATTATTGGCGAAATGTGAAGCGCAACCGCTCATTTAGGGGTCCGTTGGTATACCAAACTAGTATCTGCCGCGACTTCGTGGGAAATTTCTTGTTCCCCGATCCACGCTATTACTTCGTTTTAGCTTTGAATTCTTTCTGACTTTTTCTACTTTTTATTCGGCTCTTAAGCACACGGACGTAATAAAATCGCGCAGTGGATTTTTAACACCAAAATAAGAATCCAACAGAGTGCAGAAGGGACGCGCGTCTCAGCGCGTCGAAAAAATACTGTGTTCGATTTATATTTACGGCACTAAGCAATGCGTTTAAGATCCAGTTCGGGAATAAATCTCGCTGCGATTTTATTACGTCCGGTGGAACCTGGGCTCGGGTCATAGCTTGTAAATAGTCTAATACTAATAAGTAATAATGCTTCATCAAGAACGGACTATCAAATGCAAAAAGAATATTTCAAATCTGATTGGTATTTCCAGACAGTAGCGAGTTCAAACAAACAAACTCTTCAGTTTTATTATGACTATGTAAAGATTTAGATATTATTTTAATGCCTACGTTTTATTTTCCTCCCGTATATAATGGTAGTATTTCCGGAGTAAGGTTTTCTGCATTCAGAATTTTGCGGTCTATCTTGCATGTTGTAGGAGAAATAAAATATGGCGAGATTTTCAAGCTGAGTTTTGTGCTGGAGATTTTTGTAAAGCATGCCATGGGGCCCGTTTTCGTTAAACCGTTTTGATTAGTCGATAAGGACCGATTGCGGTGTATGGTGAACCGTTTGCCAGTTGCTTTGAAGGCTCGTTTTCATTGGTCATTCCCATTGGGTGTGTCTCCGTACGCTTTATACGAGCCTCGTTACGACCGATGAATGTCATTAGTCGCTACGCCCGCTACGGAGATTCCCCGCAGATGGCCGGTGTACGTGTAGGTGTAACGCTGTTATCGACTTATGACTTTCAATAGTCACTACCCCGCTGCGTGAAAATGAAGCATTAATGATAATTGTGTTCCATTCCTTCCGCATCTTTTATTGCTTTAAGTTCATTATCATTTGCCTATGTTTTTCCCAACTGTGTTAGGGTCGGCTACCCGATACACATGACTACCAATATTTTACATGGATCGACTGCATATCTGACATCCACAACCCAGTTACTGGGTAATACAATACCCCTTGGTAAGACTAGTTGTCAGAATTTCAGGCTTCTGATAACCCGTAACGACTGTCGAAGATCTACGAATTATAGCCGGGATCAACAGCTTAACGTGCTTTCTGAGGCATGGAGGGGTCTTGGTATGTAAAAATTAATAATGTGCTGGATCATTAAAAATGTAGATCCGCAGATACGGATCCGGATACGGATCCGGATTTTAACTTTTTTACTCAATCAGTGTAGGTGCGCGTGACCTTGAAATGTTAGTTGACGCCACTTGACGCTTTGCGTAACAGAATATGTTTCGACTTGCGTTGCGCGGGTTTTTCATTTGTTTTGTTTATAGTTTAGTGTGACACTGGGCAGCATAGATACCAATCCACCTTAAGCGTAAATTAACCTGATCGATCTACCTGTACCGTTGTTATTTATTAGCCACAAGTCCCTTTTGCTTTAAGTTCTTACAAAGAATTCTCATAACAAGAATCATCTTAGATACGATAAACACAAGCCAACCTTAATCGGATCATATTCTTTAGAAACGTTATACTGAAGCTTTCAGCATTTTATTTCAAGTCCCGCTTAACTCTCAAAGCTTTGTAGAAAAAATACCTCGAGACGGGAATTTGTTTCTTTATACTTAAGACCTTTTCTAGACATAAATGACTTAACATCTAAATTAGGTTTTACTTTATTGGTCATTTAGAAAAAAAGTATCCTACGTTTAGTAAATTGATAAGGGCCTTAAACACAAACTCTAACCAACCCCCTTATTAAAAACAAGGTTTTTCTTTAGTTATGGTTTGAACCATCGAGCCTGTTTTTGAAATAAGAACCTAACTAAAATCGAAATACAGCTCCTTTTACTAAACTGACAACTAAGTCCAGTGCTAAATTGTAATTTTCTGTATTAAATTACTTTACCCAAATAGAAGAAAAGTTGGTAATGCCAAAACTGACTGAGCGTTTTAGGGTAGAACTAAAGTTGATCGCGTTTTGTAATATGACGGTAAGCATTTATTTCAATTAAACCATTTAGAGCCACGTGTTTATTGTCAAGGAGTCTGTCTGTCAACAGATGAAGTTAGTTGCCCCTTCCAGCGTAGTTCCTATGGAGAAGAAAGGGCAAAAAACTCCATTTAGACTCTTTTGAATCAAACTACATTACACACATACATAACGTCACGCCTTCTTGCCGTGGGGGTACGCAAAAACAACAAAACGCCACCTGTTACGATCCATACTCTTTTACCTCGTTTTCGCTCACGTCAAACTATTGATACATCAAATATTCTCAATTATTATAATATCACTAGCTTTGTCAGCGTGAAGGTCGCTAATTATCCCGTACTACCGGGATAAAAAGTATCCTATGTGTTAATCCAGGTTATAAACTATCTGTGTGCCTCATTTCATCCAGCTCCGTTTAGCTGTTTTAGCGTGAAAGCGTAACAAACATCTAAACATCCAACCATACAAACTTTCACATTTGTAATATTAGTAGAATATTATAGGCTTGCTTTAGCATAGCCTTTATAGATAGACTGAAGATTATTTTAAGTAGAGTATTTTTCAGAATAAAAATGTCAGGGCGAACTGCACAATTCTCTCTGCAGGAATAGTTTTCTACTTTAGCTATTTACGTTACCTGCGAGTTAAGGAAAAGTTTGGATGCGGGAAACTTCAAATGCATCAGGTTACCTCCTGCTAAAGTTTACATAGTTAATAGTCCTCCTGCTCATCATTACTTAAAGTAAACATCGCTATTTTCGTTCTGGTTTCTCTAAGTATACGAGCTAGCTGTTGCCCTCGACTTCGTCTGCGATTCAGAATGAGTAGCGTATGTCCTTCATGTCCTTCAGCGTAGCATGACCAATTCTATCTCTATTATACTAAAAATAGACAAAGTTCTATACAACTTGACATATCTTCTGCCCAAGCACGGGGTGACACGTAGACTCCCGTTTCTATGAAGACAAAGACTTAAACAGTTAGGACTTAGAATGTTATTATTTCCATAGCAACGAACAGGTAGTCTAGTGATGTGGGTAATGTAGATGCGCTAAGGTACCTAGCTTCATGAAATAGTCATTCGATGGAGTTCAATGACTGAACTTAGAGGGTCGTTTTGATGATTTTAATTAATATTCTGGAAATACATACATGTTACGGTTGCGACACATATTTGGTTCAACACACAGCCTGGCATTGACCTGTCAAAGTCAGAGCATTTATTTCAAATAGGCACTTAAAAGGCACTTTTGAACGTCAACATTTACATTAAAATAGAATTGATTCTAGTCGCCCCTTCCAAAATGTAGTTTCGTATGGAGAAGAATGGGCAAGAAACTCCACCGTTACTCTTTTAAAATGCTTCAAATACAATATTTAACATAGTACATTCATTATAATATGTAACGTACCAAAATAGGTAAACAGAATCAAATTAAAGCAATACAGATAAATTAATTCTGTGATAGATACATGGTGCTCACACATTTACAAACATTGTAAAAGTAAGTATACGATATTCCTACAATATTAACAAGTAATGAGTCAGTGTGTGAGTTAAAGTAATCACTGAGTGTAAATCAATGTAAATTGCAAAAAACGCAAGAACCATGGCGCTTCCCCGTTAAGTATACCAGCTGCTATCTGCGATCCTGGATGAATAATAGCCGTTCAAAATCAAAAGTCATTTATT
This sequence comes from Antitype chi, assembly GCA_947359405.1. NCBI lineage: Eukaryota > Metazoa > Arthropoda > Insecta > Lepidoptera > Noctuidae > Antitype > Antitype chi. The sequence continues at coordinate 5,856,719 of OX375823.1, forward strand.
CAAACTAGGCTGAGAGTCAGCACTTTTTGAACGTCAAAATTACATAAGACAGTCCCCAAAAAACGCCCACCCATCGTTCATGCCCTTCAGGTCAAATTACCTGTGCACCTGTGTGCAAAATTTCACCCAAATCTATTCAGCTGTCGCAGCGTGAAGGCGTGACAAAGGATAGGCACGCATTGGTACACAGATAGACCATAACTTAGGTAAAGACATAGGCATATTCATATTCATCCTGGATCGCAGAAGAAGTCGCGAGCAATAACTACTCGTTCATAACCTTCACAAAATAAGCAACGTACCTAAATATTAACCTCACTCTAGATGATGGTCTATGGTGTAAAAGCCTTCCAGCAAACCATTATCTTCGATCACATTACGTTGCAAATCAAAGATCGATTTCGATCTGAAAATCTTTTACCGATCAGGAGTGAGATTGCAGAATAATGCCTTTTCTTCTCGTGTGGAAGATAGCTATTAAATCATTTTTACATCCCTGCTAAACCCTCTCTGTGACCTATATGTCTACAGGAATATAATGATAAATTGCACCGCTTTTGTTATTATCCAGAAAATGCTACCCTACTTTATGGATATTCGACACTATTCTTAAATCCTTTGCGGATTACCGGTTTTTATCATCCGGGTGTTTTATTCTTTCTAGATCTTTTACGATTCTTATATGTTTCTTTTCCGTTTCGGATCCAGGTTTTTCTTTAGTACTTCTTCTCTTATGCATGAAGTTGTTGCTCTTAATCAAGTACCCATGCGTCTTTGTCAATTTATTAGTAACTACTTTCTGAGTTTATCGTGGACTTTACTGACATTGGTGAAGGAAAACCATAGCATGATGAGCAACCGTGGTGACTAACGCTCGTGTCTTCTCTGTATGAGAAGCGGTCTTTGCTCTACAGTAGGTCAATAATAGACTGGTACTATTATATTATATGAAGAATTGCCAAATTTAAGTGGCAGTGGGCAGGGCACATTGCTCGCAGAACAGATGGCCGATGGGGCCGAAAGGTTCTGGAGTGGTGACTGCGTACCGGAAGACGTAGCGTTGGAAGGCCTCCCACAAGATGGACCGATGATCTTGTGAAGGCCGCAGGAATCCGCTGGATGCGGGAAGCACAGAACCGCTCGAAGTGGAGGAGCTTGGCGGAGGCCTATGTCCAGCAGAGGACGTCTTTCAGCTGAAATGATGATGATGATGATTATATTACTAGCGTCTGCCCATGACGTGGTCTGCGTGAAATTTCTTGTTCCCCCGACCCACCCCTTATGCCCGCGCTATACTTAATTTTAGCTTAGTGTTATTTCTGACGTTTTTTGTGTTTGCTGGGCTCCTATAAGTCATAGCGTGACGTTGTCCAGAATTGGGCTAACAAATACAAGCAGAACTTTTCAAATCCGAGCGGTAGTTCCAAAGACAAGCACGTTTAAACAAACTCTTTATATAACACTATAGATTATTATATTACCTTTATAAAACTGTACAATATAAACCAAAATACAATGCCAGAAGATTACTCTTTTTGTAAAAGCAACTTAAATATAAGGTAAGAAAGTAATCCTTCCTTTTCTGAAGGTAAAGCGGAACAGGAAACAAAGGATTTAAATAAAGCAATAGAGAAAACAGTATCTACATTTGGAAATTAAAATACTGAAAACGAAAAGGAAATACGAGCAGAGACAATAGGGTATTATTACCTACACCCATTTTTTTAAAGTGTCATAATTAGATTCTAAATGCTAATAAACCACTAAAAAAACATTTTTTTTATTTAATCGATTAGGGCCATAAAAATGCATAAATTTTTTCACTTTCATATTTCGCGCGTAATTAGACGAAAAGGCTGGACGCGAGGGCGCAATATTGCTTCTGTGGGTATGACGTCAGTTTTATGTGTAAACAAATGCGTTGATATTTTGTATGATAATTGTTTATCATAAAAATAAAGTTATTATTCTACTTATCGTTGGTTTGCTGTTCCTGAATGTAAGATATTATTTCAATAAAAATTACTTTGGTTACGAAAATAATAAAATAACAAAGTTGTTCAGTTGATTAGTTACAACAGCGGTATGACGTAATAACATGGCGGCTACTATTTTATGGTGATCAAAAACAGATTAAAAAAACTGAAATCTCTGAATTGAATTTAAAAATTTATTTTGTTATATCATAAATTCATGAACTTGAACCAAAATTTTCCGACTGGTTTTTGCCTTAGCTATCTCAATAATATATTTTTAGTTTTTTTCTGATATATAGTAAAATACCCTATTTATGGTTATTATTTGCAAAAGCTACCTTCACCAAAATTGCGTAACACAGAATCTGAATTATTTTCGAGGATTTTGCTAATCCATTGCTTCGTATGTCCGAAAAATTTGTCAGCTCAACAACGTAAATAAGGTAATGAATGTTGTTGAACTATCAAAATGAACCTACTGTTAGTTACTTTTATTGATAACTAATAATTATTATCAATGAGAGTTTCAATAAGTTTTATAGCGACATCCTTAGTGTTGATTGAGTGACTTTTAAACTGTAAATTTATAACTGTTCGAAGGAGAAAAATATTAATTGTGCGTAAAAAAAAATCATAATTAGATTTATTAACTTTGAATAGACAGTTACTTCACTGAAGTGATATGAATAATTTATTTGGCTGCCGAGTTGTGCAATTTCAATATTTATTTGAGTAGGTAGTAGGTAGGTGCAGTCAGGGTAATTAATTATTAAACAAATTGACACTCTACTCCATTTTACTGCGTTAAAGCTATTTCATACAACTGTCAAAAATCATAGTTTGTGATTTCATTATACGGTCAATTTAAGATTGATAGTGAATTTGGTTAACCATTAATTTCCCTGAATTTGCATTCAATTATGATGGATTGATGGATTGAAAGCGATATGCTGGAAGCACCATCGTTACCTACATAATATACAAGACTTAATTGTACCCTCTCTAGAATTCCCAGACTCTCGGATTAATAAAATTGCTTACTTACGTACGTTTTAACAAACACAATTTTAGTAAGTTACTTTATAATTAAATGGCCATATTATTAAAAAAAATTAAACTGCTGGTCTTAAAATAATATGTACAGGTAGGTATATAAAAAAAAAAAATCATGAGGCATCAAATCTTTCTAGTACGGCGGGTTGTGCTGGGGCGGCTGCGGGTGCGGAAAACCTCAAACGGCGCAAATATTCCAATCGTATTGGAACCTATATGTTCAAGACGTTTGGGGTTGAAACTCTAGGGCCATGGGGTCCGAGTTCGCACTTAGTTTTCCGAGACATTTCTAAGTGGTTGGTCGACTCTGCACGTGACCAAAGAGCTGGCCTATTTTTCGGCCAAAGAATCAGCATTGCCATACAACGTGGCAATGCTGCCAGCCTTTTGGGCACTTTTCCCATTGACAAAGATGCGGACGTATTATTTGAAGCCTTATAATTATTTTCTATGTATCCTATAATTATATTGTTTTACTTTATCATTTGTTATCATCAAGTGAAAAAACAACAGCAATTTGTGACTTTTCATTAAATTATTTAAGAAAACTCATCATTAATCGGAAAACCAATAAGTAAGACCATGTTCGCACGAGTGGTGATAATATCGCGGTGGATTTATCGCACACTGGATTTTAAATACTCGGTGTTGAACCGAGCATTCAGAATCCAACAGAGCCAGCAAATACTAGCGCGAAGAAAAAATCTTTTTAAGTTTTTTCAACGCGACAAGACCTATGTAACCAAAAGCCCTTAAGCCCAACTTATAGACTAACCCAAAACAATTTCAAAAAGGCGAACCTACCTAATAACAAAACTGTTATAGTGATCCCAAAGCTTGTTCTAGAATAACAGAGCTTCAGATCAAACGAGAAAAACCGCGTGTAAAAGCCAGACAGGCTGTAATACCGCTCTCAGTATTCGTCCCCGACGTCGTTTGACTAAAAACTCGTTACTAGCTATCTAAAACAGACGGCTTCCACGAGACTCGACTCGATATTGCATTATCGAGACAATGATCGTTTGTAGACGGTAATGGACGAAGTCGCTGTTCCTAGTTGTGCTATCTGCCTGTTTATAGGCAATTAGGCCCTTTTTGGGCAAAAGTAATAATTGGAAGTGTTGAAGAAAGTTTGTTAAGGCGCTACACAAAGCTTAAACGTAAGATAGCGTAAAACGGTCAGTTTTTTGTTGTATAGTTAGGCGTATTGGAATATGTACAAGCTAGAAAATTGAGCGTATTGTCGAATGTTCAAGGTATGATTTATTCAAAAATCGTTCATAAAAGTAAAATAAGTAAGTAGTATCATGATAAAACAATCGTAAAACAGAGCTCAATTTTTTTTTCGTCACATCGTTCTCATATTTTTTAGCGTAAGCGGTCATATCTTATGTAGTGATAATAAAGGGAATTCAATCAACTAAAGAAATACTTAAAAATAATCCACAGAATCAGGCATTTCCTTTTTTTTAACTGCATGATTATCTACTTTCTTTTGGTGGTCATTTGATACAATTGACATCAAACGATCATTTTATTCCTTATTTGTTGCTGCGATACGCTATTGTCAAATACCAAAAAAAATGCCTCCTAGCGCGCCTTAAATTGCTGTGTATGGATTGTAATATCTGGTTATACGGACGGGAGATTCTTATTAGCAAATTAAGCCTTAAATGGCAATGAAAGAATGAATCAACCAATTTTATGAAATACTGACTAAAGACTGACATGACATTGATATTTGTAAAAGCACCCTGAATTGACGTGTGCTGTAAAAGAAAGCAATTTTTGATATCAAGAAAAATGAAAGCCGGGATTTACGAACCCATACCGATGTCAATATAAAAATCAATTTCAAAACTAATACACCCAAAATCAAACCACGTACCTATCATCCATAATTTATTTCCTAAACGAAACGAATCTGTATCCTATAAAATCAATACAGCTATTAAAAACACATTATCACGAACCTCTTGCGAATTCTAATGTAGGTATCGCATTGATTTGCATACAATGCACGCGGTGTACTACAAACAAATGTGGCACTGAGTCACCGGCGCGACATGTAATCATTCTTAATTTGATACGTGCGAAAGTGTGAGGTCTCATTGTTCGTATGTAGGACGGGTGTCGTAATGGAATTACTGTGTAGTGCAGGAAATTGTGAAAGATTAACTCTTATGAGAGTAATGCTGCGGATTTCACATTCTTTTGATTCTCCGTGTATGGTGTCTTGGAAAAAAACATGGGCGGTCTTGACTGTATTTTCTTTTTTGATAAGGCCTTGTCAAACATCTACGGAAGCGACCCCGAAGCGGTGTTTATGAAAAAAAATCTCGAATTTTTTGCCATGCGTCACATCACTTGCATGTACTTATGTCAGCCATAAAAGGCAACACTTTTCTGTAACATTACGTAGGTACCTAGACTTTTTACTTAGCAATAAAAAAAAACCAGCGCCATTCTTGCCCATCATCTGCCGAGCCTTTTCCCAACTATGTTGAGATCGGCAGCCCGTCTCACTGGATGTAGCTGAATACCAGTATTTTACATGGAGTGACTGCCTATCTGACCTCCACAACCCAGTAACTGCGTAACACTATACCTCTTGGTAAGACTAACCAGTCTGATTTTTGGGCTTCTGACGACCCGTAACGACTGCCAAAGATCCACGAATGACAGCCGGGACCAACAGCTTTTAACGGGCTTTCCGAGACACGGAGGGGTCTTGTTATGTAAAAATTAGTAAAGTATGATCATAAAAAAATTTAGATCCGCAGATACGGATCCGGATACGGAGACCTGGCGTCAAGATCCGCGGATACGGATACGGATTTAAAATTTCTTACTCAATCGGTGTAGGTGCGCCGTGACTTTGAAACGATAGTTGACGCCACTTGACGCTTTGCGTGACAAAATATGTTTCGACTTGCGTTGCGCGGGTCTTTAATTTGTTTTGTTTATAGTTTAGTGTGACACAAAAAAATGTCTACAACGAAATTAAGTAGTGCAATTTGGAATTATTAATAGGGTAAAAGATCCGTCAAAAATGTAAAGGATATAGGGATACGGCTACGGATCTTATTTCTCCCGCGGATACTCGCGGATACGGATACGGATATCCGGAACATCATTAGTAAAAATGGTCACAAATCCACGGATCAACCGCGGCAAGTGTAGCTTAACTTGATCGTTTGAACCGTTGGCTGTTATTACTTTTAGCATCACCATTCTTTATACCATACCAAAACAAAATATTATTTACCAACCCCGACCCGAACCCTCTTTTAGATTTCTTTCCAAATATAGTTCGACGAAGCACCATTCAACCCGTTCGTTTTTTACGAGCGCGTATCGGAAGCTCGGCTATCGAAAAGGGTTAGTATTACAGAAATACAGAAGCGTCTACGCAACCGCTACAGGACTGATAAGCCGTGCCGGATGCCGGCCGTCCGGTTCTCTCCCGGTCCGTGCCGGGACCGGGACACAACACAAGGATTGTTTATATTGCACGTGCTATAAATATCCTGGTAAGGACGATTTCTGAGGACGATGGTGGTTCTGTATGTTTTAGAGACAAGTTCTTTGTGCTGAAGGAGGGGATTAGAGAAAGATTTTGACAGGCTTGTTGAACTGAACAAAGTTTAAATAAGCTTCCTTCAGTCTATTGCAAAAAAAAAACCTGTAAAGATAAAATACTTTCTTTTACTGGCTATTCTAAAGCTTTTGATTTTCAGAGGTTAGTTTATAAAGAAAGGGATTTTATCTGATAAAAAGAACCATAGTTCAATTCATTTTTATAGTAACTATAGGAATGTGAATGAACTATAATTTCAACCGGGTTTTCTGTTTTTTTCAAAATCAAAATCAAAAGTCATTTATTCAAATTAGGCTGAGAATCAGCACTTTTCGAACGTCAAAATACATAAGACAGTCCCCCAAAAACGCCCACCCGTCACCACTTCCTAGTGCTTTAGCTAGGAAGAAGAAGTAGCGGAACAAACTACCCAGCAGTACAGCTGTCTGTTTAGTCAGATAGACTTGATTCTATACATACATTTCAATAAGGACAACTGCTTTTCTAATTGCAAACCTTGCTGTAATTAAAATATTTCACTTCCCACAAACACTGCAGAGCCAAAATATAAAATGCTTAGCATTATTTAGAATTTAGATGTGTAGTTTAGTTGAGGCTAAATTAGCCTAACTGTAGCCAATTTCAACGTTTATTTTATTTTACTTAAAAATTACCTAAATGGGTACCAACCTATTTAATGGTGCCTAAGATACAGGCTGTGCCTAGTTCGAGACCAACAATCGTTTTTTCGACCTTCAAAAATACATTTGGAGGTAAAATGTATTGTTGAAGCTCGAAAAAAATATTTTTAATTTTTTCGTTACCATTTCGCTCCATGGAACCCCAAACCTCACAAGGCAAGCCAGCAACATAAAAGTATAAAAATGTAACTTTACTTTATAAAGCTACACAGGAAGATCCTGTCAATAAATAGTTATGGACGTGGTTCCGTAGCCCACGGTACCTATGTCACAGCACGTGTCAGTTTATACACAATGGCGGGTATAACTTTATCAGGGAGGATGGTACTGCTGTCTTTGAAGTGCGGTATGAAGAGGATTTACATGAGCGAGTTTAGATAATACTAGCTGTTCCTGTGGCTTTGCTCATGTTACGTTGTATTGATTTTGACTTTACAAATAAAACTGAAATTAAGTGAATATAATTAGAGATCGGATATTCGGATGCATATTCACCGAAAGTTGAGATGTTGGCTAACATGGAATGCGCTTTTGTATCGAAAAAGTCTTAATTTAGGTAAGTAATTTGTTTATTTTTTGTTTTAACTAATACAAACCACCCATCCTCCAGTACATACACACATTTGTGTCGGGTTAAACATTAATTTTAAATTAATATACATCTGAATAGTAATGCAATCCAAGAATCCCGGGGTTTTAATAAATATTACAAATAATTTATAAAGTCGCTTCCATACTTTCATAGCTAAATATTATTATCTTTAGGTAAATATGCATCCGAATATCTGATCTCTGGTTATAATACATAAACATAATATCATGCCCTATTTCATCGAGGGCTTAAGCAGAGGTGTATCTATAGTACACCCACATTTCGCCAGTTATGTTTAAGTCACACGTAGGGGATGAGCCTATTGCCATCAGCCGAGCACATATCCAGACTCCAAACTCCGGGCTGTTACTTAGAAATTGCAGACAGAGAAGCCCAATAACATTTTTTCGAACCTGGAAATCGTACCCAGGGCGTCATGCTCGGCAGGTGAACTGAAGTACGTTATTTATCTCAAAAAAAAAATGCTAAGTCCAAGGCACAAGTAATTCTAAGCAGGCAGTGAATTAAGAAACAAGATTTTTGTTTCAAAATTTTCTGTAGCAGTACTGCGAAAGAAAATCAAGCCAAAACAAACTGCAACACATGCTGATGTCAAATCACGATATAATTTATTCAGTTTCAGAAATGAAGAATTTGTAGCTTTAAATCAGAAATCCGACATTTGTATTCAGTCAAAGACGACAACGATGGAATCCTGATTCCAACTTTTAGGAAATACGTTGACGTTCTCGTTTATTTTTATATCAGTACTATCTCGAAAACGAGCACAGGAATTCTCACGATACAGCCTGAACAGTTCGGAGATAGAAACGCTTATACCCATTTTCACTAACACTAAAGAAATACCTAAATGAACGCCTAAATATGATTGCACTGTTGGATTTTGATCACTCGGCTGAGTGCTGAATGTTGAAAATCCAACAGCGCGCTTTATTTAGGCACAAGGTAGGTTACTCAGATTAGGAAACTCGTTTAGTAAATCTCAGTTTGAGGTACCAACCAAATTGTACTGTCTGTACAGCTGATAACAGAAAATGTCTTTATTTAGACTTTGTTTTCTTAGTGAATGTTTAGTATTATTTAGGACCTAATTGTCTAACGCTATCTGGATTTACGTCAAAACGAGGTACCTAATACTGTGTTGTCTAGGTACTAAAAGACTGTTTAGTAGGAATAGAATGAATACAAAAAGATCTCTACGATAGATCTGATATCTTTTTCTTTTTATATCAACGGATTTTTGCCTCGCCCATTTTATTTAAAACAACGAAGTACAATGTTAAAGGCTGTTTAGAAATACAATTGATAAAGGTATATTTAGAAGAACAGTGATGTCTGTAAAGGGTCGCTATGTCGCATGGGATAAGACTAGCCATTGTAACATCCAAGTTACGTTACCCAGGACATACATATGATTCAATAAGATAAAGAAAATAGTTTTGTTTTGGTTCTGCAACAATTTTCTAATTATTATGTAGGTTTTGGTGCTACATACGTATTTAATAAGCTATTATTACATTATTTCGGGCACTAGTCTTTCAATGCTCTGCTTATAGCCTAGATTGGAAAATCAGTGTTTTTTGACGCACTGAGATCCGTCTTTTGGATTTTCAACTCTAGACGGTAAACAGAGCGTTGAAAATCTAGTGCATGCAAAAAAAGTCGCTGCGATAAAAAAAACCCGTGCGCAACTGGGCTAACTGTATCTCTATCTATCTAGGGTCCTTACTTCATTAGTGCTCCAAAAATAAAGTATAAAATGGTATGGCAGGCCATGAGCCCATGACTTATTCATCCCCTGTAAACTCGTTCTTCCGTTGCACCCGTTCATCCAATCAAAACGAATCGCCAATTCGCTCAGAACAGAGCCGTATTACGGATTCCATTTGTAAAATGGCCGCTGAATCGGTTCAAAAATATCGGCACTTGTTTAACACGCACCATTTAAACAGTAGGTTCTGATTATATGCATATTTATTTGAATATAAATTTGATGAGTATAAATTCATAACTAGTCAGGCCATCATAATCATTCTTCGCCTTTTTTTAACTATGTTTGGTTCAGCTTTCAGTCAAACCGGATGCAATTGAATACCTGTATTTTATATGGAACGACTGCCTATCTGACCTGCACAACCCAGTTATCGGGTGATTACGATACTCCTTGGTATGATTAGTTGTCTGACTTTCGGGCTTCTGAAGGTGTAACGACTGTCAAAGATTGAAATCAGGGACCAATGGATTAACGCGCTTTCCGAGTACTCTTGTGCCTGCTCGGTCATTTTTAAGATCGCTCCGCACTAGTTCATTTTGGTCAGTGAACTAGTTCCTTTTATTAGTTCTATTGGCTCTATTCGGTCTTCGCTCTGAATCAGTACTTCCATAGATCACGGAGCAAAAAAGTCTCATTTGGTGTTTTTTTATTTTTGTTTGTGAAAATCAATTTTTGACTCAGTATATGCGTTTGATTAATGTAAATAGGTTATAAACTTTAATATGAATGACAACCATGAATATTTGTACGCCTTCTGGTATAACATAGCGCGCTTGTAATTTCTTATACCAACTATTTATTGTACCTATGTTAACAAATTATTAAATGAATTATGAAGTCGTATCAGTCAAATCAGTCGCTGTCATTCTCGTTCTCGTTCAGACATACGGTAGGGCTCTTTGTAAATGTACGAGGAGCTATTAGAACGAATAGACCGATTACAAGTCGGCGTTCGGAAACGTTTCTTTTAGTACAGCGTAACGAAACGGTTCCTATTCGTTCATCGTTCACGAACTACACAAGACTATTTCCGAGGCACGGAGGGGTCTTGATAGGTAAAGATACAATGGTCACCATCCACGGGCCAAACGCGGCAACCTGACACTGTCCTGCAAATTACTGCAAAATGTAACAAAATCCGAATTTCGCGTGCTAACCTAACGCTTCCTTCAATAGACCATGGCTTTGAATTTTCTTTTCACTCAACAGTGGTCATTTTCTAGTTTTCTGATATACTTACTAGCTTTCGCCAACGGTTTCGCCCGCGTTAACCGATTTACACGAAACTTTAACAAAATATACACCTAAACCTTCCTCATGAGCCCTGAGGACACGGTGGAGCATACGGTGGAGGTCTGCCTGGCTTGGGCGGAGCACCGCCGTGTCCTCGTGGAGGCGATCGGCAGCGGCGATCTCTCGCGTCTGGCCCTGGTCCAGGCCATGGTACGGAGCGAGAGTGCATGGGTAGCCGTCACCTCCTTCTGCGAAGCAGTAATGCTTGCGAAGAGGGAGGCGACGCATGTGAGAGATAGGCAGTATATGCGCCCTCACGGCATTAGTCGCCGCAGGAGACGCCCTGGGCGTTGGGAATCCCAGGCTGATTGCCGACCACCGTAGGCGCGGGCTTGCGGACGACGAGTAATGGGCAGCTCGCTGTCCGGTAAGGACCAAGCCCGGGTCGACGGCGCGTTGTGTTCCACGCGAGCCTCAAAGAGATGTCAGCGCCAACTGGTGGAGCCCGCGAGGGCCGATGCCTGCCAGGGGTGCGGGTTGTACGAAAGAGATACCGTGGCCCCTGGCACACAAGCAACGGACGGAACACGGGTCGGTTTTAGTCAGAAAAAGTCTGACACGCAGAGCGGGATAAGTTATTTGAAGAAAAAAAAAAAGGTAATGCTTGAGGAGGCCATCGATTGTTAGACCAATGAAAAACATTTTCCATTTCTTTTTTTTCTAATGAAAAAAAATGATTTGCTTCTAAGAGCTTTCTGACAAAGAGCAAATTGACATGATCGTGTCAATTTGCTATGTCATAGCCACTACCTTACATAAAACCGTCAAAGAATAACAGCTTTTGATAAGAATATACGGACGATTTAAGATGGTAGTCAATTTTCTTTAAACTTTAAATCAAAACTAGAGTCTGGAAAATAATGATGAAACTGGTAGCGAGTTTGAAAGAAAAATAAACTTTAAAGAAACTGTGTCACATCAAATACAGTGTCCAGTTTCCTAGTTTTTGGCATAGTGTTCATGTTTTCAGAATTTGGCAGAGTTTGTCTTTTAAAACTCTCTGTGGGTCGTTTTAAGGTTTTATTTGTAACGTTGCCTGCACTATAACATACATATTACATTTTCTGGCCCGAAAACGCAATTTCACCGAAAAATATGAGACATTTTGATATTAACGATTTTTACTAGCCTTGCTATCTCGGAAACAAACAATTTATTGCAATATTAAATGTTCACTATAGCCGGATAGTTATTAAATACCAACCGTTGTTACAATAACCCAATTAACCTCACTTGCTTTTTTTAACCGACTCCAAAAAAGTGGAGGTTTTCAATTCGTCTGTACGAGTATGTTTGTTACGCGATATCTCCGTCAACTGTGGATGGGTTTCAAAAAATATTATATTTTTAATGAATGTGTGCTTCACGGGTGGTTCCATATAAATTTTATTATTATATAATATTAAAATCTTTTATAGGTACATTTTTTTATTTTATTTTTCAAACATACAAAAATTCGATATTTTGAACACTCAATGTATTGAGTGTACGACATATTGAATGTTCGATTTATTAACCTTTCGATATTATGAACGTTCGATTTATAGTGGCCGATCAATTGATATTCGATTATTTGGCATTCGATTTGGCATAGTACACCCGGTATTGGGTAGCAGAACACCCCTTGGTAAGATCAGTTGTCAGACTATCGGGGTTTTGCCTACCCGTAGCGACTGTCAACGATCCACGAATCGGGACGGAGGAGTCTTGGTATGTAATGATGGTCAGTAACAACCGCGGCAACCGTAGCTTAACTTGATCGATCGACTCGTGCGGCTGTTATTGCTTAGCCAAAAGCCGTGACCAGCGAGGTGCAAACAGAAAACATGAATTCAGCACATGATTCTAGATGCCTAGCGTAGAAATTTTTGGTCGGATACTTATCAGAAAAGAAATTAATTTCCGCCAACATTTAGAGCACTTTTCCCGGAAAGTTTATGTGCATAATTTATTAATATTTATCTTTGATATGGCACAAAAATGTCAATGTTTTGACATGACGCTATTTGCACCAGTGAGGGCGGGGTCCCTAGTCAGTCACCATCTACACCGCCACATGCGAACTAAACCACGCATAACACTGCCGTCACGCAAAATTCTGCATCGCGCAAGCAGAGTTTACTGCGCTTAAATAACCTTTTAAAACTCTCTTCAATCCGTTTGTACAAATCTACGTATACATAACCTTCAGATGCTGTAAGAACTATAATTATATAACTAACTAAACAATGGTAGACACATTCCCACGGTTACAATGTGCTTGTAACAACCATTGCTTTTTCTTACAAACACACTTAACTTACATATTTTACTGAATTAACATGTAATTAGCTGTTTTAATCTAGATTTTGGAAGAGATTGTTATGCATGTTTGATGATTTTAAGATTGGAAAATTGAATGAGAGATCTTTTAGATATGGTAACGTGTAATTAAATTACTAATTAGATATTTTAACTAATTACTATTCAGTTAACTTTTAGTGCTAACTTGCTTTATCGTTTTTTATCATATTCCCGGTTGGAAGGTTTATTGATACTATTGACAGATCATAACTTGTTCCTTCAGTAGGTAGGTATTCAATATGGCAGGGACATCGACGCGCACACTGTAGGTAACTCTGAATTCAGCACATGATTTTACCCTAACATACATTTTTCGTCTATCATAAAAAAATATAGCTGTTTCATAGAAAAGTAAAAAAAAACTAAATTACAATACCTACTCGGCAAAAATGTATGAAACAGCTTTTTTTTTTAATAACTGACGAATAATTTCAACTTGGGGGCTTCAGAATCATGTTAGTACCTACTGAATCCATGGTAATCGCTTTTGCGTCGATGTCCCTGCCACTCTGTGCACTGTATTTTTTTTTTCATTTTAATAACTTGGCCACGTAGCAATCTGGCGCCATGGTGCGAACGTTTGTAGACAGTTTATACATATCAAAAAGCTGGCTACAACTCCAATTTCGTTATTCCAAACCAACAAACAACATACATAGAGAGACCTGTCTCTGTTAAAATTAACAATGTTTTTCAACTTACTTTAAGTAGTGTAGTGTATCTATATAATAGATATGGTAACACTGTTTCATGCACACAAGCGGAAGCAACTGCTGTCACTAATGGCATCTGTCAGTCAGGGGGAATGGCGGAAAACAGATAAAGTGAAGCAAGTCTGCACGGTAGCGCTTGATGTGGTGATGAATCAGTGAAGTGATATAATCCATTGAAATACGGATTCACCAGGATTCTACAAGTAGGTAGTGTAAAGGTTTGTTGTTTATCGAATGCAACCTTTATGTAAATACAGGCAGGTAATGAAATTGCTTGTCACATTTGAACTGTCAAGATGATGGATCTAGATTCTATCCTTCAGAGAGACTATGATAGGTTTTGTTTCGAAGAAAAATTAATTAATTAACAGGCGCGTTGCTGTTATAATAATAAACGTTTATTAAAAGGTATCATTAATATTTTTACGCACGTTTATTATTTAATTGTCGACCCCAGGTACCCAAGACCTTCGGATCTTATATATTGGTGGAAGCACCGGGTACCCAAGATCTTCGGATCTTATATATTGAAGTATACGGTGCCAGAGGAAGTCATTGCACAAGCAACGTCCAAGGAAAGCGGGCGGGAGAGCGTCGTTAATGTAGATAATGATGCTGATTTATTTTCTAGAAAAAAAACAAAATTATGAACAAAGCTGCCATGATGAAGATAACGTTGCTGTCATGTCTTCGGATCTTATAGTAGTGCAGGAAGTGAACAACGCCCCGATAGTTTGAAGGCAGCAACAATGTACATACCCGTGGTCGCACGTCACTGGGACATTATCTACTATCGCCGTAAAAACAAACCTCCGGATGAGTGCAGTCTACGTACCTGGAAAGATAAGAAGCACATTAGCAAACGTAAACGTAATCAGGTTAACTTTATTTATACTCCATTTGAAATAAGATTAGACATTTAAACAAACCTTTTTTACAGTCCGTTCAACCGATTTTCACTTCTATTCCGTAGGTATAAGGATGGTACTAAAAGCAAAAAATTAATTACAATACCAACAATTTACTGCAGATGCCATTTATCATGCTACCAACGCAATTGATGTCAAAATCGAACGGACTGTAAAAAAGGTTTATTTATATGTCTACTGTTATTTCAAATGGAGTATAGAGAATTGAATTAGTACGCACACGTCTTAAATATAGTATAGTAAAATAAATAAATAATTATAGTAGCGATGTTTTGGGCCAAGAGTGCGATCTAAAAAATTGACGTGGTTTCGAAGTAAGGAATCGTAGTGAAATAGGGCCCAGTACGCAGTCGCCACATCCGAACGATATGTAACACGGTATAAAAAAATACAACTAAACTAAAAGAAGACAACTTCCTAATTAATTTGGCCATACGTGAAATTCCATCTTTTTAACCCCTAACATAGAAAGTAGGAAAATAAATAAGGGTATAATCACAGTGAGTCAATTTACTGGACATAACAGGAATGCCTCGACAGTTGAAGTAGGTGAGCCTAAAATTTATTTGGTACCAGACGAACTGATGGACAAAGCATTCGGAGCTATTAGACCGGACGCTGGTAATTAGGGCCGACCCGTTGTGGTCCCAGGTATATATAACTTGATGATCTACTTACTATGGGTATTACCTGTGTTCAACTGAAAGGTAAAAGAGATTACAGTAAGTACTTACAAGTACATGAAGTTAGTAGCACAATGGCGGATTGGAACACTTGTTATTTCAAACTGCAAAGGTTAAAATTTTAATACGATAGCATAAGATGAAAATGCTGTAAAACAATACACAATTATAATAATTTTGAGGCAGATAATCTGGATGGAAGAAAGCAAGTGACTGTTGTGTCCGTATTTTCAGAAATTCTTGAAGCAATCTGATACCGCTAAGCCCGGATCCCCTTTTGTGCAGTGCTTTTTACAAAAAATGACAATTTCGTTCGGTGCTAAGTTGTCATTTGCCGAGATCGAAATAAAGTTTGAAATACAAATACTGGCTCAAAGGTTTAGGCTAGAAATAAGTTAAATTATACTAAGACGGCCTACGTTTAAAGAAGAAAGAACACGATTTAACCAAATAGTAATTGCTTGCAAAGATCAGAATTATCCTATTCCTACTAATATTATACGAGATGTAAAAGCTTGTCTGCCAGGGGTGCGGGTTGTTCGAAAGAGATACCGCGGCCCCTGGCACACAGGCAACTGAGGGAACACGGGTGGTTTTAGTCAGTAAAAGTCTGACACGAAGAGCGGCTCCACGCAGAGCGGGAGAAGTTATTTGATGATTTCCCAGCCCAAAAAAAAAATGTAAAAGCTTGTATGTATAGATGTTTGTTACTCAATCGCAAAAACGACTGAACGGATTTGGACGAAAATTTGGGACATAGATAGATTATAACCTGGATTAACACATAGGATATTTCTTATCCCGGTTGTACGTTCTTATGGGATACTTTTCGATGCCCACGAAGGCGAAGCTGCTGGCAAAAGCAAGTTTGTCTATAAATCGAGGACCTCATCAACGTAATCCCAAATATAATCCACCTCAATAACTCACAGGTCTCTAAGTAGCAACAACTCAAGCAACAAACGTCAGAAGGAACTCGTTCAAAGCCACAAGCCAAGACCTATCTAAATTAACATTAATTGATACACTGCCGGGCCTTTATTTATAGAGAACAATAAATTGGCGTCAATGGACACAGCCGTGATTTTCTCCAAGACCACAATTTGACCTCTGGTTGGTGAGTAATTCTTGTTTATTGTTTCAGTATTTTTAGCTGGTAATATTGTAGTGGCTTAGCTGGGCCCGGAATTATAGTTGCGAAATAGACTGTTGGCTTTAGCGGTAGGCATGCAATAAAATTCTGTCAAAGAGTGAGTGAGAAAGTTATCTTAATTCTGGGTGAAAGCTTGGTGATCCGTCACACAGAGTATCCTAGTAAGGGGGGGGGGGGGACGCCAGTCTCTCACAACCGATCATATTTGTCAATACGCTATAATTCTTGCTATGTGTATATCGACCAGAACCGGTGAAGACAAAGATAATATATTATTATGTGGACGGGATACGATAGACTCACAGTTGAATTTTGTATCGTAGGTACTTTAAATTTCAAAATGATCACACAGGTATTACGAATGTGACAAGACAATTTGTAGAGATGTGAACCGTACCTGCAGGCTTAGCACGACGCTTTCTATTTCTACTCTACCGTAGAATAGAAATCGCTTCTCTACATTTCTCGGTTCAAAACTGCCAACAGTCTACACGGAAACGTCATTTTTGTCTACTCTTCCGTCGACAAAACGCTTGTCTACGGTTCTCGTGCTAAGCCTGCTGGCTGACTTACATCTCTACAAAATGTATTGTCTACAATAGGTACCCTAACTATTTCCTTAGGTACAAACAACATGTCTTGCGCCGTTTATTCGAATGGAATTAGAAGTACCTACCGTACCTGACCTAGTATTTTCCTGCACCTTCTTTATTTCTATGATTATCACCTCCCATTTAGTTCGTTGGGTTCCGAGACCCTTACCGTTCAGTTTCCTCGTGGAACGGCGGGAAAATATGCAGCTGACGACATATTTCCTGTAGCCTAGTCTCCGTGAACACTAGGTTGAAACCTTACGACTGCTCTAATATAGCTCTTTTGTGTGATTATATTACGTAAGCTACGTCAACCGTGTTATACAACTGTTCAGTAGGTAATCTAGTTGTATTTCAGGCGATTGAATTTAACGCCATGCTTGATTTTACCGACTGTGGGCCAATTTTATTTACCAAACGCTGTTAGTTATTTTGTGTCATGTTGACTATTTTTAATAGGGAATCAGTTCTGCAAGAAGCGCTCTTGCGAAATCTTAATAGAAGGCGTATTTTATTATAACTTAGGATTATTATTTACTTACATAAAACTTCTTATTTACATAAAGACAGGCGCTACCAGCTCTTCGGACTGGCGAACCTTTTCCCTTTCTTCCTCATATTGAGTAGCGTTCATTTCTTAATTTAAACCATTAACTTATCAAACATTCGTGAAGATTGAATGAGAAATCGATCCTGGTTAAAACCTCTATAGTACCTACATTTAACTGGGTAGGGGTCTGGTGGTGACCTCGTAGCGTCCACTCTTTACCGTCGAATGACGTCAAAGAATATTTTTTTTTAAGAAAGTAAGTTTGTGAGTTAACCTAGAGATTTTCAGCCTAGGGTTGAGGGTTTGTAGGGTATATTTTGCCTAGGGTTTTTTTTTCTGTATATTAGTCTGTGCTAAATAAATATATATTTTATTTCTTTCTTTTCTTTAGAGAGCGTTTTTTGTCACCGTAAAGCCAAACCCCGCTGTCTTCATTTTCATTACGTCCGGCATTGCGGATGTTATGTGGCGGCCACCGCTGTCGTATGGCACCAAAGCTTAACGAGACATTAATGCCCGTTTTCACCGACATCCCCTAAACTACCACCTACGTATGGGACTTTTAGCTTAAAAGCTCCCCTAAACTAGCCCCTAAATTAAATTTCATTTCACCATCATTTTTACCTCCTAACTAGGGGACACATATCTATGTGACGTTTTGTTCTCGATAATAGTGACTGATTCGTCTATGAACTTATCGATACTTTGTAACAACATAGCTTTTTAAAAAATTCTCTAAAGTATACACTTATATGGATACAAATATTTATAAATCGTGTTTTGATAGCAATATTATATATTATTTCATTCACATTTTTAATGAATTTCATGTTTTCTTACTTATTTACTCTGTGTGCACATTACGAAACGTCGCGTGTTATCTGTGGTCTTATTTGTATTTGACACTTCTTTCAATTGTGACGTCGTGACGTAGGATTTGTTTTTATTTTTGGGATTTGCAAAGAGTTTATTATGAATAATCTAGTCAAAAATATTTCCATACAAACTTCGGGAGTGTATACTCCATGGTTGACAATGTACATCAAAAATTAAACATGGTATAGTTTATCTCATTATTAATATTGTTTGTGCGAAAATAGAATACTAAAATAAAAAGCCATTAAACAGTTATGAGCCAGCAAAGATTAGTTTTTCTTGCTAATTTAACCTAACGTTGGGTGTGTAAGAAGTGTAAAACCTTCAAAGCCAAGTCATTAGTGACAAAGCTCAAATATCGAAAAGTTCAATAAACTTTATTTGTAATTGATTTATACAGTGGGTTTTTCATAAAACTCGATCTTCCGAAGGACTTTTCTTAATTTAATACGCGACTGTTTTACTACAAATGATCCTGCATCTCACTCAATAACGTGCGTGTAGACTAGCGTCCTTTGTCGGACACGATGGCTGATGAGACAGCGTGCTTTTTAGCCAGGCTCACCAGTGAGTTCGAGCCCGCGACTAGATAGAGAGTTGGAACATAATTAGTTAAGATTGTTTGTTTGGTAACCTAGTGAATGTGCATCGTAAGGTATATTTTACCAATTTAACGCAAATTTGCAAATTGTCAGCAAATTTTTATTTTATGAGCTGATATCTCCAAAAAAAGTCAGTTTCATTAAAATTTCGAAGTAGTTTGGTCGTTTCATAAATATCTTTGGTCTACGACTATTATTTATGATGAATATAGTAGAAAAAGTTTCAAAATTTTCAACAAATTCTAATATATCATTATCCATGTTCGTTGCTTGAGAGATCACATACGTAAATGCCGGTTTATGGGCCCACATTTCGGCCTCCTAAATTTAGGGGACCTTTTAGCGTTTAACTGACCCCTTACTGTTGGTGAAACAGAAACCACCTTTTAACAGCCCCCTAACCATGCTTAGGGGATCCCATAAACTTAGGGGATGTCGGTGAAAACGGGCATTAGAAACTAAGAGAGTATAGTACTTGCACTAAGCAATTTTTCCAGGTAGATTTTAGGTTTATGCTAATTAATCTATAGTCTCCTGCAGCCCTTAAGATGAACCTGCCTGCAATTCAACACGGGAGTAATTTAATACAGGTTTGTCATTCCTACATTAACTGGCCAACCAAAATTGTTGTACAGACAGTAACAGTATCCATTGTTACACAACGCTTTATAAGTAATTGTTTAACCAAAGTACGCGACTACAAGCCGTGTATCATGTTGCGGAGTTTTGTTTACGTTTGCTAGAAACATTGCACCTCATGCAACAGAGTGCATTCCTTGGTCGCGTGTATATTGTTTCCGAGAATTGGTTCGAATTTCGTTTAAACAGTGAAGAAATCGATGGTGTATTGTTTTTAATCGACTTCAAAGAGGTTCTCATTTCGACTGTATTTTTGTGTATAAATTATGCGATATCTCCGGTAATTGTGGATCGATTTCGAAAATTATTTTTGCAATGGGTAGGGTGGGTATGCCTCAGGGGTGGTCCCATTTAAATTTTGTTTAATCAAACCCAGGACTTAAATGTCAATAATAGCGCTTACAACCACTAGATCAATAAGGCAGTGTTCCTTAAGACGATTTCCACATGGACGTAATAATAAGGCGGCGATATTTTATAACGCAGTGGATTTTCAACTCTCGGTGTTGAACCGAGCATTGAGAATCCAACAGAGTGAATCTCAGCGCGTTGAAAACCACACTGTTCGATTTTAGACTCTCCACACTAAGCAGAGTGTTTAAGATCCAGTGCCCGAAATAATCCCGCTGTGATATTATTACGTCCGTGTGGAAGTCGACTGATTAAGAGGACACTAGTCGCGGGCTCGAACTCACTGGTGGGCGTGGCTAAAAAGCACGCTGTCTCACCAGGCATCGTGTCCGACAGAGATAGTAACAGTGATGAGCAGTTATACGCTAGTATACACGCACAACGTTATTGAGTGAAATGCAGGATCATATTACTATAGTAAAACAGGTGCATAAAAAATTAAGAAAAGTCCTTCGGAAGATCGGGTTTTATGAATAAACCGCTGCATAAATCAATGAAATAGGTAGGTAAAACGGGCTGTTGTCCGCAACTCCACGTCAAAGCGCGTATTTTGCGTACGGTAAATCAATGAAGAAAATCAATAAAGTTTATTGAACTTTGTTGGTACCGACTTGGTTTTGGAGATTTTACACATCTTCTATTACTTAAACACGCCCAAAGTTAGGTTAAATTAGCAAGAAAAACTAATCCTTGTTAGCTCCTAACTTTTTAATGGCTTTTTATTTTAGTATTCTGTCTTCACACAGACAATATTATTAATGAGGCAAAATTATTCCATGTTAAATTGTTGAACAGTGGAGTACTACACTTACGAAGTTTGTATGGAAAAAATGTCGACTAGATTCACCTTAAACATCAAAATTGGTTCCATTTAATTTTTTTGCCGTACGGTAGACGCCTTATCTCTTCAAAGACACAATGTCAATGTAAATAAAGACAGTTAGTATGAACAATCGTCTGTCCGTGCGCCTGCGACATTCCTGAATGATGATTAGCGACACACTTTCAGTCGATTACCGGAATACGTCTGCACATCGGCATTTTGATGCCGTTAATACTTTTGACTCAGTTATGTTAAATTGGTCTAGCAGTATTTTAATTAATTGGTGTTTGGATGACTCTAGGGTGCAATGTGTGAAACATTCGAACTTTTTTTCTTTCCGACATTATTTTAACAGTGTAGGGTCAGTCTAGCCGGTTTCTATATTTTTCTCACATATATTTTCTACAAAAATAATTTAGCCAATATTTTGCAGTTTGTAGTGTACATTTTCAACTAGAACAGTCAGTCCGAATAGTTACTTGAAAAGAAAGGGCAAAGTCATTGGACTGACAAACCATTGGGTTTTGACGTTCGAAAAGTGCTGTTTGTCAGCCTAATTTGAATAAATGACTTTTTATTTTTATTTTTTGAATGGGAGTAACGCCACACGCCGACGGAGCCATCTCAGCCTGGAAGCCTGATCGTATGATAAAATCGGAAAAAAAATGAACAATAAAAAACTTTTTCCAAAAAATAAAAAAACAATCGACTTCCGGAAAAACACTACAAAGTGAAAAATAATTTTAATTTCGGAAGTCGGTTTTTTATTTTTCACTTTTTAGTTATAATTGTGGGTTAGGTCCCACACCAATTCGAAATTTCATCATCCTTGGGGTCAAAGTCAAAACAATGCATATTTATGCGATAGCAACAATCGTGGTTGATATGCTGTTATTTTTTTGAAGAGTTCCATTGTCTGTGTCCGAAACGCATAATCAGATCTAAATGAAATTTAAATGGGACCATTTAGGAATAAACCCCTTTCGAACAAAAAAAATATTTTGCAAATCCGTCTGACGGAGTTGTCCTCGAACATTAATAAAACAAAAAAATATATAATAAACATATCGAATTGATAACCTCCTTCTTTTTGAAGTCGATTAAAAAAGAGTGTCCGTGGAGTTTCTTCTCCGTTCTTCTCCATAGGAACCAACTATACTCTGCTTTGCAAAGCGTAGTACAGCAACTAGCTTCATTTGTCTAACTGACCGACCACTTGAAATTTCAAAAGCCCCTGTAATTGGTTTAATTGAAATAAATGCTATGAATTTGAGGTTGATTTTCATGAATGGCGCAAGTACTTTTAATGGTTATATCTAAAACATTAAACAGATGGTACCTATAGTACCTAACAGGTAAATAAATAACACTCTGATACATAAGTTTTAATCACAATCGCAAGAGGTCATTAACCAGTTGCGGAAGAAAAATGACGCACATATTTATCTAACTAAACAAATGCAATAAAAGAGTCATTTACCTCTGTGCTAAATACCTACTCATCACAGCAGGTAATTAACAATGAGGGAATTTAATTTCCACATAAATATGAGGAAAAAATTAATCTCTAAATAGGATGGCGCTTTGACCTAACATGACCTCTCTAAATAATTTTAATTATTTCTTTTATTAATTTTAATTATTAGGCAAGGAGGACAAGTCATTGGCGTCTGCCACTTCTTTCTGCCAACGGGTCCTAGTTTCGATACCCGTATGGAAAAATATTTCTTAGCTTAAACCCGCGGCTTCGTCCGCATATAAGTCGGAAATTATTCCACCATTTTTCCCCACACCCTGTCTCCTACCCACGTTATGGTCAACCTAAATATCATCGAAATTAGTTCAGCCGTTATTGTGTGAAAAGTTAGACAGATACACAGACAGACAGACGGATAAATAGACAGGCAGATAGACACACAGATAGACAGACAGATGCACAGACAACCAGATATACTCACTAACAGACAGCGAGACATTTACATTCATTAGTACGAGTGTGGGTGATAAATTTTCCGGATCTATACATTCACAACGAAGGAGATACACTTCAGTCACTACCTTACAATATCTTCAAGGTCGCTCCTTAGTAGGTACAAACAGTAGTGATCCCTTGATAAACACAACAACAGCCTTTGTACTGATACGGTCGAGTAGGTGTGATGTAGCAATGATACCCATTCACAAGATAACTTGCTCCTTTGTGGTGTTGACGTGTTTATTTATAACTCTTTTATTGATTCAGTAGGTGAGGCCAACTCTTATAAAGGAGTAGTGTCAGGATCATGTAGCGTTAGCGTCACTTCCTCAATGAAAAACATTTTGTTGCAGTGTCTTCATTGTGGGGCTTGTGGCTAAGTAGGTAATAACAGCCGCTGGTGGTCCGTGGTTGAGTGACCATCTTGACATTCCAAGACCCGTCCGTGCCTCAGAAAGCACGTTAAGCCGGTCCCGGGTGTTATTCGTTGATCTTTAACAGTCGTTACGGGTGGTCAGAAGTCTGAAAGTCTGACAACCAGTCTTACCTTACTAAAGGGTGCCGTATTACCCAGTAGATGGGTTATGGATATCAGATAGGCAGTTCCTACATATAAATACCAGTTTTTTTAGACTGGAAGCCAACCCGGCAGATCGCTGTCTAAATTGTAGCAAAATCTTCTCTTGTGTCAGCAATGCTTATTCTATTGACCCTTGCAAGCCCTGGTTATTTATTCTCCGAAGGGTATCAATACTATACCCCTTGGTAAAATTGGTGGTCAGACTTTCGGGCTTCTGACGACCCGAAACGACTCTCAAAGATCCACGAATGTTTATTTATTTAACTCTCTTCACAAAGGTACGCAAATTAACATAGAGACAGGAACTATAACGTTTTGACGAAACTTCACAAAATATGTTTTTTTGTGAAAGACTAGCGTCCATATTAGGATACCCTGTGTGACGGGTCACCGCGCATCACAAATAACAGCACGAAACCGAAGTATGGCAGAAAACGGGAGGGCCTATAAGCAGCAGTGAGTGATTCCGGGCTGAAATAATGATGAGGATAAAACAGGCCACTCTATATATAAAAGTAGTTCTTCAGGAACATATGATAACACGAAAACCAAATAAATAACACCTACGTGTTAATTACAAATATTTTTATTACGGCGACACGTCACGGAAGGCACGTCCGTCTAAGAGATTGTTCGTTCGTGCACACCAAATTAGATTTCTCCATCTTGTCTGGACTTTAATGAAGCTGCGAATAAACGTGATATCTTTTCTACGTGTGATATTAGATCGCTGTAATTACATGACAGTACAGAGCGGGAGAACTATGTGATGATTTACCACCCAAAAAAAAAAACAAAGTGTTAGAAGGAATGTTTAATCTTTGATCTAAGATAATACCAACTTACTGTAAAAGCGAAAAAAAATTGATGAGGCAAAACAGCTAAGTACTTGGCAAGAACGATAAAGACAACGCGACGCAACTTTACTAAAGCAACTTCTATGAAAACCTCATGGAAATTGTTCTTACAGAATCGCGTCGCGTCGCGCTTGTCTGCGGGAACCTTTAAGGCTCATAGTATCCTCATCTCCCGTCTGAATGCTAAAGCACGACTGCCCCCCGCGCCCGCGCAGGGCACCTCTGAGCCTTTATCTCAAAATGGGGATATTCCTTAGCAAATGTTCATTAATTTACAATTGTGCTCTAGCGATTCTGTGGTACCTCTAACTATCTATTTTTCAGTGTATTTTTTTCCAAATAACGAAGCCGTTTAGTAGGAGTATGGAATAGAAGCCAAAATATTGCGTGTTGGAAAATATTTTTTTACAGCAAAAGTATTAACCATACAAAAAAAGTACCCTCGGCAAAATGATCTAAATGAATCTATAGAAAAATCATATATTTTTCAAATCTTCAAGATAAGCCGTTAATGAGCAGTACGGTTCATAAAGTGACCGTGTTACGCAACCAAATGGGACGTAGGCCCTTAAAAGGGGAATGTGGGAACAATAAAAGAAGTTCCTTTGCAGTGAAAAAAATACTGGCAGATATATTGAAAATCAAAGAATTGGACAGAAAAAACTGGACAAATCATAATCGAAAACCCATCGCTTCCTCATTACAATATAATTTACATCACAACAAAGCTGTGCAGAACCCGCATTACTTACAGGTCAAGTGGAATACATAACCGTTTGGAAACCGCCCAAACAACGCATTGTATTTGTGTACAAGTGTGTATGCCACTTAATAACAAACGTAGGTACAATGGACGAGGAAAAATATCATACAAAATGTTGTATTGAGTAATATTTTGTAGGGCATTTAATGGTTATATTTACTCATATGTTTTGTGTAAGTGTGTCATGTATTAAGTACAAAGAGATAAGATAAAATAAAAGATAAAGATCACGATTATCGACTTACCTACTAAGTTAGTTTTTGTGGTAAGTCTTTTTAGAGCTTACTGGTAAAAAAAAAACATAGAATTTGTACAGGGTGGCAGCGATATCGACGCGCAGTCTATTAAGATGGATTCAGTACTTGATTCTGGACGACCAAGCGCTGAAATTTTTCGTCGGTAAAAAAAAAAAATATGCTGTTCCACACATTTGACCGGTATTCCAGTTTTCTATGAAACTGGATTTATTTTTTATAACCGACGTCAAAATGTTTAAATTGCATAAACGCTTGCGCCGAAATCACTTTTTTTCAAAATGTTGGGCAGAACCCAACCCAGTTCTTAGAAGTTGACCTTTTCAGTTATGTATTTAGATTATCTGAAAGTATGCGTAGACGCAAAGTCTAGTTCATCACCTACGCTATGCATATAATATGGTTAATTCCATAGAAATTATATCTACGGTTCATTCGAAAGACCCAGAACTTCTAGCAATGAGTATGATATGATATATGATGGGTATGATAAATCCGTACTAATATTATAAATGCGAAAGTAACTCTGTCTTTCTGTTACCTATTCATGCCTTAACAGCTTAAAGGAGGAGGACACAGGATACTTTTTATCCCGGTAGTTATGATCTCGTTGGATAGGTAATCTCCGACTCCACGCGGGCGAAGCCGCGTACTAGTAGTTTAAATTGCCAAAAAAATACGGTATTCTAATGATTTTACTAGTAATTATTGACTAGTAAAATTGCTCATTTTTTACTGTTTAAATATTTTCTCTGAACGCCTGAGGAAGGACATCGCCGTTGAGATAGACCACCGCGAAGGTGGTGTGACGGTCTGATAATGTTTGTATGGTCAACATGGCTGCACAGGAAATCAGGTTTGGATGGAAAAAGGGGAAGCCTTTGCCCAGCAACGGGATACAAAATAGGCTAACAAAATAAAAAATGTTAATGGCATGTGTAAATATTTTGTGTCACTTCCAGACAACGTATGTTTTCTTTCTTTATTTTGCTTAAGGCGCGACTCGTACTTAATTTGTCCCATAATTATAAATACAAACACTGTATCAAAAACCGAAACAAGATGAACAAAAAACCGTCATGTTAATGACTACAGTGATGACAAAACTAGACACTCGTTGTATGGGACCCACACGTGGGAGTGGGACTACCACTGCCACATGCTAAGATTAAAAGCAAACTTACGTAGGTACGTCATTGTAACGGTTTGTACACACTGGTAAAGATTAGTATGGAGTTGTATGACTTAAAAAAAAAGAAAAAAATTAAATATTATGTCAATTTGGCACATAAGTACACACAATGAAAATAATCTTGCCTGACCAAGATTATTTCTGAACTTTAAAAGAAATTGTGACCTCTGAGTTTGTTACGGTCTTTCTTCTTATGTAGGGCATCCATTTTAGATAGTTTAATTTTGAGGTACAACAGTGTTTTTTTAACCAATTTACAAAAATAAACATTATTTATCATCACAAGAAAAAAATAATTTTGCGTGCCTGACGACTTCGCCAAACCAAATAGGCCCAGTTCACCAAAATGCCAGACAACCGATGCTTGACGCTGGTTTTCAACTGGGCCTTACCTTGAGTCAGCCCCGCGATGTATGTAATAAGAAATTAGATTGTGAATATTAGTATCTAGATCTACTAGTAACTACAGGTATGTGTTGTGTAATGTTTATCTATTCCCGATCCTGGTGGTATGTATTTTTTTGCTAAACGAGTATGTAAAATTTAAATTGTAGGAGTGAAAATGGACAGGTAAGTAAAAGATTTAGGATTTAAGACATAAGCTACACATAAAATATTGATAAAATATTATATCTATGTAAAAGAATACAAAATTTTGTACGTCAAATTACCTTGACGCTAACATTCTTTTATTATCAAAGAATTTACGCTGAAAACATTCTGTGTCATAAAAATGACAGCATTCATTTATAAAGAATTGGCATAATTCAGCGATTGACAACGTAAACATGGTAGTCACTGTTAACCAGTATTTATTACTTTGGTGGTGTATGCCTAGACTTCTAAATAAGGACGGGTAAGTGAAACAGTTGCAGCTGAGCGTTACGTCATCGAAGGTCAGTACAAAAGGGATTAGTTGTTTTATTATGAAGTAGCTACACTGCTTTACTTAGGTTTCTGTTTAAACAATGGTCTAGGTTAGTTTACAATAACATTTAACATAGTCTAGCATGCATCTGTTTTTACCTGGTAGCTAATAACATGCATGCTGAAATATAATTATTTTTTAAATAAGCATCAAACACCTTTTGTACGTATTTGTCACGCTCAAATAAATAAATTATTTAACAAATTAATCAAGAAAAATAATAATATCACTTTCTCTTTCTTACATCATTATCATCATCATCAATTCAGCCGAAAGACGTCCACTGCTGGACATAGGCCTCCCCCAAGCTCCGCCACTTCGACCGGTTCTGTGCTTCCTTTTTTTTTTCTCTCTTTCTTACTTTATAGATATACATATTAAAATCGATAAAAATAGTCGAATTTATGATCAAATAGAAAAAAAACAAGCGTAACTTTTTTATTTTTGTAACTCTTTGCAATATCAATCTTGTTGTTCCGACACCAGATGTGGCTTAATTTTCTACACACCCAAAAAATAATCTCATACATCATTGTGCCCTCCCCTTGACAATTTGTACCAACATTATAACAAAACACTGGCCAGTTGTATTGAGATCGCATGATTTAAAGAGGCCCAAATATGGAACACCCTCAAGGGCAGTCGGACACAAAAGTGTTACAAAAAAACTTATGAATCGACTGTTCGTTATCTTTTTGCCAACTGTCATGGTTAGATGAGCACTGTGTAGGCAATTATTTTTGAATGATTTGCTATGGAATATTAATTGCCAATGTCATTTTTTTTTCAGAGTATGTAGCTTTATATTGGTGTATTGGTACTTTCGTAAATATTATTTTATGGAAACTAACATCTATTCACCGTAAGGACTATTATTGCTTGCAGCGCTCAGCCGCTTTAGTAACGCTTGCTAACAGATGTGGTCATTGTGTACACGGGATTTTGTTTTCAAATTGGTCAGATGTAAGTTTCCTCGATAGTCCTAAGTACTTATAAAATAAAGCTACAAGTTCTTTGTTATGTTACATAAGTAGGTATGTACCTATAAATTAATTTAGTCTGAAAATAAGTAACAACTACGGAAACTAAACAAATAATAATTTTTAGTAAAATTTGCATTTCGCATGATAATTTCTATATTTCTCGTTTACGCTATTATTTGAATACTTAACTTCCGTGAGAAAGTCTCATACATGGGTGTGACTAGCAAATTAAGTTTATGTCGACTTTATTTGTGGGTTTTGTCACACGTTCAAAATCTAGTTAATATTTAGGCAATGCCGGATATATAACTCTGCCAATCTCTATAAAATAATGACGAAACGATAACGGCCACACAATCAATCTGCATTAAGTGCGACAGCATGTCTGACCTTCATAACCCAGTTACTGGGTAACATGATACCCCTTGGTAAGACTGGTTGTCAGACTTTTTGTGGTTCTCAATACCCGTAACGACTGTTAAAGATCTAAGAATGACAGTCGGGACTATCGTTCCGAGGCACGGAGGGGTTTCCCGATGTGATAGATGCCCATCCACGAACGACCCGTGTGGCTGCCATTATTTAACCAGGAGCCCCTCATCGTAACTCATAACGGCACATCAACATACGTGGTAAAATAATAGTATAATAAATTGCAAGCTTAAATTCTATAATTATTCGCGACTTTTGAGTCCTACTTTCAAAGAACCGTTACTAGCAGACGGTTAATACATTAAACCAAGATTTAATTGTCCGTCGTTAAGAGCCGCGGCTTCTGACGTAATTTGGATATTATTAGTATTGTATTGTTTAGAATTAAATTAGTTTTAGGAATGGGAAATGAGGAAGTCTAGCGAGATCTTAGGTCATTGTTTAAGCTTGAAATTAGAAGTACATACTTACCACAGAAGTTTTTTGAAGCCATCATGCTAATCAACTAGCTAGATTTATCTTTGATTTGATTATGTGAACTCGATTATGACTAGAATTTGAAATTATCTAAGGTGACGCTGTAACCCTAGTTTTTCTAACAATTGATCTGATAACGGGCACTGTTCCTTCAAATTTTGCATTATTTACAAGTAAGGCATCTACACTAACATTTATTTCATGGCCTCACAGTTTGATACAAGTACCAAGTCGTACACTAGAATTTGGAAGTTCAAATTAACAAACTTAAATAGCCCTAAATCTCCTACATTCGATGCGATATTCGGATGCGATAAGGAATCCCGCGAAATCCAAATTTTCTTACTTTTTTTGTATACAGCCTGCGGTATGTTGACTAAAATATGATAAGTGACCGTAACAAAAGAATTGAATACAATTCTTTTAAAAAATCAAATTTAATTTTTTTGGAAAAAGTTTTTATGATGAATACATCATAAAAACTTTTTCCAAAAAAATTAAATTTGATTTTTTTTGGAAAAGTTTTTATTTTTCACTTTTCATCATCCTTGGGGTCAAAACATTGCATAATTATGCGATAGCAGCAATCGCGGTTTCGTTGCTGTAATTTCTTGAAGAGTTCCGTTATCTGTCTTCGAAACGCATCGTCAGATCTATATGAAATTTAAATGAGACCATTTCGGAATAAACCCCTATCGAACGAAAAAAGAATTTTGTAAATCCGTTTATATAATGACGGAGTTATGCCCGAACATACATAAAAAATATATATTTATATAAACATGTCGAATTGATAACCTCCTTCTTTTTGGAGTCGGTTAAAAATCATCAATCCTGCAGGACTGGTGTGGAATCAATTCGAATTTGAATTTCGCGGGCTACCCGGCCTTAACTGTCCCAACTGTAACTTCTTTAACTGCCCCAACCTTGGCCAGTTATCGCGCGAAGTGGCTAACTGGAGTAACTGGCTAATCCGAATCAAGTGGAGAGACATCTTGACACTCGTAATTGGAAGTGATAAGGCTTGAAGGGCATCAAGCGATGACATGAAATAGGTGTCATTGAATTCTGTGACGATTTTATTGAATCTCGAGACATGTCATCAATTTACGAGAAGTTTTAGTATTGCTGACATAAATTTTTTGGTTGTGTGTAGAATATTAATGTGATATCAACCCAATGAAGTTTTGTCAACACAATTATGATGGGATCGCGTTTTTGTTTTGCCAAAAATTGTCATGGCTACGTGTTTAATTATTTAACAACGTTGTCTCTATTTCGTTTTACATTAATTGGCGTAAATAATAACATAAACAAGTTTTCCATTTAACACAAACTTTAGGTATATCATGAGAATCACTTCACAATACTTCGTCCATGGGCACGGGTCCATGGACACATATACGATTGCTTGCTTAAACAGTTATCTTGTACTTACATATTTCATGACCTATCTTTATTAATTCTTAAGAAATTTATTCATTATTACAATAAAACGTGACTTTGATAGAATACATAAACAATAAAATAAATATACATGAATAAATTTTGATAAGCATTTTGTACGCAACTGTAGTAATCTTTTTTATAGAAAATTTCATTGAAAATATGATAAAATAAAATAATAATAAATAATTACTAACAAAAAGTTAGACAACCAGTTTAAACTCAGACTGTCATTGACTGAGGCCGAAATTCAATATCTAGGTTAAGGCCGAACAAGCTACAAACTAATAATAATAAAACGTAGGTAGGTGTTTCTTTGTAAGCCTATCGTTAAAATTAATTATCATAATTTATGTACTCAATAAATTTCTAATTTTAGACTACTGTATTTGAATGAGGTTTATTATTAAATATTTTTTACTGTGTAGTAAGAGAGCCCAGTTAACGGGATGTTACAGTCTGACAAAAAAAAAAATGTTTTGCTCTTAATCTAAAAACAGGTACTTTTCCCTAAATTCAATATGAATCTACACAGAATCGTACCAACTCGAAATCAGTACATTCTTATTACTATCAACCATAATGTCTTCTTGAACATTCATATCAATGAAACATCAACATTACCATTCATAAAGAAAAACATTCAAACGCATTCATACAAATATTGTAACAATGCAACTGCATATAAGTGCTCCATTATGTGCTAATAGGTAACACATTCCTATGCAGGCCTCGTAATACATAGGAACATCCATTGTTATGTCATTTACATAATTTTGATATAAGAATACACTGTTTTATACGTCTTATGGTTTTAGGGTACCGTGGTAAAACGGATAGGATAAGTCTGGGCGTCATAAATTATTCCGATCCAGGCTGTCTATTGCTGCCCTTTGCCAGCGACGCGACGCCCTAAGTCGAGGCACGTACCCCACAGGGGGTGCCCTTAACGTGTAGTCGCTTAGTATTTAA
The DNA here is from genome assembly GCA_947359405.1 of Antitype chi. NCBI lineage: Eukaryota > Metazoa > Arthropoda > Insecta > Lepidoptera > Noctuidae > Antitype > Antitype chi. Next base: position 5,888,883 of record OX375823.1, read on the forward strand.
ATTTTTAAGTCCTGGCTGGGGGCCTTAATTTATTAAGGTTGCCAGAGCCAAGTCCGGTTAAGAAGACGACAACCTCTTAAATTGACCAGCGAGATCTTATTCCTTTTTTATTAATTTTAGTCCAGAGGTCCTAGTTTAACTTTTGTTACTTTAAGTTACTTATAGCTATATTTGCATAATGCAGAATTGCATATGTAAGCGGGCATGCCCTTTATGCCTAGAGGCTTTTATTTAGATTGGAAGTTCTGTTTACGTTTTATTTTAATTTTCTATTATTTTTAGTTTTCAATTTTTGATGGTATATTGGCGTGTGCTAGCTGACATATTATGGCAAATTTTATGTTTTTTTTTTTTTGTGTTTCGTAATTTTTATTACCTATTATTGTATAGAATCAAGTTCTTCTAACTTAACAGACAGCTGTGCTGCTGGGGAGTTTGTTCCGCTACTTCTTCTTCCCAGCTAAAGCACTAGGAAGTGGTGAAGGGCGGGCGTTTTTGGGGGGACTGTCTTATGTAATTTTATTTTTACGTTCAAAAAGAGCTGACTCTCAGCCTAGTTTGAATAAATGACTTTTGATTTTGATTTTTAAATAAATATTTAGGTTAATTGCACAGGTTTTCAAGGAGTATGCATGTTCTAGCTATTTTACAGTATGGTTTTTCCATTATTAAGACAGTATCTTGCATTCAAGTGTAACCTGAGATCACTTTCATAGTCTAAATGTTTAATCACAGTTCCTAAATTGGGCTCCCTTGGTCATGTGACAGTTACTGGGTCAGAAAAAAACTTTCAGCAAAACCCTACTACGTATTTTCACTACGATCACCATTTTAACAAAGAATTTTCATAAAATATAGTTTTTTTTTAAAGTAATAAATAAATGAGACTATCAATCAAGCCCAGTAGCGTGCAACTGTATTATATATGGCGAGTAGCAGACCACAATAATTCGGATGATGAAGATGTTTTTTGTGCACCTGCGGAACCCCTTTCGTCTTTTAACTCGCACTTAGCCGATTTCATTTATTTATGTACTGCTAAGATCTTGTGATATTATTCAGTGTTCACTGTGTCATAATCGATATTCCTCACAGGTGTTTCTTGTTGATTCCTGCATTCAAATATAGGTAATCTAATTGGAATGGAACAATAAAAGGAAAAACATTAAAGAAACATTGACAGCATGATGAGAATTTGAACAGGTCCATGCCTTCCTGTTTATTACATTTTCACGGGAGCAAGCAGTTTGTTAAGATCGTAATATTTTTGATGAAATTTAATAATAATTTGTACTACATACCAATACTTATTAAGTTGTTATACTCTTATTATTAAACGACAAATATAACTGACTGTCTTTTACTCTTTCTATTTCCCATTTAATCAAATAAATTAATTAAATATAATTGCGAATGTTTATCTTTTTAAATAATCGTATAAGTACTTTTTATTTTTATTAACCTACGTTGTCCCACAGCTGGGCAAACATATGTCGCCCTATAGCTTCCAGTCTTGCCTGTGTGTTCCCTTCTCCGGCCAATCTCAAATAAACGTAAATTCTACGTCATCACGCCAGGGTTTCAATAACTATAAGTAGTTAATGTCATTCACAATAACATCCCGATCTTACAATAAAATGATTTTATTATAAACATAAAAATTCCCATAACCATAAAAGAAAACACAATAAATAATATTTAATCATTGCATTCACACACTCTCCCACATTATTTCTTAATCAATAACGTTATACCTTTCTCCATCAAATAATGTTTTATTAACAATATAATAAACAGGCTGGTGCTATAATAAATACAACTTGCGATATAAAGGCTCGCGCACATATGGGCCGTCCGCATCGGGCCGCAGCGCAGCGCACTGGCCATGGCGGATCGCTCACCAGAGTATCACCGGGGTTATAGTGCAAAACAAGAACAGTAGCAATGGTTTGCATTTTGGCAGTTCAACAACGTTCATTGATTCAACATTCACGTTGTTGAGAACACAAATTTGCGGCTATTGTTATGCGCTGTGATGCGGCCCGCCTATAGTGTTCGAAATTCCATATAAAATGAACTAAAGTGGTGCAGAACGATTTTTGCATCGCGTTGTGTGGCGGCCCGCCCATATAATGTGCGCGAGCCACATTGCACTGGAGTCGAAACAATTCAAATTAGAAATTTGATTAATTATGTCTGAGACAATTATGTACTGTGTTGCGGTGCGGCCCACCGCCGCCGTGGCTTCTAATGTGCGTTTCGCTTAAATCCACATGATATGAAAAGCAATATAGACGGTGATCACGTATCGTTCCAGTTTTTGCTGTGTGCGTCTTGTCCATATTAAGTTAGCGCATAGCTTTAGCTACGTTTGATTCCTTATTTGTTTTGCTTTATTGAAATGGGTACTTGGTTAAAGAAAACACTTATTTATCGTTTTATGATAAAAAAATGTCAGTCAAGAAGAAATTGTTGTGTTTAGAAGCAGAAAGTTTAGAATTACAGGAAAATATTATTTACTAGCTTTGCCCGCGGCTCAACCCGCGTGGATGCCGGTTATCGCGCAAAAATGTAGCCTATATCCTTCTCCATATCCCAGGCTATATCTCTGCCGAATTTCATAACGATCGATTCAGCGGTTTAGGCGTGAAAGCGTAACAGACAGACAAACAGAAAGACAGACAAAGTTATTTTCGCAATTATAATATTAATATATACTCATATATAAGTAGGGAAGTAGGGATTACGCATTGTTCTTTACTCTAATTATTTAAATAAGGGGAAACCCCTCTCTTCTGGTATCTGATTTTTTTTTAATACAATTTGTAATCGGTAAATGGCAAACAAATATTATTTCAAATAATGAAAACAGTTGACCTACCTACCCACATTGTCAATATTTTGGTAACGTGATTCGGAAACTTTTTCGTTACAATACTATTTATTTCAACGGAGTCAGAAACTTTTGGGACCGATTGCTCTTTTTGGCATGAAAACTTAGGATAGTAAGACCCCGAATAAAATGTATGAAGGCACATAGCTCATCCTACTATCCTAATAATCCTACTAATATTATAAACGCGGAAAGTTTGTAAGTATGGATGGATGGATGTTTGTTACTCTTTCACGCAAAAACTACAGAATGGAATTGAATGAAATTTGGCACACAAATAGATTATAACCTAAATGAACACATAGGATACTTTTTATCCCGGTAGTACGTTCCCGCGGGATGATTTCCGACCTCCACGCGAAAGAAGCCGCGGGCGGAAGTTAGTCCTACTAAATTATAAACGCGAAAGTTTGTATGTTTGTTACTCAATCACGCAAAAACGGCTAAACGGATTTGAGTGAAATTTGGAAGACAGATAGATTATAACCTGGATTAACACATAGAGTACTTTTTTATCCCAGTTGTACGTTCCTGTAGGATAATTGGAAAAAGCCAGTAATTCATAAATTATCCCTTAAAATTACATAAATAATCTTTAAAAAAAAACATCAATTTTCTTTTTTGTTCAAAAATTATTAAAATCGCACCCATAACTATTTATTTGATTGCAATCTTTTAATTATTCACAATATCTCACAATTTAAATAAAAAAATACTCAGTATTTTTTTTTGTCTTTATTGATTGAAAAAACATTCTGTACGTGACTGTACCTAAAACTATAAAGCATGTCACACACGTGCTACGGGTGAGTTATTCTAACTTTACATTTCTAGTCACAGTATAAATCACACCGACCGGCGTTCTCACTGCCATTTGCATACTGTAGTTTTTGTAGATATCTACGTAAAGTAATGTGTTTCATCAGGAAAATCTGAAAACGATACCCTACGTAAAGAGACGTCACTTTAAGAAAACGTAGTAAAAGCAATGGCCGTTTTCGCTTAAATGTCTGTAACTTAAACAGAAGTAGGTAACTAACTAGCTAGCAGGCCAATTTCAAGTTTAGCCGAAATATTCTGTAAAAATCTCACCGTGAAAGCTTGAGCGAAGTGAGCTTGAATTGAACCGAGCTGTTAATAGTGTCAACTAGCATCAGGTAGAATGACAGTTCACTTCACCTAAGTTTTCACAGTGAGATTTTTACAGAATAGTAATTGTGATTGTCACATTGGCATGCAAGTAACTAGTATACTTTTGTGGATGAGTAGTGCCGTGGGCACATGTTTCAGGGAGACTCTAAATTCAATGATAGTTCAAACCTAAAAAATAATGCATATAATGCATGTTCCTATTCCCAGGGTTACCATTATAACGGATACCCGGTAATTGACAAAGTTAGGCTATTTAGAATTTTGCTCAATAATTTAGATAAACAAAACGGAAGTTTTAATCCACTTTTGTCGCTGACTGTACCTAGTAGATCCGAACTAAGCCCGTTTTGTAGCCAACAAAGGATTTTGGCAAAAAAAAAAAAACTTCTTACTGATCATAGAGTCCCGGTCAGTAATCCATGGACACAATTGGGGCCCAAATCACTTTTAGTTTTTGCTAGAACGCGACAGAGAGACTTCATTAAATGATAGTCCGCCAAAACGACTAAGGTAAAAAAAGGTTGCATAATGCATGTCCCTCATACCTTTTCCCCAAAGTTTTCTGCCCCTATCCCAGGGTTACCATTAAAACGGAGTCCCGGTAATTGGGAAAGTTAGGCTATTAAAGTTTTATTTTAAAGTTCCGTTCAGAGGAAATGTTAGTCGGCCTGAACTAGAACCTAGTAGTAACTTTGATAGTTATTAATTTACCGCTTTTAAATAGCTGCTAAAACTGAATATACTACATAGGTACTAGTCGAGGAAACTTACATCTAACCAATTCTGATTTCATCAGCCTGGGGTTCCCAATGCTCAGGGCGTCTCCCGCGGCGGCTACGGCCGTGAGGGCGCATATACTGCCTCTCCCTCACGTGCGTCGCGTCCCTCTTCGCGAGCATTACTGCTTCGCAGAAGGAGGTGACGGCTAACCATGCACTCTCGCTCCGTACCATGGCCTGGACCAAAGCCGGACGCGAGAGATCGCTGCCGCCGATCGCCTCCACGAGGACACGGCAGTGCTCCGCCCAAGCCGGGCAGAACTCCACCGTATGCTCCATCGTGTCCTCAGGGCGATCTTCGCAGTGGAAACACCCCGGCGTTTCCTCCCGCCTTATGCGAAACAGGAACATCCCAAAACAGCCGTGTCCGGTGAGCACCTGCGTCAGGCGGAAGGTGAGGATGTCGTGCCGCCTTTTAAGCCACTCCTCAAAGAGGGGACTTACCACCGCAATCGTGGCGTGCCCAACTAGCCGACAAGTCGGCTGTAAAATGGCCGACTAATCGGTCGACTAGTCTGCCAAGCCGATCATTGCTTTCGGTTGAGTTCGGGTGACATCGGTAATGTTCGTGACTACGCTTTCGGCTCGTAGGTGCCGGTTCCGGCGCCCGGCGACCAGGCTGGCAGGAGTTCTCAGGACATGTTTTTATTTGCATTGCATTTATTCTATCATTGTTTAAGTGCGAGCCGTTTCTTCCTATCCTATTCTAGATTACACTGAAAGTAAACTGTAAAACTGATTCTTTAATAAAAAGAATTACAATAAAGATTTCAATTTCATTTCAGTCACGGTCTTTTAAATTTTTAAGCATGTTAATACGAGTAAAAATGGGCCGACTAGTCGCCGACTACAAATGTGGCCGACTAGTCGGCACATCACTACTACAGACACAATAATATTAATTGATTTTCAGTGTTATTAACTTTTGTGTTTTTTTTTTAATGAAAACTCAACGTAAATTGTTCTAACAATCACATCACAACTACGCGTCGCGCCTGTCTGCGGGAGCCTTCACGAAAAAGTTAATGCTAAAGGGGAATCATCTCATCTTTTCTCAATATTCTGATCCCGTATTCTTAAAACCTTTTAATACAGTAGATTACCGAGATCTTGAAACAGTTGGTACGATCAGCGAGAAAAGTCTTCACACAAAATTATTCGTGACATTGTATTTCCGCACTTCATAAGACAGTGAACATTTCAGTTTCAGCACTACATAATTATCTGACTTTAAATTTTAGTTTTGCTCTGATTTGAATTAGATATTTTTTTTTTTTTTTTTTTTATTTTTTTTTATTTAATAATATAATATTTATTTATATTTCGGAAAAAGAATCCATACAGTATTAGTAACATAATACTAAAACAACTTATTATCTAGTGTTAGTACCAATCACCCTCTGCATAAACTGCTTTATTTACAATTGGAGAACCGAAACTCTCCGCTACGGTTCTCAGGATGCGGTTGCGATTGAAGCATTAAAAATAACGGAAGTTTTAATCGACTTTTTCCGCTTACTGTACCTACTAGATCCGAACTAAGCCTGTTTGTTAGCCAAGGAAGGGTTTTCTGCAAAACAAAGAGTTCTTAGTGATCATAGTGTCCCCGTCAGCAATACATGGACACAATTGGGGCCCAAATCACGTACAGTTTTGGCTAGAACGCGACGGTTGCCCACTGAGTTAGGGATTATGGGAACTTAGACACGACGACATATCAGGTAGTACAGTTCCGGTCAATGGTGACCTCGCATTAGATATACAACGTGTGACATAATTAACGCAAGACCTCATACACCCCAATTCGATTATCGAGTTAAAAGCATATAATACAATGACCAAAACTTTTTTATTATGAAAATCGTGCAAACTAATACTAGGATTACTTTAGCATTTAGAATCGAGTCTTATTGCCTTGAAATAAGATTTAATTTTCTTTGGCTCTATAGGTATGGCAAAATACATATTTTTGAAAAAAATACCTACTTATATTAAAAGTTGCTCAAACCGATTCAGTAGGCAATCATAAACAAACTACTTTCAGGACTTGCATTTGTTCTGTTAAACCTTGTAAAGGCTTTCCGTATAAAAACTTTTCCGGTATATTAATTCGAATTCAATATTCATAGTTAAGACAGGACAACGTCTGTCAGGTCAGCTAGTCTATATCTTCTCTTATATATAAAAATGAATCCCTATTTCCCTTGGTCACGGCATCACACGTGAACGGCTGGACCAATTTTGCCAATTATTTTTTTGTTGTGTTTGTTATTGTCAGGAGAAGGTTCTTATGAAAGAAAAAAATAAGAAAGTTGCGAATTCAATATTCATAGTTAAGACAGGACACGGCGTGGCACACGCTGGCAGAGTGTGCTGCTTGGGGGGAGCCGCACCGTGCTCTCATCTCAGGAGTAGGCAGCGACCTGTCGCCGCCGGCCATTGTCGACTCGATGGTCGACAGCGAGCAGTCTTGGGACGCGGTGGTATCCTTCTGCGAAACAGTAATTTCGCAGAAGGAGGCTGCTGAGAGGGAGCGGGAGATTACTTCCGCTAACCCGATCCACAGCAGACGCACGGGGCGTCGGCGAAGGGCGGACAACGCCCTCTTCCAACCCCCCTAAATGGATCCAGGGGCGACGGATCTGGGGAAATCCGTCGCCCCCTACTTCTTAGGACCCGAGATGGCGGCGCGTAGTGTTCAACGCGCGCCTCTATATGATGTAAGAGAGGGAAGCCTAACACCTCACTCCCCCCCCAAACTCGAGGTGGCCCGCAAAGGCGGGCACTAGCCGGGGATCGCGGAAGTCGCATTAGATCCCGTGATCCCCGGTGTAAGTGTGAGACGGAACACCGGGGTGAGTTTAGTCAGTAAGAGTCTGACAGACCCCTCCGCCCTCCCCAGGGCGGAGGATATCCATGAGGATTTCCCCCGTAATAAAAAAAAGGACAACGTCTGACGGGTCAGCTAGTCATAAATAAAATCTTCATTACTAGAAGAATGAGTACAGAAAATATGATCTTTTGTAATGTGTACTTAGGTGTCTGAGGAGTGCTTTGTCACTACTAGCACATTTCTATGATTACCCTGTATTACGAATGACATAATAATAATCAGAAAACGAACAACAAAGTAACCTAATATTTCAAAATGGCATTTGGAAATAATAAAAAAACTGATGAAGGACTACATGTAACTATGTGCATATTTAGTCGTCCCATTCCACTCATATGTACACGAATTTCAACATTCCCGTGTAAATCAAATGAAACTGTGCAAAACAAAACTAAATTAAATTCTCTTCGCTTTGTGGTAGTTAGCTCCAAAATGAAACGTTTCGAAATAAACATTCCACATTAGAACATTTTACTAGCAAATATTCGCAATAACTGACGCACGTGGGAAATCATCAAATAACTTCTCCCGCTCTGGGTGGAGCAGGAGGGCGTGTTTGACTTTTACTGACTAAAACCCACCCGTGTTCCCTCAGTTGCCTGTGTGCCAGGGGCGACGGTATCTCTTTCGAACAACCTGCACCCCTGGCAGGCATCGGCCCTTGCGGACCCCACCAGTTCGGCGCACCAGGACACATGGCACGCCGTGACCACCCCAGGAACCAAGTAGCATAAGGGCCCCCCCAGATGACCCCGTGTCTGGTACCCTTGGTCCTCGTGCGACGGGTCAGCGCAGTGGCCCCGCCGCCTACCACTTTTCGGCCACAGGAGATAGGGAGAGCGGCCAACGCTATACCGACACTCCTCTTCCCCTACGGCCCCACCGCGTCCGCCATCAAATGGTAACATCTCAAAAGTATGAAACAGCTGATGTTTTTCAGAAATTCTGTGTTGGGTACCTACTCTCTTACTAGAAGATCTCCATCTTGTAAAGTACGTACCTACATAAGGACAATCTCTTCATTCATCACTGAAAACTATAAACAGGTACGCGAGCGAATCCGCGAGCCACCGATGCTTTAAATATCTGATCAAACTTCATTACATTTTAGCTAGACAGTCTGAATAATCGGACATTATTGCATTCAGCGACAACTAAATATGACATTTTGTCCATTGTGACATTGTCACAGCTGAACATGACAAGCCCGTGGGAACAGATTATAATGGGCATACAATTATAGCTTCATTGGAACATTTATTGGGACAATAATTCGACATCCGCTGGGAATCTCGAATGGAACAAAAATCCAATATTTCGAACTAGCTTTTGCTAGCGGCTTCGCTCGCGTTGAGTTCGAAAATCATCCCACGTTTTACACGTCAATCAAAAAAAACTAGATGAGGTCGGCGTTTCCTATCTAACTACTCTAAGAGAGGCCGAAGCAAACTCAGAGGTCACAGTTTCTAGTGTATGTAAGTCCAGACATAATCTTGGTCAGATCATGTGAAGACAGTGTACTTAGATTGATGTCTGAATTGATTAACAGTTTTAGCTGATATGATTTTCAGTATGTTCATCATGCATAAGACCCTGGATGCCATTTTCGTGTCACCCAATGACCCAGATCGTAGATTCCTTCTTACAATTGATATTTAGATTATTCTGTTTCCAAGTCTAAGTCCCAAAGTCCCAAAACCAGCCAGTAGTCCCAAGCAATATTTACTGAGATTCAACGTGTTTATTTTTCCGTTGTTGGTTGTGCAATAAAGATTATTCCGGAATCCACATGGGATCTAATACCGACTAACAATTCCAGTTGCACTCTGCTTACCCTCTAGGGCCCTGTCCTAAACAATGCAAGTTTGTGACTACATTGTGTTGCGGCCTGTGACCCACTTACAGAGCCCGACAAGCGACCACAGCCCGAAGGCGTAATCTTAGAGTGTGTAACGAAGCAAGCTAATTAGAACAATAAGCATAGTAATTAAGTTTATGTGGTTGTGTGGTGCTGCAAATGCGTGTGTGACTGTTAAGGATTTTGTTTAGGGACTTCCTTATCTTCTTCTGCTTTGAGTTTGAGCTTCGTCGGTAAACGAATTTTGTCCGGGTATAGGTAATTTGATGATCGTGCCGTTGTTCAGCTTGGTGCTTGGGTGAGCTTGTTGCTAAGTAATAATAACACGGTTTGCCGCTGTTGGTCCGTGGATGTGTGCCAATCTGTATGTCAATCCAGATGCAGGATGCAACTGAGTACCAGTGTAGACATGGAGGGACTGCCTATCTGAGCTCTGCAACCCAGTGTCTGGGTAATACGATAGCCCTTGGTAAGACTGGTTGTCAGATTTTCGGGCTTCTGACGACCCGTTACGTCAAAGATCGACTGTCTAAGAATGACAGCCGAGACCAACGGCTTAACGAAGCACGGTCACTCGTCCACGGACCAACCGCGGCAAGTGTAGGTTAAACTGATCGATGGCTGTGAACCGTGTGGCTGTTATAACTTCACCACAAGCACCTCTCACATCTCTGAAGATGTGAGAGGTGCTTGTGGTGAAGTTATAACAGCCACACGCCAATGCACATGCCAATGTCGTGCTTGTTTTTAAGGAAAAATTCATGCTAGTTATCAGTAACTAGCATGAATTTTTCCTTAAAAACAAGCACGACATTGACCGTAGGTGGTTATTTAAGCCAATGTACATATGTAATGAAGTTGACAAATAAGGATTACTTACCAAAGTCATTTGGAAACTATAAATAAAACCTCGTTAGAAGTAGATGAGACTGATCAAAACCACAGACACTAGTATGTCAATGCTTAACAGAGACTACGGAGATAGATTTTTAAAGAACAGTCCATGGAATGAAAACCATTTTTAGCTAAAGCTCGATTAAACACGATGTGAGTGTGGGTCCGGTAACCATTACAGAGTCACGTGCTACCACGGAATTGTTAGTGTCCGACTATCTAGCAATGTCACTTGGGTGCTATTGATGACCGGAGACAGGTAACATAGTAGTTCAAGGGTGGGGATTGTGTGGTAAAGGACACAAATGATGTAACCTACTTTCTGTAACAAATTGTTAATAGCAACATCATGATTTAAAAAGAGTGTCCGTGGAGTTTCTTGCCCATTCTTCTCTATAGGTACCTACACTTTAGAATGGGCAACTAGCTTCATCTTTCCGACTCTTTGACAATTCAAAAGTGCATGTAATTGGTTTATTTGAAATAAATGCTTTGAGTTTGAGTTTCACATGTAGGATATTCTATAAGATAACTTGAACGAAGTATGATTGACAATATTTTAAAATTAGATGGCGCTGCCATTTCTTAGCTAACTGATCCCTGCGAAAAAATGCCGAAACAAACTCAGAGGTCATGGTCTCTTTTAAGTCCAAACATTAGAATCGATAATTCCAGAATTTTATGTGAGTCTAACAATCTAGAGCCATGTCTGGAAGAGCCTTTTGAAGAAATACCCATTGCAGCTTTGAACTGACCTGTTCTAACAGACGGCATGCATGAAGCATTCATCTCGTAGCTCGACCCTATTTCAGGGAGCCCAACGACCCGTCACAAGACGCCAGGTCTGCAGGACATTTCACACAAAATACTCAAAATCGCCAGACAGTTATTAAGTCGTATATTCAATCTAACCTGCATGGAACTCACATTCACAGACTATTTACTTAACTTTCATAAACTAATCCTTAAATTATCTGATTGAGCTTGATGTAGTTTATTCTCTAATCCTTTCGTTATTTCTACTACTAGACTATTTAGCTGTCTGTCGAATTGATATTATTAGTATGGATATGTTTGCGTTTTCCTAAATATTAGCTTTCGCCTGCGATTTAAATATCGCCCCAGACCCACTGCGTCGCATCCCGTCGCCCCAGACCACGTGCGTCGCATCCCATCGCCTCCGACGCACTGCGTCGCATCCTATCGCCCCAGACCCACTGCGTCGCATCTCATCGCCCTAGACCCACTGCGTCGCGTCTCATCGCCCCAGACCCACTGCGTCACGTCTCATCGCCCCAGACCCACTGCGTCGCGTCTCATCGCCCCAGACCCACTGCGTCGCATCCCATCGCCTACTCGCACTATTACTTCGATTTTTCTTAGCGTCTTTTCTGTCTTTTTCTCGGCTCCTGAGGGTCGTAACGTGATCTTAAATGGCCTATCCTATCTTAGTTGAGTATTTGGCTATCAAATGTTAAAATAATTGTTAAAATTCTCTGGTTTTCAATAAACAGAAAACCAAAAAAAAAACTATACAGCTTTATGATTAGCATACAGATAAAGTGTCAAAACACCTCCGTGCCTCGGAAAGCACGTTAAGCCGTTTGTCCCGGCTGTCATTCGTGGATCTTTGATAGTCGTAACGGATCATCAGAAGCCCGAAAGTGTGACAACCAGTCTTACCAAGGAGTATTCTGTTACCCAGTAACTGGGTTGAGGAGGGATATATAGATAGACAGTCACTCGCATGTTAAATACTAGTATTCAGCTGCGTCTGGTTAGATTGGAATCGTTAATATTTTCTCTTCAAAAACCATTGTACAGGTTCCAATACTTCTCAAAACAAACCTGCTGTTACATTAATGTTCATTTTGCCTATCAACATAAGTTCTTATTGTACAGCCACTTTCCCGCCCTTTATGCAGCTGACATTTCCCAAATGTCGGCGTTAGTACGTGATAAGACTTTCAAAAGTTACATTGACCCGCATATTTCTTTGGTGTTTTTATTTCGGAGTGCAATTCACCCAGATTGTAATGTACACGTGTGTTTTTGGTCTTTGTATGTACTTACTTGGCGTCCATATTGTTCTCCGTCGGTCCCTCACTTGTAATAATAATCAACTGTCAATTGTCAATGTCAACTATCTGTCAAACACCATAATATGCAATGTTATAATGTTGGATGTAAAACGTGTACTTAGGAGCAGGGTGCACACACTACCAGTAGGAATGGCCTTCATTTTGACAGTTCAATAAAATTAATTGCGTTATTAACTACTTTGTTGAGCAGACAATTTTTTCGGACATATTTATGAAACAATGGATTAGCAATAACGTTCAAAATAATTCAGACTGATTGATTGTTTTTTTTTTTTTTTTTGAAGTTGAACTTGGCAAACTTTAGTTTGGGGTGATTCCTGGAAGGTAGTCCATCAAATTCGTAATTTCTTGATTTTTTACAAAGAAGTTGTAAATTTCACGGTTTATAGAAGAAAAATACATTTTGCGTCGACCCCAAATAAATTGAGATAAGTTAATGATGATCAGAGATCGGATATTCGGATGCATATTCACCTAAAGTTGAGATGTTGGCTAACATGGAATGCGTTTTTGTATCGAAAAATTCTTAATTCTTAATTTAGGTAAGAAATTTGTTTACTTTTTGTTTTAACTAATACAAACCACCCCTCCTCCAATACATACACATATTTGTATCGGGTTAAACATTCAATTAAATTAATACACATCTGAATAGTTATTCAATCCAAGAATCCCGGGGTTTTTAATAAATATTACAAATAATTTATAAAGCCGCTTCCATACTTTCATAGCTAAAAATTATCTTTAGGTAAATATGCATCCGAATATCCGATGTCTGATGATGATGATAATGTTTTTGAATTTAAAAAAAGAAAGAAAAAGTATTTATTGGACTCGCGCAGGCACGATCATTCTAAAGTAGAGTTTCGTTTGACTGGTTCTCAACTACAAATTCTCAATCGTAAAAGCGGGTAAAGGCTTGGTCTATTCTGAAAATGCAAGTGATTGCTAGTTGAATTCTACTCCTCCAATAATTGATAATATTTTGCAGCATCTATACTCCATTTGAAATAAGATTAGACATTTAATTAAACCTTTTTTACAGTCCGATCAACCGATTTTGACTTCTATTGCGTTGGTGGCATGACAAATGGCAGCTGCAGTGAACAGTTGGTATTGTAACTACTTTTTTGCTTTTAACGCCATGCTTATGCCTAAGGAATAGAAGTCAGAATCAGTTGAACTGACTGTAAAAAAGGTTTGTTTAAATGTCTAATCTTATTTCAAATGGAGTATAGTTCTTTATAAAAGTCATCCAAAAGGCAATGGAGAGGGCTATGCTTGGAGTGTCCCTATGTGATCGAATCACGAATGAAGAGATCCGCAGGAGAACCAAGGTAACCGACATAGCCCGAAGAATTGCTAAACTTAAGTGGCAGTGGGCAGGGCACATTGCTCGCAGAACAGATGGCCGATGGCGCCGGAAGGTTCTGGAGTGGCGACCGCGTAGGTACCGGAAGATGTAAAGTTGGAAGGCCTCCCACAAGGTGGACCGATGACCTTGTGAAGGCCGCAGGAGTCCGCTGGATGCAGGAAGCACAGAACCGGTCGAAGTGGCGGAGCTTGGGGCAGGCCTATGTCCAACAATGGACGTCTTTCGGCTGAAATGATGATGAAGAGTTATCTATATCTAGTTCGTCATAGCAATTAATTGTTCAGCAAATTGCCACAACTACGTCAATTTGCCGTGTCATAGCCATTTTCATAAAACTGTCAAAGAATAACATAATAATTATTTAAATCATCATTCTCCTGTTAATTATTCATTTATTTTGTCTTTTTCTTCCAAACAATGGCATTCGTTGATTAGAATATACGAAGAATATAAGTTGGTAGTTAATTTGTTAAATAATTCGTTTCCTGGCTTTATTTTGTGTAATTATTAATCCATCGCCAAAATTGACGAGAACTAGCTTCGCCCGCGTGGAGATCGGAAATTATCACACGGAAACATACTACCGGGATAAAAAGTATTTTAAGTGTCAATCAAGGTCATAAGCTATCTGTTGGCCACATCCAAATCCCATACAAAATTTCACATTTATATTTTTAAGTAGGATTATTTTAATAGAAATAGAAAAATAGAAAAATAGAAATAATATTTATTTGCATAAAACATGGTATATAAAGTTGTTTTAAGATACATTATAGAGCATACATAGAGGATTATTTAATTCATCTAATAAATATAATGAAGGTAAAGCTATAAAAATTAAAGGTAATTGCTGGTAAAATGGTTCAAATTAATTCAATTATTTGACCTTCTAATAGAAATCGATTAATATATTTAAAACTCTTTTTATTATTTGAACTAAAAAAAAAATTATAATAAGGCAATAGACTCGTCCTCTGGTCCAGATTAAATTAGCATGGGACTAACATAACTAACGAAAACTTGTACTGTTACATGCCTATCCCTTGAGCGAAAACTAGCGTGATATTATAATATATAAGCTCCTAAGAAAACAAAGCTTAGTGTGAGAGCATGTATGATACGATAGAGCAGCCGGCCTATTCTGTAAACATCTCACCGTTATAGCATACGTGAAGTGACCTTGAAGAGAGCTCATTAGTGTCAATTTCTAGCATCAGATACAATGTCAGCTCACTTTAAGCTCACTTCACCAATGGTTTCACGGTGAAATTTTTACAGAATAGCCAAGCTGTAGTGGTATTCTATAGAAATCTCATCGTAAAAACTCTGGTGAAGTAAGCTCAAAGTGGGCGTTCAATATTGACAATCTCTAGCATCAGCCGAGCTATTCTTTCCAAATCTCACCGTGGAAACGCCGGCAGGTCGAATGACAGGTCACTTCAAGCTCACTTCACCTACGTTGAAATCACTAAGTTCATTTTTAACCGACTTCAAAAAGGAGGAGGTTATCAATTCGTCGGAACCTTTTTTTTTTTTTTTTTTTTTTTTTTTTTTTTTTTTTTTATGTATGTTCCCCGATTACTCGAAGATGGCTGGACCGATTTGAATTTTGTTTTTTTTGTTTGAAAGGGTATACTTCCCAGGTGGTCCCATGATCATCAAATCAGGATCTGATGATGGGATCCTGGAGAAATGGAGAGAACTCTTCAAATTTTATAGGCACACAAAGCGATTTAGGTATTTTTTGGAAGAGTACTTTCTCAGAGTAGTTCCATTTCAATTTGGTGAAGATCTGATGAAGAACTTCGGAGATATGCAACGGAACTCCTCAATAAATGATAGCAAATGGACTGGGATTGCTGAAATCTTATCTCTGTCTATTGCTTACACCAGTTCATAACATAACATCACGCCAGTATGCTGTGAAGGTGTAAGCACATGTGAACCACTAAAAAGTGAAAAATAAAAACTTTTTCCAAAAAAAAAACAACCGACTTCCAAAAAAACACTACAAAGTGAAAAATAACTTTAATTTCGGAAGGCGGTGACAAAAAATTCAAATACAGCTCCAAAGACACCGACTTCCGAAATTAAAGTTATTTTTCACTTTGTAGTGTTTTTTTGGAAGTCGGTTGTTTTTTTTTTGGAAAAAGTTTTTAATCCCACTGAATGATTTTTTTACCGACTTCCAAAAGAAGGAGGTTATCGATTCGACGTTTTTATTAACCGACTTCAAAAAGAAGGAGGTTATCAATTCGCCATGTTTTTTTTATGTATGTTCGGGCTTATCTCCGTCAGATCGGATATTCGGATGCATATTCACCTAAAGTTGAGATGTTGGCTAACATGGAATGCGCTTTTGTATCGAAAGTCTTAAATTAGGTAAATAATTTGTTTATTTTTTGTTTTAACTAATACAAACCACCCCTTCTCCAATACATACACATATTTGTATCGGGTTAAACATTAATTTTAAATTAATACACATCTGAATAGTTATGCAATCGAAGAATCTCGGGGTATTTAATAAATATTACAAATAATTTATAAAGCCGCTTCCATACTTTCATAGCTAAAAATTATCTTTAGGTAAATATGCATCCGAATATCCAATCTTTGGTCATAACATAACACAATCTTCCATAAACGATAGCCCGCCCTTCACCACTTCTTAGTGCTTTATTTGGGAAGAAGAAGTAGCGACCTTTCCGACTTTTATCGTTTTGCTCTGCTCCTAAGGGCCATAGCGTGACGTTAAATACCCCATAACCTCCCTCAAAATTGAGCTGTCAATTTTTCAAAGCCTACGGATGGTTTCAGTTTCAGTTTGGCGGCACGGTTGGCGCAGTGGTTAAGCGATTGACTGCTGCGCTGCGTGTCGCGGGTTCGATTCCCGCACGGAACAAATATTTGTATGACCTACAAGTAGTTGTTTCGGGTCTGGCTGTTTGGGTATGTGAGTTTAAATGTTTGTAAATGCACCCACAATACAGGAGAAATTCCTAGTGTGGGGCAACGTTTAAGAAAAAAAAGAATTTAAAAAAAAGCGAGTAACCCCTACATACAAACTTACAAACAAACAAATATTATCTCTTTATAACATTAAAATATAGCTAAACCACTCGTCCCCTATTAATTGAAACGTAAATTCATCACCAATAAAATGCTCATGTAAAACAGTACCTACATACCTAACTATACCCCTTTTGGGAATACACCCTATACGTGAAGGTAGCATAAACACAAAATAACAGAAAAAAAAAAAAAACGAATCAAGACTTGGACCCAGTTCCCTTTAAGTGATTTTAAATATTCATCAAATAATCACTATTCCAGATTCGTAAGCTTATATGGGACAAGCAAAGGTTTTAATCCATAAAACAACATTCCCACTAGGATAAAACTAAATAAATAAATATACTGAGCGGGATCCCAGTGGTCGCATCTCTAGTGACTAGGTATACATAGTTATATTTATTTGCTCTCATGCACATTACACATTTTACAATTCTGTCGGTTTTTGTACATGAACCCTGTCAGGGCACTGCAAAGCACAATGTCGGTTTGCTGTTGAGTTTCAATTGAATTAACATAAATTTTAATTTTAATTAACATAAATAACACATAATTAACTAAACTAATATTAATACGAATTATTAACTAACACAATACAATACATGTCGGTAATCAAAATAAAATAAAAAGTCATTAGGATGTCCAATTAACAGTAAAAAATAACATACAATAACACACATAAAGTCACATAAAGTCTTAAGTAGTCAGATTGTAGTACTACGAGTGGGTAGGTAGTAAAAACAGTACAATAAATAATTTATGGAAAAGGTAGTTACAATCATGTCTTTTCTTACTACATTACTATTCTTTATACCTTCGTCAGTTTTCTTCAAAATCTTTCCTTTATTAAGACAGGACTCATAATATCTTTTGAACACGTTACTACAAGAACTTATTATAAAACAGAAAAGTAATGAACAGTTGATACATTTTTCACCTTACGCCCATGTGAATGTAGCGAAATGGCCTAGCCGCATATTTTGACTAAGGTGTAGTGTAGAGTCTGTGATGTTAGGCCTTGTAGAATTAAAGCATGTAAAGTTAGAAGCTTGGCTCTACATGAGATCTGAGGGGCAATTCCAGTAATTTTATGAACGTTCACAGTCTGATCTCAGTATCAATCTGTCAAAAATACCTCGAATTTCCATACATTTTTGACAAGTTTTTGACATTTGATTGTCGCCGAGATGAGACTGCGACTAGATTTTGGACGTTTTTAATTACGAGAATTGGCCTTCAGATCTCACGGTCTCGTCTTGGCAACATTTTACATGAAAATGATTTTGCTAGGATTACATTAACTTATAATTAACGGTTACACCAAAACTAGAATACCTACTTATAATATTACTAGCTGTCCCGACAGACGTTGTCCTGTCATATATATTAAGATTTAATTCGCATTCAACACGTGCTGGTTATGCCATTAAATTGTAGCTTATGTGAAACGTTGGTACTTTTAACACAGCGCCATCTATTGATTACTTACTGAACCCAGTCGAAAGGTATCGACATTTGTTAGAATCATTTGGAGTTAACAGATAATTGTGACTGTCAAATAATAACAGACAAATAATTAGCAATAAACTAAAATTGCGACTATAATTTGAGATTTAAACTATCCTATCTCTCAAGTTGGATCGAACTGCACATGGTGTGCGAATTTTATTATAATCGGTTAAGTGGTTTAGGAGTCCATTGAAAACAAACATTGTGACACGAGATTTATATATATTAAGATGTTTCCCTCTTCTCGAAGAATAAAACCTAAACCTACGCACTATGCATGACATAGTCTAGTTACGTCATGTCTCATTGATAGAATAAACAAATTAAATAATAACTTCCAGCACACCATAAAACCAATTCCTTAAACTCGACTCATAACGTGAATTGAGGTTCGCTTTCCTGAGCTGTCAGTGTCATGATTGTTGTAGAATATTGACATTGACAGTTCTTGAACGCGGCTTAGATGTGCTGACCGCGTTTAGTTTCATTGGAGAAATTCTCCCCGCACCCGGGGACATTAATTGTATGTGAGATCACCATCTCACACACAATTAATGTCCGACCGAACCGAAAATAGATTTTCAGCCGAAAACAAAGAGAAGCTTCGGAACGGCTTTATTCTTATTTTCGGCCGTCAATGAGAATTATTTCGACGGAAAAAAAAAATCCGCTGTACCTACTCTGAAATCTTCTGTTTTTTTCATACCTCGGTAGAAAGAGCAAATAAAGGCTTTAAAAAAATAAAACACAATAATTCCATTAAGAGGCCGTTTACGAAATTTTGTCAATTTTGCTTTGATTTTCATAAAAATTTTCTTTTTTCCGCTTGACTGTAGCTTTGGCTGATTTTGGGCCGAAACCGAAAATATGACCGAATCATGATATTCTGGCCAAAACCCGAAAACGAAGTTTCGGTCGGTCACTACATACAATACACATGATTCCATGAACTGACCGTAAAACGTAAAAGCTGTTAACTCCACTAGGTGGCTATTGTTTACACTACCACGGTCAGGGTGTCAAAGTCCACTCAAAAATTTAAATCCTTCACACTGACAGGGTCACCTACTCGCCCACATGGGCGCACCGTCGTGAATATTGAAACATTTGTACCCGATATACGTGGATTTTACTCCTTTTGAATTCTCATGAATTTATTAACAAGCCACACAGAACGCATTATAGGGAACATGGGTGCGTGGAATACCTACTTGGATATTTAAAATTGAGCACAGACGTGAGCCGATCTATGCTGTACGTATAAATATCTCACCGAGAAAATTAAGGTGAAGTGAGCTGTCAATAGTGTCAGTGAATGCCGTGTCAGGTGGAATGACAGCTGACTTTAATATTGTGCCTAAAGCAAAATCTTCAATCTTTGATTAAATTTCCAAAGTAGTAATTTCTTTTCTTGTCTTCTGTTAGTTCTGTTCTTAGTTCTTCTTTTTTTCTGTAGTATGTTCACGTCAGGAAACTTCATCATAAATGTAAAGGTCGTCAAGTGTCAATCCATAGTATCAGGTGGAATGACTTAATTATGACAGCTGAAGTCGTTTTTAATTTTTGTTAGTTTTTTTTTTAATTGTTATTTGTCGTTGATTGCTTGTCAATTTAGTGTACTATGGTTGAATTATTTTTGGGCAGTTAATAAAAGTTGTGTTAAAAAACTTAAAAAATTAATGATTTTAATTAAAATAAAAATTAAAATTAAAAGGTTGTGGTGATAGGTCTGCAAGTTAAATCTAATTAAAAAGAGGTCTGTCTCGTGTTATCTTTATATCATGTCAAGTTTTTTTTGGTTTTCTACCTACTTGTCTATTTCTGTCAGTTTTAATTCTATGGTGGACGGCTGGTAACGTTGACCTCTAGCTTTTTTTGGATACCATACATTAAACACGCAGTAAAAACTATAATACTGTGCTGTTAATTTTTAACATGGCAATTAATTTATCGCTGGATGTCCAACCCACCTAAGTATACAAGCACAAATACGTCTTATTCCCATGAGGGTAGGCAGTAACTATGCCTGTTTGCGATTACTACGCACCTGACTATAATGTACTTACCCACATTTCTGATAAGTTTTGACATTGATTGTCACTGAAATGAGTTTGTGTAAGAATTATACACTCGAATACTTTTACAAAAGACTTTATTGGTACACCATAAAATTGTAAATCGAGACCAGTTTCGTCATCTGTAGTTAATTAATGGAATGAAAATACCGCGCTGTTTTTCATCAAAAGGTATCTATGGGTTACCGAAACTAAGAAGTATGAAATATTTAAAAATACCAATGTTGCATTGGCAACACACAAATTATTTTAATTAAATAGTAGTTGTGTATGCTAACATTTGCAACTAGATTTAAACGTTTTGAATTACAAGAATTTGCCTTTTTATCTTTGATTGTCCAACTCTTCAAATAATCAGATACTAACGATACTAATGGCAAGAATTTAAAAACAGTAATTTCTAACTGAAAATGCTTAGAAAAACCACAACACCCGCTTTTCACGCATTCTTATTGTGCAGCTAAAAATAATGACGAAATTTTCTCCGTCCGTCAGTTTACTTTTTTCTTTCCCCGGCGTAGTTCCCCGGGCTACAAACGACTGGCTCTCGTTCCGGCTGAGAGCGAAGCCGTGTTCACTCGCCACCCATATCGGTACATTTCCGCTGAGCAACCTTAAGGAAATTGACGTAACTCCACACTGTTTACGCACTTTTATGGTGCCTCGTGTGTCTCCGTGCGTGTGGAAAGAAAAACAAAAAGGTTTTCTTTATGTTTGACTAGCTGCTGCTCGCGACTTTTTCCGTGTGGATGGCAAGAACGTGCCACCTAGACAAGTAGCCTACGTTACTCCTAATAACATCAGCTATCTGCCGGTGAAAGTCCCATCAAAATCGAGACAGACAGACAAAGGAGTGTTTTTTTTCTTTTGCTTATTATATAGGCCCGTATAAATACTTTCATATACATTTACAAAAAGCTATCTATTATTTGGCATTACAAACAGATACTTCAATTTTCATTTATTTGTACAGAGTATATATTTTTTTTGTTTTTATTGCAGATGCAGGGTATTCAAAGAGGTGGGACTGGGGTGCAGTATTCCATGCGTGCATTTACGCGCCGATCCCACTAGCGCACGACCTCCCACGTGCTCTCGTGGGTACGGCCGGACTTGGTGGTGGGGCTCGCTAACTCGCTAGGGAGGGTGACCTCATATTAGTTGGGCTGATACCAGCTGATAGTAGGTCCATGAGGAAATCCCCACAGAACAAAATGTTGCAGCATAATCAAATAAGGTCATAGTGAACAATATAGTTAAAATATTTTTTATTCTCATTTTGTAGAAAAAAATCTGAGCTGGAGGATTTTGAAAATTGAAAGACTACCTTTTTGGAACCTATTAGATTGTAGCGGCATATGCAATGCTTACGTGCGAACTAGACATCAGGCTGACGTCACGCAAAATCCTGCATCGCGCAAGCAGATTTTACCGCGCAACCTACCTGACAACACCCCGTCTGGGGCCTTAGTCTGCTATTTTTATAAATTCGTCATTCCAACACGATCCCATTGTCATTTATTTGTCATTTTGCTAAAAGTTCGTAATCTCCTAAATTCATAATGGTCGACCATTGGTCGGTCAATGGTCTTGTAATAGAATTGTGTCATAATGGCATTTTCGTATTTCCATTATTATAAAACTCGTTAGTAGAAATACTTTTCGAAAACTACTACTAAATTTGAACATTTATTCATGCCATATTTCATTTATATATATTTTTACATATTATTTATTAGTGTTATAAGCAATCTAAAGTAGTAGGAAGTTCGTAAATTAATTGAGTCATTCATTTGTCATAATGTACGAGATGCCATTTCTTTCAATGGAGTGTCAGTGGCTGACCATTGGAAAGTCATAATGACGCCATTTTATTAGTAGATTACAAAACTTGTCAAAATCAACAATTATGAAATCAATGATAGACCATTCTGACACTATTGTAATAGCAGACTTGAGGCCCTGGTCGGAGGATCCTGCGTTTTCTATAGAGGATGAGTGAACTTTACACCCTGTCCTCACTACCTCTATATTATATAAAAATTAAATATACAAAATATAGGTCAGTTGATAAAACAATGTTCTCTAAATACGCTATTTTATTTATCGCAACAAGTGCGAATGCGTCTCGCACTCGTACATTCGCGAAGAGAAGTGATTCACCACTTATGAATTTTATTCATACGTAATAAATTTGGAGATTTTGACGGTCGTATCCCAAAATGGAAAACGATATTTCCCAGTGGAGATTTCTTTCTTATTCAAGATACTAACTTGTGGCGTACGGTATATATGATTGTGTTATTTATTGTAGGTCGTAGGTTCGAATCCAGACAGGCGCTTTACTTTCAGTTAATTATTTCATACCACTGCTCTCAAAACGGTGAAGGAAACGTGATGAAACCGGCATGCCATAGAAGCAAAACTTCGAAGGCATGTGTCATCTACCAACCCACAATGGGTCCTCGTGGCGGATTGGACGGCCCACTCCCTATCAACGAGAAGAGGGCCGTGTCCCAGCAGTGGGAATATTATTGGCTGATTACGTACGCTACGTTTTTATTGCATGTATCTCCATGGTCACCGAATCTGTGGTGATAAATGGGTCAGGTATGATCAAATCTTATTAAGGAGCTTCCACCTTAAGGTGGATCTTGTCGACATTTTTTCCATACAAACTTCGGGAGTATATTACTCCACTGTTCGACAATGTAAATCAAAAATTAAACATGGTATAGTTTTGTGTCATTATTAATATTGTCTGTATGGAAACAGAATACTAAAATAAAAAGCCATTAAAAAGTTATGAGCCAACAAAGATTCGTTTTTCTTGCTAATTTGACCTAACTTTGGGCGTGTTTAAGTAATAAAAGAGGTGTGAAATCTCCAAAACCTAGTCGGTACCGACAAAGCTCAAATATCTAAAAGTTCAATGAACTTTATTGGTCATTGATTTATGCAGAAGTTTTTTCATAAAACCCGATCTTCCGAAGGACTTTTCTTAATTTTTTACGCGCCTGTTTTACTATAACTGATCCTGCATCTCACTCAATAATGTTGTGCGTGTAGACTAGCCTCTAAATGCAAATCATGGGTACTACCTCTGACGGACACGAAGCCTGGTGAGACAGCGTGCTTTTTAGCCAGGCCCACCAGTGGGTTCGAGCCCGCGACTAGATTCCCCTTAAGGCGTAAAATCAAATCATAGACCTGGGAATCGCTTAATAGAGTAGGCACTAGCGCATATGTGGCGAATTGACGAATGAATTAACCATGGATATATCAATGTTATCCAATGCTGGCCCTACTTATTTGTGCAGTATTAAAAAACCCAAGCATAATCTCAAGTACGTAACTATTAATTAAACTTCGTTTAGACCGCATCATTCACGTAAATAGACCCATTGTATACAAACATAATATTTTTCCCATAAGTATTAGAAACATCATTACATTCAAATCATGGAGAAACTATCATTAGGTACACAATTCACCACAATGATATGGTAAGTACGTACAGTCAGCAAAAGGATTAGATCTACAAGTGAAAAGTAATATTTTACCACAACTCTGTAGGTGCAGTCTGGGAAATTAATTTAATTGTTAAGCAAATTGACACCTACAACTGCCATACACTTGTGATTTAAATAAATTGGTAATCATTTTGCTTAAAAAATAATTTCCCTGGTTTTACATTTTTATTGAGAGTGCAATAAGTTTTTAAACGTAGGCAGGACACACCGTTAGATAGTTGGAAAGTGATTTTCACTTTAAATAAAATTAAATATTGTTTGTTTACCAAAAAGGGCCCTTTATTTTATGGACTCATGTTAAGGACTGGACTAGGATAAGACTAACAAGTGGAGTCCGATCGTAAATGTTTTTTTTTTCTGTCAATATCGAATTTTCCAAAAATGGCCGACCCGAAACCGAAGTATTGTCAGAATCTAGTTGTAAGCTAGCTACCTCAGCTGCTTAACCACTTTTAAGTGACGATAAAAAGTAGGAGGTTCTCAAGTCGACCCGTATATTTACCCAACTGTACCAGAAGAATGGTTATGTTTATCATTTGTATGTTAGTATGTATATATGTAGTATGTATGTATATTTCTTTGGCACGCTCTGTAGCCTAAACGGCTTGATCGATTTCAGCTTGAGAGGTGCCGTTAGATTCGTCTTAATTGTGAGAGCGACACCGGGTATATCGAAATTGAAAAAAATTGCCGATTTTTGGCGCCGCTTTGTATTTTTTTTTCCAAACCTATTGAATGGGGTATCAAAATAAAGAGTTTCATAAATAGGTCTCATTAACCTCAAAAATAATTATATTAACTAAAAACTGTGAAATAAAAAAATAATTTACTAAATCTAAAAACCCGACTGCGTAAAAAGTGTACTTTAATTAAAAAAGATGGAAACAAGAAACTTGTTTTAAAGGATGACTATTAGACTGAATACCTACTATAAGCAATCTCATGCAATCGGAGGCATAATTCTTAAATTTAACAATAAACAAGTTTATTGCCTCCGACTGCATGAGTAGGTTCAGTCTAATATCTTTTAAAACAAGTTTCTTGTTTCCATCTTTTTTAATTAAAGTTCACTTTTTAGGCAGTCGGGTTTTTTGATTTTTAATTTTTTTTATGTAAGACAACGCAAAACTTTTACAGTCGCTCGATTTTGTTATTTTTTTTACTTTTGTTGTCTGTACTAAGTCTAAATAGGCAACTCAATCAAATATGCGATTAGCAATAGAAACTCGACCGAGATGACTACTTACAAGCGGTATCACGAAGTAATCAGTGACATTGACACCGGCCGGCGCGCGGCGTGTGCGCATGTTCGCAGTGAAAGCTGTACCTGTGGCTGTAGTACCTGCTGAAATTGTATGGTAGGTACTCGTGCCACGGTATCAGTTATTTTTGGAACTAATTTCTTTATCTCTAACGGAGATGAATGTTTCTAGTATGTGACGTATTTTGAATAAAATGATCTAGGTACTAATTTATTAAAAAGATAACATTTCGGTTTTCAAATCATAATACATATTATACACTGTCGATTTCGGAGATTATTCCACGGGAACGTGCTGCCTACAAAAGGTAGCCTATGTTACTCTTTGTAACATCAGCTATCTGCTAGTGAAAGTCCCGTCAAAACCAGGCTAGCCGTTTCGGAGATCAGCCGGAACCTACAAACAATTTTTTTTTACATTGTTTTTTGATTTGTCTGCATTTAAAAATCTATTATTTTGACGTTTCAAACAGACACTTCAATTATATTTATTTGTATGTATGTATACAGTATAGATTTAACATGTATACAGAGTATAGATGTCATCAATAAGCTCTGCAAATAGCAAGTGACTTAAGTAATACCAAGAACCAATCAGTGATGCCGACATCAGCGCGTGCGCTGAAGTGAAAGTTAAACCTACTGAAATTACATCGAACCGTTGCTCGATGCGTGATCGATTATATTACGATTCTTCTTATGTGAGCAAATAACTTGTTTGTTCGTGTGTTTGATTGTTTCTGAATAAATCTCTAGAATTGATTAATTAGTGTGGCCAGTAAACGCAACGATTAGTTGATTTAGAAATTTGTTGTTTTAATTTGCGATTTCAATCATGAACGGTATTGTTTTAATAAGCCAGTGAATTTAAGTATTTTCCATAGAGAGAGAAACGGTGTTGGAAAATATATTTTTGGAAACACATCTTGGTGAGTAAAAAAACTTCTTTTTTTTCAAGCCTACGCTGTCATATTCCAGAGAGGGCAATTCTCGTAATTTTAACAACGTTCACAGTCTGAAGGCCAATTCTCGTAATTAAAAACGTTCACAATCTAGTCAGTCTCATCTCAGCGACAATCAAATGTCAAAAATTTATGAAAAATCGAGGTATTTTTGACACATTGACACTGAGATCAGACTGTGAACGTTCTTAAAATTACGAGAATTGCCCCTCTGATCTCAGTCTCAAACTGTCATAATTGACTATTTTTTGACATTTGATTGTCGCCGAGATGAGAGTGCGACTAGATTTTGAACGTTTTTGTTTATACGAGAATTGGCCTTCTGGGCAAAGGCCTCCCTTCACTGTCCATCTTTCGCAAGCCCTTGCGTCCAGCACCCTAATTGCGTAACTCACGATCCATCATAATTTGTTTCGTTTTGAAACAGATGGCTAAACCATTGCTTCATATGTTCCAAAAATGTGTCTGCTCAACAACGTAAATAACGCAATGCATATTGTTGAACTGTCAAAATGAAACCGATTATGATTAATCGCGTGTTTCGCAATTAGGGTGCTGCTTCCAGTTCTGACGGAATCTATCTAGCTCGTCCCGCCATCTCCTACGTCTGTCGCGACCCTGTATCAGGGCACCAGCATACGCACAATAATAACCAAATAGACGTTATGGGTCTGAAATAAAAGATTTTTATTAGAGACGGGCTGACTATGACTTTGGCCGACTAGCCGACTAGTCGGCCAAGCCAATCATTGCTTTCGGTTGAGTTCTGGGCCTGAATTCACTATGACCACTTATCGATTCCTTACTTTTAACCACGTCAATCACAGACGAAATCTGCTACTATCGTATTAATGATATCGACAAATTGTCTTGGAGCATACAGAATATAACATTTCGATTCCTTACCGTTACATTGGTTTCTAAAATCGACCGCCGCTTTATCGACTAGTCGGTACATCATTAAAAAAAAATATATATATATTTTATTATAATCAGCCTATAATGTTCCCACTGATGGGACACAGGCGTCCTTTATGAACTAATTTTCACAAAAAAAAGCCCCTTCTGGCTTCAAGGTTTCGAACCTAAGACCGTATTCGTAAGTTGCAGCCGTTACCACTGTACCACCACTGTTCTAGGGCACCAATCATTTGTCCGGCAAGCGAAAAAAAAACAAATTAGAGACAAGAAATCTAACCATTAGGCACTGGACCCTGGACTATGATCAGCATTTGTTACTTTTGTTATTTTATTTCACTTTCATTTAAATTGAAGATACTTTTTACATCCAATACAACAGTAACTATAATTTAAATTCAGAAAATAAAAAGCAATGACAGGTGTGTACCTAATGACACTGACATGTCTAAATGAAACTTTCTACATTTAAATTGACTGACAGCAATCTAGTTTTCACACTTTTTTAATAGCAACATAAAGTGTTACAAAGATCTAGAGGTAAATACATCGCCTTTATCAGAAAAGGTCATAATATCTCTTGTTATAGATCGCGACACGTAAGTTGAACCAAAATCAGAACAAATAATCGAAGGTATGAGCGCGTGCACTCGTCGCCTCGCACGGAAAAAGAATGAGGTCAGCTTCTAGCATCATTCATGTAACGTATACTGCATGAATGAATAAATGAATGAAATGCACCGATCCCAGCGTGGCTTGACCAGACTCGATTAATCGAATGAACCCCAGAAAATAGGAAATAAATTACAGATCACGGCACGTAAGTTGACCTAAAATGGCGATTTTGGTTCAACTTACGTGCCGCGATTTGTACCTAGTTTCTGCCTGCGACTTGAACAGTGTGTTTTTTAACGCGCTGAGACGCACTCTGTTAGATTCTCAATGCTCGGTTCAATACCGAGAGTTGAAAATCCCGCCGCGATATCTTTACGTCCGTATGAACGTCGATTTAGACTGCTGCGACTATGCCTACCAAGAAATGGGTTGTAAACTCCCATATCCACTAAAAGACGTATTATAATAATAATATAAGTAGTAGGAAATATAATATTATTATTCAGCCACATGATCGTATTATCGTAAACACAAACGGCGAAGTGGGCGATAAAATCACGCTATTACAATAAAAGGCTGGGCAGTATTGGATTGTTGCTTTTATAGAAAACTGAGCGTAACGAGATCCTATAAAGGGATTATTAGTAAAGCGAAAAAATATATTTGTTGTGGACTTTTGATTAAAGAGGAAAGAGTATGACCATTATGTGCTTAAAATAAAAAAAAAGTTTATTTTACATAGGTTCATAGGAAATTAATATCACTTTTAATAAAACTCTAACTGATCATTTGACTTTGTTAGTAGTAAGGTTGTTTCTAGATGATTAGCATGTAAGAGTAATTTGAGAATGCATAAATAGGGTCAAATGAAATTAGTTAGCAAAACTTCACAGGTCGACAATACAGTTGCAACAATTTTGCTGGCCAAAATAATCGCCACTCCTGTCGTTATCGGTGGCAGAATGGCACTGGCACAGTGGCAGGATAGGAGGTGGAGCATAGTGGTTCAGGGTGGCTCAGCTCCACATCCACACCCTGCTGCAGTTCCGTCGAGGTAGCAACTTTACGAGGTTCGATTTAAACCTTCCTACTTGGATTCGGAGACGGTTTACGGACCCCCAAGTAAAAATTACGATTAAAGGGTTTTGTTTCGTTATTAGATATAAATTAAATATCCGTCAAGTCTGTGAAGTTTGACTAGCTAATTTAATTTGACCCCATATATTTTTTTATCGTAGAAAAATAAAAAAAAGGTATTCGATTCTCTGATTGTTTCAAAAGATTATCCTGCAAAATAAACAACGATAACCATTGTTTTTAATCATATCTCTTTAAATAAAATACAAGTACATAGTTTGTTCTTATCTCTGTAAAAGTTATTGTACGTACCAGCAAATTAAGACATCCCGCAGTGATAATTAAGATTTATAAAGCCGATAACTAGTCTAGACTAGCTTTAGATTAAGGCCTGTCATCCGTGACACTACTTAAAAGGAATTATACCCCCAATTATAAACTCAAATCTCCAATGAGTACCCAGACAATCACAGCACTAGTATTTCAATGGCGGTTGTGCGTCGATTCCCTGCCACCATATGGAAGCTGTTGATGTATCTTTATAAATAAGTAAATCAATCAATTCCTAAGCTTACCTTACATTGTTATTTGCAAAAAAAATATTAGGTTTAATAATATCAGCAGACAGTCTCACTTCGGCGACAATGAAATGTCAAAAACTTGTCAAAAATGTACGGAAACTCGAGGTATTTCTGACAGATTGAGTCTGAGATCAGACTGAACGTTCTTAATATTACGAGAATTCCCCTTTGATGTTACACACGATACCTGAACTTGCTTTTTCAGAAAATACATTTACCTACCTCCATTACCTACTCGAAATATCGACTCGTAAGTACTTAGCAAAATGGTACTTCATAAATAAACTGTGTCGGCTCTTAAATGATTCAGTCGACGTGAAATATCGCGAATTCTGTCATAATAAGTACCTCATCAGACTGAGTGATTGCAAAAGCTTCATAACATTATGAATTCAATATTATATTTGTTATTAATTGGCATATTTGTTATCAATTGGGACGTATTTGTAGTTTCGATGCACAATTTTCGTTGCTTTGTTCAGACAAAGGAACTGCAAATTATTTCCTAGACTAATTTTATAATTTTATTTATAATTGACTGTCTGTTGGTCTAGTGGTCGCAACCGCTACTGCTGAGCATGAGGTGGGTTTGATTCCCAGGTCGGGCAAAGTGTTTTAGGGTTTTTTCTGTTTACTTTCTCAGTAGCAGCGCGGAGTTTGGATTCATGCCTGGTTGATGGCAAAAGTAGGCACTAGTGATGTACCGACTAATCGGGGAAGCCGACTAGTCGGCCATATTTGTAGTCGGCGATTAGTCGGCTAGAACCGCCGACTAGTCGGACGGTTACTCGTATTAACATGCTTAAAAATTTAAAAGCCGGTGATTGAAATGAAATTGAAATATTTACTGTAATTATTTTGATTATAGAATCAGTTTTACAGTTTACTTTCAGTGCTATCTAGAATAGGATACCAAGAAACTCCGGCTTGCACATAAACAATGATAGAAAGAATGCAAAGCAAATAAAAACATGTCCTTATAATTCCGCCTGGTCGAAGGGCGCCGCGAACCCGGCACCACCGTAAGCCAAAAGCGTAGTTACGAACATTACCGATGCCACCCGAACTCAACCGAAAGCAATGATCCGTTTGGCCGACTAGTTGGCCGATTAGTCGGACATTTTACAGCCGACTAGTCGGCTAGTCGGCCCATCTCTAGTAGGCACGCCCTCTAAATGGGACTTGAAGATAACTGGTGAAATGTGAGTATTCTATAGGTTCCAATCCTCGTTGTGAGTAGGCCGTAATCCACCACGCGGGCCCAGTGCGGACTGGTAGATGTCATATAACTTGGAATTTTTGGATCTAGGACATGCCGGTTTCCTCACAATGTTTTCTTTCACCGTTTAAAGAGCAGCGGTGATTAAGTTATTAACACAAAGTACAGCGTCTGTCAAGTTTTGAACCTATGACCAACAACTCGGTAAGCTGTGGCTATTTCCACTGCGTATAAAAAACGTCAATAATTGTTGTAACTTTGACCTTCAATATCTCCGTAATCAGAAGGCTCCCAGACATGATCCAGTAAAAAAAAAGTATAATTATAATAACGGGAAGGACAAGATACTCTCAGTATCGTCAAGGGTATGTTTACATTGTTTATAGGCAGATAACTCTTATCAATTAATTCTTAGTCCTTTGTTGGAGTTCGATGAACGTTTGCACAGACTATCGATTGTATCATTGTGCTATCACTCTATCAACTGTCATTAACGCGATAACAGCTTGATTGCTGATGGGTTCATAATGGTGTATTTATAGAAAAATATTTAGAGATAATGACCGTGTTTCATGGAAAAGAAAATTGTTAGTAACAACAGATACTGAATTAGTAGGTAGTGCCAGGGGTGCGGGTTGATCGAAAGAGATACCGCGGCCCCTGGAACACAGGCACCTGAGGGAACACGGATGGGTTTTAGTCAGTAAAAGTCTGACACGCCCTCCTGCTCCACCCAGAGCGGGAGAAGTTATTCAATGGTTTCCCAATCTCAAAAAAAATAAATCGTTGACAGTCGTTACGGGTCGTCAGAAGCCCGAAAGACTGACAACCAGTCTTACCAAGGAGTATCGTATTACCCAGTGACTGGGTTGTGGTGGTCAGATAGGCAGTCGCTCCATGTAAAATACTGGTATTCAGCTGCATCTGGTTAGACTGGAAGCTGACCCCAACATAGTTGGGATAAGGCGAGGAGATTGATGGACGTTTTTTTTAAAGCACCGCTAGCCCAGTGGTGCCGGGGGCGTCTTTCAAGTTGTTAGTCGTAGGTTCGAATGGAATCCAGCAGGCTTACCATGACGCTTTCTATTTCTACGAAGAATAGACAGTGCTTTTTCAATACAAAGAGACATTTCGTTTCTCCATTTTTGACATCGCACCGTAGATATTCTTCTACAATCTGTCATTCTGTCTTTCGTTTCTTACGAACTTTGTCTCGGCCCTTTTAAATGTAGAATATTTCTTCCCAAACTGTCCAAATTACACAAACTTTCTACTCGACGGCCACAAAGTATATACGATTATCTACAAATTCATGATTCGTTTAGAACGTATAACTGTGATAATTATTAGAAAAACATAGCTATCTTCTCCTATTGTACATCATTTAGTTAATAGTCATGTCTATTCTTGCGTCGACAAATCGGTGGTCGTGCTAAGCCTGTTGACCAGCGGCGCTTTACTTTCTGTAGATTATTTCATCACCACTGCTCTCAAAACAGTGAAGGATAACTTCGTGAAGAAACCGGCATGTCCTAGAGCCAAACCTTCGAAGATATGTGACGTCAACGACCCGCACTGGGCCCGCGTGGTGGATTACGGCACACCCTCTCACAGAAAGGAGAACTGTGTCTTAGAAGTGGGCACATTATAGGCTCATAAAATATAAGGCTTTTTTTTACAGATAACTTTATTAAAGCTTTGTAGATTTGTGATAAATGATTGAATAATTGCCTGACAAGTTTCAATGGTGTCCTGTAATTTTTGTTGTAAAATTAGTC
This sequence comes from Antitype chi, assembly GCA_947359405.1. Lineage (NCBI taxonomy): Eukaryota > Metazoa > Arthropoda > Insecta > Lepidoptera > Noctuidae > Antitype > Antitype chi. The sequence goes on from OX375823.1 coordinate 5,921,432, forward strand.
ATTAACCAACTAAATAATCACATCTCTTCCCGTGGGTGTCGTAGAAGGCGACTAAGAGACTGACTAGAGAATGGGCAGCAGCGTTCTCTATGCATTTTACCACCATACTGCGATCGCCAACCTGTCTACCAAGCGTGGCGATTATGGCAAACCCCCCCAAATTGGGAGCGGCCTATGGACATAGGCCTGCTGGATAGCAGTGGACGTCTTTCGGCTGAAATGATGATGATGATGAACTAAATAATCACTTTTTCATAAAGTCAAGGAAAAGTCCAAAATGACAAAAAATATATTGGTCCACCAACACACCTATGTGAGCAGCCAAAATCAAAAGTCATTAATTCAAACATTTAGGTAGCAGTGTTGTTGAACGTCTACCGAAAACGCCGAAAGTCCCCGAAAACGCCTGCCCTTGGCCACTTCCCAGCTATACCACTAGGTATAGCTGGGAAGAAGAAGTGGCGCAACAAACTCCCCAGCAGCACAGCTGTCTGTTAAGTTACTATACTAACTTGATTCTATACAATAGTAAGTAGGTAATTAACATTATGAGACACAAAACATTAAATCAAATAAGTATACTTCTTTTCAAAAAATCGCACTTCTTTTTACATACACCACAATAATCCATTTTAAATCCATGAATTGGGAAGGTTGGTAGGTTAATTACAATATAAAAACGCACCAATTATTTCCCATTAAAAACTAATATATTTAAAAAAAACGAAATATTAATTGACCTTACAATTAATAAACACAAGTTAGGTAATTCCGTTAATACCTATAGCATTTGCTACGCGGTACGCCACATTGTTTTACTTGGCACGCCACGACGCAGCTTCGATTATAAATTATAAAATAGATTCGGAGTTCACTCACCTCACGATACGAGTACCTATGTATAGAGTGTATGTGTGTATATGTATGTGTTAACAATAACAATTGCTCGTGATTACTTCGACACGAGCAACCGACGGACCGACTTCTTATTGTCAGACAAGGAAAGAATGGATGTGATATTTCATTGTTTTTTCTTTTTTGTCTACAAAAAGAACAGACTATTTAAGGTACAGTCAGCAATAAATGTCCATTAACACTGTCACTTTTACATTTCATCCAAATGGACACAAAATGATTCGATAAACTACTTTTTAGCTCTTCATGTATGTAATATGTTCCTATCTCTGGCTGGCCATTTCTCAACTATTTTGGGGTCGGGTTCCAGGCTAACCAGTCATATGGAGCGACTGCCTATCCGATCTCCACAACCCAGTTACTGGGTAACATGATACCCTGTGGTAAATCACCATTCAGACTTTCGGGATTTTTGTTGTTCGGTTATAATTAAATATTATGTTTAATCATTAAGAGTAAAACTAGTGATGTACCTACTAGTCGGGAAAGCCGACTAGTCGGCCAATTATTGTAGTCAGCGATTAGTCGGCGCATATTTTACTCGTATTAATATGCTTAAAAATTTAAAAGACGGTGATTGAAATGAAACTAAAATCTTTACTGTTGTTATTTTAATTATAGAATCTGTTTTAGAGTTTACTTTCAGTGCAATCTAGAATTGGATAGGAAGAAACGCTGGTTTGCAGGTAAACAATGATAGAATAAATGCAAAGTAAACAAATACAAACATGTCCCGACAATTCCGCCTGGGGGCCGATTCTACTAATTTGCAACGTTACACGTTAAACTGTGTTTCCACAACAGGGGGCCGATTCTACTAACAAATTTGTTAAAAAAACGCAATAAAACCGCAACCGAATCACCACTTTTAAGCGTTTTCGCATTCTACTAAAATGAACAACGGTCCAGCTGCGACACAGCTGCGGTTACGTTTTAGTTACGCCAACGATCGATTGAAACAATGTCAAAACCTATTCTACTAACAAAATCGAACATGAGCGTGACGTTTACTATAGGACAAAGTTAATGATAAAATTATGATCATTATGTCTTTTAATTATAGAAAATACTTTTAGTGCCACATATTCGTGTTTAGTAACATGTTTAGATTCAACTTTTTTCTTTTTGGTATTAATAAAACATATTATTTTGGCATGTTGGTAACGCGGGTTACCCGCTGTGTTCCCGCTACAGTTCAGTTGCAATTCGTTTTAAGTTTAGTTTCCATTTTGCTTATAAAATAGTAGAATGACTTTTTATGTAACTATCGAACGGCGATCGAAATCGAACTGTTGTGGAAACACAGTTTAACGTGTAACGTTGCAAATTAGTAGAATCGGCCCCCTGTTCGATTTCGATCGCCGTTCGATAGTTACATAAAAAGTCATTCTACTATTTTATAAGCAAAATGGAAACTAAACTTAAAACGAATTGCAACTGAACTGTAGCGGGAACACAGCGGGTAACCCGCGTTACCAACATGCCAAAATAATATGTTTTATTAATACCAAAAAGAAAAAAGTTGAATCTAAAAATGTTACTAAACACGAATATGTGGCACTAAAAGTATTTTCTATAATTAAAAGACATAATGATCATAATTTTATCATTAACTTTGTCCTATAGTAAACGTCACGCTCATGTTCGATTTTGTTAGTAGAATAGGTTTTGACATTGTTTCAATCTATCGTTGGCGTAACTAAAACGTAACCGCAGCTGTGTCGCAACTGGACCGTTGTTCATTTTAGTAGAATGCGAAAACGCTTAAAAGTGGTGATTCGGTTGCGGTTCTATTGCGTTTTTTTAACAAATTTGTTAGTAGAATCGGCCCCCTGGTCGCCGAGCGCCGCGCACCCGGATCTACGAGCCCAAAGCGTAGTCACGAACATTACCGATGTCATCCAAACTCAACCGAAGGCAACGATCGGTTTAGCCGATTAGCCAGTCATTTTGCAGCCGACTAGTCCGCTAGTTGGCCAAAATCATAGTCGGCCCATCTCTAATTAAAACTGTTCATAAGTGCTTCGAGTTTTGTTGTTGACTGTAGTATTTTTCCCAAGGAGTGAGTAGGTAATCGTTCATCACTTCCAATAAAAGTTTAATTATTAAAATTATAAATATTGATGTTGTATGTCAAAACTGATGTTCCAATAAACTTATAAAATAAACAGATTTAAACTGCAAATTATTTATAAGTATTTCTAACAGATTAACTACAAGTTTATAATGGAACATTGCCAAGCTATTTATAACATTCTTATTCATAAATCTGTAGATACATAAATGTAGGTCTGTATCGAATATGAAAGGTTAGCATGTCTTGAAACCAATTATATAATAAGGATTTTAATAATTTACAGCCAGGGAAATAAATTGTTGGGCAAATTGACTATCTACTTAAATTGTCCGTATTTGAAAATATCAAATCACAACTGTAAATCTTTGATAGTTGTATATGAAACTGCTAATAAAAGCCAAATTGACGGGGGTGTCTGTAGGTAGTACCTACAGACAACCGTACCTACTAGGTACCTACGATGTGACGAAAATACTCGACAAAATGTTCGGCCAAAGACGCCCTTGACCGAATAACCGGCCAAAGTCTGCATAAAAACCATAGATTTTTACATTCTTTAAAATAGTATAATTTATCAAATTCAAACATTTTATTTCAGACCATGAATCCATAAAGTGTTTGTATAACCGTAGCCTATGTTAGAAAAATCTAAAAACTAATAATAAAATAAAATAATTATAAATTAATTTGGCTATATGAACAACAGCAAATGACGGCGGCATCTTGTTCTTAAAATAATGACAAACAAAATATTGACGTGGAAAAGTGTCTTAAATAATCTACTTACATAAAAATACATTTCATTTCAAAGAAAATAAAAAGAGAATACTCAAATGAAAAAGGAAATACTGCTGTTCTTCAGTTTAAGTATACTGAATACCGCATCCAGCTACATAAATAAGCTTCTAAGCTCAATGTAAATACGTAAGTACGTCTAAGTATCAAGGTATACCATCTGGCCCATGGCATTGAAGGCCCGTGACGAATGTGATAATGTACTTATTCGGCCTCCTGTACAATGGAGAGCACGATTTTATAACTAACGCGATATCACGACATGAATATTGTATTTAATTGAACTTTAAAGCTTAGTTTTGTATTACTAAAATATATTAGACTGCCTCGTTGGGTACCGTGTTACCCAGTAACTGAGTTGTGGAGGTCAGATAAGCAATCGCTTCATGTAAAATACTGGTATTCAGCTGCATCTGGTTGGACTGGAAGCTGACCCCAACATACTTGGAAAAGGCTAGGCAGATGATGTTAAGGCCCATAGTATCCACATCTCCCGTTTGTATGCTAAAGCACGACTGCCGCCCGCGCCCGCGCAGGGCACCTCTGAGCCTTTATCTCAAAATGGGGATATTCCTTTGATTAATTTAAAATTGTGCTTCGGTGATTCTGTGGTACCTCTAACTATCTATTTTTCAGTGTATTTTTTTTTCCAAATAACGAAGCCGTTTAGTAGGAGTATGGAATAGAAGCCAAAATATTGCGTGTTGGAAAATATTTTTTACAGCAAAAGTATTAACCATACAAAAAAAGTACTTCGGGCAAAATGATCTATATGAATCTATAGCAAAATCATATATTTTTCAAATCTTCAAGACAAGCCGTTAATGAGCAGTACGGTTCATAAAGTGACCGTGTTACCCTACCAAACGGGACGTAGGCCCTTAAGACTGCCTCTTGCTTTAGAGGACGCAAGCGCCATTGCTGAGCATTGGGTCCTGGTTTCAATTCCCAGTTCGGGCAACGTTTTATTGGGTTGTTTTATCAGAAATTGCTCAGTAGCAGCCCGAAGTAGTTTGTAGTACCCAGTTGATGGCAATAGGCTCGCCCCCTGGTACACAGGACCTAAACATAACTCCTAACTAAATATTGATCTAGTTAAAAACAGTGTTAATCAACTTTCTTTGCTGGCCGTACCTACTTGGTTAACCCGTGAATTATCATCCTGTCCATTTTGTAGACAGTTAATTACGACGCGGAAGTATTCATTAGATAACATATTTAATTCTACTAAACTATTAGGTATTTAAATTCGCATTATCTAAAACTACTTTAGAATATTCGTAATAAAACCTTTTATCGTAAGTAGGTATACTAACACTTTTCAACATCAATATACCTAGCCTTTTCTCAACTATGTTAGGGTCGGATTTCAGTCTCACCGGATGCAGCTGAACACCGGTATTTTTAATAAAGCGAAACCTTATCTAACCTTCACGACCAGTAGCTGGGTAACATGATACCCGTTGGTAAGGCTGGTTGTCAAACTTTTGGGCTTCTGATTACTCGTAAAGACTGTCAAAGAGCTCCGAACGACAGTCGAGATCAACGGCTTAACGTACTAACGTGCGTGGAATCTTGAAATGTTTTGGATGGACACCCATCTTCGAAGCAACCGCGGCAATCGTAGCTTAACCAGATCGATCGACCCGTGCAGCTATTATTACTTAGCCACAAGCCCCTCTTTGATAAAAACAATTAATTCAAACAAGAAACTGTTATTTAAATTCGCATTTGCCAAAACCACTTTAGAATATTAATGATGAACCTTTTATCGTAAGTTTACTTTTTCTCTACTATGTTGGGATCGGCTTCCAGTCTCACCGGATGCAGCTGAAATCCGGTATTTTTAATAAAACAACTGCTTATCTATCCTTCAAGACCAGTAGATGGGTAACATGATACCCGTTGGTAACACTGGCTGTCAGACTTTTGGGCTTCTCGGCTACTAGTCACGACTGTCAAAGAGCTCCGAACGACAGCCGGGACAAACGGCTTAACGTGCTTTCCGAGGCACGAAGGAGTCTTGAAATGTAATGGATCGTCACCCATCCTCGAACCGACCGTGGCATGTGCAGCTTAACTTTCGATCGGCCCGTGAGGTTTTTATCATTTTTGTCACCTATAATAGTATTAAAAACACACTAACGATTTTTCTAAATTTTGCAAAACGGTATTATGTTTTTTCCTTATTAGTTTCAGTACCAATTCAGAAACGAGTATTAACAAAATACGACATAAAAAAACGGTATATTTGATAGGTACTAAAAGCAGTTTTCAACAACAACGATAAAATTGTAGCTCCTGATTTTTCAGTGCCTAAATCACTTGCATTATTTTACTACGTAGGTACAGTCAACAATAGAGTTAGGTATACAACCCCAAATATTCTGTTCTTCACTATAAACTACTGGCTGAGCCCCACAGTTTCACAAGTTTAAGTCTCGAGCCCGTGAGAGCATCGGGATAAAAAGTACCCAATGTCTAAATCTAGGTCATGGTCTAACTATGTGCCAAATTTCATCCAAATCCATTTAGCCGTTTTAGCGTGAAAACCGAACAAACAAACATACACAAATATTTTCTCTTTAGTTTAGATTAATAATACCAGCTATTAATGTCTCACTACGATGCAGAGGCCTCTTTTCATACAGAGAAGGCAGGATCACCACATTTTCCCAGGACGGGTTGGCTATTTCAGACTTTTAGTAACAAAATCGTGAACCCATGACCAAAACTGGACTTACAAGTCCAGGTTTCTCACGATGTTTTCTTGTACTCATGTCAGGTCCAAGATAAACTCAGAAATTACCTACATATGAATTAAAAAGTCACATTGATACTGGCCGTGATTTGAACCCACAAAGTCGTGCAAGAGAGGTGAAGTCTTAATCACCAGATCATCACGATTGTTTTTCACTAAGCTACAAATATTTATTAATATTGTATGCGTAATAACTTTACAAAACTTGACTTCTCAGTGCACTATATAACAATGTTTTCATGTAAAATCAGGCAGATAAATTGATCAGGTACCAAAGCTGCTAAGACCAACCTTAAATATCCGTACCTACCTATATTTGAATCTCATCTGTCATTCTTTTGACAGTTATACACCGTGGCATTTTAATCGTCTTACAACGGAAGCCCACTTCATGTAAGCTTTGTAAGACGACTAAAATGTCACGGTGTTTAAATTTACTATACACAGTTTGGTAAATTGACGTAGGTAATTTGATTAACAATTAATTTTCCTGTCTAAAAAGTTGAAAGCTTGTTACCTGTTATACTTATCTCTTTGTTTGATTGTACAAGTAATAAGCAAAGCGAACAATATCCTTGTAAACAAGGAACGTAAAACTTGGCAAATAAACGTTTACCTTTATTTTATTAGCAGCGGCATTAAATACAGCTGTGTTTACCGGAGATTCCTTACCTGAAATGAAAATAAAATATTTTAATAATGGATTTTATTTCGATTACAATTCTTTTATGTGTAATTTTAAAGAGCTTTCTTTGAAGAAGAGGAATGTTTGATTTCAGTTTTTTCTGTACTAGCTTCTCCCCGCGACTTTGCCTGCGTTGTAGTCAACTCATCTTCACCATCTGCCCAGCCTTTTCCCAACTATGTCGGGGTCGGCTTTCAATCTAACCAGATGCAGCTGAATACCAGTATTTTACATAGAGCGACTGCCTATCTGACCTCCACAACCCAGTTAAGGGGTGTCCATTAATTACGTGAGGCGTTTGGTGGGGAGAGGGACAAGTCGAAGAGGTCGGGTCTCAGAAAATATCGCGTAATATTTTTTCCACAAAGAAACAATGTACAATTGCGAGAAAACCGAGTAAAATTTTGTAAAACCTGTGTTTTTCAACAATATGGCTAAATCCTATAAAAATATATTTATCGCGGTTATGCGAACGCCACAAAGAAGCACAGTAGCTCCTCGATTGTTAAACCGCCACCGGCCAGCCAAACGCAATGCATGAATCCAATGCATATAAGGATCGAAGCAAATAAGCACAGATTAACGTTTTTACACAAAAAATACGCATTTTGTCATGTGAGGTTATGGGGTGGGGAGAGGGTCGAGCCAAATCTCACGACATCTACCAGAGCAAGGGTGGGGGGCGAAAAATGCCTCACGTAATTAATGGACGCCCCCTTACTGGGTAACACGATACCCCTTGACAAGACTGGTTGTCAGATTTTCGGGATTCTGATGACCCGTAACGACTGCCAAAGATCTACGAATGACAGCCGGGACTAACGGCTTAACGTATTTTCCGAGGCACGAAAAGTCATGATATGTAAAGATGGTCAACTATTTTTTTCTATAAAACATACAACTACACTACCATAATTACTATGGTACTCAGCAATAGTGTAGTTTTCTGCAAGTTAAAGAATTTTTGAAATCGGCACCCTAATTTGTAACACACTATCAATCACAATCGAAATAATTTTGTCCTTTGCTTCTAATGTTCAAAAAAAATTATATGAAAAGAGAACTGCTGTTTCATAGAGAAGCAATATAAACAAAGGAAAGCAAAAAAGCAAAACAATTTTGACCTATGCGCAGGAGAGAGACGTCCTGGGCGTCGGGAATCCCAGGCTGATTCCCGGCCACCGGCTGCGTGGGCTTGCGGATGGCGAGTAATGGGAAGCTCGCTATCCGATAAGGACCAAGCCCGGGACGACGGCGCGTTGTGTTCCACGCGCGCCTCAACGACATGTCAGCACCAACTAGTGGAGTCCGCAAGGCCCGATGCCTGTCAGGTGTGCGGGTTGTTCAAAAGAGATACCGTGGCCCCTGGCAGACCGGCAACTAAAAGAACACGGTTAGTCAGTAAAAGTCTGACACGCCCTCCTGCTCCACCCAGAGCGGGAGAAGTTATTTGATGATTGCCCACCCTCAAAAAAAAAAACCTATGCGTCAAAATTTATGAAACAACATTTTTTTTTATAATAACCGACAAAAAAATTACGCATGGGTCTCAGAATTATGTATGTACTGAATCCATTGTAATAGGTTGCCCATAAATGTCTCTGCCATCCTATATATTATTATGTGAACTGTATGTACCGAATATATTCAATTAATAAAGATCCGTTAGTATTATTCCCAGGAATTCGAAACATGCTGTGTAAATTTCATATTCCTGGCCCGACGAGGCCACAGAAACCTAAATTAACACCGTCATACTTGACAATTCCAACTACTTGAATATTCTAAGCTCTGTTGAGCCCTTTAATTCCCTGTACTACTCGCGTTTCCAGCGTAAGGCTGTACACAGACACGCATCTAACAGAACACACAAACTAACTACAGGAAAACTTTTTATTCAGTGCGCAAACTTTAACCATGAGTTCAGCATACCATTCCAGACCCCCAGCGAAGAAATTTTTCGTCGGTTTTTCAAAAATAAATCTGCTGTTTCATAGAAAAGTGCAATACCTACGCGGTCAAAATGTATGGAACAGCTGTTTTTTTTTGTATAACCGACGAAAAATTTCTGCGCTGGGGGGTCTAAAATGATATGCTGAAACCATGGTTACAGTTTGCGCACTGGATTAAAACTTTTGCTGTATTATGAGGTCAAGATTTTAAAAACCGCAACAACTTTTTAGAGAAAAATGATAGGTGGCGAGATGGTGCTTCCCTCACTGAAAATCTCGTACCTGGACATGGGTTGCCCTAGTTTACCTGAAAATCTTTAAATAGACTTCAGACTCAAGCCATCATCATCATCTGCCCAGCCTTTTCCCACCTATATTGGGGTCGGCTTCCAGTCTAACCGAAATAATCGGATGCAGCTGAATACCAGTATTTTTTACACGAAGCGACTGCCTCTGACCTCCACAACCTACTTACTTCGGACTCAAGTATGCCGAAGCAAAAAACCTGCTTAGGTGGATATTCATAGATGACTCTGCCCTGGAGTGTTAATGTGGTGCTGTCCAACAAATAAGTGGGCACTTAATATCGTGTCCAGTGTGTCCTGTTGTCTGCACGGTACCATTTATGGACGCTGCTGAAAGTGCCAAGATCGTAGCCAAATTCTGGACTGACTATGTATACATAGATTGCAATAATCATGCTAAAGAGGTCTTTAGGCAGACTTTATAAAAATCTACGCAAATCGAAGGTGGGTAGGTAACAAAAGATGTAAAAGTTACAATTCTCACTGTAATCGTGGCTAGAACACTGCTGGATAATCTAATCTGCTGTAAAATTGCTTTTGACAAGACCAAAAGAGGATGAACGAATGGCGAGTAACACCGCCATGAAACGCCGGAAGTGGACGTCTCCTTATTGGTGATGGTCTGCAGAAAGCTGAGGTGCGTAGTACTCGCAACCGGCGTGTATGGATTACCAGAAGACTTAAGTGCTTAGTAATTAGAAACGTTGTAATTAAAGTTGCAATGGCGCCTCAGATGTATGAACGCAAGCGAAGCAAAAGGAGTTTGTAAAGATATATCTATGATAAAGATCGTACCTAGTAGGTGGCGTACTGCAGTTTCGGCCTCCCCGTGGGTAGAAGACGTGAGTTTAAGTATGTTTGTGTACCAAAATCCAAAAACTGTTCTGTCACACTGTTTTGTCCCGGTTGTGCCCACCGCTTAACAGGACTGCCAATCACTTAGTAATGGCTACTACAGAATTAATTGAACCGCCCGGTTTAGCTCACTCGTTCATTTCATTAAGTTGATGGAGTCTGAACTTGCTTTGTTCTAGCGGATTGGCATTAAGGACGATAATACAATAATCACAATAATAAAATAATTTATTTCTTACCACAAATTACAGAGTAAGTAATTAAATAGTCTACAGACACAATTTTATAATTAATTTGTGGAATACTGGTGCCTAAACTAAGTTTTTTCAAAACCTATTTGTCAGGTCACCAGGCGCCCTGTACAAAATTTTACATTATTTTGTTGTACTGAAGACGATCTCATTCACATTTAATCAAATAAAAATCAAGGATTCGATAAGGTAGCTTGCGAAATTCAATTCACAATTCAATTTTTGCAATTCACAGGTCAGTGTCAGGGGGCCTGCTCTTTTATTCCGTCAACGAAGATACGAGCCCGTCCGAAAGTAGATCGGAACTTCTTAGTGAATCTTACAGACAATTTTTTTGGACGGGCAAAAGCATATCGGGCATAGGGACAGCTGTCAAATCGTGTCTTCATTCATTCTTAGTTCGGGCTCCAAACTAATCTTCTCTCCGAAACGACGGACTTCGTGCTTAGGGAGTAGGCACCCAGGTTGTTATATGATTCTCGACCGTAACAAATATGTTGTGGATAAGTGGCTTTACAGAATTATGATAATTAAAATCATAAATACAACCCTCTAAGCTTATATAATCCCATTGAATGACTTTTCATGAAATAGTCAATGAATTTCCTACACGAAATTGAGCACAATCAATCACAAAGAATCAGCATCGCCATACAACGTGGCAATGCTGCCAGCCTTTTGGGCACTTTGAGTTGTTTGATGCCCTGTGATTCTTTTTCTCTGTTTTTATTATAAATGTGAATATACTGTTAACATTATTTTATGCCTAGTAAATAAATGACAAAGCCATTCATCAAAAATATTGACTTGTTGATCCATATGAATAAAACTTTAACCTTCAAGTGTTTTAATATTTTATAATGTGATGACGTCAGAACCATTTTAAACTGATACCAATCAATAATAAATCATTTTAATAATTGCTTATATAAAAATTGTATACAAAAACTATAGTGTATGGCAAAAACAGATATGATTACTGTCTGTGGGGCAACGACCCTTTCATTTCATTATCGTAGTGAGGTGTGTTAGGGTTGTCACATACTCTTACCGCATCTCGAGTACCCGCACTTTAGCTAAAATTAATTTCCAAAGTAATAACAATCACTCCGCTCTTAGGCTTTTTTAGGCTAGGTAGGTGCTGTTGAAATTTAGTAACGTGTTTTGCTAATAATATTGGTGTGTGTGACCAAAGTTGAATAAATATATACTCCATTTGAAATAAGATTAGACATTTAAACAAACCTTTTTTACAGTCCGTTCAACTCATTCTGACTTCTATACCGTAGGCATAAGGATGGCATTAAAAGCAAAAAAGTAGTTACAATACCAACTGTTTACTGCAACTGCCATTTGTCATGCTACTAACGCAATAGAGGTCAAAATCAATTGATCGGACTGTAAAAAAGCTTTCGTTAAATGTCTAATCTTATTACAAATGGAGTATAGTTTTCTTAAGTACTGTAATTGATCATCATCTGCTTAGCGTTTTCTTAATTTTGTTGGGGTCGGCTTCCAGTCTAACCGGATGCAGCTGAATACCAATATTTTACATGGAGCGACTATCTGACCTCCACAGCCTAGATACTGGGTAATACGATATCCTTTGGGGAGTATTATAAATGATATCGTTACGTTATTTAAACTTTTTATATAAAAACATATTTTAATTCAAAATATTCAGTTGAAATATTTTTTATTTAAAAAGTTTAAATAATGAAGGAAAATTCACTGTACGATATTAGGGGACCTTTTCAAATATGTTATATTTACTGTACAAGTTGTTCCTTAGTACTTATGTACTGCATATAAATTAATATTTTGGACTGCTTATATGTTTTTGATGATTATTTTATAGTATATATAAATAGTTCTTTAAACCTAAATAAACAAATTACATTATTACAGCACCCTAATTGCGTAACACGCAATTAATCATGATCGGTTTCATTATGATAGTTCAACAATATTCACTGTGTTATTATTTTTCGAACATATGAAGCAATGGTTTAGCCATCGGTTTCAAAACGAAACAAATTATTATGAATCGTGAGTTACGCAATTAGGGTGCAGGTCAATTTTTATTATTTGTTGAGCGTCCGGTACTCGGGGAATTCATCTCTATATGGTAAGCTAACCCCAAAATAATTTAAAATAAAAAGTAAGTTATAAAACTAAAACTCCACTACTGAAAATTCACGTTCTAAAAAGTAAGAAACAAGAAAATATTCTCATCTAAAACCCGTGGTCGTATGCCACCTAAACAATACATTCTAACAGTAGTTAGCAATCATAAGCTTTAGGTCAAATTGGCATACGACTACGGGTTTCAAATGAAAACATTTTCTTGTTTCATACTTTTTCGTCGGGTTTTAGTTTTTTGCATTATCTTATGAAACGATACGTAATCGTTGAACTCAGAAATCCTAATTCAAAACACTGAATCGATTTGATTAACTTATAACAGCGACTCTTCAGGATTTTCTAGATACCTAAGTGAGGCGTAAAGTATCTATGCTGTAAATAAAGTCGCGAAGTTCTCGGGAACTGTTCTTTTTAGAGATGCGACGAGAACAAGTTTAACGAGTATTGCTCGGTATTAGGTTTACGGAACCGGTTTTAGTTGACGCAGGTATTGGGAACGAACGAATCGTTTCAAAAACGTATGACATATTATATCAAGAATACCATGCAAGTTTTTGGCATTGCCACAACGAATTCAATAATAGCTAATCTATAGCGCCCTGCAACAGCGTGAAGATCCGAAAAGTGCCATCGCTATAGAGTAAGACCAATATCTAAGCGATCATTTATCACCACGAGAGACTGATTAATTATTGACACTATTAAATATGTTAGTTTTTTAATGACTCAAACTAATGTACATTATTATTGTACACAGTTTATAAGTATATGAGTTATTTTCGAGTTAATACCTCAGCATTCAAAACAAAGTTATTCGGCCTATAGCGATTACTACCATAATGGCCGAGTACCGGGTAATAACGAGTTCTCGGCTCATCTCTACTTTACAAAGTAATCAGTAACTTGAGCCTAGACGTAGTTTGATAAATAAGCTAGGCTAGACTAGGCGTCTGAAACATGGGGCGTCACTTTATTTTACCGTCTTCTGGGAATCATTAGGGGAAAAATTTATGTAACCATTTTCTAAGTTTAGATTATTTCTAGGTTCTTTGAAAGTACATAAAGTTTCAAAGGATTTCTTTCTGAAATGGTAAATGTCAACGTTTGATTTTTAGTTTATTTACATACAAGCGGATACCCAGCGTGTGCTACTACGCTAAAAAAAGAAATACATTTTGTTTATTTGTTATCTATTTAATTTTTTTCGTTCTTTTATTTGTTTTTGTCTTTGTGGTCTAACACCATCTTTGCATTATTAATGGTTTTTTTTTTTTTTTTTTTTTTTTTTTTTTTTTTTTTTTTTTTTTTTTTTTTGGCACATCGGTTGGATGGTTTCAAAGTCAAGTCTACAACGAACATAGGTAGAAACATTTTTTGTGTTTTATTTATACAAGATTAAAGTGAAACTGAACACTGAAACGGCTGAAGGATAATTTTCAAACTAGTGATGTATTCAACGTTTTTTTAATGAGTTTACAAGCCAAACGCACGTAGGTGTTTCCAAATATTTGCGAAAATTACGAATTTCTATACACTATCAAGTGTCAAGTAAATAATTACTTTTCTATTATTATCAGACTCAATGAGTCTGCCTAACAGCCGAGGGAATACAAACGTTAATCCCTATCTAACCCCTATGATGTTTTGTTTTTTTAAAGTATTATAATTATGCCAAAAAAAACATAGAAAAACGGTAGTAGGAGATACACATTATGTAGAAAAAAAGGACGTTAATACGAGGAATGAACGCCAACACCACGGGACCGCGTTTAATCTTAACCAGATTGTCAAGTCACCACAAATGACAGTGACAGCCCTGAATAAGTACATCAGCGCACTCATTAACATGTAGGTACACCGACGTCGCCTGAAGGCATACACATGAAACATACACTTATTTATAGGTATTTATACTATACTTACTAAACATAGTGCTAAATGTACATCGCTGAATACTTCACTAACACATTGCATATCACAACATTTTTATTAAGCACTAGGACTTCTAAGTGACATGTATAGCTGCTAGATTACTGTACCTTTCGTAAACTACGGAATAAAGAAGAGTTGTTCATATTACCTACATTAGGAAGCTGTGTCCCTACAATATGAGGTGTTTGTTAAAACGTCAGATTTAGTCAGAACCAAATTCAAGTACTTACCACTTTAAATGTTCTGAGTCCGTTTAGATCAAATTGATCATATGGAATCGAATTATGATCGATTTCATCATAACGGACTCTATGGCGATTTATTTAAAATATATTGTTGGTTTTCTAAGAGAAGGTCCGTGATAGAATATAATAATTTATTTGTTAAACGTATGTAGGTATATGTGTAATTCTAATTACATACAAAGATCTTAAAAATAAGGTACTGCGCTATGTTTTGCCAATATTGGCAAAAATAATTAAATGAGCCCTATTCAATTACAATGGTAATTCTTTGGTATTGCTCATCAAATCTTTGAGCTCCTCAAGTTCTGAGTTGAGCTGCATGATTACTGATAAATGCGTGCACTGATTGGACAGGCCCATTTAATCTGTGTGGTTGTTTCCTCAAAAGACCATTTCAGACACCAAAATCAGTTTTATATGCTTGATTCGTTTCCGAAAAACAGCGAGGGGATTTTCAAGTTTTTTTTTTAATGACAAGTTCACCTCACACTAATTGTCACATCACATCCCATAAGTAAATGGCGTTTCCAGTCAAAGTCAAGTAACTGCGACATTGTGTGACAGAGATGTCAAAACGTGACAGAAACGTGAGCATTTTTTATTGCGGTAGGGCGAATCTAACGATTAAATCTTGGGTTCCAGTGTCTAAGCTATTGCCATGTTTTTTATACTTAATGTTTTTTATCCATAAACCGCACGTGTGTTCTAATCTTTATTACTCAAGTAACATGTACGGCCACAAAAAAAAAAAATTTCATTACATAAGGACCAGTATTGAAATATTGCTAATGGCTTTAAATTTTATAGAAGTGTTGTTCATATTGAAACTACTAATTAAAAGCTCATTTGGTTAAATGATTTAATATGGAAAATTTATAAGTATAGCAATCTTATATTATGTGTTATGTGATGAATAAATATACATACACCGTATGTAGCTACCATTTTTGAGATAATAATGGATGTTTGAGTTATGGTTATGATCAGAGATCGGATATTCGGATGCATATTCACCTAAAGTTGAGATGTTGGCTAATGTGGAACGGGTTTTTGTATCCAAAAAACTTAATTTAATGTAAAAACAAAAAAAATCTAACCAACACACACCATCCCTTCTCTTAGAGACTTACACTCTACATATACATATTTGTATATGTAGAGTGTACATTTTAATAGTGGTACATTTTAAATAAATATGCATCTAAATAGATATGCAATCCTAATAGTTTAGAAGTCGCTTCCATACTATACACCCGACTAGTTATGCATTCCCGGTGTTGCTGGCATGCCGTGATTTTTTTTACAAAAATATTAAGAAGCTGCTTCCATACTTTCATAACTAAAAAACAACTTTAGGTAAATATACATCCGATTATCCGATCTCTATTTATCACAAACCGCTTTTTACTCCCTAAACTATGTATAAATTGCCTACTTCAATTAACTCAGCCTACAGGAAAAAATTTTAACCAGTGCGCAAACTGTAACCATGAATTCAGCATATCATTCTAGACGTAGCGTAGAAATTTGTCGTCGGTTATACAAAAAAATACCAGATGTTTCATAGAAAAGTGCAATACCTACGCGGTCAAAATGTATGGAACAGCTGATTTTTTTTTTTACCCTGTATACTTACATAAGAAATTGCCTACTTAACGTAATGAAAAGCCACTGGGCACTTATGTTACTATGGTACTAACAAAACTTGGCAGACAAACCTGTAGACTCAGCTGGCATATTTGGCATCAACTATTGTAGTAATGGAGACACAATAGGTCGTTAAGTTGTTAAAGTAAACGTTGCTGTATTAGCAAGAGTAGTTGAAGAATATAAAGTGTCTATAGTCTATACTATACCCATAGAGCCACCATACGAAGGTTTTAACTTTTTTTAAACTAGCAATCAAAGGCGCCGATGTCAAATAAAAATATTGAATGTGTTTAAATGGGCCACAGATGCATACGTTTCTCCCTATATACGCATATATGCATACCACCGATGCATACCTTATTGTAGAAATAAATAATAGTTTAAAAAACTACAAAACACGCTTTAAAAACCAAACTAAAAAAGGAGAAAATAATTTAATTCAATTAAAAAGCGTGGGGTGCTTTTTGAGGTATTTTTATAATCAATTAATTTCAAGCACCCCACGCTTATTAATTGAATTAAATTATTTTCTCCTTTTTTAGTTTGGTTTTTATAGCGTGTTTTTTAGTTTTTTAAACTATTATTTATTTTAAATTTTTTAGTTCTGCTAACTACAAAAACGTGATTTTTTTTCTCTTTTTTTTTTAATTATTGAATTGTCATCGGTCCTCGACAAGTTTACAAAGTTTCAATGAAATCTGACCGTTTAAAGTGGGTCAAAAGGGGCTCAAAGGAGTCGGTTACATACAAACAAACAAACATACAAGTGAAGTTAATATAAAGCGTGTAATTACCTAGATTTTTTTTTATTTTTTTTTTTCACTTTAACATACATGGGCACCTATGAAACGTCGCGGTCGGAAGCTAGGGACGATGGAGAAAAGCCGGCAAGAAACTCCTCGGTTACTCTTTTATAAATAATTGGCTTTTACAATGTTTCAAATTAAATTACAGTTTTAATAGGTATAAAGGGAGAACAGTGTAGGCCTAACAACAAGTATCAGGTACTTAATAAAACTGAAAATGGTTCACTAAATATTTTGATCATTGCCTTGTAGACTGTAGATTTCTACAGTCTACAAAGCAATTATCAAAATATTTCTTTCTATTCATATAGATCTGCCTTAACCAAATTCAAACTAGATGATTGTCAAGTGGCAGTGAACGGGTTATCCGCTCACTGCCACTTGACGGTCATGTTTTCATATCTCACGATCCCACGCCAATTCCGACAGTGTAGAGAAAAAAGATACCATAGCAAGAATCTTATATGGCCATAAAACTCGTGCAAAAACCCATCGATTCATGGGAAAGTGACCCCTGTCTCTTTCTACTGGGCACTTGAGTTGGAACCGGTCCCATTGACCACGGACAAGAATTCCCATGACGATAGCGCGACCGTTGACGTAAGTAATAATGTCAATAATAAGAAAAAGTATGAAGACAAAAAGTATGTAAGTCTTGCGTTGGAGAGTTAATTATTTACGTAAGTTTTGTTTCGTAATGCTTGCAGTAGGTACAACTGGCAATCAATACACAAGATTTTGTGATTAAGTAATTAATTTTTGGTTGGCAAAGTTGTTTTGTTGGCGAAAGGTGAAAAGCAGCAACATAAATCTGCCAACTATTTTAGGGTCAGCTTCCAGTCTAACCGAATGCAGCTGAATATCAGTATTTTATATGAAGCGACTGCCTAACTGACCTGCACAACTCAGTTACTGGATAACACGATAATTTTAAGACTTTTGGACTGACGACTGTCAAACATAGTGCAGTGAAAAGCATCAAACATATTTCACATAAACGTATTTTTCTTATCGAACTTGACACACAAGATAAAGCAGTAGAATAAACGACTCATACAGATAGACAAGGAAAAGATAGCGGGCAAAAAACTGTAATAAATGTAGCCAACACACCAAAACCAGCAAAAACTGCAATTAAACAAACGTAGCCAAAAAGTCAACTATGCAACTTTGACGAATATATTTTTAACAATTTATGGGAATACTCGTATAATTGGTTCACTATTAACGAAATTCATAACTTTCGCGTGAATGGGGAATGATCACCGGTTTCCATTGAAGCGAACAGGGGGCCGATTCTACTAACAAATTTGTTAAAAAAACGCAATAGAACCGCAACCGAATCACCACTTTTAAGCGTTTTCGCATTCTACTAAAATGAACAACGGTCCAGCTGCGACACAGCTGCGGTTACGTTTTAGTTACGCCAACGATCGATTGAAACAATGTCAAAACCTATTCTACTAACAAAATCGAACATGAGCGTGACGTTTACTATAGGACAAAGTTAATGATAAAATTATGATCATTATGTCTTTTAATTATAGAAAATACTTTTAGTGCCACATATTCGTGTTTAGTAACATTTTTAGATTCAACTTTTTTCTTTGTGGTATTAATAAAACATATTATTTTGGCATGTTGGTAACGCGGGTTACCCGCTGTGTTCCCGCTACAGTTCAGTTGCAATTCGTTTTAAGTTTAGTTTCCATTTTGCTTATAAAATAGTAGAATGACTTTTTATGTAACTATCGAACGGCGATCGAAATCGAACTGTTGTGGAAACATAATTTAACGTGTAACGTTGCAAATTAGTAGAATCGGCCCCCTGGACGCGTTCAATTAAAATGCAATTTTTGTTCCGTCCATATTGTTCCCGGTTTAATTTCGCTCTGTATTTTTTGCCAGATTTTTATGATTCTCATTTGTTTGTTTTCTGTTATGACAAGAGTTTAATGTGACATTAACTTTGGCCAGTGACTTCACCCGTGTGGAGGTCGGTCGTTGTATTATACATTATAAACCTTCCTCTTGAATCAGTCTGTCTATTGATGAAAACCGCATTAAATTCCGTTGCGTAGTTTAAAAGATCTATGCGTAGATACACAAAAAGCGGCTTTGTTTTATACTGTGTAAAGGTTATGTAACTTTTTCCTTGTAGCACTGCTAAAATAGGGTTCTGGCTTTTATAACGTTGTAGTAGGTTTATAGAACGTTTAAGGAGAACCTAGTCGCGGGCTCGAACTCACTGGTGGGCCTGGCTAAAAATCACGCTGTCTCACCAGGCTTCGTGTCCGACAGAGATAGTATCAGTGATGAGTAGTTAGATGCTAATCTACACGCACAACGTTATTGAGTGAGATGCAGGATCATTTATAGTATTTTTTTTAAATTA
Source organism: Antitype chi (assembly GCA_947359405.1). NCBI lineage: Eukaryota > Metazoa > Arthropoda > Insecta > Lepidoptera > Noctuidae > Antitype > Antitype chi. The sequence continues at coordinate 5,941,201 of OX375823.1, forward strand.
AGCAAAGTCCTTTGGAAGATCGGGTTTTATGAAAAAGCCACTGCATAAATCAATGACCACTAAAGTTTATTGAACTTTTAGATAATTGAACTTTGTCGGTACTGACTTAATTTTGGAGATTTTACACTTCTTTTATTACTTAAACACGCCCAAAGTTAAGTAAAATTTGCAAAAAAAACGAATCTTCGTTGGCTCTTAACTTCTTAATGGGTTTTTATTTTAGTATTCTGTTTCCGTAACGACAATATTAATAATGAGACAAAATGATATCATATTTTACTTTGGATGTACCATGTCAGACAGTGGAGTAAAACACTCCCGAAGTTTGTTAGGTAGGTTCACCTTAAGTCCTAAAATGCGTTTATGAATAAAACTTTTTGGAAGCTAGACTTTACCATGTGTGTACCAGAAGTTCGATAACTTTTTATGAATAAGACCGTTGATATTTAGAATTAAAATAAGTAAATACTTATCTATAGATTAGACTAGACTAGATTAGACTAATAGCCGTACGGCCCGGCCCTTCTTTAAACCAATTCATGTCACTCATGCAATTTTTAAGTTGGGCAAACAGAATTGATATTAACTGTAAAGTTAATTATGATAAATCTATACTTATACAATCTAATAACGATTATTGAAACTCCATTCTCCAAAGAAATAAATAATTGTTTAAAAAACTAAAAAACACGCTTTAAAAACTGCTTGACATTAATTGTTTATAAAAATACCTCAAAAAGCACCCCACGCTTATTAATTGAATTAAATTATTTTCTTCTTTTTTAGTTTGGTTTTTAAAGCATGTTTTTTAGTTTTTTAAACTATTATTTATTTTCTATTTTTTAGTTCTGTTGTTTTTTTTTTTTTTTTTTTCATGTTTCTCATTTTTTTTTTATGATTGAATTGTCATCGGTCCTCGATAAATTTACAAAGTTTCAATGAAATCTGACCGTTTAAAGTGGGTCAAAATCGCGCTCTAAGGAGTCGGTTACATACAAACAAACATACAAGTGAAGCTAATATAAAGCGTGTAAAAAAGAACGACACCACGTATTAGCAACAAAAAAGGCAAAAACCACACATCAAATATCCAATACATTTACACTATCACAGTCTCATGAAATAGGTCCCAAGAGTAATAACCGAATAAATTGAGGATCTCCCGATGGCCTCCAACTTGAGAAGAAAGACCCACTTCCTGATTTGATGGGATTTTTTTCAAATCGATGCGAAGTAGGTAATCTTACGCCATTTTCAGCGTTTCCGTGCCGTGAATATAATTATTTCACCCTCAAGAATATGGCACCGTTTTGCAATATGGCATTAATTTATTCGAATGCAAATTGCTTTGCTCTTTTTCAATCGGTGTAGTATCGATTCTTATCCGATGGTGAAGTAATGTAGTTGAAACTGCCGATTTATTTTTGATGGAGCTACAAATTAATCTTCGTTTATCACTGCGGAGATTAGCCTTTTGATATTGTTTGAAATTAGCACGTTCTCTAAATTCATAATGGCAACAGACAATTTTTAAAAAGGTTTCACTCACTTTGGTATCATTTTGCATTTTAATTTATCAATTTTTAGTTAGAGTCATCCTTGGGGTCACAACAATGCATATTTATGCGATAGCAGCAATCGCGGTTTGTTTGCTGTAAATTTTTGAAGAGTTCCGTTATCTGTTTCCGAAACGCATCAACAGATCTATATGAAATCTGAATGGGACCATTTCGGACTAAACCTCTTTCGAATAAAAAAAGAATTTTGCAAATCCGTTTAAGACGGAGTCATGTCCGAACATACTTATAATATATATAATTATAAACATGTCGAATTGATAACCTCCTTCTTTTTGAAGTCGTTTAAAAAGGCAACAACTATCGGTGTTGCATCGAGCATTGAGGATGAGGATCCAACAGCGTGCATCTCTCAGCACATCGAAAAACACATTGTCCGATTTCCAACCTTTAGCGCCAAGTAGTGAGTTGAAGATCCAATGAAAAAATCCTGCCGTGATATTATTACGTCTGTGTGTACCCCGACTTAGTATCTTGCAAATTTTGAACAACACGTTACTTTTCATCATAGTTGCCTTAGACTCAAAAGCAGTCTAGTCTCCGTGAGAATCGCCTTTATTACCGTCGCCAAAGCAAAAAAGCCTGTTGCATCAGAATCACAAGACGTTAACAACAAAAACCAACATCTACACATCATGCAGTTTCATCGAGAAATGCCCTATATTTCACACACTTTACGTAATCGTGAATATGGGTGAACTCACGACACTATCTCGACAACACAATACATCGCTGGGTTTAACAAAAGCATCATTCACAGAGGCTTCATAAAAACGGCAGTTGATTTCAAACAAAAGTGTAAAACTGTAAGTTGGTAAGTTTCTGGATAGAGTAGACCAGGAGTTGGGTTACACACAAGCGTAGAGAAACATCCAGAGACAATTCCTAAGATGTAAATGAAAGAGGAAACGAAATTAAACCTAGTGGCTGAGTTATTTATGTTGCAAGAGTCCCAGATAAGATTTATGGATAATTTCCTAGAAGAATGAAATAATTGCAATAAAGCGCTGATCTTTGAGCATGATATAATAAAGCTTACCCTTCAAATAGGGCAAGTAGTTAACAGGATAAGGGCTATAAAGAGTCCGTTTTAAGGGTCTGACACCCGAACACTGCAGATACCTATAAATAATTATCTGTCTCCTTCAATATCTACACATATTAATTGACTCTCTCTCACAATATTATATACAACAGCTGTATTCCAAATATAAAATATCACTATTACCGTATTATTTCATCACAAATCAACACTTTATATGAGAACAATACTCTTATAAATCAAAGTTCACATTACAATTATATCGTCGAACAAGGCCGAAGCAAAGAGAGCTTGTTTTATTCAACCGTCCGTGACATATTCAAGTAATATGACCTTTGAGGTATGCGGTATCTTCAGGCTCATGTTCTTTTGCAGTATAAGCAAGAATGTTTTTGGAATTTGCTGATATTTGCAAGATTCTTCTTGCAGTAAGTGTTTTTGTGCCACCTGCGTTGACTTACACCATGATTTCGAACGTTGTTCCAATTAAAAAGCTGGCCGCTTATAATTTGTTGTGCGAAGATTTTTTTTTAAATTAGAATGTTATATATTATGAAGGTTTATTTAGAAAAATGACAGCTGCAATAGATCATAATGTTAAGGAAGTGATGAAACAATTATGGCAGTTACTATGGTAATATGATATGACATAGTGCGTAAGAGTTCCAGTTCAGTGAGCATCTACACGTCTCGATGTCATAGTTCATGGTCAAGTTGGGAGTCTCGTGTTTAAGAGCATGAAAATAACTCAATATTCATAATGTGTAAAAAGTCAAAATTGGCAGGCTACTTGATGCCGAAGGGCAGCCAACAGATGGGAGTAAAAATAATTAGAATGCAGGACCAGAACTGGCCATAGTAGTGTGAGTAGGCTACATTCGTGGTAGACTGACGTCTTTTAATTTGCATTGCATTGTAAATTAGAAAAAAATCATTGAAATATGTCTTAGAATATCCGTCTATAGAATTTTTTGTTCAAAAAACGTGAATCTGTTCACGATTCTCACCTTTGCCAAGCGAACTTTGTACCAGAATCTAACTATTAAATTCCTAGTTATATTATTTCGTGTGTATATGTATAGACACTTCGTATTCTCTTCGCCCGTGACATATACCGCGAAACACGACCCTTACGGAATGCGGTATCTCAGCGTCTGACAGATTTGTTGCAAAACCGACGTTTGCGCTTGAAGCGGATTTAGAGCAGTACTCTGCCACAAATCAGCCAATTTTTAACCGACTTCAAAAAGGAGGAGGTTATCAATTCGTCGGAACCTTTTTTTTTTTTTTTTTTTTTTTTTTATGTATGTTCCCCGATTACTCGAAGATGTCTGGACCGATTTGGATTTTGTTTTTTTTGTTTGAAAGGGTATACTTCCCAGGTGGTCCCATGATCATCAAGTCAGGATCTGATGATGGGATCCTGGAGAAATAGAGAGAACTCTTCAAATTTTATAGGCACACGAAGCGATTTAGCTATTTTTTGGAAGAGTACTTTCTCGTAGTGGTCTCATTTCAATTTGGTGAAGATCTGATGAAGAACTTCGAAGATAGGCAACGGAACTCCTAAAAGAATCCGAAGAATTTACTGACGGGAAACATTTTTAAATGTAACCAACAATATTTGCATGCTATTATTTAAGCTAAACATGTATGCTCTATAATGTACTTAAACCAACTTTATATACCATGTTTTATGCAAATAAATATTATTTCTATTTCTATTTCTATTTCAAATAAATGATAGCAAATGGACTGGGATTGCTGAAATCTCATGTCTGACTATTGCTTACACCAGTTCATAACATAACATCACGCCGGTATGCTGTGAAGGGGTAAGCACATGTGAACCACTAAAAAGTGAAAAATAAAAACTTTTTCCAAAAAAAAATACAACCGACTTCCAAAAAAACACTACAAAGTGAAAAATAACTTTAATTTCGGAAGGCGGTGACAAAAAATTCAAATACAGCTCCAAAGACACCGACTTCCGAAATTAAAGTTATTTTTCACTTTGTAGTGTTTTTTTGGAAGTCGGTTGTATTTTTTTTTGGAAAAAGTTTTTTTTATGTTTTGTTTGTTGTCGCTTGCAAGCGCTGTGGCGGCTTTATGTTACAGTTACTAAAGTGGTTCATCCGTGGATGTCGTAAAAGGAGACGAAGACTGCACCCACGTGTGGACAGGCCCTCCTCCCTCTCACAGAGAGGCCTGTGTCTCAGTAGTGAGAATTTTATAGAGGTAAGGGTTGACGAGAATAAGATGAGCAGCAACTCTTGTCTTCTATCTACAAACAAAAGACTGCGATTGGCAATCGTTCTGCCAAGACAAGGGTCAAGATTATTTTCTTTTCTTTTTTAGAATGTCATCTATTTAATGGTATGAAAACCAGCCAGATACAAACAGATTTTACTAGACCTGACTGTTTGCTGACTTATGAATTTACGGGAGTTCTCATTTGACGTTTTTACGTCAAATGTAGGCTTAGGTGCAGTAGCGGATTTAGGTATGGTGGCGCCCTAGGCCCAAGACGATATGGCGCCCTTTTTATTTCGTAATAAAAATACGTTTTAAAATCTTTTGGTTAGATATTTCGGATTTTAACACTTTCTTGATTAATTATTATAACAAAGAAATTCTACCCTTGATACCTACTAGGTATGTTTAGATTGTAAGAGCGCAAGAAAATACATTTTGAAATTTGGTCTTACAGTTTACAGAAAACCCAAACGATTTTTTATTTTAGTCGCCATAAAAATTTTGGCGCCCCTCAAAATTTACAGCCCTAGGCGGGGGACTTGCTCGATATGGTTACACTAGTCGACGGCTCAACCACGTTGTTGGGTATGTGGGTAATAATATGCATGTTATTTATTTGATTTATATTATGAAACAGACGACGATTTGTAACGAAAACGAGCGCGTAAAAACACCTTAGGGCGTATAAATATTAGCTAAAAACTACTGGATGTTTTAATTGAAAATAACATTCTTATTCTTACTTTTGAACCTTTTTTTTTTAATTCTTTCTCTGTACAGGGCTTTATAATGACGAGACAAGTAGACGAAATTAAACCTCATAAATGACGTTCCAGGGTTGTTCTAAAGAGATACCGTGGCCCCTGGCACACAGGCAAATGAAGGAAAACGGGTGGGTTTTAGTCAGTAAAAGGCTGACAAGCTCTCCTGCTCCACCCAGAGCGGGAGAAGTTACTTGATGATTTCCCACCCGCAAAAAAAAACGATGTTAAGTAGTAAGGAAGAATGGCTGAATAGTGTAACATTGAAGGTTCAATATGTAAAGCTTTTATCAATCACGAGTTTTAGTCACTATTAGTAACTGAAGTTTCAAAGTCTGACAACTGGTCTTGTTGACCAGTGGGTATCGTGTTTCTCCGTCCGTAACTGGGTTATGGAAGTCAGATGGGCAGTCGCTCCATGTAAAGTAAGTACTGATATTCAGCTGCATCTGGTCAGACTGATAGCCGACTCCAATCCAAAATAGTTGGGAAAAAGCTAAGCTAATGATGATAGTACTTAAATACTTAATACTTATCCCATGAAAGTGGGGCAGGAGTTAAAAGGATTTACGAGGAACATCAACTTTTCTCGTAAATAAGCTGCATTCATTTTTACACGCTTTATATTAGCTTCACTTGTATGTTTGTTTGTTAGTTTGTTTGTTTGTATGTAACCGACTCCTTTGAGCGCGATTTTGACCCACTTTAAACGGTCAGATTTCATTGAAACTTTGTAAACTTGTCGAGGACCGATGACAATTCAATCATTAAAAAAAAATGAGAAAAAAAAAGTAAGAAAAAAAAATCACGTTTTTGTAGTTAGCAGAACTAAAAAATAGAAAATAAATAATAGTTTAAAAAACTAAAAAACACGCTTTAAAAACCAAACTAAAAAAGGAGAAAATAATTTAATTCAATTAAAAAGCGTGGGGTGCTTGACATTAATTGATTAGTGATTAGGTATAAAAATACCTCAAAAAGCACCCCACGCTTTTTAATTGAATTAAATTATTTTCTCCTTTTTTAGTTTGGTTTTTAAAGCGTGTTTTTTAGTTTTTTAAACTATTATTTTAATGTGAATATGAACTTCATTCAGCGAAAAATATTATAAAATAAAGGAGGTTATTTTATCTTTTATTCAGGATATTTAAACCTCTTTACCTATTCGTTTTCCACTTTAAATACTGCCGTGTGCGTGTATAATGCCGTGTAGTTATAAACTTAAGCTTTTGTACATTGGTACTTATAGACGCCAGCCAGCACATCATTCTATCCCAAACTGTCAAATTTTCCCAATTGAACATGAACCTTATTATTTTGTGCTAAAGTTGAAAATCTATCAAGGAAATTTAACATATTGAGGTAGCTTAATGTGCTGGCGTCTGTACATATGTACGGAGTAGCGTTAACACGTTCTAGGTTTTCAATTTGCGCGTCCTGAATAGGACACTCTTTTTCAAAAACGGTTCCTTAGTGTGTATTGATAGAAATAACCGAAATCTTAAAGTAACGTATCTATTAGCGAGTTAGAATCCTACTGATATTATAAATATGAAAGTTTTTTTGTTTAGATGTTTGCATGTTTGTTACTCAATCATGAAAAAACGGCCGAACGGATTTGGATGAAAAATAGCACCCATGGATAAACATATGGGATACTTTTTATCCCGGTAGTACGTTCCCGCGGGATAATTTCCGACCTCCACGCGGGCGAAGCCGCGGGCGAAGCCGCTGGCGAAAGCTAGATAGGAAATAATAATATAACTCTGCCGAAATTGTAACAAGGGTAGTTATAAATACGTGGAACAACACAGATGTTTGGTCAGCCATATTGGCAACAGATGAATGCGCGTGCGCACGGTTAAAAGCCGGATATGTCAATAGGAAGCATTGTTAGTTTTGTTACAGATTTATGTTAAAAGGAAATACTGTATTTACTAGAGAAACATTTGACTTTATAATTTATAAAAAGAATCAGTATCTTGTTACACAACAGTCGCTCCATGTCATAAAGGGGCCATTCAAGTATTACGTAAGCAATATTTTTGCAATTATTGACCACCCCCTCTCCCTCGTCAGCAAAAGTAAGCAAAGCTCTTACCACCCCCTCCCATGCTCACGTAAATATTGGTAGCAGACACACAACGTGTCTGCTCACTTTCGTGTGATTTAGGCTGAGGCTACATTAGACCGCGACGCGACCTGCGACACATGAGCGATTAAAACAAATAAATGAATGCTCACGTATATGGCTACACCGTACATCAATTATTACTAGCGATTTTTGATTTCTTTAAGCGATAGGAACAACATTACTGTAATCACGGCATCGGCTACATCAACATATCAGCGATCATCGCCGAATATACGCCGGATTTTCGCTTATAATGTAGCCATACCATGATTATCGCGTTTCGCTCTTCCAGTCGCATCGCAAATCGCTGCCTACTGTAGCCTCAGCCTTAGGAATATTGTCATCGTTTTCTTCGAGCCATTCATAGACAAGTAGGGTTGCCATATTACTCGTGTTCAAACCAAAATCGACAAAATGTTGTAGAAAATCCAAAAGTTAATAAATAAATTGTGCTGACCTAATCACCATCCAGACCCCCCATCCCCCCATGTCGTCAAAAATAAGCAAAGCAAAGACCCCCCACCCCCCTGTAGTGCTTACGTAATACTTGAATGGCCCCATACTGATATTCAGCTGCATCCGGACTGGAAACCGACTCCAACATAGTAGGGAATACTAGAAATTTGCTAGCCCCCACGCAAATTTTTAGTATCTTGTCAAAAGGCTGTGATATTTCTGCTAGCATTTTTTTTCCGACTATACTGTATAATTAATTATATTTATGACATTGATTTACACTCAGTGATAACTTTAACTCACACACTGACTTATTACTTGTTAATATTCTAGGAAAATCGTATACTTACTTTTACAATGTGTGTAAATATGTGAGCAACGTGTATCTATCATAAAATTAATTTATCTGTGATTGCTTCACTTTCATTCTTTCCACTTATTTTGGTATGGAAATTTTATTCTATCCTGGGTGCATCGTTTTCACACATACCTTATTATATAATGAAAGAATATTATATTGTACTTAAAACATTTAAAAAAATCTTTTCTTGCCCATTCTTCTTCATACGAAACTACATTTTGGAAGGGGCGACTAGAATCAATTCTATTTTAATGTAAATGTTGACTTTTAAGGTGGAAGCGCCAAGGTAGCCCGCGAAATTCAAATTTTGTTACGTTTTTTGCAATTTCCAGGTCATTGTCAGATTGTACGGTGATCTAAATATGATTCGCGTCCGTATCAAATATGGCTTTACAGAATCATAATCATTAGAATCAGCAATACATCTCTATAAGTTCATATTACTCTAAAGAATGACTATTTCATGAAATTATGACATTTGAGGGCAATTCTAACTTATGGAGTTGTATTGCTGATTTTAATGATTATGATTCTGAAAAACCTTATTTGATACGGTCGCGAATCATATTTAGATCACCATACAACCTGATACTGACCTGCAAATTGCAAAAAACGTAACAAAATTTGAATTTCGCGGGCTACCCTGGCGCTTCCACCTTAAAGGTGCCTTTTAAGTACCTATTTGAAATAAATGCTTTGACTTTGACTAAGATTTGGAAATAAGTTTATTTAAAAGACATCTGTTTTAAGATATCATTGTAATCAGTGGCGTAACTAGGGTGGTGCAGGCGCCTGTCGAAGGGGGCGCAAAAAATCGCCAAATACTCAATTTAAAAAAAAGAACTTCTATTAACCATTTCATACTGTTGTTACCTACCTTCTATTCAAATTCTTTTAAAATTGCAAGTGATTTTTTAGGAAGTTAAAATTAATACCTTCGTTATTGAATTCTATAATGGGTCAAGAAAGGTTATGCGACCTGGTTTTGCTCAGTGTAGACCGAGAAGATCATTTACAAAGGGGCGTAAGTGTGATGCGTGCCCTAGGCGCCATTTTTTATTGATACGCACCTGATTATAAGGCCATTAAATAACGTCATAATAAGCCTAGTATACACACATTGTTGTTAACCACAATTATGATTTGTGAAGAGTCCAGCCAGTACCCAAATTGCATACTTAATACACTATCAATCAAAATCTGTACCATTTAGAAGAATATTGCTAATCCATTGCTTCATATGTTCGAAAAGTGTGTCTACTCAACAACGTAAATAACGCAATGAATGTTGTTGAAATGTCAAAATGAAAGCCATTCCTACTGTTAGTGTGTTACGCAATCATCTGAAGACGATGTATCGTAGACGCAATTTCCCCGCAGGTGTAGGTTTGTTAGGCAGTAGGCACGTAGGGACGTGCAAATTATTTAATTTACATATCAATTCCAGCCAAGTCTCGTCTGTAAATAGATCAGCTTCCAAGTTTCGTGGGTGGCGTAAATTGTGAGTCAGGAACTATGACTAAGGACGATGGGCAAACAGCACCCACCACTGTCTAGCAAGATTATTCATTATTACGAGAATGTAACTACAGAAATAAGAATAGGTTTAAGGCGGTGATTTCTTGAAAACGCTAAAAAAGGTGGTTTTTTAATCCAGTGTATCTCTTTAACCGTAAATAATTTTGAAAGAAAAAATATATATGATATTTTCAAGTCTTTTTTGCATACAGTGGCAGAACTCAAAACATAATTAAACATACTTTAATGTATCAAAAAAAAAAATCAAAGCTACCTCTTAATTTTCTTTAAAACCATTTTATCCCTTCAATAACAATTATAATTATAATTAAAAATACACCATAAAATTCCAAATGCCAAACTGCATCCAGTGATGGATTATTTATGATTAAATAGTTAATATCTAATTTTATACGATTTTATTTGCATGTTTACGACAACGCTTGCTCATTTATTATTCGAATTTATTACAACAGATTTTAACCCGTATCGGATTACAATAAGAACTATTTTCGCTCATAACGACAATATTTAAAGTTACCAGGGCCTTAAGTTTCTACCTACCTACTCGATCGGAAATGAAAATGTCGTGAAGCTAAATTCCCTACTACGAGTATTAATGATGGAAGCAAATGGGACACAACATCAAACTATAAAAAAAAACTTCAGTTAAAAGTATACGTAAGTCATCGTTATTTTGTCCCTAGGGGGGTATTCATAAATTACGTCACACCAATTTTATGGTTTTTTGACCCGCCCCCATCTTTTTCAAATGTGGTCACACTTGTGAAACCCCCTGTCCCCGTATGTAACGTCACATATTTTTCAATTTTATATTAGAAGTATTTAAATTAAAACAGCAGATCTTCCATTTTTTTTATTTAAATTAAAAGCAATCAACAAGCTTGCACGTGCAATTTTTTGGTTTACGCATAAATTTTGAGTTTTAGTATTTTAGATTTTGACATGTGATGTCACAAAGCTTTTGACCTCCCCCTGTCCCTTGTCACACAATGTCACATTTCGTTCCTTCCCTCTTAACGTGTGACGTAATTTATACCAATTTATTCAGGGAATATCATGTAGTCTTCTGCCATTCTTCTCTATTAGTCGTCATCTAAGTACGTCACACAGTCTGTCCACCGTTGCTTTGTTCTTCCCATACTCGTATAGCCTATACATTCATACTCAAAACTGTTCTCATGACATTTTCCCCATTCTCATCCGTAAGTATTTTTTCCAAAATAATTCACTATTCATAATATCCTTACATCTCCCACGCTATAAAATAAAAAGACAACAATATAATACAACACGTTTACAATATAAATTTCCCTATCCATACGTCACAATCACAACATTCTTCCCATGAACAAGTTCTATAAATAAATCTAAAAGTTGTGTATATTCTAACGCTGCATGGGAAACTGCACCGCTTCCTGTAACGTCAGAGAATGAACCCACGTCCTACGCGATGCACGTGCGGACAAACGACTCCTAATTAAGATATATGGACGGGAACAGGGCAACGGATGAGCATGACCCGGCGTAATGTGCGTCACGAAAAATTTGTCACCGAATTTACACAGCAATCAGCATTTGGTTTCCCCTGTCATACAATACCGTGGCAGATTTGTCGTACCTTTAAATTACGCCTACGTAAATTTGTCGACTCATTTTCAGTGACGTATATTACGCTTCAATATTGTATTATTACACAAAACTTAACGTAATTTCGACCATTCGGTTATCTACATATGTTTAGCCAATTTTGCATACGGTCCGAGTAATTTCGCGTCAACTTTGCTTAAGCGGCTGAATTAAATGAATTGTCAATTCTATTCTATTTTCATTTATTTAATATTATGGCAAAACTGTGAATTGGAAAAGCATGACTGCGTAGTTTTTTTATTATTTAAACGATAAAAATCTTCGATTATACAGTTGGGCTTAATGTTGTTCTTGTTAGTACAGGACTAAAACAAAAAAAAAGTAGTAAATTACATTTTATGAATTGTCAATGTAGCTTCTTTTGTCCTGTATTTTCAGCGACTCTGTGTTCACGCTCATCTGGTCCCACCCTAAACATGAATCAACTGAAATTCAATGTTCTCAACTTTGATGTTTATTCTCAAAGACTTCAAAGAATTAGCACGCTTTCAAAAGTGACACTTCTTTGTTTACGAAATCTTCCACTGTCTACAGAAGGGTTATTTAGAATTTGTGACAAAGAGGCCCAGTAGCTACGGGAGATTTAAAAATAAATAAAGCCGTTAATATTGCTCAATTCGTTGAATGTGTCTTTTTGGGAGTTTCTTTTAACGTTTTGAGACTGTAGCCAAAACATGATTAAGCCGACTTGATAAATGGATTTCAGGAAAATCGTCATGGTTTTATGTTTTAAAGAGACTCTGAAAGTCTCGTGGTTTTATCACAATATTGTTCTGCTGTTATTTACATATTTTTGCAATTGTACGCTTTCCAATTTTAAACCATTTATTTTTTCTGTAAGGCTTTTCCAAATCGTCCCAAAACGTTCAACGAAGTTTTCCCAACTTCTGAATTGATAATTCAGAAAGTCTGACAAAAGTCATCAAGCTAAATTCTGATATCCAAATGAGTCTCTGAAATCATTGGCTCATCGCACAATGTTCCTAAACTCGTACATAAAAACAAAAGTTATGGTGATAACAGCCAAACACCAGAGATAACACCACCGGGGGCTATATTTATCGCTACGTTAAGATCGAGCCGCGAATGATAAGCGCAAACAAAAGATTAACTTTCACTTGTTCGCCAACTTGATCGGATTCCAGATTCGGTCCAGTTGTAACTGAAAGTAAAATTAATTTATCGTTTTCCTTATCTATTCGCTATTATCCTTTTTCTCAATAGCTCCTAAAGAAAGTCTTTTAGTCACCTCGCCATCCCACAAAATGTTCAAAACTTCTGATTCTCTGCAGAAAGTCGATGTTTACTTCGGCCGTCTAAGTTCTAACCGAGAAAACGGTACAATGAAAGCTATTGTTCAAAGTTGGATTGAGAGAAAATGATCCATAAACCACATCGAGTCTTAATCCAAACTTATGAAACTACCATTTCAGAATGTATTGTAAAAATAATTTAATAAACTTGAGAACAAATGTCAGCCCAGTCCAATACACTTAACTTTATGGAAGCAACAAACTTCGTAACATTATCACGAAAGGAATCCAGATTGTTGACTGTTGTTTAACTTCTATACGAGATTCAGCACTCACGTATATTAAAACAAAGAAAAAAGTATCAAATAAGTTTCTTCTTAAAACCATGATCTGTGTTGCCGTCGACAAAATGAAAAAAGCAATAAATAAAAGCGATTTTGTAGCGGAAATGCGTAGTTACGTGTGGCGTTTGTCACTGGGCGGTCGTGTTCAAGTCCCGGGGACATCAGTTAGGGAAGACAGATTCGTCTTCAAGATGAATCGGTGATCGTTCACATGGCGATGTTCTTACGGCTCGAAGGAAATATTATTTGGATTTGGTCAAATAATTTACACGCAAGATTAGATTAATGGACGAGGTGTGAAGCAGCACCCTAATTGCGTAACACGCGATTAATCATAATCGGTTTCATTTTGACAGTTCGACAATATTCATTGCGTTATTGACGTTGTTGAGCAGACACATTTTTCGAACATATGAAGCAATGGTTTAGCCATCTGTTTCAAAACGAAACAGATTATGATTAATCGTGAGTTACGCAATTAGGGTGCAGGTGTATGAGAACGATCGGTATATTGTGTTACATTAATAGTAGTTAAAGCTCAAGATAGAGTAGGTACTGAATGGAAGCAGAATGATTAGGAAACAAGGAAAGATACTTTGAAATAAGTCGATTAAAAGTTAAAATTAAAAAGTTTGGCTAAGGAAATTAAAGAGATCCACCCGACCCAACTAAACAAATCTTATGACGTAATTTTGAACATTCAATATCACATTCCTCCTCACGCCAGTATCGTGAATCAAAGCCATAAATGTAAACAAATATCCAGAGTTGGATGCACGATACATTGTTTTAATTGGGCCACTGGCCTCTTTACACTAATGAAACAAGTGTCAAGCAATCTGTATTCATACAGCTACTTCACAAATACTCGATCAACGACGGTCAAACAAAACGTTACATCACTAAAGAACAGCTCATCTATTTTTGATCGCGGCCTCAGCTGCTATCACCTGAGCTTGCTACAGTATACGACGACAACTCATTTACTCTCACCTTAAGTATAACGGGCATTTATTTTTACTTCCTCAATAAAATTGTTACAAAATTGGGCACCTTGAGTAGATGGAATCGGTTCCCAATTTTCTGCAACATCAATTTGTTCTTTACTGTTATTCTCGATATTATGTCCATTTCCAAAAAAAAAGATGTTCAATTTTACTCGTTGATTAGAAACCATAAAATCCAAATGAATCTGATCGTAGTCAAAACACACGCCAGATCCTTTAGTCACAAGGGTTATTAATATTGTGTGCTGTTGTAATAACTCGCACAAGTTTTACGCACCGCGCCATAACTGGCCCTTACTTCGATTTGATTGCGCTCTGCGGCTCCTTAATTATTCCGACAAGGTATAAATCGGTCCCCAACTCTGTCGTATTTTTAATGGAGTGTATCTGATGCGGTCTCCCGTACAGCCCCGCCATTTTTCAGGCTTAATTAAATAGTGTCTATTCCAATGGAGTTGTTGGGTTAATTTGTTTAGACGTCCGTCAGCCCAACGTGACGGATACGGAATGAGATTCCAAAAATAGCCAATCATTGTTGGACCGAATTAATTTAGGAGATTCCCCATCTATTACAAAATTAAAAAGGGTTTTAAATTCCTGTTAGAGATAGGGAAAAGGAATTCTGTATATTTGAGAGAACCACTTAGAAAGAGTCGTTTGCAGCTAACTTCGCCAGCATTGAAGGCATTCCAGACGATATTGTGTTGTTCGTGATGCATTTTATAGCGAATAAAAAGAACGCAACCAATGCTTCGACGCGGCGTATTTTTGGCACAAGAATCGCATTCACATTCGTATGTTTTGGACGACTGCGGCTTTGGGGATCGTTTAGCAATACGCCAGAATAGCAAAAAGCTGCATCGTTTGCGCGTTTTGGTCATATACATTCAAAGTAAGTGCTGGCAACAAAACATTTGTGATACTAAATGGATTCCAAACGTTATATGTAATTAGAAATGTTTCGCAGAATTTGCTTTCTTTTGAAGGCATTAAGAGAAAATGTGGAACTAAAATTGAAAAGGCAATTTTGTCTTAAAGAAAATGGGGGTTAGAAGAAAACTGAGAACTGTAACGTTCTTTTTTTTGAAAAATAAATTTCTTAAAACCGAACCCCCATTTTCTTTAAGTCTATTCAAAGCTGTAAATCGAGTGATTTGATTTGCTGTTGCTATTTCATTATCATAATAGGAAACATCAATTTTGGCAGCAGATTTACTGATCAAAGACTACCAGGCTTCCAGAAATCCGATTAAGTCTATTTATTGGAATATCCATCATTTAACCGTGCTTCTTCAATCGTTCTGAACTATTTTGGTCGGTTGTTCGCAGTCGTATATTTGCAATCTGTCCTATAAATCTCCTCGAAGTCTTTACGATCCCAAGATTGATACTTATAGAAACAATTTCAACTAAACATACGTTTTGCATTTACTTTTCAATGTCCTTTTATCAGCGTACATAAAAACATGTGTTTTACAGATGTGCTCTAAAACTGTTCCAATATTGAATTTATCATTTTCGAATGCTCGAGTCGTAACACATTTTTTTGAAACATCGTTAGTCCATTTATTCAGTTCGTAAATATAAATCACAACATATAACTAACACTCAATGAAATATGGAGGCTCAATCTAAATTAAGATAACCTGCAATTCAGTTTTGATTTCACAACCTATTGCGCTTGGCCTAACAGTCAATTTATAAACGTTGCTGCAGATACATCAATGGAT
Organism: Antitype chi; assembly: GCA_947359405.1. NCBI lineage: Eukaryota > Metazoa > Arthropoda > Insecta > Lepidoptera > Noctuidae > Antitype > Antitype chi. The sequence goes on from OX375823.1 coordinate 5,957,311, forward strand.
CGACACGTAAACAAATTATCGTTAGTCTGTTTTCGTGATATCCGCTGTTCTCAAATAGTTGTCTGCTACAGTGACCTCGTCTATATCTCAAACGTAGTTAGAGCAACTCTATACTGAATAGTGTTTCAAAATCTACATCGTGCACTTGACTCAGCCGAGTTATATTTGGATCTCCCTTTGGTGCTTTCTTCACTTCATTTGCTCCCACCTTTTGCACTAACTGTACTTGTTTTGCATTACTCTTCACCTATTTAGGAGCGTTCGCTTTAAACATTTTGCCAGACTGCTGTATTTTCAAATTCAAATCTCGCGTGATTAAGAAATTACGTGTCCGCTTCTAGTTCCTCCAGGTATAAGATATTTATATCTTTATTGCGTTCCAAATATTTTTATTGATACGTTAAAATGTCGCACGACTTTTTTTTAGTTTAAGGTCTCTGATCTTTGACCAAAATACAAAGAAAAGTTCGTTTCCATTCAAACCTAGTAATCATAATAATTTTCTTTCCAATTCATGTTATCTTTGAAACCGAATGAACGCCTGTCATCATCTGAGCTCGTTATCAATAACATTTAAATAAAATGAATATAATGCGAGTTATTCAGCGCTAACAGCACTTCCTATACACACGTCTATTTTCATAACATAAGTCTAAAAAAAAACATCAGAAGATTCCTTTCGACACGAGAATTGCATCTGAATTAAAAAAATGTTGTGAGTGTATAAATAGCTAGATTTGTGGAGCATCGGGCGCCTGTGTTATTATAGCGAAGAAATATAGGATAAGACGCGGATCTATCTGTAGTTGGCCGAAATTATCGCGAGGCGACGCGCGCGCATCGTTGGCGAGTCGCACGCGCAGCGTCTGCGGTGCGCCCGCGCACTCAAAGCTTCCAAATAAATATTTGTTTGCGTCTTTCGTTGTAATATAACATTATACAAGTTTTCGTACGTGCCATAATAGTGTGAAATTCATGTTACTACATAACAGTAATTACTGTAATTACACATTTACACAGTGTACAAAATACGAAAGATTTGCAAAATAGACGGGACGAAAATACAATATTACGTGTGGTCGGAGTGTTCGTTTTAAGCAATATTTTAGTTCCAATTAAGAGACTAATGACGATGCTCAAAGACTGAAATAGTGGAACACGGTGGAAGTTTCAGTGCAATAAATTAATAATAGTTCATATGATATTATGTATATTATGTGGTTGCTAGTGTGTGTAATATTGTGTTAAAACATACGGTAGGACTATCGTGCCAAAAGTATACAAGTGGGTGTGAATATTTGTAAATGTTCTTTAAATAAGTGTTTATTTTATAATAAAATATGGTCGCCATGCTCGAAGTCGCCGAGAGGAGAAACAATGAATATTTTAGATCGTTCTTACCTGTAAGTTTATTTTTTAATAATCTGCATAAAACACTGGCATAAAATAACGACGCGACGCCTACTGACGTTAACAAGCGTGGTTTAAAATTTCGAATAGAACAACTCGTTTGATAGTGAACCTATTCTTTTTTCAAACACTGGCCTTAAAATTCCGAAGCCACGGCCAGCATTCGAAAGTGATTAGGTGTATAACCCTGATTTCAGTCGAGCTTTTGTCGAGTATCGAATAGGAATCAAGTGGCCGACCTTTCAGCAATATTAGTCTGTACTTCAGGACACGTAGGATGGTTATTCGACTGAGGTCCTGCTTCAGTATTTATAGAGGCAAGTTCTAACAAATTATCTGAAAAATACGTAACTGAATGAGTAACTTAGAGGCAAGGTCTAACAAATAAACTGAAAAATACTATGGTAACTTAAAAATTAACGAGATTTTAGTACTCATGTGTTCCGGATCATACACGGGAGCAATAACACGGGCTTGTTTTCTACAACGCTGTTCAAACATAAAATTACTATGAAATCTAAATTTTCTCACACAAATATGTAGGTAGTAAATCTAGTTTCGAATTCGAGATTCATACTTCACCAAATTTCATGAATACGTGCCTAAGACACCATTGTTTACGTAAGTATTGGGTCCACAATCATCTCGATACTACGCAGATGGCTTTGAAATCCGCGATACTGTGTTGCCATAACACATTTAAAAGATAAAAACACACGTAAACGTGACATAATTTACGCCAAAGATAACCAGCTGATACACTCTGTTTTGTTTTAATTTTCCACTGCTAATTAATGAGCTTCGATGCAAAATAAACAGATTAAAACATTGGGTTCTGGCAAGCGAAATGCTGAATCAATTACTGTTTTCATTATTGGGTTTCAACTGCTGTTTAATAGGCCATTGTAGACCCAATCAGTCCAACGCATTCCTAATTAAGGCAGTTCATAGACTTTAAATTGTATCATCATGGCATACTAGTAGGTAAGTATTACGTAGTATTCTGTTTGTAGTTTTGTACCGTGGTAATGTATTTTGAATTTCTTGTATTTTGTTATTGTTTCATGCTTTGTTTAAATAACTTCGCAGAGTTAGTCTTCCGTGGAAGATATTTAAATAAAAGAGACTCATTGTTTATCACTGCAAACTTATCGTTCTCCTTGGTCGAAATTACTCTGATCTTTAACCTGAGATAAAATAATAAAATCAATTAAAACGTTTCCGTTGTCGAGTCCATAAACAATACAAATTCATAGTATTCATAACACTTGACACCATGCCAAACTAACGACCTTCGTAAATTATACTACTAGACAGCAGGGCGAGGTACCTATTTTCTAGTGAACTGTCGTGACTACTCACGGTACACGCGAAAATATTTTTTACGGGCCTCACAATTACTCTCTATATAGGTATATAGGTATTATGCGAGTTTTTATACACGAGGACAAAGAGACATTTGAATTAAGTTTTAAATTTCAGTGTGCTCTTGTGCCCACTTCACCCGTGACATAAAAGTAATTTAATTTTTCTCTCATTCCAGGCTGTCAACTCCCCACCGGTCCCTCACCGAGACATATCGGCACCAGCGGCGACGTACCGTCCTTACACAGAAGAATATGCTACCGTCCAGCGCCGCGTGGAGCGGCCCGCACAACCAGAAGAAACTGAAAGAAAGAAAGACAAGAAATGGTCCATTGGGAAACTATTTCGACGAAAGAAGAAAGAAGACGAAAGTGAAGAGTCCTCAGAAAGCGACGAAGGAGTCAGCACACGCTCCCCATCGAAAAGAAAGTCTAAGAAGAAAAAGAAGACTCCAGCAATTAATAATTTTGACCACATAGTAATAAGGGATTCAAGAAGAGCACAGAGTTTAGCTAAACCGAACCTTAGAGATGTTACCGATGACGGTGTACTGTCCGACCCATCGGCTGGCTTCATCAACTACCGTGCTAAAACTCAAGAAATGTATGGAGCTTCCAAAGAATCCCTCAGCTTAAGAGAAGACAATTCGAATAGGTCCTTAGGACCATCTTTGGAGACACCCTCTAGAAAAACAAGAAAAGGTAGATTGAAAGCCAGAGTCGAAGCACTAAGAAATAGTTTGAAAGGAGAGTCGAGCAGTGAAGAAGAATCACTCAAGTCATCAAATTCATCATTGATGATTCGATTTAGAAGTGAAGATTCCTTAATGCGTTCACGTGATAGCTCATTAAACAAAAGGTCGAGAAATGCAAGAAATGAGAGATATATCAAAAGGTTATCTCGTGATGAAGAAAATCAACTGAATAAAGAAGCCGAGTTATTACAACAAGGTTACACAAAAGCTGAAGTTGAAATGTTGACAAGAACGCCAACAAGTCAAAGTAGTGGTTATGGGACCTGCAAACGAGACCAAACACAAAATGTCAAAACGGAACAGTTATACGCTAATGATGTTAACCGCCGTCCTATGAAATCCGAATCAATATCATCATTCCCTTCGACACAAAGTTACCCATCATCCATCAACTTTAACGCTAAAGTTAACAATGAACATATTAACTATTCCATACCTACTAGTAACATAAATAGAGAAATGCTTTATGCTAACAATAACCGAGAAAGGAGTGTCAGTAACCAATATGAGAACCCGGAGAGCGTAATATGTGTCAAGTTTCCTTTGGGAAATGTAACAAATGTTAAGAGAGAGGACAAAGCGCCTCCTGTACCACCGCCTCGTGACATGCATCGAAAAGTCGCAACTCCTATATCAATGTACTATGAAAATAACCCCATGGTAGCAGATAGGATAGCAAATACGCAGCAAAATACTATGCATGGCGTCCCTAATAACGACTTCGAAAGAGTTATGCGACGAAGTCAGGAAAGGTCACTAAGTCACAGCTTCAATGGGCTGCGACGACCTATATCGAACTCCGAGGATCACATCGCAATGCAAAATAATGAATACATACAGAACTTCCAGATAAGGAACGAACAACCTCGAAGGCCGGCTTCAGTATCAGCAGAACCAAACCATTATGGGCTCTACGCTAATTCACCGCCTTGGAGAAAGTCTATAGGTCCCACAAATATAGTTAAACCAGAACCAGTTCAATTAAAACATGACTATCTCTACTATGCTGATCAAAGCCCCAGATCTCGGAGACCTATAAGCGTTAAAACTGGTCAAAATGGTTATGAAAATCAATACTTAAGTGACTCCCAAGCTTCTCAAAACGTAGCTGAGAGTGTGTATCGTCGACCACGCAACGCATCAGAATTTTGGAAGAAAATTGACGATGCCGAAAGGCAGAGACGGCAACAAAATGTTTACGCAAACTCAAGAAGCAGCAGTGACTTTTCAAACAGTACGCAAATGAACAGAGTGGCTCCGTATTTAGAACAAAATAAACTGGGCCAAGAAAACTCAGACATTCAAAATAAAAACAAAACTCCTTTTAAAAGTTCTTCAGTTGACACAACCGACGGTGCTAAAGTTTGGAAGGCGACGACAGAGTACAAACGATCTGTTACAGTTGACCCACCAAAAACTGATACATCGCCGACTTCAAAAACACACGTTAGACATAAATCTGATACGTATGTTCCCAGTATTTATCAAATGCCGTCTGACGATGAAAAGAGTTCAGAAAGACGAAAATCTACTAACCTTGACGATGCGCTCAATGAATTAGAAGCCATCTACAATAGCTTAGGTTTAGGCGATGAAGATTTATTAGATAGAGCTGAACGTCGTGAGTTAATGACGCCGAAGTTCAACGACCAATTTAATGATTGGAATGGAAACGATGACGAGATCCAACTGCGAAGTCAGCCAACGACGCCTTTGAGACGTGCGCAAAGAAGGTCGACATTACCTGACAAATTGCAAGATGATATGGCATTTAGACGGATGAATTCCTTAACAAAGGAAAAACCTAATTATAAAGAGTCACAATCGCAAATAAGTTATATGTTAGCTTCACCTGTTTATGTGCCCTATGCTTCCGACGATGACAGGCAGTCCGAACGAAACGAGCCAGATATAGTTTATGACGACGTTGTGTACAGAAATATAAAACAGACCAACAGTCGTTTAAAAACGATGGAACCTCAACCACCATTTGGCATACCAATAGGGCCAGTATCACCAGCTCCTCAGAGTGACTATCTTCATGCAACACCAGAAAATAAGGGCCGATCACGATTTATTCCAAGAAGATCACCGGACCTTGTCTCTGATGACTTAGCGTATAGAAGTTTGAGGAAGGATAACAGGCATTCCTCACATTTTAATGGTGAAGACTATACTGGTCTAATCAATAACAATCATTCTTATAATGAGTATCCTTACACTAAAGACTCTGCCGCTAATCTTAAGAAGAAGAGAGCTGTGAGATCGCTTTCCGCTAACATATTCACCATGATACAAAAAGAAATTGACGATGCGTTGAACATGAGTAAAATGGCTACGTTACAAAAAACACACAGTAACAGTGACGTCATGAAAAGGCTGCGTAATACATTCGAAAATAACGACAACGAGCAGGAGCACTACCCTCGCAACAAGGTAAAGCAAAGACATAACACTGTCAGTCTATTTGTCAATAACACCCATGCACCCACCCATCATTTCGCAAAAGACGATTCATTCATTCATAGTGATGATAAGCACCTTGCTAAGCCACCATCTTGTGATAAGTCCAAAAGTTCATCGCCATCAAACAGATCTCCCCAGGCATCGAAACGTTCATCAAAGGATGAGTTTCAACAGGTTCTTAGCATGCTAGCGCAGGAAGCCATGGACACAAGCAACAAGTTAGGAGTAGCGTTAGCAGAATTGGATAAAAATAGAAACAATAATGAGAAGAAATTAGACGTCCAGAGCCGAATTTCTGATAGTCGGCAAACCTTTTTGAATGGTTTGACATGTAAATCTTCGGAAGATATTGCACCTGAAGTGAAGCATGTTAACGTTCGTTCTGAAGTTATAAGTGAACAGAAAGATGACAGACCATTGACAAACGTTAATGGAGTCAATAAAGATTCTAAAGGAAAGAGGACTGAAGATAGTCTTTTAGCCATATCAGATCAGTTACATAAAGTCGAAGACCAGCTCAAACATAGTTTCGAGAAAGAACTTAACTTTGAAGATGAAAGTTTAAAACTTTCGAATTATATAGCGAAAGCTGAAGAACAATTGAAGGCTCAAGAAACCACGGTTGTGATACCCGAGAGTAAGTTGATACCTGACGTTGTCCCATTAACGATAAAAGAAGATGCGGTGAAAATAGAGACGGTAAATGAAAAAGAAAATAATGTAAACAAAATAGAACTGAAACCACCAATTATCAATTCGTTAAACCCTTTCTTGAATACTGATGATAAAATCAAAGAAATAAATGAAATTAACGCCTTTAAAGAGTTAAAAGATGGAATATCTGATTTAATCGCTGGTATTTGTCAAGTAAATGAAAAATTATTTACACAGAATAAAGGACCAAAATTGGATAGTTGTAATAATACTAATACAGAAAAAATGACTGGCATTACCGAAGCCACTGAAAAGCTGAACCAAGTTTCACAAACTATCCGTAATCAAGAAGTTCCTAATAGGGCTTCCGTTAATCTGTCTATATACGAAGACGATTTAGAAACAAAGAAGGATGCTGCTGATTCAACAGAATATAATTCCTCTGAAGAACTGGCGACGATATTTAAATTAGAAAATAACTCCAAATCGGGAACTGTCAACGAAAGTCAGAATGGCTCTGAAAATAAAATTCGCAACGACTTAAGTTCGCCTAAATTGGTTCAGACTATGAATCAGCACCTGAGAAGGTTGTCTGTAGACCAGACAGATGATTGTACTCCTCCTAATCAAAGCAACTCACTGCCAACGAATGTAGTTCCGTGGAGAGCTAAACGGCAAACTCACAATTCACAAAAAGAAAATAGAGGTACGTGGTCCATTCTCGTGCACGGTGTACTGTTTTCAATGTAACCATTTTGCATCCAGCTTTTTGTTGTTCATTTTGTGTTCACAACCCCGTTGTTTTTTAGTTGCCTGTACTAACTAGTTTTTTTTTTATTGTATGCGTTGTTTTTGTTGTTCCGACAGGCGATAACACGCAGTCGAAGCGCGATTGGCACGACTCTGGCACGTTGATGTTAGCTTGTACCTACACTATGATGATCTCCCAACACCTGGCAGATTTGGACTGGCTGACGCTGCTCGGTTTGCTGCTGGCAATGATCACAATTATCGCTATGCTAATAATATAACAAAGAAGTAACAATGTAACCACAAAATTCCAAGAGATGTATCGATTTTCAGACCATTGATTAAGGAGTATCGCTTATGATTAAGTACCGTTTATGATTAAGTATCGCTTATGATTAAGGGATGCGCTAAGATAGCCCGTGGTATTCAAATTTACTAACTTTTTTCGCAATTTGTGGGTCAGTGTCAGGTTGTATGTTGATCAAAATATAATTCGCAATCTTTACAAATATGACTTTACAGAATTATAATAATAACAATCAGCAATACAACCCTCTACGTTCATATTGTTATAATCCCTATAAAAAAATAAATAAAAATAAAATTCATTTATTTCAGGCCAGTTTTTACACATACACCCATAGTATTAGAAAAAATAATGCGGGCTACCCTGGCGCTATCCTCTTCTTGCGTAGGATATTCTTCGAACATTTGCATAGTACGTTTACCATACGCATAACGCATAGAAAGTTATTTCTCTACGGTCTACTACTTATTTATAAATGATTTATTTGTGGTCTTACCCTACGTAAATAAGTACTACTTATACTAATTCTATTGATATTATAAGTTGGTCTGCTGTCGGTATATCTCTCTATGCAAAACGCATTTGGCCTCTTAAAAATACACTTAACATTTGTTTTTTGTTTTTTTATGTAATATACTTCATTGACATTAAGTAAAATAGAATTTTATTATCTTATTTTAAACCATTATTATTTTTAGAAATTTTAGCTGTGATGTTCATTTTACGTTTTACTTTGTTACTAATATTTTGTATGTACCTACCTAAAACTTACATTCATTATTTTTTTTGTGCCAAAATCCACGACCAATTTGTTTTTATTACTTTGAAAATAATTAATGCTTTGATTGTTTGAAATCGCATGATTTTCAATTGTATTTTTATGAACTTGCATGATTATTGTGTATTTTCTTTATTTGTTCTTGCAACATGTTGTAAGGTTTAGGCGACAGTTGTTAAGTTTAATATACCTAGTGTTTATCACAAAAGACTAATTAATTATTTTTACTAATATGAGATGGCTAAATTTAGTAATATGTTCATTTACTTTTATCAGACATCTAATAACTAAAAGACACACGTCACACTGTTATTTTCTTATTTAACTACGTCTTTTACTGTATTAATAATGCTCAGTTCGAAATTTAAATAGAGCTGCGATGCCTGCACCATACACTATGACATGAGGAACATAATATTCTTTATTCGAAAAAGGCTCGTTTTGTTATTGATGTCGTCATTTTACCCAGTGATATTATAAAAAGAAAAATAAAAAACACAAAAAATAAGTTAAAAACCATACCTAATGATAGATTTGTATATTAGCACTATCCATAATCATTAGCATAACTACCTACTGAATATTATTAAAAAGAAAAAAAGCGTTGTGAATAATGTCACGAAAAATGGCGCGTGAATGCCAAGTAATCACTCCATTTAGTCTATGGTCAGTGAAGTAACAGACAATTTGTTTTCTAGGTGAACATTGATTGCCTGCAGTGATCTACTGGGTGACTTCGTTCAAATTAATCTGCGTACTTCGACGATATTTTTAAGCTATTTTTAATTTTTGTCTAAGCTACCTTCTGTATTTTATTCTGTACCTAGTTGTATGACATTTAAAACTTTACTATGTTTATGTAGAGGCTTCCAGATACATTTAAAAAAGCGTTATTTATATGAAGAGAAGAGTTATAATTTAAATAAAATGTTTCAGTTTTACATTTCGTGTTTTTATTACCTATCCTATAATCATCAAATTGGCTCTCAGACCAAATTAAAGGTCAATCACCAGGCTTCAGAAACTGATTGCTGATAGCAGTAGGTAGGGATGTTGATCCTCTTGAAATAAACCCCGAGTCAAGCGCTAAGTAGGTACGTAAGTATGATAATCGCTCAAAATAAATAGCGATGAAAAATAAGTAAAAAGGAAAAAAGTTGTTTCTTGCTTCTCCGTCTGCTCCGACTTTTGGTTTCTCGGTTCACCCTTGATTAGGGATGGCGAAGTAGATCGGACGGTTAAGGTTAAGCACATAATGAATTTTGGATGGATAAAATGCCGGTTGGTCACGGGAACAATCTCCGACTCCCGCATTCCCCTTAAACTAAAAAGGAAGATACATATATAAAATCATGGTTAGACCTGCATGGGTCAGAATGTTGGGCCACAAAAGGGGTGAATGAAAGGCGATTGCATGCAGCTGAGAGGGATGTGTGGTGTTACACGAAAGAATAGAATAAGAAATGAGTAGGTACACAAGAAGGAGTGTAAAATTGGCACCGGTAATTTAAAAAAATTGTGGAAATCGGTTGTCATGGTATGCGGAGGAATGAGGAAAATGACGTGGGGAAAGTTTGAGTAGGTATGAATGTCGATGGCTATAGGAGTAAGGGGAGACCAAAGAAACGACGGATGAACTGTGTGATAGGTACCTATGGTTAGAAAGGGTTTGACTACCGAGACGACAAATAATAGAGACGTATAGAAGAAATCCCGGGATATGGACAGGAGAGTAATTATAATAATTTACTAATTTCAGAAAGTGTGGTACAGTCTGTTACAGTAAATATAATTTTACAATTTATTCAATCAAACAAAAAGAACGTAACACAATTGAATCTGGCGTCCTAGCTAGGTTACATGGTATAAACCTGTATTAAGGTTCGCCAGCCCAGGTTCCCACAGGGATACAAACATTTTAATAGAGACAGCTTAGGACTTTATGGTGAAAACGTATTTCATCATCATCATCATTTCAGCCGGAAGACGTCCACTGCTGGACATAGGCCTCCCCCAATTTGGGGGGCTTGCCATAATCGCCACGCTTGGCAGGCGAGTTGGCGATCGCAGTATTGTGGTAAAATGCATAGAGAACGCTGCTGCCAATTCTCTAGTAAGTCCCTTAGTCGCCTCCTACGACACCCACGGGAAGAGATGGGATGGTGCTATTCTTTATGTCTGGCACCACACGGAACAACGTATTTAACATAGACTAAGTGTTAGTACGTGTGTGTTTTGTGATGTAGGTGTAGTGTGTGTGTGTGTTTTGTGATGTAGCTGTGTATGTAGGTGTTCTGTGATGTAGGTGTGGTGAGTGTGTAAAAGGAAGTGAAAGAGAAGTCACTACGATTGTGAAGTGAGCAGATATTCAGTGTCGTCGTAGTTTAAACTGGTTAAAAAGTTCGTTATCTGTTTGTTACACTTTTCGTAAGAGGATTGATGTAAAGGGATAGTTTTGTTTATTCTGATAAGTATACAAAAATGGGCCAAGGTAGTAAAAGAAACGTTTAGTAAAAGCAAAGCGTGGGAAGGGGTACCTACTTTGCAAGTTTCGTTCTTTCGCCAAAGTGAGGATTGAGTTAGTGTAAAAGGAGTTGGTGTGTGTTGTTGTCATAAAGTGTTGTGTTAAGAATGAATGTTTTCCAGACCCTAACAACTTTAAATTTTTTGTAGTAAATATCTAAGGTTGGGAAGAGCATTGGTCGGAAAGTAACAACCTTAACCCTACACTGCATGAGGACACGGTGGAGCATACGGTGGATGTCTGCCCGGCTTGGGCGGAGCACCGCCGTGTCCTCGTGGAGGCGATCGGCGGCGGCGATCTCTCGCGTCCGGCCCTGGTCCAGGCCATGGTACGGAGCGAGAGTGCATGGGTAGCCGTCACCTCCTTCTGCGCAGCAGTAATGCTCGCAAAGCGTGAGGCGGCGCACGTCGGGAGAGGCAGTGTATGTGCCCTCACGGCCCTAGTCTCCACAGGAGACGCTCTGGGCGTCGCAAATCCCAAGCTGATTCCCGGCTACAATAAGCGCGGGCTTGCGGACAGCGAGCAGTGGGTAGCTCGCTGTCCGGTAAGGACCAAGCCCGGGTCGACGGAGCGTTGTGTTCTACGCTATCCTCAAAGAGATGTCAGCATCAACTGATGGGGCCCGCAAGGGCCGATACCTGTCAGAGGTGCGGGTTGTTCGAAAAAGATACCGCGGCCCCTGGCATACAGGCAACTGAGGGAACACGGGTGGGTTTTAGTCAGTAAAAGTCTGACACGCCCTCTTGCTCCACCCAGAGCGGGAGAAGTTATTTGATGATTTTCCACCTAAAAAAAGCCCCATACTGCATGTTTATTTTTCTTCAGAAAATTAAAATCTTACCTAATCATATTTGTGGTCTAGAACCCGGAAATGTAGTTAAAATTATAAAAAAAGTGAGAAAAATGTTTTGTTTTATTTAGTTCCATATGTGGCAGAACATGCAATGACCTACCTATATTTGCTACATAAATAGAGGTGAAACAGACGGAAGCAGTTTTTGTCCTTGTTGAAACAAAGTACGACACTGCATTTTTCGTACACAACAAACGACATTCCTTTGTAGCCTGGATACTTGCATCACTAGCGCTTCTGTCCCCACATAGGAAAGTGCTTACATCCATCACGCCTTACGTCACGAGGAGGAAGAATCGCTACATTGGCTCTCATTCTTTTCTTCTCTATCAAGTCATCACTTGCAGAAGATGGACAGCGTTTTTTCTTATTCATTGATGAACCACACATGCAGAGGCTCTTTGCCACTTCTAACTTGAAGTCTTTCAACTTCAGCGGCATTGCTCTTTGTCGCATTTCCCCAACTCTTTTAAATAGCAACCAACTACCTATTTATGGTGGCTATGTCGTGGAAATGGTAAAATAGCCTCAAGTGCCACTTCTTTGACCTCATTTTTATCTTGTACTTTACCAGAAATGAGTCCAGTAAGTTGACTCCACCCATGTGCTGATTGTAGTTGCGTAGAATTTGAGGGCAGTCGACATGTAAATATTTCTATTGTTTTTTTACAAAACGTCCTTACTGGTGATTTAATGGTATTTTCATTGAAGTGTAAATATTGCCGAAATTTTTCAAATTGGTTTACTGACATGGTATTCATTATCAATGGCTAACCTAATTCAGATTCCCAATACATTCGAGTATGGGGCAATGGAGCAATATACCCATAGGCAGACAAATGCATGTACTTTTTCAGCTCTGTAATGCTTATAGAAAAAGGCTTCGATGGGTTTTTTTGTACACTAAACTTATGCATTTCTTCTACGATATGGCTTAGAATATCATCATCAAAGAAGTAGGTACAAGAAATATTGCAATGGCGTTTCTAGTTCTGTAATCGGTGGTTCTAAATGGGTTTGCCCACAAAACTCACGGTTGGTTGGTTGAAAATCTGTCTTTTTCCAAATGATATTTCGCTTTCTTCTGTCGGCGGATGCAGTAGGTATAGGGGTAGTTTCCCGTGGTGCAGTAGAGGCGGAAGATACAACCTGACGTGTTCGTAAAGCAGTTGATCTAGATGTACTTGGAACTGCAGGAATTGAACTACTAGGGTTCGATATATGCTGTTGCATATCAGCATCAAGTACGCTAGCATTTCCAGTCACATCATCGTATGACCCTGATAATGATGCAGCAGGTTCATCTTCATTATCCACATCGCTAAACGTGTCACAAAGTTGGTTGACGGTAGTGTCGGCAGTTCGAATTGCGGCAATCATCACATTCAGCGCCTGAGGAGTCTTGGTCATCTTCACTGCCTGATGGTATTGTCAAATAAGTTTGGATTTGAGCGCTGGATAAACTTTTCTTCGGCATTATCTAAAATAAAAACAACATACCTACTATTATTAGAAAAAGTACCTTAAATTGGACCACCACTGCATGATCTTCTTTCTTCATCATCTTTCTTCTCAGAGTAGTCAGATAGGAAACGCCGACCTCAGCTAGCTTTAAAAAATATGATTGACGTGTAAAAGTGTTTGCACAAACCTACATTTAGAAATAAAATCATTTATCGGGCACTTAGAGCAATTGTAATTTTTTTGTATCAAAACACTGCCAAATCAAAAAAATATACTTACATTTGCTTAGTACACAGATTTTTTGATATAAAAACAATTTTTCCACTGTTACACTCCGTCAATAACTGCTACTTACTATATTTTGAAATGCTAATATTTTCGATTGAATGACTAGCTGAGGGAGGTGGTGCTGCCATCTAACTCCATTGACTGTTGTCACTTTCCTTTCTTAATCATTGATGTCGCTACTTAGCTAAAATTAGAAATAATACTAATTTTATTGGTTGTCACACTTGTCACTCATAAGGCACTGAATGCAGTGTAGGGTTAAGAATGGTTCTCTGAGCCACTTCCAGAGGTTTGCGTGTAGTTTTCGCAGCCCCACCCCAAATAGTATTGCAGTAAGTAATGACTGACTGACACATGGCAAGATACACGGTGCGTATCACATAGTATTGGCAATGTGTCTGAGTGTTTAAAAAATATTGTATGAGTTTACGAACTCGAGGTGTAAGGTGGACCCACCTTACACCTCGAGTTCGTAAACTCATACACTGTCCTAGAGAAACACCCGTGTTTTTCTAGTAGTCTAGGATGATACCGAGGTATATAGTATTTTTTTTTTTTTTCTCTTTATAACATCTTGCGATCGGCTTGACATGCCCTTAGCAGATTTGTTGCAGGAGTATTGACAGGAGAGCACTGTTCCTCCATTGAGGAAGCTGTCTCTTATTAAAAATGTTTAGTTTTTATTTTAGATGTCAAGGTCCCATATATGTTGTAGTTTGAGCCTTCTGACATTTATTGGTTTACATAGCGCTGTTGCTAGGTTATTAGTATGAGTTTTAATACGGTCTTTGTATGCTTTTGCTCTGTGTTCGATTTCCTCCTTAACTGTTTTCGTTTCTGTGTACTCGTGCAATTCACTGGTTCTGATAAAAAGCGGTGCATTTGTTACCATTTTGAGTGCTTTATTCTGGAACCGTTGTAAAATCTCCACGTTTGAAGTTTTTGCTGATCCCCATAGCTCAATGCCATAAGTCCAAATGGGCTTGATTATGGTTTTATATATAAGTATCTTATTTTCCATGGTGACGTGCGATTTTCTACCTATTAGCCAGTTTAGATTTCGGAGTCGTATATTTAACTCGTCGCGTTTTTTTTTAATATGCGTTTTCCATGTTTGCCTCCTATCAAGATGCATTCCTAGGTATTTTGCTGAATCTTGTTGGGGTAGAACCTCGTTTCCAAGTTTAACTGCAGGGCAGTTGCCCTTTCTCAAAGTAAAAGTGACATGCACTGATTTGTTGGAGCTGGCTTTGATGCGCCACTTTTCCATCCATTTGTTGATTTTGTTCAGGTGACTCTGTAGACCCAGGGACGCCACACATGGAATTTCATGGTTACAAAGGACAGCGGTGTCATCAGCGAATGTGGCGGACAGAATATTATCCGTTGTGGGTATATCTGCAGTGTATATAAGATACAGCGTAGGGCCCAGAATGGAACCCTGCGGTACCCCGGCTTTTATGTCTTGAAAGGCTGAGTAGGTGTCATTGATTTTAACTCTAAATATTCTGTCTTCCAAGTACGACTTTAAGAGCAGGTAAAAGTTATGTGGAAGGTGGTTCTTTATTTTAAAAAGCAGGCCCAAGTGCCATACCTTATCGAATGCTTGTTGTACGTCGAGAAAGACAGCAGAGCAGTACTGCTTTTTCTCGAGAGCTTCTCTGATTTTGTTGGTAACTCGGTGAACTTGTTCTATTGTCGAATTCTGAATCCAAATTGGTGTTGAGGGATGATATTGTTTTCGTCAAGTGTTCGTGTTAGCCTTCGTAAGATGATCTTCTCAAATAATTTCGATAGAGTTGGTAGTAGACTGATTGGCCTGTAAGATGACACAAGATGCGGGGGTTTACCAGGCTTCGGAATCATGATTATCTCTGATATTTTCCATATCATTGGAACATGCCCAATCCTGATTATGCCATTAAAAAGGTATGTTATGCCGACTATAGCTTTTTTGGAAAGTTCTCTTAGAATTTCAGCTGTTATCAAGCAAAAACCAGGAGCCTTGTTTAACTCCAGACCTTTTATTTCTCTTTGGATTTCGCGGGGTGAGCAGCTTTGCATTGGGAGACATAGTTGCAGATCAGTTTCTAGATAATCCTGTATTTCCTTCTCTGTTTCTACATCACCGCCATTCGGACTGAAGACATCATGCAGGAATCGCCCAAACGCCTCAGCCCGTTCCATTTCAGTTCTCGCCCAACTGTTGTTGCTCTGTTTGATGGGATGTTGTGAAACCTGAGGGGCCATCCTGCTACTTTTTACTGTTTTCCAGAGTGAATACTCGTTTTTAGCCTGGGGATTCAGGTTTGCTAATTTATTCTGTAGGGTTTCTTCTTCGATGTCTTTGAGGTACTGTTTTAGGTCAGTGGCTGCTTTATTAAACGCCTGTTTGTCTTGGGAATGTCGACTACAATGCCACACTCTTCGGAGTCGCCTCTTTTCCAGAATTTTTGTTTTTATATCCTTTGGCACGTTCCTATTACCTTGTATTAATGTTGTAAACGGAGTACATTTCCACGCGGCTGTTTGTATTAGGTTTGTTAACGATGTTGCAAAATTTTCGATGTCCTCTTTAGTTTTAAGTGGCACCTTCAAGTCGAGGTTTTCGTCTATGTAGTCCCTGAATGCGTCCCAATCCGTTTTGTTGGTGTGGAGTCTTTCTTTCACTGGTCTTTCAATTATGGTGGTACTTATTGTTGCTATTACTGGTGTGTGGTCTGAACTGCTGTCTAGAGAAGTATCCACGCTTAAGAAATGGTTTGACAATCCCTTATACACAAAGAAGTCTAGGAGGTCTGGTGTTTTATTTGGGTCTGTAGGCCAATACGAGGGTTCACCTGCACTTAATACATATAGTTTGTTTTTATCCAGACTTTTTTTCAATTCCCGACCTCTGGGTAGAGTAAGTCGTGATCCCCAGTGAACGTTCTTGGCATTCCAGTCACCTCCACATATGTATCTATCTCCAAGGGTTTTGAAATAGTTTGTAAATGCTTCTTCTTTTAAAGTGTGCTTCGGTGGACAGTATACAGCCGATAGTATTATTGATCCTCGTTTATCTTGCACCATTATAGTAGTTGCTTGTATTGGCTCTGTTTTATACTCTTGAAGAATCTCGTGCCTGATATGTTTTTTGATAATTACAGCTGTGCCGGCATGAGCTGTTCCATCCGGATGGGATGTCGAGTATATGCTGTAATTTTTTAACGTTGTGTTGTGATTTGGTACTAGGTGTGCCTCGGACACAAGAAGAACGTCAATATTTTCATATTCCAATAAAGTTTGTATTTCATATTTGTGTTTAATCAACCCGTTTGTGTTCCACGTTGCTACTTTCAGAGTGGCCATTTCAATGGACAAGTCTATTAATTACTGTTGTGAGGAGGTTCATCATTGTTGACATTTGTTCTAGTAATTTATCTAGCTTTACAGCTTGTTGTGTGAGTAGTATTTCCAAGTTATTGTTAAATGTTGTGGGTTGCGTTTTCATAACTTCTGCATAGGAATTCGATTCTAAGAATTTTTTGTTCATTTGTCTAGATTTCTCAAACATTTGGTATTGTTGTTGGTGTGTTTCTGTGGTAATATTTGGCTGTTGTGCATAGTTTGGTTTATTTTGTGTGGAAGTGGTATATGTAGGGACCTTTGTTGGCTTTACTACTCTACCTGCTTTTCGAGATAGTATTTCTTTATACACCTCACACCCTTTGTAATTAGCCGGGTGTGCACCTTCACATAATGCGCAGGTGGCAGGGGTGTTTCGGTCCTTTTTACTACAGTCAGATGTTTTGTGATTTTGTGCACACTTTACACAGCGGTATGGCCGCATGCAGTAATTTTTAGAATGCCCATATTGTTGACACCTCTGGCATTGTGGTATTGTGTTTCTTTTCTTAGGTTCTTCAATTATAACAATTTGGTTGTTAATAGCTTTTATGGATTTAGCAGCACTGTTATTTGGACCAGCTACGAGATTGACAAAGAATGTAGACGTTGGTTTTTTTTCTGGGCCATATTTTATATTAATAATTTCTCCTTGGACTATATTTCCCGTTTTTTCAATTTCTTCTATGATGGCGCTGTGTGGAGTTGAATGATGGAGCTTTCTCACTACTAAACGGCAGCCACGTTGGTCCTTTCTATTAAAAGTGTGGCCTATAAGTCCATTTTCACGGACTAGGGTAATGATTTTCTTATATGCTTCTATATCTACTGAGTTTATTCTCATTTGGTTTTTATTTACAGTTTTGAGGAAAAAATCGTCTTTTTCAGCAACAGTGCTAATTAATTCAGTTAATTTGTTTATGTCTTCTATGCCATATAAGATAATCGGTGGAGGTTTATTTGCGTTTCTCTTTGGATTCGCGTTCATCTTCTATCAGGTCAATCTGTAGGCCACTGTACCTGTTGGAAGTTCTGATTGTTTCAGGAGATGGTGACTGCGATAACTTCTTTCGCTTGTTGCCTCTGGCTATTGGAACTCTTTGCCATTCTGGAGGGCAAGGTGTGTTATTCGCGTTATTGGTTGTAGTTTGGCTTTTTAGTTCTGTTGTTGGGTGAACTGTGTTGGTAGCTTCAAGCTGTGGTTTGTTTCCAAGAGATTGACTTCTTGGTCTACTCATAAACAAACTAGGGTGGAAAGCTTGTTGAACATATCGTTTTCCAGTAGCATTCACTGACGTAGATGCCTGGTTACTCGCATCCACGTAGTCTTCGGTAACCAATTTCACACTCTCTGGCCCGGATACCAGAGAGCGCCGGGGGTTAGCCGGATCGCACGACAAATCGCATTCCATATTTAACTTTTCCATATTTTTAAAGGGGTTTGGGAAATATTGCAGCAGCACTTTCCCAAGGCGCTACCCTCGCTCATTTAGGGGTTATTTCGTCCTCCAAGGTCTGCGAAGGCCTGACAGGTTATTTACCGCCGCCTGTTGCTCGGCGTTGGGCATAGCTAATTGAGCCCTGTTACTCGTTTTGCACCACCCGGGGGGCACGTGTAGGGTGTGTCTAGGAGAAGATGGTATATCCTACGGACGCGAGTAACTCCACCCTCCAGGTATATAGTATGATAATAATTAAGTAAAAAGGAGCGTGAAAATACCTAAGTACTTACTAAAACCATATCTGATCTACCTTCTGTAGATTCTAAACGCCGCACCCACTAGTAGGTACCCACTGAAATTACTAGTGCTTTTATTTAATAAGTACTTAGTTTGTTTGGTTTTTACTTTGGTATGTAGCCGCTTGACGACTAGTGAACTAATATTATTATTATACTACCGCAACGGCAACCCGGCACAGGTAAGAGAGATTAAGAAGAAGATAAAGAGATTAAGAGGATTTTAATAAAAAGCAAAACTGGGTAACGCCATCTATTTTCAAAAATAAAAAGTAGAAAAGTTCAATCTAATAGCGCCATCTGTGTAAATGAATTGAACTAACTGGGCAAACTGTGAACGTTGATAACTTCGTAGGTTGTAACAGATGGCGCGGTACAAAATTACTGATTGTCAATCATTGACCACGGATCTTATCATTTAGCAAACTAAATCAGTTTGTGTATTCATAAAAATTTTACTTATTGTTTTTTTAATTTTCAAAAAAACAATTTTCAGTCATTATGGAATATTTTGATATCACTCAGTCACTGCCTGTGCGTAACCGGTTTCGTGATAAATGTAGAACGAAAAAAAAACCCAACTGTCACTAATGTCAGATTTTTCGCAAGAGTGTATCTTACGCGTGTTGTGAATATTATTTTGCAAAAAAGCCTATTATTCATTTTGATTAAAATTGTTATAACTAGTTTGTGGAATTAAGCTATTGCGAAATTTTAGTCTTTAGTGTTTTACTCTTGTTATATGGTGCCGTTGCACGTGTAAATTCGTACGAACGCTGGATGGCAACCTACTTTGTTCCTGTTGACCTGTGTTCGCACTGTGATTGTTTTAAAAGGTAACGGTTTAATTATTTCTATTGTTTTGTTTATAAACTATTAAAATCACTCTTCTAGAAGTTAACATAGCTCATGTTGTTTGAGTAATTAATTTTTTCCAGTGAAATTTCGAGTTTTTCTGTAATGTTTTCCTCCGTTAGTCAACGGTTTTGCTGTGTTATCTTTATTCGTTTTTTATTATTATTATGATATTGGTGACACCCTGAATTCGTTATCATGTTGCAAAATCTAACCGTTTCGGTTGGCTTAGTCGAGAATTTTCATTCATTTCCATTTTGTGATAACTCAGTCCCAATGAGTTGTTTGTTTGTTGTTAGGCAAATTATAACAGCACATCATTGAACTTAGGTACATGTTTCGGTCAGTGGGTCGTCTTTTCAAAAGGCGGCTAATATTGTATTTTCAAGGAATGGTTTCATAGTATTTTATTATTTAATTGAAATTATTTTGGGTAAAATTTACTTACACTTATTAAATACGATTGTTATTATTACCTACATGGTTTTATTACCTATAACCATGACCATGTACCTAGTCTACTATGGTAGATAGGTTACCTCTTGGGTTAATCTTATTTTATCCAAGTGATGTAATGACTGTCAATGAATTATTCATGAATACAACAACTTAGTAACATGCCATTCATCATCATAATGCATTTATTTTAAGTCTAAGCAATACTTATATACCTGTATATTTTTACAAAAACTTTGATCCTCATGATTTTAAAATAAATAATTCAATTTGATTGCTAGATTTAAATAAATACTTTAAAAACACTTACACACTCTTAAAACAAATACTTTTAATACTTGTAAATTAATGCTAATAATCTTCAAACCAAAAATTAATTTAAGCACAGTCAACAACGTCATTACAATCTAAAAACAATTGACAAATAAAATTCCACTAAGTACTAATTTGTTCAACTAACAATGTTGACAAATAAACAAATGAATGACAGATGTCACAATCACCAAGGTCAGTAAATGATTGGCTGGAGTGAGGAAATGACAAATCTTAACGGCGACTGGAATGTCAAGGGACCCCTGCTTCTATATTTAGCACCAAATTGACTGCTCTTGTGCGGAGATCCTATTGCATATCCCTTCCTGACTTGTGATTTGGTTGTGATTGTCTTACAGCTATTTTAGATTTGCTTTGATCTCTCAATCTTAGCTTACACTTCTTCAAAAAAATTATAATGTTTTGAATAGAATATTAAATCCTACGATGGATTTGTTGGTATTTTTTTTAAGAATTAGGTGGAGGTCATGATTATCTGAATGAGTTCAAACTTCTTTATCAAGAAGTTATAATTAACCCAATTATAAATAATTATTAATAGATTTTTGCATAAGTCAAAATCTATATTAGCAAACAAGTCCAATCATTGTCTTACAGCAAACCTTTGCCACTTAATCAAAAAGTATTCTCAACTACATTGAGACTGCAAGACTACAACCAAGTATTCAAATGTAAAAGAATGAATAAAATATCTACCAACATAATTAACACAACAAAAAGTTTTAAAGATATCAGCGTGGCATGTATGACTTCTAATGGAAGTTCTAAGTGAGTTGGGTATGGACCTAAACTTTCCAGACAATTAGGTTCTTTAGAGACTTTAGGTATTTTCATATATTGTAATTCATTATTCCCTTAGTGTTATTAAAAACACCAAATATTCTTTTATAATTTCATAGGG
Source organism: Antitype chi (assembly GCA_947359405.1). Taxonomy (NCBI): domain Eukaryota; kingdom Metazoa; phylum Arthropoda; class Insecta; order Lepidoptera; family Noctuidae; genus Antitype; species Antitype chi. The sequence continues at coordinate 5,978,594 of OX375823.1, forward strand.
ACAGTACCTAATTATAAATAAATAAAATTGGTACTTAAACAATTACTTAATGACCACTAACTTAACCCATTTAAGTTTAAATTCTGACTTAAAACACCACAATATGTTTTGAAGTGTGTCTAAACATACTTGGTTGGTCCAAAGTCCCTCACCAAACCCTTGATATTAAATTATTTGCCAAATAAATCAACTATAAAAGATAAACTTGTGATACAAAATATAATCTGTCATTGTCTGCCACTTCTGTGGAAGGAAAGAGGTCTCTGACTTCATAAGAAATACTTGAGATCACCCTCAGGATTGATAAGGGGCTAATCTTATCACCAGTCTATTGAATCTATTTTTATAGTGCTAGCAATAGGGACCAATAATTCATTACTATTATAGCCAGTATAGGTAATCTGATTCAAATCAAATAAAATTATTTTATTTCTCTTTTTCAATCCTACATGGGCACTTATGAAACATCAGAAGCTAGGTGCATGGTTCCAATTGGTTGCTTAGAGAAGAGCCGTCAAGAAACTCCACGGTTACTCTTTTAGATATAAATTTACTTCTAAAATATTTCCAAATTACAGTGTTAATAGGTATGGGAAGACAGTGTAGGCATATTAATAAGTACCAGGTGCTCAACAATATAGAAAATGGTGTACAAATGTACAGTCTGCAAGAATTACAACATTCTCAGATAAACAAAATAGAAAAGAATACTTATATTTATTTTTAAGATAAATATCATAATTAAAAAAATTAAACACTGTATTCTAAAATATCTTAATTTTAAGACACCGTTAAGTGTCATGCGATCACTGTCACTTGAAAAAGTTTAAAGAGTAATGTAGACAATTTTTACAACATATTAAAATTAAGTATTGTCTGAGGATTTGTAAGAGGCATTCGATAAATTATGTTATTTCTTTAAGCAAAAATCCATTTGTTATCAGCATGTGATGAAAGATACAACAAAAATTTCTTCATACAACTTACTTTATATTTAGTATTCTGATGTCATTCTCACATAGATACAAGGTGCGTCATTTCATTTGTATGACAGTTAAAATAGAAGCAAATTCTTGATAAACAGTCAATAATTTATTACTTAAGTAAGTACTATATTTTACGCCTATTAGTGAATTTACTGGACTACAAATAAGTATGTTGTATTCAATTCTTATCTATTTGACTCAGCTGTAGTAACAATCGACAATTAATAGGTGATATATACAAAAAAAATGCTTAATCACTTAACAATATCTTCTTAATTTATCTATTTGTTGTATTCAGATAATTGATAATGACTATTCTGTGGAGAATTACAATGCATAAACTGATGAAATTGATCATAATTATCTACCATAAAGAAAAAAAAACAACAATAAATGATGACAAACATGGCAGTGCCACGAAACATAACAATACACAATAAAAAAAAAGATTTCACCATAAACATACCTAGAGATAAAAGTTGTATTGTTAAATTATAAATACCGACAAAAATTCACGCAATACAAGATGAGATTGTCTTTCTTCCGTAATAAGCGCTCACTCCTCGTAATAAAACAAAAGCCGTTGGCTATTAAACAAAATGGAGAGTTGTAAATGTAGGTACTTTTTATTTCGAGTCCGTAAAATGTCGGAAAAATGTCCATCTTCGTTTAATTTCGACTTGCTTGTAAAAATGCTAATTGTTTGTTGAACTTAACCTAGACCTTGCCTTTAGAATAGTTGAGGAAATTGAATATAGGTATGGGTATTCAAGTACTTAATTACTCACCTAACATACTAGACATAATCCCCCTTATTCATAAACGTTGCTTAAAGTTAAGTAATGATTAGCGTCTGTTTAACCATACATTTTTGATGTTTAAACATCATTTAACTTTAATCATCGTTTATGTTAGGTGAGTAATTAAGTACTCGTTCATTAGTCCATGTCCATATCTGACAAGGTATGGACATGGACTAATGAAAAACTGCCATCAACACATACAGCGGTAATGGTTCTGGTTGATGACATCAAGAAGCCACGCAGTGCATTAAAAATACAATCAAATAATAACCACAGACCGCAGGAATTCAAAACAGCACAAGCTCACTCTTTTGTTTTATTACTGTGGGCTAAGCTTCATAAAATCATAACCTAGGAAAAAATCGCTACCGGTACATTATAAGTATGTACTTACGTGTAAAACTTATAGATCGCGGCACGTAAGTTGAACCAAAATCATAACAAACAATCGAAAGTAGGAGCTCGTGCACTCGTTGCCTCTCACGGCAAAAGAATGAAGTAACCTAGCATAGTCATTCATGTAACGTGTACTGAAGTTTGGAAATAAATTACAGATCGCGGCTTCAGTGTCGCGATCTGTACAGACAATAAAACTATTCAGAGACATTAAGTGCACTGAACTCATCAAGCTTCTTGCCCCAGACGTCTGCATAATCGGTCAAAAGAATGTCCTAAAAAGTACCTATTTAGAATTTCTTCTCCGTCTAAATGAGGCAGTGGAGATAGCGATCACTCAAGGCCTTATCTAATCATCAGTTTTGTTCCGACGATGACTATGTACACTCGAATGCATGCGACCGTTACGAGAATACGCCTCCTTGGCGAAGAAACCGTTGTAATGCAGCTACATTAGCTGTTCCACCAGAATATCGGTGTTTTTAATAACATCATACTAATGTAATAAATGAAGATGCTATTGTTATGAGTTCATGTAAAGACGACTGACGCAGTTACATAAAGTACATTATCGTTCCTTTTATTAGCCAATTTTGGGCTGTTAACTTCCAAAAGCTCATCTTTGTCTTTTGGATTTTATTCTCCTTGGATTTTTTCGCCTTGCCTTGGGACGTTCCCAAAACTGGTTTTCGCTACTACGGGACCGCCAACCCCAAGTTGACCAGTTTATGGCTTTTATTACTGACCAGGATGTTTTCTTTAAAAAGCAATTTACTTGTAATGTGCCTACTTTGGATGCTTTCGCCGAAGTTTTGTCATTTGTAAGCCAAATGAGATTTATGTTAAGGCCTAGTGTCCCGAATGGATCTCGTTTCGCCTATGACAGGATAAAAAATGCTGAAATGGTTGTAGGAAAAAAAATCCGAACTAACAGCGAAATTCCGGATGCTAATTCTTTCTTTCTTTTTTTTAAAAAAACGTTGCCCCACACTTGGAATTTCTCCTGTATTGTGGTTGTGTTGTTTCACATTGCGTTTTAATTTGTCCGAAAATATCTCGTATCTCCCAGTCCAAATTAGCACTCAGCTGATAATGTCATCCACAAAAGAAATGCCTAGATTCTATTTCAATTGTCACTGACGTCTTTTATAACAGCTATTAAGACCCGCCTATTGTTAGCTTTTGTTCTAAAAACGTCACAGAAACTGTTTTCATCTAAGTTTAGTCTTACGGTCCAGGCTCGTGGCTCTCCAGACAATGAAATGTCATTGCCATTTAGCTAACTGGAACACTTTGCGGATTGGGGATTAAAGGGATGTCCAACTATAATTTGTCGAATTAGAGCTAACTTTGAACAGCTGTCGCAACTTTGCCAGGGTAAGAGACATTACAAGCAAGTTCTAACTTCATTAATTTCCTTTTGTATTTTTTCGCAACGCAGAATGGAGCGGCTCGCTTCCTTATTGCTTCTTGCAGTAAGGTAAAAACTGTACTGCTAAAAATAAAAGATTAAAACCGGGTTGATTTATTTGCTACTAAGGAATTCAACTAACACGGTTGCATTTTAATTATGCGTTTACTGTTTATGCAAGTTAGAGCACTACAGTTGGCCAATATCTTTGAATAATCTTGTTTAGATAAATACGCATCCATAAGCCCATAAATTCAATAATGATCACAACGTTATGTGTTGTTTCGCCTAGCGCCCACGGTCAAACTTTCAGATAATGCAACAATACAACCTCAAAATCAGAACACATCCAATTAAGTCAAACAACATAATAAGCCTTCTGTAATTACACCCCACTGATAATTCACGATACTTAAATTGAATAACGCAATAACCGATAGATAGGTATATCAATATGCATGCAGTGTGGTAGTGGTCAGTGCAACGATCGCAATGATCGACAGACCGTAAACTCACAATATGTAGGCAATAATAGCTGTTTCCGTCCGAACGTTGCGTTTTCTTAAGTTGTGGGCTGGAGAAATCATGTGTTTGTCAAGGAAATTGCATCATTACTTGAAAAATGACTATAACAGAAGCTATCCCTAGTCTATCAAATGAACCAAGTTTGAAATCGCCTGTTTTCATCCTCCTTCAGTCTGTATTGAATTTCCACACTAATATTTGTCTCGCCCCAAAATCTTGATACAGACACTTCGCGCAAACATGCTAAGCCTAACTTTGTGCGAATTTGTCCTGATACTTTCTCGGTTATTCTCATAAGTCTACAAACCTAGTTACGGAAAAAAAGGGGTTGAGATACAGCTAGTCATAACTTATATCTGTGCATACGACAAAGAAACATACATAGTCTATAAAATCCGTATGTGTCTACCACTTCACGGAGCTCCAGTTGCCAGTCAATTAAGGGATACATACATGTTACTTGACTTCTGATTGGTGAAAACCTGCCACCTTGCCTTATCTTTGAACTTAACACGCTCGAATTCAGCGAAAGTGATACGATTGTCTGGCTGTCAAGTTCTGTCAGACGGTTTAACAGTGACCCGGAAAGAACGAAAATGTTTTCGTCGTGTCCGCTGAATACAGAATTCTTTATTATTTTGAAGGTGAAGTTAATAGCGATTAAATTTATCATGTCAATGGACAATCTTCACAAAATGACTACCTGAGCATTGATGATCTCACTGTAAATATCCATCTGTATTGGTTTCGGTTAATCAACCTATTATGCCTGGCAAAGGTCTACTCCACAGACTTCCTTATCTCCCGCTGCCTTCTCTAGCTAATCAACTAGTTAGTTTAGTTCAATTTCTGTTTCTAAATGCTTTCCATGGGAAAACTTATTGATCGAGCAAAATGTGCAGGATCTTCTGTAGCTTTGTTGACCTTAGATGCCTTTCCCATTGTAAGAATTCGATTCGTTTTGCTAGGATGGTAATTGATTCTAGAATATATTTGATGTCAAATCACACTGATATTTGAGCTTTTCTAAACACGGTAAACATGTTGCAGTAGTTAAGTTTCGCTATGGTGAGAACACCAATGTAAGTACGTGATAGATGACTTTGTCTATTGATATTTATGTTTCTCTGCGTAACTGTCGCTCACCACAAATTGGTGAAATTCCATCTAACGGTAGAAACTGCCTGGTGTTTAGCTTGCTGTTATTACTTGATAACTTACACTTAGCGATACCATACCACTTGCGAACAGCCTCTTGAGTTATGGATACGAGAATGAATAATGTAGTGGCTTATCTCTGGATGTTTTCTCTCTTCTTGTGATTAGAATTTATTGATAGTTTTTAGCCTCGATACATATCGGAGTAGGGAGTTGAGCCGTTGAAGCGAGCGGTCGCCTTCTTTGAGCTCGCAACAGATGTTGACTGGGGCCTCGAATTTGAAATCAAACCGCGTGTGTTTTGTCACAGTGTATTTTGTAAAATTGGTGAAAGTGTAACATAACTAACGCAAGACCTCAAATACCCCGATTAGAGCATTAAGCTATAAGCATAATACAATGAATAAAAAATTATGTTAAAGCCAACAGTGTTATAGAAAATCGTGTGGACATTTGCATTAACTTATGCAGTTAAAATTGAGTCTCATCCCCTTGGAATAAGATCCAATTCTCTTTGACTCAATTAGAGGCCTTGTATAGTTTTGATTACACTTTAACCACAAAAAAGTAAGCAAAAGTGATAGTGAAGTGCGCTTCAGCCTGCAGTGGAGACGGGCTGCTGGAGGACGACGGACCCCAGAGGCAGACTTGGTGAGATCGCTCCTATTATTACAGGGATTCGTTTGCTATAGGTACTGCATGCGGCGGGCCTTTATTCGCCGCGCGTGATCTCTGAAAATCAAATCACCTCCTTTGTGGACCAGTGTGCTTACACCCACTGTAATAGAGGAAAGAACTTGATACACGCCAATATTCTAGCACAAAATACGGTACCGTCCAAGACACCGTACTTAAGGATCTTACTATTGTAACAGTGTAACGAATTCCACAGTGGATTGCAAGGGGCCACGGTCAAAAAAAATATTCAATCGGAAACAGATGGCCTAAATAGGTACCCCGAACTATTCCGTTGGCTTTGCACGTTTTTGCTTTACAGATAAACAAAGAATTAAAACTAACAAAAAAAAAAGGTCAGCCCATAAAACAAACTTTAAGGTTAGCAAGTTTCAGCCCCTACATACATGTGTTTCTGACTACCCCTACAAACAAAAGCGCTTACAATGGATACAATTGTGCCCATTTTAAAAGATGGAAATTGTTTGTTTAGGGCACTAGCCCACCAAATAAACATTTTAATGGGCTTAACATTTGATCACAGAAATGTCCGTCAAGACCTAGCCACCTATGTTTTGGAACATCAACAACACTTCTAAATAATATACAGGAATTTCTCCCCAACAGCATTCTCTCCCAGGAACAAAGGATAACAAATTATATAACCGCGCAATTTAACGAAACATTCTGGAGTGGCGAAGATATATATTATCGCCGCGTCTGAATTCTACCTCGTAAACGTGCATGTACACATAATCAACGGAAATACACAGGTGTATTACCCACGGGCGATCCAGTACCCGGCAACATACGAGTACACATCCTCTATCAGAATCACCACTATGATAGCTGGGTCCGGAATAATGAAAAACAATACAGCAACAACCCGAAACTCCTAATGCAAATTCCAACCAACATTAAAACACCACATCATATCAAACCAAGAAGTAACCGGTGCAACACACGCCAAGAACAGGAAAAACCCACGAAACCCCAGCCTCAAACGAACAGCCCCCAACAGGTAAACCCGTTATCGCCGTGTGAACAACGACAGGCAACACTATTTACACCGTTATCTGACGTAATTGCGGACGACACCGGATACACAATACTAAGAAACCCGACCTCTATCGTAATTAAGTACACCTGCCCAGACTTGTGCATTGCAACCTGGAACGTCCGCGACGCCTCAAAACCCGGAAAAAATCGAATAGACGCTGAACTTTCACGCAGAGGCATTCATATAGCCAGCCTACAGGAAACGGATGAATTCAGGAGCATACAGCTCCACACGCTACAAATGGCACGCGAACGGCGAAATGGGAAGAAAACTAAAAAAATCCGAGGGCTTTCTGATACCAACGGTTAATATAACAAAACCGATAATCGAACCACACTGCGAAGGACCAACGGTGGACGAAATAACAGGAATCATCAATAAAATGCGAAACGGGACAGCCCCTGGAACGGACCAAATGGTAATCGAACTGTACAAAGCGATGCCCCAAATACTATAGGAAGCTGTTACTAAACACATGAATAACGCCTGGACACAGAACACTTTACCCGACATGTGGCTTGAGACCGTACAAGTCCCAATCCCAAAAAAAAAAATCCTAAAGACGCGGACGATTTCCGCCGCATATAAACCATTTGTAACACGGGTTACAGAATTTACGCCTCATACTTACAAAAAAAAAAAGTAAACGATACAATAACGGAGCTGGGAAATTACCAACCAGCGTTCTTAAACAATAGATCAACAGATGACCATATTTTTACGCTCAAAAGGGTTCTAGACGAAGGATGGCGTACAGGTAAACGAATTTACGTACTCGCCCTCGACATAGAAAAAACCTTGACAACGTTGACTTCAACGCATTAAGAGATATATTACTGGAACGAACCAACAAATCGATGACCAACAGGATAATCAGGGCATGCTGGAATGAAAGAACATGCATCAAATGGTGTGGTCAGCAAAGCAGTTGGATTGTCAAAGGAAAAGGAGTTAAGCAAGGGTGCCCCCTGTCCCCTCGCTTTTTTACATTGGTCATTGACGAAGTCCTTAGAACACTAGAAGACACTATCATTTAATCAAACTAGATCAGGACCGCGATATTTCACTTTCCATGGTATTATCATTTGCGGAAGACCTTATCCATAATACAGATAATCTAGAAGGTCTAGAGCGTATCTTATACTACATTAAAGCCTTACTAAATAGCGTAGGCCTCCAAATAAATGAAAGAAAAACAAAAATTCTAATTAGGGACCCCATAACATCACAGCAAACGACCAACGTGACCCTCAACGGAGTAAGTATACCAACAGTGGACGTAATCAAATACCTAGGCGCATGCATACATAACATCCGCATTAAGCAGGAAAAGCACAATTAGAAAATGATGCCAACAGGCCACGAGAAACGCCAAATCATTACTACCATTCATACTAAACTCAAAGATGGACTGGAAGTTAGCTAGACTTATGTACCGAATGGTTATCGTACCTTGTATGATATAAGGCTTAAAAATATCGACCCTCACCAAGGCGAACAGATCAAGACTCCGAAAATATGAACGACTTATCATGAGAGACTTGATTAACCATGCCAGGAATAAACCAAGAACTAAGAAGATGCACCAAATCTTAGACGGAAAACCGTAACAAAACGCATCAAGAACCACAGGATGTGCTACTTGGCACACGTCTTCAGACGGGATAAACCACACCTATTGCATGCAGCAATGCAGTATAAGGCTAAATCTAAGGAGGTCGGACGACCTATTTACACATGGAACGACAACCTAAAACAGGACATGAAATACTGCAACATGGGAATCACGTATTGGAAGGACATGGCTGGAGACAGAAACAAGATCAAGAAAGCGGCTAACGATATCTACAAAAAAACAGAAGCTGATAGCAGTGAGAATTCAGAAGACGAATATGAAAACAACAACACAGAACATAGTGAAGCAACTGCATAGAAAAGAGCTAGGAAAACAGTTAAACCTGCACAAGAAGCTCGACCTGAATCAACATGCCGGCGACGACGTGAAAAGATGCCCTCCTATAAAAAATACCACCCGTCTCTCCACTAGTCCAATGCTTACTCAAGGATGCATATCCGGTAGGCTCGCAATCCTTTCCTATCCTAAGGGCCTGTCTACCTGACCATTACCGCGCCCCCCGGTCTACTTCTTGATATGCAATGGCCTCTGTAACACCATGAAGCATGAGGCTACAGGGGCTAGTGCGAATCTTGGGGTTCATTCGATTAATCGAGTCTGGTCAAACCACGCTGGGATCGGTGCATTACATTACATTACATTACATTACATTACAGTTTTTAGCCTCGATACATATCGAATAAATCGGTTGGTGGTATCTCTACTTACGGGAGTTGAAATTTGCTTCATCGTCTCCTATTTGATCACTAATCGCTCGAAACTGCCCTCGATGATCCGTGTCCAGTTGGCACGCAACGAAGATTACTAGATTGCCTTTAAAAAATGATTCTAGACTGTAGCTACGGAATGTCCATAACATTTTTTTGTTTTACGAGGAAAAAAAACATTGTTTCTGTAATTGCTGTGCCCGATAAAAGTAGACTAGAAGGTCAAGTGAATCTTCAAAGGAATATAATATAAGTTTGATAAAACGTTGAGTAAATGTTTGAAGGTATCAAATGAAGACTGTGTCGTTTCGTCTCGAGTGGTGAGTCAACAGTTCGGCGGACGAACGGCGCGGAGCTATCCCGGAGAGCGAAGTTGGCCACGTAATTGGCTCCTCGGAAATTGACTAAAAAGTTGATCGCAGAATGAATCGTTATGAGAAGAGTGTTCTTTTCAAGCGCTCTCTATACTTAGATTATTTTGAAAAGGAGTTTGTTGGTTTATTTTTATTTAATCTCAATTCTGAATCACACAGGATACGGCTTTTTAAAACCGAATAAGTCAGCAGCAGTACTGAGATTGCAATCCTGTCCAGAAATTCGTGTAATGAAGAATGAATTTATGCAGGGCCCGTTTCCACTTTCATAGTTTTAGTGTGAATTTAAGATGAGAATGCAATTAACTCACGTAGTAAATGACACAACATAACAATCATCACAAACTAACATTATTCCGTTCATTGTTATACAGAGAGGGCTCGTTGTTAGAAAGTAAGAATTCTCAAGGGACCGCCGGACGTAATAGAACAAATTGTCGCCTACCCTCCGGGGATGTTTAGCTAGTTTCACACAGTTTTCTACCAATGCTAATATAAGAAGGAGAAATTTCTAGAGAGACGAGACGGGCTTGGACCAGTTTGAGATAAAAATTGAATTTCACATGTGATTTCAAATGAATCATGCAAAAGTTACTGTTTCTAGTGTTTAAAAAAGAAGAAAGTATTTCTATGTGAGTCTTATCATTTTCTATAATACTATTAATAACACTCAAAACGGGTATTCCGTTCATAGATCAATGACGTGCAAACAGCATTTTAGAGAGGCTGATTCACTGGGGAAGGTGACACTTAAATCAAGTGACTTTTGATAGGATATAAATATTTAGACATAATGCTAATTATAGACCATTGCATTAATCAGTTATAGCGTCCACGTCGTTACAGTAACCGAACATGTATGCATCTATGTGACAATAATCGTGAATTTCATTTCATTTCATTCAAACTTAAAAAAAAAAAATTGGCTAAGTATAGGTAGTACCTAATTAAGCTTTCTGCAGTTTCATCTTCGTCATTGTCATTATAAACATAATTGGCCCAAAATCACATTGAAAAGTCAGCATAATTATGTCACCATCTAAAAACAAAATCAAACATGACATCAACAGAAAAAAATCTATTTCAAGTGCAGATATCGTGTATTGGGCGATAATTTGTTCTCATTGATAAATATGGGTTTGATCGATTAGCTATGATTATAAATGAAAGAGTTTTTTATTTATTGTCATTGTCACTGCCCACACAAGCAAAAACCTGTCCAATGTGATAATAAATTGGAGTTGAATGAATTTCTACATGTTTATTGGCCAGATGTTGGCAACACACTTTCTCCTTTTATGTAGGTCTGTGTCGCTATCCTCATTTTCTCCCTTATGTTATGATATCCCAGAGAGCCCTAAATGTTATAGTTAATGGGTTAGTACTTCGCTAGGTCTATTACATTACATGTCATGTTAAAGTGGTTTACTTTTTCGCTTAGAGGAGACCATTACCTTATAACGTCCTGTTATAACACAAGAAGGCATATTCTCAGGAGTATGTGAATGTGAACTGAGAAAGAGGTTTTAGTTAGGGAATATGATGAGGAAAAATCGCCTGTATTGGAGACCCCAATTACAGAAGCGGTAAAGATAAACATTTTAGACACAATATGAATCTGAAAATACATATTTTCATAGAAGAGCAAAGTTTGGTGTTTAGAAGTAAATATGTCTAATAAAATTCGAAATATAACACCTCGTGTTAAATATATATTCACGTTTTATTTGTTCATGTTGACGTTTTCATCATCTTTAAATGGTTGGTGTGTCATTTTTTGCGTAGCCGTGGAGTGTAGAATGCATCTTTTATCGCGGGTTTCTTCGAAGGCATCGGTGTCCAGCAGAACCGGCTTCCGCATGACGTGTGCCGTGCGACTAATGGACCGCTTCGTGCCAGTAACGCTCCTCGCGTCGCGGTAACAGGTGCGCTCAACCTCCTGCGCTGTTCTGTCTCCCTGGTAGTCTGGCGAGACAATCATAACCTAAATACGAACTTTGTGTCTGTGTTTTGTGTTGATTAGGGTATAGTTTTCTTGTTTCTTTACTGAAAAGGTATAGTTTACTTTCTTTGTTACTACTACTTTTTATTAATCATTAATAACTAATTTATATGGATCATCAAGTCGGTTACCCTTATAGAACTGATAAATCGTTGACCCATTCCGGCCGGGTCTTCAAGAGAAAGTTGCAGAAGTTATATTTTGCTTCCCCTTCAACGATATGTTTTTCTTGGCGAAAACGAGTTCTGTTTATTTGATAACTTCGAAATTAACTTAAAGGAGTCTTTACTTGTACTTACTTGTTTAAGTTGGTTGATTGAAATAACTTTGGTATCTAGGCATTTCGCAATTCAGTTAGCTGCAAAGTTAGAAGTTTTCAATTTATTAGAAGTCAGGTTATTTGCACGTTGTGAAGGCCATGTGTGTATGTTGTGTATAATGTTATTTAAGTGGCAAACATTCCATGTTATCTCCAACCTAAAGTAAACACTTGGAAATATTCCTAGCTCACTAAATTATTCTTCATTAATATGAATTCCTTCTTAATTTACTTATCTACCTATACGGAATATCTAAGCCAGTTTATTTTCATCTTCCTTATCACTTCCTGCATATTCAAGAAAATAAATATTCATATAAAAAAGTATTAAATAAACAGTTTTGCATCAAGTCGCGGCCTTAAAGGTTACAGAGAAAAAAAGCAAACACGACCAAAAGTAAGATGTCGCGTTGTTACTTAAATAGCCGTGTCGTTGAACCTGATTGTTGCTTGATGAATGCATTAAATAAAACTTACGGTAATATTTATTACATATTGTGCGAAGGCATTGAATATAATGAACTCATTAAATTCACATATAAAAACCAGGTGAAAGGTGGTAAAAACTACCAAATTCCGATCAGAAGTTTTTGGGACTACCCGGCACGAGCAAACAAATGAGGTCGTTAACATGGTTCTCAATTTGCATTGAACATCCTAGATGTTGTGCAATGCAGTTTGTCTTGAATATAAGATAAGAATATTTTGAGAAAGTTGTAGCGTTGCTCAGGCGATAATTATTAAAATCTATGAATTCTATATTTAAATTAAGCAAAGTCTACGCTAACCAACTACTCTATATGGCTGTTAGCACCGCTCTACTGCGATCTAGTAGCTAGACGTTCCATGCAGCCCCGTAAAGGAATACAGCAAAATGTCGTAAAAGCCACCTCGTATTACCTCGCCTCGACTCTCTCGCCTTATTAGCGTAAATGTACTACGAGACGTACATAAGTGCCCGATAGCACCGCTCTAGCGATAAGGGGTGAGAAAAATTGTATCAGTTGCCTATCTACACGCTGGGTTGGGTTTGTTGGCCTTTAGTGCACTTGGAATGCGAAAGATATAGCATGGAATTTGTTGTCTGAGAAATGGTATTGATTTTTAGTAAGCAGGAGTTTTTCCGTAAACAGTCCTAGTCAGTCGATGGGTTGAAATGAAATGAAGCAAATCAAGCTACACTTCGAGCTATTGCAATAAATGTTGCGGTAACTTTGCCGTGAATATCACTAGCATTTATTCCAATATAATTTTATAGCTGAGGTAATATGTCAGTGACAACCCTTCAGGGCAGATCCGCTTGGCAGATAAGGATGATAGCCTCACAGATTTTGATAATGTTAAACGTGTTAAACTAGGTATATCTAAAACAGATGACTAGTATGGGTTCCCTTGCCAAGTCAAGTGAAATAATGATACGATATAATTATAGCTACCAATAATAATTATGTCTATAGAAATAATTATTATGAATTGCCAGTATAATGTACATACGGTTGATAGTGACTTCCTCATGCCAGCCATCGAAGTAGATCAAGTAAAAATTGCTCGTTCAAATGGAAATCAGGTTAATGATAATTTACGTTTGATAGATATTTTAATAGGCAATAATGTTGAGCCTAAGGTTGTAATTAATATTCAATACATAAAATATTATGTTTATGGATATATTGTGTGTTGCTAGTGGGTTAAAAATGTATTTGTAGTTGCTGATTGGGACATCTTGTTGGAATTATGTTTTTGTGTCTTTCTCTTTAATTCTTCTGTAAAGCCTAATGAACATTCTCATAGTAATCTATGAATACCATACGAAGCAACTTGTGGGTTAGGAGAATGATATCATAAGAAAGGTGATATGACATTCGAATCTTTAGCATATTTTCAACCGTTCTTGACTGGGGATTAAACAAAGTACAAAGTAGTGGATCGTCCACGTTCGTTGTTTTACCATTAATACAAGGTTCTTTAATCTATGTGATCGCCCATGCGATCGATAGTTTTAAACAAGTCACAAGCCTCTTACATACTTTGTAACAAGTCTCCCTTGGAGGATCACAAAGTACCTTGTATATAGCTTCCGTTCAAAGGATTTTATCTTAGCGATCATCATCTGCATCACCTGTTCTGAATTTTTTTTCTTCCAAGATATTTTCATTACCTCGTTGATAGTTGAGTTTACATAGCTAATATGACCTACCTAACGCTGCAACTTCTAAATAATTGTCAACGGTACAAAATCTAAATATACACAATGATTCGGGTCGTGCTGAATCATAATGCTGTTTTGAATACAATGTGCTCTAGACCGTCTGTTTTACGCCAATTGTAAAATTAGGATGGCATTCATTAATGTAATTTTTGTGGCTATGAAATGTTTAAATTTTAGGTTGTCAATTTCACAAGAGCAAATACTGTAATTAAATTCTATACTTTGCGATGTTTCAGAGATAATTATCATACAGCTCTACACTATCTTTATTGCAATTTGGATAAACACAATTTTAGTTACATTTCCATCTTGTTATGTCGTAATTGCACTCGGGTTTCCAATTGGATGTTTTCAGCACTTGCGAGATTTTTTTACAAAAATACAGGGTCAACTAGATACTTCAGATTCGGCTCCTCGAATTAGGTAGACTCTGTGCTTATAAGATGGAATCCAGCCAAAAAGTGCATACACGAAGTTAAAGTTAGTAGTTTTTGGATACAGAATATTGTTTTTACTTACGAGTATTTGCGGGAGACAGAGCACGTTCATCTTTCGTAACGGCTTGATTTTGTATTATTCTATGCGATCCTATGGGAGTATGAAATCATGTTAGTTTGAAATTTTGCCAACGTCGCAGAACAGAGAAAACTGGTCTGCAAATCTAGGCTACAAAATTTATAGACCTTGAAGAAGACGTGTCGCCTTATGCAACTCTAGGTCTCCAAATTAAGGCGTATCGGGTTTTGGAAGCAGCGTTGTATGTTGCATAAAAGAAGTAAGGTTTCCAGACAGCTAGCAAGGACAATATTAAAACGTTGTTTAAAAAAATTGCAATTAGATTATTCCCATCTCGTGATCCAATCTTTGTTGACATTTCTCTTAACAATCCAAATAAATTGTATCGCTCCGTAAATTCGTTTGAAAGTCGACGTTTTCATATTGAATAAGAATTACCATTTCAAAGCGTTGATTTAGTCCTACTTTGACTAACAAGGGTCTTTACGTGACTTTAATACTGGGTTTAGCTGTTGTCTCTTTCGACGTATATTTTTTATTTAAATTAAAAGTAGATACTTTAATATCCACTTCAGCTGCAACAGTATTGTTTGTGTGGTTCCTTGCGTCACTTACGTACCTTTTATTATGTGCAATTGCATTGATCGTGTGCTCATACTTTATCATACTTTTATCATACTTTTTACTCATTCATTGACCAAGAATCAATAATAAATATGAGTTGCTTAACAAATCTAGTTTATGGATACCTATACCACAACTATACCCATCCCAATGGGTATTACAATTATTGATATTTTACTAGTTGCTTTTCTACAGGTTTAGGAGTCTGTCTAACAATACTACTTTCTTCTCTGTTTATTATTTATAGATCTATGCCATTTTATTTTATTAATAAACATTTTTAATCGATTGTAGCTTCAGTGCCTAATATAGCCAACGGCTGCGCCATTCAATGCCGTGTGCCAAAAAAAGTCGTGCCCACCACTTACTGTAAGTTACCGTATAAATTAAGCGAGATCTTCCAAGGCGAGACGGGCTTTCGATAAAATCCGGTCCGGCTTTACTTTTATTTGTGGATACTGATGTCCACTCCACAAGCCTTATTACGCTCGTATTGGACACTCGGGAATAACTAGCTGTACTAAAGTTTACCGCTTTTACAACGAACGAAACGAGACGTTGCTCCCGTCTGCTATTTGCAAAACAAATTCTGTGAGATGCATTCTGTTTTCATATTTTTGGATGTGAAATTAAATGCTCTAGTGCTCTAAATAGTGTCTAATTCTGAAAATAATTTCTTGTCTACTGGAAACTTTCTATGACTTCAGAAACTCCTTTTTTGCAATGCCTTCCAAAAATAAATAGTGTCTTGACACGGGCTACATTAGGTGGTACGAACGAGGTCATTGTTCCCATTAAATTGTCCACCAGATACAAAATTACTTCATCCATTCTTTAAATGGTTGTATGTTATAGAAAACATGAGTATAATGGCTTCGATTTCAGCTCAGTTAGAGCGTAAACACTCGACACCGAACGAAACGATCGGTCTTTAACGATGTGTATTACTTTGATCAACATGATGCTTGGCGCAAGTCGCGAAACGAATCTATGTTGCAACGTGCCCAGCATGTTGGCTGTCTTATGCTCTCTGATCTAAGTAATGGTCCTGTTTTCTCCAAGCAAAAAGTCGAGCAACAAGTCTCTCTGACTCATCGGTTCGGTTTGCTTAACAACCGCGGTTTCAGCTACGTGATCCACTGACTTGCCTATATGTATGATTTACATATTCATTCTATAAGATATATGATCTGAGAGAATATTGCGTTGTGGGATGCTGCCATCTCGTTTGAGCATCGTCGCAATATTAAAGCGAAATTCATGCGTCTAGAAATAACGGTTCGTTGCGTGAAAGCTTAACAGATTATTGTTGAAATATCATAATCTTTGAACAAAGAAAGCAGTGGCGTTACATAATCTTGTTGTTTGTTGTTCTAAACGGAAGAAGAAAGTCCGTAGAGTGAGTAGTTTGCGTCCTTTTTAACTTTTATGAGACGTGCAAATATTGACGAAGAGCATTATCGCTAGTGGCGTGTCACGACAGCGGCATGTTAGTCATGTCTCAGTTTTAAATGGAACAGTGATAACAGGTGACACACAAATCTATACAGCTGTGACTTATAAATCTGGTACACAAAGACTTTTTCTATATATTCGGTCTACTTAAGTTTCTTGAAGCATGCTAAAAGATAATCTTTAGTACTGTTTATGCCTACGTAGTTATGTGCTTCGTGCATTTTTATCATTCTCGGTACGTGAGTCTCTAATGCGAAAGACAAATAAACGTCAATTATGAATGAGAAGATTTCGCTTTTCAAGTTTTCAATAGATCACGTTCGTGTCTGTTTGCTCTTAATATTTGATTTCATCACATGTCATATTGATCTTTATGACTACTAACGTAATTCCTTTCTTACGTAACTGATTTGTTTAAATTTTACTTGGTAGGTAGCTGGGTTTTTTTTTGAGGGTGGGAAATCATCAAATAACTTCTCCCGCTCTGGGTGGAGCAGGAGGGCGTGTCAGACTTTTACTGACTAAAACCCACCCGTGTTCCCTCAGTTGCCCGTGCGCCAGGGGCGACGGTATCTCTTTCGAACAACCCGCACCCCTGGCAGGCATCGGCCCTTGCGGACCCCACCAGTCCGGCGCACCAGGACACATGGCACGCCGTGACCACCCCAGGAACCAAGTAGCACAAGGGCCCCAGACTACCCTGGCACCCCTGGCACCCTTGGTCCCCCTGCGACGGGTCGGCGCAGTGGCCCCGCCGCCTACCACTTCTCGGCCGCAGGGGATAGGGATAGCGGCCAACGCTATACCGACACTCCTCTTCTAGTTGGGTAGGCTTAACTTCGCCTTTCAGCTATCAAATGTATTCGAGCTTAGAGTTTGATATTGATGGTGTTTTTTCCCAATCGATCCTGGTATGAATAAGAATTTATTTCGTCAACCGCTTTTGGTACCTAAGAAAGCTCTTTAATCTCTAGGTTTCTTATTTAATCCTTTAAGTAAGATCCAGTTACCTTTATGCAAACAGTTAATGCCCAAAGATTTATGTTAATTATATTATGTAAACGTTGCGACAATTTCTCTTTTGCTTGTTGCATTATCATTAAGTGATTTGAGTTTAATGGGATCGAAATAAATGTCTTTTGTTTGGAAGTGACGTTTATTGTTTCCGGGTGGTTGTCTGCTAAAGACAGTAAGCCTTTCTCTCCCGTGGATATTGTGTATTGCGCAGACATTCACACTAACGTCGATGACATCATCCGTTTGCAGATTTTTTCCTTTCATCCCAACCATTAATCTAGTAGATATCTGTTCTTTTACCACAATTTGTTGAAATACCGAACCAGGCACCAGATCTTAGTTCATTATTGCCAAAGATTGTATCTGTTTCATTCCAGTTGGTGTTTGTCCAATTTCGCTAATGTAGCAGACAACACTGCTTTTTGTTATCTCGATAGCTGTTCAATAAGTGTTTTGCTGTGGTAAACAGAACTGAGAAAATGTCTTTTTTAGAAAACATTTTTATGTCCAACTACGGTCAGTTCTCAAGTTTCGAATCGGTGGAAGTTTACAAACATTTTTACAGCAGCAAAATGTGTTTGCTGTTTTTCTAAAGTTGTATTCTTTGAGTGTACTTTTTTGGTGTCCTGGTCAAATAATTAAATAAAAATATTAAGAAAACATCATCATTCTCCTGCCCCTTATCCCAATTTATTTATTTGGGGTCGGCGTATCATGTTTTTTTCATCCACACTTTTCCATTAGTCGTCATCTCCGTAGTCACCTCTCCGCAGTCCTTTCTAACCATATCATCATTCACACAGTCCAACCATCGTTTCTTTGGATTCCCCCTACTCTTATTAAAGAAATATTACATCAAAAACATCATGCCTAGAATATGTGTACCTACCTAAGGGCCTCAATTGATCTGACGCTTCATATTAAGTCAAGTATCAGATGCGTAAGCCTACTTCAAGAAAGAAATATATCTTCTCTAATTCAGAAAAACTTGACAAATCATTGCTTGTAGATCTGTTTTCTGCACTATTAAACGTGTAAGTTTTTTTAAATGTTATGCATTGATGTCATCTTCGTTCACTGCTCTAGCACTGCACATCCGCATGTTTGCTGCCCATTAACTATCCTCATAATACAGTCTTGAGCCGTGTGAATCAGACTGTGAGAACAGCACGCTATATTGATGCTTCGTACGGGGTTACACTAGTCAAACAGGAATTTTCGCAATTAATGTACTGTACTGTTAGTTCTTTTAAGGTTTATGAGATTTTTGTGCTGGCTTTGAGGAACACTAAATTTTGAAGAACACTAAATAGTTTTGTAATGCTAAAACGATGGCGCGAACCGCATATGCGTTCCATTAGAAAAACATAAAATGATGGAAACTCCTTGGTGATATTAACTTCTTGGATTTGCCCTGCGTCGTATTGGTATAAAATTGTTTTATATTTTCTTTTAGAAAAGTGTTAAAATATGATTCTACTTTTAAATTTTGTTCATAAAGTATGTCAATATAAACTCAATTTAAAGATTATAATTCCAATTTTACGATGAGAGTGGATAAAGTATACCTACTTTGAGTAATGAGTTTATGTTGACATACTTTATGAACACAATTTAAAAGTAGAATCATATTTTAACACTTTTCTAAAAGAAAATATAAAACAATTTTATACCAATACGACGCAGGGCAAATCCAAGAAGTTAATATCACCAAGGAGTTTCCATCATTTTATGTTTTTCTAATGGAACGCATATGCGGTTCGCGCCATCGTTATAGCATTACAAAACTATTTATTATTCTTTTAACTTTCTATTACTATTTTATTTATTCAGTAGGTTTAATCCTGATGTATGAGAATATTATAAAGTAGTGTATGAAACTGCACATAAATATGTATTAAAACACGAGTGTGATTCTAATATGCAACAGTTTCATGAACTACTATTAAATACCTTGTGATTAAAATCTTGTAAGACAATGTATTAGTATCAGATGTTTATTGAATAGATGATTAACTGTTGAATTTGTTTAAGCACAAAAAAATGACTAATAACTCTTCAAGGTTTTCTTAGTAAATTGAAACAGACATAACCAAACATGTTCGGTAGAATCCATAGGTTTCCTACGTTATCGTAAACTAGTTACAACGGAATAAAACCGAATCGATGCGATTCGACCTGTTTTCTAATTCGATAGACGTCGACGATTTTGATGGATTGCTGTTGAATGTTATCTAATAAAATAATGTTTAGTCAAAGATAAAAGAAACATTTCAGAAACTTAGAAAGAATTCTGTCTATGACCTTCAAGGTAGAATAACGTTTTAAGGGCTTTGAGTCTTTGACTCGGATCCAATCCATTAGCATTGATTTAGAAAACACTTTCTTCGTTTAAAACTGAAGCGCACGGACGCGTTTGTCGAAGTTATTCAGATTATTCGGAAGCGAAAGACTTCATTGGTATTCAGCAGTGTGGGTGCTTCCTTTCGAATCCGTCAGCAGTTCTCAACTGGGTGACATAGCTTCCGACGTTAGCCGGACGCAGACGAACGCGATTGGTTCAAAACTAACGCGTGAGTGATTCCGGTCTTCGAAGAGCACACATATTGCCAGTTGGATATCTAATATATATCTTGAACTTTATAAGAAAAGCAGTAAAGTGGAAGTTTTATGTGTCCGAATCCGAAATGCATATACGTGATATGCCTGTAAATGGGGAAACTAAAACTGATCCTGCCTTCCTTTCAACTTCAGCAAAGAGCCCCTATATTTCAGCTAATGTAATGCTGATAAACTATCACCCTAGTATAATAGGTACATGAGTGATGGCCGAGCAAACAGCTTTAGATATAATTATGTGTCAGTCTATGATGGATGCTTACGATGTATCCACAGGGTAGTCCACGATTGGCCTGAATAATCGAGCTTTAGAAACTAGGGCTAGGGCCAGACGACACTTTGTGATTTAGCTAACTATCCTTCATAGGTTGAATAAAGTTCTAGTTGATAGATTACTTCTATAAAATGTTATGTACATAATATATGTCAATGTATAGGATGTTGTTTTAAAGTTGCACTACTCTTCCTTGTTTCTAATGCCCTTGTTAATATATGATACAACGGCAACCCCCTTTACTCAGATATCATTTACTTTATATTTAAACTCTTATGTTTTCCTCTTCCATCTTCAACCAGATGAGTCCGGAAAGCCTTCATTTTTATATTCAACAAGAAAAACAATGTTTAATAATACGATCTCATCTGATGTAACTTATTTTCGCCGTTTCTGCTCCACGTGGCCGGAATACTCCTCATCTCCCTTATTACAGATATTGTAGCCGACAGATGTTGCTTGTCGTTTACCTATAAAACCTTCCAGAACTTTCCTCGAGTTTTGAAGCCATAATAACGAACACTTTAAAGGCTCTCCCCGGAGGTTGTACCGCTGTAACCTCGGATAAGACAGTTTCTGTCAAACTTTTAAGTTTGCTGTTCTTTCCGTTGTTATAAAAATTTTGACATTTTTTTTTTAGCAGCTTTGTGGAGTTTGGAGTTTTCGTTGATGAACCCATCTACATATTTTAGTTAATTTTGAGATACGTTCAGAACAAGTTTATTGTTTTGAAACCTTTATCACTACTTGAAAATACTGTTTCAATTTGATCACCGGTCTTTACCTTTAAATAAATATTTGCATTCATTTCTCATTTGACCCCTCTCCCACCCGTTGCCTTTCCCAAATATTCAGTAGGGAGGAGGTCGTTTACTTTGAAAACCGCTGTGTTTAAAATAAAGATACGGTATTACGGTCCATAGTTTCGAAGCTGTCTAGACTACAGAATAGCTCTCGGCAGGAGTATTTGTTCTGCTTATTACTGCAGGGCTTATTTTGGCCTAAAGCCATGTAAATAGTGAGGATTTGCTGATGCACGCTCTAGTAGCTTAGTGTCAAGTATTTAGCAACCCTTGCTTGTTATAGATTTGAGGTTTTCGTCTAAGCTTCTTTGGGGCGTCTTGGAAAGTATCTACCTGTATTGTATATCTATCGTGTGTAACTCTTTCCAAAAGATGCAATTTAAGGGCTAAGCCTAATAGGCCTTGGCCTGTTAAAGCAAAAGGGCCGGCCATCGTATATTTTCTGGTGTTCGATTTTTTTTGTGGTGTGCAATAAAGTAAATATAAATGAACATATTTGCCTTACCTTTTCGTGTGAAGTCGGCTACAACAAATACGGCATACGGTATCCTTTCGTGTCATATATTGATCTTAGGTGTTGGTTCAAACTGTTTATGCCAAATCACCAATACACATTTAATTTTAACCATTCTTCTTTACTGTCTCAAATACACGCTCGCCCTTTTCTAAGCTATAAGTGCTTTGTATCATTTATGTCACACAATCCAAAGATACGTCACATAACAAGGGCCATACTGCCAAGCGCGTTTTATCATAAAATTCTTAGCCATAATACATTTTTACGAGTGATAACAACCACATTACTTCGTGCCATTTGTTTACGACACACGTTAAACCACAATGTCAATGTCAATTACAGTATGTCGTGTAGACACTGCCGTTTCTAAGCCTAGCCGAGGTCGTGACTCGAAACGTGGTCTTGGTCAAAGGCTCCACCTGTATCACAACCATCAAAGGAAAATAACCTCTAATCTGTCAAAGCCAAGCTCGAAATTCCCATGAAAGGAAACGAGTAAAAATGACTCATCAGTACAGTCACGAACAGCAATAAGTTATCATTTAAAAATGGGATTAAAGGGTCTGCTTTATGTTACAATAAAAGCTTAACGACATGTAGACAAGCGGCGCTTTTCTAACTATATTTTTTGTTTGCGATTGTACCTTCTTGTTTTAAATACATGCCTTAATATTTTTGGTAGTAAAAGTGTTTTCGTTTGAAATAAGCCTGGATTTGCGTAAAGCTGATATAATACGTATCCGTTTTAGTGGAAGTGGCTTTTTTATTTTTGAAGAGATTATGACTAGAGTGGATTAGATATTAATCTAGGTATAACTTACATGATGGGATAGACTAGGCAATTATGATTAACTGCAAGCTTGTGTTAGAATACTCTTTCTTCATTATTTCTTTGCGTAAATAAATTAGGTTGTTGCTTCGTTTTCTCTTAGTGTTCTTCTTTAGTTTTATTTTTTTATTTTTGTTGTTTAATAGCCTATATAACCTTCCTCTCAAGAATTGGGTTATCAAATTAAAAAAGGATGAGGGGAAATTTTCGCGTGATGTCAGTCAGGTTAAACCTTCAACTATCCAAGAATTCTGATCAATTGTAACGTAAGCATTGATTCCTCCCCCCCCCCCAGTGGGTTCCCGCATTGTCGTTGCGGGGGGGCTCAGTAGCCGTGGTCCACTTTCACGGTAAAGCGAAGAGGAACCCCAAGGTGGGGCCGCTCGTCAGGGCTTTTGTCTCCAAGCCGACGACGTAGCGGCCAAAAAGTAGGTTGCGGTGAGGTGCAACGCAACTGAGGCGGGCCGCGATGTCAAATGGGAGGCATCGCGGCTGAGGGTTACAGGCTGCGGCGGAGGAGGAGTGCCGGTACTTATGAGTAGCGCTCTTCCCTTCCGTGGCCTGGACGGGGCCGCCACCGTTTGATGGCGGACGCGGTGGGACCGCAGGGGAAGAGGAGTGTCGGTATAGCGTTGGCCGCTCTCCCTATCCCCTGCGGCCGAAAAGTGGTAGGCGGCGGGGCCACTGTGCTGACCCGTCGCAGGGGGACCAAGGGTGCCAAGGGTGCCAGGGTAGTCTGGGGCCCTTGTGCTACTTGGTTCCTGGGGTGGTCACGGCGTGCCATGTGTCCTGGTGCGCCGGACTGGTGGGGTCCGCGAGTGCCGATGCCTGCCAGGGGTGCGGGTTGTTCGAAAGAGATACCGTCGCCCCTGGCACACAGGCAACTGAGGGAACACGGGTGGGTTTTAGTCAGTAAAAGTCTGACACGCCCTCCTGCTCCACCCAGAGCGGGAGAAGTTATTTGATGATTTCCCACCCTTAAAAAAAAAAAAAGCATTGATTCCTCGAATGTCAAGAAAACCGTGAACTTAGTTCTTGTTTATGTATATTCTACTGAACTGATGGAAATGTAGATGAACACACCTCTGCCTACCCTTCGGAGAACACATGCGTGAATTTATGTTACGAATACAGCTATACACCAGTGGCGTCAATGAGATATTAAGTATACGTTGGTTGCGGTAAGATCAGACATGTATTCAAACGGTCTTTCCCAGTTAGAATGTACTGTTTTAAATGTCAAAGTCTGCAGTGTGGGTGGTTGAGGCCTCGAAGAGAGTAACATCTGATAGGAGCCGTTAATATAGCCCAGTTGAGTTGACCCTCATAGTTATGATCCTGTTTGAGGCTTTTAAATACGATCGCCCCAAAATAGGATCAAATGAGGGTCAAGTAAGTTCTGGCTTGTCTATAATTAATGAGAGCTGCTAAATAAGAACTTGACTCACCTCACAAATATACTATTTACATAACATCACGCCTTGTTTCGCCGAAGGGATGGGCTGATGTGTACAGACCTAAAGTGCACGCACATTTGTCCAGTTATATTTAAGTCCCATATAATAGGAGCGAGCCTATTGTCATCAACCGAGCACAAATCTAGACTCCAGTCTGCTACTAAGAAATTCCACATATAAAAACTGGGAATCAAACCTTATTTACCCTCCTTTATTTCCTCCACCGTTTGATGGCGGACGCGGTGGGGCCGCAGGGGAAGAGGAGTTTCGGTATAGCGCTGGCCGCTCTCCCTATCCCCTGCGCCCGAAAAGTGGTAGGCGGCGGGGCCACTGCGCTGACCCGTCGCAGGGGGACCAAGGGTGCCAGACACGGGGTCGTCTGGGGCCCTTAAGCTACTTGGTTCCTGGGGTGGTCACAGCGTGCCATGTGTCCTGGTGGGCCGAACTGGTGGGTTCCGCAAGGGCCGATGCCTGCCAGGGGTGCGGGTTGTTCGAAAGAGATACCGTCGCCCCTGGCACACAGGCAACTGAGGGAACACGGGTGGGTTTTAGTCAGTAAAAGTCTGACACGCCCTCCTGCTCCACCCAGAACGGGAGAAGTTATTTGATGATTTCCCACCTTCAAAAAAAACCCCCCTTTATTTATAATTTTGATAGGTTACTGAGAAGTTTGTGTTTGTTTCTTATGGCTCCCACAGATAAACACGACGAGACAGTGCGACGCGATTTATTTAGTAGATTTTTTTTTAATGAAAAGTTCGTAGAAATTGTTCTACTAGAATCGAGCCTGCAGTAGGCTTAACACGAATACCGATTTGTGGACGGAAGAATAGACAAGACTATTAACTAAATGATGTACAATAGGAGAAGATATCTATGTTTTTCTGTTAATTATCACAGTTATGCGTTCTAAACAAATCATGATTTTGTAGATAATCCTATATACTTTGTGGCCATCGAGTAGAAAGTTTGTTGTCAGTGTGATTTTGACAGTTTGGGAAGAAATATTCTTCTAAAATAGTCTACATTTTTAAGGACCTAGACAAAGATCGTTAGAAACGAAAGACAAAATGACAGATTGTAGATGGATATCTACGGTGCGATGTTAAAAATTGAGAAACGAAATGTCACTTCGTATTGAAAAAGTACTGTCTATTCTTCGTAGAAATATAAAGCGTCATTCTAAGCCTGCTGTCGTCGTGTCTGTCCGCAGGAAGCCTTCATTCTTGCAACTTTGTTCGTGAATGTACAGACACCAGCACATCAAACTACCCCAAACTGACAATTTTTTCCAATTGGAAATGAACCTTATGCTTTTCTGATAAAGTTGAGAATCTATCAAATAAATTTGACACATTGGGGTAGCTTGATGTGCTGGCGTCTGTACATGGAGAAAAAAAAGCTACTTGAATTAATATCTAAGACCAATTTTTCAAGATCCTTCCCTTGTTATTTTGTCTTCTTATTTGTATTAAAGTGCCGTCTAAATATCAAGTTTCTATAATTAGTAGATGGCTTTATGCGTTGGTGTCAATCATTTATTCAGTCAATCACCTTTTCTTCTCTGAATATCAAATTATATTTTTGTAAGGCCTTTTTTACTGCTTATAAACAGCATAAATATTCATGAGTAGGTAGGTAAAGTAATATTTTAGGTGGCTTACGTCACAAATGTTCGTATTTGTGGTTTGGTATTCTGTCAATTATGGCTGTTTCCAAATTCATACAGATATTAATTAATCCTAAATAATAAATGTAACGAACTAACCACAATATATTCCTAACATTGTGTTGTGGCCAATTATGAGTGAAAACACGGAAAACATCATTTATTAAAATTAAAGTGGGAGTCATAGTCAAATTGTGTATACTTACATATTTTATAGACGCGCACATTATTTGAATACTGCCTCTATTAAAGTGGGAGTCATAGTCAAATTGTGTATACTTACATATTTTATAGACGCGCACATTATTTGAATACTGCCTCTATTAAAGTGGGAGTCATAGTCAAATTGTGTATACTTACATATTTTATAGACGCGCTCATTATTTGAATACTGCCTCTATTAAAGTGGGAGTCATAGTCAAATTGTGTATACTTACATATTTTATAGACGCGCACATTATTTGAATACTGCCTCTATTAAAGTGGGAGTCATAGTCAAATTGTGTATACTTAAATATTTTATAGACGCGCACATTATTTGAATACTGCCTCTATTAAAGTGGGAGTCATAGTCAAATTGTGTATACTTACATATTTTATAGACGCGCACATTATTTGAATACTGCCTCTTTAAAAACGCTAATGCTAGCAAGGTATTCAATTAGATAAGCAGGGATCTGTAGGTAGCATACCTTTTAATATTTAGTTAATTTTACTGTAAAGTCATGTCTGTGGCCCTCAATCGACCACGATTGAGAATAGTTACGTCAGCCTTGACACGCCCTCCTGCTCCACCCAGAGCGGGAGTAGTTATTTGACGATTTCCCACTCTCCAAAAAAAAAGCCTGGAGGTCTTTCAATTCAGGACTTCGGATTCAGGTCGGCCGAAGCAAAGAAAACATGCTCAGGTGGAGATTCGCAGATGACTCCTCCCTAGAGTGTAAATGTGGTGCTATCCCACATATAATGGGGCACATTATATCGTGTCCAGCGTGTCTTGTCTGCATGCTACAGGAGCTGACGGACTTAATGAAAGTGCCAAGCTAGGCTGACTGTTTAAAGATTGCTATCGATACGCTATTTATTGACCAGCGCAAATGTATAACTCCTTTCAAATCAGCGTCCTATTCAGCTTCATTAGGCTGACCACAACCTAATCAGCAATAATTATATGTCAAATGCATGTCATAACACAACGCTGCGGTAGAGATTTAAGGCGGAGTTCCATTTCTGCTCATCGACACGTTATGCTATACTTCGCTATGTATGAAAGTGTAAGTAGGATCGTCCTCTCTTTCCATCTATATGTCCTCAATCGGTTTTAGTGAATATCCCAGGCCACGCTACGTAGTACAGATGTGTGGATTGATGACGTCACCTACACACCCGTAAACACGCGTCCGAAGTTGCGGGTCTTTCCTACTCCGTATCCCTTACGGATATAAAATTAAATCAGTTTCCGAACAAAGAATGAATGACAACACGATGTGAATGTTGTCCCACGCCAGATGTGTTTTTACCTGTCCGAAAAATTTAATTTGACACATGTTTTGACGTATCAACTACTTTCGGACGGGCCCGTGTGTTAACGGACTTATAGAGTAGAACCCTTCCTCGGGTGTGTCACCGACGCGGTGCACGCTCTACAAATAGCACACGGAGTGTAACTTCAAGATAGTCGTATCGTATAAACTAAGCTATTCGCATGCTGCCGTGAAATGGTAGACCTAGACCCATAAACCGTAAAATAAATGTGGAGGCTTTTTATTAGCAATTTTTTTTATATTACTTTATTTGTATCATTGATTTGTTAGTCTGTAAGCCTTCTTTAAAATAAAATAAAAAATAATAATATAAAAATGGACCAACGAAGCTAACTTGCGGAGCCTCTGCATGGATATCCTACGCAGGAATGGAACTGCACCTTTATACTGAGGCTACAGAAACTGTTTCCCAACCATATTAGCTATTAGTTTAATTAACGGCGGTTAAGGGTTACGTTACCGAAAACCGATTCCAGTTAACTGCACTAAGTAGGGTTTGATGAAACAGTCAATAATTGGGTTATGCGCAATTTGGTGGATTGGGTTAAGCTCAGATTTAGATGTCGATTTAATACATTACGAAAGCTACTGTTGTGATTATGAATCTAATTAAATGAAAGATATATGTATGTAACATTATATCTCAGTGTAAAGTTCTATTACATTCTAAAAACTATCACGTGTTGTGTTGACTAATTAGGACACACGAAACGCATCTTCGTCAAATTGCAATAGCAAGTGATTCAGTGTTCAACAACATCTTAGCTGTTTTTAAACAAACTGAAATCTTTTCGTGACTACTTTAACTCACACACTGACTTATTACTTGCTAATATTCTAGGAAAATCATACGATTTTAAGTATACACTTACTTGTACAATGTTTGTAAATATGTGAGCACCATGTATCTATCATAGAATTAATTTATCTGTATTGCTTCAATTTCTTTCTTTTTACCTATTTTGGTATAGTAATTTTATTCTGGGTGCATCGTTATGACACATAATTATATTTAATGAATGTACTTTGTTAAATATTGTACTCAAAACATTTTAAAAGAGTAACGGTGGAGTTTCTTGCCCATGCTTCTCCATACGAAACTACATTTTGGAAGGGGCTACTAGAATCAATTCTATTTTCTTAAGTGCCTATTTGAAATAAATGCTTTGACTTTGACTCGTTCTCAATACTTGATTTCTAGTAAGTCTGGAGTTGTTTCTTCTTTCTCAAGAATAGACATAGATACCTAGAATGATAACACACGCCTCAGTGTACTTTCAGGACAATTGTTACTTGGTGCAACATTCCCCTTATGTGACAATGGAACAAAGCCCGTCGGCCCGGTCGCAAGAAATGAACCAACTGCGATCCAATGAATCAAACATCATTGTTTGTGTTCTGCGATTTGCCCCCGACCTTACATCTGCAGTCATATTACTCACGCTGATTATGATAACAATTTATTATGGATACGATGACTAATATATTCTATTTTCTATTTCCAGGTCACCACAACGCAAGCCTTAGTCTGTATTCATTACTGCCAACTATTCCGCCCTATAGCGCGCTTAATGCCGCCATGCTAGACAAGATTTATAGAAATTATAATAAAGAAGCTCAAGGGTTTAGTAGAAGGTTCGAGAGGTACTGGCGCACGTGACGTTGACGGGAGCGCAAAGAGGCCGACATGAGTCAGTCCCACGATGAGGCCCGCGCGGCCAGGATACAGAAGTATAAGGAGGAGAGGAGAAAACAGCTGACGGCTAGAACAGCGACACTATTTTCTGCTAACGTCACTGAGAGGTGAGTTTGTTCTGATACAGGAGATTTCTGAAATGTGAACGTTAAGTAATGATGTTACTTTGTGGTAAGTAACATTTACTAAAACTATTTTGTTGTTAATTCCAGGCGCCCGAAAAGATCACCCGAACTGACGCCTCCAGACGACGTTGCTGCTCATCTTAAGTCTTCCTCGGACCTAAATCTTAACACAGCTTCAACTTCAGTGCCTATTAGAACAACGCGTACGTCACGTCTCAGAGCTGCTGCCGCAAATCTTTCCGATCCCTCGCCGTCTCCAAGAAAATCTAATAGAAGTTCATCAGTACAATCCTTACTTGAAGACGCCAAAACAAAATCACCTAAAAATTCCAAGTTACTAGATAGAGATAAACGATCGAGCCGAAGACAAAGCAATGAAAAAGAAAATTTAAAAATGACGTCTTCGACACGCTTCGATAAGGAAATTGGTGCTATTAAGACGAAACCTAAACATTCCATTAATAAAACTATTTTAGCAAAAGACAAAAATAATTTTATAGTGACTAGTCCTAAAGAAAAGAATGTTGACGAAAAGCGCAGTTCTAAATTAGATGAAAGTAGAAACAAGAATTCCATAATCGAAGAAAAGAAATCGAATAGTGAGATATACGAAAGAAAAAACGAAAAACCATTACGAGTCAATAGTGAAGAATTTTTTAACGATATTGTAAACGAAAAAGACATGTCCAATAGTATAGATGACGAGAAAATCGACGATCTATTTAATGATCTTGTTGTTGATGATGTTGAACACCAGAATGGTATCAAAATTAAGATTAATGATCATATTCTGGATCATGATGGGCTCAAATATAGTCACAATAGTTATATTCCTGCCGCTGATAAGGCAATAGAAGTTAATAATGTTGATTATGTAGAAGATAGTGTAGTGCCAAAAGTGAAAGAGGATGTTGGAGGCTTACTAGGGGCTGTGTGTGTGCGCAAAGTGGAAAGGTTCAGTGAATTGCTCAGCAACTTGTGTTCTCCGTGTGAGGCAGACATATTGTTCGAAGACATCTTGGTCGAAAGTGGAATTGACGGTGACAATGATCTGGTAAGTTGAAATACTTACATTAGTTATGTCCCTTTTATGGTTTATTTTTATGGTATAATATATGGTATAAATATATGACTTAGATTAAGAATTTTCTCATGTGAATCGCTACTATGCATAGTTCATTGCAATGTCTGATGTTATGTGAAACGACTAGGAATTTGTTGTAGCAATAACTGGATGTTTATTTAAAATATTCATATGTACCATTTCACTTTCATACTTGATTCTATGCGAATACCACACTTCTAACACTAGCAAGATCTACATAACTTTATCCGTGACCAGTAGCCGGTGTTTCTAATCAAGCTATTGTTTTAATTCATAGCAAATGTAATACATTTCAATTGTGTTTTCAACGAATACGATATTAGTCATTTCACACTTATTATTTGCGGTTTTTATAATAACATTACTCAATGCCATTGAATATTCATCATCGTAACATACTCGAGGCCTCGACTCATCTACAAAATTTCATATTTAAATGAGGCACTTTGTGGGAGATTGATCGCGTGCGAAATTGTCTTCATTCATCAATTGCTGTCAGCCATCAATGTTATCAATTAGTATCAATCTATGTCTAAAATGTACATTAGTCTTTTGACCGTCATAAGTTCGATACGATATTGTACATCAGTGCCCGCTGTTGCTCTTAACTATCAGTTCTTCGAATTGATCAAGGAAAATTTTACAATTATGTCATCCCAATTTATTTAGGGTCGCGATACCATATCTTCTTCCATATATATCTTTATTATCCGTCATCTCAGTTCTCAACCCTCTTCTAAAATTATCCATGTGCTTACCTAATCTAATATTTAATAGTCTGCCTCCTCATTCAAAGTCGTGCATTCATGTTCAAGTCCAAGGTATTGCATGTATAACAGTAGTGATATAAAATAACACCCTGTTTTGGCGTGTTTCTAATGGGCCTGCCTGCCTCTGTCTTCACTAAAATGACGTGCCACTCAATGACAATATTGTAAAGCATACTAATTTAGTTCTTCTTCCACATAAGTACAGTTTTTTTTAATAAAATTCAAGGCTTTGAGCCTTTTTAATAACAAATTCATCGTAAAAATCAAGTGTCTGTATCTACACGTCAATGGTGAAAAGGATTAAAAGACAGATGATGATAAATTTCATTCCATTGCCAAATAACTTTAGTGAAGCTTTTATTGGCTAGTCTACCAACGTCTACAACTAGTTTCTAATCCTAATTAATATTATTCTTCTACACTAGTACAGTTACTTTCTCTACTAACAAGTTTATCTAGATTCTACTCAGTTGATTGCTTATCAGATTCTTTGACTAACTTTATTACTAGAGTTTCGCGGCAACCGTCTCTTCAATTTATCTTATCTGGCTGCTCTGTTTATTCTGTAGGAGTTAATTTTATTCTTGTAGAAAATAGTTGCTTTCTTGAATAAAAAAATCGATTTCAATTAAAATTATGTTCGAGACACTCATCGAAATGTTATAATTATTTTTTGCACGTGTGCAGTCAGTGCCTTGGTGACTCGTCGTACAGTCGTCTTTATTGTTCTTCTTATAATTGTTTAGCGTAATTACCTATTTATAAGCTTTTTTTATTATGGCCGGTAATCCTCCACTTGATGGTAGGAATAATATTATTGTCTATTGTAAAATTCCATAATAGACAATGGCTGTGGGGGCCCTTTTTCGGACCTTTTTTTATAACAGTTCGATACTTGATCGGATTCTTATATTTTAGGTTTTCTTTTTTTTTTTCTTACTTATCTTAGTGTCCATCTCATTTAGACTTACTCAACCATTACTAGTTAGTGTCATTCTCGTCGTACTCACAAGCCCATCGATAATTTTAGTTTTAGCTTTAAGGTTCAAGAATAAGTTCTATATTGCTATGGATTTTCTGCTACAAAAACATGAAACTATCTCATTAGCATTAATAAAACACGTGTAGTCTAGACAGGACCAACTGAAAAAACTGAGCCAGCAATTTAAATATAACATAATGTAATTAAAGAGAACTGCACCCACACTATTATACCAACACACCTTTTCCTCTGCCTTTGATTACCAACTTAATAATCTTGCTATGTGGTAATGTGACTATCTTATTAATTCTTTCTTGGTCCTATCTCGTTAAACCCAAGGTTTTGTTGGTCGTTCTTATGTAATTACCTTATTTTCTTGAAAGCTTGTTTTTTTTCTTTCATAATGTTTGTAATATCTCCGAAGCTTTCCTTATTGCCTGAATTAACATTATTATGTCTTAAAACGTTTTTGGTATGTTAATTTCGATTGGATGTCAATGGAAAGTATGTTTTAATTTAAGTTTCTTTTTTGTAATAAATTCTCTTGAAGTAATTGAAGCGTTTTTTTTTTTGTTTGCTGAGTCTGTCTGAAAATACTTGGAATATTTGAGGATTTTTGCTTTTTATGTATGCTAGAAATATCAAGTCGAAGTTCCAGAAATCTGAAAGTTACTTGGAATTCAATTTCAAATAATTTTACATACATATAGCATCTCCTACAACCCCCGATTTCCATTTCAATTTTCCAAGAAATTCTATTCCGTCTCCTCAACTGTTCAAAGATCAAAGAACGAACTCCTGTTTATATGATTCAATCATTCAATTGTTCTTCTAGCTAGACCACTCAATGTCTTCGACTGAACATGGTCGTCGTGGTTTATGGCTGCTTCTCCATTGGAACTAAGAGTGCAGTGCTAAAAAATCGAGCAACCATCGATGGTCCTATATTTCCCCGTTCCGCCGATGTATGTAGTACCTACATCCACATTGCGCAAGTTATTGTAATACCTATAATGTTCCCACTGCTGGAATACAAGCTTCCTTTCTTTTTGGGAAAGAGTGGGCCGTATCTCACCATGCGGCCCCAGTGCCGGTTGGTAGAAGTCACCTGTCTTTGGATGTTTGGTTCTAATACATGCCGAGGACATGACATTCCTCACGATGTTTCCTTCATCGTTTTTAGAGCAGCGGTGATGAAATAAATTACACAAAGTAAACCCGCTAGTATATTTATTATTATAGTTATTGTAAAGTCTTTAAAATTAAGCCTGTCGCTATCAACCAGGCACAGGCAAGCTTCAGTCTGCTACTAAGAAATGCCAAATGGAAATACGCAATGTCACTTGAACTGACCTAGGATTGGACCCATGAACCGCAATGCGTAGCAGTCGTGCTACCAACAAGCTTTGCTTTCGTAGAGTGTACAAAGATACTCCGCCTCACAGCTTCCTGGCTCTTCTGTAGTTCTGCCGTGTGAAGATACTGGGACGTAGGTAAGCCTCAGGGCTTACCTACTCTCTGGGAGGGGGTGCGGGCCGTCATCCACCATGCGGGCCCAGCGTGGGTTAATCGCTTACTCATTATCAGCCCATAACGGCTAACGTTCCCACTGCTGAGACGCAAGCCTCTCTGTAAAAGAGAATGGGCCGTAATTCACCACGCGGACCAAGTGCGGGGTGGTATCATTTACTTATTCAGCTCAAATAGACATGCAGCCTTCCTTCGCAATCGGGTCAAGTACCCATGATTGCTGCATATGGCGTTGTCGTGAAATTACATGTAAATTATCGACGCTTCATTTTAGCACCATTTATGGATGACGAGGCCTAGATAGTACAGCTTGTGAGAAAACCGGTGTTTGAGCCGTGAGACTTGGGTATACGAGGTTTTCATTGTTTGAAGTAAATACTGATTTGTAGGTGAAGGAGTTTCTTGTAATTTAGTGACAATTTCACCAATTAAACCGCGATTAACACATCTAAACTGCGTTCAAGAGCTGTCATTGTCAAAATTCCATAACAATGATGACACTGACAGGTCTTGAACGCGGTTCAAATCATGTGTGATAGTGTTCAGTTACCAAGCCCTAATGTATTTAGTATGGAGAACACAAAATTAGTATTGTGGTGATATTTGCTTGTATTTAGTAGATTCAACTTTTAAGTCCCGTTTTCATGCTTATTTTTACTTTCGATGTACTTATATTCATAGTCTGCTAAATCGGAAACAAAAAAAAATGTGTTCATCATGTGATTTTTACAAAGTTTGTAACTTTTCTCTGCCTAAATATGTTTAATTTGTTTTGTCTAATTTTGTCTCTCAAATGATCGCAAAGTTACTTTCGAGTTCCTGAATACGTTTCAGGGCTATATATTGCCCTTTTCGCGTCTTTTGAAAAAGTTTCACAAAGAAATTTTGTTCAATTACGAAAGATGTCCAATTGTAGTCATATTATTTTAACTTATGTTTCGATTATGTGGGTATTGTCAGTTTTTTGCAGCATTGCCAACAAGTATGCTGACAGACCACCACCATTGTTCGAAACTCGGCCGCCTTGATTCAGAATCCCTTAACTTCTTAAGTAATTCCATGGAATAAAATTAAACATTTTTTAAAGTAATGTAATTTCGTTACATGGCCTCCCACGCTACCGAATGCACCATCGACCTTAAACGGTGACTTTCGACCGGCGCAAAAAAAGTTGTGTCACTAACATGCTTATGTCTTATTTCATATGATAATAAGTACGTTTTCAGCGTGTTGCGTAAATAAGAAGGTGCCTTAATAAACTGGTCAAGTGAAACAACACCAATTTTGGTAGCGCCTACAGTGTTAATCGATTGTATTGTGTTGTCTGCAAGGAGTCCGCCTGACATGCAGCTGACCTCGTCACCCCATTACGAGATCAATTCTTATTTGGTTACGATGCTAAAGAATACGGCCTCTTACTTGCAAATGATATAATTAATTCAATTTTGTTTGAGAAACACTTCGCTGAGCGATTCGGGATCGTCTGCAGAAGATTAGAAGTTACAAGTAGCAGTATCTTTCTTTGGATAGCGCTTAAGGTGAACCTAGTCCACATTTTTTGCATACAAACTTCGGGAGTGTTTTACTCCACTGTCTGACATGGCACATCCAAAGTAAAATATGATATCGTTTTGCCTCATTATTAATATTGTCGGTACGGAAACAGAATACTAAAGTAAAAACCCATTTAAAAGTTAGGAGCCAACAAAGATTCGTTTTTCTTGCTAATTTTACTTAACTTTGGGCGTTTTTAAGTAGGTAATAAAAGAAGTGTAAAATCTCCAAAACCAAGTCGGTACCAACAAAGTTCAATTATCGAAAAGTTCAATAAAGTTTATTGGTCATTGATTTATGCATTGGCTTTTTCATAAAACCCGATCTTCCGAAGGACTTTTCTTAATCTTTTCGCGATTTTTTTACTATAAATGATCCTGCATCTCACTCAATAACGTTGTGCGTGTAGACTAGCGTCTAACTGCTCATCACTGATACTACCTCTGTCGGACACGAAGCCTGGTGAGACAGCGTGATTTTAAGCCAGGCCCACCAGTGAGTTCGAGCCCGCGACTAGGTTCCCCTTAAATGGAATAACGATACATTGATCCTATTTACTCAGCCACGGTTCCTAACGCACTTGCTTCATATTCAATCAGTAACATATACTACTAATGATTCACAAGTCGGGCAATGGTTATTGAGTTTTTCTATCTAGAATTTCTCAGTAGCAGGCTGGAGAGTCTGAATTTGAGCCCGGTTAGTGGCAAATAAGCACGTCCCCTAGATATTACTTGGGACTTAAATATATCTGGCGATATGTAGGTGACTATAGCTACACCTCTGCCCAACCTTTCAGGGAAACAAGGCGTGATGCTTTGTAGATGTTTATGATCCTGTATCGCACTTGCTTCGTATTTAATTAGCTACATACTAGGTACTAATTACTCACACTAATAAGAGTGACATGGATGAATAAGTCCACCTTCTGTGGACAGAGTAAATCAACGAATGATCGGTTCCTATAAACTAAAACGGATTATTTTTGCTAACCAATGGTAGCATCCCGGGTCGAAAGCGCGTTGTGTTCC
This sequence comes from Antitype chi, assembly GCA_947359405.1. Classification (NCBI taxonomy): domain Eukaryota; kingdom Metazoa; phylum Arthropoda; class Insecta; order Lepidoptera; family Noctuidae; genus Antitype; species Antitype chi. The sequence goes on from OX375823.1 coordinate 6,014,972, forward strand.
ACGCGCGCCTCAAAGAGATGTCAGCACCAACTGGTGGGGTCCGCAAGGGCCGATGCCTGCCAGGGGTGCGGGTTCTTCGAAAGAGATACCGCGGCCCCTGGCACACAGGCAACTGAAGGAACACGGGAGGGTTTTAGTCAGTAAAACTCAGACGCGCCCTCCTGCTCCACCCAGAGCAGGGCAAGTTATTTGACGATTTCCCAGCGTCAAAAAAAAAATGGTAGCAATATTTATTTCCCTAACTGGGCAAATAAATAGTTTCGTAAGCTTATTTTACCAGTGACATCTACTCCCAAATAGGGGGGGGGGTCTATTATGTGAGGGATGCGGTCTTTTCTTCATTATTGGTAAAGATACAAGAGTCTGACTACAACTCTCAGTCTTACCTACAACTGGCCGTAAATTATAGGAATCGGCCATAAGAAAACTAAACTGTAACGTTATGGTAAGAATTAAATAAATGAGGAACTAGGAATACAGTGACGATAAGCAATAAGTTCAAAGTTTGCATCATTGATTTTTACACAGGAGCTCACACTGGGATTCCCTGTACCGTGAGGACCAGCATCGTATCTAGTTGAAATACTCCTATCTGTGTGTTGCCTCGCTGTTCGTCCATGGAGCTTTGTGCCTCTGTCGGCTACAAATTGTCCATTCCATTTTCACCGGACCTGCATTGCATGCATGCCTTTACAGGCGACAAAGGAACTTCACAAACGCTTTGCGAATTCGCTGGCATTAATCCCCCTGTTGTCATGTTGATGGCAACACAGAATGTATAAAATGTTGCCGTGTTCGATGTCAAAGGAGTTGCGATCTATTTTGGAGGATTATGTGGACTATTTTATATTGACACTAGCTATTGCCAGCGGAATCGCCCGCGTAGAGGTCGGAAACTATCCCACGGGAACGTCCTATCGGGATAAAAAGTATCCTGTATGTTAATCCAGGTTATTAACTATACTCAATTTGAAATAAGTTTAGACATATAACAAACCTTTCTTAGAGTCCGTTCAACTGATTTTGACTTCTATTCCGGAGGCATAAGGATGGCATTAAAAGCAAAAAAGTGGTTGCAATACCAACTGTTTAATGCAGATTACTTTTATCATGCTGCCAACGCAATAGAAGTCAGAATCAGTTGAACGTACTGTAATAAAGGTTTATTTAAATGTCTAATCTTATTTCAAATGGTGTATAGCTGTGTGCCAAATTTCATCCAAATCTGTTGGGCCGTTTTTGCGTGATTGAGTAAGTGACATCCAAACATCTATATGTCCAAACATACAAACTTTCACATTTATAATACTAGCTTCCGCCCGCGGCTTCCCCCGCGTGGAAGTCGGAAATTATCCCACGGGAACGTACTACCGTGATAAAAAGTATCATATGTGTTAATCTGGTTATAATTTATCTGTGTGTCAAATTTCATCCAAATCCGTTCAGCAGTTTTTGTGTGAAAGAGTAACAAACATCCATACATATAGACTTTCGCGTTTATAATATTAAGTAAGGATTAGTAGGATTGTGCAGGCTCGCTTCTTCCTCTTTTTTCGTTGACCAATATAAGTATTCATATTCATATCTTTATTTGCATTCCATAATGTTGAAAGGTCTTACAATTGACTTAAGGTGAATGCGCAGTGGTAGAGCGCGAAATTCAAATTTTGTTACGTTTTTTGCAATTTTCAGGTGAGTGTCAGCTTGTTACTTGATCAAAATATGATTTGCGACTATAACATGTACGTATTTACAGATTTATAATCATTAGAATCAATAATACATCTTTCCAAGTTAGATTTGTTCCATAAGAACAAATTTCTTATGGAAAAGTGCTTGTGGAAGAAATCTAACTTATAAGAGATATATTAGACATTCTAATGACTATAATCTGTAAACACGTACCTGTTATATTCGCAAATCACATTTTGATCAGGATACAACCTGATACTGACCTGAAAATTGCAAAAACGTAAGAAAATTTGAATTTCGCGGTCTACCACTGCGCATTCACCTTAAAGCTAAGGTACAATTATGGACTCTGTAGGACACAGCAAAAAGTTTAAAAAATAATTCTAAAATGAATAAAAAAAGAAACAAATTACAATCAACTGTTTTTAAATAATCATATCATTAACATTAATTAAGTAAATTTATTTTATTGAGATCAATTATTTGGGTCAACATACTAATACATCGTATTATAATATGTAACTATGCATATAACAATGTATCTATCTGTGTAGTATGGTGTCTGTTTGTGTCAAAAGTACTAAGGAAACTATCGATGTATTAACTTGCTTTTAGGGAATTAATTGGTATGTCAAACTGCTTAGAAACACTCGGAATATCTTGTCAAGAATATAGCCAGCGATATCTAAGCGGTTAATGGCATAATATTGTCTGCCTCGTTCGTCTAGTAGGTAGTCGCAAGCGCCACTGCTGAGCATTAAGTCCCGGGTTCCAGTCCCGGGACGGGCAATGTGTTATTGGGTATTTCCATGCAACTTCTCAGTGGCTGCCCGGAGCCGGGATTTGTGCCCGGTTGATCCTGGTGCTTGTTTGTCAAAACGGTATCCGACTTTCCAAACAATTAAAAATCACTGAGGTGTCAAAATAACGCATTCCCACATCCATCACGAAAACTGTCACTTGAAATATTTTGGTCCGTTGCGTGATTTTATGTCGATCAGCTTGGATAGACATGTTAGCAGCTTGTCTGTAATTGATGTACCTATCGTTATTTTGTACTGATTCAGTCTGCTTCAGCAGTTTTTAGGGTTCCGTACCCAAAGGGTAAAACGGGACCCTATTACTAAGACTCCGCTGTCTGTCCGTCTGTCACCAGGCTGTATCTCATGAACCGAGATAATTGACAGTTAAAATTTTCACAAATGATGTATTTCTGTTGCCGCTTTAACAACAAATACCTACTACCGGTTAAGTAGTCACGGCCTCTCAAGGTCAACTACGAGATGCTCGACAATAAAAAAGAAATAAATACTAAAAAACAATAAATAAATATTTAAGGAGGTTCCCATACAACAAACGTGATTTTTTTGCTCGTTTTTGCTCGATATTGCAACAGGTAGATGCTTGAAATATTCACAGAATATTTAGTTATTTATTCACTTATTCACTTAAAATAAATAATTAAATTAAACTAAAACAAATATTTAAGTGGGGCTCCCATACAAAAGACATGATTTTTTTGCAGTTTTCATAGATAATGGTACGGAAACCTTCGTGCGCGAGTCCGACTCGCACTTGGCCGATTTTTTTATAGAACTGGTGTTTCTAGACGTGTTCATGACCTAAGATCCAGTTCAGATTAGTGTATGACTAAGTTGGCAAGTGATTCCGCATTGTTTCCTAGGTATCTGTTTGTTGATCAGCAATTAGCATATTTATAGAAAACTAGCTGACTCCACAGACGTGGTCTTGCCTTAACTAAGACTATTGTTAATATTTCAAAAAAAATCTAATGTTACGCGCAATTTTCTTAATTTTGTCTTTCTTAAGAACCTTCTCCTGACAATAACAAACACAACAAAAAAAGAATTAGCAAAATTGGTCCAGCCGTTCACGTGTGATGCCGTGACCAAGGGAAATAGGGATTAATTTTTATATGTCCTACTAATATTATAAACGCGAAAGTTTTAAGTATGGATGGATGTTTGTTACTCTTTCACGCAAAAACTACTGAATGGAATTGGATGAAATTTGGCACACAGATAGATTATAACCTAGATTAACACATAGGATACTTTTTACACGCTTTATATTAGCTCGGGTTGTATGTATGTATGTAACGGAATCTTTGAGCGCGATTTTGACCCACTTTGAACGGTCAGATTTCATTGAAACTTTGTAAACTTGTCGAGGACCGATGACAATTTAATAATTTAAAAAAAAATTGAGAAAAAAAAACACGTTTTGTAAGTTAGCAGAACTAAAAAATAGAAAATAAATAATAGTTTAAAAAACTAAAAAACACGCTTTAAAAACCAAACTAAAAAAGGAGAAAATAATTTAATTCAATTAAAAAGCGTGGGGTGCTTGACATTAATTGATTATAAAAATACCTCAAAAAGCACCCCACGCTTTTTAATTGAATTAAATTATTTTCTCATTTTTTAGTTTGGTTTTTAAAGCGTGTTTTTTAGTTTTTTAAACTATTATTTTATCCCGGTAGTACGTTCCCGCGGGATAATTTCCGACTTTCATGCGGGCGAAACCGCAGGCGGAAGCTAGTATAGGTTACTAGCTTTTGCCAGCGGCTTCACCCGCGTGGATGTCGAAAATGATTCCACAGAAACGTATTACCGGGTTAAAAATTATCCTATATGGTAAGTCCAGGTTATAATCTATCTGTGTGCCATATTTAATTCTAATCGGTTTAGCCGTTTTTAGGGTTCAGGTAGGGAGATGTCAGCACCAACTGGTGGGGTCCGCAAGGGCCAATGCCTGCCAGGGGTGCGGGTTGTTCGAAAGGGATACCGCGGCCCCTGGCACACAGGCAACTGAGGGAACACGGGTGGGTTTTAGTCAGTAAAAATCTGACACGCCCTCCTGCTTCACCCAGAACGGGAGAAGTTATTTAATGATTTCCCACCCAAAAAAGAAAAAAAAAACTATCCAAACTGTCACATTAATAATATTAAGCAGGATCCAGCATATGAGTTAATTATAATACGAGTACCTAGGTACAAACTCCAAAATTAGTTGGTGGTACTCAATCTTTTGTTAGAGGGATCAGTCTGGTCCACATTTTGAATCATATCCAAAATTAACACGGGCTTAATGTAGTTGATCATTCGGGCTTATATCCACGTTAAACAGAAGGTAATAAATGTTCATATTTTTGATACCATCCATCGCACATGGGTTTTACTGAACGCTAATTAATTGCATTTTATCTCTGACGCTGATCCATCCCATTCGTACCATTATATCCCAATTTCCACATATTAGGTCTTAACCTATGAAATTGCCGTTTTGCAGTACTGGCCATTTCAAATCAAAATAATTTTTGTTTGGGTAAGAATTCTAATTTCAAATTAATTTTATTTTAAAAACATGGATTTTTTTTTCCAAAAGTAGTCATTTGTTTATTGATTAGTGTTACATTTTCATCGCATTTCAATCTTTTTCGTCATCATGGATACGTTAAAAATTCGAGTAATTATGGAATATGAGTACCGTCGTGGCAGCAACGCGGCACAAGCGGCACGCAACATCAACGACGTTTACGGAGCTAACACTACAAACCAACGCACCACCTGTTATTGGTTTGCTCGCTTCCGTTCTGGAAATTTCGACCTGAAAAATGAACCTCGCGGTCGTCCGAAGACTTTGGTCGACAATGACGAATTAAAGGCGATTGTGGAAGCTGATGATACACAATCTACGGCTGAATTAGCAGCAGCTTTCGACGTTAGCGTCAAAACAATATTGGTCCATTTGCGACAAATTGGCAAGGTAAAAAAGCTTGACAAATGGGTGCCCCACGAACTCAATGATCGTCAGCGCGAAGTACGCGTCGAGACGTGCCTTGCACTGCTCAACAGACACACAAATGAAGGAATTTTGAACGGCATTGTTACCTGCGATGAAAAATGGATTATGTTTGATAACCGCAAGCGCTCAGCAAGTTGGTTGGATCCTGGTTCAGCACCTAAACAATGCCCTAAACGAAAACTTACCCCTAGAAAAGTGATGGTCACTGTTTGGTGATCTAGCGCCGGTGTGATTCATCACAGCTTCTTACCAAACGGGGTGAGCATTACTGCAGATGTGTACTGTGAAGAACTGAACACAATGATGGAGAAGCTGGCACATCTCCAACCAGCATTGGTCAATCGCTCGTCTCCGCTGCTCCTGCACGACAACGCGCGACCTCATACTGCACAGCAGACGGTCTCCAAGTTGCAAGAACTGGGGTTGGAAGCTCTCCGTCATCCGCCCTACTCACCAGACCTTGCGCCTACAGACTACTACTTTTTCCAGAATTTGGATAACTTCTTGGCGGGAAAAAATTTCAATACCCGAGAGGCAGTACAAAATGCCTTTGAAGAATTTGTTGCCTCCCGTCCAGCTGATTTCTTTAAGAAGGGCATCAATAAACTGCCACTGCGATGGCAAAGATGCATTGATTGCATGGGTGATTACTTCGATTAATACAAATAAAAATACATGAAAAAAATTCGTTTAAATTTTTTCATACAAAACGGCAATTTCATAGGTAAAGACCTATTATTACGCTTTCGACTGTAGATCACCTCAATTATTCATGATCGATGCTTTGTTCTACCAGCTCTATCACAATAGGGTATTTTCCAATGTAATAAAAACTATTTTAAATTAAAGATTGGGACGAGATATTTAAAAATGTTTAAATTAATCCATTTTCTCAATTAAAAACTATAAAAATCAAATTTATTTTTTGTTGTTTTGAATTTACCACTAAAATGCCGTGACGTTAAATTTGTATAAACGTCACCGGTAAAAATACTTAGTGTGGCACAGTTTTAGATGTAGGTATTTGTGCACAGAAGCACCGCACACCAATAATATCACTTTCTATCCATTAAACATTTTCTTAATTATAAACTCAACATTCACTTGTTTACAACTAGGTACTTTAGTTTACACAAAGTTGACGTCACATGTGGTCACGTGGTAAAAAAGTCATCTTATGTAGCTTTTTGTCGGTAAATTCAAAACAACGAAAAATATGTTTGTTTTTAATCGTTTTTAATTGAGAAAATGGATATAAATCAATTTATTTTTATTTTTCTGTTACATATTCCGTCCCAATCTTCAAATTAAAATACCCTATTACTCAAAGGGACTCTGACAGACAAACTTGCTTTTAGAAAAAACTTCTCACATTCTGTCTAACAAAAGGTTTTATGAGACATTAGAACAATCTTATGAATACTTGATTACGCGTGGATTTGGAATGAGATAAAAGGTTCGTTTTATCTTAGTCTTCGTTTTGTCTCATCTCTGTTCGACTCTTTGGCTTGAGTATAAGAAAAACGCCGACTAGAATAATATTGTGTCATTCTGATTACTTAGGCATACGTAAACTTTTTTTCTCTAATTTTACACATTTTGTGAAGGTGTTAGTTACTACGCACTTTTACTTTTTAATCTCTCTAAAAAGCAATGTGTAATTATAATGAGGAGCTGAATGAATTTAAGGTGGATGCGCTAAAGTAACCCGCGAAATTCAAATTTTCTTACGTTTTTAGGGTTCCGTACCCTAACGGTAAAACGGGACCCTATTACTAAGACTCCGCTGTCTGTCTGTCTGTCCGTCTGTCACCAGGCTGTATCTCATGTACCGTGATAGTTAGACAGTTGACATTTTCACAGATGATGTATTTCTGTTGCCGCTATAACAATAAATATTAAAATTAAAATAAAACAAATATTAGATTAACATTAACAGCATGAGCATGATGATGACGATGAACAGCAGTAGCAGTATACGGGATAAAATTTTAGCCAGTGCGCAAACTGTAACCATGAATTCAGCATTATTATTATTATTCTAGACCCCCATTAGCGTAGAATTTTTTTGTCGATTATACAAAACAAAATCAGCAGTTCCATACATTTGACACATTACATGACCGCGTAGGTATTGCACTTTTCTATGAAACAGCGGATTTTCTTTGATAATTGACGTTTGTTTGTCTCACAAAAACTCGAGAACAGCTGGACCGATTTGGGTAATTTTGGTTAAGAAATATTTATGGAAGTCCAAGGAAGGTTTAAAAGGTGAGAAAATATATTGGCGGTACGAAGTTAGCCGGGTCAGCTAGTCATCAATACAAACTTCTTCGTTTCTGCTTAACTACGTCCATTAAAATTTCGCGGGGTACCCTGTTGCTTCCCCCTTAACTCAGTAGATCTTCTAATCTTTATAGACGTTTTTATCCCTTTCTTACAAAAGCATGTATTTCTTCTCTACTGTCCAGGTCTAGGTATGTATCTATTTCACATTAGTCACAGAGTTCACTTTTTTAAATTAGTCAGTTCCGTTTTATTTTACAGAAACTCGTAGTCAGTTTCCGTCCTGCGGTTCTTAGACTTTTCAACAAAGTCACAGTCATCTCATCTGTTATTCTTATTAAACGAAGTAGCTGAGATCACTCTAATATAAATACTACGATTTTGTATTAGTTGTGGCGTTGAATCATTGTTATTTACGTTGATGATCATTAACGCGTAGGCGAAAAATATATGGACCTATGTCAATACTTGAGGTAAACCTATTGAAACGACTCTAAATATTGAAAAAAATGTGTTATGGCTGGGCCAAATTCCAAAGCAACGCATATGGGGACATCTACCTAAGTTTTGCATCCGCCCATCTATCAAACTAATGGAAGTTATGGTATCTTATCTAATCCTATGTGATAACGTGAAAATCATGCCGGATATTGGACATTTCGACCGCGAGTTTACATTAGAGAGATGGCATGGCTTTCATACATCTGCCTAAGGGTGCAACCAGACCGCAGTCAATCGACGACGTTGTGACATAATTATGAGGTGACAGCCCACGAGGTCTGGTCGCACCCTAATACATCTCGGATGGTTCATGTCGAAGGTCTACGTGCCGATTTGCTTGACCACTTATCCAATATAATAACAGCATTAGAAACGTATACTTCAAGTATACGTTCCGGTTTCCGTGCAAATATCTTCGCTTCTTTTCACTCGTACTAGGAAACTGTAGTTTAATTGCACGCCATATTAGAATAATTAACAGGAGCGTGTATTAAGTTTAGCGACATTTTCACGAGCTACGGTTAATAGCTCACTCACATACATTATATAAATTTAATTAGCACGATGTGTTTATTGTTGAGGGACACGATTACAAAGATATTATATTTGCAATTTGCAAATGTAGTACTTACCTAAGTACTTGGTGTCATGGTATGACGGGGTGAGTTCATTCAATCATCCCTCATCCGTACAATGCTGGACAAAGGGTCTTTCCAAAGTACCAAGCTCTGTAACTCTAACATAGCCATCCCTTTTCTTGGAGTTCCTAAAGGATATATTCGCATGTTTATCATCCGGACGAAGCCGCAACAATTATTAGTGGTTAGCTACCTTGTTAAATAATAAAGTACCTAATTTTCTATTCTGGTTTAGAACTTAAATCCGAACTCCACAAAATCGATAGTCATCTATAACTTATAAAATCGATGCTCCCACGCATTTAACCAGACTTAGTATCTCTTATTTGATTGTCGAACTTACGTCCGCTGCAATTAAGTATTTCGTGGGGAAAGTGCCAATAAAATCATTCGTTTTGTTTGACTTCCAGATTGCTGATTGGGAATACTCGGTGTTACTTACATAAAAGTAATACGTAAGCAGTATTGAATAATTTACGCAAGTGTCCTGTATTTGCGTAATGTTGTCTTATCTTAGGGACAGTTATATGATTGCTATACGTCACTTTTTGTTGAATTTGCTATATTGGACCAAATCGTAGTCTTATGTCTAGTGTCTCACATAACTACTGTTTCAGAAAGGGATTTCATTTGGTACATACCTTATAGGAAGAAGACCATTGTCATTTAAAAATTGGAACCAGATGTTCAAATCAAAGTACAGACCATACGGCACATTCTGAATGGCCGTACCGAAATCGAAGTGAAAGAAGTTGCGCGGGCGCTGTTCGTGAGCCCATATCGCAGTTGCGAACCCACTTCGCGCGTGTTTACGCGCATCGGCGTCTGCGCATGTCTCTATTGTCGTTTGTATCGTGATTACTGTGCGATTTTATTTATTATTCGGTTATGTGTAATAGTACTTGTTACATCGTATTGTGATTTGTTCCGTTGATGAACCAGTGATTGAAAGTTACGACAGTTTTTCCATGTGGAGGTTTTTGTTGAAAGTTGATGGCGTTGACATCGTTGTCGTGACGATTTCTACTGTTACTTATAACTAAATATTGCTCATAATCTCTTATGATGTCATGATAACTATCACCTTGGCTCTCTAATTGACCCGCTTCTAAATTTGCCTCCATAAATAAACCTGTGTAGCAGTCTAACTATTACAGTTTCAGTTGAACGTTTCCGTTTAGTGAGACGACATTGAATTAACCGATAACTAAATACGGGCATTGTTGTCGGAAGTAAGAGTTAATCAGTAACCTCGCGAATAGCGCCTTGTATGGTGAATTAAGTATGGCGTCGTGACGCTCTTGTCACGTCTTTTACATTGATGCTAGGAAATGAGTTTGATCATGCAGTCTATCCTATCTATCAAATAGAATAGACAATAGTGTTTATTCTTACTCCAATAAATTCGTTATCTTAACTACCTTGGAGGAGAGCTCTAAATTGTATGATATATATTTTTTTTTGAAAGTGCAGTCTTGCAGACCAAAATGACGACAGTTGCCGCAGGAGACGCCTTGGGCGTCGGAAATCCCAGGCTGATTCCCGGCCACCGTAGGCGCGGGCTTGCGGACGGCGACTAATGGGTAGCTCGCTATCCGGTAAGGACCAACCCCTGGTCGACGGCGCGTTGTGTTCCACGCGCGCCTCAAAGAGATGTCAGCACCAACTGGTGCGGTCCGCAAGGGCCGATGCCTGCCAGGGCTGCGGGTTGTTCGAAAGAGATACCGTGGCCCCTGGCACACAGGCAACTGAGGGAACACGGGTGGGTTTTAGTCAGTAAAAGTCTGACACGCCGTCCTGCTCCACCCAGAGCGGGAGAAGTTATTTGATGATTCCCCAACCTCAAAAAAATAGAGTCGTCCTTGTTGTTGGCAAGGAGCGAAATCACTTATTATTCATGTTCTCTGTTTCTCTTTAAGGAGTGCCTAACCTAAGTCTCGTAGGGACGTGACTCAATTTGTGAATGCAATAGGTGAATGTGGGCTGAACAGGTCTTCTGCCCACATGGTTCCATTGACGAGTACCTCAAGTTTTCCTTCATCTAATCCAGGTTCCTATTTCTTATAACCAGGATGCATATATTTTTATTCCCTTCCTCTCTATCGAGGTCGTCTGTGTCGCATCCTCAGTTTTAGGATTCTATTTGCTTGAACAAGATTTTACAAGACTTTCCTTGCCTTGCGACTTATGTAGCCTTTATTTATTCTAGTCGGTGGTCTTACAGTGTCATTTAATTAGATCGTGATAGGTTACTTGGTTCGTACCAACGAGAGTTCGCTCCGAACTTGATTGAAATACTTTCAAGTAGGTGAATGTTATGTCGATGCATGCATTTATTTTTTCTTGAGTAGTTAGTAAATTCGTACGAAAACCCCGATGGCTTATTAGTCGAATTTGCCATATTATTTTTATAGAAAATTTAAAACGTGCAATTAGCTAATTACGTATTTCTAGAATTGTCGATTCGCCCACAAATAAATAAACTTAGTGCGAGTGGCCTATTATTCCCCCTCAACTGTTGGGTAGACTCATTTGAGTCGGAAAACAACAGAAAAGTAATTGTGTTACTTGACACTTGAAGGTTACATACAAAATAAAATAATATTTAAAGTGTGATTCGCCCGATTCAGTCGAGTAAATTCGTGCGTATCGACTAAGTCGAGCATTCATTCAAGCTTGTTATATAGTAGGTACAGTACCTACCTACAATTTGTTAAAAATCAAATATTTGTTTCAAATTAATCATCTATGCATGCAAAGCATAAAATAACAAGAAAAAGTCTAGTTGGTTTACTTAAATAAGTTCTTGTTTATTATTCATAATTATTTTATAAAACCTCCGTCAGCCCACGCAATTAATTACCTGCCTAGGAATCTGGAATACTTTGTCACAGCCCCATAATTTTAATTGCTACTTGCTAATTATGTAAGTAATTTATTATGACAGCTAATTACTGAAAAGACTACACCACCCTATTCGTCATTCTATTTAATGCTTCAGTGGAACATGAAATTAAGGCAATCGTAAGAAATAACTATAGCATTATGTGCCTACTTATTTACGTATGTAAATAGATAAATGAACGAATTATACGTAACGCATGCATATCAATATTACTCAATGTTTAATTATAAGGCCCAAGAAGCTACGACATTATTATTAGGTAGAATTAATACTAAAGTTAAGCCACATTTACACTTTCATGTTTTTTTTTTGGCATGAAGTAATGGATTCAGCCAGGTCTTAATATGTCAGCTGCTGGACATGGGTATTTCCCTGATTAAGCACCCTTCATCATCTTACGGCCATCAACTAAGTAGATCCTCACTTAAGTAATCAGCTTGATGAAACTTAAGATGACCATTTTCCAACAGTAATTTGCCAAGCGACTATGGTACTACTGTGTTAAGATCTTAAGAATTCCTTTACTTATAAAAAGTATTTTACACTATAGGTACGAAGATTTTTAATACTGCAAAATCCTTGTCTCAAGTTTGTTAAGTAAGACAGGTGTCCGGAGAGGAAAGCCATCCGTCAATCAGTTACTTAACTGCTGTAGTACTTTATTTGAATACTTTATTCTTTCTTTTCGGGATTTTGACACATTTGAAGGTCAACTTTCAAAAAGGTCTAACAATGTAACCCGATTTTTTATGCCATTCATATTAATCATTGCATTATGCCGATTTTTTCGTCCTTCAGGAACTAATTTAATACGTCTAGTAAAGTAGTAAGCACACAATCGTTCAGTTCAATTCGAATGAACGTGTTCAAACTTCAAGAGTAATACTTGATATCCAAGTTTAGTATTACAAATTTGCATAGCGCAGATAGTTCGTTGGCTTAGGTTACGTAGATCAGACAATCTATCTCGTCGTTGAAGGTTGTCCTGCCACAGACAGATCTAAGCCGTTTCGAAACATCTAGTTTGCGAGCTTACATTGTTCTCAGATTTAGAACGAATTTAACTTGTTTCACGCGTCTAAAAATAGGTTGGTTTGTCAAATTGCGAAGAGTATACCGAGAGATTAGCTAGCTACTCCAAAGAGTTGGAATAAAACTTGGTTTGAACTTGTTTAAGAAGGTTAAATGAGAGTTTCGCATGTCCGCTTATGTTGTGTAAACTACTATCTTTGTATCTACGGAACCCACATCTTCCCACTGCTAAAAGTTGTGTTCCTAATTGACCTTTTTCGCCTTATCTGGAATTAAGTCAGGCTTTCTACTCTTTGCATCATTACTTAGTCATTCTTTTCTGAAAGTCTTTCTATCGTCGTGGTAGTGTAGCTATTTTAGATATCTGCTTGATCCCCAAAAAAAGATCAAAGCGCCTTGTTCGTATCCACTAGAACCGTTAACTTCTAATGTGTATTTACATTATCTTCAATCTTCATCTTGATTGTAAATATTCTTTGTAGGTACCTTGGAAATTAAAGTTGTGAAACAGTCAAAGGACTAGCGACCTAGAAACAGTGGCTGCGTATTTTGAACCAACGTCCTTTACAAGTCATTGTCTGGTACTTAGTTGGGAATTTGTGCCAACTTTAGAGGAAAATTAGTAAACATAACATTCTGCTAGCAAGTAAGCGCTTGTAACGTTGTCCGAACATTATTCGGTCCCTCAAACTAGTGTATGACCATGTCAATATTAGGTTCAACTTGTGTTTGTTTGGTGACCCTGTTATATTCATACTTGAAGGTTTTTTCACTTGTAATATCATATGTAATTTCTATTCTATTCTTGGGTAAACTCTACTTTTGTATTCTGAAAGCTTTGTTCGTCATGATTGTCCTTGATTTCTTGAGATTTGCTCAAATTCGGTGCCGTTCTTGGAATCTGCATATACTAACTTAAGCTAAGATTTTATTAAACAGTGATAAATTAAACCAAGTTACTAGATTTTCTTGCCTCACCACTAAAGTAATCCAAATCCGTTTAACTAAAGTCTTTGTTTATCCTACAGCCCGAATTAACGCCTTTCTATGCCCGGAGTAAACATTTCCGAAAAACCCCTAATTATACAAGTTCTTTCAAATGTTTTTAGAACGCATAACTGTGATAATTAATAGAAAAACATAGCATTAACATTATTAACATTTAGTTAATAGTCATGTCTATTCTTCCGTCGACAAATCGGTGCTTGTGCTAAGCCTGCTGGGGGTCCTAGATCCATGTGTTGAATTCATGGTTTCAATTTTCCCTTTAACACTCTATATTATAATTTTTTCTCCCTTAATTACGCACGAATGTACCTACACTTCAAAGCCCAGTCCAATCGACGTCCTTCCAAGTTAAGGAGGACACTCGAAGCTCTATCTAAGTTCAAGTTTCCTATCAAACATTATACGCCTTCCTACTCAAACATAGACGCTTTCTATCAAGAAGTACTAACAAGAAACCTAATGAACAGTTGCTTCATAGCTGGATCTTCTAACTTTGATGGTTCTCGGAAAAGACAAAACAGACTACTATCTATAGAACTCATATTGTACCAGTAGATATTATTTAGCAAAGGTTTCCTAGAAATTAATTATCTATAGGTATACTGAATAATTATTTATTACTTGAGGGACTACATTTCGGTTTTACTTACTGCCTTCAGCTCTGAGAACGGGATCGCTTGGAGAATGCAGTTTGTGTGGGCTAAGACGAGGCAAGTTAGTCCCCACAACTCCCACAAGTGTCCGTCCAATCCGTCCTGGTTGGCTTTTTTGACGGACCTCATGCAAAACCTTAATTGAAAAGGGTCTATTGTAACCCGATGCCAGCTGTATCATCGTCATCACAGCCCGACTTCACCCACAGCTGGGTATAGGCCAGTCCCCACGGTCCTGTGTCAGTTTCATCCAGGTTTTGCCCTCGATGGCAACAATGTCGTCCGCCCATCTCGCCAGCTGTAACCCAGATTACAAGATTACACTGTAGTCTTTTCTTTTTTCGCGAATACTTACTAAAAACTAAAAGATAAACCTCCAAAGACATTTTATGATATCATTAGGAAGAGTTATGAGCAATTTCAGTTGGATTTTAGGTGAAATTGTACTTTAGTCAAGACGTGAAATGAATAAGTGAATTGGACTCTTGATTCTATGTAAAGCATAAAGTTAAAGAGTCGTCCGGAGAATATTCAATATGAGGATTTATTTCAAGGAGTATAAGGTTAATAAAATGGTGAGTTTTTAGACATATTGATCGGGGAATCATTATGGTGCGCTAAGCATAGGCATAATCGGCCTATAATGTTCCCACTGCTGGGATACGAGCCTTCTCGCAGTGAGAGGGAGTGTGTCGTCATCGTCCACGCGAGCTCAGTGCGGTTTGGTATGTGTCACATATCTTCGAATTTTTGGTTCTAGGACATGTCGGCTTCCTCACGATGTTTCCCTTCACCGTTTTGAGCGAAGTGATAAAGAAATAATTTACAAAGTAAAGTGACTGTCTGGATTCAAACCCAAGACCTTACAACTCCTAAGTTGCGCCTTTACCACTGGGCCACCACTGCTCCCTGCCTGCCCCATCATGGTGCGCTTGCTAACATGGAAAAATTACTTACAGTTGCACTATCTTTGGAAATTCTTATACGATCTTGGCATTGCCGCAAACTGTTTGGGTTGCCGAGACATTATAGTTTACCAACTTAAGAGGGAACAGAGCGTGCGATTCTCCGTACAAATTTATTCCCCTTTTTTCTTCCTGAATAATGCCTCTAGAGCAATTTTTCAAGGTCTGCTGTAAATACGTCCCGGTCACTTTCTTTTATTCAGTAACTTTTACCTCCGTGATTAGAAGACTACCAGACAAGTTAGAAAAGTTTTTAACATACCAAAAATGATAGGAACCTAAACATACTCTTTCTTAAAATGTTAATGTAAAAAATAAACGAACCAATTTCTTACATTTCTATGCACATCTTAGTATTATTTCAAAGGAACACGGGTGGGCTTTAGTCAGTAAAAGTCTGACACATTCTCCCAAGTCATTTGATGAATTCCCATCCAAAAAAAAAGGTGAATGTCACAAGTCATTGGCCATATTTGTAAGTCGTAACTTACTTAAACCTTGTGGTAACCCAAAAATGTTTTAACTAAATTGTTGTTGACAGCGTGTTAGTTGAACTAACTTGATAAGCGCTAATCGTATTAAACTTAGACTAAATAATATGAAGGATTTTGGACGGGACTCGGCGAATTGAGACTTAGGCGCCGTTCTATTGCCATCGCTCTTGCGATAATGCGGTGCACGGATGATGATGCGATGTGATGCGATGTGATTTCATCGTGTGATGAATCCGCTCGCGCGATAAGAAAACTTTTGCCCTATTTTGGTGCGATGCGATCACTCTCGAAATGGCTATTAACAGAGATGCACAGATTCTGCTGTCGAGCAATATTTCTTTAATTGTAAATAGTATTAAAAAAGAAAACGTCTAGACCACATAATATAGTGTATAAAAACAGAAATCAGCGCGGTTAATTTCACAATCAGTATTTCGACGTACGGAAAAAAGAAGATTTTTACTATTTTAAACGAATATTTGTATTGTCAACAGACACATTTTGGTTGCGGGAGCGCCATTAGGACATTTAGTACTGATCAGTATGTTTGATCGGACGATTGTCCGAAAAATACGATGCGTCGATGGTCGCGCGACAAAAACTAAACAATTTGGTCGCATCGCATGATCGCACGCTCTTCAGTAGGATATTCAGTAGATATCAGTATGTTTGAACGCACGGCCGCACGATCATTTTCGTCGGACGGACGCATCATCGCGCGTGCGATGGCAATAGAACGGCGCCTTAGCCCACGTTTTTTCGCACTTGATCTTCAACGCACTGCTTAGCGCTGAGAGTTGAAAATCGAACAGTGTGTTTTTTCGACAGGCTGGTATGTACTCTGTTGGATTCTCAATGCTCGGTTCAACACCGAGAGTTTAAAATCCAGTGCGTTATAAAATCCCGTCGCTATATTTTTACGTCCGTGCGGACGTCGATTAATCCGCCTAGTCTCTTCCCAACTATGTTGGGCTCGGCTTCCAGTCTAACCGGATGCAGCTGAATACCAGTATTTTACATGGAGCGACAGCCTATCTGACCTCCACAACCCAGTTACTGTGTAACACGATATCCCTTGGTAAGACTGGTTGTCAGAATTTCGGGCTTGTGACGTCCCGTAACCACAGTCAAAGATGCACGTGCTTTCCGAAGCTCGGAGGAGTCTCGGTATGTAAAGATGGTCACCCATTCACAGACCAATCCCGGCAAGCGTAGCTTAATCTGATGGATCGACCCGTGCGCCTGTTATTACTTAGCCGCGAGCCCCGCTTAAAATTCAAGATGCAAAGGTTAAATTCTCTCAGTATGCAAATATTAAGGGTTTTGCACACAGATTGTTACTGGGATAATGAGTCTCCCGGAGTTTCCACACATATTGAACTGTTCTCAGATCCTTGAAGCTCAGTACCTAAGCTTTTGTTAAGTTAGCGCAGACTGTTCTGAAAACTTCGCCGTATTTAGTTAAACAGTTCCCAGTATTTACGAACTATTCTGGTTGAGACAACCTTCTCAGTTTGTACTTATATTATTTTCCTAACCCTTTATGTTATTGTGGTTATAGGAACAAACTTGGATGGGCTTGAGTCTTGAGGAACCTTAGTGGATGTTTGCAATCGATTATTCGCTACATTATGATCTTCAAATACTTAATTTTCCATACTTTTTTTAAGACGATGATTACGTTTCACGTGTTTTTGCAAGGTTTTTGTTACTCTGATTCATCTTGATGCTAGTATCTGCCTGCGACTACGTCTGCGTGGACTATAGAATAATATATCATTTACCGGGATAAAAGTCCTTTGTGTTAATCCAGGTTATAAAGTTTCTATGTGAAAAATTTCATCCAAATTCGTTCTGCTCAGCCGTTTTGGCGTGCTTGAGCAATAAAGTTCAAACATCCAAACTTTCAGATTTATAAATATTCATTAGTAGGATAGGATACTCTAGATTAAGAAACAGATGTGTCGAAAATAATGTCAAAAAATACGAAGATACTAAGTAATTCGGTTTAACACGTGATGTCGCTTCGAATCAATTAGTTCTCGTTGATCTCATAATATAAAATACCGAGAATTCGCAACAGCGAAATGGATCATCAAAACAACTTGATTAATTTCATTTCAGTATCACGTAGCGAGGCAGTATTGTTATCACTATTTAATTAAAGCCTTTTATCTTCGTTAATTGACGAAGTCTGCTCAAATTAGTAAGTAGTGCTTCATTGGAAAATTTAATTAGATAATAACTATTTATTGTCCAGGTAATACAGTAAGTAAGCATAGGTTAACATCGAGTTGAGACGCCATATTGAGTAGGTAGCTTAAATATTACCTACAGCTAGTTACAGTAGCCCCAAACTAGATAGTCTGTATCTTGGGGCTCAGGATACGAATTCTAGAGTGGAGACTAGAGAGGTGCTTTCAGGTATGGTATGGTATGAGTGTATGTGTAAGTTTGTGTGTAAGGGTGTGTGTATTTTTGTTCCCCATAACTATACTTAGTTATACTTAGTTATCGACGACCCTGAGGTCGCTATATTAATTATTCCGAGTCATTATAACCAGTAATATGCAGCATTTTATTTTTTATAAATGCATTCGAATGAGTTAGTGTTTTTAAAATTCGCAGAGATGTCAGAGACTATTTAAATAATTTATATGGTACGTATTTCTCAGTTTAAACTTTCGGAGTCAAGGTTGTTACAAGTTAAACGGTTTTTCTTTTTAGGTTAAGTAAGCAAATTTGCGGAAAATTAAGAACGAAATGTTTAAATAAATTATTTGCTCAGTATTCTGCTATGCCAGGAATTATATATTTGTTCCACCTTTTAAATTGACAATATAAATTAACGAAAAAGTGAAAAAGTCAGGCATACAATAGGTATATGTACGTATAAATATTTTGTGTTCGCAACGTCCAAACTAAAGTTTTATAATACCAATTAATATAATTACTGGAGTTGCTGATAATCCCTACTAATATTATAAATGCGAAAGTAACTCTGTCTGTCTGTTTGTTACGCTTTCACGCCTAAACTGCTGACCCGATCGTCATGCAATTTGGCAGAGATATAGCCTGGGATATGGAGAAGAACATAGGATACTTTTTACGCGATAACTGAAATCCACGCGGGCGGAGCCGCGAGCAAAAGCTAGTTATGTATAAAGCCTATAATTATTGCGTTAAAAGCTTAGAATCATTTAATTAGTCGGAGGCATCTTCTTAAATTTAACAATAAAGACCTTTATTGCCTCCGATTGCATGAGATTGCTTATACAAGATGTAACTTAAATAGCGCACAACCTGTTAAGGGGTTATTGTGCTCATCATTATCAACAACTTTTACTATGGGACCAAACCTGAAATCGCGAAATAAAATCAGCTGTTCCATACACTTGTATTCGCATAAATCGTCAAAATGTAGGGAACAGCTGATTTTTTTTTTTACGATTTCAGGTTTGGTCCCATAGTAAAAGTTGTTGATAATGATGAGTACAATGACCCCTTAAGAGGTTGTGCGTTATTTAAGTTACACCTTGTATAGTATTCAGTCTAATAGTTATCCTTTTAAAAGTTTCTTATTTCCATCTTTTTTAATTAAAGTTCACTTTTTAGGCAATTGGATTTTTGATTTTGTAATTTTTTTTTTATTGACAAATATAAACTCATTGCAATAAGCGCAATAAATAGTTGGCAATCTCATCTAAACATATAATAAAATAGGAACAAAGTCAAACCTGTACATAAAATATTTTTGAGAAAAAAGTAACGTAATGAAGTGTTTAGAAATTTTGTCCTTGTCTGGATGTAAGTTCCGGATTGGCGCAAAATAGGCTTGACGTATTTGGATAAAATTTGGTACACAGATAGTCTATAACCTGGATTAACACATAGGGTATTTCTAATCCCGGTAGCACGATCCCTGGGATATTTTCCGACAACTACGCGGGCAAAAGCTATTTTTAATAGCATAAAACAAATAATCCTATAAGTATACATACTTCTTATTAACTTCAAATATATCTCTTGTTCCAGCGTTCCAATGGCCCGGAGTGCACTCCTCCATGCCGGCGCGCGCAGCCATCACCGCGAACCACCAGCACGCCAAAGCGAACTCTTGCGCAGCCTACTATCAACAATGATGCTTCTGGTGAGTACCTAGTAATTTAAGTTAATTTTGTCTGTTTTTCTACTATACCTAATTGATTTTTCAATGAGTTGACTGAAGAGGAAGTTATTGGGATTTTTTTTAAATGAAGTTCGGTATAACACTAAGGGCTGATTTTACCAAAGTCAGATATTTTTATCCGTAAGACAAAATTGACGTCTTACAGTTAAGTAAGTATGGAAAGACTGTCAAAAACTCTTTTTCTTTCTCAAAATAAGTCTTATTCTAGGTATAACAGTTTGGCGGAATTCGCCCTTACACAAACACAATCACAACTCAGGATTAATTCAATTTCCAATAAAACCGGTCGTTTTACATAAAATATCATGTGGATGTGAAAGTTCGGAATACGGCCAAGTATCAAGACATTTAACTTGGCTCAAAACGCCACAAAATAAAAAGGTATAACAATTTACATGTACGCGCATACATTGTGAAATACATAGCGATTAACTACTAACATGTAGACGCATTAACAGCACAATATTCACGCATTTTCACTCTGTCACCATTTGTCTCGCAGTTAATTTGGTTTCGTTTCGACAAAATGGTACTCTTGGCGCTGCACGGCGGAGTAAAGGATTTTGTAAATTATCACAGAGTTTAAAATTCTTTCGTGACAAATCGGTGCCGTGGCGGCTTTTAATGCTCACGCTTTCAGCCCCACAGAAATCATTAAGGCCTTCATTTGTTTTAATACTATAATTAGAAAATCTCGTAATTTTTTACTTTCATGTTTCTGTGGGTGTTATGGACCCTCCTGTGCTCAGTTTAGGGTTGAGATTAAACAAGGCTTTTGCTGCTCATTTGCAATAACCATTGGATTTCATGCGTGCGAAATGCAGTTTAGCGGGTTATTGCGGCGCTTAACCCTTCATTTGATTGGCAGGTTAAACTCTAATGCCGTTGATACGGTATTTGAACACTCAATAACGACACTAATGTCATATATCTGCACCCTTATTGCGTAACACACTATCAGTAACAATTTGAATAATTTTGAAGGATATTGCTTTTCTATTGATTTATAATTGTTGGATTTAATTGTGTCGAATTGTCAATAAGAAAGCTATTCCTGCGGATTCTGTGTTAAGGACCCCTCTAGTTTTATAGTACCTTATTATAATGACAGTTGTCCTATTTGGTCACAATTAATTTATCATTTCTATCTAACTGTTCTATTTAAGCCAGATGTTTCACTCACGTCTCTCACCAGGTACATACAATGACATCACAATAACAATGCGTTTCGACTTGTCAAAGATACGCCCTCAGTCTATTTTTGCGTGCTACCACCCGGCCGTGACCGCAGTCACGTTGACACGCCAAACACCCGGTCGGCACACGTAGGGTTGAAAGTTCTAAATGTCCCTTCAACCCCCTTCTAGCCCGGGACATGTTAATGTCCCACGCGCGTCCCTATATCCCGATCCTTAGGTAAATGAATCGGCCCGATTTGCAAATTTTATAATACGGAATTTGTTCCCTGAATTTAAAGTGAGGGATAAAACGAATTGTTTAAACTTTGAAATATTTAACAATAGATTGTTTAACAGTTAATGCGGATTTTCTGTTTAAGTTTTGTGAAATATCTTTTAAAACCTTTAACAATTCTTGGATATAAATTGCTGGCGCAATGCTATTTTCTGCGTCATACCTTGGACGTCAATTTACATAAAGATATAGCTCGTTATCTTCCCAGGTGAATCGGCGGCATCTGGATAAGGCAGCCCTATTGTTACCGTAATTATTGGCACTCGTCGCCTTACTTTAGCCTCGTACTCTTTGCATTAGAATTCGAACCTTACACACATGTAATCTCCTACAAATACGTTTGGTTCGTTTGTAGCTTTGCTCCTTTTTTTGGTATTGTTCGTCAAGTCGTTGAGCTCCACAAGTTCTGAGTTGAGCAGCACGATTAGTGACAAATGCGTGCACTGACAGGTCACCGACCACAGATCCACTTAATCTGTGTGGTTCTTTCCTCAAAATACCATTTCAGACAGCAAAGCAGTCTACATGGTCTTCACCTGATCTGACCAAAATTATGTCTGGGCTTTAAAAGAGACTGTGACCTTTGAGTTCTGTTCGGCCTTTCTTCTCAGAGTAGTCAGATAGGAAACGCCGACCTCATCTCGTTTTAGAAATACGATTGACGTGTAAAAGTGTTTGTGGAAACCTACTTACAGAAATATAATCATTTACCTATATATAAAATTCTCGTGTCACAATGTTAGTTACTCCTTCGAAACGGCTGAACCGATTTTGATAAAATTTCGTGTGCTTATCGGGTAGGTCTGAGAATCGGCCAACATCTATTTTTCATACCCCTAAATGTTAAGGGTGGTCCACCCCATTTTTTTTTTTATAATGCGAACTCAATATTCATAGTTAAGACAGGACAACGTCTGTCGGGTCAGCTAGTTTACCTATAATTTAATAGAAATTATCAGTCTGGTTTCTTTTCCAGCATCAAACTAGGCAGTTTGAGGAATTAGTTTGGTTATGGATTCTCAGTGTCGTGTTCGTGATTATGTGTAATTGTTGACTAAAGAAACGGTATCTCGAAAAACACATTCCGGCTCGTACTAATTAAATACCATCTTTCGCGATTATTGCCATAATTGTGTAGGCAGGCACTTACTCAGTGTCTATATATCTATTTTGCTAGTTTCTTTCAAGAAATCATCGATTCGATTTTATTTACATTATAGTCGTCCCCGTTGATCTAGTGGTCGTGAGCCCTACTGTTGAGCATGAGGTCCTAGGTTCGATTCCCAGGTCGGGCAATGTTATCGGGTTTTTCTATCTGGGATTTCTGAGTAGCAGCCCGGAGACTGGATTGTGCACGGTTGATGGCATTAGGCTCGCCCCCTATTACACGGAGACTGAATCTTACTGGCGAAATGTAGGTGTAGAGACTATAGGTACACTACCTAACCCTCTGGGAAAACAAAGCGTGATGTTATGAATGTCACATAATAGTATATTCAAAGACCGAAATTAAGATGATCTGGCGTAACGATACAATAGTTCTCGGAAAGTGTATCGTATCGTGTCACTACATATGAATTGAAATAGATTAATTGGATAGAAAACTAAACTGCGTGTCTATCAATTTCGCTTCGTTTAACGTATCAATTAGAGCCATCGATTGCCGTGAGGTGCGGTTCTTTCGCGGTTTTTTACCCTGAAGTGAAAGGGAAACTCTTGTTAAATAATATACCATTTGTAGACGTACGTTTCCAGATAGTTCAATGTACCACGTTAGCCACTATTAGACTGCATTTCCACCAGAGATATGCTATGCTATGTTGCTGTGTATGAGTTTGATATACACCAACCATATTCCTTGGACCACATAGCATAGCACTGGTGGAAACAAGGTCAAATAAGCTATGTTTTTTGTTATGAAAGAATGCGTGCTAAGTATAGATGGAGTTATTGGTGCGCGAGTGGTACCTACCTATTGGCGATGCAACGCATATCTCGAGCTGCGCATTTTCCTCGCACATCTTACTTGCTCCGCTACATAGCTTAGCATTAGTGGAAACTGTCAAATCGTTTTGTAGCTTTCATATCCTCCCTGCATAGCTGCATAGCACAACTCTGGTGGAACAGCAGCCTTAAAGAATTTCGTGTTCGTGTCGATATTTTATCCATCGGAGAAGTTCGTGTAGTAAATTTATTATTCAAATGAGCTCAATTTATAGGCCACAGGTAGAGCTAGCGAGTTGACGTGTAGCCTAGCTCCGAGCCTGACATTGTACGTGTGAGCCACCTCACCATGAATTATTTAAGAGCAGTGGAGCTGGAATATTATGATCGTGGCCCCTAGACGCCCAGCCTTATGGAGCAAGGTTGTTTGTCTTAGAACGATCGTTTCAAGTTTATGCATTAGTTTTCAACGGGAACAAGAGCTAAGACGTCGCTAAGTACGTTCCGGGGGAGTAAGTAATGTTTCATTAAGTAAACATTGTCCCAGAAGTGCTTCGCTTCATCGTATACATCGATCTTGGTCCCCGATGTGAACAAATTGAATTAACTATGCCGCTAGGAATATATCTAGAACGTTAGAGCTATTTAGTTTTCCAAATATGGAATTACCAGAAATCTACATATTGCCTTGACACAAAATAGGAACTGAGTTTGTTTGATAATCTCAGTCTGGGTAAACCTATTTCTACCGACGACGATTTTGGAGATATAAAGGGTACAAACTGTGGGAGAACTTTGAAATAAAGGACCTTGATACTAATCAAAGATGTTCTAAAGTAGGAAAGCCATCTTCGCAAAACGCTTACTGAGTCTCTTCACTAATTAGAATGAGACAAAAGTTATAGCATTTTTACAGCGCGCAGCGGCAGTCAAAAGTAACTGAACATTTTTGCCACGGAAGCATTTCAAACAGAGTAGGTAATATAAAATGGATATATTTTCGCCATAAAATATGTCCGCCGAGTGTCCTTTTACGAGTATAATTTAATAGCAGTCCTGAGGCATAACGTGGTCTGGATGTATCATGATATTAAATATAATTAGCTTCGGCTTTATAGAAAGGGAGGCGTGTTTGACAGGTCTAACCTGATGTATGGGATCAGGCCTTTTACCGAAAATAAGCTAATTGATAAGAAAGCTAGTTGCCCATGCCAAACCGTACCTATGGAAGAGATCGGGCAAGAAACTCGGACACTCTTTTTAATCAAGTTTTCATTAAATCTCGCATTTATATGACGAGAAAACATAGGTATATTATTCGTTCAGCAAAAGAAAGCTTCAAACTGTAAAGCCAAAAAAAACTTTTTCCAAAAAAAAAAACAACCGACTTCCAAAAAAACACTATAAAGTGAAAAATAACTTTAATTTCGGAAGTCATTACGAAAAAGTTTTTATTTTTCACTTTTTAGTGGTTCACATGTGCTTACCTCTTCACAGCATACCGGCGTGATGTTATGTTATGAACTGGTGTAAGCAATAGACAGACAAGATTTCAGCAATCCCAGTCCATTTGCTATCATTTATTGAGGAGTTCCGTTGCCTATCTCCAAAGTTCTTCATCAAATCTTCACCAAATTGAAATGAGACCACTACGAGAAAGTACTCTTCTAAAAAATACCTAAATCGATTTGTGTGCCTATAAAATTTGAAGAGTTCTCTCTATTTCTCCAGGATCCCATCATCAGATCCTGACTTGATGATCATGGGACCACCTGGGAAGTATACCCTTTCAAACAAAAAAAAACCAAATCCAAATCGGTCCAGCCATCTTCGAGTAATCGGGAAACATACATTCCGACGAATTGATAACCTCCTCCTTTTTGAAGTCGGTTAAAAAAAAGTAACAACCTCTCTCAACTAGTGAGTGAGGTACAGATATTTCATGCGTGTGTGATGCATCCAATTCTGAGGTCATTACAGGATGGTAACAGAAACGGGACAAGGCTACGGCCCTCGATTGAAACAATGAGAATTAAAAAGGAAGAAACATGAAAGGGTAATAACAATTACGATATTGTTGTTTTCTATTAAAATCTTGTTATGTGGGATGATAAAAAGCTATCCATGAACCATAAAGTAGTAAAGAGATGGTCCTTGGCTTGGTAAGGGAGCATCCATTAGTTAAGTGAGGCTATTTTGGCTATTTTTTGACACCCACCCCCGCTCTGGTGAGATGTCGTGAGATTTGGCTAACCCTCCCCATAATCTCACGTGAGATATTTCAAAATACGTATTTTTACCATTTAGTATAAAAACGTTATCTGTGCTTATTTGCGTTGGATTCATGCATTGCCATATTAGCGGAAAAACATGTTTTACTTAATTTAACCCGGTTTTCTCGTAATTTTACGTTGTTTCTTTTTGGGAAAAAAACATATTACGTGATATTTGCCGAGACACCCCACGTTAGATTGGGAAAGTTTCGACTTAACCCCCCCCCCCCCCCCCCTAAACGCCTCACGTTATTAATGGACGCCCCCGTAAGCATTATGCCATTTAAGTGCTAGTTAAGAGAAAAACACTAATCCATTTTGGAAAGTAGACTCATAAAACGTCTCTCATAAAGGTATACCTTTCAACCCACACCCGGCTAGCAAAATGCCATCTGTTTTAAAAATTTCAGCTCTAGCTAGCATAAAACACGAGCAGTTAACTACACTGCGGGACACGTTAAAACTGAAAACACGTAGAATACCGTACCAGCCAGCGATTTTACGTATTTTAACTCTATTGTTTATTGTATACCGTGATAGCTGGAGGTGTAGCAAAATTAATGCACGTAAAACCCGAGCACGAGCTGGTCAGGCGTTGAAAGCGGGCCAAGGTCGGGACCTTACCTGACTGGTCCTTGATAATAGAATGGTGCATACGATACGGAACAAAATAAACTTTTAGCTGAGGGACTGTCGTGTTTTTTGTAGGGTCAGCAGACTTCTATCGATTGACTGATGGTTTCAGATAGCTGTTATGAAATTAAATGTTTATTTGTTGTAGTAGATCTTTTATGACACTTTTACACGTCAATATTGTAGTTGGCGTCGGCATTTCCTAGCTGACTAGGCCCTGAGACTAAATACCGAAACAAACTCGGAGGTATCTTTTAAAGTTCAAAAATTATATTATTAGGACCATGTCTGGAAGGTCCTGTTGAAGGAAGAGCCATTGTCGATTTCAGCTGACCCAATAGTAGGCATGCATGCATCACGCATCATGTAGCTCAACCGTCTTTTAGGGATCCGTCATGAGACGCTACCTGCAGGCTTAGCACGAGCACCGATTTGTCGACGGAAGAATAGACATGACTATTAACTAAATGATGTACAATAGGAGAAGATAGCTGTGTTTTTCTATTAATTATCACAGTTATGCGTTCTAAACGAATCATGGTTTTGTAGATAATCGTATATACAGTGTGGTCGTCGAATAGAAAGTTTGTTGTCAGCGTGATTTTGACAGTTTGGGAAGAAATATTCTTCTGAAATAGTCTACATCTACAAGGACCTAGACAAAGATCGTTAGAAACGAAAGATAAAATGACAGATTGTAGAAGGATATCTACGGTGCGATGTCAAACATGGAGAAACGAAATGTCACTTTTGTATTGAAAAAGCACTGTCTGTTTTTCGAAGAAATAGAAAGCGTCATGCTAATCCTGCAGATCTGTAGAACATTTGCGTAGGTCACATACAAAATACTCAATACCGCCATTAGCTGAAGCATTATGATGGGCACTTCAGGATGCAAAAGACAGCCATAAAAATGATTTTCCATGTGAAATCAACTACGATATTGGTAATCTCACTTTTTGAAAATAATGTGACTTATCAATGACATCAATACCTATGTTTATCAATGCCTTGCATATTCATTTTGCCATCCACTGCAATGATAAATTCGAAACATCGACTGTATTAGAAGCCTTGTCCTGCCTTATGTCCAGCTGTCAACGTTGACACACAGATGCGATGTAGATACAAGGTTCAGTCCGGGGGGTGCTGTCAAAATCTACGCTGACATGTGTATTAGATACAACAGGTAACTCTTTGCCCTTTAAACTGGGCCAAGGACTTACCCGTCCTCCACACGACTGCATACGTAATAGAATAAACGTTAACCGCGAGGATAATGTTTGTGGATTATTATGAGTTTAATTTTCATTTAGAAGCTCATTTCATATAATCCGGTCAGGGTCGGTTTATACTGCAAGGTTTGGAACCTGCTCGTTATATCTTCAGGATTGAGAACGAAAGGTGTATGATGGGACTAATATTGAAATCTATCGCAATGGGAGACTGACTGATGATCCTGGATTTCAAAATTTTAGCATTGCCACTAAACGTGGCAATGCTAAAATTTTCACCTTAATTCTAAGCATGAACATTCTAATATTTTTGCTATATTCCAATTCATAAGCTTTGTCTATCCTTTCTATGAAAAGTTGGCTTCACTTTAATCCTATAAATCAACGTTATTCACTTCTCAATTTCTCTAACTCCAATATCCACATAGTACGTGGGTGGATAAAGGTTGTTGGTGAGACAAACTGTTTATGAGCACCTACGCCTGACATTTACCGGAAAGATCTGTTAAGCTCAGTCGCTACAACAGCGGGTGGTTTCGTTACGCCTTTAATCGGTGTTTGTATTGCCTCATTAATAAAGGGTTCTAAAGTTCAAAGGTATTAAAAAAATCTGCATGATGCTTCCAAAGTTTTTGACTTATGTATACAACGTGTAACGGAAAGGGTATATTTATACATACCAAGGCCACGGCTTCTTTAGATGGTATCAAACGATATTGATAGGGTTTTTTAATCCTATCTCTACATGTTCGGAAGTTATGAGAATTTTTAATAAATTGATACCAGAAACCGAGCTTTTCAAATTGAAATAAACACATCACTCGGAAGAGATTTATCGTAATATTGACACGTGGAAAGTTATTGACATACGTAGTGCGGTGACACGTATGTTATGATTTGAATTTAAGAAACCTGAAACCGAAAATTTGGTATCAATTCTTAGAGTATTTTATTTTGAGCTGAAACTATGTATAGTGATTCTATACCAGCTGTTAACTTTCGTGATTAAGGATAGCAATAGGGTTTCTGGTACACTCTGTATAAGCTTTTTAAGATTATTTGATGAGATTAATTTCACTCATCTGGGAAATTATAAAATGTTCTATTACATTTCAAATTGGGTACTTTCTTTTTTCAGAATGTATTCTGTATAGATAATAATTATAACGTTTGCTTTTTATATTTGCGAAGAAGAATTTGGTTAAATTCTGATGAAATAGTGGTTTTTTAGTTAGCTTTAGAACTTAGAGTATGTTGATGGTATAAAAACTTCGTGCCACTATTGTTTACTTAGCAAGTCAAGGTCATGTGAATTTTTGTGGGGTAGGGTTAGGTACCACAACTAAAAATTTAAAAAATCAAAAGTTTATTTAAAAAAAAAAACAGCAACCGACTTCCAAAAGAACACTACAAACCAAAAAAATTTTAACTTCGGAAATAACTTCGGAAGTCGGTGGCAAAAAAAAAATTAAGATACAAAACCAAAGACGACTTCTGAAATTAAAGTAATTTCCACTTTGTAGTGTTTTTTTTTGCAAGTCGGTTGACTTTTTTATAAAAACGTTTCTACTAGTATGTAGTAGTTGTTTTCAAGTAGCGTGACAACTAACAGTGAGCGATGTTAGTGAATGTTAACACGTAATAATTCAGTGTTTAGTCCTCTTGAAACATTTATTTCTCATAACAGACTTATTGGTAAGAACTCAAGCGAGAAACGTTAATACTTACACGAAGTTTTTTGTTATGAAGAAGCTACTGTATACGTATATAATTCAAAATGTGATAAGGATATCCAGATATTATACTTTTATGAAGACGGTTAATGTGCCCCACGACTGCTCTCGTCGGAAAGTTATTAATTCTCCAAGAAAGCACATGTAATATTCAGTAAATTAGAATTTCCTTCTCTGAATTGGAAAGAGTTCTGAAGAAATGTACTTAAAAGCGACAATTGTATAATCTTTGACATTTATGTCAACTGATATGTTTGACATGACAATATTAGGTCTTTACCTATGAAATTGCCGTTTTGCAGTACTGGCCATTTCAAATCAAAATAATTTTTGTTTGGGTAAGAATTCTAATTTCAAATTAATTTTATTTTAAAAACATGGATTTTTTTTTCCAAAAGTAGTCATTTGTTTATTGATTAGTGTTACATTTTCATCGCATTTCAATCTTTTTCGTCATCATGGATACGTTAAAAATTCGAGTAATTATGGAATATGAGTACCGTCGTGGCAGCAACGCGGCACAAGCGGCACGCAACATCAACGACGTTTACGGAGCTAACACTACAAACCAACGCACCACCTGTTATTGGTTTGCTCGCTTCCGTTCTGGAAATTTCGACCTGAAAAATGAACCTCGCGGTCGTCCGAAGACTTTGGTCGACAATGACGAATTAAAGGCGATTGTGGAAGCTGATGATACACAATCTACGGCTGAATTAGCAGCAGCTTTCGACGTTAGCGTCAAAACAATATTGGTCCATTTGCGTCAAATTGGCAAGGTAAAAAAGCTTGACAAATGGGTGCCCCACGAACTCAATGATCGTCAGCGCGAAGTACGCGTCGAGACGTGCCTTGCACTGCTCAACAGACACACAAATGAAGGAATTTTGAACCGCATTGTTACCTGCGATGAAAAATGGATTCTGTTTGATAACCGCAAGCGCTCAGCAAGTTGGTTGGATCCTGGTTCAGCACCTAAACAATGCCCTAAACGAAAACTTACCCCTAGAAAAGTGATGGTCACTGTTTGGTGGTCTAGCGCCGGTGTGATTCATCACAGCTTCTTACCAAACGGGGTGAGCATTACTGCAGATGTGTACTGTGAAGAACTGAACACAATGATGGAGAAGCTGGCACATCTCCAACCAGCATTGGTCAATCGCTCGTCTCCGCTGCTCCTGCACGACAACGCGCGACCTCATACTGCACAGCAGACGGTCTCCAAGTTGCAAGAACTGGGGTTGGAAGCTCTCCGTCATCCGCCCTACTCACCAGACCTTGCGCCTACAGACTACTACTTTTTCCAGAATTTGGATAACTTCTTGGCGGGAAAAAAATTCAATACCCGAGAGGCAGTACAAAATGCCTTTGAAGAATTTGTTGCCTCCCGTCCAGCTGATTTCTTTAAGAAGGGCATCAATAAACTGCCACTGCGATGGCAAAGATGCATTGATTGCATGGGTGATTACTTCGATTAATACAAATAAAAAATACATGAAAAAAATTCGTTTAAATTTTTTCATACAAAACGGCAATTTCATAGGTAAAGACCTATTATTTCACTAAAATTAGGGAAGAAATTACTGGACGATTAAGGCTGGAACATTCCTTTCCAGAAACACACGCCATGTTCTCCTTACGGTAACAAATTAAAAAGTTATTTTAGCAACACGAATTAAGTTTATCACTACGATCTATTATTATTATTATTTATACAGCCTGACCTGCAAATTGTAAAAAGCGTAAAAATATATAATTACGCGAGTTACTCCGGCGCTTCCCCCTTAAGCACCTGCTCTATACCACCGCGATAGAGTACAGGTAATATTAGCAACAAGTATACCCTGTCCATAATAGAATATTAAAGTTCCGAGTACACCTTGGCTTCGAGGTATTAACTTAAGTACTATACAAACTTCACTTCCTATAGGAAACTGGTACAGGTTTAGCCTGCACCGTTGTGCAAGTTTGTAAGTCTAGACTGTGCTGTTTCCTTACATTATAGTGTACTTGACTTTTTTAAGTAGGATATCTGCTATACTTGGGGGAGGCGTTTGCCCAGCAGCAGGCTTAGCATGACAGTTTCTATTTCTTCTCTAACGTAGAATAGAAATTGCTTCTCTACATTTCTCGGTACAAAACTGTCAATTGTCTACACGGAAACGTCATTTTTGTGTACTCTTCCGACGACAAAACGCTTTTCTACAGTTCTCGTGCTAAGTCTGCAGTAGCACAGTATTATAGGGATAACAAAACAAAAAATGCTATAGTCTAGAAGACCATCGTGCAAGGGAAATGAAACACGTGCGGGTGAATCGACACTTTTGAATAGCATATCTCATACCTGTAAAGCATCGCAAAATCAGTCTATAATGTCCCCACAGCTGGGACACAGGCCTCCTCTCACTGAGAGAGAGCGGGCCGTAATCCACCACGCGGGCTCAGTAAGGGTTGGTGGATGTCATATGTCTTCGAATTTTCGGTTCTAGGACATACCCGTTTCCCCACTGCTCTTACATAACCCTTGTCCCTAAGTCGATCCATATTAAAGACCTCAGAATTGTTTATTTTCTAAACAGAAAAAACTAAAAACTTACATCTTACTCCAACATTCCTTTCCCCAGAAAATCTATTCACCACAACTGAAAGCCTCCCAAAGGTGTCCCTATCCGAGCGTCAAAAGATCAACCTGATCGTAACTGACGGATATTACTTCCTACGGATTACGAGCCGTAGATCGGGCGGTCCAATCCTGGATTTTGGCTGTCAGAAATACGCTTCAGTAGGCCCGAAGCGATTTCGTGATAGTATTTGCAATATGTGCATAAGCAAGCACTGTAAACGGTATAATAGCAAAATGTTCTTCCGTTCCGTGAATTCGCATAGTTCCTTTTTGAATTTAAAATAAAATTCATTTAATTAAGGCACAACGCGTATTACAAAAAAAATAAAATTCACAATGCTGCAACAGAATACTCGTAGAATAAAATGTCAGTCATAGTCATAGAATAAAAATAAAAAGTCACATTATTGGAATAAAATAAAATGTCAAAAAGGGTCACAGAATTAAAATGAAAAATAATAAAATTGCACAAATTATAAACAATACAATACAAGCAAGTCATTTAAAATCTTTGTTGGTGTTGTTTGTGTAAAATTGTCCGATCATTCGTAATGTAAACTTTGTATATTTTCTCTGAATTTTCCTTTATTGTTTGTACCAAAGTTTTTCTTCAAGGATATTTTTTTAATCATGTCTCGATAAGGTGGCTTCTGCCTTTGTCTTCTACTTTTAAGACCTCACATTTTCTATGGTTCTTATATAATACTGCCCTCACATATGTAAATAGAAGTTCCAGTGAAGCTAAATTCCAACCGATTTCACAGCGAATAAGCTTTGGATAGGGTTGCCTAAAGCTAGCTTGGAATGTTCTGTTATTTTACGAGTGTGGGAGTCCGAATTGGATAGGGTTAAAGCAAAAGGCATGCAAAATAGGCTTTGCTATATGAAGAGCATCGCTTGCCTTTGTATCTCAAAGAGATGACCGTGGGCGTAGTAATAAAGTTACATTTTGAGTTAGAATATAAAAGCTACTACTGTATTTTTAGCGCCTATTTAGTATTCTTGTGTTTAATTCGAAGGAGCATGTATTAAGTTAAACTTAATTTTCGACTTCAAAGTAGCCTTTGATCTGAGTCTAATGTATTTTTCTGGAATGATATTAGACTAGCTTTTGCCCGCTGCTCCGCCCGCGTGGTTTTCGGTTATCGCGTAAAAAAATTATGTCCTCCATATCCCAGGCTATATCTCTGCTAAATTTTATGACGATCGGTACAGTAGTTTAGGCGTGAAAGCGTAACAGACAGACAGACAGAGTTACTTTCGCATTTATAATATTAGTAGGATTAGCAGCCCTATGTAACCACAAGGCCGACAAGGTCGTTATGCCCTTTTATGTTTATAGATCAGAAAGTCAACTGTTCGTGAATCATTCGAGCCGAAACTTTATAGTTACGAGTACATCTAGCTACGTGTGCGTGTGTGTTTAGGAAATGGGACCTATGATTTATACTCCATCGTGGTCTGACCTAGCTATTATGAATCATAGTACGATCAGCTACCTACTTAGTGTTGGTTATGACTTATGACCCTTTAGAGGTAAGCATTCATCACAGAAAGGTCAAAATAAGGGAGTGTTTTGTTTTGTTCTAATAAAAAACGGCGACATGATGCACTGTCTTGTTTCTTCGATACTAATTTTAGAAGTAGTTTGGTGCAAGCCGGACTTAAAATATCAAGTGTCTTCACGTGGGGCTTAAAATTTTAACATGAGCGTCTAAAAATAGGCTTTGTAAAGCCGATACTTTTTTGGTTTTGTGTGAAATATGTGCCTATATGTTCTATGAAACACTTGCCTTCTATGTATTAAGTGATCTTGATATTTAGGGACCTATAAGTTATTCACACGCGAAAGTTAGATTTGTTACAATACTAAGGTCATATTTTAACAGATTATTTGATTCCCTAACCGTTATTTTAGGCATAGATCAAGCAAGATAGCCCTAAAAACGTGTGTTTTAGTTAATTTCTCTTTCGAT
This sequence comes from Antitype chi, assembly GCA_947359405.1. NCBI lineage: Eukaryota > Metazoa > Arthropoda > Insecta > Lepidoptera > Noctuidae > Antitype > Antitype chi. Next base: position 6,049,053 of record OX375823.1, read on the forward strand.
TTAACAGATGAAATGGCGGAAAAATGTCACGACGATTCTATACAAAATTACATTTGAAATAATTTATTTTATTATTCTTTCTTTCAAAATACAATTACATCACGTAGACAAACAATATTTTGTCGAAATTCAGAATGGCCCATGGGAATTATATTTCGTTTCAATTACGCTGTATTTACAGAAATGTATTTTCTTCGTAAACTTTTAGGAGGATTTTATTTTCATTATTTTTCTGTTGCTTGAAAAAGAATGAACAATGCATGAAAATGACTGTTTTCCCCGAAGAGTTAAGTAGATATACTGTTTTAAATTTTTCCCTACTGACTTATTCTAAACAAAAAAGGAGGGGGGGGCGAGCGTGTTGCCTAGTTTTTTAAGTTGCTCCATATTGCATGGCATTGTGTGGCCGTATCTCTGGCAACAGATTGCTACATGTTGCCATTGCTCTACATTGCTGGATGTAGTCGTGACGTCATAGTTGACGAGAATTTACCAGGATGGAGCAATTTTAGTGGCTCGTGTAAGCGCACCTTAAGGTGGAAGCGCCAGGGTACCCCGCGAAATTCAAATTTTGTTACGTTTTTTGCAATTTGCAGGTCAGTATCAGGTTGTATGGTGATCTAAATATGATTCGCGACCGTATCAAATAAGGCTTTTCAGAATCATAATCATTAGAATCAGCAATACAACTTCATAAGTTAGAATTGCCCTTAAATGTCATAATTTCATGAAATAGTCATTCTTTAGAGTAATATGAACTTATAGAGATGTATTGCTGATTCTAATGATTATGATTCTGTAAAGCCATATTTGATATGGTCGCGAATCATATTTAGATCACCATACAACCTGACAGTGACCTGGAAATTGCAAAAAACGTAACAAAATTTAAATTTCGCGGGCTACCTTGGCGCTTCTACCTTAAAGCGTAGTCACGAACATTACCGATGCCACCGGAACTCAACCGAAAGCATCTGGCATTTATACTGAACTGGGCCTTTTTAGCGCAGCCGTGAGGCACACTTTGACGCACTTTACGCTTTTTGTTGGTTTTTTATTTTTATTATTTTGCTGTATATTGTGTGTCTTTTCAGTCTGTGCTAAATAAATGTAGTTTCTTTCTTGTTTCTTTCTTTTCAATGAAGAGCTTGGCCTACTAGTCGGCCATGTTACAGCCGACTAGTCGCCTAGTCGGCAAAAGTCATAGTCGGCCCATCTCTACAAAAAACCCATATCACTGCCTAAACCGACCAACTGGCGGATCTTAATCGACATTCACACGAACTTAATAAAACCGCTACGGGTTTTTTTCGGATTTTCAACGCACCGCTTAGCGCCGAGAGTTGAAAATCGAACATTAAAACACACTGTTCGATCTTCGACGCGCTGAGATTCACTTGCTGCATTTTCAATGCTCGGTTCAATACCAAGGGTTGAAAATTTAGTGCACGAAAAAAATCAGCCGCGATTTTATTACGTCTGTGTGAATGTTAAACTAAGGACTAAGGCACAAATTGCGAAACGACTTAGTTCAGCAACAGACTACAATAATCGAATAACTGAAATAATACATTTTTCCATCATGAATCGGGTCTAAAACTACACCCAAGCTCGCTACCCGCGTCTGCGATTAAATAAACGAGTAGACACATCAACATAGCTTTTAAAATACAAATGTTTATTGTATGAATGAATGCATAATTTTAAACGCACGTGTTAAACTTTTAACACACGTCTGTCATTTGAAAGTTGATCCTGAATAATATGCTACAATTATAGAATTCATCTAAAAGTTTAATATGTCTGCAGAGGTAGTCTGTAGGTTGCTCGAATTATGGAAACTTTTCCATCATAGGAGGTGGAATAAGAGAATATTTACATAGTAATGTGTGCTTTAAAATTCATCACAAAAACAGCGGGATTTGAGAAGATTGTGGGTAAGTAATAACAGCCGCACGGGTCGATTGATCAGGTTAAGGGGAACCTAGTCGCGGGCTCGAACTCACTGGTGGGCCTGGCTAAAAATCACGCTGTCTCACCAGGCTTCGTGTCCAACAGAGATAGTATCAGTGATAGCAGTTAGACGCTAGTCTACACGCACAACGTTATTGAGTGAGATGCAGGATCATTTATAGTAAAAAAATCGCGAAAAAATTAATAAAAGTCCTTTGGAAGATCGGGTTTTATGAAAAAGCCAATGCATAAATCAATGACCAATAAAGTTTATTGAACTTCTAGATAATTGAACTTTGTCGGTACCGACTTGGCTTTGGAGATTTTACACTTCTTTTATTACCTAAATACGCCCAAAGTTAAGTAAAATTAGCAAGAAAAACGAATTTTTGTTGGCTCCTAACTTTTTAATGCGTTTTTATTTTAGTATTCTGTTTCCGTACAGACAATATTTATAATGAGACAAAGCGATATCATAATTTACTTTGGATGTGCCATGTCAGACATTGGAGTAAAACACTCCCGAAGTTTGTATGCAAAAAATGTAGACTAGGTTCACCTTAAGCTACGCTTGCCGCGGTTGGTCCGTGGATAGGTGACCATCTTTAGATACCAACACCCGTCCGTCGGCTGTCATTCGTGGATCTTTGACAGTCGTTACAGATCATCATAAGCCCGAAAGTCTGACAACCAGTCTTACCCAGTATCTAACTGGGTTGTGGAGGTCAGATAGGCAGTCGCTCTGTGTAAAATAATGGCATTCAGCTGCATCCGATTAGACTGGAAGCTGACCCCAATATAGTTGGGAAAAGGCTAAGCAGATGACAGTCATGTTTATTTAATTATTAATTATAAATATAATCACAATAACGCCCCGTGCGCTTAGCTTCAGGCAAAAGTTTACTGAAGTACCGTTTGTCCCCATGTACCTTAACCTTTGTCTTTAACACTCACGTACAAATACATTATTTCCATTCCGATGTTTTGTGTTTGGCATTTGTACGTTTTCTACGTCGGTAACAGACATCCTTTTATTCAAACTATGAACCTGGACCAACTGAAACCGAACAATCGAAAAGTTACACCGAATACAAGTTATTGATGTTGTTTTGTTTTGTAATAAAGCTCACATAACTATGTTCTAATTTAGCTGTGTTGAAAAAGCATTAAAAAGCCACTTCGTCTATCTATCTCTTTCGGTTTTCTTGCATCCACCTGTTAACACTAATTTACATAGGTCGTTGACATGCGATCTTGAACCACAACTTAAACGAGTCTAGAATATCACGTCTGCTTTTTTCTCCATTTCTCTGCTTGGGAGGTTGGTTTTATTTTAGTTATCATTTACGAGAGTATTGTACCATCGACATAATATTATGTTCGGGTAGACAGGCGCGTGCGCGGGCGCAGGTCAGTCGACGCGGTTCGTTTGTTGCGCGCGCTTATCTGATCCATTCTGATCGATGGTTGGATCAAGACGTGTTTAGTGTGTGAGATAATTGCAGCATGTGAAGCGAGACATTCTTGTGTTTCTAATTATGTTTTATTAGTTAGAAAAATATTTTAGTAAAAATCATTGACAAAGAGTTGAAACATTTATTATTTTTTGTCAAAATAGTTTTAAAAAAAATTGACAATCATTAATCATTATCGTGTCGAACTTTGTTAAAAACAAACACTTATTGAATCGTGTAATTTCGCCGGTTATTTGGATCTCGACTCCCGCGCATGTGCCAAGCGGCCGAGGCGCATTTCTTTAGTGTCGACCGATGACACCGTGTCGTGCGTCTACCCCACACTCTGTTTTATACTTTTTGTCTAAAATACAAAGACTTACCTTCAGTCGCCTATAGATAGTTTGAAAGTGATCTTTTCCGTCTGTTCGCTCCGCGTTTTGTTTGTCAACAAGATGGAAATGTTACTGGTGCAAGATGGTCCTATTGTGATATCCTGGATTGTTTTCCTACTCCTCATCTGTCGGTGTTACTACCAGATACGCACGATCAAAGTTACAGGTAAGTGTTTCTGTTTTATTCTGTGAAAGTAATCGGGTTTTCACGTGTCACTGTGACTCACTTAAACAACGGAAACATTGTTTTTCTTTGAAAACATGATCGATGGTCACTTGGTAGAAGTAATAACGTGTAAAGTAGTGTTTTTAATTAAGAATATAACGTTTTCTTTGAAAGGCAATTACATTAACAAGCAAGGAATTAAAGTAGTTTTCAGTTGAAAGAAGAATTTACATAAATAAATTTATAAGTTCTTGGATTCTGATTACTTTAGTTTAGCATTTTCATCATGAAAGGTGAAATACTTAAAAATATTTTGAACAAGTGGGTAGGTTAATAATGTAGATACCTAATACAGTTCGTTACTTCATTACGTCTATAAATGATGAATTTAAAAGTACATAATTAATGAGTGACTTAATAACTGATTTCTACGTAAACACTTCTAAGTTTAAACAATAAATTAAAATAAACTACATTAATTAGTGAATTGTTAAATATTTAAATAAAGACGCTAAACAAATTTCAAACTTATCTAAGTAATTATATTCTAGTTTCTGTACAAGTTTTAAAGATTAAACTTAAATTAACATAAACGGCATCCATTATACCGTAATCCATCCCTGTGACATTTTCAACCAACTGTGCTGCCATCTATCACGGCTTAACACCAAAACAAGTTTGACAGTTGCTTCTTTTTATGTGCCCGTATTTTCGTCATTCGTGGATTTCTTTGGGAATAAATATTATGTCTCTCATTTTACTGACCATTTCTGTCCATCTCAAGTAGGTATTTCTGGCAGAATTTGCTTTGAGCGAAAATACCGTTTATTAACAAAGGGAACAGAAAAATAAAATATTAGATTTCACATAAACCTACATGGGCACTTATGAAACGTCAGAAGCTAGGTGCGTGGTTCCAATTGGTAAGAAACTCCACGGTTACTCTTGTTAAAATAATTGGGTTTTTACAATGTTTTAATAGGTTTGGGATAAGTCGTATTATTGTAAATAGTCTAACTAAACAAATAACAAAGTAACAACGTGGTTACGACAACTTTTTACACGCTTTATATTAGCTTCACTTGTATGTTTGTTTGTATGTTTGTATGAAACCGACTCCTTTGAGCGCGATTTTGACCCACTTTAAACGGTCAGATTTCATTGAAACTTTGTAAACTTCTCGAGGACCGATGACAATTCAATAATTTAAAAAAAATTAGAAAATAAGAACACGTTTTTGTAGTTAACAGAACTAAAAAATAGAAAATAAATACCTAATAGTTTAAAAAACTAAAATACACGCTTTAAAAACCAAACTAAAAAAGGAGAAAATATTTTAATTCAATTAAAAAGCGTGGGGTGCTTTTTGAGGTATTTTTATAATCAATTAATGTCAAGCACCCCACGCTTTTTAATTGAATTAAATTATTTTCTCCTTTTTTAGTTTGGTTTTTAAAGCGTGTTTTTTTAGTTTTTTAAACTATTATTTTAATAGACCTACTTGGTATAATCCCCCTTAAAATATAACAAATTAAGTAATGATTAGCGTCACTTTAACCGTACATTTTGGCGTTTAAACATGTCTTAACTTTAAGCAACATTTATAAATAAGGGAGATAGTACCTACAATTCTCTCGATTAATTATTCAGCACATGATCAATACAAGCGTCCGAATCAATCGTATTCAAATTAAAGTTCGCCCCACCAACTAAACAAGAAAGGAATATCAATTTGAGACCAATCGATTGATTCGAATGTAGCATCGGATGTTAATTGAATGTGGCGTAATTGCGTGTCAACTGGTCGACACAGGAAAAGCGGGCTAAACAGCTATCGATTTATCGTTAGAGCACGAGTTACTAAGTTACATGACTAAGTTACGTAAACAATTATTATCAGTTATGTTCTGAAAATGAGCAGGGGCTCGCGGCTAGGTTTAAGTTAAAGCTACGCTCGTGGATGGATGACCATTCATTACATATCGAGACGTCTCGGAAAGCACGTTAAGCCGTTGGTCCTGCTGTCATTCGTAGATCTTTGACAGGCTTTACGGGTAGTCAGAAGTTCAGGAGACCGATTCCCGTAATTTAAAACGTTTAAAATCTAGTCTCAAATCTCATCTGATTTCAGCAAAAAGTCAATGTCAAAAACTTTTCAAAAATGTAGGGGAAATTAGGGGTAGTGTTGATAGATTGAGACTAATGTCAGACTGTGTACGTTAATTACGGGAATTTACCCTCTGAAGTCTGATAACCAGTTTTATTAAGGAGTGTATCGTGTTATCCAGTAACTGGGTTGTGGAGGTCAAATAGGCGGTCGCTCCTGGTATTAAGCTGAATCTGGGTAGACTGGACCGCAACATAGCTGGGAAAAGGCTAGGTACATTGATAGAGATCCGCCGACAAATTCGTCTAGTGGAGCTCCACTACGAGCACGTAGCTACGTGCTCGCTTAGGATTTCGAATATCGTTAGGTACTATTCGTTACCAATTGAAATCGATACATCTGTGTTTGTTTTACGCAAATGTCCGAGGTGAGGTACACAGAAAAAATTGTTTTAGTAGTTTAGCAGGCACCTTTTTTTTCGACTAGTTTTATTTGGACTCGATAGGCAGTGTAGGTATTTTATTGCATGTTCTAACGCTTAATGGGTACCTAAGCGATGTAGTCTAACACTCTTCCATAAAAAAGTTGTAAAAAGAGGCCTGACACAAAAAAGTATTGGTAAGTATATCGCTTATACTTTTGGAAACCAGACCGAGTTCTACCCCCAAATGACTACAAAATTTAAAGGATTCCTTTCAATTTTGTAGTAATTTGGGGGTAGAACGAATTAAATCTTAATTAACGGTAGTAGCAGCTCGCTCAATTTCCCGATGCTTTCGTAATTTTAATATGGAAAAACTATCTTTCGATTGCGACATCATATGCAGTCTATAATGTTCCCATTGCTGAGATGCAGGCCTCCTATCTGTCAGAGGGAGTGGTCCGTAATCCACCACGCGGGCTCAGTGCGGGTTGGTAGATGTCACATATCTTCAACATGCCGTTTCCTCATTATAATTTCCTTCACCGTTTTAAGAGACCGTATCGTCATTTAATTTACTACTTCACGTCTTATCAAGACTTTCTTTAAAATTAAAGTTGACGTCGTTCAATATTAATATAAACACGGGGAACCTGTGTTTACCGCTTTCTCCCATAAATTAGTGCAGAATGAAGATATTTTAATCTATTTTACATAAATAATTATAATTATGTATGCCATGCAACACGCGTATAATATCTATATTGTTTTATAGCCGTCATTTGGCCGACAACTGGGGCGGGTTCATTGGTGCAGAACTGACATATATAATGAAAATAGACTCACCGCGTGATGTTCTAATTATTATAATATGTCATCATATTATAAACAATATTTTCTTTTTTTTTACATTTTTTTTTTTCGATTGTCTCGTTCGTCTAGTAGTAGAAGCAGTGGTGACCAAGTGGTGACGGCCCCGACGTACGAGTTGTAGGGCGTGAGTTCGAACCCAGGTAGGCAATTTACTTGGTGATTTCAATTTCATCACCACTGCTCTCAAAACGGTGTTAGATACCATCGTGAGGAAACCCGCATGACCTAAAACCAAAAATTCGAAGGCATTTCACAGTACCAACCCGCACTAGGCTTGTGCAGTGGATTACGGCCCACTCCCTGTCACAGAGAGGAGGCCTGGGTCCCAGCAGTGGGAACATTATAGGCTGATTATGTTGGTCTAGTGGTCGCAAGTGCTACTGTTGAGCATGAGGTCTTAGGTTCGGTTCCAGGTTAGGGAAAGTGTTACCTATTGGTTTTTGCCTTCTGGTCAGTATTTCTCAGACTCCGGATTTGTACCCAGCTTATGGCAATAGGCTCACCCCCTTTTACATGGGCTTCATAGATAACTGACGAAATGTCGATGTACTGTAAGTATGTACTTTTATGCTCCAGCTCTGGGTGCAGCAGGAGGGCGTGTCAGACTTCTACTGACTAAAACCCACCCGTGTTCCAGTTGCCTGTGTGCCAGGGGCCGCGGTATCTCTTTCGAACAACCCGCACCCCTGGCAGGCATCGGCCCTTGCGGACCCCACCAGTTGGTGGGTGCTGACATCTCTATGAGGCGCGCGTTGAACACAACGCGCCGTCGACCCGGGCTTGTTCCTTACCGGACAGCGAGCTACCATTACTCGCCATCCGCTAGCCCGCGCCTACGGTGGCTGGAAATTAGCCTGGGATTCCCAACGCCCAGGGCGTCTCCAGCGGCGACTAGGGCCTTGAGGGCGCATAATATACTGCCGGTGTACTGTAGGTACTTACACCTCTAAATAACTCGAGGAATTCAGGCCGATGTTTTGTTTCTTTTCTATGCTATTTTTTTGCCAGGAAGCGGTAAAAGTAAAATTTTTATGACGGTTTTCTAATTAACAGGAAATTTATTTTGCGAAATTATGCAACTTTTTGAATACCCGCTTTAACCGGGTTAAATTTAATCGCATTTCGGTGGCTCAATAGCTGCCGTTTACTCTTCCGTGTCAATGATTTTAATTAAAATTTGTAAAAATTGTAAAATGATAGAATCAACATCATAAGTTCAAGCCTGTAATCCCCAAAGTGTTAGGCAGAGGTGTATCCACACCCACATTTCGCCAGTTATGTTCAAGTCTCATGTAACAAGGGGCGACCCTATTACCATCAACCGGGCCCAAATCCTGACTCCGGGCTGGAATGATAGGATAATTTAGTTATAACTTCGAAGATATATAATTTGAAGTTATACGAGTAACATAATTAAAGCAAGACCTCATACACCCCAATTAAAGTTTTGAGTAAAAAGCATAATACGATGACCAAAACTATTTTTTTTAAAGCTAACTGATATTATTAAGAAAAACGTGTCGACCCAAGCATTACTTTGTGCATTTAATATTGAGTCTTATTTCTTCTGGAATAATATTGAATTTTCATTGGCTCAATCTGTAGTAGGTATGGCAAAATACATAATTTAAAAAAAATACTCGTATTAAAAGTTACTGAAATTGATTCAGTAGTCAATTAGGAACAAACTACTTTCAGGTCTTGCGTCTATTCTGTTACACCTTGTATAATTCGAAGTTATAGTTCGCGCTTGTAGAACAATTTCCATGAATTTTCATAGAAATTGTTCCACGTCAGTCGCGTCGCGCTGTTGCGTTACGCCTGTTTGCAGAAGCCTTTAGTGCTAGACGAATAAAAAGCATTCAGTCTGTCGTTGTAATTAATCAGGATTAATTTGTCCGTGGGTCGGTGATCTGTAACATTAACTGGCACCTTTGTCTACATTCAATCGGATGATTCAGAGATCAGAATTGTTTATTCTGCACAAACATAACGAACACTACAAAAAAAAAAACATAAAGCACACATAAGTACAAACAAGCAAACAGTCTCGTAATCAGCAAATAAAAGTTTAAAGTTCGACAATGTTCTTGTCAGAGCAGATCACAATTTATGATCACAAAGACAAAATACACTGCGTTAATTAGTCAGAGTGACGACTGCCAATTGAGAAAAAACAATCGAAACAAAACAAAATGTCCATTGCAGAATAGACAAAAGTTATATATTGTACCTACCCTCAGATTTTTTTTATAAATGTACGGGATCTGGATCTAACAAACGAAATAGCAAATGTTCCTGTTAATTTCTCCAACAAAGCTAAATGCTTTTGTGCTAGTTGTTGTGTTCACCACAATAGCGTAACGAGTACCTAAGCCTTGAGGTTTCAGCTCACTATCTTTCAATTGCCAGTCGTGTGCACAAGCTAACGCAAACACTCCTCTTCTTTATATCACTCCAATCCCGAGAGTTCCCGAAAGTTCTCGAACTCCTTTCGTACTTCACACTCACACAAAGACGTTTTAAAGAACAGTGCTTAGGCTATGAAAAGAGTAAGTTTGCACAAGTTGTTCGCGGTCCAGGATACCAGACGTCTCGACGTTCCCATACTGTTGAATGTAGGTGACCTGGTTTCCGCCGCCGCGCTGCACCCGATGCGGATTACGAAATTGCATACTTTGAAGTGGTATACCTACTTAGCTGATGCATATATGTTCAAGCAGCTGCGGAAACTGAAAATTGCTAGAAGAATTACACAATATATAACATCGCGGCGGTAATCCCCGTAGGATTAGGTAGAGGTGTAGAGATAGACCACTCTAAAATTGAACGCCCCTCCACTGCTTGTTGCATACATATTTTCTATGTTTGTATATAAATTTTAGTGGAGGGGCGTTCATTTTTGGAGCGGTTTATCTCTACCTTTGGTATTACACTACACTCTCATTTCGACAGCTATGTTTAAGTCCCATGTAAAATAAAAAATAAACGGCAAAAAATCACGTTTGTTGTATGGGAGCCCCCTTAAATATTTATTTTATTCTGTTTTTTAGTATTTTTTGTTATAGCGGCAACAGAAATACATCATCTGTGAAAATTGCTACTGTCTAACTATCACGGTTCATGAGATACAGCCTGGTGACAGTCGGACGGACAGCGGAGACTTAGTAATAGGGTCCCTTTTTACACTTTGGGTACGGAACCCTAAAAAGGCCATCAACCCGTATCGCCCTACATGTATGACGGTATAGTCTTCGATCATTGACATAACATCACGCTTGCAATCCCCGAAGGGCTAGGCTGAGGTGGACCGATTAGTACACTCACAAAGTTATGAAGTACCACGTAAAAAGATAATGAATAGCTTATAAAACAAAAAAAATAATACTTAAATCGAACAAATATACGCTCCAGAGAATTGAAGGTTAAAGGAAAACGTACGTGATGCTTCTTATGAACATTTCTTTTCGTTGAACACGAAATTACTATCTCGAAAGCTCCAATTTTTTTTTTTCAAAGAAATACGGCAGTGTCATTTTGATATCACGATGTCCTGAGCTTGAAAAAGGTTTGAGATAATCCAGTGTTTTTACACGTGGTGGCCTCGTCTCAAGGACCAGCCCAGCCAACAATACAATTATGTATTGTTGGCACAATATTATGTACATTTGTTTTGTTTCTTTTGTTCAGTAAGGATCATAGACTATTCTTAAATAATGGAATAGCCCTAGAACTAGTTCTGTCTTTAGAGCTTATTTCCACAATCCTACTTATCGTTTAAGGGGGAAGCGCCAGGGTACCCATTGTGAGAACCTGGTTCCATAGCTAGGTTGAAATAGCTGTATTTCAGGAGCCATTAAATGAACTTATAATAGGTAAGATGGGGGTTCAGAAAGGTTGTATTGTTGATTTGAATGATTATTATCATTCTGTAAATAGATACATACGTATTTACGGTCACGAATCATATTTTAATCAACATACAACCTGAGACTAACCTGCAAATTGCAAAAAACTTAAGAAAATTTGAAATTTGTGGGCTACCTTACTTAGCGCATCCACCTTAAGTAATGTCAGGCCTACCCATTAGTTGCTTCAATAGATACCATTTCTCGAAAAAAGGATGAAATCTATTTTCTATTGTTGCTACTTAATCCCTACTAATCCCTGTTTCCCTACTATAATTATTGTAAGTGCAAAAGTAACTCCTGTCTGTCTGTTACGCTTTCACGCTTAAACCGCTGAACCGATCGTCATGAAATTTGTCAGAGATATAGCCTGGGATATGGAGAAGGACATTGGCTACTTTTTTTTCGCGATAACCGACACCCACGCGAGCGGAGCCGCTGGCAAAAGCTTGTAAGCTATATAACTAAGTATATACTCGTATATACATAGTGTGTACGATTGACACACGATATAACAGTGTTATTGGAGAAGGCTATGTAATGGCTGACTGGCGCCTAATTAGGAGGCAATTACTAGGAAACGAGAGTGTTCGATTAATTACACGTAGTTTACCTTTCAGAGGTAATTGACCGATGGACTGATAGCGCCATCGTATCACTGACGAAGTGGTGTCCCAGTGTTAGCAGCCGCGACTTACGGCTTGTAGGTTCCAACCCAGTCAGGCGCTTAACTACAGGTTGAAATTGAAAACATGCGACAAACCGAAATTGGAGATCCATTTCGGTTTGTCGCATGTTTTCAATTTCACCCTGTATATGTAAATGATTTCATCATCACTGCTCTCAAAACGGTGAAAGAAAACTTTGTGAGGGAACCGGCCATGTCCTGAAACCAAAAATTCAAAGACATGGTGACATCTACCAACCCGCAGTGGGCCCGCGTGGTGGATTATGGCTCACTCCCTCAAACTGAGAGAAGGCCTGTGTGTGGGGAATTATGTGTTGGCTGATTATGCTATTATCATCATCATTTCAGCCGAAAGACGTCCACTGCCAGCTGGACATAGGCCTCCCCCAGGCTCCTCCACTTCGACCGGTCTTGTGCTTCCCACATTCAGCGGATTCCCGCGGCCTTCACAAGTTCATCGGTCCACCTTGTAAGAGGCCTATACTATTATAAGTTTAGGTAGTTTTATTATGATAATTATTGCTTGTTTTGACTGCTTCTTGGTACTGCTGAGTATTAGGGCGTGGGTTTGATTCCCGGGTCGGGCAAAGCGTTATTGGGTTTTTTCATTTGGCATTTCCCAGTAGCACCCCGGAGTCTGGATTTGTACCCTATGGCAATAGGCTCGCCCCCTATTACGTAAAACTTAAACATACCTGGCGAAATGTGGTTGTAATACAGGTACATCCCAGCCTAACACTTCTAGTTATACAGGCGTGATGTTGTGTTATTCTCAACAACAATTTAAAAATGGAGGCAAAAAGCCAGCATTGTAAAACTCTGTGATCTTTCTTTACAGAAAACTAATTGGAATATGAGCGCTGCCATTTCCAATAACTAAAGCTCCGGTGAATTCTGTAAAAAAAGTCTTTTGTGCGCCGCAACTTCAGTAAATGTTGAGCACTATACAATCCCGAGTTCCCGATCGTTCCTTTTTACCTATATACCTGGGAAGATTATTATAGTAAAACTATCTTTAGACCGCGGCTCCGCCCGCGTGGATGTCGGTTATCGCTTAAAAAAGTAGCCTATGTATTTCTCCATATCCCAGGATATACAGGGTGTCCGGTAATTAATGAATAGCCGAAATTAAAGTTATTTTTCACATTGTAGTGTTTTTTCAGAAGTCGGTTGTTTATTTTTATTTTTTTATTTACAGATAAAATACAAATAAAAAATGTTTTTTCTGAATGCCCATTATTTCTTCCATGAACCATTTCAAGGTTATCCATTAATTACCGGACACCCTGCATATTATCTCTGCCAAATTTTATGACGATCGGTTCAGCGATTTAGGCGTGAAAGCATAACAGACAAACAGACAGAGTTACTTTCGCATTTATAATATTAGTAGGGATGTAGTAACGAAGTCAAAACTGTACATAGGATATTTTTTTTAATTGCTTGCTAAGTAAGAGTTGGTACTTACTTTTTATCTCGGTGGTATCTTCCCATGGGATATTTTCCGACATCCACGAGGGCGACGCGACGCTGCGGGCAAATGCCAGCGTTATGTAATGCTCCACAACTACACAATTTCTCATCAATTTTCCAATTAGTGACGTAATTTTTATCTGTCTACCATTTATTCTGTTCACATTTAACTGATGTTCGCTATAAAATCGCTGCTGAGATCGTATTTAACCCGGTCGAGTCAATAATGTGCCGTATGCTGTATAGTAACTACCGGTGTCAAGTAGCCAAATGGCTCGCTAAAAATACTGTGTGCATTCACTATGCAGTGTACAGTCGTGAATAAAATAAAACTTTTTCCAAAAAAAAACAACCGACTTCCAAAAAAACACTACAAAGTGAAAAATAACTTTAATTTCGGAAGTCGGTGTCTTTGGAGCTGTATTTGAATTTTTTGTCACCGCCTTCCGAAATTAAAGTTATTTTTCACTTTGTAGTGTTTTTTTGGAAGTCGGTTGTTTTTTTTTGGAAAAAGTTTTTATTTTTCACTTTTTAGTGGTTCACATGTGCTTACCCCTTCACAGCATACCGGCGTGATGTTATGTTATGAAGTGGTGTAAGCAATAGACAGACATGAGATTTCAGCAATCCCAGTCCATTTGCTATCATTTATTGAGGAGTTCCGTTGCCTATCTCCAAAGTTCTTCATCAGATCTTCACCAAATTGAAATGAGACCACTACGAGAAAGTACTCTTCCAAAAAATAGCTAAATCGCTTCGTGTGCCTATAAAATTTGAAGAGTTCTCTCTATTTCTCCAGGATTCCATCATCAGATCCTGACTTGATGATCATGGGAAGTGTACCCTTTCAAACAAAAAAAACAAAATCCAAATCGGTCCAGCCATCTTCGAGTAATCGGGGAACATACATAAAAAAAAAAAAAAAAGGTCCCGACGAATTGATAACCTCCTCCTTTTTGAAGTCGGTTAATAAATCACGCGCTTTACTTTTTTTTGCCATGTTTATTTTTATTTTTACAGTAAGTACATCTAAGTTGAAGGGGCTTGTATATAGCTAAGTAGATAATAAAAGCCGGACGGTTTGGTTACCTGTGCTTGCCGCGGTTGGTCCCCGAGGGTGACCGTCCTTACATACCGAGAATTCTACTCGGAAATCACGCTAAGCCGTTGGTCGCAGCTGTAATTCGAAGATCTTGTAACAGTCGTGAAGGGTCGAATGATCAATTGCAATTGATCAATTTGCGCATCAATGTAGGTATATCAAACACGTAAAATTGACGATTAGGTTTGATTTTTTCGGGGACCTCTAATTTATTTATTTATTTATTTATTTTATAACAATTGCTTGCTGCACTTACAGTAAGGACCAAAGCGCGCAACAAGCCAACAAAACAATAAATTTAACTAAAAAACTTCACACAAACATTTAACATAGATCTACTGCTATACACAAATATATCAACATCTGGCCTCTGAGCAATCAGGGCGTTAAGCAGATTGATCGCCTGGGTTGTGGGAGCATATCGAGCAGTATGAGTGCGCACTGGCGGTGCTGCGAACAGGCACCGCGAGGCACAGGCGCGCGACCGCCGCAGCCGGTCCGGAGCAAACAATGAACAGCGAGCTAAGGTAGTCGCGTCATCGATCTTGTTATTCAGTAATAGGTAGTAGTGCATCAGAAGCGCTAATGGGTCGACAGAAGCCCGAAAGTCTGACAAACTTGGGTTGTGCAGGTCAGATAGGCAGTCGCTCCATGTAAAATACTGGTAGTCAACTGCTTTCGATTAGATTGTAAGCCGACCCCAACATAGTAGTCCCTGCCAGGGGTGCGGGTTGTTCGAAAGAGATACCGCGGCCCCTGGCACACAGGCAACTGAGGGAACACGGGTGGGTTTTAGTCAGTAGAAGTCTGACACGCCCTCCTGCTCCACCCAGAGCGGGAGAAGTTATTTGATGCGATCCCACCCAAAAAAAAAAAAACTCCAACATAGTTGTGAAAAGGCTAGGCAGATGATGAATACATAAAATTCTAATGTTTACACTAAAGATGTTACAAAAGATAATATACAAAATATACGAGGTTGTTGCTTCAGTTCAGAACAAAGACAATGGATAACTTTTATCTCTCCCAACTACAGTATCGAAGTCGAAACAACTGTATCTAAGCAATTAACTTACAGATAAAACTAGCAATTATTTTCGTCTTCTAAGTAAACAGACGTTAATAAAAACTTTTAATTGAACTTTTATTGAGCGATCCTAAAAAATACTAAAAACGTGGCCTATGGTGCGCCTCCACTGTTTTACAGTGATTGTTCTCCTAATTTAAACATCGGTTCTAAATTAACAAAATGATTTGGCTTATGTGCGCTTAGGCTTAAGTTAAGAAGCTTAGATGTTAGCTTTAAGAACCATTAGGGTTACGTGAAAATGGCTTTGAATTCTTGTAATTTGGTCTTGCAGAGGTATACTCTCTAAGCACGAAGTCCGTTACTTCTGCCGCAGTTACCATTATAGCCTAACCAATATACAGATTACCGTATCTCCTACGGATACGGACATAAGATTACTTCGGGGCCCGAACTTAGAATGGATGACAATACGTCAACACGATTTGATAGCTGTCCTAACTCTCGATGTGTGTTTGCCCGTCCGAAAAAGTAAATTGGGATTGAACCGTTCATTCCGATGTATCTAACTACTCTCGGACTGGCCCGTATCTTCGTTGACGGACGTTGACTTTATCTAAACTAATATTATAACGAGGATTTTTTTGTCTGTTTATTAGAGGTAAAATAAAAACTCTGGTAGTAGGTAGGTCTTGATTCCTTTTCAAAACTTCTTTCTCTGATAGATAGCTACATAATTGCCGAGTGCCATTGGATATATTTTATGGTATACATGATAACATGACTTCTCCGCGGACGGAATTCACGGGCAGAATAGTTGTTAAATACAGGCGGTGATATCGACGCGCAAACTGTATTTAAACTATGAACGGAGCACATGATTCTAGACCCCCTATTGACCCTCTTTTTCTTATAACTGACGAATTTTTTTAACGCAGTAGTTCAGAATCATGACATGTATCTGTCACCGTAACATTATGAACATCGTCAGTTTATAATTTATCTCGCGAGATTGCAAACTGTCGATAATTGTGAACTGCAAAAACCATTTAAAATTTAACGCACTATTTTTCGATAGTTTATAATCTGTCCGTCAAATTGTGAACTAAATACTAAATAGTCAAGTAACTGCCACTAACTTGGAAGTAGCGCTCGCTCGGCTCGCGCGCGGTTGGTCACAACTCTTAACCTAACCTATTCGGTCGTTAAGCAGTATGATGCAGTTCACAATTTATCAACAGTTTATATCTCGCGAGATAGATTATAAATTAACGGTGTTCACAATCTTACGGTGACATATCAATGGTAACAGGTTGCGCGTCAATGTTCCCCACCTGTCACACTGTATATCTACTTGGTACTCGCAAAAATGAGCACATCTGCCAAAAATTTAAAACAATAAAACAGCCTATGCTATCCCACTATTGGGCTAAGACCTCCCTTCATCTTCTCCATACTATCTAGTATCTCAACGTACCTAAACTGGGTTTAATGATACTACGTTACATCGTAAAACATAGTGTACGTGAGTGTATGTGTTGTGTGCACTTATCGCACCACGTTGGACTATTCTCTGCGGGGCACGTGCTCTCAATGGAAACTGTTTTGAATGAGCCTTTAACCGATTTAATTACTACGCTTGGGTGGCACGCAACCTTTTACTTAATGTTTAATTATTTTAACCTAAATGTTTGCTACTTTTTATTGGTTTTATTTAATTACTTGCTCCTGTTCATGACTTCGTCCGCCTGAAGTTTCTTGTTTGGACATAAAGTATATCTCATGGACGATTATCCAACTAATATTATACAGGAAAGTTTTTATTCAACTGTGACCATGAATTCAGCATATCATTCTAGACCCCCCAGCGCAGAAATTGTTCGTCGGTTATACAAAAAAAAATCAGCTGTTTCATTGAAAAGTGCAATACTTACGCGGTCAAAATGTATGACAAACATCTGATATTTTTTTTTGGATAACTGACGAAAAATTTGCTGAATGCTGAATTCATAGTCACAGTTTGCGCACTGAATAAAAACTTTTCCTGTATAAGTGTGTTCATAAACGGATATGTAAATATTTTGAGAGGCTGCCTTATTATAGATTTTGCTTAGAAAAAGCAGAAAATATTGCACTGGCAACAATATTTCATTCAGTAATTCGTGTAACTGGTTCGTCGAAATGGTAAATGGTACATAGTTGGTTTAAGTTGCAGTTACTTTTTATAAGATTTGCGTTTATAGTCTCATTTTCCAAAGTCAATTTTTAAACCCCTGACAAATCTCATTAAAAGTTTAGTTTCTAGTTGCAAATGTGTTTAATACCGAAATCGTTATCTGCCCAAAAGAGTTTATTTAAACAAGTAAGTAGATAAAGACAGGTAATGTAATTTCTTGTTGCAAATCTTCTTATATTAAATAGACAAAATATTGAAACCATTAGACGTTTATAAATTTGCTAAATCGCAGCTTTTCTGAACGAAACTGGTATTTATTTACATTTAGGAACCGCACACCTTGAACTATTCTCGACTCACAATACAAAAATAAACCTTATGTGTATCATAATAATAGTGTTGATGTTCACTGAAAAGGAGTTCAACATCCGTCTTATTATTTTCCGATTAGGCAGCTGTGACGTCACAGCCACACTGCCCATCGGTGCGGCCTTCGCGGCCGGTCATTGCCCCCCCTCCGCGACGTACCGTTAGCAATGCAAATGGATCGGGATTTGTGTACATTTCGTATCGATAAAATGATACACGATATCGATAGTGACGTCAGCATTTTCCCAACTGCAGCTGATTATCAGCATTTTACATGGAGCGACTACTTAACTGACCTCTGCAACCCAGTTACTGGGTAATACGATACCCCTTCGCAACACTGGTAGTCAGACTTGCGGTTTTGATTACCCGTAACGACTGTCAAAGATCTATGAATGGCAGCTGGACCAACGGCTTCACGTGCTTTCCGAGGCACGGAGCGGTCTCGAAATGTAATAGATGGTCACCCAGTTACCAAGGGGTATCGTATTATCCAGTTACTGGGTTGTGGAGGGCAGATAGGCAGTTGCTCCGTGCTTAGGAAAGAACGTTAAGATCCACGTTTGACAGTCTTTACGGCTGGTCGGAAACCCAAAAGTCTGAAAGCCAGTAGATATTATAGTGGAGGTCAGTTAGTTAGTCGCTTCATGTAAAATACTGGTTTTCAGCTGCATCCGGTAAGACTGGAAGCCGACCGCAACATAGTCGGAAAAAGTTAGGCAGATTGATAGAGTCTTACTGATTAAGGTGAATGCGCAGTGGTAGAGCGCGAAATTCAAATTTTGTTACGTTTTTTGCAATTTTCAGGTGAGTGTCAGCTTGTTACTTGATCAAAATATGATTTGCGACTATAACATGTACGTATTTACAGATTTATAATCATTAGAATCAATAATACATCTTTCTAAGTTAGATTTGTTCCTTAAGAACAAATTTCTTATGGAAAAGTGCTTGTGGAAGAACTCTAACTTATAAGAGATATATTAGAAATTCTAATGACTAAATTCTGTAAACACGTACCTGTTATATTCGCAAATCACATTTTGATCAGGATACAACCTGATACTGACCTGAAAATTGCAAAAACGTAAGAAAATTTGAATTTCGCGGTCTACCACTGCGCATTCACCTTAAGTCTAGGAACTTGCTCTTCCCTCAATATAAATAATTAATCACCCTTCGGCGAACCGACCGAATCAAGCGTAGCTAACCTTAGAACGACACGTGGGCCTGTTATCATACTTATCATGTAACCACGAGCCCCTTATTTATTGTCATGAATATAATCCGCCCGATAATACAAAGATTGCACTTAAGCTAGAGAAGTTGAACGAAAGTAGGTTATTGTGCATTTTTATTGCAATACGATATTACCATGAACTTAAGCAGGATTATGAAGAAATTGTATTACAAATTGTGACAATATAAGTGTTACACTGTGCACATAACTATTATGTATATTTATCTATCTGGGGCTGGCTTACTGTGACGGTTGGTTATAAAAAAGTTGCCGAAAAAAGGCTTTTACCTTTGTTACCTAAAAGCAATTAATACTTACCGCCCTTTAACATCTTCTGATAGCTTTTAATTACCACGTCTAACTTTTTTATGTGAGACTAATCTGGTCAACAACTTATTAATTAATGATCAAATGAAAACATTTATATTCGCAACGAACTTAAGTCTCAGATAAATCCCAAGTTACTTTCAAGTTACACTGAGATATAATTAAATGAACACCACTAGACTGTAAATAACTTCATAAACTTCACTAATGAACTTCTCAGTTTTCATCTTAGAAGGGAAAAAAGTTACGAGAAAAAACTTCGATTTTTTTTCAGGTAGATAAAAACTTTTTCCGTGGGTGTTGCGGATTTGGAAACATTCTATAATAATCAGTTTAACAAAGGTCAAAAAAACAGGTTATAAAAAAAACGTGTGGGGTCGGGAGGACCCCGTCAGGAACGAAGTTTCTAACGCTGTTATTGCAACTCCGAATGTAACCTCGTTTACTATATGTTTACTTACCTCACTTACTTTACTCAAACTGTATTCGGCTTCAGCACCCTCGAAAACCATTAAAACTATCTCACTCTCTCTATCTCTTTCTATAATGTATACTTAATAAAAGGTCGCATGGAAGGGGGCGTAACGACTTTTCGTTACTGACGATATTACAATTTTACTCCTACCAAGCTACGTTAAAGAACTTCGGCCCAAAAGTTAGTAAAATAGAAAATCCTACAACATTGACATTAACGAAACACACTAAAAATAATAACAACGCAAAATTAATTGTAATTAGGGACATTGCCCTTCAAAAAGCGCGTGTTTTTGCCATTAGTACGCGATTCAATAATAAAAGTTTATTTAACAAAAGATCGTGAAGTCCATGGTCTGTACTCTATAGCGTCATAGGTCATTGATAATCGTACTGCGCCTTTAAAGATATTTTCGTTGTCGTTGTTCATGATCCTATTGTTTATTAGACTTTCGTTTGAAGTACTATTTTTCACGCAAACAAATGTAGGAAACAATGGATCTGAAATTAGATAACAGTGCAAACTAGTAATGTTTCTCTTCACATCAATCTGTATATACTGCCATTGCTAAACTTGGACCTTTTAAGGGGAACCTAGTCGCGGGCTCGAACTCACTGGTGGTCCTGGCTAAAAATCACGCTGTCTCACCAGGCTTCGTGTCCGACAGAGATAGTATCAGTGATGAGCAGTTAGACGCTAGTCTACACGCACAACGTTATTGAGTGAGATGCAGGGTCATTTATAGTAAAAAAATCGCGTAAAAATTAAGAAAAATCCTTTGGAAGATCGGGTTTTATGATAAACTCTCCGTAAACTCAAAGAAAAGGAAATAATCTATATTTCCTTTTCTTTAAGTTTGTAGCGACACTACAGAAAAATACTTCGCAACAAATATCTTGCAACACAAAAAGTGATGTGCCATCTACAAAGCCACATGCGAACTACGCGTCTGGACGTCACAGAAATCCTACATCGCGCAGTCAGAGTTTACCACGAAACTGACATATATACAACATCCCGACATCAACCGTCGAGTAGTTGCCCACCAGACACAACACCGGTCCGGTCGGAGGATCTTCCCTTTTCAATAGGGTATGAGTGAACTTTACACAGGTGTAGTCTTCTAGTTTTAAAGCCTTGGCTGGGAGGCCTTAATTTTTTAAGGTAGCCACACGCAAGTTCGGTTAAGCAGCCGACAACATCCAAGGTGGATCTGCGAGATGACATAAAAAAAAGACAAAAACAACTTTATAATTTAGGCAATTCTGCTGCTCATTCCATAGTGGGTATGTCAGACGTGATGTTATTCATTAAGGAATGCTTTGTCACTTTGCTTAATTAATAAAAAACATTCTCGTTTTGTGGACGCTTCCAGAGGCAACAAAATTATTATTATACAGGGCGTGAAAAAATTCTATTACATTTTTAGCGGGTTGATACTACATTACATAACACACATGAGCAGCCTTTAATTCATTTTCCCGCTGCTGAGACACAGGCCTCCTCGCTGTTCGAGGCAGTGGGCTATAATCTATCACGTCCCCATTGCGGGTTGGTAGATGTCACATGTCTTCGCGATCTACGAGTAAGACATGCCGGTTTCCCCGTAATGTTTTCCTTCACCGTTTTGAGATTAGTGATGATGAAATAAAATTATTTACACTGAGTAACACGCCTGTTAGGAGGTGAGCCTACGACCTACAACTCGGTAAGTCGCGGCTGAAAACAATGAGCCATCACAGATCTCATATTATTAGAAGATTTTACACATTTAAACAGGGTGTTTTAAAAAAACACAGTTTAAAAGTCAATTTAAAAGGGTGATTCAGAATATAAAATTAAACTTACGTATTTACCCTTTATTTAGATTAAGATTACACTAAAGTGCCGACTAAATTTCTTGGTACGAGTCTTCCTGTTCCCATTCGCTTAATGACCCAGGTTCGATCACGTACATGCAAGTAAACTTGTTTGAGATTTCATTAGCAGGTATCAGGATGTGGTGTACAATTACCGACAGTCGTGATGGGAACGTGTATGAAGGCATAATGGTACAGTTACAGGCTCATTTCTAAAGCTTGTTTTTATGACAGAATATGTGGCATTCATATTTATTTAGTTAGGGTTTTAAATTAACCATTTCCCAAAATTCTAAACAAGGCATTAAGTATCATTTCATATGAATGCCTGAAATATTCCTAACCATTCAAAACGGCACTGCATAACTTAAACCCAGTTTGTCATTTATGTAGGAAACGGGAGCATATCAAATGCTCCATTTATACCGCCAGTTTAAATTAAAGGATTATTCTTGTCACAGACCAACTACGATATTTCAGTCGGCTCGCTGCACGGCAAACTGTGTTACTGAAACTTATATGATATTTGTTTTACCCGTCTGACACCCGTATTGCAAGTGTGAATGATTTAAAAATTGTAATTACCACCTGTCTGGACTGATGCAGTCACGCTTGGAATTGGTTAACAGAAGTGACTAAGTAAATTCGGTTAGCATTTATACTGCGATATATTTATTTATGTGTGGGTAGGTAGATGATTTTCAATGGTGTTTCAGTCAATATAAACGTGGTAGCATGTGGGGCTTGTGGCTTTTTAGGAATTGAATGAATGAATAATTAAAAGATAACAAAGAAAGTCTTTTTAATCAAAACAATTAAGTTACAACATTTGAGAAGTATTCATTAAGTGAACCGATAGGGAATAGTAAAGTGCGCGCCGCCGGGTTTAGGAATGCATCTGTGGTCACGCTGCGCGCGGTCTTATATGGACTCGATCACATGTTCCGGGCTGGCTGGAGGGGTGTAGGTTGGAGATGCTAACATGATCAGGTTAAGTTACGCTTGCTGCAGTTGGTCCGTAGATGCGTGACCATCTTTACATACCAAGACCCCACCGTGCCTCGAAAAGCACATTAAGCCGTTGGTGCCGCCTGTCAATCGTGGATCTTTGACAGTCGTTAAGTTTTCCTGTACTTCCCGCATCTAGCGGATTACCGCAACCTTTGCCAGGTCATCGATTAATCGTGCTAGCACGGTTATCATCATGTGCCTAGCCTTTTCCCAAATATGTTTTCTTTTTGGTTGGGAAATCATCAAATTACTTGTGCCGCTCTGGGTGGAGCAGGAGGGCGTGTCAGACTTTTACTGATTAAAGCCCACCCGTGTTCCTTCAGTTGCCTGTGTGCCAGGGGCTGCGGTATCGCTTTCGAACAACCCGCAACCCTGGCAGGCATCGGCCCTTGCAGGCCAACCAGATGCAGCTGAATACCAGTATTTTACATGGAGCGACTGCCTTTCTGACCTCCACAACCCAGTTACTGGGTAACACGTCACCGCTTGGTAGGACTGGTGGTCAGAGTTTCGGGCTTCTGGCGACCCCTAACTACTGTTAAAGATCCACGAATGACATTAGAAAATTATAATTTACACGGATTTAAACCCCTTATTGAAGCAAATAGCAACATGTCACGTTCAAGTCACTTTGAAACGTTCTTCCGAGGATTTACGCTCATTAAGAATTGTGACGTAACTAACCTAAATTGTTTCAGAAGTTGCTTAGAGCCGGCAAAAGGGGCCATCTTAATAAATCAACGTAAACGTCTCGTGTTATTTCATATAATTTAAGCTAACTTTGTCCCTAAACTCGCCAATTTATTTAAAACTCTTTTTTTACTTTGCTATAGGCAGTTTTATTTTAAAGTAGGTTATTTCTAATTTAAGTTTCGATTGATTTATGAAGATAATTTAGCACACTTGCTTGTTTGGTTTAAGCAAAAGGGGTTGGCCCACTACGTATAAAGTATGTTGCAGAGTTTATGCGGTAAATGAGAATTTGAGAATATTTATAGTAAAGTCAAAAAGCAAAAACAAATGGGTTTTCGCAGACGCTGTTTCATAGAACTATATTTTTTTCGATTAAGGGCTGATTTATATATAGTCAGATAACTTTAGTTTGGATGATAAATATGACATACAAATACATATTACCCTTGAAAAGCTGTTAATACTCCTCCTAAACGACTGGACCGATTTTAATGAAATTGTTTGTGTGTGTTTGAGTGGGTTCCTGGATGGTTTAAATTTGCAATTAGACCCGTTAGGTAGCGTTGTGATCGAGTTCTAGGAAACTAGACACCGTCTGTCTGGTCAGCTAGTCTGGTACAAAAATTTAATTAAATGATAATTGAACCCATGGACATATTTTTACTTAGAATTCCCACTGTAATATTTACTTTTAATTCGAAATAATGGCTCGGCTTTTGGTAATTACAGATCAGCACTCAATTAGTTTTCTTACTTAAATATAACTTAATTTTGCTTGTAGGAAAATTTCTTTCCCAAATACCGATAATTTGAAGCTGCTTGAGGTGGCTGGAATTTCACTGACTATTCAACGTGACACGACGGCTACCTACTCATTTATTTACGACCCTAAGTACTCAGCAATTACTGAAGGGAATTATAATTTATAGGTACCCTTAGATATACTAAGCTAGAGTCTAATCCACTTAGGCTGAAAATTCCCTTTATTTTAAACTTTTTACAAGAAAAAGCTACTGACTTAAAAAAAAAAAAAACCATGCAAATGAATAACTTTAGTTTTCTGAAGTCGGTGTCGCACAGTGGGCTGGGATTACAAGGTTGGGTCTTAAGAGATCAAATGTATTTTTTTGGTATCTAGGCATAAATTTAAAACGTTTTTATTCTTTGACTTTTTTTAATTTAACGAGTACTTTCGGAGATATAGCCATATCAAATTTGTATGAAGAGTCATGTTATTTTAGTTAAGCAATTTATTCCAATTAAATTGAAATTGAAAATAATGTAGGTATACTAAACGGCCTGAAAACCTCAATACCTACTTAGTTCTTTAAAAAAAAAACAATGTTCGACATTTTCCACCACCATAGGTAGGTATGACGGTATGACAAACAGACGATGAACAAGAAAGTCAACTTGACGATTCAAGCATATTTATGGGTAGTTTAGTGCCAATAAAATTAGTGTGCGGCGAACAAGTTATCTGGCAAAACGATTCACCAAATTCATCTTACTGGTGTCGTCCAATCTTTTTCGAATTTGTGAAAGAAAATAAAATAACGATATTGCGGGAAAAAAGTGCTATTGAGGAAGAGATTGTAAATTTAGTGAAAACAGAAGTTGGAGAAATAAAAATTTCACACTCTTTATTAATGACTATGATAGACGGAAAAGCAACATCAATTTTATGTGATACTTCATCTCAGAGATGCGACATTTGTAAAGCCACTCCAACAGAGATGAATAATTTGCCCTTAATTGCATCAAAACCGACTGATCCAGATCTCTGTAAATACGGATTGTCATCATTGCATACCTGGATACGAATGATGGAATGCATTCTGCATATAGCCTACAGATTAACGATACAGACATGGACAGTAAAGGGAGACAACAAGTGCATCATGGAAAGAAGAAAGAAAGACATACAAGACGCTTTTAAAAATAGAATGGGACTTCTGATTGATGTTGTTAAACAAGGGCACGGCTCCACGAATGACGGAAATACTGCTAGAAGATTTTTTGCAAATCCAAACATGACTGCTGAGATAACTGGTGTTAGTGAAAAATTAATACGGCGATTTGCAATCATTTTAGAGGCAATTTCATCAGGTTACCACATTGACACAGCGAAATTTCACGAATATGCTCAAGTGACCATGCAACTGTATTTGGAATTATATAGCTGGTATTATATGCCTTCAAGTGTTCATAAAGTTCTTATGCATGGTGCAGCTATTATTGAAAGATTTGGTCTAATACCAATTGGACAGCTATCTGAAGAAGCTGCTGAAGCTAGAAATAAAGACTTTCGTAGGTACCGCCAACACCATTCCAGGAAATGCAGTAGAAAAGTAGTCTCCCTTTTCCACTTTTTTATGTAGTGGTCTCCCCTTTAGGCCTACCTAAAGGGGAGACCACTACATAAAAAAAAACGCGCCTAGTTCTTAACCTCTATGGTGGTGTGGAATAGAGAACAAAATTTGAAATTGCGACCAAATCGCAGAAAATCGCAACCCGAGAATAGGCGCTAAAATAGGACAAATATACGTACTATGCATACGTAGAGTCAATTCTTTGAGAAAATTTGAGAATTTCGAGATTTTCACATTTTTTTCTTTTGCTTCATACAAAAATTACTTTGGATATTTATAACTCCGAAAATACTAAGTTATCTGAACGACCCTCATAGAAATAATTACTTATAATCGATAGATAAATCCAACACAATATTTAAAATTTCAGAAAAAGAAACTTTTTTTTTTTAAATGCTAAGTCC
Organism: Antitype chi; assembly: GCA_947359405.1. NCBI lineage: Eukaryota > Metazoa > Arthropoda > Insecta > Lepidoptera > Noctuidae > Antitype > Antitype chi. The sequence goes on from OX375823.1 coordinate 6,075,546, forward strand.
TTTACCGGCCCGTTTCAGCCCACTGTGTGTCGGTGTCATTGAGTTTTTTTTTCTACCGGGCTTTGAAATTAAAGTTAGGTATTTTGCATTAATTTTTTTGGAACAAGGTTCCTAGTTGCTTTTTTTAAAGCAAGTAGTTTTTATTTTTCACTTTTAAGTTACGGTACCTATCTCACTACTTGCTATGTAAACAACAGTAGCAGGAAATATTATTAGAACATCTTCAAGGTTAAAACATAGGGTAGTTTTGATCTTGAAGATGTTCTAATATTTCCTGTTAATAAAATTTATATGGTACCACCCCTGAGGCATACCCTATCTATTAAAAACATCTTGCCGGAGATATTGCGGAATATAATCTATTAAAAAAAATTGCCGGAGATGTTGCGGAATATACATACAAAAAAAAAACAAACACAGACAAACCTCATCCTTTTTGAACTCAGTTAAAAATATAACAGTATGTTTCTTTTCATTAAACGAGAAAATATTTCAAACACTTGCGGAAAAGTAAGACGGCAAAAAAATAAGCTGGCATGGCCATTATTTATATAACAATGTAACACAATGCTAGCGAAGACTGGAATAATAAAATACTACAAAAGAACGTGATGGAGTTATTTTAATTAATGGAAATCCCGGAGTAAAGTGTTAAGAGGGAAGTTGCAGTCGTATATGGCTTTGAGTCTAGACTAGACTGAAAGCGTTGGCTACTCCCCTTTACGTTAATACTTAATTAATCTAGAAATTCCGACTACTTCCTTAGAACGGAAATTAGTTGTCGCTTCTCTCGGTACGATTAAGCTATTTGCAAATGTAAAAGTTCAGGCAGTTCAGTAGTTTTTACATAAGTATTTAGTTTTCATGATAGATAAATAGGTGAAATTTCTCGAGAACAAAAATAATAGTATTTTCAATTTTCGTTTACTTGTCTCTGCTTTCATTTGTATGAAAAAGTTAGGTCGTTTTTCCAGACACTACTTTTTCAAAATACGTACACATAAATATAACACAAATCTAATTACAATTTTATTTGTAACAATAACCACGGTTTTTTTTATTCACTAACGAGAAATTCGAAACATTTTCAATATAAAAATTCTATGAAAAAGTTTAATAGAGGGCTAAAACAGAATATTGATGATTACTGTCAAAAAACAAACGCATAAAAATTTCACGGTTCGATATGGGATGTAGCGTGTCCTTTCATTATAGGTAATGAATGACAGATAAACATACTCAATGGAATGGTGAATGTATTAAATGTTTGCATAAGTAAATACGTATGAATTGAATACTTCGAAAGATACAAGTCTATTCAGAATGTAATAGGATTGCATTTTAATGAGCCATTATTCATCGTCACTCTACAGCTTAGCGATATTTGGATTTGTAAAACAGAAAGTCTGCGTAGTCAGTCGGTCTACCTTTCAAGCGGGAGTAAGTAATAAGGTTTTTAAAATGAATATAGAATCATAATCTTGTATTCCTTTATTTATTAAAAAAACGAACAGTCTTAAATTAATCCTATGTACGTACGGCTACACATCGAGCTATACATTTCCAGTATAAGCTGATCTCGCATTCTATAGGACTTCCGTGCAGTGCGAGATCAGCGTAAACTGGAAATGTATAGCTTGATGTGTAGCCGTGTGTACAAGTATATAAAAAAGAAGAGAATCAAAAAAATGGGAGAACTGATTCATAAAATCTTCAGTTATGCAAAATAGTATTCGGAACCTTAAGGCGAAAAAATTATATCCAACAAGCAATAGATCTCTATATTGACTGTTGGTGGCAACACTGGCAACTCACAAACTTACCCTATTCAAAAAGAAATAGACTCAAAGGTAAGAGAAATAGGCCGCCAAGTCAAGTTATAGGTCATATAGATCACGTGGAGGAAACAACAAGGCAAAACAATGTGCCTCAAATAACACAAATAACTTCTTTGCCCATTCTGGATTCAAACTACCAAATTGTCTATTGTCTGCCAATAACTAACAAGGTTCGTGTTTTAGAATGGGACACGACCGTAAACAATGTTATCTTGCCCACGTGCTATTTTTAGCCCACTATAGATAATATCACGGCCGTCTTCGGCTCTCTGCGTATTATATTCGATGAAAGTGTTAAGGGGCGGGTTTGACTCCGCTTTGTGTTTCCCATCAGATTGGACGCGCCTTCAAAGGTTTCTTGCTAAAATAATTGGTCAGAGTTGAAGGTCGGAACGGATAACATCTCGATGTAAACCATTTCTATTCCACACTGTAATTTACGAGAGTTTCTGCTGTCCGATTTGTCCGTCCCTTGTCAGTATTATTCAAAGCTCTCGACTAATCCTTCTATCAGATCCATTTGCCCATTATCACTCGCTCATAAAGCTCAAATGTATACAACTGTAAATCCTGTGGGTATTTCCATTATTAGGGATAATAAATTGCCCCTAGGTTGAATTGCGTCTATGGTCCAGTGCGGGCGGTTCTATTACAAAGCAACAGAGCGGTTGTGCATTCTGCATTGCCCGCGCCCTTGGGCTACGAACCAGGAATCATGTCCATAATGGCCTTGGAAACGATTATAATTTACGCCGTTTCCAACGCTGGAAATTTCTGAACGCTTTAGTTTAGAATTCTCTGTCCAGAGAGCGGCCCGGGGCCATTCCTTTGTTTATCTAACTTCCTGAGATGCTAATGGATATACGTTTCGCGGCCAAAAATGCAGGCTATTTCCTGTGAATTTATCTCTCTCTTTTAATAATATCTCAGAAAAGATTTTTTTAAATCTGGGAAGTGGAAAGTTGTGTGCATCCAAGCAGAAAGTCAAGAAACGTTTTGAAAATAATGTACCTACTCTAAAAGCTTTGGTTAATTATAATGTTCTCGTCTTGAATATTAACAAATTCAGTGCTATGAACAAGATGTCGTCACTTTTCTTTCGAAGTCCTTTCCGAATTTTCTCGTGTAAATAAAGTAGTTATTTGCGTACTAAGCAATTATGTTGAATGATCTAAACGAGCACCCCGTGACATAGTTACAGCATCTGGCAGAACTGGATGCTGCTCACCTCGTTACAACATTATCACATTTTGATTTTATTGTGTTCGCCTTGTGGAAATTGGATTCGCATTGCAGTTGTGCATTGTAGATAATGGGGACAAGTACGAACGCAAACTGTGTCACAAACGTACACTACAAATACTTCTAAATGAAAATCTACTCTAACAATTTGAGATTTTTTGCTGTTGTGAATGCCATGCGGACATAATAATGATGGATGGGAGGATACGAGAGTTTGATGTTATCCCACGTCATGTCTGATACCGCATCAATTAACTGTCGCTCAGTTGTACCTCTTGGTCGCACCTGATGGCTTTGCACTCGAACGACACGAGTCCGCTGAGCCAGTAGTCAACCGACCGCGTTCGGAGCCGCACGCCCTTCGTCCTCGGGCGCGTCATTGTAAACGCGACCCTTAATCTTTAAAAATATTTTTAGTTCACGGAAATCGCGTGTCGTCCACAGTTTTCAGTGTTGTTCCAATTCGAGAGTGCACAAAGGAAGTTTATACTACTGGAGAATCGAACGTTTTGTACGTCGATGGGATGTAGTGTTTACAGTTATAACCATAAGGTGAGTTTGTTTATAAGTACGTCGATCAGCTGTGAAACATAGGACGGCTCTCGAGTGTGTTTATGATACTATCATATTTGAGCCGCTGCTGGTATTTAAACATTTGATGAGGTTAAAGTGTTTTTAGTGAGAAGAGGTTGTTAACTGGTTCAATACACGTGTGTTTTGAATGCCTTTCGAGTGTGAGACGTGTTTAGCCAGTAAAAACAGGAAGTTATTGCAGACGAACATTATCTTACGTCAGTTAGTGAATAAGTTACGGCTTAGTTGAAGTGTATCGGTGCGATTGTTGGTTGTAAATTGTAATTAAAGTAACTGTTCGGAGAGGAGCTGGAGCACACAATTTGTAATTAACAGTTACATGACTTACATGTTATCTGTACCTGTTTCTTAATTATCTTGTTAATTTTCATTATGTTTATTTACATTGCATAACGGTTAGCATGTCTATGTAAATGGCTGCAGTCATGCAGTGAAGTATTTTGTTATTGTATTCTTCTGCAGCTATTCATTCAATGTCCCGTGCTTTGGTTGCTTACGAATTCAAAGAAATGAACAATGTTGCTATTGCGATAATATTGACATTAAATTTCGCCGTTGGATACGACTATTTAGGAGGCCGAAAAAAAGGATTCATTATATAATAATCGAAACGATCTTTCATGTTGTGCATTAAAACTTATGAAAATGCAGTATTATAACTGTAAAATCAGCGAAATCGACAAAATTTAGTATGGAACAATCTTGAAATTTCTTCTATTTTAGATCAGTTGTAGGTTTTAGCGTTTATCTCTTTATCTCCAATCTTCTACAGATATCAGCAGCTGATAAAACCAATCACATATGATCATATGTGATTGGATTCAGTCAGTTTCAGTCACCATATTTGTGTGTGTGTGTGCGTGATCACGCACACACACACACAAATATGGTGACTGTACTCTTGGATTATATCATGGGCTAATTAAGGAATTTATAGTTACTACGGAAGTAGTTTCGAAAGGGAGATGCAATCGATTGGGATTAAATCTCGGTACGAAAAAAGCCGGTGTATTGTATAGTGTTCCCACGTTATAGTCTATGATTGAACTGATAACCTATAACTCCGGTTATGTATGGTTCAACTGGTTGCGGGTTCGTTAAACACTCTTTTATTTTTGTTATCTGTGGCAGCGCTTCGTTGCACAGCCAGTCAAATCAACTAGACCCGTTTGTTAAATTGTTTTAATCTGTTTTTAGACGGCTAAAGTTGTTTAAATAATCTCGAATGTTAAGCATTAATAGTAGAAATAAATTAAGAAGAAATTAAAATTGTTTATGTTGCACAAACAAAAAAAGAAGACGTAAAATACACAAACAAAGTAGCCAAAAGCCTCGTAACCAACTTATTAAAATTCGTCAATTTTGTCAATTGCTTGAAGTAGTAAGTAGTGTTTGATTATAACAAAGTAATAGATAAGCACTTTACAATACAGTAGTAGTTTTTTACGTAAAACGTACACATAAAAGTCAAATTCGTATTCCTTCACAGTAGTCGAATATCATTTGATATTTCCCTCAACTACCTAAAGCCGTTCAAGATACGATATCTTTCACATTTCAATCAAAATATTGCGGAATCGTATGAAAGGTTGAGTGTACGAAAAATATGATATGCCGGCGTTGGGCCCCAACATCTGTATCTTGCTGAGTCGTCCATATGAGTGTGAGATACAAGATACGAAGATGGGATTAGAATTTATTTATACAACGTGTATCTTTCATATTTTTTCTTTGATGGATTGGCTTCGGACGCTGTTGATATACGTACGGTGCAAGCTAGGGGGTTACGTGAAGGACTATCTTAATGTTTATTCAAGTTTATTGAATGGAATTGCGAAAAAATACGTCTGTTATTTTAATAGTAATAACATTCTATGCCTGAACTTGTGCAGCAGACAATTGAACTCGAGAAAAATGTTTTTCCAAATGGTGTCAAAACTGCAAAAAAAATCACCGAAGTTTTTAGTTTTTCGACTAGTTTGGCTAATCAACCTGCACCCTAATTGCGTAACATGCGAAGGTTTATTGCTAATCCAATCTTTCATATGTTCGAAAAAAAAATCTGCTTAGCAACGTAAACAACGCCATAAATGTTGTGGAACAGTCAAAATGAAAGCGATTCCTACTGTGATAGTGTATTACGAAATGACCTCTCCGCTTTAGTTTATATTCAGAAACTCACTCACTTTGCAGTTTCTCCTTGTCTAGACTTTTGTATTAAACTTGAGATTATAAGAGTATTATTCTACGTAGTCTATCGTACCGGAGCTCGAGGAATAGTTATTAGATTATCTGGGTTGCGTTTCAAATGACAAACCAGGAATTCCTGTTAACACTTCCAATTGCATTGATAACGGAGTTTAATAGATAAAGTTGTTTGAGAAGATACTAGGTTTTAAATTGCTATTTTATTGTGTCATTTGCGATGTAAATTGTGTGGTTTATGTTGCCTATCTTACTAAATTGTTAGTAATTACGAAACTGGTTAGGTGAGTAGGTGTAAGTGGAAACTAGCCAGAAAAGGGTGTGCTTGCGAAGCTTCTCTGAGAAATAGAGTGATTTAGAGATTTTTCATGAAATAAAGCGGTGTTTTTAGGAAGATGTAGTTTTTGGTGGTTTTAGTTTCTGCGTCAGGGCAGAAGGCATGAATTGATGAATTGTAAGAAAGCAATAAATGCGGTGATAATGAGTAGGTATTAAAGAATAATTTCGCCAAAAAATTCGGTTGCCAATCGTTAAGAAAATGTCCGTGTGCCAAATTATGCACTTCAACAATCTCAACAAGTCCAATCAAGTAACACATCGATCCAATTAGTCAATAGATAATTATATCAAGTGATGTTACATAATTACTGATGATTAATTTAATTACAACACTGGTGCGATACTAGATAAAGCAAATACAACTTTATTACTTAGTTCACAAAGCTTGCCGTTTTCATTCAACTTACTGAAATGCCGAGGATTTTGTAAATGTAATTAATTTGCCAATCTATTGCAACTATTGCCTGTGGGGTCTAGTTTAAATTAGCAAACAGTACGTCTGAATTGAGTGATCTTTTTTAGTATATAATATACAGGTTGAAATTTAAAACATGCGACAAACCGAAATGGGAGATTGTACTCATCATTATGAACAACTTTTACTAAGGGACCAATGATGCAATCGCGAAAAAAAAACATCTGTTCCCTACATTTATGTTCGCATAACTCGTCAAAATGTAGGGAACAGCTGTTTTTTTTTTTGCGATTGCATCATTGGTCCCTTAGTAAAAGTTGTTCATAATGATGAGTACAATCTCCCATTACGGTTTGTCGCATGTTTTCAATTTCAACCTGTATACAGGTCAAATTTGTGAGTTTGTATGTAGGGGGTAATCTTCGGAACCACTGATACGATTCCTAAAATTCTTTCACTAATGGGAAGCTACAGTATTGCCCAGTGTCATAGAATATAATTATTTTATGTAAAAACAACAAATTTTACACATACGAAGTCGCAACCAGAAACTAGTACTAAATTAATTCAAATAAGCTTTTATAAAAGGAAGTTGAGAGTTGCTTTGTAATTTATTCCTTGTGTATTTTTATTTATTTTAAAACAAGACTAAACATATCTCTCTAAGATAAAAGCGTCTGTCGGATGCATTCTTGTGGATTTATCTATTACAAAACGAAATAGAGAAACTTTAGATATCTTTGTTCCATTTGAGATGCTTCGTTTGGTAGATTGATGTTAATTTATTTTATTTGCTTATCAATTTAGTGCTTCGTTTCATTTGTAGGCTGAAATATAATGTTGCCATAACATTGCTTTTATGACTTTCGAAATTGCATCCTTTAAATTCATCAAATTAAATGTACAGACATCGTATTAATATTTAATTAATAACATGGTGTTGGATTTAAAACTTCATTGATTACAAGTGTCAAAAATATTTTGAAGGCAAACCTGACAGGTTTACATTTAAAATAACATAAATGTTCGGTTCCCATTAAAAAAAAAATAATGTCTAGCGATAACATAAAATATTTTGTTTCGAAATCGTAATATATAATTAGTATTCGTAATTTATTAGGGACTCTCAATCTTTCAGATATTACAAAAATTAAGTAAATGTCAAAGCTGTGGTCCTGTATTTTCATACCGTAATATTTTAGCAACTAAGTAACTATTCAGTATAGGCTGGCACAATAAAGTCATAACTAAGTTATGGTCTAAGTATTATTATTTACACCTTGGTTTGCCAGCTCAAAATAATAATAACTACACGTAAGAAGGTACAGGTAGCATCAAATTACCTTATGAGTAGGTACGTAGTATTACCTACCTATATGTATATATTCTGCCGAGGGTTTTTAAACAACATCGTAATACGTTCAACTCAGCCTATCGCAGTCCACTGCTGGACATAGGCCTCTCCCATGCTGCGCCACAGCACCCTGTCTTCCGCCTTCCGCATACTGACTGATCCAGCCACCTTTTTAAGGTCGTCGGTCCACTTAGCTGGGGGCGTCCCATTGCCGATCCGCGGTCTCCACTCCAGGGGGTCTATTCTTTAAGTACGAAGTCCGAAGTTCCGGGCGTTTCCTACTCCGTATCACCTACGGACATAAGATTAGTTTGGGGCCCGAAGTTAAAGTGTATGGCAACACGATTTGACTGTTTGCCCGCCAAAGTTAGGAAATCGGGAATAGGGTTCATTCCTAAGTATCGAACTATTTTCGGACGGGCCCGTATCTTCGACGACGGACTTAGAAAGTAGCCCCCCTGGACTCGTCTACTCCATCGGCCATCGGTCCTACGAAAATACGTTGGATTACGTTATTTTTACTACTATTTACTATGTGATTTTTGGTAGGTAAGTATAATAAGGTCTTACTACGAAATCCTCAAAGACTTTTTCATACAAAAATATTTGCTGAACTCATAATCAGCTTAGAATGTTCCCATTGCCATTGGAAACCTTCTCTCGGTTAGAGGGAGTGAAAGAAAGAAAAACTATTTATTAGACTCGCACAGGAATATCACAAACTTAACTACACAATATGCTTGCTTACTATAATATAAATTAAAATGAAAAAAAAAAGTAAAATTAAAAATGAAGTCCCGTACGAGGCCAAAAGGCCCCTATCTCAGCATGAGCGTGGGCTGTTATCTACGCGGGTCCAGCACGGGTTGGGAGATGAGGTTCTAGGCATGCCGGTTTCCTCACGGTTTTTTCCTTCACCGTTGTAGTGATGAAATTATTTACACAAAGTGAAGCGCCTGTCTGGGATCGAACCTACGACCAACAACTCGGTAATTCGCGGCTGTTACCACTGTTCTCCAAAGACTTATCATACAAAGATTTATTTAACTTTATCCTATTAGAATACCAGCGCTGCGACACTTTTTAAATGTCACAGCATCATGCTGAGGTAGGAGCCTTTTGGCCTCGTGCAGGACTTTCTGTTTTATTTTTTAAATATATTTGTTCTTCCGAGAAATTTGTTTTTTATAATTTTTGTACCATTGTGTTTATTTTAGTATGTGAACTTCCTGTGCGAGTCACAATAAATACCTTTTCTTTCTTTCTAACTCGCACAAAATAAATTTGCTTAGCAACCAGTCACTCGTTCTTAGCCGTTCATTAAAACTTCCATCGCGCCCTTAACTGTCGCCGGATATTAGATAACGATCCTTTAACTTTAACGCTTAATTAAACGACAATTTAGTTTAATCACGACACCTAATGACCCTAACATGGTACGAAGGAAGCTCATGCCTATTACGGTAGGTCATGGTTTGTAGCTTAATCTCTACTAAAATTATAAATGCGAAAGTAACTGTCCGTCTGTCTGTTACGCCGCCTAAACCGCTGAACCGATCGTCATGGAAATTGGGAGAGATATAGCCTGGGATATGGAGAAAGACATAGGAGGCTAATTTTTTACGCGATAACCGACATCAACGCGGGCGGAGCCGCGGGCAAAAGATAGTAATTAATTAAATTCAACCTCGATTATGCAGTTAAGTTGTGGTTAAGTGCAGAATACGGAGCGAGGGCGGGTCAATAGTCTGGGAGCTGGACTTATTTATTGTTATGTTACAGACATTATTTATTAAATTCATTCTACTAGAATTGAGACTAGATTGGTGAAATAAATAGTATTATTGCAGTCTAGCGCGTTTCTGACTATGCCTAAGTTAATAGCCGAGGGCTCGGTGAACAATAAACTCGGCGTTTTTTTTTACTTATGTAAGCGTAATACATATAAATTAAACTCGCTTTTCGTGTTTATCTGTGTGACCGCGTTGTTATTCTAAACTATGCAACGAATTTTGATGCTTTTTTCATTCTCAATAATTGCTTAACACACTAATGACTGTGCAACAACATTTATTAAGCTACTAGCTTCCGCCCGCGGCTTCGTCCGCGTGGAGGTCGGAAGTATCCCACGGAAACGTGGATCAGAACAAAATAGCTTATAAAACGCTTTATAACATCAGCTTAATCTGCCAAAATCGGTCCAGCCGTTTCGGAGATTAGCCGCGACAAACAGACAAAAAAAATACTTACCGTAAATACTTTCACATGCATTTAGTAAAAAGTTGTTATTTTGTTAATACAAACAGCCACTTAAATTTTATTCATTTTTAATGTAAGGAAGATTCCGAATCTGCTTCGAAATTAGTAATGTAATATGCTTGCTGTATTCCTTTGAACTGAGGTTAAGTAATACGATTGCTTCACAAGTCGGTTCACCACAATAGTTCAATGGGTCAGGAGAGGATTTGAACCCGACCTCTTGATTGCCAGTTAACACATTAGCCGTCTGCCGTGGTGTCGGAAACAGACGTTTGTTAGGTATTTCACAAGAGCTAATATTTTTTTTATTTTTTTTTTCACTTCAAGTTACAAGCTTCAGTGTAGCCTTACCTAGCTCTTGTAAAAGGAGTTCGTGTATCACAAGAGCCAGACCACTCAATATACAGGGAGTATGACAAATAAACAAAATAGACAAAATGAGATACATTAAAGTTATGGCATTAATTAAAAGGTTTATAATACACAAGAGAAAAAAAAGTTATAACAGTAATAAAACCAAAAGATACTTTAAACTTAAATGCATTTCGTAATATTTCGTAGTAATTAGATCCACGTTATTGGAAAATTAATTTATTAATATCAACAGAAACGCATAAAGAAAAGTATTTTATAATTAAAACTACGATATACGAAATGAATACAAAAAACAAAAAGGACACTTAGGTGTTGAAGTATTCCTCCGCATCGCTGTCATCAGAAAACGTGCCCAGAAGACTGGAAGCATTGCCACGTTGAATGGCAATGCTAATTCTTTGGCCAAAGAACGACCCAGCCCTCTGGTCACGTGAAGTGTCGACCAGCCGGCGAGAAATTTCCTTAAAGAGGAGACGTGCTCTCGGGCCCCATGACCCGAACGTTTCGACCCCAAAAAAATTTAATTTAATTTAATTTGGAAAATTTAATTAATGGTCCTTTTCCATTGTTATCTAGATGAACTAGACCATTTCATAAGTGTATTAAAATTTAACCAATTATACAAGTAGGTACGTACGGTACGTACGAGTAACTACTTTGAGTCTATATAATATAATGTTTGTCTATGAAACTGGAGTAAACAGATATTACTTCGACCTTCATATTTTGTTTGTACAACTTTTATTAATTCGCAGGGGAGAGAACTAATTTCAATTTTGTTGATTACGGATTTAATGTACCGACCTATCTATAATAATACGTATTAATTAAAAAGAGGTCAAATTTCTGAGATTAGAAGAAGTATGGCATAATCTTCGGAGCTACTATTCTGATTCCGAAAATTCTTGCACTAATGAGAAGCTGGCCGCTGGCTCTCCGCTGGATGCGGGAAGCACAGAACCGGTCGAAGTGGCGGAGCCTGGGGGAGGCCTATGTCCAGCAGTAGACGTCTTTCGGCTGAAATGATGATGATGATGACGAATGAGAAGCGGCAGAATTGCCTTGCGTCAATTAAATTAAATTTTATCTTAAAACACGGATGAGTTCGAGGGCACAAGCTAGTTACTTATACCATATACAATAACAAAAAGTTAAAAATTGTATGTATGTTGAAACTTGAAATCAAAATCTATATACAATGTGACAAGCTTATCTTCTGCTTTATCTTGAGCGAAAAATAAGATGATAGTCTTTTCGTCCTCCAAAAACCATTAACAAATTCCAACTTGACATATCAGAAGAAGATAAGCCGAAAACACCTTAAAAACTAAAAGAAAATACATAAAAATACTAACTTTTAACTTATCATTATCGTGTCCAAAAAGTATAATGTAAATATAGACCGTCAATTTTAGTATAATCACCACACTATCAGGTTGTTTGTCAATTAAAACACTATGTATTGCTTGCGTATCTATGTTTAGATCGTTATACTTATTTTGAACGAAATAAAATACATAAAAATACTTTTAACTTATCATTATCGTCTTCAAAAAGTATATGTAAATAGACCGCCAATTCTAGTATAATCACCTCAATATCAGGTTGTTTGTCTATTAAAACACTATGTATTGGTTGCGTATCTACATAAATATGTTTAGATCTATTCTCGAGCGAAAAATAAGAAAATAGCCTTTGTTCTCCAAAACATTAACAAATTCCTACTTGACATATATATCAGAAGAAGATACGCCAGTAATAGCTTGAAAACTAAAACAGACTACATAAAAATATGTACAAGCTTTTGACTTTAAATGGAATAGTATATAAACTACACTAAGAGTCTTCAAAAAGTATATGACCATATATTTTAGTATAATCACCTCACTATCAGGTTGTTTGTCTATTAAACACTATGTATTAGTTGCGTATTTATGTTTAGATCATTAATAATAGTATTGCTTACGATAAAGCATAGTAATGCTATCTTAATCACTTGTTGTTCGATATACAGTCGTTACTTAAGTTAGAGATATTACCGGTTCCATATGCGGTTTCTTCCATAATTATTGTATTTTAATGGTAATGGAAGATTTTTTATGTTTTATATGTATATCTATAAATCGTCTCTTGGTCTATTAGTCGCTCTACTGGTGTGCATGAGGTCCTGGGATTTCAATTCCCAGGTTGGGTACTGATATTAATTTTTTCCTTTACAATTTTGTCAGTAGTAGCTTGGAGTATGGATTTGTGGATCTGGATAATTCGCGATATGTGGTTTACCTACTATTGGTATACCTCTTGCCTATCCCTTCGGGAAAATAGTTGTGCCTATACAGGAGAAGTTTTTATTCAGTGCGCAAACTGTAACCATGAATTCAGCATATCATTCTAGAACTTTTACGAAGAAATTTTACGTCGGTTATACACAAACAAAGCAGCTGTTCCATACATTTTGACCGCGTAGGTATTGCACTTTTCTATGAAACAAATGTTTTTTTTGTTTTTTTGGAAAACCGACGAAAACTTTCTCCGCTGGGGGTCTAGAATGGTATGTTGAATTCATGGTTACAATTTGCGCACTAAATAAAAACATTTCCTGTATTATGTTAGAAGATGCTGCTTCAAAATCCCATTCGTTCCATTAATTTTAAGTATCAGGACCTAATTTCTCATTTATAAAAGTTTTAACTTGTTACAATCTGTTTCAGAGTTTTATTGAGTATGTTGAACTTGACCTATCGTTTAAATTAAAGAGTTGATGACCGTAATGTCTAATGAGTAGAATTCCCGACTTATAGTTTATATTATTATTAAAGAAGTTTTAGTTACCTATCTGACCGGGCGTTAAGTTTTCCTCTCTCGATTTGATTTGTCTCTAAACCGACTAGTGTTACCTATTCAGCAATACCAAATCGTTAGTTCATTTTGATGGTCAGCAAAAACAATTTGTCGCGACAATGTGGTGGTTGACCTGCAAAGGGTTCGCCCGGCCGATGTACCGTTGGCAAGGCTAGACGTCTCTGTGACGAGACGACAGGCTTAAATTGTACACTTAAATGAATATATTGCTAGCACACTTTCTAATATAGTGAAAATGGACCTTTAAATGAGATCGTTCAATTTAAGATTGATTTTGAAGTAGTCTGACATGACCCTTTATTTGTGTATATAGGTGAAGCAATTCCACTTAATGGATTCTTGGCACTTACAATTTCTAAAGCGTCGTGCTCATTATTATTGTATTTTCTAAATAATTTTAATAACTTAGCTACCTAAGAATTCAGCTCTCCAATTTGAAATTATCTAAGACATCGGTATTATATTTCGTTATTTGAATATGGTAGCTGTAAAGTATGTTATTATAGTTATAGTTTGCTCAAATCTCCAACAAGGGTACTCCCATTCTCATGAAATGGTAATCATTTGCTAACAATTACTTCATTAAACAACGAACTATGTGGTCGTTCATCATTGTGTAAAATTTTATTCAAATTTTGGAAGAGAACTAATTTTAGGAGAACACATCTCCTAAATTTAAATGACTCCGGCACTTGTTTTCTATATTTGCACGTACTTACGAGGTCCTTATAATAATAAGCCTTTTATTCTGAGCATCTTTGCGTTGCAATATTTTCTCAGTAGTTTATAAAATGTATCTTAATTCAGTGCGCCGTTTTGCAAAGGCCTCTAACAACTTCCACTGAATCCTATCTCTAGCAACTCTTCTCCAGTTTGGATCCGCTATGAGCTTCAATTCATCTTTCCATACTTTGTATGGTTTTCCCCTGTTCCTTTTGCCATCTCTGGGGTACCATACAGTCACAACTTTACTCCACTTGTCTTGAATACCTCTTAACATGTGGCCTGTCCATCTCCACTCTTGTTGTTCTATTTTGGCAAGATGACGAGGTTCTTGTAATTTATATCAAACTTTCTTCTAAAAGCCAATTGCATCTAAGCGTCTCTTTCACAACTGTTAATTTACTCTGAATAGTGTTTCATTTACCTGTCTTTGTGACCTTATCTATAGCCATTGAAGTTTTGAATAGGTGGTCTTATGTGTATATAGTTCCCATGTAATTTAACAGTGGTAATATTCTTCCAAGGTCATTTTATTGTTCGTCTTAATGTATTTCTGCCTCGTTACCATTGCATTATTACAGTATTATTATGAGGGCACGATTCTAATTTGTTTTATGTTTGATGATGCTCTTCAGAACTTTTGTATGCTTAAATTCTATAGTCTTGCAATATTTGACAGACTGTTAACTTTCATCTAAAGATAAATTGAAATAAGGGTAAACTTTTTAATTTACTGTCTTGGGCAAAGGTACACTGGCTCTGGTCAATGACTGTCTGAAGCGAAAACGTTGAGTGATAGAGCCTATGAATTACAATTTACAAAGGGTATTCATGAAATTAAAATTCATTGACTCATTGTTTTTTTTTTGGACCTACATTTTCAAAATATTTTAATAAGACGTAAATAGGCTTTAAATTATTACTAGCGCCTGCTCGCGACTTCGGCGACGTGACTTTTCTTAGTCCGTCGACCCACACCGTTTGCGTCGCCTGTGCTATTAGTTCGTATTCGCTAAGAGTTCTTTCTGACTTGTATTTTTGCTCAGCTCCTAAGGGTCATAGCGTGCTGTTATATACCCTATAGCCTTATATTATTGTTCAATTCGAACCATCAGTTACTTAGATTAGCGCGTTCAACCAATCAAACTCTTCAGCTTTAAGTAAATCTATACATACAGGAAAAGTTTTAATCCAGTGCGCAAACTGTAACCATGAATTCAGTATATCATTTAGACCCCGTGACGTGCAGAAATTTTTCGTTTGTTATACCAAAAAAAAAAACAGCTGTTCCATACATTTTGACCGCGTAGCTATTGCACTTTTCTTTGAAACAGCTGTTTTTTTTTTGTAAAAACTGACCAAAAAATTTCTTCGCTGGGGGGTCTAGAATGATATGCTGAATTCATGGTTAAAGTTTGCGCAATGAATAAAAACTTTTCCCGTATACATATGTATAATAATAAATCTATAGTAAGTAATAACAATAAGTTATATGAATTTCTTCGAGATAGTCTCTGGTTTTTCTGATGCCATCGACCGGGGAGCAGTCGTGTAGAAATCTTTGTTTATTCAACCCTCGTTTCGGACACTATCTGCTGGCTTTGTAATTTTACTTTGTGAGAGTATTCTCGGTTTTAGAATCAGAATCAGAATCTTTATTTGTTAAACATAGGTATTTACGTAATGGTGTTAGGTTAACATATTTGAGCGCTATGTTTTGCCGCGAAGGCATACAAATTTTAATTATAATGTAAGAATTAAAATAGATACTTAAAAAGACTAAATAAAACAAACAATTAAAAAAAAAACAAATAAGACTAAAAAAGATTAAAAATTATCATTTATAAAATCTTGAACAGTATAATAACATTTTTCTATTAATAGAGAGGTGAGAACTTTCTTAAATTTTGATAGGGGCATGTGTTTTATACTATCGGGTATTTTATTATAAATTTTCGAAGCCATTCCAAAAAAGCTCTTTTTCATCAAAGTGGTTCTGCATTTTATGTCACACAACTTATTTTCATATTGAGAACGCATTGGAGTTTTTTTTACATCGGAAATTTTAGTAAAAAGGTGTAAATTCATTTTAACAAACAAAACAGTCTCGTAGATGTACATAGCTGGCAAAGTAAGTAATTTTAAAGATTTAAAAACGGGTGCACAAGATTCCGTAGTTTTTAAGCCACACAAGGATCGAATACATCGTTTTTGCGCTTTAAAAACAGTATCTCTTTCAGTAGATTGCCCCCAAAAAATAACACCAAATCTCAGAACTGATGCAACCAATCCGTGATACGCCATTTAATAAGTGAAATATCTGTGTTAGCTTGTTTTTAAAAGTGTCCACAGAAAATGAGTTTTTATTCAAAAAACGCTTCTCTACTCTTCTACGTAATATTTTTGATGAAATATGCTTTACATACATTTTTCACTTCAATGTGGTTAAGTTAATGTAGGTACTGCATTAAAAACGTTCAAGTTGGCTTTTAATCGACTTCAAAAATAGGAGGGAGGGTTGTATTTTTTGTTAAACCTCAGAACTCCGACATATTTGTTAAAATGATTTTAAAATGATTTGAAAGGGTGTACTTGAGTTATAAACTTATAACTTATAGAGTGGCTCCATATAGATATAGTCAATTTCTGATTAGTCGTTTTTGCGTTTGCTTTAATAATACGTATTTTTTCCACTTATAAGTGTATGTTGATTATGTTATAATAACTTTCTGTCACTGTTATTTACTTAGCAAGTAAAGATATACGAATTTGTGTGGAGTAGGTAGGTACCACAGCTAAAAAGTGAATAGGGTTTATATAAAATAAAACAACTGACTTCCAAAAAGGACACCACAAAGTGGAAAATTATTTTAACTGTCGATATCGATGGCAAAAAATTAAAAAAAAAAAAAAACAAAAGACACTGACTTCCTGGAAGTCGGTTGTTTTTTTCTTTTCGAGATTAAGTTCAAACTTCTTTGGTCGGTAACATCTAGAAAACTTTGAAGATTCGTTTAATAGCCCATTCATTAATACAATTCATTGCTAAATTTTTTGCTTAGGTACTTATGTACTTTTTGTAAAAATCACACGTTTTATAAAAACATGGTCGTCAGTATTCTTATGATTTTAACTACCAGCAAATATGTACGACTCATATTTCTATACCACTCTATTTTTAAAACCAAACTAATGGATGTTGCAGCCCAGAATAGATTTTTCCCTTTTTTTGTACGAAATACTCTAACTACAAGAATACTGTGAGGTTCGTGTTTTTTTACTTATTCGTGCTTTTACACTACACACTGTATAATTTGTATCCACATCTGTATTTGCACAGACTGTTTGTTTGTCAACCCCTCTCACATTCCAAATAGACACTTATTTCGCTACTGTTTGAATTCAACATTGAAAAGCAACCGAACGGCTTGGCTTTACAGTGTAATAACAAGTGGTTTATTATATTCTACGTTAATGGAAGTATAATTAAAAGGCACGTATAATTATATTCAGTGTTGTAGAGTCCACACTAGGATTTGTTTACGTTGTAAAATAAAAAATATAAGCAGGAACGCATCTGGTGATTGGAAATATATAATCTTAATCTTGGTAAGTAGTACCCGATATTGTTAATTTAAAACGATTATCCCCATGCAATCACCATGTTTATTATATTATGTAAATGATTAGGAAATTATAGTTATAATGATTTTGTCATAAAATATACCCGTTTGACTTGACATCATCGTGACAAACGCATAATAAAGCGCATAATCCTATGCAAATGCGTAAACGTTGCTAATGAACCAATAGATCGATCCAACTTAATATTTTAAATGTGAAAGTTTGTATGTTTGTAACTCGATAACGCGAAAACGGCTGAACAGATCTGGATGAAATTTAGTACACAGATAGTTTATAACATGGATTAACACAGATGATACTTTTTACGTGTTATATTACCGATATCAGGTACGTTCCTGTGGGATAACTTCTAACGTCAACGCGGGTAAAACCAAGTTTTTGTCAAGTTGTAAAAACCGTGCGAAGCAGGGGCTAGTATAAAATAAATAATTAAAAGCAGCACTAATGATTGCGGTCTTAATTCGAATAATTTCTCAAATAGGTCATGCAGTTAACTGTGGAAACTCACTGGCAAGGTCACGCTTTTATCAGTAATTTACTAATATTACATTGCGTCCTCCCGAGGCCAATGCTATGCGAGTGTGCGAGGAAAAATACTCGACTAACTAATTAGAATCCTTTGGGAGAGTGATGAACTGATGACTTAGGGCTTGCGTAAACAGGCGGCAAGGTACGAAAAGCGATTTTTAGGCGACGAGTGGAAATATCACTTAGCCCACGTTCCCACCGATTGTATAAAATAGTTGCGCACACTGGATTTTCATCATATCACCATAACATGGTGGAAATATACTCGAATTGCATATATTTATGGAAAATTCACACTCCGCCGGAACCTTAATAGTAATACTATGGCAATAAAATTGACATTTCAACAGCAACGATGCCGCGACATCCTTAGCCATCCCGCTGCTGCGACGTCCTTAGGCATTATATCATTGAAATTTAAATTTTACCCACACACACATAAGTCATATTTTTATTTGTGGTATTAAAATCAATTGCCGTGCCGCCAGTACGTGCAGGCCCTTATAAAAGGGCAAGTTGACCACAAAATGTCTTATAAGTAGGGGCGGCGGCGCGTAAAATTATTTGTCGTACGTAAGTGTCGTAACTTGTAAATAATGACTCGGATGTGGGCGGGATTAAGTCCCACATGAATTTTCTCCCACTCCGGAAAATTCTGCGCAGTAACTTCCATTAGGCCTGATGTTACGAGGAATATGAGCGCGAAGCCTGTCCTAATTAGAAATTACACTCATAGTAAAGTTATTATTCATCTATTAATTTTAATTTAGTCGTTCTTATTACTCAGCCATTTGTCAACTTTTCTTTATTATTAAAAGTCGGACGACATTTATCTTTCGGAAAAATAATTTTACTAATGAAAACTTGGCGTCTTATTTCACAGAACACGATATTTTTTGGCTTCACAGCGTAAAGAGCAAAATTTCTATGACGGATTGATGTAAAAGCGTGAATAACTGGGTTTGTGCGGTCGTGGACCCACGGGAATACTTAACTGTATCGAAGAGAAAATAAAGGAAACTTGCCTTAATCACACTGGTCGCGTGGAACAATCAACTTAGTTGTTTCTGAGAGGCCGTAATGTCATCTTTAGGTGACAACTCGGCTTGACGTCGACGTTTAGACCACTCTCGACCCCTCGACCCCTAAAAAAATGTGTTCATTTGTTTCCTCTCAACCCTTAAACATAGTTCACACTCGACCCCCAGGGGGTGAGATTGGATTTTCGTACAAAGAACATGCATACCTCGTCCACTTTCGACCCCTAGTTCGGTAAGTAGGTAGGTACCTAAAATTAATATTTTGATACATTAAGGTACAGACTTCTTTGGGGGTCGAGAGGAAACTAAAACTTGGTTGGAAAATAAAACCTATTTGCGACCCCCAAGGGTCGAGAATAAACTATAGTCGTACGGGTCCAGTGGACACATTAATTATTGGGGGTCGAGGGGTCAAAAGTGGACTAAACGGACGTCAAGGGTGATTAAAGTCACTTATTTCATCATCATCATCATCGACCTAGCCTTTTCATAACTATGCTGGTTCCCAATCTAACCAGATGCAGCTGAGTACCAGGTACTTTACATGGAGCGATTGCTTATCTGACCTCCACAACCCAGTTACTGGGTAATACGATATTCCTAGGTAAGACTGGTTGTCAGGCTTTCGGGCTTCTGACGACCCTTAACGACTGTCGGAGATCCACGAAGCTATCCGAGGCACGGAGGAGTCTTGGTATGTAAAACGGACCCATCCACGGACAAACCGCGGCATGCGAAGCTTAACCTGAGCGACCGACCCGTGCGGCCGTAATACTTAGCCACAAGACACTCATTAAAGTCACTCATTGATCTCCAACAAAATCAACTTTATTGTCAACGAAAAACTTCATATTTACGACACATTAAAATCTACACAATTAAATCAAAATCAAATTAATCATTGAAATGACTCGATCGGGTCGCAAATAGCTTAGTTTTGCTATATTTTTGCAACATTATGTCGAGGTTAACGTCCGTCTGAACGGGCTACGAACTTGCGACCCCGCGTCATTGGAGCCATTATTTTTACCCGTGAACAGGGCCGCCTACTTCGGTATCTCTCTCAATTTTCACTCTAAAAACATAGCTACAACCTGCTCTAATGCTCGTAGTCAGATAGAGACATAATGCATTTCGGTTGTTATGAATTTCAGTCGTTCTTGGTTAACCAAGCTGACAGACGAGTCAGATTTTGTAATGTTATTAGTTAAACTTTTATCAAGTTGAAATATTTTTGTTATTGGCTTTAGATTGTAGAAAAGGTTTAGAAGGAAAAAGAGAAGGCAGCTCAGCAGTGGTACATAGAAAAAATTTAAATCTTATTTATTGAATGATTTTAACATCATATTTTGTTTAGCTTTCTTATAACCTTTGCCCGAGGCTCCGCACGCGTGGGTGTCGGTTATCGCGTAAAAAAAGCATGTGTCCTCCATAACCTCGGCCATATCTCTGCCAAATTTCATGACGATCGGTTTAGCGGTTTAGGCGTGAAAGCGTAACAAACAGAGACTTTCGCATTTATAATATTAGTAGGGATTTAAGTTGCACGAGAAAGATACTACATCATCGGTTTCAAATCGGATGCATCGGTTCCAGGAAGAACTTGTAACTAACGATATTAGTCGAGTGCGCCACTAACTTATCCAGTAAAGAAGACTCAAGTTTAAAATGCAATCTAGCACTTCCCAACCTTTCAATAGTTAAAAAACCTTCAGTCGGTTTCCCTAATTGAATTTTAGCGGTTCATCATTAAGAAAAATGCAGTTAAACCCTGACCCGAGTGGTCACATAAAAGAAAATGGCTTCAGTTTTAGTACGTCAAAATAAATGGAATAATTCGTAATTAATTTTATTGTAGAACTTAATCTGCCATTACGGAGGTAGTGCGTTCAGCGTCATGTCGGCCTTCAGTTTTATGGAGCGATTTATGGGTGTCTGCCTGGATCCCCAAGTTTAATGTTCTGATGATTTTATTGGTACTGGGAAATATACACTGTATTCAGTATGTATGATAAAGGTGTGATCATAATTAAGGGTGTGATTTAGACCATCAAACCGAACAGATTTTGCCATGGGGCAAACATCATATTCGCAACAAAAAAAAAACCGACTGCTTAAATAGTAGTAATGATTTTTTTAAAGAAGAAACAAGAAGATTTGATTTTAACAGTAATGTATGACATTTTTAGTTGAATATTATTTGGGAATCAGATAGTCTCCAGTCTCAGTACAACATAATAATGTAAAACGTTGAGCAGGGGGCCTGGTGACCTGACATTACAGGTTTTGTAGAAAACTTAGTTCTGGCATCAGTGTTCTACAAATTAATTATAAAATTGTATCTATAAACTATTTAATTACTTTCTCTGTAATTTTTGGTATGAAATCAATAAACTATTGTATTGTATTTTAATAGGTTGAATATTAAACTTAATACTATAAGCAGTTTTCCTCCTTTGTGTCTCGCAGTCGGGTAATTTTAATCAACCCTTCCGGACACATTTGTGTCAAGCAGGTAATAGATAAATATTGAACTTCTGTTGCGGTTGCAGTTGTAGTGTTAATTGCCAGTTTCCAGGTCAGATCGGATTCTTCGATTCGAGAAGAGCATTATAACGAACGATATTAGTCGACTGCGCCACTGCCGTATGTAGTTAAGAGGAATCAAGTTAAAAATGCAATCTGCTAATTTTATTGGTACACACGGCTACACATTAAGCTATACATTTCCAGTTTACGCTGATCTCGCACTGTACGGAAATCATATACAATGCGAGATCAGCTTATACTGAAAATGTATAGCTTGATCTGTAGCCTTGTGTACCGGGAAATAAGCACTATATTTATAAACATCATGTTTTTGAAGCGATTAACGTAACGCCTTCGGCAATGTAATTAATCTTCATCAGCTGAAAACTCGTGTGGGATTTTGGTTCGCCAGAAAATGATATACCTATGTATGTATAAATTACGAAAACTCGATAATCCAGTTTTAATGTTAATTCAGTTATTTATTAGAACCATTTCACAAACTGTTGAAATTGGATAACCAAGAATTGTTTCGTAAAATATTCCGACGGGAGATATTTAGATTATATCGTTGATCGGTGATCCCTCAGTCGCAATGAGCAATTACTTATTCAATAAATATAGACGCAATACATTTCTGAATTCCTAAAGTATAATTAAAATATGTGTGATCCAACGTTAGTTTCAGTTATTTGCTTTTCATTTTACACTCTGTTGGTAATGGTTGAGTAAACAAAGAGATGGTAACATATTTGTTTGTCCACCCCAAATGGAAAATAGCTAGAAACAATACCTACGATACATTTTCTGGTACATTTATGTCAGTTTTGCCCACACTAAAATTAATAGCGATTCTCAATACAACAGTGAACGGACAGAATTGATAGACGACGCTATATCTTGCAGAATACACCCAGTATTGGACACGACGCACCACAACGACAAAGGTTTTCAAAGATTTACTACGAACATTTTTGTAACCCCGGTCCGGGTTTAGTGCCGTACATCCGTGCAATATTAAAGTACCGGGGTAGTTTCTTCAGCATCGGAAATGTTTTTGGACGGGACAGTCGATATTCTTAGTTTCATTTCTGTGAAGATTGCAACGATAAACTTTTCATTGTGACAGCAAAAATAGAGGCGCCAGTCTCCAAGTCAACGATCAAATGGAATGTTTATTAGTCCACTTGTATGAATTAACTCGCCCGAATCGGGCGAATCGTAACTTTTAAATAATATAATCCTTACTAATATTATAAACGCGAAAGTTTGTAAGTATGGATGGATGGATGGATGTTTGTTACTCTTTCACGCAAAAACGGCTGAACAGATTTGGATGAAATTTGGCACACAGATAGATTATAACCTAGATTAACACATAGGATACTTTTTATCCCGGTAGTAGGTACGTTCCCGCGGGATAATTTCCGACCTCCACGCGGGCGAAGCCGCGGGCGGAATCTAGTATTTTATATAGGTGACTCGCACGAAGTTAATTTATTTGTAGGTAAGTGAATCAACAATTGCCACGTTTTGAATAAAACGGTAAGGAAACAGTACACTAACTTTATAACATAAAATATAAAACGTGCAACTTGCCTAATATGAATTTCTGGAATTTTCGATTCACCTACAAAAAAACTAACTTCATGCGAGTCGCCTATAGAAAATATTATATTATTAAAAGTGACAATTCACCATTTCTTCCCGTGGGTGTCGTAGAAGGCGACTAAGGGACTTACTAGAGAATGGGCAGCAGCGTTCTCTATGCATTTTACCACCATACTGCGATCGCCAACCCGCGTGCCAAGCGTGGCGATTATGGCAAAACCCCCCTTTTGGGGGAGGCCTGAGTCCGGCAGTGGACGTGTTTCGGCTGAAATGATGATGATGATGATGATAATGATGATGATGATGATGACAATTCACCCGATTCGGTCGAGTTAATTCGTGAGACTTGACTAATAAACCATACTGAGTTTCAAGATTGATCAGTCACGTATGGGTATTGTTCCTTTGTACGATTGTTTACATAGACTGAAGATTCATTAGAAATTGATTCTTTTGTCTCGCCAACACATGGCCGAGTTTACTAAACGGTTTTGGTGTAACAGTCAATTTAGCAACATTGGCTGCCGTGTTGTTGTTTGCGAGAAAATGTTTCCCGTTAATCTTGCCTCTGTGGCCTCATCTAAGTCCATTGCAATAAGTAAAGCACCTAGTGGTACACGTGCATCCATTCCGGTTTACGACGATTTTATTGTTCCCTCCTTTTATCGTTTGTGTAGCTTTTCCTCTGTGGAACACGTTTATGAGATTCTATTCAGCGTCCTAACACTCGGTGCACTTTATGACTTGTGAATATCCAGCACTCTCTTTTATCTGGATCGGGCTAAAATGAGCTGGGGTAACATCTTTAGAATATCTCTCTTTGGATCCCACATCAACCTCGCTCATTGCTTCCCTTCAGCCTTTAACGATATCACCGTCCTTTCAAATCAGTGTCCCATAGTCCTCGCGGACCAAAAACTCGATAAGTATTTTTCATCGAGTAACTATTGGAACAGAATATTTTGCAAGACTTTCTAGTTTTAAGAACAGACACCATTAAACCCTAGTTGAGACGTCGAAGCAACCAAGGTTGATAGCTCAATCAGCAGTCTTCTTTAGTGCTGCTGGTATGTTTATATCAGTTGTTCCTAATTAACCGACGAAAAACCGGAGGAGGTTCTCAAGTCGACGCGTATATTTTTTTTAATGTATGACCCCGCATTACTTTTTACAGAGTAGTCCGATTTTGATAATTCTTTTTTTATTGGAAAGGGTTTACCCCGAAGTTGGTCCCATATAAATTTTGAAAAATCCAATCCTAAGGGTACGAAAACAGGGGATGATTGATTGTTCACTCACAGAGTTTAATGCTGAGTTGTGTATTACAAAAAGTAATCAAAAATTAAGCATGTAGTAATTAGTAGATTATAAAATAAAAACTTTTTAACAAAAAAAATTAAACCGCTGAAAAAACTGAAAAGCTATCATTATAGTTATATTCCTATGTATCCGTCTGTATTAAGAAATAACGTTACTCCAGGGAAAACGCATTGTTTTTAATTAAAACTTTTATGCCTTTATAAATTTTAGTCATAAATAACAAAATATTATCAGTTCAGTACATAATAATAATTTACAACATCATAAATCTGACGTAATAATTGCCCAGATCCAGGTACTTGGAATGCTGCCAGAAACGCATAGAAAAGATATCTTAGAAACTTGTTCGTACGAAAGTATCTATAAATCGAAACTGTTTTTCTTTTCAATTATTTCTGGACAAAAATTTATGGGTTTATATTCGATTCCAATCAAAACAAGCGCTGTGGAATTCCTTGGAAACGTATCTAAAATGGTGGTTGTAAACGGCTACTGGCTACAGTAAACTGTTCGTTGCTTGGCTTGTAAAATAATTTGACTTGGAGCCAAGTGACTTAATTATCACTGGTGCTAACCATTGTTTTCATTTTTATGTTATGCTGTCTGGTACTGCACAGGTTCCAGGAAAATTACCTATGTCATAAAAACGTCAGCATATTAATTTGATGGTATGCAAACCAGCACTGAATAAAGTAAACAGGATGAGTCCACAATGTTTTGACATTATTGTCAGATAATAGTTTAGTGCAAGTCGTGATTTCTGATATCAAAATGCAATGTCAACAAAGCATAACGTCAGCGTCAGTCAGTACAATCCCACACAAAAAATACGATAGTAATGGAGTTCGTGGTTATATAATAACAGGCGCACGGCTTGATGCTACGGTCAAGCTACGCTTGCCGCGGTTGGTTTGTGGATGGTTTGTAAACTTTCTTTAAGGCGGTGATTTCTTGAAAACGCTCAAAAAGGTGGTTTTTTAAAACTAGTGTATCTCTTTAAACGTAAATAATTCTGAAAGCAAAAAATATATGATATTTTCAAATCTTTTTTGAATAGACTGATGGAACTCGAAACATAATTAAACATTCTTTAATGCATCAAAAAAATCATCAAAGTCACCTCTTTAAAACCAGTTGATCCCGTCAATAGCAATTATAATAAAAAATATACCATAAAACTCCAAATGCCAATCTGCATCCAGTGATGGATTATTATTTATTATTAAATAGTTAATATCTAATTTTATGCGATTTTATTTGGATTTTTACGATAATACTTGCTCATTTATTATTCGAATTTATTACAACAGATTTTAACCCGTATTGGATTGTGAATAAGAACTATTATAGCTCATAACGACAATATTTAAAGTTACCAGGGCCTTAAATTACATACACATCGAGACTCCTCCGTGCCTGGCCCCGACTGTTATTTCTACATCTTTGACAGTCGTTACGCACGAAAGTCTGACAAACATCAAACCAGTCTTACCAAAGGGTGTCGTATTACCCAGTTACTGGGTTGTGGAGGTCAGATAG
Organism: Antitype chi; assembly: GCA_947359405.1. Classification (NCBI taxonomy): domain Eukaryota; kingdom Metazoa; phylum Arthropoda; class Insecta; order Lepidoptera; family Noctuidae; genus Antitype; species Antitype chi. The sequence goes on from OX375823.1 coordinate 6,101,964, forward strand.
GCAGTCTCTCCATGTAAAATACTAGTATTTAGCTGCATTCGGTTAGACTGGAAGCCAACCCGAACATAGTTGGAAAGAGGATACGCAGATTGATTGAGTCATAGGTGAATATGTATTACAAGAAAAAGGGTTAAACTTTAGGGCCTACGTCCCGTTTGGTAGCGTAACACGGTCACTTTATGAACCCTACTGCTCATTAACGGCTTGTCTTGAAGATTTGAAAAATACATGATTTTGCTATAGATTCATATAGATCATTTTGCCCGAAGTACTTTTTTTGTATGGTTAATACTTTTGCTGTAAAAAATATTTTCCAACACGCAATATTTTGGCTTCTATTCCATACTCCTACTAAACGGCTTCGTTATTTGGAAAAAAAAAATACACTGAAAAATAGATAGTTAGAGGTACCACAGAATCGCCGAAGCACAATTGTAAATTAATCAAAGGAATATCTCCATTTTGAGATAAAGGCTCAGAGGTGCCCTGCGCGGGCGCGGGGGGCAGTCGTGCTTTTGCATACAAACGGGAGATGAGGATACTATGGCCCTTAAGCACGGGTAAAAAATTATGCCTACTTTTAAAGGCACTTACGATCCACCCGTGTTATCTATTTGATATGAAGCTTAAAGAAATGATGCACTTGCATTTTTATCGTAGAACGGTTTTATAGCATTACCACGGTCCGAGTTTATTGATACCAGAACCACGTGTAGCATCGGATTGGGGTTAAAGATTGCACATAACTCTCGCTTAACTAGACTATAGCTGAGAGGAAATAATCTTTAATTAAAAGTAGAAAGATAACAAAGTCTAGCGTTTTCGTTTCACTTTTAGTCTGTGGAACGTTTGCGTAATCGGAAAAATTCCAGGCGTTTAGTTACAGACGTTTTGTAAATATTGGACTTGCTACATATGTAACAGAGTTTCTGCTGCCACATATATGACATATACTGTTGTTGTCTGGTTTAATATTGCCACCAATTTTGCTGTGATCCACTTTGGGTCGACAGTAGATACCTAAGATGCTTTGGGTCCTTAGCGAAACCCTTATGAGGTCCGCCCGTTCAGTTTCTAAAACATTGATGCAACAAAAGTGTCTTCTTCCTCTTCTTTAAATATTGCCACGAAATTTACTTTGATACACTTTGATCCTACAGTAGATACTTACGATGCTTTGTGTCCTTAGTGAAACCCATATGAGGTCCATCAGTTCTGTTTCTAAAACAGTTATTCATCAAAATTGTCTTCTTCCTATTCTGCTTACCCTGGTCTTATGCTACTTGGAGTCAGCGCAATCTGTTTTTCTGTGTAACCTTAAAAAATCTCGCTTTTATCCCGATCATATGATTATCAAAAGGATAAAGGTCAAATCTAAACTTCGCACCCCGAATAAGATATTATATCAGATCATCAATAATTCCTGACTGACCAGCCCACACAATTGCTTTTCTCCCGTCAAATTATCGTGAAGCTTGAGTCGTGGTCAAGGTATATATTGCAATGGATGTCGGCGCGGTGACTTCGGGCTGGTGACCTCAAACTCCCCCCTGTTGACTTAATGTGGTTATTTGCTTTTCTTACACACAAATCAGTGTTGTTATTAGGTACACTAATCTACCTGTATTGATTTAGGACAGCGTTTAATTTAGTTTTTGGTGTTGTTTGTGTATCGTGTTTTCGTCCGGCGCAGAATAGGCCAGCCCCTTCATCAACCCGTGGTATTTGGAAAAAAATATGAACCCGGTTTTGATGTCGTCCTTTTCGTTTTTAATAGCGAACTGCAACATGTTCTGATCAAGATTATGTGTGGATTTTAAAAGAGACTGTGATATTTGAGTTTGTTTCGGCGTTTCTTCTCAGAGTAGTCAGATAGGAAACGCCAACCTCATCTAGTTTTTAAAATATGATTGACGCGTCAGATGTCTTCGATCACTAATTCGTCAACCAAGCACGGTGGTTATGTAATCCCCTTTGACCTTCAACTTAGTGGTAAACGGAACCCACACGAGGATTGATATTATAATCTTTTACGACGCTTATGTAAAGACAGCAAGGTAGCAATTTAAAAGTGACATGTTGATGTTTATCCATCACTTTTTTTAGGCACTCTTGAAGCGTAATTTTTTTAGGTAGAAGTTATATTTATTTTATCGAGCTCTGAAATATTGGTAAAGGCCAACATATTCATGGATTACAATCGATATAGGTACGAAGCCAGGCGTGTGATTTCTTTGCGAACGCTCTTTCGTCCCCCTTATCCTAATCTGTCATTCAGATGTCGATATACGTTTCGTATTCGTATTTCCCGAATACAGTGTCGTATACATACCAAATAACCTAAATAGGATGTCGTCCTATATCATGAATGAGATTAGATGAGCTGTCTGGAACTCCGGAGGATAATTCAGTATCCTTCATTGTTTGTCTTTATTATGACGGTGTTTCGGGTCTGTACCGTGTTTACATTCAAATACCTACCTGAAGTAACTGAAATTGAGGTATTTAGTCCAAACTAATTACTTAATATTCTGGAACAACATCTGTTTTCTCTTTAATGACGTTATTATTTATGTTTTGAGCATAATCACTGTGGTCTCGGCGCGGTAAGCGGCTTCAGTTTGACATGACCTGTAACTACGGCGCAACATTATTAAAATTAATTCCCGCAAAATGTACCTACCGCTTTTTAACAATAAAGCTTCTAACAATGACATGGATAAAGCTTTTCTACTTGCCGAATTCCATACTTACCTACCTTAAAAAAAAAAAAAAAAAAAAAAAAAAAAAAAAAAAAAAAAAAAAAAAAAAAAACCTACCTTCAGGGTCAAATTCAATTAGCTGATGTATACCTAGTCTAAATCTAAAACTAAAAATAAAACTCATTTTCTAAACTGAATTACTTTAAGAATGGCAGCTTATTTAATTTGACCCTTTATCCTATGACCAGCGTAATGGCTCCCGCAGACCGGGGCGATGCTAGTGGATGATGTTTTCATAGAAATGTTTTTAGTAGAGTCGCTTCGCGCCTATCTGCGAGAGGCTTCAAAATGTCTTCTTGCATTTAAAGCTTTGTATGACTATAGATCCGTAAAGATAACTGAGAACATTAAACACACATTCTAATTTCCCCAAATCCCTTTTTCACACAATTTTCGGACGTGCCTTAATTACTTCAAAGTAAATAATTTGACGTAATTGGGGCTCAAAGTCGCTTTTATTATACAAATAAAATTAATGTACTACGGACATGATTCGTTACATCATATTTCAACACATTTTATTCAACATGTACTGACGAAACTTACGTGTCTGTTTACTTTGTACAGTCCTTAATCGATGATACGATATTAATTGAAGTGATAATTATTTCATAATAACCTTTGCCTGCGGCTTTGCCCGCGTTGAGGTCGGAAGTTAGCGCACAAGAACGTACTCCCGGGATAAACTATTGTAAGGTATCATATGTCCTACTCCTAACTCAAGTTATGTTCTATCTTTGCACCAAACATCGAAATTCGTTCAGCCGCTAAGGCAACATACAGACAAACAAAGTTACTTTCGCATTTATAATATTAGTAATGGATTTTTACGCGTTTTGAAATGTATTTCGTTAGTGCTTTTTTAATTTAAAATGTTGTAAAATATTTATTACGCCGTATTGTTGGATGTACCGACGACTTTAAAAAGGTGCCTAGGATATTTTGATCCCTATATGTTTCCATCGTCAGCCTATAATAATTCCACAGCGGGTACACAGGGCCTGGTCCATAATCCACCATGCGAGCTCAGTGCAGATTGGTAGTTGTCACATACATGTCTCCGAATGTTTCATGCCGGTGTCCTCGCGATGTTTTCCTTAACCGTTCTAAATGTATGCAAAAATACAACTTCCAGCTACTGAAAAATTCTCTCAACATTCCCGCACCCTGCCAAAAGTTGGTATTATTTACACTTTAAAAGCGAAGTTGTAACTTTCAACTTTTTAAAAGCCAAAGTAAGCTCTTTACAAGTGGGTGTGTGTTACTGGAGCGAAAGTTTTCAAGATGTAAAGTTTTTTCTTTCATAAAAATATACTGAAATTGGGGCAAACTAGAGATTTAGGAGTTAAGGAATATTTATGTTACTGGTTTCATAATAAATGTGTCGGCCACTGAAGATAATCTGCCTCATAACGATGTTTATATCTCGGATGCAGATTTCGGGATATAATTGGTCTGGTCACGTCAATCAGAGGATTGGTTGCATTGTTTTCTGCGTGGCTGGTCGATGAATTTGTATTCGTATTCATGCATTCAATATGAATGTTTTGTGCCTTTCATTGGAGGCTAAGCTAATAAATACATTCCGCAATTATTTGATCGATAATTTTAATAACATGAGCACTATCTACATAAACGCATTCTTATTTCCAATGGGGGTTAGCAGAACTTACAGACCGTTATGTGCGTTAAATAGGATTGTATTTAACGCAAATAACGGTCAGTAAGTTAATGGTCAGTGAGTACTTTTGTGTCATCCACGGTCATATTTTTTATTAATTAGGTAATTAATTGATTAACTCTCTTCTGTTTAGTATTTTTCTTTCTTAAGTAGGTACGTATTTGTTTCATTGTGATAGTTCCGAAAAATCCTTTGTCGTAAAGGTTGTGTGTTGGCGACCAAACATTGTTGTGGCACTAATTTTTTGTTAGAGCATTCCTGAAACTATTTTTGAGATTTCGTTTGTTCGGGGAACATTTGATATTTTGATGTCATCTTTTTAGTGTTCCGTAACTCAACAGTTTAAACGGAACCCTTACATCTCTTCGTTGATCGTCTTTGCCAAGAAGCCAGGTTGAACGGCACAAGTAAAGCAAATGGTCCGAAAATCGTCAATTTGTAGCTAAATCACAGTTTGTTTAATGTGATTTTATTCTTACATTTGCAGTTGATGAATTGACGTGTATTGTTGGAGGTACATAATTTTCAACTGCAATGTTACTTTTTTTTTGGGAATCCTTCATTGTGCGTGGTCCGACATGCATTTGGCCGGTTTCTGTTTCAAAGTAAGCATTTTTGCCAAAAAGCTTTCTGAAATAAGCAAAAGTTATTATTAGTCAGACACAAAAAGGAAAAGATAACGGTGAATTTGTACGTTCACCTACAACATTAAGCTCACTTAGGGCTAGAAAACCAGCCATTTTCTTATCCTGACTAGATTACTATCCTGGGATTTATACTCAACTACCGTCTTTGTTACCGACTGACATCCCAACGGGCAAATAATCTAGCCTGCTGAAGTAAATATTGATAAATTAAATAACAAATACTTGTATCCTGGTTTCTTTTATTAATCGGCCTTATTTACTCCGTTGGGAATAAATTGCGTTGTCGTCGTATATTACTTAGAATTTGGCGTGTTCCAAAGAATATGTCAATTAAAAGAAGTACCTATATTATATGTAGTGTACAGATTTTGTTTACAGGTATGTAAGTAAATCGAAAATGGGGTTTAGCCGAAAACGAAGCTTCGGCTTTAGTCTTATTTTCGGCCGAAACGGAGCCGAGAACGAAAATGATTAAGACATTAAAAAATACATATTAATTTTAAAAAAAATCAGCTGTACAGTGAACTCTTGTTTTTACACTTACGGGGAGGAAGAGCAAATATAGGATTTAAAAACAACAAAACACGCTAATTCCATTAGAGGATATAAACATTTCGTATATTTCTTGTTTTTCTTAATTGATTGTTATATTAGGTATATAATCAAACAATTTTATTATTTTCGGCTTGGCAAAGCTTCGACAGGCTTAAGGCCGAAAATTAAAATAAAGCCGAATTGTGTTTATTTGGCCGAAAACGAAGCTTCGGTCGGTGACTACTTCTAAGCATACCCAAGTAATAAAATAATTTCCAGAAACTGCTATAATACCTAGTTGCTACGCCGACTTGGGGACATTGTTGTTATTCAAAAGAGCGGAACAAATATGGCCTTCGATATTCGAAAAGCATTCTTAAAGCCCGAACGGTTGGCCAATCAGATACCTAGAAACCTTAATATGTATCTCTAATTGAAACTACCGAAAAGGCTCGATATGAATTTGTGATATCTACAACCTATTTGAATCCCGTAGAGTGTATATTTTCCCAATGCCTAGAAAATATATCCATATTTTTATTTGATTTGGCTCAAATTCTACTGAGTTAGGTAACAGTAGGTAATAGGTTTTCTTTATATTCAAGTAATAGGAATGTTTTTCTTTGATTCCGAATTGCGACAGACAGGGCCAGTATGCAAGAGAATATTTTTGTGAAACTCTCTATAATATGAATGTATAATATTACTAAACTACTCTCTATCTACTAACTTCTTAAATTCGATTGGGACCAACTCGTATGCCCAACTGTAGACATAATAAGTTTTCTCTATACCTATAGAAAAAATAGGTGGACATGTAAAGCCAGTATTTTAATGAAAGCCAGTATTTTAATGTATGGAGTAAAAACATATACTTAAGAGAAACCTATCTGTATAATGCGAAGCCTCTCCGGTATCTGATCTACTAACTTCAAAAATTGGATTGGGAGTGGGTCCTACTTACACGAATGCCCAGCTGCAAATATATATGTAGGCACGGTAAAACTAGTACTGCACCCTAATGCACCACAATCGGAATTTGTTTGAAGGATATTGCTAATCCTTTGCTTCATATGACAGAACAATTTGTCTGTTCAACAACGTACATAACGCAATGAATGTTGTTGAACTGTCAAAATGAAAACTATTCCTACTAATAGTTTTACGCAATTAGCCCTCTGGCTTTTTAATTGACTTCAAAAAAGGAGGAGTTTCTATGTTTGGCTGTATGTATTTTTTTTTTAATGTATGTTCACCGATGTCTCCCCCATTTGTGGACTGATTCTCAAAATTCTTTTTTTATTTGAAATAGTGTACTCCTGAGGTCGTCCCATTGGCACCAAGTCAGGATCTGATGATGGAATCCCAGGGACATCGAGGGCAACCCTCAAATGTTTTATGTATTAACAATGTTTTTCATATATTTTCTAAAGCTATTGAGACATTTGCGTATGGTCATCATCATCTCATGACGCTGAGCTGATGAAGGAAGGTACAACTCTTTAACGGTTAGGAGTGGTAGGATGTTCGGGCAAAACTCCGTCATATATAAACGGATTTGCAAAATGCAATTTTTGTTCGTTATCGTAAGGTGTTTATTCCGAAATGGTCCCATTTTAATTTCATATAGATCTGATTATGCGTTTCGGAGACAGACAACGGAACTCTTAAAAAAATGACAGCAAACAAACCGCAATTGCTGCTATCGCATAAATATGCGTTGTTTTGACCCCAAGCATGATGAAATTTCGATTGTGTGGGGTTGGTACCTACTATAACTAAAAAGTGAAAAATAAAAAACTTAAAAAAAAATCAACTGACTACAAAAGAAAAATAACTTTAACTTCGTAAGGCGGTGACAAAAATTTAAAATACATATCCAAAGTCACCGACTTCCGAAATTAAAGTTATTTTTCACTTTGTAGTTTTTTTTTTATTCTATTGAAATTACGTAGGTAGGTACTACTCCAGACCGTCACAAGGTCAAATTGTTACCACCGACTTGCTGTCGACTGTACAGACGCCAGCACATCAAGCTACCTCAAACTGTCCAATTTTCCCAATTGAAAATGAATCTTATGCATATGGAATAAAGATGAAAATCTATCAAAGAAATTTTACAGATTGGGGTTGCTTGATGTGCCGGCCGGTCTGTACAATGAGACGATAAAGCTTTAAAGTTATTGGAATGAGCATTAAAGCATTTCAATTTTAATTAGTTTTCCGTAATGTTTTCATATATCACTCTCTTATTACAACACGTAATAACATTGATGATTCAACAGTCGTGTCGCGGATGTAACGTGAAATATTTTATTACGTTTCTTGTGAATGAATCTAATAAATAATGTTTATTTTATAATTTACGACACACTTCTACATCCACATGTTTGCAATAAAAAACTAATTTGTTTAGACTTACTTACGAACTAAACTTGTTTTTCAAAATGGTGACTTCTCTCTATATTATTTATCAACGCTAATGGAAGGATTTAACTTTAGTATTCGTAGAAAGTTCTCTGTTGTAAATTAGATTGTTTAGTAAAAAGGGTCTAGCGGGATAAGCACATGAAAACTGCACTCGCGTCTGATGAAGGGTTTTTACCTTATTTTTATTGTTTTTCATCTAAAATAGCCATACACTGAATCTCACACCCCTAACCCCTATGGTAAGGAAATAATGAGGGTGGCAACCCTTAACGATTTTTTTTTCTCAGTATCTATTCAAGATATCTTCATGAAATTTAAACCATATATGACAATTAATAACCTAATTATAATATTTTTTTTTTAGAATTTTTGCAATATTAGAAACTGTAAAAAACGAGTAGTATATTTTTTGGGGGTGGTTTTTTATATTAACCCCTAAAGTGACACCTAACAAAAAAATATATCTTATTTGTTAATTAGTTAGCTATTACATATTAAAGTTACAAAAGGGTTGAATTGGTGGAACATAGCTTAAAAAAATCAAAATCAAATAAAGTATGTAGTTATATGAAATAATGTATTTAAACTGATTCAATCATACAAAATATGAACATAATTAGGGATATCGTTATTATACTGAACATGCAATCATCGTCACTGTTTTCTTCAATAGAAGTCGTTATACCAGTCGCATCAAATATGGAGGTCAATATTTCAGCTGGTTTTATAATTTTTGATTTATAACGAGCATGTGCTAAGTAGTAAATAACAGTGGCTACATAAGCGCAACAGCCAACTGTTCTGTTCCCATTTGCTCAATCACAAACATATCTTCGAATTCCTTTGTAGGCAATTAGGCTCATACTCGATAAAACAATTATAATGTCTGCTGTTAATATGCCTTGATCGTACTTTTATTTTTATAATATTTTCGCGATCTTTTAAAAACTCAAGGTTTAATTTGTTGTCAGTAATTATTTCAGCAAGATAACAGACTGCTTGTGATAATTGATAAGTGCCAGTAAATAATATTTTAAGGTCAGTTTCACTCAGTTCTGGAAAATCCATTAGACTAGTTGAAGATAATTTCGTAAAAAGTTGAACGACGCATGTATAATGAAAAGTATATTAGAGGAACCTAATGGACTCAAAACGCTTCTACAACCAGGTGACATCTGCGGTGACATATGAAGGAGCGTCAAAATCAGCAGAATACATTGCAAGAATTGGTTGAAAATGAGAACTTGAATCGGCGTAGAAAACTTTTTACGAAATTATCTTCAACTAGTCTAATGGATTTTCCAGAACTGAGAGAAACTGACCTTAAAATATTATTTACTGGCACTTATCAATTATCACAAGCAGTCTGTTATCTTGCTGAAATAATGACTGACAACGAATTAAACCTTGAGTTTTTAAAAGATCGCGAAAATATTATAAAAGTAAAAGTACGATCAAGGCATATTAACAGCAAGACATATAATTGTTTTATCGAGTATGAGCCTAATTGCCTACAAAGGAATTCGAAGATATGTTTGTGATTGAGCAAATGGGAACAGAACAGTTGGCTGTTGCGCTCATGTAGCCACTGTTATTTACTACTTAGCACATGCTCGTTATAAATCAAAAATTATAAAACCAGCTGAAATATTGACCTCCATATTTGATGCGACTGGTATAACTACTTCTATTGAAGAAAACAGAGACGATGATTGCATTTTCATTATAATAACGTTATCCCTAATTATGTTCATATTTTGTATGATTGAATCAGTTTAAATACATTATTTCATATAACTACATACTTTATTTGATTTTGATTTTTTTAAGCTATGTTCCACCAATTCAACCCTTTTGTAACTTTAATATGTAATAGCTAACTAATTAACAAATAAGATATATTTTTTTGCTAGGTGTCACTTTAGGGGTTAATATAAAAAACCACCCCCAAAAAATATACTACTCGTTTTTTACAGTTTCTAATATTGCAAAAATTCTAAAAAAAATATATTATAATTAGGTTATTAATTGTCATATATGGTTTAAATTTCATGAAGATATCTTGAATAGATACTGAGAAACAAAATTTTTTCGTTAAGGGTTGCCACCCTCATTATTTCCTTACCATAGGGGTTAGGGGTGTGAGATTCAGTGTATGGCTATTTTAGATGAAAAACAATAAAAATAAGGTAAAAACCCTTTATCAGACGCGAGTGCAGTTTTCATGTGCTTATCCCGCTAGACCCTTTAAGACTGAAACTAGTTGCTTAGGCATGATGACTATTAAATCTACATTTATGTTTTGGACTGAAAATTTATCTGTATAAATTTTCAGTTCAAAATAAGTAAGAAACGTTTTTGCTTTAAATTTAAAGCCTAAAGGAAAATGTTGGCATTTCTCATAAAGTTCGGTTCAAATGAACCATACTTTATTCTTTGAATAAATAATTAATTATCCAACTTATTCAAATATCAAATTAGAACAAAGCACTCGTTACACGTGGCGAAGCTTATCACGCCGTGACTGGGCAAACGCGGACGATCCTATATACATAATATGGTACCTATGTTATATACTCATTATGTATTTTGTACTCTGTCCAACAAACGAAAGGCTCGTCATATAACATTCTGTCTGTGATGATATGGACATTATCCTGTCAACTCGTTTGTTTACGTGTGTCTGTTGTTGTAAGAAATTCTAGGAAAACATTAAATATTTTCTCCTTCCCATCCATACTAAGTAGGAAACCATTTTTCTGGAGGAGTATCTTGTCTTGCTTACCCTAAAATCACAAGGGGCGGAACGAAAATATGTTTTCGGCATCTCTGGTGAAACGCATAGATAGGCCCGTTGTTTATCAAAATTAGGAGAGGTACACATCTGTCTTTTTGTTTAGAGTTCTATAGGGCAGTTTCATTTAGCATTATTTCCACCCAATTGTTCTTCACTAACCTCACCACTATCAGTCTCTTTAGTAGGAATAAAATCTCAGTTACGGATAATTTATAGAAAAGCCTTCGTTGAATAGAACATTGCATTTACCTGGTACAATTACCTCTGGAAATCGGACTAAATGAGTATCGGAAATGCAATTTCGAGGGCGATTTATTACCCTAAGCGCAATAGACTTCTATAGCCTCGGAATTAACTCAATTAAAGCTTATACTTGCCAATACTTCCAGTTAAGCTGTACTTATACAATTTACTACCCTAAGCGCAATAGACTTCTATAGCCTCGGAATTAACTCAATTAAAGCTTATACTTGCCAATACTTCCAGTTAAGATGTACTTATACAATTTACTACCCTAAGCGCAATAGACTTTTGTAGCCTCGGAATTAACTCAATTAAAGCTTATGTATGCCAATACTTCCAGTTAAGCTGTACTTATACAATTTACTACCCTAAGCCCAATAGACTTCTATACCTTCGGAATTAACTCAATTAAAGCTTATACTGGCCAATACTTCCAATTGAGCTGTACTTATAAAATACTAGCTTTTGCCCGCGGTTTCGAACACGTGGTTGTCGGAAATTATCCCATGGGAACAACCTTAATTAATACACCCGTACCTTCTTTCATGAGCAGAGATCGGATATTCGGATGCATATTCACCTAAAGTTGAGAAGTTGGCTAACATGGAATGCGTTTTTGTATCGAAAAGGTCTTAATTTAGGTAAGTAATTTGTTTATTTTTTGTTTTAACTAATACAAACCACCCCTCCTCCAGTACATACACATATTTGTATTAATTTTAAATTAATACACATCTGAATAGTTAAGCAATCCAAGAATCGCGGGGTTTTTAATAAATATTACAAATAATTTATAAAGCCGCTTCCATACCTTACATAGCTAAAAAATATTTTTAGGTAAATATGCATCCGAATATCCGATCTCTGTTCATGAATCAGTGAAAAAAATATAAAAATTAGTGAAAACCGTATGAAAATCGGTTCGGTAGTTTTTGAGTTCATCGCGTTCAGACATACAGACGCGGCGGGGAGACTTTAGCTTATAGTATGATGAAGTAAAAACCATAATTTATCATCACCTAGTTCCCTCATATATTATTATTATGCTTCTCACGACTTGCGTGGAAATAATAGGTACACCTTTTTTCCCGAGATTGCCATGGAAAATACATGATTGTTTCTTGATTGATATTTAGGTAAATCACTATATTATTATTATGAGCACAATGAACCGATAGTGTATTACCAACCCAGTTGATAGTTATGTTTGTAAAGTGGGGTGCTGCATCATAATAACCTAGTAGGTACTTGACACGTACGCGTACTCTGAATAAGTTTGATAACACCTCGTTAATGTTGTGATTTCGAGAAGATGGGTGTGTTTTGATCGGCCGGTACTATTGGCGTTAATTTGCATATACATATACTCACGTCTTCTTCCTATGGGGGTAGGCAGAAACAGATTTATGAAGACGCTTTTTTTTCGTCCTCGATAACGTTGTGACGTCACTTAATGCCCATAGTATCCTCATCTCCCGTTTGTATGCTAAAGCACGACTGCCGCCCGCGCCCGCGGAGGGCACCTCTGAGCCTTTATCTCAAAATGGGGATATTCCTTTGATTAATTTACAATTGTGCTTCGGCGATTCTGTGGTACCTCTCACTATCTATTTTTCAGTGTATTTTTTTTTTCAAATAACGTAGCCGTTTAGTAGGAGTATGGAATAGAAGCCAAAACATTGCGTGTTGGAAAATATTTTTGTACAGAAAAAGTATTAACCATACAAAAAAAGTACTTCGGGCAAAATGATCTATATGAATCTATAGCAAAATCATGTATTTTTCAAATCTTCAAGACAAGCCGTTAATGAGCAGTAGGGTTCATAAAGTGACCGTGTTACGCTACCAAACGGGACGTAGGCCCTTAACGTTAGTAAAGCAATTTTTAAGAAAACTTAATGTAAGTTGTTCTACCAGAATTGCGTTTTGATCGTCGCGTCGCGCCTATGGTAGCCTATTCATCCCCACGATAGAAATCGCGAACAAATTGTAAAATTACGTTAACTCTGGTAGGTTGACTAATTATACAGTTATACTACAGTAAACTTTAATAAAGGTGTCATAAACCATTCAAGAAAGCTAATCATGTTAAAAAAAGGACGTTAAAAGACAAAAGACTTTGAACGGCATAGACTTTCCATTCGTTTTCATACAAACAAGTATTGTTGGAACGCGTGATTAAATTTGTACTAAATTCCTAGAAAAGGAACATTTGTCATCGCTATAACAAAGTTGTGATTAATTTATCAATTAGGTACTACATTTGACTGTTTTATTTCATTTTGTGTTCCTTTTACGAGCTAATTAATAACGTTGTAAAACTTTGCTCAGTATTATTTTGCATAGTTAGTTTTGTGTACCTAACTATTTTACTGCAGCTGAGTCCTTGATTTTATCCCCAGGACGAGCAATGTTTTTAAAACTTTATTCTAGAATTTCGCGAGAAGTAGAACGTTTGCAAAACTGCCCGGTTAATTCTGTATTGCTTCCGAAATTCTAATATAAAGAAAAGAACATTCTTCTTTAAGACTCAATATAAGAAGGCAGAGGTTGTCAGAGGTAGTTCTCCATCCATGTGGTCTACACTACGAAAGTCCGTGTACCTTGGAGATACATGCATAAGTGAACCACAGAAATTGATAAAATGAAGAAGTAGCGTATAAGGAATCCCACTGTACGATAGGCATATAATCAGTCTAATAACTGGATAACCTAGCTTTGCTCGGTATTTTCTTTTTTTTTTTCGTTTTCAAAAATTAAACCTCGCTAGATCGATTTATCGCACCCGAAACCCCCTCCATGCAAAATTTCATGAAAATCGTTGGTGCCGTTTCCGAAATTCAATTTATACAAGAATTTCTCGTTTAAAGGGGAACAGTGGGAAAAAAATATCTTATTAAGATATTGGTCCCACTGCTGAGCGCTGGTAGGTACGCAAGCTTCCTCAGGGAGTGGGTTATTTATAATACACCACGCGGGCCCAGTGCGGGTTGGTTAATGTCACTGTATGACAGGCATTAAGACCTAATACTAATATCATAACATTTACTTCTTTAATCCCCGAAGGGATAGACTTAACTGAGCAAAAACCCAGACTCTGAGCTGGTACTGAGCAATTCCAGATGGAAAAATCCAACAACACTGCCCGACCCGAGTATCCTCCGAGTATACCTCATGCTTTTTTTTTCTTTTTTTTTGGGGTGGGAAATCATCAAATGACTTCTCCCGCTCTGGGTGGAGCAGGAGGGCGTGTCAGACTTTTACTGACTAAAACCCACCCGTGTTCCCTCAGTTGCCTGTGTGCCAGGGGCCGCGGTATCTCTTTCGAACAACTCGCACCCCTGGCAGGTATCGGCCCTTGCGGACCCCAAGTATACCTCATGCTCAACTATTGTTGAGGATGAGGTCTTGGATTGGATTCGAAGCGGTACTCCGCTTGCAATCACTAGAACAACGAGGCAGAGATAATTAATATTGTTATGAAGAGAGGGTGAAACGAGTTTATATTTTTTGTTTTTACGCTTGCAACTCTAATGTTAGTGTGATTATGAATGCTTTTGTAGTATTAAAAACAGTGTAAATATTGTTTGTTTTCCTACTGCATGCAAACTCTCAAAGTGAATGCAGAAAATTGTTTGTTTGTTTTGAAATATGTGTATGAAGCGCGGCCATAAATCGTTTAGAGATTTCAAACATGCTTTAGTAGAACACGAAAATATGCGAATGTGAGCTTATGTCTTATTTATTTGTAGGGAGATTTTACATGCAATGTAATATTATACATTTACATAGTTTAAGATTAATGACACTGTTTTCGCAGCTATCTAAATAAAGTTGTATGCTCTGTTTTTATTGAGTACAATTAATTATTCAGAATGTCTATGTAGATGAATTTATGTGAAAAGTGCTCCTAATCTTTCTTATTTACAAAATTTGGTGAACTGAAAAAGGACAATATATCTCTCAGTTTGAAAGCCTGTTTTGGTGTGTTTCGTTTCAAAGTTTCAGCTTTGAGAGTTTTATGTATGCGCATATAAATTTCCTTCTAGTGCAATAATTACTGGCGCCAGCTAATGGTTAATACATTACCGTGAAAGTACAACCCGATGACGTCACGACGTAACTACAAATTAGGACGGTATGTAGGACAATAATCGCGTGACCCGGTTTGCGGGGCAAGTATTTGAAAAAGGAACATAATGTAGCTCTATGGTTGTAGTCCTGAGGCATTCCGTTTTCTTCCGTCGAATTCCGTGACGGGCCCGAAGGAAACCGATGACGTTTCGTGCTCAGTCACCGACACGAAAAACGCTAGATATTTTATGCTAATATTTCCTTCTATCAGAATATTTCGATAATTTTGTGTGATGTATCGACTTACCTGTATTAATATCTATGCTTAATTTTTTTTAAAGGCGGTGATTGAAATGAAATTGAAATCTTTACTGTTAAGTTTTTTTTATTTATTATAGAATCAGTTTGCAATCAAGAATAGGATATTAAATTCGGTTAGGAAGGAATCCTTCGTTTGGTCCATTAATTAATTGGACTTAGATCCAGAAATGAAATACCTAAAGTAAAATTAATTAATACATCTAACAAAAAAATAACAAACTCTATGTAAAACGGTATGCCATTTTGAACATTGCCGATGTCATCCGAACTCAACCGAAAGCAGTGCTCGGTTTTGCCGACCAGGGGCCAGCGCCCACTGGCGGCACGGCATAGCACGGGATTTTTAAGCCACGAATAGAAATACAACTTAATAGTATGACAGTAAAATTTAAATTTCAACGGCAACGATGCCGCGGTATCCTTAGGCATGCCGTGACGTCCTTAGGCATCATCATTGAAATTTGAATTTTATTGTCTTACATATAAGATGTATTCCTATGCATCGCATAAAAATACCTTGCTGTGCCGCGCCGTTAGTGGGCGCAGGCCCTAATGGGCCATTTTGCAGTCGGCTAGTCGGTCAAAGTCATAGTCGGCCCATCTCTAATAATTTTCCTTAGCAGCTGAATACTCCTCTTGTTTTGTCAATAAACCTACACACAGGACAAAGATACACAAGGCCTGAAATTATACATACCGACATACATAAACTCACGCCTTTTTCTCATGGGGGTAGGCAAAAACTATACAGGTTGAAATTGAAAACATGCGACAAACCGTAATGGGAGATTGTACTCATCATTATGAACAACTTTTACTAAGGAACCAAAGATGCAATCGCAAAAAAAAAGCAGCTGTTCCCTACATTTTGACGAGTCATGCGAACATAAATGTAGGGAACAGATGTTTTTTTTTTTCGCGATTGCATCTTTGGTCCCTTAGGAAAAGTTGTTCATAATGATGAGTACAATCTCCCATTACGGTTTGTCGCATGTTTTCAATTTCAACCTGTAGAACGCCACCTGTACTTCAATCCTTACATACTCCTTTTGCCTCGTTTACGTTCCTACATCTGAAATTACAGGTATATTAGTAAAAATCTTACGAAACTTACCAGTCAAGCATTTCTCATCAGATTTAGTGCTTTTCAGTAATAGTGTTAATGTTTTCTCAGAAAAAATATAGTAAAACCTTTCAAATTAATTCCAACGTAATGTCGAATTGACGACTTGCGATGACTCAAAACTTCGGTACACTACACAAAAGAAATAAACGCCATATTTCAAGCTTCGTTCCACATTAATAAGTACTTATCCGCTT
The DNA here is from genome assembly GCA_947359405.1 of Antitype chi. Classification (NCBI taxonomy): domain Eukaryota; kingdom Metazoa; phylum Arthropoda; class Insecta; order Lepidoptera; family Noctuidae; genus Antitype; species Antitype chi. Next base: position 6,118,773 of record OX375823.1, read on the forward strand.
GGCTGGTATAAATCAATGCGGAGGTGGAAAATGATACTGTTTTTTTCTTGGGAAATAATAACTTCTGACAGGAAGTGACATTTCTGAGACACTTATCTTATATGATGATGAAAGTAATAGTTTCCTAAGCGAAAATAAATATTTGGTATACTTAGTTGTTTGTTGATGTTTCTTCAACTTCAATATTGTATGTAGGTTACCATCAATGACGTATTTTAAATAGTCGCGTCATACACGAACATTAGAGAATTAAAAAAACAGCGTAAACCATGAATGTAGCTACCTACTAGTCCAGACGCCAGCACATCAAGCTACACCAAACTATAAAATTTTCGCAATTGAACATGAACCTTACACTTATGTAATAAAGATTAAAATGTTGCCCCATGTTACTTGGGTTTGGTGCCACACGTTTTCGTCTTCCAAAGTCAAAGCATTTATTTCAAATAGGCACTTAAAAGGCACTTTTGAACGTCAACATTTACATTAAAATAGAATTGATTCTAGTCGCCCCTTCCACAATGTAGTTTCGTATGGAGAAGAATGGGCAAGAAACTCCACCGTTACTCTTTTTAAATATTTTCCATTCCATTCCCTTCTCTTTCATAATCATTCCTCACACAATCCATCCAATTTTTTCTTAAGCCTTCCTCTGCCATCTCCATCCATCCACAAACATATACGAGTAACATAATTAACGCAAGACCTCATACACCCCAATTAGAGTATTGAGTTAAAAGCATAATACGATGACCAAAACTATTTTTTTTAAAGCTAACTGATATTATTACGAAAAATGTGTCGACCCAAGCATTACTTTATGCATTTAAAATTGAGTCTTATTTCTTCTAAATTAAGATTGAATTTTCTTTGGCTCAATCAGTGGTAGGTATGGCAAAATACATAATTTCAAAATATTACTTATATTAAAAGTTACTGAAATCGATTCAGTAGTCAATTAGGAACAAAATACTTTCAGGTCTTGCGTCCATTCTGTTACACCTTGTATATTCGTCACTAGTACTTTTGTATTGCGGTTTTGTTTTCCTTTCTTCTTTTCAATCGTTTTTATTGATTTATAAGTCTCTTAAATGCCCTTTTTTGTGGTTCCACTGAGCTATGCTTAGTTTTTACTGCGTTTGTTTAGACGGCCTTTTTTATGTGGAAGCAGTATAATTTTGCATTAAATCTTCCCGGAATTATAGTCTGCAACGCTGCACGAACGTTTTTAAAGACTCCAGTTTATTTCAGCTGTTGTCTCCTAAGTATTTACTTAAAGCCCTCTCTATCCTTGGTAAATAAAGCTGCGCAACATCATTGTGTGGTGTTGTTATGTGTGTCATGTTTCACAGATTAACTCTCGACGACTCTAGTAGAACAATTTCCATGAAGTTTTCATAGATATTTTTCTATTACAGTCAGGTCGCGCTGTCGCGTCATGACTGTCTTCGGGGAGCCTTTATACAATGTTGCCAACAACTTGGTTCCTGCGACACGAAAACGTGTTGTCACAACAATATTGTGCAACATTATTTTGTTTACCACGAATAAGAGAGTTTAGACTAGTTTAAAGAGTTTCACCTTTAAAAAATCTCAGACGAAACAATGACATCGTAGTGGAAGATTAGATACACGAGATTGGAGGTCAAACGTTAAGTGGTCCATGCTAAAATAAGTATCATACATATCAGGTATCATCTAATGGACCGGCTAAGATAAGCTGGCAGCGCTAATAATGATGGACAGAGCTCTTAATACATATTACGGAGATTCTCCAATCTCGGATAATACGGGTAATAAGGTACGCTTCAATAGAAGCGGTTCCAACCTATATTAGGTTCGGTCATCTATAAAGACGGCGCCTTGTTATTATCCAATAATACGAGTATGTCTTAGATACGACAAGAATTCGCTGGATATAAATAACATATTTCTTCGTTACTTAAGTGTAATATACTCCTACGGTAGATCCTAATAGTACTTTAATTACTTCAATTTAAAAACTTTTACAACTAAAATCAACCAGCTACAATAATTATTTAGAATTCTCAGTTACTTTAGTTTGTCCGACCCGTACCTAACTCCAAAATCTAGGGAACGAATCGATTAACCGGATCGTGCTTTCCTTGACCACTCGTCAAAAGTCACCGCTTGGGTTGCCACATAAATAATCGTTTTCAATAATCGATCTGTCAGTTTAGTCGATTAAAAATACAAATAAATAAACCTAACAAAGGACAAAGTTTAACGGAGTATGTAAGAATCGTAGTAGGTGGCGTTCTGCCTACATCCATTTGAAGATTCCTGGAGTTTATGTTCATATATGTATGTAAGCAAGACAAAGCATACGTATGTAGTACACAAGAGTTACTCCATTCGGTTAGCATCTATTGATTAAACAATAATTGTTTTGAGTAGGAAATGTGGAATGAATCCAAAACATTCAAGAGCTATTATTCTGCCGATTAAAGGAATAATCGCCTTTCACCAGGCCTCAGGATATTTATTAGATTCCTAAATCATCCGCTCCTGACAGAATGGTGTCGGGTTAAAGCCAAGTACAAACTGTCAAATTTTCCCAATTGAACATGAACCTTATTCTTTTGTAATAAAGTTGAAAAACTATCAAAGAAATTTGACAGATTGGGGTAGCTTGAGGTGCTGGCCTCTGTACCTACTTCTTGCGAATTCGCAGCCGTTCGCAAGGATTTTCTATTATTTGAATTATACGACTACTAGTTTATATTTTTCTGCTTAATCCTTGACTTACGAGACTTATGTTACTTCTAGAATACCATCTGTTTTCAAGTTAAAAAGCTAGGTAGTGTTATCAGTTTATCATAGCTACTTACATAATAATGAATTGTAACGTGCTTGACCGAAGAGTGAGTCGCGTAGTGGGGTAGGCGTGATCAGAAATCGTACGAATACAATATAGCTTGCAACTATGCAAAGTTCTGTAAAATGTATGTAGAAACTGAAAATCCGCTTTCAACCCGCGCTTGTGTCGCTTCACGATCCTTGACATTTAGATCGCATACTAAACTAAGCACACAATCGTACAAAAATTATAAAAAACAAATTTCTGGGAAGTAAAAATATTAATAAAACAACGTCCTGCACGAAGCCAAAAGGCCCCTACTACTCTACGAAAAATTTATACGCGAAGGGGTCTAGAATCATGTGCTGCATGGTTTCAGTTTACGCATCATTTCCTTGCCACCAGGTATGATATCGAGTGACTGCATCCAAGAATTAATCAAACCTTTTGATTTTACAACGCAATCGCAAAATTGCTGAGAGAACTTTTCCAATTTCAGCATGCTTAACTCGTACGTTGCATTTCATAAAAAATACATGCATGTAGTCTCGTGAGCACTGAGTATGCTACGGTACACACAACACGTACCTTAGTATAGCTGGGATGATGGAATTTAGTACAGGAATACTCGCCTAAATATTAATTTTGTTTTTAAAAGAGTTTCTTATACTTAGAGAAAGTATTTTCAAAAGGCTTTAAACAAAATATGCTGTTGTTATCTAGAATTATCGTCCATCCACGGCGGCGGCGGTTGCAGATCCTACTAATATTATATGTAGATGTGAAAGTTTGTATTTTTGGATGTTTAGATTTGGATGACATTTAGCACACAGATAGTTTATAACCCGTATTAATACATAGGATACTTTTAATCTCGATAGTACGTCCCCTTGGGATAATTTCTGACCTTGCGGGCGAAGCCACTGATTGTTATTTATATAAAAGTGACTTATTCGGTAACACAAAGGATTTTTCATGAAGATGAAAAAAAGAGTATTTATATTGTGGACGAAAACCGCATTGACCACAGCCTTCGACATTTCGCACGTGATTGGACGTCGTTCGGCTACGCCAGGGCTTTATAGGAAATTACCTGATGGCTTTACCGGCCTTGTCTGCGAATGTACAGGATTATGGCTACGGTACGAGATAACTACCACAAGCTTTAAAAAAAAATTAAAAACCTTTTTCGCCGGTATTACCCACCCTGTTTTACGTAAATAGATTAAACTGAAAGGACGGGGCTAAACATGTTTACCTGAAACGAGAACGTAAATATGTTATTTATATTTATAAACGTTAAATATTTAAAGCCGATTTACTTATTACTTTACCTCAAGTATGTATAAGTAACGTTTGAGAAGACTCGGGTTTGTAAAGTATCCAGAATTATTTGGTAAATTCCCAGCATTACTTATTCACGCTTTGATAGCAATATACTGCGGTCGAATCTAGAAACATTTTGGAAACGTCGAGATTAATATTATATCTACCTGTATCTGTTTGAATCACCGCAGAGGTATGCATTCGTATCTGCTCAATCGTTTTCTGTTGTATCATGTGAACTGACTGATATCGCGTTTCATGTTATTATCTTACGTGATTTCAGCACCGATCTCTAAAAATTGTAGCACGAAACACAATTTAGATCTGCAATTTTATATAATGGATGTGTCTACATAATACCATGCGGCGTGCGTTACCTACTTAGAATAACAATGGCTCCGTCTGCCATATCGCGCGAAACGACACACGAATCGACGCCGACGCTTGCACACAGTCAGTGAACCTCCGTAGAACAATACACACGTGCGGGTCAACAGCTTCCTCTTCCGTCCAAACTCGTTGACCGTGATTAAGTTTCTGTATTTTATAAGTACGTACAGTAAAATTAGAACAGTTTATAATATGTGTTTTTTTTATTTGTTGCAGGAAGCATCGCCAAACCTAGAACTCGCCGACCCCTTGAAGCACCACACCCCAAGACTGAAAGCTCACTGCCGTCTTCCAAAGTATCTCTTAAAACTACTTTAAATTTATCTTTCGGAATCAAATCGACTCCGCTTAAATCTTCACCCTCAAATTCCACTCCTCAAAAGACTTATGACAGGCGTCGAAGTCCCGAATCAGGTTCCAAACCTAGTTTCATACCTCTTTCCAAGAAATCCGCTGATAGAAATTTACGGACATCTACATCACCGGTTAAGCTGGACTTAACTCGAGATACAATATCTAGCAGATCTAAAGCCGAATTGCCTAGAAGTAGAACTACTCGAAAAAGTCCAGAAAAAGCCAAGAGTGACACAGAAAACAATCGTATCGATCGAAGACATCGAGCTCAAAAAGATAGTGAAAGTCTTAGCGAAAAATATCATTATTCAAAGAAAAGACTGACTAGTTTAGAAAATAATTCTCCAAGGAAATCGAATGAAACTAAAATTGTTTCGCCTAAAAATCTTTTGGTTGGTACTTCCCGAGCAAGTCAAGAACCAAATGCTTGTGGACTAGAACATTCTAAAGTTACAAAGATGTCGACGCTTCACGAAACTGTTAGACCGCATAGTTCTAGACTTTCCCAGGAGATGGACAGCTTAGCTGCGTTGACTAAACAAACATTAGATAGGGTTAACAAATTGTCGAATAACTTAACTAGTAATAAGATAAATTTAGACACATCTGAGCCTCGTTTCGACTCCGTATTCGCACCGAAATCCGAACTAAAACACACCAACCACACATATAATTATGGTTTAATTAACGAAAGGCCGGTACATAACAGAGGAGTTACGGAGAGGTTAAGAGATATAGACACGGCAGCTCAGAGACTGATTGATTTTGAAAAGCAAAGTGCAATGTTTTCTGATCTCAATAACGATACGTCTAGTCAAAGTCGCCGTCTTGATACTTCGTCAACGTCCTGTAGTCATACACCCGTGTCTATCTTAAAACGAAAGTCTATTCACGAAGACAGTGTTGCATCTAATACTAGTAATCAAGCCATCGCATCTCCGCCGGTTACATTCTCACCTAGCGTCGTTGAACCGCGAAATGGTCGATCCGACAGCAAGCAGCGACAAGGTATTTTAAAGAAACGCCGAAGCTTGGACGAGTCTCAAGTAGCTCGGAGGAGGTCCTGTAGCCCAGAAGTGTCCTTCGCTGAGGATGGCTCTATAGAAACAAACAAGTCCATATTGAAAAACAGGCGATCATCTCTGGAAGATGTTGTCAGGAACAGATCGCCCGATGGTCAAATCCAAGGGATACTGAAAAGGAAAATGAGCAGAGAAGAAGAACAGCATCATATTGACGAGTTATCTCAAAGCTCGCCAGAACCCCATGGAATATTGAAACGAAAGTCTAATTCTAGTTCTAGTAGCAGCACCGCCTCATCACACGTTTCTATTGCTCAAGCTGTGTTATTAGCAGCAGCGGGTGGTGCAGAAATAGTAGAAGATGACAAAGAAACTGTAAGACCAATACTAAAGAAAAAGAGTTTTTCAGAAGAACGACCATGTCTAGAAGACATCCTATCCGATACACCAAGACCCATACTTAAGAAAAAATCGACCGAATTTGATGATTACGACTTCGATCTGCCCAAAAAACCGATCCTAAAGTCATCGAAAAAGTTGTCTGGAGACGAAGGACATGCTTCTAGTTTCGATTTGAGCGAAGACGACCGAAGCTCCCGAAGGCCTTCACTCCTACGCTCCAGGACGTCTGACCATTCGGGATCGGAATGTGAAGCAGCAGTTAGACCTATTTTAAAGCAGAGAGGTTCGAGTTTGACTAGGGAACGCAGCCAATCGCCGCGCCCACGGCTCTCTTTTTGCGCGGACAACGATGCGAGCATTATTAGTGTGACGAATTTCAGTTGCGACGCGAACGACTTGTCGGCGGCTGGACCGCGACGAGTGTTGAATCTCGCGCCCGTGCCCAACCCGGAAGAGTTACCGAGTGCAGTGCTCCGGCGGAGGAATCTTCGGCCGAAGGCGAACCCTCGATCGAAGAGCCTCGCGTGTGATGTGAACGATGAGTTACTGTCTATACTGAACAACCGCCGGTTAAAGGTTGACGAGAATTGTGAAAACGGATTTTGTGAACCCTGGAATCGTAAGCTTAACGACGCAGTCGGAGAGGTTAACAAACCAAAATCGTTTCCATCGATTGCCTCCAGAATAAAGTCCATGGAACAAGCACTAACTAAAGATCTCCTAGCTCTTAGAGATCAGCCCTCAACTTCCAGGGCAAAGATTCGTGACAAGGAACGCTACAAAACTCAGCCCATCACTTTAGAGGAGATGCGGTCGATAACATCCAGGTAAAAGTTTGTTTATTTTTACTATTTTAGCAACTTGTAAATGGGTAATGTATTTAGATTACACGAGATTGAAAGGCATTGCATCTGTCGAGATTCGTCCCACACATCATAACGTGCACTAGCGTGTTTATTGTTTGTTTGTGATCACATTTTAAATAATGTTGTCTCTCTTGATAAGTGATGAATGTTCTTAATGTTTATACTGGAATGTATTCCTTTCTTATTGAACTGACATCGTTAAATACGACTTTCTTTGCAAAGGTGATTGTGCTGCCGGTGTCGAATCTAAAAGTTGGCCCATCGCCATTATTTTGATGGGTGAGCGGCCCACGCTACACGTGGGTTGTGTTCATCGAATGTTTTGTTCCAAACTCTATACATTTCACTGTCCAGATGGTTAGTTAGTCATCGTAAAATGTTTTTATTTTCTTGTTCATGTTTGCATTATCATTTCCTACTACTGCAATTGGAAGTTTCAGTTATCGTTGTAGGTTAATACAACACGTAGAAAAACAAGCTTGTAATAAGTAAATAAAGAATCTTCTATTTGTTAGTTCAAGCTGTAGATTGTTTCAATATTTGTAAAAGCACTACCGAGGCGCATGTTCAAAATAGGAGCTTAATTTAAATTCAAACAAATCTACTCGCTTCTCTTAGGTTTCTCTAATAATCCAGTACAAGCCTTTGAAGGTTTAATCCTTTGGCTCTAATGAGAATTCCAGACGATGTTTTTCGTAATTAACTGCTTTATGAAAACCTTACACAAACTTTGTGTTAATTTGTGTTTTTTATCGCTCTGACATCATCTACGTTGCCTCAGTTTGTTGTTTGATTCACGTTCGAAGTAGACAGCGTAAGAATTAAATTTGGACTGTGCAGATACGTTAAATTATTTGGAAAATTGTTTTCGTACTTTGACTTCCTGTGCGCGGATTCTTTGGACGCAGCAATGCATCATTTGTTTTGGGATTCTCCGCTCAAAGAATTGTAAGTAATCCGTTACTTTGTCGAACAATTAGACAAAATTCTATCATAATATCCATATTGTTTTGTTTCGCATACTTAATTAAAATAGAAAATGTTTTATTTACTAGCTGTTTTGACGATTTCATTGTGATATTCCGTAGCCATGTGAAACAATTAAATTCGCCCATTTTAAGAGAACTCGTGTGAACTCACATAGGTTTACTCATTTATTTGTTTTTTACGCTGATTGTTATGTAAATTAAGTATATTTCCAAACATTCTTCACACAAAATAAATTTTAAGATGATATTTGAAAAGATACGTCGTCCAAAGATCCCCATGAAGATGAGTCATTGTTATTAAAATCTATTGTAATTATTATAATGGGAGGAATGTACTTCATGTTGTATTATGTTCCCTTGACTGTTGTTGACAAAACATCTTTTTATAGTGTTGGCATTACCTACTTAACAAATGCTACCGCATTATTCATCTCGCGACTTGGCTTGTTTCGAACGACTATAATGAGAATAAATCCAAATATGCCTTAAGTCGTTGCAAACTGATTGCCTTCATCATCTGTTGCGTTGAATCAACTGTTGTTTCAACCAAGTGGCTTTGATTTTATTTTCGATTATATTAATTCATTCTCATTTACATTGGTTCGACATGCTGCTGTAACATTCGCCGAACGGGCGCTGTCTTGACGGAAATAAGCGCTCCAGTCGTTAGTGGGTCAAGCACTATTTCTGGCTCTGTTGTGCTTCAAAGCAAGCATCAAGAGTTTTATGAGCGACCCGGCTGTACGCCTGAATCCCCGCGCCCTTAATGCCATCCATTGAAATGCAGCCATCGTCCGATGTGATCTACATTTTAAACTGCACTATTATGGAATATTTCAGCATTATTTTACTGCGCATTCTGCTCCATACTATATGCGTATCATGCTTCGAAGCACATTACTCATTACCATATGGTAAATATGGAAGTAAATATTGTAGTAGTATCCGCGAAACTATAAAAAACAACTCATAGTAAATTATGACCGTCACTCCAAATCGCATTGAGATCGAACCTCGATCGATAACATTCAGATCGAAACAGACATTTATATTTAGATTATATTGCCGATGGTGTCAAACTTCCCTAAAACGATAGATCGGCGACGCTGATCCAATCACTCACGCCATAATTCATCGAAATTTATGAAGGCGAGCTGAAACAGCAACCGTCTCTTTCTTATGTACGGGTGTGTTCTACTTTAAAACGTTTCTTTTCTCATTTCGCAGTTTGGAGCCGGGCCAAGCGCGTTTCCAAGCGTTCGGCCCCGCGGGCTGTAGTTTTCCGAGCCGACCCGTCGAGTCCGGTGTTGCTCCCTCTACCAGGGGCCCTTATCCCCCGGGGGAACCCGAACGAGATCCCTTCGCAGACTTCGCGCAGGTTTTGGACTCGCCACCGTACGGCGTGAGCTCGTTCAGTGCCAAGTCTCCGACTGCAGCCAATTGTTTGTCTGACGGCGGCAGTACCAAGGACGACAGCTACGGCGAAGCTACTTTTCTAGACTTCGAAAACATCGACGTGAACGCTGCAAGAAAACAGTCGACGTTGGATGAAATAGAACAAGAAGTGAACAAAGTCCGCGTCGCGCTGGACGAGGACAGTCGTGCCCTGGAGGAAGACGAGAGGCAGCAAGCTGAGGCCGACAACTGGAGCTTGAATGTGTCTTGTGATAGTGGTGTGTACAACCGCGCTTCGTCCAGAGATTCCGGACCACATTCCGGTGAGTGTTTCTGTCAAATTCACAAATGACGTTGGGCATTTGGTTAGTTTATTAAACTCGTAAACTTATTTTTATCGGAACGGGCGTGCAGAGTTATAATGCAAAACATCGTTAGGCTGATTTAGTGCGTCCAAGAGACGCAACTGTCAGTGTCATAAAGTAAGCATGTGAAAGCGATCAGTTGTGTCCGGCGCGGCCGGTGTTAACTTGCGGTTTGTTTACGTTCTGTTTGGTAAAATTAGACTTACCGAATGCGCCGCTATTCGTATTAGGTCGGTTTTGAAAATAAACACAGTATAACCTTGCAGATGTCTCTCGGCCCACTTATTTGGGTCAATGTAATGCACGTGTTCTTTGTCAAACGTCATTGCATTACTTGAAGGTAGATTAATCGGTTATTAAGCGATTTGTGTCGTTTTTTTTCGGAATTCGTGGTTGACATTGAACCAGTGAAAAACGTTCGAATAGGTATAATTGCACACTTTCGATAGCTTGCTCTTGATATGCGGGCGTGGTATTTCCTCTCTTTGACAGTTTTATTCTCAAAATTTCAGGCGAGGAGCTTGGCTTGATCGAGAGCCAAGAGATCAGGGAGAATCACGCGACGAACAGTAGCAACGAGTGGTCTTCTTCGTCTATCGAGCGTGGTCTTCTCGCGATGGAACGTGAGAGGAAGTCTACCGACATGCAGGCTCCAAGGAGTCCCGAAGAAGCAGGAAGCGATGACGAGGGAACGGAGCCCACCGGGTTCGCACTTGGCCTCGTCAAGAGCAACAGTGTGGTCGCCCGCGCCAGTATGTGGCAACAGCTGCAGCAACAAGCCAAAGGTAATATTTACTGTTGGTCAACCTTTATAAATACATCGTAACACAGATGTTCTTAAAAGTAAACTTGGTATATACTTCATATCCAGCGAACGTAGCATGGATATCGGTAACACATTTATAGATCCGTTTTATAGAATCCAATATATTATCCAGATGATTCGAAACTTCATGATCATGAGTCATATTTTATACTGTATTTCTAACCTTGCCCTAGAATAATCTTGTGCAATGTTCGTTTCAGGAACTCCAAAACCTTTGCTTCGTCACAGTCGCTCCAAGTTAAAGGAGGGACCTTCCGTGGCGGACAGGTTCAAGAGCCAGCCCATCTCCTTCCCGGCGCCTGACATCACCCCGACCGAGCCCTCCAACGAGGCCCTCCCTCTCCCTGACTCCAAAAGCACTGCCAACGTGTTAGACAGAGACGAAGATGGTAAGTCTCCAACTATTTAATGGTAGAATTTATACGCAGTTCTACTTTTTATTTTGAGTTTGTTTAATTTTCAATATAATTTTTTTAAAGTCGTTCAAAGGCATGTAAAATTTGCATTACATATAAGAACCGCTTCCTGTCTTATGTATCGTCGGCTTTTGTTTCTTTTTTGCATGTCCTCGACTACTCTACTATGTGTATGTCCCGGGCTCTATCGTAAACACACAACTGCACAATGTTATGTAAATACGCACAAATTCACCGGTGGCAGCTAAGTTAGACGAAGACGATCCGGCGAAGATGTCCCTTTCGGAGAAGATGAAGATGTTCAACTCGAAGCTGACGCACAAGCCGCCCGTGTCGGGCGCGGCGCGGGGGCGGGACGAGCGCGCGGCGCGGGCCGGCCGGCTGCGCACCATGCCCGTGCTGGCCAGCCAGCTACAGGAGGCCATGGAGCAGAACGAACGCCTCACCAAATCCCTGACCCACGAGGATGTACCCCGTAATAATGATTTTCAATTGAAAATGGAGCTGTTCCGTTCGGCCAGCGCCAAGAACACGTCTTTAGAGTATATTATGAGGCAGAACGCCAAGTTTAGGAGCTTAGGTCTGATTTGTTCATTATTATGAGTTTGATTTTGTCGTTTGCTTGAAGTTTTGCTTCTCTGGGTTCGATTGGTACTAATATCACTGTAAAATTGTAGTCGTTAGTTTCGTTTATACTGTGCATGATGTTTTAACTTTTGCACGATTTATTATATTAATTATTTTAACAATTTAGGTTGATTACAATGTGGGTGTTGTGTAGTTTGGTATAATTTAACCGTTATTTTGTCGAGGTGTTTTGTTATGTTTCTATATAACTATTAACTGCTATTGCAGAATGATTTTGTCGGAGAAGCGTACATAACGTTACAAAGCTTGAGTAACAATTACACTTGAGTGCATGCACCGCTGAGCGTGGTCCGAATAATCCGTCACGTCTTGAGATATTGACATTAATCATAACATTTAACAGACTACAGTATGTTTTAATTTAAGCTGAATAATCCAGTTACTCATTGGCTTGCTCGATGTTACTCATCAATATAATTATGCTGTGTATTTCGCACGAAAATCTTTTATACGATAGTGTGTAGTTACGTCAACTGGTCATGGAATCTGTCAAAATCCATGAGGTCGCTACGTAAGGTCGCGACATAGATACGTAGGCGGCGACGAGACGCCATTGCAAGATTTATTTTCGTTTTTTTTTTGTCTAATGTTACATTGTTTTTTTACATGATTTATTTCATCACATTTCTTCTTTGTGATGTACTCGAAGCTCTTCAAAGATGATTAAAAACGTTACAAATAAAAAAACATTAAAAAGTTATATTTTCTAAATGTGAGTTTTCTAAGATGCTTTCGTAACAAATACCACAAAACAAATCGATAAGTGCATTTTAGACGTCAATAAAACTTTAAAACCCGTTAGTTTTTTAACTAATTTTAATAGTAAGTACAATACATGTTTAATGAAAACTACCGTCCGTCACCTCGACTTAAAAGCTTCACTAATAAACTATTTATGACTGGTATTACCTTTGCTATTCAACGGGGTGCTTTGTATATACGGGAGAATATTTCTACCTACCCAGTTTTTAAGTAAATTGTTACTTTTCAGACCTAGACGATGATTCCCCGACGGAGCGGGCTCAACGAATGATAACTCCTGAGGTCAGAGGTATCCTGAAGTCTGGATCCACTGTAGTACCTCCGAGACCCAAGACCCTGGCTAAAGGAGAAAGCTCAGAGGTTTGTACAGTTAGTATACAGTTGATTAGTATTTTATTTAGCACTATAAGTTTACTAACATAGTTTTTCATTCGTTTCTGACGATTAGGCGACACCTATTAGAATACAATGTATTCTAATAGGTGTCGCCTAATCGTCAGAAACGAATGAAAAATGCTGCAATATTTTGCAACTGCATCAATGCTGCATTGTGAGGATCATTTGGCTTAGTAATAACAACCGCACGGTTCGATCGACCAGGTTAAGCTACGCTTGCCGCGGTTGGTCCTTGGATGGTTGACCATATTTACATAACATCCTCTCCGTGCATCGGAAAGCACGCTAAGTTGGTCCCGGCTGTCATTCGTGGATCTTTGACAGTCGTTACGGGTCGTCAGAAGCCTGAAAGTCTGACAACCAGTCTTATAAGGGGCATCGTATTACCCAGTAACTGGGTTGTGGAGGTCAGATAGGCAGCCACTCCATATAGTTGGAAAAACGAGAGACACATGATTACTAATGCTGCATTGCGTCCTTACTGGTCGATTTCAAAAACCCTATTCTAAACCCTATTCTGGGTGCCTTAAAAATTTCCATGTTCTAGGCTGAAATGTTCTAGGTTATAATTTATAAAGAAACCACACCAATGAGGCTAGAAATAAAATGTAATAAGCAAAGAAACAAATGCTTGCGTTTCGCTTCAAGCCATTTTCTTTATCTTTCTAGACAAGCCATATTTACAAGAAAAGCAAAATACATTTTGATCAGTTCTAAATCTCGAGGTTAGTAGCAATAATATTCCTGTATTTTATCTCAATGTAGAATCTATTTGAAAAACAAAACATCTGCTTGAATGTAGCCTATTCATTGTTATATGTATTGAACATAACTATTCTTAAATACTTGTTAAAGTCCATCTATTTCTATTTACAAGTACAAAAATAATAAGACAATAGCGCGTACAGCACCGTACATGTATTAGAGGTGAAACTTTATAAAAAATAAAGAAAATGATAGATTTAATGTGAGAGACAGACAAAGGTATATCTTTCATCTCTCTCATGTAACGAAATGTGCTTAAACGTGACGCGTTCTTGAAATTTAACTCTTAATTCTCGTCCAATTATTGAATGAGGGGAGAGCAGTGGTGACCCAGTGGCAACGGCCGCGACTTACATAGTTGTAGGTCATAGGTTCGAATCCAGACTGGCGTTTTACTTTTTGTAAATTATTTCTTCACCACTGCTCTCAAAACGGTGAAGGAAAACATCGTGAGGAAACCTGCATGTCCTAGAACCAAAAATTCGAAGACATGGGATACCTACCAACCCGCACTGGGCACGTGGTACATTACAGCCCTCTCCCTCTAGAAGAGAGGCCTGTTCCCCAGCAGTGGGAATGTTATTGGCTGACTATGCAGGCCTAAGAAGTTTTACTTCAATTATAAAAAAATCATTCCTTATCGTCCTTATTCTAAAACCATTAAAAGTACCGATAGAATCATAATATAGTCCAGACCAATATTGATATGTACAAAACCATTAAAAGTACCGATAGAATGATAATATAGTCCAGACCAATATTGATATGTACAAAAATAGACTAAAGTAGTTTAGCTATCGTCAATAAAAATAGCCCAGTAGTAATGTGTAGTGCGTAACTCATGTGGTATGCAACGGTTACTATTTTGGCTCAAACATACATTATTTAGTTTTCAATGTAACCTGTTAGTACTAGGTGCCAATGCTTGACAAAGGTCTATGATATGATTAATTATTTGTAGGACATCTGTTTGTTTAGAAAGGTTAGTTAGTTTGACATTGATTTAATAAATACATACTCCGGATGTTGAATGGTTGAACCCAAGCACGAAACAGCAGAACTGCGAAAACTGCCCTCACTGTTACGACATAAAAGCGCTGTCAATGTCAAATATATATTGGCACGGTTTACGTTCTGTGAGGGTCAAAAGAGTTGCTAAATAGTTGAAACAAGCATACTATACAGGATAAGTTTTTAACCAGTGCGCAAACTGTAACCATGAATTCAGCGTATGATTCTAGACTCCCCAGCGCAGAAATTTTTCGTCGGTTTTACAAAATAAACATCAGCTGTTCCACACATATGACCGCGTTGGTATTGCACTTTTCTATGAAACAGCATTTTTTTTTTATAACCGCCGAAAAATTTCTGAATTCATGTTTACAGTTAGCGCACTGAATAAAAACTTTTCCTGTATAGAAACAAACTAAGTTCCTCTTTAAACTAGATTTCCAAGCAGTGCAGTATCATTAAAACCATTTGCTCTTATTTCAGGGTCTAAAAGACGAGGGTATCGATAGCTCCTCAGACGAAGATTCAGTCTCAGCCTCAAGTGTGTCATCTTCAGAGAAGAGCTGTTCCTCATCCGACAGTTCCGATGAGCTTCCAGATCCTAAACCTCGAAGGTTCCAACGCAAGCCTAACAAATTGAAAGCATCCCGAACAGAATCCGACATCCCGAGACATCCCGAACCATTCCCCTGTAAGATCAAACTACCAGGAGCGAATGAGTTGAAGGAACGTCTAACACAAGCGAAGAACCCTGACGTGAAAATCCCGATGCTCGCAAAACTTGGAAGAAAACCTTCTGAAGAAGCAAAAAGTGAGGAGGATTCTACCCGATACAGGAGATTTGTCAAAAAGATGGATGAGCCTATACAGCTTGGCAAGTTAAGAAGGCCTGCAGAGAAGGTAGCCCCGCCTGCACAAGAAGTGCCACCTCCTCAAATTCTCAAGATTTCTGCGTTTAATCAGGCGGCGAAGGCTAAGTTCTTCGGCTTGGATCCCGGAAAGAAAGAGAAGACCATCGATGAGTTGGCTGCTGCCGTCAGAAAATACATTCCACCCGTAAGTGTTTATTATTTTTTGCCTGTTCTATGTAACAAGCCTGTAGTGTCTCACTGCAGGCCAAAGGCCCCCGCCTCCCTGTTCTACACGATTCTGTCTGTCTGGCTAGTACTGGCCTGTTCTTATGAAATATGTATCTCAGTGCACTTGAAATCCCCTTATTTCTGAAATATTAAATGGATTTGAATATCTTTTTACTGAACCTTGCTCTCCAAACACCTGAATTTCTGAATATATCTGCATGCCTGGAATTACGTGACCAACGCGTTTGCGTTGGTTATACGTACAAGAGTTAGTAGTAAGTAGCAAGTAGACAAACCACGAACAGGAAACCTGTACCTACTTGGAGTAGACCAAATAAGTATATTAACTCTGTTGCTCTGTCAACGGTCTGTAGGTACAATAATAAATAGAAGTAAGACATAGTTATACCTCTCCATTATTATATTCCTGCCTCTAACTGCAAATATTAGTTTGGCCTACAAAAACATCCGCTATAAAACAACTGGGGATGTGAATGTCACTAACTAAAATTGTTAAATTCACTCACTGACCAGGGTCTAGAAGTAAATTTTGCACAAGATTTCCTTATTGTACACCGTAAGTGAGCTCTAAGGAAGATTTTTCCAAATCATTCCCTAAAGGGGTTAAATAGGGTCTCGTGGAGACATGCGAGACTTATTGTTTTGGTCTGAGCTTGCAGGTATCAAAACCCATGGTGGGTCACATGACTAATTTGTATAGGCTCTCGTGGAGACATTGGGATGAACGTGAAGTTATCCTTTTTTGAAGATGGGCAATCCCATCGGACGCACGGCTTGTTATAATAGTAGTATCCCCTTTATTTCATAGGTAAGCAAGTCAATGTCGACACACACGATGGAAGTGCCGGGCTCGGGCAGCGACGGGGAGAGCAGTGGTGGCCGAGAAGTGCGACATATTAACAGCAGAGTAAGACACAGGTTAGTTACGCTTTATATTAGCTTAGTTTATGAAAAAATATGTTAAAGGAAAGGCCTGGTGAAGGCTTCAGGAATCCGGTGGATGCGATAAACACAGAGACGGACGAAGTGGCGGTGCTTGGGCAAGCCCTATGTCCAGCAATGGACGTCTTTCGGCTGAAAATGATGAAAAGTTCTGTTAGTTTGTTCTACAGCTATGTTAGAAGTCGTGTGTTACTGTATGTTCATTAGCAGAACATATAGGTCAACTAATGAGCCTAATTGCAGACCGTTACACCAGCAAAGATGTTAAAAAAGAATGTTAGAATTAGTATGAGTGATTAGATGCTGGGTCTACGTGTAATCTTGTATCGTGATTTACTACAATATTTTTTTTTTAACTTTTCAATATAATTCTACTGTCTTTGCCGTGACAACAAGCAGGCGTTGCCAAATCTAGTGGACCAGCAAGGATTATCTTCTTTATCCCATTCATTCGTTAAACTGTAGGACCGGTGTCCACTAGCGGCACTGCACGATAGAAGTTTTTTTGCCGCTGTTGGCTGTTGTGTCAACGCTGTACTGTAGCACAAATTTCACGTAGAGCTACGTATTGTAATACCATAGATTAGGGACAGATGTCGCCACTGCGTAAGTATGCGAATTACATTACTCACCGTCAGTCTATAAGCTTTATACTAGATAAAAAGAGTAACGGTGGAGTTTCTTGCCCATTCTTCTCCATACGAAACTACATTTTGGAAGGGGCAACTAGAATCAATTCTATTTTAATGTAAATATTGACGTTCAAAAGTGCCTTTTAAGTGCCTATTTGAAATAAATACTTTGACTTGACTTGATATTCTATTACCTAATGTAGGTCACAATCCCTAAGCATTCTTTAGATGTTTTAATAGATGCAATGCATTGAAAATCCTTTTCTGTCGGCACTATTACTCTCCGGCTTATTTATATCGACTGGTCGTCGAATATTGCTATCGGGGTTAATGCGGAACAAAATAAAACAATGTTTGAAATTACACAGCACTCTTGTAATATATTGCCAGGCACCAATTATATTTTAAGTGCCATTTTATATGGTGCGAGTTTATTGGCTTTAAGTTTATGTCAGGCAAACATCCAGAACTAGGCTGCTTCTGAGAATGCCGAATACAAAACAGAAAACTGATCAGCATATATGTGACAGCTGCTAAATAATTACACGCTTTATATTAGCTTTACTTGTATGTTTGTAACCGACTCCGTAGGGCGCGATTTTGACCCACTTTAAACGGTCAAATTTCATTTAAACTTTGTAAACTTATCGAGGACCGATGACAATTCAATTATTTAAAAAAAAATAGAGAAATATAGAAAAAAAAGGAAAACAAAACTGAAAAAATCACGGTTTTGTAGTTAGCAGAACTAAAAAATTGAAAATAAATAATAGTTTAAAAAACTAAAAAACACGCTTCAAAAACCAAACTAAAAAAGTAGATAATAATTTAATTCAATTAAAAAGCGTGGGGTGCTTGACATTAATTGATTATAAAAATACCACGAAAAGCACCCCACGCTTTTTAATTGAATTAAATTATTTTCTACCTGTTTAGTTTGGTTTTTAAAGTGTGTTTTTTAGTTTTTTAAACTATTATTTATTTCGATGTAATTTCTTTTTCCAACGTAATCAACATTTGGTGCGACATATCACTTACGGTTATTCAATACACATTCGTTGTTACGAATGAGACTACACGCTCGCACAAAAGCACTATCCTTTATCGCAACAACTAGATATGCAAATTCTACTAATACGATAAAAATCACTGTATGTAAATTCTCACGAGTTCTCATTTTTTTGCACTAGAAATATATCATACGATACATCACAACTGTAACACAAATACCTATGTAAAGATAGCCAAATAGATAGTCTACCTACCAGACTGAATCATAATAAAACAAAATATTGCCACAAATAAAATAGGTTCAGAAGGTAAGGGTCATATAACGAGCGAAAACAGGCGTACATGACGCGTAAGTGCGGCTGTCTCAAACGAATTGCAGTCGCGACGCATGCACTACCTGAATGTAAAGCGTCTCTATTTTATTTGAGACTAGCTTTGCATCGCGGTTACACCCGCATAAATCTTGATCCCGTGTGAATATTGGGACAAAAATATCATAATTATGTCCTAATCCAGGTCACGGCCTACCAATGTGCCAAATTTCTCCAAAGTCCGTTCAGACATTTTAGCGTGATAGCGTAACAAAAAAACATACATAAATTCAAATGTTTTCTCTTTATAATATTAGTACAATAAGATAAAAAATAAATAAGTACACGAGAAATTACCAAAATTGTCAAAACAAAATGACATGTTGGTATTTTATTAAGGTAAAAAAAAAACGCAATCAAGCGAAAAATACAATATTTACTCAACTATCTTGCATCCGCCACCTCGCAGAATCTTAACACTCACGACACACATCTATTTAATTGTGCATGCTTTTTCGCTAGTTGTATACTGCTGACCTTCTGTAGCTTATCTATGTTGTGACGTCACACAAAAAATGAGGTAACTAACACATTTGTAGAACTTGACGTAATAATGAGTTATTAGACAAGCCTTACACATACATGTGTGGTTTTACGTAATTAATTTATTAAAATGATGTTTATAATGAGGTTTGTGGCATCTGTTGCGTATCAAGGTCGTTGGATTTTGCAAAGTTAAACATATACAGTGAAATACATATAAAGAAATGTGCCGGTTATCATTATCAGCTCTTATTCGACGTTCATACGTGCGGCGGGTTTTTTTTTGCGCACTGAATTTTGAACTCTCGATATTTTACCGAGCATTGAGAATCCAACAGACTGCATTCCAACGCTTCGAAAATCGAACAGTGTTTTTAGGTAACTGTTCGATTTTCAAGTATTGACGCTAATCAGTGCGTTGAAAATCCAAAGTGTGCGAAAAAATCCCTCAGCGATTTTATTACGCCCGTGTAAACTTCGAGTTTGAATAAAAAACACCAAAACTGTTCTTCACTTTATTCACAGGTTGCCTATTTTTAACCGACTTCAAAAAGGAGGAGGTTATAAATTCGTCGGAACCTTTTTTTTATGTATGTTCCCCGATTACTCGAAGATGGCTGGACCGATTTGGATTTTGTTTTTTTTGTTTGAAAGGGTATACTTCCCAGGTGGTTCCATGATCATCAAGTCAGGATCTGATTATGGGATCCTGGAGAAATAGAGATAACTCTTCAAATTTTATAGGCACACGAAGCGATTTAGCAATTTTTTGGAAGAGTACTTTCTCGTAGTGGTCTCATTTCAATTTGGTGAAGATCTGATGAAGAACTTCGGAGATAGGCAACGGAACTCCTCAATAGATGATAGCAAATGGACTGGGATTGCTGAAATCTCATGTCTATCTATTGCTTACACCAGTTCATAATATAACATCACGCCGGTATGCTGTGAAGGGGTAAGCACATGTGAACCACTAAAAAGTGAAAAATAAAAACTTTTTCCAAAAAAAAACAACCGACTTCCAAAGAAACACTACAAAGTGAAAAATTACTTTAATTTCGGAAGGCGGTGACAAAAAAAATTCAAATACAGCTCCAAAGACACCGACTTCCGAAATTAAAGTTATTTTTCACTTTGTAGTGTTTTTTTGGAAGTCGGTTGTTTTTTTTTGGAAAAAGTTTTTATCATAATAAGACAACCCCATGTATATTCATATTGCAACCTCCCATAAAACTATTCGCAGGAATAGTATAAATTATTATGTAAACATCGAACGGTATTGATTAAGTATTTCAATCTCACATGTGGCTGGGCTCGTCTTCGATTTTAATGAGTTTCTTGATTGGTTCCATTTAGAACTAACGCAACATATTAAAAGAGCGCGCTCTAACGTCTGTGAGTATTAATAACAGAAACTATAGGGCACTTGTCGTATTTAAATAATATCGCATACGAGCCCACAATTCTGACAGCCAGAACCACCAATGGGTTACACGATACCCCGTGGTAAGTCTGGCTTTGGTTTGGCTTTGGCGTGGTAAGTTTGGCAGTTACTTAACTGGGTTGTGGAGGTCAGATAGGCAGTAAAGTATTGGTATTTAGCTACCCCCGGTTAGACTGGAACCATCGTAGGGAAAAAGGCTAGGCAGATTGATGGATTGACAAGTATTAACAGATTTAAATAACTACTCATCATAAAACCACACTTAACAATCGAATTGATATTTGCAGTATTTTGGCCGCAACTTTATTAGGCGAAAATGGGTTCTGATAGCTATTGTTAGAAGCCATAAATCGTTTATGATAATTGATCAAACAAAGTAGTGACTTGTTCCTATTTAGTTAGGTATTTCTTTACTTCAGATAGTTCTTTTTAAGCTCAGTCTAAGTTTCAACGTTTTGTTCAAACTACTGATTATGATCTCAAAAGCCATAGGATTCACGAGCTTTACCATTAAGAATCAGAATCACTGCTTGCTGCCATAACATCCTTTTAATTAAGTTTTTTTGTGTGTACAGACGGCTACACATCAAGCTATACATTTCCAGTATAAGTTGATCTCGCATTGTATAGGATTTCCGTACAGTGCGACATCAGCGTAAACTGAAAATGTATAGCTTGGCGTGTAGCCGTGTGTACCTACAGGAATAAATAAACATACTCCATCCCTACTTGATACTATTTAACACTTCCGTAGACGCGCTCTATAACTTCTTAATACTCCTAGTACAGTCGCAACCGGTTCGATTCCGGCTTAGACGAAGCCGCTCTGATGAGCTTAAACCATGTGCTATCATTCAGTTTCTTAGGCTTCGCTAGGGTCATTATCCCGAGGCTATCTAGCAGTATCTAGCAGTACCTCCCGTATAGTTAGGGCATGATGATGACAGGCATTATCAGTACCTAAGCCACGTATGTAATTTGTATCCTTAGGTTTATCAATAATAAATGGTAGGTTGCGTGAACGTATCACGGGTATGGTCTATGATAGGGTTGCTGATGTTAAACTGTTTATAGGATTTCTGTATGTTGAATATTCTATAATTATATAAATAAAAAGAAAAGTCCTGACTGACTGACTGACTCATCAACGCCCAGCCCAAACCCTTGGACCTAGAAAGCTGAAATTTTGCACAGAGCTTCCCTTTATAATGTAGACAAGGAATAAGGAAGGATTTTTCGAAATTCAACCCCTAAGTGAGTTAAATAGGGGATGAAAGTTCCGCGCGGGTGAAGCCGCTGGCAAGGGCTAGTGTTGAATATTTCTTCATGTTTGTGTTTTAGATTTCCTATACTTAGTAAGTATAGAAAATATAGAACCTTATGTTGAAATTGGGGTTTTTATTGCGAGCTTTCAGTGAGAAGTATTAGCAAAAAAACTTTTTCCAACCTTTTTTTGTCACCGCCTTGCGAAATTAAAGTTATTTTTCACTTTGTAGTGTTTTTTTGGAAGTCGGTTGTTTTTTTTTTTGGAAAAAGTTTTTATTTTTCACTTTTTAGTGGTCCACATGTGCTTACTTACCCCTTCACAGCATACCGGCGTGATCTTATGTTATGAACTGGTGTAAGCAATAGACAGACATGAGATTACAGCAATCCCAGTCCATTTGCCATCATTTATTGAGGAGTTCCGTTGCCTATCTCCAAAGTTCTTCATCAGATCTTCACCAAATTGAAATGAGACCACTCCGAGAAAGTACTCTTCCAAAAAATAGCTAAATCGCTTCGTGTGCTTATAAAATTTGAAGAGTTCTCTCTATTTCTCCAGGTTCCCATCATCAGATCCTGACTTGATGATCATGGGACCACCTGGGAAGTATACCCTTTCAAACAAAAAAAAAACAAAATCCAAATCGGTCCAGCCATCTTCGAGTAATCGGGGAACATACATAAAAATAAAATAAAAAATAAAATAAAAATAAAAAGTTTCCGACGAATTGATAACCTCCTCCTTTTTGAAGTCGGTTAAAAACGAAGTTAAACAATAATTACTTTTCATATCAAACAACTATCTACTAAACTAATAATTAGACGTAGGTATGGAGCTATAAATCTATGAGATTTGTCTCCATATAGAAAAACTACAGGCCTTAAAATTCGAAGACGTAGCTTCCACCAGCCTGCATTGGGCCCGCGTGGTGGATTATGGCCCACTCCCTTTCTGATAGGGAGCCTCTATCCCATCAGTAGGGACGTTATGTGCTGGTTATGCTTATGCATAAATAATTAAATAGAAACGGTTGCTGCACATTACCGTTATCAAACTAAAAACCTAACAAGACTTACCTCCCCTTAACCCACAGTTAAACCGACCATTATCAGCAAACTCACTCATCCATCGATTGATCGAGAACCATAATCGTTACTTACCAACGCGCGACGGCCGGGTTAAGGAAAGTTATCAATTACACAACGTCCTGTATACCTGACGACAAAAAACAAAAACCATAGGTTAAAATTTTGGTTGTTTTGCTGAGCTTTCGGTGAGAATCTATTTTCTAGCATCAACCGAGCACAAATACCGATACCGGTCTGGGTTTGTGCCCGGTTAATGGCTATAGGCTGGCCCCCTATTATTACATGAGACTTAAACATAGCTGGCGAAATGTGGGCGTACAGTGAGAGGCAGAGAAAACTCATCCCTTCTCCAGCCTTTGCTTCATTTCTAGGAGATGAGTTTTTTCTGCCTCTCACTGTACCTACTTTATTTACCTACACCTCTGCACAACCCTTCGGGGACAAAGTGATGTTATGTATGCTTACAATTAGAATCTGTTTTGTTACTTTTCTTATGCAACTAACCATAGCTACGTAACTCTAAAAACATGAGAAATTCTTGTTCTTCTTTTTCGTTCCCTCAATGCTGAGGATCGCAACCGCATACGTCTCGTCTCCAAATTATGCCGTCTTTTCCAATGTGGATCGCATGAGGTATAATATGGAACTCTAAACCCAAGATTTTTTGTCATAGAAAACTACATAGATAGACGTGTCGCAAGGCAACACATAACCGATCAAACCAGAAACCTAGCAAGACCTACCTCCCCTTAACCCACGGTTATCAACAAACTCACTCATCCATCGATTGATCGATAACCATAATCGTCAGTTACCAACGCGAGACGGCCGGGTTAAGGAAAGTTATCAATTACACACCGACCGGCGACGCAGTCGGGAAATCGTGTGTAACAGTGCATAAAATTAATGTGATTTACTAACATTTTCTAAGTTGACAAATGAGATTTCACTTTTCTTTTGTTCTATTTACGTCATTTAATTGTATTGGGATTTGTCGCGTGAAATTGGGAGATTTCTGTTGTGAAACCGGCCCTTTATTACGTGAATTTGAGTGAAATTATGACACCAAGCAGTATACAGAAGTGGCAAGAGCTGTAACTTTGCTGTAAAATCAGATTTTTCAGGACCTTGCACGACATAGTTATATAATATTCGGAATTACCAAAACACAGGTCTTAACATAATCTATACTCCATTTGAAATAAGATTAGACATTAAAACAAACCTTGTTTACAGTCCGTTCAACCTATTCTGATCCTTCTATTCCGTAGGCATAAGGATGGCATTAAAAGCAAAAAAGTAGTTACAATACCAACTGTTTACTGCAGCTGCCATTTGTCATGCTACCAACGCAATAGAAGTCAAAATCGGTTGATCGGACTGTAAAAAAGTTTTACTTAAATGTCTAATCTTATTTCAAATGGAGTATAGTGAAATGTGGATGTAATGTGGTAGATTAGCTTTTGTCTACCTCTTCGGGGAATACAGGCGTGATGTTATGTTGTTATCTTTTACTCGGGATCGCTCAGACTTTGGATGACGAAATAAAAGCCTCTCAACCTACTTATATCTATTTTTATCAAACATACGAGTGTTCATTTCGGAAGAGGTGGCGAGACAGCTAGATGCGTATCGCAAGGGTTGGATCGAGGTGACACGAGAAAGGCTGCCTGGAAGAATGTTGGGGATGCCTTTGCTCAGCAGGCAAATAAAAAAAAAGGTTTGCGCAACTGCATCAAACACTCAGAATCCATTTAATTTCCTACTATCATATGACTTCAAGCAATTCAAATTAAAACTAGGTATTACCGAAAAAATTTAATACGCAGTGTCTACGTATATATATTGAGACTTTTCTAATCACGTCCCAAGTTTTCACCGCATAGCCGCGCGGGCGCAAAGCTTTCCATCGAAAGCGCTTTACGCTCGTTTGGCTTTAGATATCGTCAAGCCGATGTAAGCGCTTCGCTGGTTCGGGAGACGGATAGAAAATTAAGTAGTAACTTTATATGGCAATTATTTTGCCGTTGATATGTACCTAATACTTAAATCGATGTTTTGCTTGTATTTGAAGTGATGATGCGTATGTAGGTAGGTACGTCCGTTGCATACTGAGAAGTCGGCTCTGCATTCAACTTTGCTGACAACCTTTTTAACCGACGAAAAATGGAGGAGGTTCTCAAGTCGACGCGTATATTTTTTACAGATTCGTCCGATTTTGATAATTCCTTTTCATGTAATAACTAAGTTCGGAAGTCGGTGACTTTGGTGACGTTCACCGACTTCCCAACTTAGTTATAAAAGTTAAACAAAAAAGGTTTATTTTTCCTTTTCAGTTTTTTTCGGCGGTTCAATTTTATTGTTAAAAAGTTTTTTTTTAATTATAAAATAAAAACTAAAATAATCAAAAATCAAAAATTAAGCATGTAGTAATTAGTAGATTATTTTTTTAAATACGCAACTCAGCATTAAGATATGTGAGTGAACAATCAATTATCCCCTGTTTTCCATGTTATAAGCCATTTCCCATCTTTCACCAAATGGGCCCTTTTAAAATGACATCTACTTACCGAAGCTGTCTTGTGAAACAGAGTAATCTGTCGGTCGAGATCTGACCACTGAAAAATATCAATTCATAATATGATAGGCAATTGCTCCATGTAAAATACTTGCTCAGCTGCATCCGGTTAGACTGGAAGCTGACTCCAACATAGTTGGGAAAAGGCTAGGCCTATCAGGCAGATGATGATGATGAATCGCCGATATGATCCTTCGCCAAAATTACACTGAAATAGTGTTTGAACGTAATTTTTTCCATTTTCCGGAGTACCACATGTGTCTTGCTAAAATTTTACGTTTAATATTCCCGGGGTAGTACCGTAATCACTAATCATAATCTTTATTCACGAATAAGAGACAACCATAAAGAGTAACTACACAAAATAGACAAAAATCGCTTAAAATTATTTCTACAATAAAATTCAGACAACAATAAAATTGGAGAATGTGAGATGGTAGATTGTAAAGATAGCTTGGTTGTCTTCGGACTGATTCGCCCTATCCCTTCGTACTAGTATAAAACTGTATCACGAGCGGTTAGTCTTCCTCAACCATAGAACAACAGATTCCCACAAGATTCCAGTGATAAGTCACATAGGTACTTAGTTAAGCAGATTGATTACATACTGTATATGGAGTAAATCATAGTACAGTTATATTAATTAAATTACATGATTGGAAATGTCTGTGTTGTTATTGTGTTTGGGTATGGGTATATATGTGTTTTACATATGTCTGTAGGTGTATAGTTATGTGTGCTTTATTATTTATTTGCCTAATACCATTTTTTATGTAGACTGATCTAGTAAAGTGACGTCATTGTTTATAAATGTAACAAAAATCATAACACGCATAACGTATAACGTTATTTCCTAAATCAATTTCGTTATTGCTACAGTTATCTCACTGCTATCCAACTAACATAAATATTCTAAACGCCATAATTGCACGAAACTCACACATTCTTGTAAAAAGCGTACATTTTACAACATAATAACGAAGTAAGTATAACGGCTACCGTACATTTATTATCAGTTACCACGAAACGTTAAGCGTAATCGGTTTATTACCAAAAATGGGCATTGTCTAACATAGCATACGTTCATACTCCCTGGCAAACCACACGAGCAATTCTGAAACTTATCTTGTCTTTATAAAGTTGAGTTTTCAAAGTGCCGGAAGCCGACCGACTGGCACAGTTGCTTCCTTGCGAAATGGCTAGGAAGTTGGCTTGTGCTAGCCATGTATGGTGAAACGGATCGCTACTCAAGTACAGGTAGACTTTGCCTTAATGTTTATAGTGTTGATTGAGAACGGTGCTCTCTTTGCACCAAATTGCTGAGGTCCTAACTGACTCCACCTTTTGTAGCAAATACCAAGTAGAGTTAAAGCCGCTATGGGATTCATTCCTGGCTTAGGTGTAGTAAATATGGCTGAAAGTTTGATCAAAATCGAATCTGAATGACTATGTTATGTTTTTTAGGTACCAACTAATCTACGACATCCTTTGACGACCTTTAAATCGTGTTTCTATAAATTATTTTGACTTTATGTGGACTTTATATAAAAAACCAGGCGATAACACCTTTATACCATGTTTAAAGCAAATAAAGACTTATGTTATCTTACCTAAAGTGCATCGTTTACGGTCAAATGCTTTGCGGTTTTCTGCCTAAAACTGAAAATCATGAAGTAAAACTTTCGTTTCCACGGAAAAACCACGGAATCGGCAAAAATCGATGTAGGCTACTTCAATGCAAATATATGTATGATGGATGACTCGTTTCCCACCCATCTAAATTCAGATTTCCATAAGAATCAGAGTGCATGGTTCTTAAGTGTCGCCCGATTCGTCACTTACGGCAAATCTAAGTTACTTCTACTACCAAATAGTATAAGTATCTACTTATATGTATTTAGTTTTACAAAAGTCTCAGAAAAAGCTCGGAATTGGTGCGTGATTGCGCCTTTTTGGCTCGCCGCATATTACGTGGAATCGATTACCAGTCTTCATTAGCAAACCATGAGCTCCTGTATTTCCGAGTATATCAGTCGAAACCTTTTGAGAATCACATTAGGGAAGTAAAAACTCAATATTTTTTTGGCAATCAGCGTGTAGGTACAACCTACTTCTTCTTTTGTATCGCCACAAACAACATAGATATTTGAGAATATCATATTTCATCATCATCCATATCCCGACTTCATCCACTGCTGTGGTGTGCTTGTGCCAATCCCCACCCTCCGGTGCAAACCTTTTCAAGGTTTTGCGTGCAATGGCAACAGTGTCGTCCGCCCATCTTGCTGCCGAACGATCGCCATCTAGTTTTCCAGTCCTTGGACCACACTCTACCTCAGAGAATATCTTATGTAGTTATAATTATTAGTTAGTTACAACGTCTGACAATGAAAGCATTTACAGGAACTATTGAAGTTTCAGGGAGTCGGTTGGTTGTGTAGAATCATAGGGAGAAGGCATGGCTAATTACTATTTCCCGAGTCAATTTTCTGCCCTGCCAATCCAATACAATGTAACTTTTGAAAACCACACGTGAGATACTGTAAGCTTTGTTACAATTTTTCAGCATGTTTAAGCGTTAATTTCAACATTAAACAGTATTTTTTAGGTTGCCATATTCATGTACATTGAATGAAAAAATTGTCGCTCAGGGGTACTAAGACTTAAAGAAACTGATTAGGCGTTGTTAAGCTAAAACACTAGGGATGTATTAATAAACGATGATTAAAGTTAAGAGGTTTAAACGTCAAAAATGTATGGTTAAACAGTCGCTAATCATTACTTAACTTTAAGCAGCGTTTATAAATAAGGGGGTTAAAGTTTGAGTTACAGTCTTTTGGATTGGCGCGGGAGCGTAGGAATGAATACCTATCCAATAAATATTTTTAGACATAACATAACGCCTTATTTTCCCAAGGGGTTAGGCAGAGATGTACCTATAGTAAACCCACATTTCGCCAGTTATGTTTAACTCCCATGTAATAGGGGCGAGCCTATTGCCATCAACCGGGCACAAATGATACTCCGGGCTGCTACTGAGAAATTCCAGATAGAAAAATACAATAACGCAGCGCGTCCTGGCAATCACCAGGACCGGGACTCTCTAACTCCGTCAAAGAATATGGGCCCGTCCAAAAATAGTTCTAAACTTCGAAGTGACACCTACAGCTGATTAATGAACTTTTTTGAACGGGTAAAACGATATAGGGAGTAGGGACATCTGTCAAATCGTGTAGTAATTCATTCTTAGTTTTGGCCCCAAACTAATCATAGTTCCGTAAGTGATACGGAATAAGAAACGCCCGTAACTTCGACCGAGATTACGGATTTCATGCTTAGAGCGTAGGCCCCCAAGACCTCCAACTCAGCAGTAGCGCTTACGACCAGTAGACCAACGAGGATGCAAATATTTATAGATTTATGCTGGGTTCCTATAAACAAAAACGAATCGTTGTGCTTCTCAATGATAGAATTTAGAATAGCACCATCCCATTTATTTCCGTGGGTGTCGTAGAAGGCGACTAAGGGACTTACTAGAGCATGGGCAGCAGCGTTCTCTATGCATTTTACCACCGCACTGCGATCGCCAACCCGCCTGCCAAGCGTGGCGATAATACCAACCCTCCCCTTTTGGGGGAGGCCTATATCCAGCAGTGGACGTCTTTCAGCTGAAATGATAATAGCATTTTTATTACCAAACTAGGTATGTAAATAGATTCGTAAGCTAATTTTACTTGTGATAGCTACTTCAATATGGGAGAGTCTACTATGCAAAGCTAAGTGGTCTTTGCTTCATTTTTGATAAAGATATAAGAGTTTTAATATTACCCAATAACGGTCCGTAAATTATAGGAATCGACCATTAGTCCATTACTCGTCAACGTACCTGTCATCAAAACTATTCTTTATTATTCAGTTCTCGAGCA
Source organism: Antitype chi (assembly GCA_947359405.1). NCBI lineage: Eukaryota > Metazoa > Arthropoda > Insecta > Lepidoptera > Noctuidae > Antitype > Antitype chi. The sequence goes on from OX375823.1 coordinate 6,148,369, forward strand.
TAAAAGTAACAGTCATTACAGTACGCAACGCACATTATCTCGGATGCCTACATACATAATACGAGGTAGATCCAGCATCCGGGCTCTCAGTTACCTCACATTTATCTGCGGTCTTTGCACATTATTTACTGCATCAGAGCACACTGTTTTAGCACAGAATATTAGTTTGTGTAGAACGTGTGTTCGTATGTCGTGATGGCCCACTGATTCAGGTCTCTCATGCTCGAGGTTGTGGGTACAAATCCAGGCAAATAACAATGTGGCTTTTTCAATTCATATGACACGGAAGTATTCTAAGTTCACCTTGGGCATCACTGCCATCGGTGAAGGAAGAACATCGAGAGAAAACCTGGAATTGATATGAAACAGCTGTGCCCGCGGCTTCGTTCGCGTGCATTTCAGAAATCAAATTGGTTCTCATGAGATTTTGTTTTTGTGCGCGGAACTCCCATTCTTGGTCGAAAATAAAAGTAGCCCTAGTTACTCCTTATAACATCAGCTGCCAGTGTAAATTGAAAGTCCCATCAAACTCGGTCGAGCCGTTTCAAAGATATGTGACAAAACATAGCTGTTTTTTTTTATAAATGGCATCTCGCAGGTCAACCTGGCAGGTTCTCGGCTGCCTAACCAGGCTTGCTGTGAAAATATAAAAACTAAGCGCCTACACGAATCCCCATTGGGGTACGGACCTCGGTTCAGGGCGTCGGTGTCGCTAGGGGAGCGCAGCAGGGGACAGGTTGGATCGGATTAAGAAAACATAGCTGGCGAAATTTCGGTCTACCATACCTAGTCTTTTGAGCGAAATAAAAGTATGATGTTATGTTTATTGTTGATATATGATTCGTAGTACTATCTACTTACGTAACCATTAGGTAAGTACCCACATCATACCACAAACAAGCAAACAGATCCATACTAATAAAACTGATCATCAATTTAAAAACAGAAGCATAGACCTACGCATCAAATTTAAGTGTAGCATAAATCTTGTGCCACAGATAAAACGCAATTCAAAGTAGGTCAAGTATGTTCCTGGCTGAACAATAAGCATCTGCGTTTGCGCATCCAATGTTTTGCAACAAATCACCGGTTACTGCCGAAGTACTGACTGTTCTTGGTACTTTGCAGTTGCATGCAGAAATACGAATGTTTGAACTGGTGATAAATGTTTTACGTTTGTATTGAATTTTACCAGGGTGCGACTGAGTTTGCGTAGAGTTTTGAGGTTAGTTTTTCGAATTCATAAAAAAGTCAAGCCCCCAAAGGATTTGTCAGAGGTGTACCTACCCACAGAACACCCACATTTCGCCAGTGATGTTTAAGTCCCAAGTAATAGGGAGTTTTAAAGTGGGGAAGGGTGGGCGGTTTGGGGGACTGTTATGTAATTTTGACGTCCAAAAAGTGCTGACTCTCAGCCTAGTTTGAATAAATGACTTTTGCTTCTGATTTTTTCGACGCGGCAATTTCTTCCTATGAAACTCAGAAATCCTATAAGCGCTATAAATACCATAATCGATATCTAATCCTCATGTAGCTTTCCTCCAATCAGAGTCTAATGACAAAACTAATGCCAGTACATCCATCAACTCTATAATTTACTTCCTATGTATAATAAATCTTGCTTTTATTATAAGTCTACAAATAATTAACAGCGATCGCGGTCATATTGTGTGGGGAGTCAATCAAAATCTCGTCGGGAGGTGACACGGCGACGAGCTTTCACTCCTGCGCATACATTAACTTGGGTGTCGTGTCGTTAGGGCGTGCAGTTTTGTGGTGCTTTGGTTTGCGACGAACACAATTGTGCAGTTCTAATATTTTGTATTGTTTGTACAGTAAATTTTTCGAATCTTAGATATAAGGTATATCGTGTTTGTCACTCGTAGGTATATTAAATCGCTTGATGTATTTTGGAGTGGAATTTGAAGCATCAACTAATGCCAATTTCAGTAAAAAAACATAACAACATCACGCCTTGTTTCGCCGATGGGATCGGCAGAGTGCAGCTATAGTGCACCCATATTATGCCAGTTATGTTTAAATTCCATGTAAAAGGGACCGAGCCTTTTGCCATCAACCGGGCAGAAATCCAGGCTCCAGGCTACTACTCCAAAATTCCAGATAGAAAAATCCAATAACACTGCCCGACCTGGCAATTAAACCCAGCTCCGCAGTAGCGCTTGCGACCACTAGGCCAACGAGGCAGTAAAAATAATTTCAGTAGAAATAAGATCCTCCAAAACGGTGCACTTCAAAGCCATTGTAAAAGCCAATTATTTTTAAAAGAGTAACCGTGGAGTTTCTTGCCGGCTCTTCTCCATAGGAAGCGACAAATTGGAACCGTGCACCTAGCTTCTGACGTTTCATAAGTGCATAAGTGCATGCAGGTTTATGTGAAATAAAATATTTTGATTTTGATTTTTTAAGTCAAATTTAATTACAATATTCTAGTGTCAACTTTTCAAGTTCTACAATATTCAAAAAATCCTAGAATTCAGTTTTGGCAGCCCTAATGCGGTTTGCCTCCTGCCTTGATAATCTCAAGATAATATGGATTTCATGAGTCATACTTAGTAACAAGAACCGGTAGCCTTTCCTCATTCCCAGAGACGAATTTGGACAGGTTTCACTTCTTTGTTCAACCCTAATGGGTCCTTCAAAGCCTTCAATTGTTCCATCGTCAACCCATTTTTAGTTAGAACACGTCGTTTGTCAAAAAAGTGAGTTATAACTAGCTATCTGTCATAATCAGTTACATTGTAATATTCGGGTATTGTTACTTACTAACTAGTTCAGTGTGCCAGAACCTCATTTTTTGTTACAATTACGAAACTAACGAAGTTTACGTGTTTAATTAGAGTAATTGCCTGAAATCGGAGATTTCGCGATGTGGTCAGGTTGCAGCGATTTGTACCGACTTTTGATGACTTTTCCTATTTACATCTTACCAGCATTACTACCAGCACTTGTTTATTTTTACTTGCTGTTCATCTTCAACTGGAGATCAGGGGTAGCCCAGTGGTAACGGCCGAGACTTACGAGTAGCTCGAGTGGGTCGTAGGTTCAAACACAGAAAGGCGCTTTACTTTGTAAACATTATTTCATCACCACTGCTCTCAAAATGGTGAAGGAAAACATCGTGAGGAAACCGGCATGTACTAGAACCAAAAATTTGAAGACATGCTACATCTACCAACCCGCACTGGGCCTGCGTGGCGGATTATGGCCCACTTCCTTTCACAGAAAGGATACCTGTATCCCAACAGTGGGAACATTATAGGCTGATTATGCATGTTCAACTGGATTCCAATAGCATTGTCTAAATTTAATTTAGCACCCATGGCGTTGTCATTTCTCCCATTCATAACAAAACCCACTTTTCAATCATTCTCTGCTCCAAAGAGATACCTAGAACCTTACCATTTCCTACAAAGTGTGACAGCCCAATAGGAGAAGCAATTGGCCACCCAGTTGTGCGAAGTAGGTTCACGCACCTACATGCAATTATTCATCATTACATAATAGCACAGCACAATGGGCGTGACGGTCGACTGGTGCGCACGCGTGGCATACAAACCCAGCTCCGAACAGCGCATGCGCATGCTGCTACCACTCTCGTTTGAAATTAACCGATTTCTTAAATCTAAACCAACATGTCTTTGGCTGTACGAAAACAAAATAAATAGTACACATGGAAGTCGAAAAAACAGTATTATATAAAAACGTTATCTGATTATACCGTCAAAGAGAAATTGCTACGATTTTTTGCAGTCCGCCCTTTGTTGATTTGTTCATTCAGCCAAAAAGGCGAAAGCTACTATAACGTTAACATCATAATTGCAACTGTCAACTTTAATTGTCATTCTCACTTTTGTATCCATAAAGTAGCCATTTCTAGGTGCTTTCTAGACTTAACATAAATCTTAATTTTACAACGTGTCAATTTTGAGATGCAAAAAATGCAGAAAAAAATAAAATCACTTTTTTATTAATATTCGAAAGCTCTTGGCTACATATTAGAAGCTATAAAAACAGTTAAAAATAAAATCTAATCAATTTCGTGTATACTTTCATAATGCAAATTAAATAATCAATTTTTCTATTTCCTTTTTTGGGACTTGCAACATCTAGTCAACAATAAAATCTATTCGAAACCGTTTTATTTTAATTTATGATCGCATCTACAAAAGATGCAGTCTTCAAACTCGTTTCTCGGCGTATAAACTCTTAAGTGTGGGCAATCCCGCAACGGAAATATCATTTAGCAAGTGTAAAGGGAAAGGTTTTATTAGTGCCAGTCTGTGCAGAAGCTTAAAATTAACACAAACGGACCGTGACTCACTGTCTTTATCGCAGATTGAGATAATTCACATATTAACATTATGTAGGTACTTTACAGTTTTTGTTGGTATAGGATTTTTTATGATACTCCGATGACATCATAGCCGGCTACATGAGCTATGGTTAGCATCCTGACATTCAGCTTTTACTAGAAACAAATGGCAAGAAATATCCATTGTTTATGGCTTGTTTACGAAAGAGATCACGGACGAGGTTAACGATTATTGAGATGTACGTACATAGGATGTCGCTCATTTTTACGCTTGGAATGGGGCATCATAAGATTCATAATAAAAAGAGCAGGTATAATTTGCTTATGTACTTAAATCTGCTCAAAGTGCATATTAAATATAGTTATACCAAAAAAAGCGCGTTAATGCAATGAACCTTTCAGTATTAAAGTTCAATGCTCTTGAATTAAGACAAATGCGAGGTCGATATTCCACTAACCGGGTTGCACAAAGCCTCCAGTTCAAAGTTGAAAAGGCTGAACGATTTAATAGAAAACGATTTTCAGTTTCGTTACTTTTACTACCAAGTTCTGAAAAATCAATGCAAAATGTGGTAAATGACAAACAAAAAAAAATTAAGACAAAATAATGTCATTAATTGTGTTTGTTTCAATTTATTTAAAAACACATAATAAATAATGTACTAACACTTGTCAGACATTGCCATATACGTTAACATGAGGCTTGTAGCGTCGGGCTCTTCCGTTATGACCATAATTATTTGCAGGAAATAAATGACATAGTCGTTGCTATAAGTTTTCCTATAGAAATAATGTGCCTTGGTAACAGCATCAAAGCTTTGGTATAAAATATAAGATTAAATTTACTAAAATTACATTTATTTCAAAGAAGTGATGGCTATAAATGCCAGTAAGTGTTGCACAAATCAGTTATTCCAAAGCACATAATATAATTGAAATATTACAAAATCGTTTCTCATATCTAACGAGGAAACATAACACGGTACTAACTGAATTTATAATAATACTAGGCAGTGGTACAGTTAGTGTACATTAAGCTTTTACAATTTTGATGTAACGCGGTAGCGCCAGACTGCACCTGATGCATGTTTTATACCACTGCGGCAAAAGAGGGTTAGCACCCCTGTCTAGTCTAACCAGACATTTAAAATATAAAGAGACTTTAATTTTCCCCTTCTCACTATTAAAAACTCCAGAAGGGATAAACCCGTTTTAGGGTTCACTCCTCCAGACTTATCCATCGATTCCGTCGCGGCCATAAACTCAAAATCCTAAGCTCGAACCCACCCTGAGTCTAGACTAAGTCTAGACTAACCTTATTGAAAATACAACGGCACCCACGGCATTCATTCCGTGCATCCTGTATAGTTTGTCTCCAAAATCACGTTCGGGAAACCCTCGAGATAAATTCATTTGTATCCACAGTCGTCGGTACCGCAGACCGTAGACGTATCTAGACTGCTTTTCACAGTCAGACAGTTATAATATCACTTTCTTATGTAAATTCTGCAGCGATGTCTAATAGATAACTTTTACAACTACGTCTTTGTCTTACACAAACGTAGATTATTCCTCAAATGACAAAACCATGTCGGCTGCTCTTTAACTTTTTGTACTTCCGTACACCGCAATCGATGCGTACACCAACAAGCAACCGTCATTCAACCGTATCTAACGTTACGTCACATTCGATAATACTAACGAGTAACTAAGCGTGATTTTTATTTTCCGCATCATAAGTGTCGTAAATGTCGTAATTAGAAACAACACTTTCGATTTCGACAGAATTGTGTGAAACGTTAATGGCGATTCAGTGCGCACTCGTTTCTTACGTTGTAGTGCGCAATACTATACTACTCGTATATTTTGGATGTAGGTTAATGTACATGATTGTAGTCATGGTTGATGGGATACCCGCGCGCTATACGCTTTGATTCTCAAATTAGGACTTTAACGACTCTGACTGTGTATTGATTTATGTAATTATTGTTTCAGGTATGTTTCTTCGACTCCTTCAACCATATCAAGTAAGTCAGAACGAGATATTTCCTTCTTCTATCGTGGGAATATTGTAAAAGTTACGAAATTATCAGGCATTCTAAACGGCCATTTAAAAATGTACCATTTTGAATGTTCACTGCAGTCAGTGTATCTTCTGATTCCGGAACATCGATAAAAACTGGATCGTGATGCCCGTCTCGCTCTTCTTGGTCGAACTCACGCATTTTTCCCACGTTTCCGTCACTATAAGTCACGACCCTTTTTTTCTAAATGGATGTAAGAGTTTCGTTTATGACTAGTCCCGCCCGAGACTGCTTTTTCTAGTGTTCGATAAATGATAGGATCGAACTCATTAGTTCTAATTTGGGATAATTTACAGTACTTACGCACGGCTATTTCAAAAATTGGGTCAACACCCTGCAAATATAAATCGAACTGTCTCATATTTTCTTCGTGCAAACACCGCTTGTGATGCAAAAGAAAGGTTAAAGAGAGACAAAACCAGAGGTACCTAGTAACGAACCAAACTCGGCCCAATCAGGTAAAGACATTTCCAATAGCAGTAAATGTCGAAGCGTCATGGTATTTATAGTGCCAAGTTTTGCAAGAGTGCGTCTACAAGGCGACGATGGGTAAAGGTCAACCGGTGAATAGACACGCTCCGGCAGATGCTACGCGCACAATACACATCTTATACAATAATAACACATTCGTTTATCAGGATGAAAGAGACGAAATCGCAGGGAAGCTCGCAACTATTGAATGGGCGAGACATCTGACAGACTCAATCCAGAAATGTACAACGTTACTCGTAAATTAACATTGGTAATCGAAAAACGTGTTCTTTGTAAAAAAAATTGTTTAACTACATTTTCCAAAACGTATTTCCTCCAATAATTTCATATCTATTGTCTTCAACTATTCCCGCTATGTCTTCGTTATGCACAGAATTTTCTTCATCTACGCTTGTTTGCTCTAAGCCATTGTATTCTACCAGCTATCCTGACATCGATAGCCTCCTTGGCGAGGTCTTCATTGTTTATTCATTACAATAAGCCGCTATTGTTTATTGCTAATGTTATATCAGAGGATGTAACTCCACTTGTTTTCATTACTTACGGTTGTCGCATGGCTTATTTTGGAATTCCACTCGTAATATTTACCTTCACGATTGTGTTAATGAAGTTTGTTGTTACTGTTAGTGTCGTTGCTATCATAAATAGTTCTGGTTTCATTTTTTTATCAACATTGCTTTGAATGTTGACTGCGACTACGCAATTGCAGTGACACAACGGATTGCGTCTTGCTCGACGGAAACTCGTGAGATTTGGGCTTTGTTTGTATTGTTCCCTAAACCAGCTTGTTCTGTGATTTTACGTTGTCCCGTGTCCGCTTATTTCGTCATGAATTTGGTTTATACAGTTAAATTTTGAAGATTGCACAATCACTGCAGTTTTTATTACTTCATATCTTTTTCGAATAAAATATTTATGGCGACACTGATAAGTTATACTACATACATAATGTTTTCATAGAAACTCGTATTAAAACTGTAAATGCAATAAGTGTGTAAATGATAACAAGAAACGTCAATTTAACGTTTAACAGAAAATTTTAATTCATGGAACATAAAAGAAAGACATAAACTCAAGTAAAGACTTCATAAAATTCAAACGATCTCCAAAAGTAGAAAAATTGTTCTGTAACGTTTGTACGACCACATGAGGAGATTTAAAGCGTGTTGTTTGTTTACATATCTTCGTAGTACGTCCATGTGTAGGTAACGGGCCGTTAAGATGCCGCGGGGCGCCTACACCGCACCGGCGCGGCGGCACCCACAGCGGTGGCCGCGGTAAGCCCGAGCTCGAGCCTCATAGTTAGTCAGTCGCGCGCGGTACTCTCGCACGCTCACACACCGCGCCCGTCGCCGGCTCCGCAAGCAACAGCTGATCGCGACCTCTACGTACATAAACAAACATAATAAGACAAACTATACGAAAGCACTGACCTACGAACACATTAAAAAGTGAGCTTTAACCTAATCCTTACAAAAGACAGTGTGGCAACTGCAGCGTCCCGAAATCAGATCGATATCCCGAAACGGTCCTGCGACCTCCTGCGATAGAGCTCAGCAATACTTCCGTGCAATAATAACCTGCAATATTAATGTTAATTTTTATTATTAGAGACGTTTAATTCTGTGATCTCGTTGATAAATAAAATTCAGTGAAAACCGCAAGAGTTCGTCTTACAAGTGCTGTGTCCGTGAGAATGGATTTCCTCCACTGACTTTGATATCAGGTGGTTTTGCTACATCTTCCACATCATTGTTCAACCTGAGTGAGTATGTTGGATATTTACTTTTGTCAGTTCCGTTTGCTGCTACGTAATATTGTTTACTGTCTATATTAAACAATCGCGTTACATCTACACATGCTTTGCATATTCCTTATCAGTTGCTCGGTGTTCTTTGCATTACAAATGTTAACATTTGTTGGTTGATTAGCGATTATCCGTTTCAAGCAACGATTATCAAAATATTTGTATTAGCTATGGGTGAATTCGTTATGGGATACAATGCAGCCACAGGCAAATCGATTTTCAATCTTGGCATCCAAATTTTGTGGAATGCGATATTTACACCAAGTTAGTTTCGTATTTAGTCGAATTACATCCTTGACATAACATTATCAACAGATACCGGCTCATAGCCGCGATTTAATTGATTGATACATAAATTACTATCTTTAGGCAACATTGGCTCGAAAGTTTTGCGCAATTTTCTGTCTCTTTCGACTGTGTTGTATTGTTGTGTTGTATGTGTGACTGCAGTGCACCCTTGGGCGGTCTCCGTCGCGTCCCGACTCCCGTTCCATTATTCCCGGGGTTGACTGTGAACTTGAGGGGTGCGTTACCCTCTTGCTGCCGGAACTGACGGCACTGCGCGGTCGTCCAACCTAATCACTGAGATGTATTTGCAAAAAACAAATCGATTGCGTTGATTATCAAACTGAAAGTGATCTAGAAAATGAATAATCGTTCACGTGTTCAGTTCATATCGATCTGTCATGTTTTGTTAGTACTCCAATAACTACTATGATTAATTGCCATGCAATAAGCGTAATGGACTGTTTTGGTTTGTTTATGAGTTTATGACTCAATGTTTTTAAGCCTATCGAAAGTTTATAGTACTATATTGTTTACAACAGATATATTATTGGCAACTTGACAGGTGACCCTTTGTAACTTTCACTTGTGCCAATTTTCGCTTGAATTGAATCTTACCTTAGCTAAAGCAAGTCCTTTAGTAACTGATATCAAATTTGTCGAGGCTGTATTGTTTTCGTCATGTCATTGTTTTATAATCTAAACACTCGACCTCGAACAAGATCAAGAACTTTCACTATCGACGTGAATTATGCGTCAGGAACTGGCATTGTTAATACAAAACTGATCTCGTGCTACTGGTCGCTATTAGGATCAACCAGCTTAATGTCAAACGAAGAAAGTTCATTAATAAATTCGAAATCTGCTTTTGAAAATTTTATTTTTAGATAAATACGGCATAGTTATGTAGCCAGAAGGATTTTGATTAAAATATGCAAGAATTTTTATATTGTTTTGATAAATTATTTATCTAGCTTTTCATTATTAAGATAATTATTATTGGAGACTGAACCAACAAAAAAGACTCATGTGGCTTTCTAATACACTAGTTAAACGTATATATTTACTGTGGATAGTTTAAATATACAAAAAATGTATAGAACCGACGCGGCGCATCAATTGGTTGTTAATACCAAGCCACTCAGAAAAAGTGTTTGTGTAGTAGAGACTACAGATGAGAATATTGGTTGAAATTGTTTATTGGTTAATGGTTAATGGTTGAATAAAAATATCGATATTTTTATTGGTTGAAAATATTAGTTAATATTTTTATTCAAGTATCTGCAACATGTTGAAAAGTTGAATATTCTATTAACTAATGCATGTTGAAATTGTTAAGTTAAACTTCCCTTCATACTTTAACAGGCTTACTGACTAGCATTTATCTCGATTAGATAATCGAATATTTTTAACAAGTGCTAGGCGTATTTAAAAGTTCATTGATTGTCTATGTACATTGTTTTGGTATTAAGTACTTTGATTTTGTTCATGGTTTTTATTTTTATGCATTTTTTTGTTTTTATTTTTTTGTAATTTTTTTTGTGTTTTTCGTTCTTTTTTGTTTATTGTATTTTATTTACATTTAGAAACATGATTTGGGCTACTTTTGATGTAGTGAGGCGAGTTCTTCTGTCATTTACGATATAACCCGCCTTTGAAAAGGCCCGCTCACAGGGTACCGATGTAACCAGTATATTACATTTGGTTTTAAATATATTATATAGTACTGGATAAATACATCTATGTGTCCGCCACCATTCCAAGGGACAAAGTTTTCTGTTGATGACTTTATCCTTCAAAAACATTTCTAGCTCCTCTTGAGCCTTGATTTCTGCCGTCTTCGGAACATTTGATGATGTTATTTTGGTATCAAATTCACCCCATATTGACAAATTGTCACCACAGTCGTTTTGTTGGCTTTGATTTTGATTAACTGCAGCTGTATTGTCATCGGTTAGTAAGCTTTCCATTAGTGTTAGAGCATAACTTTTAGTTTGCTCTAATGACAGAGTGTCAGAAAATGCCACGTCTTTGTAACGGGGATCCAGTAGAGTGCAAATGGCGATGTTTAAGTTGTCTTGGATATCACCAAACCTTTGTGTTAATCCTTGTTTTAGCTTTCTTAGCATATTTGTGACAGGCGCATAAAAATTTTTGTTTGATAGGCTGTCACAAATGGACAGTAGACTCGAGATCAAAACCATGGCGGTGCTTGCAGTTAGATAATTTTCTCCACTCATAACGTTGCTCACTTCGTAGAAAGGTTTTAACGTGATGCACATTTGCTCAATACAGTCCCATTCTTCAATCGGAATTATTGGCAAGGAAGTATTCAATGTGGCAATTGTTGCTTGGAGGGCTTCTTTTAGAGAATGAAATCGTTCTAACATCAAATATGTTGAGTTCCATCTAGTTGAAACTGCTTTTATGAGGGTTCTGGGTTGCTCGACGTTTTGATTGTTGCGCTGGTATTTAATTAATTTTTCTTTACCAATGCCACTTTTTTTAAAATACGACACTGTTTTCGACACTTTATCTATTGTTTCTTCATTAGTTTTTAACGCATCTTGGACTACCAGGTTTAATTTGTGCTCGAAGCAACCAAAATGTTTCCAATTTAGTATGGAGCTTGCGCTCAACATATTGCTGGCATTGTCTGATACAAAATACACAATTTTATCTGATATTCCCCACGCTTCTACTATTGCCGTCAGTTCTTGCGCAATCCTCGATCCTGTATGACTACCATCAAGTAGATCGCATTGTAACAGAATATTTTTCATTTCTAAGTTTTCAGTAAAAAAATGTGCCGTAACTCCCATGTATTGATCCATAGTTCTGGATGACCAGCAGTCAACTGTTAGGCACACACTCTTCGCATTTTCTCTTACAAAATTGAGTAAATATTGCCTTCGTTCTTCGTAAAAAGCAGGCAACATTGACGAGGAAAGGGTGTGTCTGCTTGGCAATTCGTAGGAGGCATTAAGGGCATGTACAAATTCTTTAAAACCAATATCTTCTACGATTGTAAAAGGTTGACAGTCGTAGGCTATTAACTTAACTAAGCATTTATCTATGACTTTCTTCTCATCTGGTCGGAGTTTTTTCGGTAAATATGAGGACATCATGCGTTGAACTTTAGTGGGCGGTTCACGGCGAATTTGACGGGTTCCAGCTAAACCACCATCACTGCTAATACCCTCAGTACCACCACTAGTACTAGCTCCATCACCAACACGCCCATTACCACCACTACTAGTACTAGCCACCTCACCAACACGCCCATTACCACCACTACTAGTACTAGCCCCATCACCACATCCCATATTTATTTGATTTTGCACATTACCTTCACTTGTTCTTGTCCCAGCAGATGCATCCTCTATTAAATTTAAATACACACTGAGGTGCTTCAGTCTTAAGTGTGTCTTCAGATTCGTGGTAGTACCTTTATAAGAAAGGTCTTTTTTACAATATTTACAAGTTGCGACTTTTTCCACCCCCACGACCCTATCGAAATGGTTCCACGTATCATTATTTCGTCTCGGCATTTTGTAAAACAAAAAAAAACAACAACAACGCAACGACGCGACTTTGTTATTTGAGTAAAATATCAAAACTAACGAATAAAATAAACTTATATCAAAAATCAACCATTAACCGACCGAAATATTGGTTAAAAATATCAACAACTTTCTTTAGAATAAAATATCCCCAACAGTAAATGTGTTTTAACGTAACAAAGATAGAACATACAATTGAATGCACGTAACGGTATAAATATTTCTACGACACTGACGACACTGCGTTGCCGCTCCGAACCGTCAACCCGAGCGAGCGAGAGACAGCGCGTTGTTCGAGCGAGACAGAGAAATATTCGTCCTTGCCAATTTTGCGCCGAAGAAGTTGATATGATATTTTTATTCGTTAATGTTAATTTTATTTATTGAATATCATGGTTAATTTTAAATATTAGTTAAATTTAATGGTTGATGGTTATATTCATCATCTCTAACGGGCCAGTTATAATCTATTTTGAACATTATGATTTTAGGTAAGTAAAAATAGGTACGTTCCAATTTCAAAATTTCCCTCCACATTTTTTGCAAGCTAATTTAAATTATCGTGCCTCATTAAAAAATGGATTTGCGCCGGGAACATTTTCGCACTATGATTTTTTACGATTTCAAGTGGCGCCTGAAGCCTGACGAATCGTACGATAGACTTCAAATGGCATTCATGGATGAAGGCTCTTCTAAGGCAACCGTGTATCGTTGGTAACGGAAGAAAACGTGCTAGCTGTGAAAAATTTAATACTTGACAATAGGCGAGTTACGAGAGAGATCGAGTATCAAGAGATTCAGCACATACCGCAGGTTGGATCGGGAAGCCTTCAAGAAATTCTACACGTGCATCTTCGCGTGAGGAGGATAGTTTCACGCTGGGTGCCGCACAACCTCGCTGATGCTCAGTAGCAGGCCCGGGTGGAATGGTGCCGTGATATGATAAACAAATTTGAACCAGGCTCGTCTCGGCGTGTTTACGACATCATTACAGGAGATGGAGTCTTGGAGTTATCAATACGATCCAGAAACGAAGCGCCAGTCGACGATTTGGGTGTTTCAAAACGAATCAACGCCTACCAAAATGATCTGATTTAGAAGCGGGGGGAAGATTTTGATCGCGAGGTTTTTCAATTTGACTGGCTACTTCGTATCAATTCCTTTAGGGAACTAAAGAAGCATCGACGCTGAATGGTATACTACTAAATGCTTGGCTTTTCTCTTTTGTGAGCAAGGGGCTCCGCGAGCTACTGCTCCACCACGACAACGCGCCTTCGCACTTCGCGCTCAAAACGAGGGACGTCCTGGATAGCACGCCGGTCAAACTCCTGGGTCACCCTCCTTACAGCCCTAACCTAGCACCGTGTGTCTTCTTTTTAGTTCCGAAAATAAAAAATCAACTCCAAAGGGATACAATTTTCGTCGCCGGAAGATGCGCTGTCAACGTTCGTGCAGGCTGTAAACGTGGTGTCTGCGGCGGATTGGAAAAAGTGTTTCGAAAACTGTTTCAGACGCATGAAACTTTATATAGAGGCTAGTGGAGAGTACTTTGAAAAGATTAAATAAAAAAATATTTACCTATAGAATTATTTTTTGTTTCGCAAAACTTTCTGAGTGTCCCACGTATATCAATATAAACATAAATTGATTGTCATTCAGCGCACCTAGTTGCGTACGCCGGAGACTCAACGTCTGGGGGAAAGCGGTCAGATCTGTCTCAGTTATCATCAAGTTTCACCTTCTTTTGTATTCCAGGAAGTATTCTCAGGTGTGAAGAAAGCACATTTCCCGTACATCGTATATATCTGCATACATTATTCGCACTCATCACTTCTCCTTTGACCCAAAAGGGCTTGTTTGATGTCAGTTTTATCGGCCTTTTGTGTGACTAGTTCTTTATGTAGCGTTTGGTTTGAGATATTGCCATCTCAATGTTCGTGGGCGACTGACTGGTAATCCGCTGTTAAATCTCTAAACTTGCACGTTACTGCTATACACGAATCGTGTGTCAAACTTGGTTGGATATGGCATAGGTTTAATGCTCTTTAGGGAAAGGTAATGTGGACTAAAACGTATAATTGAAGCAGTTAGGGTGAAGTGTTCTTTGATGAGTCATATTTTTTGCGTTGCCTGTAGGTCACCTGTTACCAACAATCGTTGCACAGTATTATGTCGTGTTCGTGTTCTCTTGAGCGTGACCCCGCTTTTCCTCCTCTTAACAGGGAGTAATTAACTTTGTACTTTATAAGCATTGCACTAAAGTTCAAAATCTATCATCATCGCGTTTTAGAATAATTGGATACCATTTTGAATCTTTAATATCGCTGTTTTGCTAATTTACAACTAAAAGTATTATCTTTTATTGTTCATTTTTACGGTTGGCTGAATGTTTTCTTCATCTTTGTTTACGCTTGTGTTTACATTTTACCAATCATCATATCCAAGGTTTTCTATATTAATATTTATTATTTGTTTAATGGATTGAGACTGATTACCCGGAGCGTCACGTTGTCCGAGGTCCGCCTACCTATTGTAATAAAAAAACACTGAATGTAATTCCCAAGCCAAATATTTGTCACGTTCGGTATTGGCCATTTTCTCCACAGCAAACTCTGTAGTAAATTCTATATTCGGGTTTATCCCAAAATTTATTTTAATAACAGCACATAATATTTTGTGGTTGCATATCTTTGTTACCAGTAATAGTCCTCGTAGCAGACTTAGTCACGTCGTCGTCTGCGATTTGCAGACCGATTGTATTTATTAACCTTCGCGTGTCCCACCACTAGCTGTCTTGTAAATTCATCTTTACGTCTAATAAATTCACATCGATTTTAACTAAGAGATTCGTTCCACATTGTTAATCTGTCATCATTGGTTCTATTAATTTGTCAGATTAGTTTTTGCTATTTACTGTTTTATCATGTACGGGTAATATTGGTTTAACGAAGATGTCATTTAGTTTGAAATTGACACCTGATTTCTTAGTATTTATCTCAGTTTTGTTTGCCATGTCATGTTGTTTGAAACGATGGGATCGAGGTGCGGACGTGCGAACGTTATCAAATACATTGTCCTTGTTCTGAGCCCCTTTCAGTTTCGTACGTTAACCAAAATGCTTTCTCTCGACTTAAACGTGACAAATATTGTCAAATAGCTGTCAGATCCTTTTCCTTTTCCATCTCGTGTATGTTGACTTTGTCATGTTCTGTTTTCTCGATGTTCATTTCGTGTATGATATCTTTATTGTCAGTAGAAATTGCTTCGTCAATTCGCATTTACAAAAAGAAACGTATGATGACCTATTTCTATTTTTGTGCTTTTCCACTTTAGAATTCTCCATATTAAGATCACTTCTTCATTGAAACTCTCCACTCGAAACCTCAATCATCCTGAATCGTCTTAGTCATGTCGAGTGGCATCCATTAGTGGATAGGTGTGGTCCAAATTTAGGATAATGAGCTCTGGTGTTATTGTCACGGCAATTAACTGCTAGGCCGGGGTTCGCTTCCGGGCAGACTATTTCCAGATCGTTGATTGATAGGTGCAGCCAACTCTATGAGGGGTTTTGTTCTTATTTTAGTTTTTGTCGAGTTCATTAGTCGAAGACTGACGTTATGGCTACATTCAGCTGTTGGAACTTTATACCAAAAGTGTTTTTCTATATCAAGACGAGTTTTATTATCTCATTCAAACATTTAATTGGACACATAAGGAAACTATTGACTTAGTATATGGATTACTGCAAACAAGCTGATTGGATACAATGATCTAAGCTTCGTTATTAAATACTGTACTTAGTAGGTACTGTTCTGAGAAACTAATCCAGCAAAACCAGAAAATTAGTTGATTGAAATCAAAGTAGCTACAGTCGATTAGTAAGACATTAATTAGAAACCGCTGATATTCAATGATCAAACTAACCTATTAGAACATAATCAATCAACATTGTGTTTGTTTTTGTCGTGTAGAGTAATTGGTGCGATAGCTGTGCCATTAAAGTGTCGTTAATATGTGTGGATAGCTCGGAGAAATGGCTCGCCTCACCGATGTTGCCACGCCCATGACTCAAGCGCGTGCGCCTGTTAAATGTCGTAATAAATATCTAGATGCTGGGCTTTTAAGTGACTGGTTTTTTCCAAGTGTGTTAGGAATTTCTGATTGCCGTATTTTGTTCCTTTAAAAGTTAAAAAAGTATTGATTTAATTATTTAGAAATATTTACTAAATTTGATTACGATTCCTGTTTCAATTCGAGCAAGTTCATCATCATCATCATCATATCAGCCGAAAGACGTCCAATGCTGGACATAAGCCTCCCCCAAAAGAGGGGGATTTGCCATGATTGCCACGCTTGACAGGCCGGTTGGCGATCGCAGTATGGTGGTCAAATGCATAGAGAACGCTGCTGCCCATTTTCTAGTTAGTCCCTTAGTCGCCTTCTACGACACCCATGGGAAGAAATGGAATGGAGCAAGTTGCCTTATGATTATTGAGTCTATTTTAAGTAAGGTTTAGTTTTCTTGAGCTTACTGATACAAAATAGGTACTTAATTTACCTGCTTGCCTTGCTTTAAATTGTGTTCATTGATCATGGAAAATTCATTCTTACTTTCCAATTAGTAGGTTATTTAAATGTTTGTTCTACAATTGTCGACAAATCGAGGTTAATTGCTCTAAAATTGTTGACATCACTATTTATCCTACACGTAATAGGTATTTGTCACATTTAATCATTGAGATTGCCTGCAATATTTAATCAGCCATTATGTAATTTTAATTACTCGATGTCTTCATTATCTGGGTTACGTATAAATGACAAAAATAAACGTAGGTACGTTTTAATTTGCCATGTTTCACATTTCTCTAAGAATACCTACACGTTGTTGGTTCGCAAATAATATCCGATTCAATCATTTAGCTTTGAGTACTGTATTGTTAAATTTACTTCGAATATTATTGTTCCAAAATACATGCGTAACCTATTGATTTGTATGACACTTGAGCACATATATTCTTCTACGTCACTACCCTACATTTTATAACTGACGTGAATATTATTTTGACGTTTCATGGTAAATATATTTTGTTTAAATTATGACGTAGACCACAGTAGTTGGGGTTAAACACTCATAACATAATGTAGCGTGACTTTTTTTAAATTTGAAATATCTAAAGTGTTTATAATAGGTTCTAGATCAAGGTATTGTTTGAATGGTATAGCGTTCGAAGCGACAATATTTATGTATCATGTATAGAACTATTTGTTTGTTTGCAATAAGTGCACTTGGTCAATTGTATATAGACTATGAATGGCAAGTAATTACGGCTGCTGTGTCAGAGACCATGACTTTAACAATACATAATTGCAACTAAAATGGTCTTTATACAATTATATGAGTATATACCTAGGTAAGTTGTATTTGTAGGTAGGCTATTATATCATCCGGTATGTACAAACTCAAACCTAAATTAGGTACCAATCAATCATTTAATAACTTCCTTTATTTACACAATTTCCATTTACAACATATCAAAATATTACAAAAGACTGGATGTCTCGAAATGGTTAAAATAGTTGCATTTTAAATAAACAAAGCAACGAATGCAAGCCCGCAGAAGCGTGTACCATGCTTATTCCAATAGTCAGTAACGGTATACGTGTGAACGGGGTCAATTAGGGTCGTCCGTAATTACTGTTTGTAGAACTGAATCCAGTGTTAGCGAACAATGTTACCATTTCGCTAATATTAGTGATGTGCCGTTCATACGGGTGGAGGTTCAGTCAAATGCGGCTTGCAGACCACTGCTTACCGCTATGAATCGCGATTCCAATAATTAAGAGCTGTCATGGTATTTTGGTTAAACCGATGATGGATGTCAAAAGTTAAAACTATCATCAACTTTGTATGCATAACATCTATAGTTTAAAATAAATAAAAGTTTATTAGGAACAGTTTTGGTACATATAAAGAAGAAACTAAGATAGCTGCAAAAGACATTAGTCCAGACTCACACATCTTTAAAGAAGTCTTTTAAGATTACAAAGTTTTCCATTACAAAGTGGTGTGCAGCTTGAATTCTTGCAAACCATTTATTAATCTTACTAAAATATTTGCGTTCGTGTGATTGACGCGACTAATAAATTATGTGCTTCTTAAATCCATTTGCATATGAATGCAAATACAAGATACGTATATTTGCCAAACATATTTAACTAAAAGCTTATTTGAACTAGCATTTATCACTAGACCAGTTGGACAGTATTTATGAAGTTAACAACGCAATAAATCATAATTATGTTAATTAATCGAATAATTCATTGAAACGAGCGAGTAGCTGTCAAGTTTGCAATCGATTTAATCGGAACATCGCTACTTAACTCGAATGCAACTGTACGTGCTTTGATAACAAAACTACTGCTTTTGTTATATTTTCACTGAATTCTAAGTACATACCTCAATAGTTGTTTGTATAACAACTTAATTTCTGACGGTTGTTATTAAATAACGGTATTTTTGGCGCTTGATTCAGGTTTTAAATGACTACTCACTATTTAATTTAACTTTTAAATTATCTGAATGACCTTCGTTCAAAGAAGATCATTGAAGAAAAACTGGTCATCAATAGAAGATCAAAACGTTATTAGAAGACCAATTATGATTTCCGAATTGAAGTCCGAACAATTATTAAAGATCTAAGTAAAAAGTCAAGTTGATTTGTAATCTTTTTACTCATTTCTCAGTGCGAATAGTGGCGATTCTTTTATGTACCACCTAAACTAAAGAGTATTGCTATCTCTTACTGACGGACCGTGAAAGAAAAAGACAAGTGATGCTTTAGAACTGTCAAACTAAATTACTTCTGGATTGTCTTGAATTTGACGCGATTTTAAGCATTCTGGATTTACTTCTTAGTTGCGTCCAAGAAAATCTTAGTTCAACTAAGATTGACAGCTCTAATTTATTTCCGTCTCTTTCTTGTTACATTAGAAGGAAAAAGATAGCAATAGCCTAAATTCAGTTTAATTGGTACACAACATAATTATCACCAATGTTTAATACGCTGTTAAAGAAGCAACCTGTTCCATAAAGGCAGAATACCAAATAATTCAATTTGCTTTGGCACTAAATATTACACACAAAAGCCTCTTTTTACCGGATCCGCACAAATATACAAAAAACCTTTCATTGCCTACAGTTACTCGATTGTGGTACAAATTGCCTTTTTTATCGCTTACCAAATGTAGAACGGCAAAATGAGTCATGTGCCAATAGCTGTTGATTTTAGATTTGTTTGCTAACACACACCTACCCACATAGATAGATTAATCAAACATTACAATGGTCTAAACAATAACTTCGTTAATGCCCCACGAGGTTCGAATGGATACTGGTATAATTGAATCATTTTGTTTTAGCACTCGTGATGAAATTCTATTGATGTGTGGTTCTAAAGTAATGTAATGAATGAAGACTAAACGTAGTCTCGTAGTGAATGCTTCCTTTTGCTGCTCATATTCATTCATCACGACATTGATATATACTCGTAGTATTTTATATAAGTAGGTAAAGATTATGTGAATGGAACACTGTTATAAAACAAATGGGTACTTGAAAGGAAAATAAAGTCTACAAGTTGAGGCTAATATAAATATTGTAGCAAGTGATTAAACATCCTACCATAGATATATGTATAATATTAACAGGATGCAGAACATATATGTTTCATTTTAATAGACGTGTACCTACACTTAGATAATTAATAATAAAATAAAAGATAAATCTCTGCTTTAATGTCGGAAGGGTTCAAGCACACTGGTTAATTTTAAATTGCTTATAACTTATAACGGAATTAATACTGTTCATAATTACATGCCATTAATGTTATAGGAGATATCTGCATACATATAATTCGTGTCTTCTATATACCCTGTCTAATAAAAAAGTACCAGGATTTACCAGCAAACTGTGCAAAAGCATCATTATCCCTATATACATTAAACACAATATTACCAGGCTGCAGAATTCGAAAGGTAAATCCTAAAGAAAAACACCTAATTTGTGAAATTCTCCTACTTGCATTTCCTTCGTCTTGATAAACCTAACCAAGTCAAATCGTACCATCATGATGGTACAATTATGACAGTTATCATACTTATCATATAGATGTCAAATGTCATAATTGTCATTGCATAATGTGGGTAGCTACGCCGCGCCCCTCAACGCACGTTGTATTGACTTCGTGATGTGTTTATGTTACAATACGTTGTGCTACAAAAGTGCAATGTGCTTTATATTTGTGCCTGGACGCATCATGATTTGGCTTCTTGGAATCAACTTGGTGTAGAAATTTTTGAAATCCCATGTGACATCACTATACGATTGCGTTGCTGGTGAACATCATTGAATGTCTTTCCAAGTTAACAAAACCTTAGTCTCTAACCTACCACCTTGTTGACTAGCTACTAATATTACTTCAGTTTTAGCTATATTCTCAAAATATTTCTTTCTAAGAGAGAGAAGAACCCAAACAAGCTTAAATATCAAATCACAAGTAAAATTGTTGACAATAATATTCAAATATTCTCACATACATACGTGTACCATTGTGCCTATCTAGTCGGGGTCAGTGTGAATAAAAGAGTCGTGCCTTTTGTCTGTCCGTTTGCGCGCTTCCGTTGTGAAAGCCGCTTTCACTAAATAATGTAGTGCAGTTATGAGTCTGACAGGTCAAAGGGTCCATGTTATGGTCAACGTTTTATATTTTAGTGGTGCTAGGAGCGTAGGTACATACCGCAGTGTCTCAAGACGAAAGTCTTTGACCAGTGCGTGTTGCCAGTGATGACATATGGAACCGAAACGTGGTCGCTCACAATGGGCCTCATAAGAAGGCTTAAATTCACCCAAAGGGCAATGGAGAGGGAGTGGAGACTTGTAGTTTCCCTACGTGATCGAATCAGAAATGAAGAGATCCGTAGGAGAACAAAGGTAACATAGCCCCAAGAATTGCCAAACTTAAGCGGCAGTGGGCAGGGCACATTGCTCGCAGAACAGATGACCGATGGGGCCGGAAGGTTCTGGAGTCGCGACCGCGTACCGGAAGGCGTAAAGTTGGAAAGCCTCCCACAAGGTGGACCGATAGGGCCGCAGGTGTCCGCTGGATGCGGGAAGCACAGAACCGGTCGAAGTGGCGGAGCTGGGGGAGGCCTATGTCCAGTAGTGGACGTCTTTCGGCTGAAATGATGATGATGATGAAGAGCGTAGGAACTAAGCTCAAGAGTTGAATACGTGAATTTTTTGGAGCTTTTAGAGTGTTAGCTTAGCCTTCATTGTCAATTACACGCAAGATATGTATGTCATCATTATTCTCTTGCCCTAATACTACATTATTTGGGGTCGTCGCATCATTTCTTTTTCTTCGCTACTTCTCTATTAGTCGTCATCTCGGTAGTCGCTCTTTTTCCTCTCAAGCCATATCATCCTTCACACAGTATAATGTTGGTTAATAAAAAACACTAGGTACAAACTGAAAAATAACTTTAATTCCCAAGTCGGTGACTTTGGATATGATTTTTTTTTTATTTATTTTTTCACTTTTTAGTTATAGTACACCAATTCGAAATTGTTTCATCCTTGAGGTCAAAACAATGCATATTTATGCGATAGCAGCAATCGCGGTTGATTTGCTGTGATTTTTTTAAGAGTTTCGTTGTCTGTCACCGAAACTCATCATCAGATCTATACAAAATTTATATGGTACCATTTCGGTGTAAATCCCGTTCGAACAAAAAAAGAATTTTGTAAATCCTATATATGTCTATATATGACGGAGTTATACCCGAACATACATTTAAAAAAAAACATGTCGAATTTATAACCTCCTTCTTTTTGAAGTTGGTTAATAAATAAGACTCATTACATCTTCATTGACCGATAACTCTGTAAAAAGGTTTTCAATAACTTTGAAAACTTTTACTTGAAACATTTTCACTTTCTTTGCATATCGCTCAATGTAAACGGTCTATAAAGTTTACTCTAAGTTGTAAACTTAGTCAAGTACTATCTGTCCATCGAAGATGGACGTGGAGAAGTAATTACTGTCATAAAGGCTAGACACTGCATTATGTTGATTGATAAAAGATTATATCTCATTGCAACTAGGGAAAATAAGGCTGAATACCATTTTACCTTACAAATCATACAATATAATTATGCATTATATTATTAACAGGTAGCAATTTAATGGCCAATAGATAAAATGCAATAAGTTGAAGCAATAATAAACTACGTGGATCTATCTATTCAAAACATTTTTGTTTGATGATGCAACATTTAATATTGTATTCAATGGCTAACAATATTTCATAGTGTGGACGAGCCTTAAAAGTTTTACTTGATAGATTTATGCCCGTTTTCACCGACGTCCCCTAAACTACCACCTACGTATGGGACTTTTAACTTAAAAGCTCCCCTAAACTAGCCCCTAAATTAAATTTCATTTCACCATCATTTTTACCTCCTAACTAGGGGACACATATCTATGTGACGTTTTGTTCTTTATAATAGTGACTGATTCGTCTATGAACTTATCGATACTTTGTAACAAGATAGCTTTTTTAAAAATTCCCTAAATTATACACTTATATGGATACAAATATTTATAAATCGTGTTTTGATAGCAATATTATATATTATTTCATTCAAATTTTTAATGAATTTCATGTTTTCTTACTTATTTACTCTGTGTACACATTACGAAACGTCGCGTGTTATCTGTGGTCTTATTTGTATTTGACACTTCTTTCAATTGTGACGTCGTGACGTAGGATTTGTTTTTACTTTTGGGATTTGCAAAGAGTTTATTATGAATAATAATCTAGTCAAAATATTTCCATACAAACTTCGGGAGTGGTTGACAATGTACATCAAAAATTAAACATGGTATAGTTTTGCCTCATTATTAATATTGTGCGAAAATAGAATACTAAAATAAAAAGCCATTAAACAGTTATGAGCCAACAAAGATTAGTTTTTCTTGCTAATTTAACCTAACGTTGGGTGTGTAAGAAGTGTAAAACCTTCAAAGCCAAGTCAGTAGTGACAAAGCTCAAATATCGAAAAGTTCAATAAACTTTATTTGTAATTGTTTTATACAGTGGGTTTTTCATAAAACTCGATCTTCCGAAGGACTTTTCTTAATTTAATACGCGACTGTTTTACTACAAATGATCAGCTGCATCTCACTCAATAATGTGCGTGTACACTAGCGTCCTTTGTCGGACACGATGGCTGATGAGACAGCGTGCTTTTTAGCCAGGCTCACCAGTGAGTTCGAGCCCGCGACTAGATAGAGAGTTGGAACATAATTAGTTAAGATTTTTTGTTTGGTAACCTAGTGAATGTGCATCGTAAGGTATATTTTACCAATTTAACGCAAATTTGCAAATTGTCAGCAAATTTTAATTTTATGAGCTGATATCTCCAAAAAAAGTCAGTTTCATTAAAATTTCGAAGTCGTTTGGTCGTTTCAGAAATATCTTTGGTCTACGACTATTATTTATGATGAATATAGTAGAAAAAGTTTCAAAATTTTCAACAAATTCTAATATATCATTATCCATGTTCGTTGCTTGAGAGATCACATACGTAAATGCCGGTTTATGGGCCCACATTTCGGCCACCTAAATTTAGGGGACCTTTTAGCGTTTAACTGACCCCTTACTGTTGGTGAAACAGAAAGCACCTTTTAACAGCCCCCTAACCATGCTTAGGGGATCCCATAAACTTAGGGGATGTCGGTGAAAACGGGCATTAACGTGCTTAGGATTTTCTATCTGATAGAAGTTTCTGTAATATCTAAGATTTATGGCGTAATTTATGAGGCATCAGTGAAACTTGAGAGAGTGTTTCAATGGGGCTTACTAAGCATATTTTTGCAATAGTACCTTGTTTTCTTTGACGATGATACGGCTAAATATTAAAAAGAAAATACGTCCTTCTTTCATATTTAGTCATATTCAAGATGCTCAAAAGCATCCTCCTAGAGAGCATATTTATTAAAGTGATTGTGAGACGGTAGCTCATAAACGTCATAGATATTTAACACCCGCGTCTTTTTATTCAAAAGCAACTTACACTTTCATGACTACGCTTTACTCATTATCATTTGACACCGATCCAGTGTTGTCTACTTAATGATTCATGTTATCTAATACGTGATATTGTTTGTGTTCTTGCTTATTACCTAATTCAATGTATGTAGTATGTCATAACCAGAGCGAGACGTTGTTGTAGCGTTTTGTTAGAAACAATACTGTTTGTCACCCTCGATTGTTAACTGACTTCCTTGAAGATGGCCTTGTCAATAGTAAACGATTTTATGTATTTATATACAAAGAAGATTTCTAATAAATATCGAGCAAGATGTTAGTAGCTATAAGAACGAAAGACCAAAGAAATGATGAAGGGACAGTGTGAAACTGTGAAGGATGATATTTCTGGGAATGATGTGAAAAAAATTACGACTAATAGAAACGAATCGAAGAAAAAAACGTGAAGTGTTGACTCCAAATAAATTGGTAAGCTATAAGAACGAAAGGCCAAAGAAAAGATGAAGAGACAGTGTGAAACTGTGAAGGATGATATTTCTGGGAATGAAGTAAAAAAAATGAGGACTAATAAAACCGAATCGAAGAAAAAAACGTGAAGTGTTGACTCCAAATAAATTGGTATTAAGGAAGATGACAATCTAGACGCGAATACATCCTTGATAGAACTTAATGATAAAAAAAATACTTACAGGTACACAAGAAAAAATTTAAAGTATGAATGCAAACAAAGAAATGTAACGCACTGATGTATAACTTTGAAATTCTTGTCTGGCAGTGGCAAGTGATGACGAAGACTTGGACTGCTCAGTCCATTCTCTACTGTTAGTGAAGGAAGATACATCCTGCATATTCAAGCCGTGGGCTCATTGTACCTAGACATATCATTAATCTCTAGTGAATGTTATAACAATAACATACAGACGGATGATTTAATTGAATAGAATCCAAGTATGGATGATGTCATTTAATTAATAATCATAAAAACTGCGTCATGATTAATAAGTCTGCATATAAAATGTATTTTGCTTTAAAGGTTAGATATGAATTCTAGGATAAATTCTATTAAGAATCCAAGCTCCTTGAAGATATTGCAATTTGCAAGCTTATGTTAATATGTAGAAATAATCTTACTGGCGGCAGTTTTATTAAATAGCTTTGCAGGTTTCTTGGTTATTTCTAATGTGAGGCTATCCATGTTTTTAGTGCATTATCCGAACGATGAACTAATGTTAATTAGTTAGCTACTGCAGTTACAAGAACCCTTAGATTACTAGTTACTTCTTTAACGGCTTGAAGTTTTTTCAGTAAGTCTTAAGTATTGTGTAAGATTTTAGCTCCAATTAAAACAAAGGGGTCATGTGTATCATGTGAATACGTATCTTCAGCTGCCTCTTTAATATTTTGCATTAGTCTTTCATTAACACTAAGGCAAAATATAACAACAACAGAACAGTGTAATATTAACAGTGCTCTAAATGTAAACACACTATAAGAGCCTACTTTTAAAGTTTTCTTTTATCTTTTGTTTTGTTAATATAACAAATCATCCTCCCATTATTCAAAGAGTATTTGCTTCCCGTTAAAACAAGGTAGGTACGTAACATGAGCCGTAAGTCGGTCAAAGAGGACGAAGTTTTAATTGGAAATGCCTGTGTTACAGTGTATTCTGTTTATTTATACGTACTCGTTAAAGGAAATTAGCGAGTCGCTTTAGTTGAATGGCTGATACTTTGTTATAATCTGTCCGTGTGTCTGGTACAATTTATTTTGTTGCAAACGTGTAAACTATACGTGTAAATGGTGAAGGAAAATATGTTGAGGAAAATGGCATGTCCTAGAACCAAAAAATCGAAGACATGTGACTTCTACCATCCCGCACTGGGCCTGCGTGGTGAATAGGGTATTACACTCATTTTTGAAAAGTGTCTTAATTAGATTCTAGAGTGCTAATAAACCACTAAAAAAACACAACATTTTTATTTAATCGATTAGTGCCATAAAAATGCATTTAAATTTTACATTTTCAAATTTTGAGCGTAATTTGACAAAAACGCTGGACGCAGTAGACGCCATATTGCTCTGTGGATATGACGTCAGTTTGCTAAAAACAAATGCGCTGATATTTTGTATGACAATTGTTTATAGTTTAAAAAATGAGTTATTTTACTACTTAGCGTTGGTTTGCTGTTCCTGAATGCAAAATATTATTTAAATAAAAATTACTTTGGTTACGAAAATAATAAAAGTACAAAGTTGCTCAGTTGACATGCCGAATGACGAAATAACATGGCGACTACTATTTCATGGTGTTCAAACACAGATTAAAAAAGCTGTAATCTTTAAATTGTATTTTAAAATTTATTTTGTTGTTTTATGAACTAAAACTAACATTTTCCGACTGCTTTTTGCCTAAGCTATCTCAATAATATATTTTTAGATTTTTTCTCGTATAGAGTAAAATACCCTATTACGGCCCACTCTCACCGAGTGGAGGCCGGTGTCCCAGTATTGGGAATATTATAGGCTGATTATGATGCTATGTGCAAACTATATGTAAAGTTTCGATTGCTGAAGTAAATAAATTATTATTATGAGGAATTTCTCTACATTCAATGCTATGTTTTGCTTAGACAGATTTAAAATCTAAATCATTATGATTAATGTAAAATCGTGCTGCGTAAATAATCAAATGCATACATCTTCATTTTTAAATGCTGATAGCAAATCGCAGTTCGTAGAAACTTAGCAGTTTGTAACTAAACGAAAAAACACGGTGACAGAACTTTAGCACTAGATTTATTGTCAGAAACTGTGTTAATCAATAAGCGGTCATTCACCTCAGGCGTACTTTGAGAGCAAAAATTTTTTCTTGAATTTGAGCGTTTGACTCGAGATTTGATGAGTGATTATGGGTTAGAACTAGGCAAAAAATAAAAATATGTCCGGGAAAATTTCATTATTTGTCTAGAGAGCGCTCTGAACAAATTTTTCAATTGGTTTACATAAGTCAGTAAAAACCTTGTCTCGGCAAAGGATGTTTCGTAAAATGTTACTTTCGGGCATGTTTTGTTGCTCTGTTACATGGAACATAAAATAGTTTAGTAATTTATAAAAATGTCTGTGGTAGGACTGTAGCTTGTTATTTGGAATGCTCAAATAATTTTTTTAGTTTTCATACATTATTAACCCAAAAATTATTCCGTAAAACAGAGAATTAATGATAATTTTTCGTCTGAAATCATATTTTTTATCTATGTATGTTTAATCGAAATTCAAACAAAAAGTATTTAATAACTAAGGTTACTAAGTCAACTTGCTTGAAAAAAAGAAACAGTCTATTTAAAAGTAAAATAGTATTTTAAACAATTTTTGAATGCAACGCTATGAATCAGTAATATATCTCGGGACGCGCGGGCTTTAGCTATAAGTCCGCGCCGGTTTGTTCCTGGGCGTCGGAATCATAATGGTTAGCATATCTGAGTAGCATACTTCACTATACACGCACGCACGATCAGCTACCACGCGCCGTTAAATTTACCTAAAACTAAATACTTCAATTTGTAATAGCCCTCTTTAAGAAGATGGACTTACCATACTCCTATCATACTGTACAGGTACAGTACTACCATACTGGGACTTAGTCTGTCGCGTCCAAATTATTTTGTTACGTGCCACCAAAGGCACGCGTGCCATTTTGGCGCGCCATCCCTGATTAGACATTTTTTTTTTTTTTAGAACAACTCCTAGGCTCTGAAGCAAAGCATAAGTCGGTAAAATCCTTGTCTCGGCAAATGATGTTTCATAAAATTTTATTTTCGGGCATCTTTAGAATGGAACATATGATAAGTAGTTTAGTAATTTATTTAAATGTCCATGGCAGGACTGTGCCTTGTTCTTTGGAATGTTCAATTAAATTTTTTATGTTTCATACACTACATAATACACCAAAAAGAATTCCGTAAAACAGAGTTTAGATAATTTTTCGTCTGAAATTATATTTTTTATCTAAATGTATGTATGTTTAATCTAAATTCAAACAAAACGTAATTTAATAACTAAGGTTACTAAGTCAGCTTGCTTGAAAACAAAAACAGTTTTTTTTATCAGTAAAACTAAAATTTTTAAACAATTGTTGAATGCAACGCTGTAAATCAGTAATAAATCTCGGGACGCGGGGATTTAGCTTTAGTCCGCGCCGGCGCCGGTTTGACCGACCCTTGCTCGTTGAAGCGCCAGCCCGCGCCGCAGCTGAGCCAGTAGCTTTAAATTCCCCGATCAATAATAATGCCAACATTTTGATCCAGCCTGTCCCCAATGATAGCTGTCCCCCTATCAGTGACGCCCTGAGCCGAGGTCCGTACCCCACAGGGGGTGCCCTCAGCATGCAGTCGCTTAGTTTGTAAATTTTAGTTTGTAAGCCCTGGCTGGAGGCGTTAAGATTAACTTCTTAATGGCAGCCCCAGGAAAGCCCGGTTGAGCAGTCACGGCCTCTCAAGGCCAACAGCGAGATGCCCAGAAAAAAAAGGCGCCGGTTTGTTCTGGGCGTCCGGATAGCGGTTAGCATGTGTGCGTAGCGTACTTCACTAGACACACGTGCGATTGGCTACCACGCGCCGTTAAATTTTCCTAAAATTGAGCACTTCGATTTGTAAAAACCCTCTTAAGATTAATTCTGCTACTTTTAGCCCATTACCATTGCTCGGCAACAGATAAGCTCGCGAATACAACTGATAGACTGGCCTGTCCCTCTAATCTACAACTTCCATTAACAATAGGTACGTTTTCAAACAAACATGTCATTAAATACAATCGCTAACCCTACCACAACGGGCAGGTTGTCGTGCCTGATTGGTTTTAGTAACAGGTCCCGACTGTGGGTGGCGGATGTGCCAGTTACGGGTTGACTGCAACCAAACATTATTGTTTGCATACATTTACTGTTGCTCCAGTGAACACAGTTTCTGGCTGTAAATATAGCAAGTTCTGGATTTTTAAAGCGACTTCGGCCTCGTTGGTCTTGTGGTCGTAAGCTTTTAGACGCTGAGTATGACGTCGTGGGTTCGATTCCCGGGTCGGGCAGTGTTATTTAGTTTTGCTATCTGAAATTTTTCAATACTTAACAACCCCGGCGTCTGAAATTGTGTCCGGTTGATGGGAGTAAGCTCGCTCCCTATTACATGGAAGTTAAACATAGCTGGTGAAATGTGGGTGTACTATACATGATATATACCTACACCCCTGCCTAACTCTTGGGGGAATAAAGGCGTTATGTCCTCTATCACTCATCCAAACCTCTTTGATAATCCTTTCCTAATGATCGATATATCATATTAACGCCATGGTAGGTACAGTTCCTAGAAGGAAGTGTACTCAACCCTTCATATAATGTGTGCAGATTACATAATTACTACATGTACGTTTACAGATGGACTTCATGTGCTGTTGCTTCTGTATGACACTTAATTAGCACAGGGAAAACGTAAAGGAAAATTATTATAGGAGAAATAATCGGTATGTCTACGTGCACTACATTATGTACCTAATTGTCCATATTAGATACCTATATAATGAAATCTATATATATATATAAATGAATCCCTATTTCCCTTGGTCACGGCATCACACGTGAACGCCTGGACCAATTTTGCTAAAAAAAATCTGTGGTGTTTGTTATTGTTAGGAGAAGGTTCTTATGAAAGATAAACTTAAGAAAGTTGCGCGTAACATTAGAAAATTTAAGAAAACAACCAAATTAACTTTTCTAATATTATACCAATGCGACTTGGATATTCATAGTTAAGACAGGACAACGTCTGTCGGGTCAGCTAGTACCTAATATATTTTGTTTACCTATCGCTGACTTGCCAAGCCAAGCCATAGATGAATTAGCATGAACGAATTCATTATTTCATTGTGTACACTTATGTAGACGTACCTAGTAAAATGTCGTAACCAATTATATAATTTAATCAGTCTCCTAATCCGACTTTCTCTTTTCCTCTTAAAGGTTAAGTGCTAATGCTCTTGACAAACAAGAACTGCCGAAGCTAATTGATCCTCACTACGAATCACAAAGGAATTAATGCTATCTAGAATGTGACATTGAATCAAAGGCCACGACGTGATACACTCGCACTTGACCGTTCACTCTTAGTTAAGTCATAATCACCTGATGTGATCAATGTGTCAGAAATAAAGATAGATGCAGAAAGAGAACTACAATGCAATTGTATTGGTTACTGAAACCTTCGCCGCGAAAAAACCCGGAGTATTGGCACCTGTCAAAGTCATCTTTATTGTAATTTGTAGGTCAGTCTGAAGTTCATTTAATTCTAATGAATGACTATTTCATGAAAAAGTCATTCAGTGGAAATGAATGAACTTACGAGTGTATTGATGATTTCAATCATTATACTTGCTAATTAAAACAAAAAAAAACGCAAGAAAATTTGAATTTTACGGGATACCCTGGAGCTGTCACCTTAAATGAAAAGCGACCAATCGGTGACGAGACACAGCACTTAGCGCCATCTACGCGGAACTAATTTGACATTGGCATATTATCGTTTACCTGTTCCTCAATGGCTTGTCAACTAGCCAACTGGTATTATGTTGGTGGATAAATTAACAGCCACTTTTGTTAAACCACCGCAATGTGACAGTTGAACGACCCCTTCGTTCTCCCTTCTCGCCGTCTTTCCCTCAGAAAGAATAGTTACAAGAAATAACGTCGTGTGAAGTTCATTTATTTATGACATACACACAACGATACAGTTACATTGATGACCTAGGTCCGGTGTGATGTGATGTGGTCTATGCAAAACAGGGAAAATTAGCATTAGTTTCGCATTTTAATTGAGTTGGACCATATAGACATACGAACACGTGTTCACTTGGTAGCAGTTAGTTGTACCAACAAGGCCTATTACTACTTTCATATTAAGTACCTCAACCGTGATTCATCACGGGAACTTTAGTTTATTTCTTCTGAACCGGTACTCGCCAAGGAAAATACGATCGTAACATTTATGAGATGCTGACTCACTCGTGTTTGTTGTGCTAAAATTTCGCGAAATAAAAGATTATGTGATAACGCAGTGGTATAATCCACATGCGGTTTTTATCACTTATCAAACAATCGTATGCTAATTATGATAATGGCAATGAATATTTTGAGGCGATATACATAGAAACTTACCTATTGTTGCCGAAACTAA
Source organism: Antitype chi (assembly GCA_947359405.1). NCBI lineage: Eukaryota > Metazoa > Arthropoda > Insecta > Lepidoptera > Noctuidae > Antitype > Antitype chi. The sequence continues at coordinate 6,180,261 of OX375823.1, forward strand.
CATTAATGAAAAGAAAATAATTTTTTAAACGTTTTTTTGTTACGTTTTTACGCTGAAACGGCTGAACGGATTTGGCACATGAGTATAGGTACCATGAACTGGATTAGGACATAAAATACTTTTTATCCCGATATTCTCACTGAATCGAGACGAATGCGGGTGAAACCCCGGGACGCAGCTAATTAAAAATATTCTGACTAATGACATGGATTGAAAAATCAGGCAGGCCTGTCCTATCAATATCAACATCCGGTATGTTATGATAAAAATATATATTATCATAGATCGCGCAATTGCGAATATCAATTAACAACATTCAATCTTTCCTATTTACAGCAATAAAAAATAAAATCTCTTCCTCGCATTTACCTACAAGTTATTAGAAACCTCGTTAGCCATCGTAAATTAATAGGCGGTTCATAGAAACAGGCGATTCGATGCAATAAATTAATGACTTTCAGATAAGCTGACCATTAATATAGGAGTCCTGTTAACAGATGATGTAGGGCCGTGTGTGAAGGTAATCAGCTGGGGGCCTGGCACTTGCTGCTTGCAGGAATTCATTGCCTAGCCGCGGTGCTTGGGTCATCGACCGAGGGCTGCGGTTTTTCTATTTGTGTATTGGCGATTTTCTTATTGGGTTTCGCCGTAAAGTAAACGTAACAAATGCTTGATAGATACAATCCAATGTTTGCCCACCTATGCTCACGCGTTGAAACGCTAGGAACTTTCTTAGTTTTCTCAACAATAAGTTACCCATTTTAACACGCTTTTTTTGTTGAAGAATAATAGTAAAATTCATATTACTTAGGTACGCCCCCTTTTTATAGTGTTGAAACACTAGGCTTAGGCTCACAAAATTATTGTAAAGATCTTCATCTGTCTACGAAATCAAAACAATGACGTTAGTTGATGATTGCGTGACTCCGAGCTCGTCAGTGCTTCCGTTATACCTACTATCCGGTTTCTAATTGAACATATCCATGGCTTTATATACACAAAAGGCCTTCTCAAATCACGCTCACATTCGCCTTTGATAATATCATAAACCACGGACGCCCCCGACTCGTGAGGCACGGCGAGGCTGCGAGTCTGCGACAATCTAAGTTTATTTCAAGCCGAAGCGAATTTCGCAACAAACCGTCAAGATTCCGGTGTACCTACAACCTAGAATACAAGGACTTGAGCATTTATCGGCCATTAAGACATCTGTTCATTTAGAGCTTGTAGGTGCCTCATAGAATTGCTAATAATTGAAAGGTGAGTTATGAAATTGCGTGGGCGCACGACAGGTTGTTATTACGTAAGCTAAACCCTTCTATGCTGACTGGATTGGTACCTAAGTATCTATACAACCTTGTACATGTTTGTACAGTCAAGTGGAAAATAATGTGGCGAAATTTAAATTCTATTTACGCCAAAACTTTTGAGGAAAATGTTGAAATACTATACTCCATAGGTTTAGGTAGTTAAATAAAGGTAAACAAAAAAAAAACATGTGACTCATAGATGCGAAACCTTTTATTTCAAATGTTAAAGTCATATTATTTATAGTCATAAAATAATAGGCTATATTCTGAATATGAATCGGAATCTGATGAACTATCTATCGTCACATTAATAATAAATCGTTCCGTGGTATCATAAATTATTTTTCTAGCTATAGTAACACAATTTAATAAAATCGAAACGCACTCGCAAAATCGAAAACGTCGATTGTTGAGAGCGCTTTAAAATGCGCCGGGTTAACCGACTAAACGTGATACCTGCCACTTAAGTTGCCATACTACATCACAGTTGTACTTTTCCATTTAGCAATTCGTTGTATTTTCTAAAAGGCTTGGGAACCTGTCAATTTAGGCTCTTTACAATAGGCAGATTACAAAATATTATATTATTGTATGAATCTAAGTAAAAAATTGTGCTCAAGTAGTTAAATCTAGGAAGAGTAGTTTAAGGTGAATGCGCAGTGGTAGACCGCGAAATTCAAATTTTCTTACGTTTTTTGCAATTTTCAGGTCAGTATCAGGTTGTATCCTGATCAAAATGTGATTTGCGAATATAACAGGTACGTGTTTACAGAATTATAGTCATTAGAATGTCTAATATATCTCTTATAAGTGAGATTTCTTCCACAAGCACTTTTCCATAAGAAATTTGTTCTTATGGAACAAATCTAACTTAGAAAGATGTATTATTGATTCTAATGATTGTAAATCTGTAAATACGTACATGTTATAGTCGCAAATCATATTTTGATCAAGTAACAAGCTGACACTCACCTGAAAATTGCAAAAAACGTAACAAAATTTGAATTTCGCGCTCTACCACTGCGCATTCACCTTAAGAATAAATGATAAAGTTCTTCTTATTTTATTAATGTATGTTATACATTAATAAAAGAAGAAACTAACGTATAAATCGAAATTTTTTAAACAAGAAATTGTCAACTACAAAAAACTCCATTTACGATTTGTTTACCTTTATTTAACTACCTAAACCTATGTAGTATAGGTAATCTCTTCTTAAGGGAGAAGCGACAGGGTAGTCTGCGAAATTCAAATTTTCTTACGTTTTTTTGCAATTTGCAGGTCAGTGTATGTATGTTGTACACACGGCTACACATCAAGCTGTACATTTCCAGTTTACGTTGCGCTGTACGGAAATCCTATACAATGCGAGATCAGCTTATACTGGAAATAAATAGCTTGATGTGTAGCGTGTGTACAAAATATGAGTCACGACCGTAACACGTAGAGGTATTTACAGAATTATACTCATTAAAATCATCAATCAACTTCAAAAAAGGAGTTTTCAGAAAATTTTGGATTTCGTGTGCTACTTAAGGGCCTACGTCCCATTTGGTAGCGTAACACGGTCACTTTATGAACTCTACTGCTTATTAACGGCTTGTCTTGAAGATTTGAAAAATATATGATTTTGCTATAGATTCATATAGATCATTTTGCCCGAAGTACTTTTTTGTATGGTTAATACTTTTGCTGTAAAAAATATATTTTCCAACACGCAATATTTTGGCTTTTATTCCATACTCCTACTAAACGGCTTCTTTATTTGGAAAAAAAAAATACACTGAAAAATAGATAGTTAGAGGTACCACAGAATCGCCGAAGCACAATTGTAAATTAATCAAAGGAATATCCCCATTTTGAGATAAAGGCTCAGAGGTGCCCTGCGCGGGCGCGGGCGGCAGTCGTGCTTTAGCATACAAACGGGAGATGAGGGTACTATGGGCCTTAAACGCATCCTCCTTCTTGTTACAACTACATAGTAATGAGTATTATACTTTGATAGTACTGCATGTAGTAGATACCTTTTCGCTGATAGGTAATGTATGTTTAATGTTCCACAATTTCAACAGATAGTTTACCAGGAGAAGGCTTTTGAATTTCACTCGTACGTTTACACATTTTTACATGTGATTGTACCCTTTATACAAGGTGTAACAGAATAGACGCAAGACCTGAAATTAGTTTGTTCCTAATTGACTACTGAATCGATTTCAGTAACTTTTAATTAAGTATTTTATTTTAAATTATGTATTTTGACAAACCTACCACTGATTGAGGTAAAGAAAATTCAACCTTAGAACCGAAGAAATAAGACTCCATTTTAAATGCATAAAGTAATGCTTGGGTCGACACGGTTTTCTTATTAATAGGTCATCGGATTATGCTCTTAACTCAATACTCTAATTGGGGTGTATGAGGTCTTGCGTTAATTATGTTACTCGTTGTATAACCCACGACACATTGGTATTTCTTCGTACCGCATTATCTGAAAGAATGTTGGTGTTCTAGAGAAAGCGAACATAATCTGTCTCCTAATCAGTCTTGCAGTATTTTAATTGGACCCCACCAATGAGCGATTCGTTATGCACATGTAATACATTGAAAAAATGTGTACAACAGTACATTAATATTACTTATAAGTTGATTGACTATGAGTGCATGCATAATTAGAGAGATATTGTATGATTACGTAAATCCAGATTAAAGCTGATTCGATGAATCTTAGGGGGTCCATAAATTACGTGAGGAAATTTTTGGCGATTTTTCGAACTCCACCCCCGCAACGCATAAATCCAACGCAAATAAGCGCAGACTAACGTTTTTACACTAAAAACACGTATTTTGAAATATCTCACGTGAGATTTGGCTCGACAATTTCACGTGAGATTCTTCAAAATACGTGTTTTTAGTGTAAAAACGTTAATCTGTGCTTATTTGCGTTGCATTTGGCTGGCTTGGTTGGCCGGTGGCGATTTAACCGAGCTACTGTGCTACTTTGTGGCGATCGGCATAACCGCGATAAATATTATTTTGTAGCATTTAGCCATATTGGCGGAAAAACATGTTTTACATAATTTAACCCGGTTTTCTCGCAATGTTACATTGTTTCTTTGCGGAAAAAATATAGAAATTACGTGATATTTACCGAGAACCCCTCTCCCCCACGTGAGATTGAGTGAGATTCGACTCGACCCCCTCCCCCCCCCTAAACGCCTCACGTAATTAATGGACACCCCCTTACCATGATTGACGTATTCTAAGTGCAAATTGATATTTACAATTCTCAGACTTGCGGTCAAAGCCTTTATAAACCTGACAGGCGGAGGCCTAGTTTCCATTACTTATTATGCATATTAGATAATGCTGTATTACCCGTATTCGTGACCGAGTGGGCGACTAGAGTGAACTGAATAGTTTATTCACCACCTGTTACACTTAAATCGTAATAGATGTTTTGATTACATATTATCAGAGATAATTTCAGACACCAATCTACATGGCCTTCACATGATCTGACCAAGATTATGTGACTTTAAGAGAGACTGTCACTTCAAGTTTGTTTCGGCCTTTCTTCTTAGTGTAGTCAGATAAAAAAACCGACCTCATCTAGTTTAAAAAATATGAGCGTGCGCGTTTATACGCGAGAGTTTCTATGTATGGATGTGTGTTACTCTTTCACGCAAAAAGTACTGAATGGATTTGGATGAAATTTGGCACACGGATAGATTATAACCTAGGTTAATGCATAGGATACTTTTTATCCCGGTAGTACGTTCCCGCGGAATAATTTCCGACTTCCACGACAGCGGAAGCTAGTTTATCATAATTCATAACATCTCGCCTTATTTCCCCGAAGGTTTGGGCAGTACCTGTCCACCCACATTTCGCCAGATATATTTGAGTCCCATGTAATGGTGAGCGAGCCTAATGCCATCAACTGGATACAAATCCAGACTCCGGACTGCTACTGAGGAATTCCAGGTAGAAGGACCCACTAGCACTTAGCCTGAACCTAGGAGCTCGTGCTCAGCTTTACCGCTTGTGACTAGTAGACCAGCGAGGCAGTAGATGTTATCAGCAGAGATCGGATATTCGGATGCATATTCACCTAAAGTTGAGATGTTGGCTAACATGGAATGCGCTTTTGTATCGAAAAGTCTTAATTTAGGTAGGTAATTTGTTTATTTTTTGTTTTAACTAATACAAACCACCCCTCCTCCAGTACATATACATATTTGTATCGGGTTAATCATTAATTTTAAATTAATACACATCTGAATAGTTATGCAATCAAGAAGCCCGGGGTTTTTAATAAATATTACAAATAATTTATAAAGTCGTTTCCATACTTTCATAGCAAAAAATTATCTTTAGGTAAATATGCATCAGAATATCCGATCTCTGGTTATCAGTTGTCTCACAAATAAATATTGAATAGACCATTGACCATTAGTGGACGATGACGCAACTTCTCAATCAATGAGGCAATTAAGGACACTGTTCTGTTATGTTTAAGTACTTAGTGCTTTTAGCGAAGGGCTAGCACTCATTATGTGCTGGCACGTTCGTTGAACCTAGGTTTATATTGTTAGTCTATACATAAGCCATTAGAGTCGGTAGAGGAACTTAATCTTAAATGTTTATAATTATAACTAGTGGCTTTAGGTTATATCTGATAGCCTTTTCTGGTACTTTAAATCTTCCAAATGTTTGAGACTGAGATCAGAGAATTCAACAATTCTTCACTTAATGCGATTTCGGTTTACACTCATTCAAATTCTGATTTTCCGAAGGCTAAAACAACCATAAATACTTGTATTAAATCTATTATTTAATACCTGAGTTATAACTTCGAACCAATGTTATAACAGGCTTCAGTAAAGCCGTCATACGTCATCATTGCATCGTTACTTGCAGCGATTCAAGGCCCCGTACTCAATACTTATCGGTAAATTATTAATGCTTTGTGCATCCGAACGTGGCAAATGATTCTCTTATTTATGCCCCACCTTGCTATGGTCATGACCACTTAATGGACAAACTAATTTGAATCCAAACAGGATTTTGAAGATAAGAATCACGACTTTTGAATCGATTTCTAACGAGATTCGATAGTTATTTGAATATTTTTTCTTATCAAACAGTCAGATAAGCGGTTTCTTCAATTACGTTTTAAACTGTTGCTGGTTTCCGATTCCTATATTGATAATTAAGTTGCTAAATAAATATGAAATTATTAATTTGCTGCCACTTTCCAAAATGACACGAGATTTTGGATGTTAATTAGCCGAAACATGGACTCGATTTTCAATCGGCTACTGCGCTGATAGCCAATCGGAAGGCCTGCTAATCCACTTTGCGGTAGCATGGTGCACGGTCCACTTGCGGCTATGGGAAAATGGCCGGAAAATGATCGGAATCGTATCGAGTCCGTGCGGTCGACCGTGCACGGAAATGGCCGAGGGGCAGACGAGACCGGACGGTTGATGAACTAATTATGTACAGACGCCAACACATCAAGCTACCCCAATTTGTCAAATTTTCCCAATTGAACATGAACCATAAAAGCTTATGTATTAAAGATGAAAATATATTTAAAAAAATGCCAGATTGGGGTAGCTTGATGTGCTGGCGTCTGTACTGTAGTTGTATTAGCGATTCCATGATGTGATTATGTCCAATATTAATCCTTTTTAGGCAGAATCCAATAGTTTAACTTCATCACCAATTGTTCAATCTTTGTATCTGAATCTACAACCATTTTACCTAGATGTAAGTATATCTTTGAATAGCTAAGTAGTCGTGGTCGGTCTGAATTGTACACCTGCACGTACAAGTAATCGTTTCGTATTATTTATTGTTATGAAACGTAAAAAAAGTTTCCGTATGTAGCCCCAATAAAAATAATTATATTGTGTAAATACGATATTTTGTATTAGTTACTTAAGTAGCTATATTTTTGCCATATTTCTAGCACAGAGGACAAAACAGACAACATTTTTGACAAAAAACCTTCCTAGAGCAGGTGTAACCACTAAGAATCACGTAGATAAATAACCGCGTATTTTTTTGTCTATTTTTATGCTTCTGTAATTTGATAGTCCGGTTCACAAAGGTAATTGTCCAACCGCAGCTCAGCCATAATTTGATATTGAATTACAGAACCATCATTATATCTGACCTTGATCATTGAAAATAAAACTATAGATTTATTGTTTCTTCTATAGACAAAATGTCGTGCGTCTAACGTTGAGAATTTGAGATACAATCTATAAAAACAAAATGGATGTTGATTTATTGTTACAGAAGTTTTTACGTTTCTAATAGAGATCTTATCGACCTGGATAAGCTTATCTCGAACTTCAGGCTTACGATCTTTCTAACAATGTTCCATATAGCTTCCAAAAAGCCTAAAAAAGATAGATAATAGACAAAATAAGTTGGAGTAACATCTGTAGAATCTTTTTCATTTCATACAAAACTCTACTACATTACTTTCTAGTCTACACAAAGTTCTAACTTCATTGTACGCGTTCCTAGAAGTCAAAGTTTAGATAACTTGAGTCTAGGCTAAGATAAACAATGTGCCTCAACAATTTCTGCGTGACTTCCTACGGAGATTGCCCCAGTAAGGTCAATACGGTATTAGGAGTGAGCTAGCTGAGCAATAAGGCCGACTCACTCAAGACACATTTTTAATTTGTATTCTGAATCTTGCTACACCAAATATAGGAAATAATCAGACGATAGCACGAAGATGATTTTGATAATAGTTATTGTTATATTTTATGCTCGTTAGGTCAAGAATACCAATTTTCTGTAGTTTCCTCCTTTTCCAGTTTCATTTATTATTGAAACAAACAAAGCTTAGCTAGCTGCAAAAACTAGTCACACTCTCTCACCGAAACAAATATCTGTTGTAATCTATTCTTGTTTCATAAAAAAAATAACTAAAGACGGTACTATTTATCTGCCTGTGTCATATATCCCAAGCTGAGGCAACAATAAAAGTTGCACCGTTTTAACAGACTATGCAAGACATTTCGTTGTTTCAATGTTATAGTATGCCAAAGGCAAGAAATTTGCCAAGTAATAGCAGTCGTACGGGTCGGTCGATTAGGTTAAGATACGCTTCCCGCGGTTGGTCCGTCGACGCCTCCTTGCCTCGGAAAGCTTGTTAAGCTATTGGCCCCAACTATCACTTGTGGATCTTTCACAGGCGTTACGGGTCGTCACAAGCTCGAAAGTCTGACAACCAGTCTTACCAAGGGGTATCTTATTCCCCAGCAACTGTGTTGTGGAGGTCAGCAGGGCAGTCACTCCATATAAAATACTGGTAATCAAACCTGGTGTTCTAAAACCTGCTACTCCAAGTTACATCAACACCGGTTCTATTACATTACCTATGTAACAATGTGACACTCCATTTACAACACACAACATTTTCTCCATACTGAAATTACATACTGTGCAGGTGTCGTTAGTCAGTGTATCTCATGGGTGTAGTTTACTCAGCAAGCATCGCCGTTTGGCTTCGCCGTGAAACCTGCACGGTGCAGCGGGACGTGCCTTTGTTGGTCTTGCTCTTGTTGAAAAATTGCACCGTTTTTTAATGGTGATAGTCTGTCATGTGGATGACTGTTTCTTATTAATACGCTTTTATTAGCTCGGGTTGTATGTATGTAACGGAATCTTTGAGCGCGATTTTGACCCACTTTAAACGGTCAGATTTCATTGAAACTTTGTAAACTTGTCGAGGGACCGATGACAATTTAATAATATAAAAAAATTGAGAAAAAAAAACACGTTTTGTAGTTAGCAGAACTAAAAAATAGAAAATAAATAATAGTTTAAAAAACTAAAAAACACGCTTTAAAAACCAAACTAAAAAAGGAGAAAATAATTTAATTCAATTAAAAAGCGTGGGGTGCTTGACATTAATTGATTATAAAAATACCTCAAAAAGCACCCCACGCTTTTTAATTGAATTAAATTATTTTCTCCTTTTTTAGTTTGGTTTTTAAACCGTGTTTTTTAGTTTTTTAAACTATTATTTATTCTTTTTGCGGGTATTCCTTAGATTTAAGATCTTTACTTATATAGCGTATTGTTTTAGTAGCTGTTCAAGTGTGTCTGCACTATTATACTCTACTCGCTTATGCCTGCGGCTTCGCTCGCGTGGAATTCAGATGCATCGCCGTGATTAATACATAGATAGATATGCAAAGTTTCATGGTATTTAAACGGTCAAACGGTTTTGAAAATTATCAATGTCATGTATAGCAACCTCCATTTTTATTCTTATCCATTCCATAATCTTCATCAATAATATTCATGCCGTGAGATATCAATCTGCAACTGGATATGAATGAGAATTTTCCGCGGGAGACTTTCATAGCAAACGATTCGAAGAAAAAGAAACATTTGCAGAAATATATCAAGAATACAATAATTACTATTTTCAATGTTTAAATCGGTAGTAAACTAATTGATGAGTAATTACGCGCGGATATCAATAGAGTATACCATAAAATTTTCCTGTTTTGATGGCAGGAATGTAGGCAAGGTAACATAACATAGTTTTATTCCTTTTAAAGCAAAAATGACCGCAAGGTCAGTGAATCTGGAAGGATTTCCCGGGTTTTTGGTCGACCCTACGATGTTTGTAAAAACGTAATACCTAAACCAAGAGAAATGACAAATTGGTACTCAATTAACGTATCGTGGCCGTTATGACAAATACTTGTTAGGATTTAGGTAAATAGTAGTCTTATCCAGTTCTCAGGACTCCTTCATTCCGAAATGCCATCCGATCTCGATGGTACGGTGCTTTTAGATCACCCAGAATACCTCATATAGCTCTACACATCGGATCACATTCTATGTGTAGACCCAATACAAAAATCTCCACATATTCTCTATTATGATGGGATGCCTTTGCATACCGATTCTCATATAATTAAAATCTCGCACGCATCATATCAATTTGAATGCGGAACACGGAAGGTAATTCATACGCTGTTATAATTATGCGTGTGCGCTGAATCAGTACTCATGTGCTCTTGTTTTTGTTGCAGGTACGTATCCATTGGCATGGCGGCACTGACTTGTCCCTCAGATCTCAGGTACAGTACAAACGAAATACTTTTAAAATATTGTTACTAACTTACTGGTCTTCTCATAAAAGTATACGGCATTCAAGTCTTTAGATTATCCGCCTTGAACGCTAAGTAAAACTTTTACGCTAGGCGGAATATCTGAAGTTTTATTAAGAAGAAGTTTATTAAAATGAATTTCTTTTTCCCGACGTCTCGAGTCTGCAGCATTCGTGATCACGAACTCAGTAGTGTTTTTACAAGCACTTTGAACGCCGGGCAAATCGTAATTAAGTTCGAGTAAGAAATATTTATTTACTCGAATGCCGTTCGAATAATTTCGTTAGGAAATGAATTCCAACGGTTACGCCCGCTTAAAGATTTAAAAACTAGATATTCATTTATTGGAGTTCCTCAAGGGTCTTTGCTCAATCCTATCTTGCTTTCTTCTGTCCACCGTCGTCGAACATTTTAAGTTAAATCAACGTAATAGCCTCATATATTAGTTTGCTTATTAGTACGTTTGTTTACAAACCGGTTTGTGGACCCAAAACGTGTATAGTTACGTCACGGTATTAACATACGGTGTACATGCCTATGATAATGTTCTCGTTGTGCCTTTAGGAGTCGGTTCGGTGCAAGTATCGTCTTCATTATATATTCTTTAGGAATAATATTTAGTAGTTCGTGTTATGCTGTAGGTAGGTGTTTCATATTTTGTACGATGACCCATGTTTACACCTTTAATTTTTAGAATGCAAAGGCGTGTTAAACTGGCTTGCATACTAGTACGAGAACACTGCTTGGCTAGCTGGTTTCTTTCCTTACTTATCCATAAGCTCTGTGGATTTTCATTAATCGATTCTTACTTAATCGAAATTCCATACAGTTCCATAAATCTTTGCCGTTATCTATGCAGTCTTTAAACTCTTCCTCAGACTGCTCTTAGTTAACAAACTTGACCATTCCTGTTTTATACGCTCTCTTATAACGAAATGAATCTAATTTAATTGATTGCGGCCATTTTGTTTATTATTCGAGTCAAGCCTCTGTGGAGCCTTCATTAATATCTGATTGCGATCTAACGTATTGGGCTAATGGCTGATGAAACAGCCTTTAGTAGACTTCTTTGGACTATGATTGGGTTACGGCTCATTGAAAATCAATTTTGTAAGATTTCTCGTTTGCTCCCATTAATTGACAATTTATCATGCCTTTGTGGAATTATTTCTAGCTCAATACCTACAGTACTGTGGGTCAGCGAAGGGCTTTCACTTTTTTGTTAAAGAAAAGCGATTTCTCCTTAGAAATGTTTGAATGAAACTCGAAAAATTCAAGATTCTCCAGCTATCTGTTGATAGTGGAACATGGTACTTTAGGTACCTACCTAGTTTGAGTTAACAGTAGGTACAAGTAGAACCATAAACTTACCATAATATTTTAATTTCACCAGGATGTTACCTTTAATATAACCGCCATATAATATGATCGCAATATTGAGCACAGGTTGCGACATATGGCCATACCTCCCCCAGTAAGTAGGAAACCACCGACACGTATTTCAAATGAGACAGGATGAAAAAACCACACGAACGGTTTCCTCCACACGCATGTAGGTAAATATCCTGCAATATAGACACCTACATATCGTGCCTTATTGCGCAAATTAGCATTCCATGACCTGACGCAATATCTTAGCTAAAACTGAAATAGTTTAGGTATCACTATTTACCTTAAAAATAAGAAACAAGAGGAAACGACACGGATTTATCGATGCTTCTATAGTAATAATTATGAAGAGGTGAAATTTGTTTGTAAGTTTGTATGTACGAAGTAATCCCTGGAACTGCCAGTCTGCATTAGATAGCCAAATTTTTGAGAAAGGTTATATGCTTATCAACATCACGCTACGACCTTTAGGAGCCAAGCATTCTATTACCGAGCCGCGGTAGACACAACCAGCAGGCAGCTCGGTCCTTCAAAAGGTAGACCTAACTAGAATCTATATAACAAAGAGATGTTTTGGCTTCTCTCTCATCCTTCTACAAATTCTTTCCTCAACAATGAATACAAAACTAGCCCATTGTCTAGTCGCATTACAAAAACGCATGTAATCTACGCGCGTCCCTAATTTCCCTCGCCATCACATAATGTTATGTACCTATTACATGATCTGGTTAAACTGTAGCCGTGTTGTTTTAATGGCTGCATATAATTTCGCGGCGGCTGTGCTCATCCGGTGTGGCGGGTACTGAGTTTTATCTCGTAGCATCCGGACGGGCTACTGTTGTGTATGTGATGCCATTTGCACATTTTCCTACGTCGCTTTCCACGAGAATTTATGGTTTTATATCTGGTTTATTATAGTTTGGGCTTTTGAGAGGATATTGTAGAGGTAATGTTTAAGCCGACGTACACATAGACGCAATAATATCGCTGCGAAGTTTTGGCGCACTGTATCTTCAACGGACTGCTAAGCGCCGAGAGTTGAAAATCGAACAGTTTGGTTTTCGATACGCTGAGATGCACTCTGTTGGATTCTCAATGCTCGGTTCACCACCGAGAGTTGGAAATTCAGTGCGCGGTATAATCCCGCCGCGGTATTTTTACGTCTTTGCGGACTTCGACAAGCGTTTTTATTGTGAAATCCGAGATTGCCTTAACTATTTGTATAGCACGTTCACTTTGACTTAGAAGATCTTTCTTCATAAAATTCTTGGAAAAAGCCTTGCTTTGCCTTTTCGTCTTAAACTTCAATGTTGTTTTATTTCGCAAAAATCCCTTCGCCCTGCTACAACAGAGCCGAGCCATTAGCACAACGTATCTGTAGGTATGCATGTATATAAACTTTACAAAATGTATTATGGAAACATGATTTAATTAACGGGCTTTTAATAAAGCTTACCTGACCACTAAACTCACATATTTACGTGAAAATGCCAGCGCGTGAACTAAAAGATGAAAAGGTTCAGAAGCTCCACTTTACACAATTAGCTTTTCAATATCGAGCCGTACAAACATAACTGCCCGCTGAACTAAGATGAAATATCACCAATATGTGGCTTGATACTGTTCTGGTATCCCATCTGCCAAAATGGTCTAATTATTGGGTTAGTCAGCTCGTGATTGGCTAGCTATGCATTGACAAAATGAGATTTGACACAGCTAAATCCAACAGTACTGCAAAAGTCTGAATATCTATTAAGCAGTGGCTTTAGGGACTAAGTCTTGATTGTTTCAATGTAAAGGAGTGACACAGACAAAATCAAGCTTTTGGCATTGCAGGTTTTTTTCCACAATTGCGTTTTAATGTAGTATGTATGTTTTAGGGGTCTAAGTCTACTAGTTTAACGTTGCATTATGAGTTTATGACGGATTTGCCAAAAAATCTGTCAAAAACTTAGTATGTCGAGACCATTGCAACGTTTGTAATTTAGTAGACTTGGGCTCCCAGGAGTGTGGGCCTTCTGTACATCATTTTATGCATAGACTGCACAAAATGTAATCTTGCAGTAGAGTGCGGTGCATCCGGGCGTGTGCTTCCGGTCCGGTGCGCGGGAAATCAACTTATCCGTTTGACACGTGCTTACACGGTATCAATATCGTTTGTGCTTAAATAATCTCCTAAATGAGTGCGAATTTACGAGCACATTTTAGGGATGCATTTTGGATGCATTTCTCAAATGCTAGCGTTTCTTTGAACGATCGGGTTCGGATAAGCCGTATCGTAACGAAGTAATCAAAATATTTGGCGTAGTTCTTGAAACTCTGAGATAAGACATCATTCCGAGCTCTGCAATCACAGTGTAGTTGCATAATGTATCGAGCTAGTCTGATATCGGATCAACGTAGGCCCGAAACGTGCACGAGTCGTATGAAATCGTGTTGGACCAAAATAATCCGCTAAATATACACGTGCATTTTCACTTCACTGCTAAAATTTTAACCCGAACCTGTCGATTTAGTTTCGGCTGTTACTTTGTCACAAATTGTAACTCAATTTGACCCGTCAGGTATCATTAGCGTGGTTAAACCCGTATGACGCACGTTACGCACCAGTTATCTGAAGTATTTTGAGCCTACGTGCTGTTGGGGACATCGGAATAACGTGCCTAACGAAATTGTGAATAAACCTAGCCTTTAAAACCGCAACTTTCAATGTGCGACTGAACTAGTCACAGTGTAAGCGAAATAAAGTCGGGTCGAGGTCTTTCTCGATGGCCTTCACAATTTAATGAAAAATTAAATTAATTTCTGTAGCGTTTCGTGGTTTTCTTAGCGTATCAATGGCGAAAAGTTCAAACATCTTTGGCCCAAAATTCAGCTGCGCTAACTTCCGCCCACTGACGTAATCATAAGATCTAGGATGGAAGGTGGGCCATTGTCTGTGGGAAGGTGCCGTTAGCGCACTTGAGATCAGAGCCGTCTGTGAACCCCGACCTGTGAAGATTGTCTTTGCTCCGGCCGACTTTTTGTTCGAAGTCTATTTAGAGATTTTCAAATCCGCCACGATAACGCGTGCCCAGGCGAAAGGCTCTCAGATGCTTCGATAAAATTGTCAGGGGGTTAATATAGCTCCCGCCATAGATTACCTACATATTGCTGTGGAGGCGTTACTTTTCGTGGTGAATAAAAAAATCAATCTACAGATCTAGAACTTCCAAATCTTCAGATTAAATTGCTTCCAGACTGGAAGGAGTAATAAATAATACACGAAGCGTAACACTCGATGCGAATTAAATTTACGCTCAGAAAACAGATGTATTTCTGAAGAGCAGTAATCATCATCAATCATGTACTGACATGCAACATTAAGTTGTAATCAGGGTTCGTTTAACTCCTTTACGTAAACATCAATAAAGTGCAAACCAATATAAGCTCTCTGCATAAAACTAATAAGACTGCCCCGTCTTTTCGCCTTAGAATCTAGCTACAACCAACCACATCCCATTCAGACATCTTATTTTAAACATCCCTTACTTTAGTAATTACTCGAAAAAAGTCCTCGGTAATAACTCCAGCGTTTTCTATAGACTGCGTTCATATAAGCTAGCTATAAGCTAGCTACGGAACCACGAAGTCTGAAGGTTTTTTAATCTTGAATTTTCCCCCATGGCGAGCCAAGATGAGACGGTTGTCTTCATTCTACTCCATGTATTCAGATGAACATTTGTAAACGTCTCACGTATAAGATGCTGTGTTTTGCGTATTTTGCACCCATGTGCGGTTTTAACGTAGTGGTTAGCAGTCATATGGGAATGATGCTGTCGAGTTTAACGCTTTTTGTATTTATTAATATTATTTAGCGGACGGTATTCATAAATATTGGTGTGTAATGGTGTCATATTTTGATATAAGTATTGAATAAAAATACATACAGGGTGCAGGAGCATTGCACGCGCAAACTGAAACTTGCCTAAGGCATTAAGTCCGCCTTTGTACCTTTTTTGTGTGCGAGAAGTTTCAATAAATAAATAAATAAACTTTAAATTCAGCACATGATGAAATGTTTATTCAGTTATAGAAAATTCTGCTGTTTCATAGTATATCTCAATACCCACGCGGTCAAAATGTATATGCCGACATCACCAATAACTCGCGATCATCAACCACTACCTTAACGGCTACTATACGCTCACTCTCACAGTCTACGACCGCATAGAAGAGCAATGTATAGCAGAGCGAACTTTTTTTTAATAACCTTTAAAATAAAAATTAAGCTTAATCGTGTACTGAATTCATGGTAAAAAGTTGTGCGTCCCTGCCATAATGCCGTATAGTGGTTTTATTTGACCAAAAATATATATATGAATCAATACGAATACCTATCACGTGAAATTTCGACTTTCTTAGAATAAACAGGATAAATAAGCTTCTGTAACGTTATTAATGACCCTTAAAATTCCCCACACCGAATTAAACTTCAGCATTAATTTACACATGAGCGCCTGCCAAAAATCGTATAGCAACAAATCTCGTTGCCTAATCAACCGTTTGCTAGCCGTCAGGCGCGTCATTACTCATTAGTCTCGTGGACCATCTGCCAATCCTACGCGTAATTTGTACTAACGAGACGAAACATAACTGATTACGGAATTGTTTTGTTGTGTTGATATTATTATCCTTTGTGAGAATTTCGTTCTGAGTTATTATTACATATGTAGCTAATAATTACCTACCTACCTATGTATTATTGTGTAGTTATGCGGATGTATTTACAAAGCATCGAGTAGTACTTAAATGTAATACTTTGTCTTTAATTGGCTTCTGCCAGGAGTGCGGGTTGTTCGAAAGAGATACCGCGACCCCTGGCACACAGGCAACTGAGGGAACACGGGTGGGTTTTAGTCAGTAAAAGTCTGACACACCCTCCTGCTCCACCCAGAGTGAGACAAGTTATTTGAAAAAAATAAAAATGTAAACATTTGTACTAAGTATATTGTAACAAGAGATACAGCGCTGAGCGCTTTACGCAAACTTTGCCGACGGTGCATATTTCAGAAAGCGCTTACAGAGCAATCCTTTACATGTTCCACGCTTGTCATAAGTAGTCCTGTCTCTTTCCCTGGAACTGTAAAGCGCAGTGCAGCTTTAGTGTCAAATTCTCATGCATAGTATCAAAATAACGCAAAACCTTTAGGGAAATAAGGAGCAGACATTTTAAAACCTGTATATCTTTGAAATAAACACTAAATTGTATTCTGAACCTACACCAGTCCATATTTCCTTGTTTCACTCACAATATAATCATAACAAGGCTTTTTGACGGCTACCAGGCCTACCAGTTTCATAAACTTCATATTTTTCTCTCACAGCGTACAAAGAACTGAGGGCTTTTAAGATTTTCACTACCCCTTAGTCTAGACAGGGTGGGAGGCACAATGAGGGTTTACGTTCAGCTGAGCTGCGTAATTTTCCCGCGTCTTATTATTTTTCCCAAATAAAATGTTTTTGTTCCGCTGTTTTGCTGTTTCTTTTTTGGATAGTTTGTTGATTGAACTTATTTTGCGTAGAAGGCGGATATATGTATAAAATAATACAGTGCAACCTCGATATAACAAATCGGAAGAGAACAAGTAAATATTCGTTATATCAAATAATTCCTTAAACTGAGGTTTATTATATTGAGGTTAGGTTGGTCTAAAATGTGTTATAAAGAGGTAAAAAACGATGTCGTAACCTGTCGCGACTGAATCACATACTATGGGATTAAGGGTCATATTGGTGGGAACGTTATTTAAAGGTTTTGGGTTGACAAAATTCGTTAATTAGAGGTATTTACACTTTTTTGATAGCTGAAAATTCGTTATAAAGAGGTTGTTCGCAAAAAAAAAATCGCAATGTAAAGGTTTATTTTACATTGACTCTTTTGGACAATTCAAGGGGATTTCGAAGAATTTGTTAAATAATCGAGGAAGTCGTTATATTGAGGTACGTTATATTAAGGTTGCACTGTACCAACATACTTTTTTGTAAACCACGAAAGTACCTACACAACGGCAATCAAGACAGTTCATGATATGTATTTCTGTATAAGAGCGTTTATTCTGAAAGTTGGCAACGTCGTGTCTGACTGTTGAACAATATAAGATTCGCGATCGTAACACGTATTTAATTACACAATTATAATCATTAAACTCATCAACACAACCAACCCTCCAAGTTCATTTAATCCCTTTTCAATACCTTAATGAAAATACAACCTGACACTTGCGAATTGCAAAAAATTCAAGAAAATTTGCGTGCTATCATAGCGCATCCTGCCAGGGGTGCGGTTTTTTCGAAAGAGATACCGCGGCCCCTGGCACACAGGCAACTGAGGGAACACGGGTAGGTTTTAGTCTGTAAAAGTCTGACACGCCCGCCTGCTCCAGCCAGAGCGAGAGAAGATATTTGATGATATCTATGTTCTGTAAAGTCTATAAAACCCTGCGAAACATCGGCGGATACTTAGCTAGTTTTACAATAACAAGTCTCTTCAGTACCAAGCACAAAATCCTAATGGATAAAATCGATCTACCTAGAAACCTATCTATTTCGAAGACATAACTAATCGTTGTGAATTTCAACACGTGTGCCGGAAAGCTAAGAGCTCTTGGGATAAAGTGCACCTTTCTAAATCATTGGTTATCGTAGAGAGGTGCCGAGATGCTTGCGTACCTTACCTAGTAATTATTTCTCTATCCTCCCGACGTACTGAATGATGTACTGTAATTAAAGGATAGGTTAGATATATGGGGGATGCGGATTGAGGGGGTTAATACTGTGATGACAGCTAATTACAAGTAAGAAATGCTGATTTAAATATGGAAAATGGTGCTGCGCCGACCCCAAAAAAAATTGGGACTACATGCTCCCACGGACAAGCGTGACGAGACTCTAGAAGATCCATTTCTATGAAAAATTCATAGATTTTCTACCAGAATCGCGTCGCATCGTCTCGTCGGGCCTGTCGGCGGGAGTATTTACGCTAAGACTTAAATCATTAGCGCGCAAAAAGTATCAGAAGGGAAGAGTGAGCTTGCACATCCCTTAAATAACATTTCCATGGCAGCATGCAACATCGTGTGTGTCAAAACGAAACAGAAACGTGACCATTTTTTGACACGTTAGGTCGAATCCAACAATTTAAATCTATGAACTAAAAAGCAGGAGATTTATTTTGTCTTAGCTATTTATTTCGCAATAAACACGTGTCAAAAAGCTTAGAGCTCTCGGTATAAACTGCACCCTTCTAAATCATTGGCTTGCAAGGGCGAGGTGGTTACACCACCTACTACTACAGGCATACCTAGTAATTATTGCACTTCGCTCTGGCGTACAGACTGATGCACTATAATGAAAGGATAGAGCGTAGCCACATGATATGAGGATTATAGTAGATACTGGTAAATTGTTACTTAGATAGAATGTTGACGTTGACTATGAAATAAAGGTCTCCTCAAACATTGCCGCAATAAAAAGTCGTAAAAAATATTTACGAACTTCGGTGATTTTAGCCAAGAGTAATGGGTACTGCTTACCCTTTTGCCATAAAGCTTTGTTGGGAAAATGCTACTGTAAGTAAATAAAATGTTATTGTGCTTTACGAAGCCATAACCAATAATAAATTTGTATGAAGGTATATCAGTATCCGAAATCACTAAAAGAAAATTATTATGGAAATCCGATTCATTACTTTTGATTGCACCCGCTATCTATCTGTACCAAAGCTATTATATAGAAACTTTATCATTTCCATAACTATCGGAAGAACATGAATACACGTGACGTCATACACTGTCAACTGGGACGCGACTCCTTCCGTTTCCTGTGCTCGATGTAAACGTCATTTCCATATTCAGGAGACATTTCTAACTGAAACGATGTCTACGGCGAATTTTGGGTTGGGTATATAAAATCATTCTCTCATTTCAAATAGTGTATTTGAAACAGGAGGAAAAATACCTTTGTTATTTGATACTTAGGTACATATTATTTATGTAATGAATTTCAGTAGACACTAGTAAACAATTAGGACTGACGATGCATCTTGGGGTTTCTTCATTGCCAACTTTTTGAGATCTAGAATATCATGTAAACCAAGACACGAATTTCGCCATGCGATCTTCCTGTTTTGCTACAACGCGTAATATGCGTTTTTATACATGACAAAACACGAATTTCACGATGTTGATGTTATAAATTGAAGAAACCACAACGGCTGGGCCGGGCCGTGTTTTGTCGTTTTTTTTTATTCTAACACTAGCTTTTCCAGCGGCTTCGCTCGCGTAAAGGTCGCAATGTATCCCACGGAACCGTACTACCAGGATAAAAGTAACCTATATGTTAATCCAGGTTATAAACTATCTGTGTGCCAAATTTCATCCAAATCCGTTCATCCGTTTTAGCGTGATTGAGTACCAAACTTTCACATTTATAAAAATTTTAGGATATCTACAAAATAATTACCTTAGATAAGTTAAGCCTGTATGTAGCATAATATCCCTCCCAGTCCCATCCTTACGAATAATACTAATCAAACTAAAACCCCTTTTGTTCAAACACATAACGAGAAAAGCTACCAGCTGAAAATGTCTATAGGAAACAGTCGACACTTATACGCGTCAGTTTGCGCTGATATTCCGGCGTAACAAAGGCGCCGAGATGAAAGGACAACGCTATACCGTGGTACTACTCGCAAAGCTTTGTTATCTGTCGCATTCAACCAGCCAGCTAGATCTATATTATCTTGTAATGATGGAGGTGACTTCGCTTTTAGTTTTGATGTTTGACAACCGGACGGGACGTTTCCGGGCGTAACTGTCAGACTCGGGAAACTTTTCGGGACTGAGGTCTGTGGTATTGGGACTGACAGTTTGGCGTCGACTTGGTTTTGTGATTGTTTCAGCTGTTACTAGTACCTACTGTTTAGTAACTTTATAAACTGATCAGGTAGGTGGTTAAGCATTAAAATTAAATAAAGCTACTATAAAGGTATGCGTAGTTCGCATGTGGCGATGTAGATGGCGCTACACTACTAGTGTTTGATATTAAGGGGAATCTAGTCGCAGGCTCGAACTCACTGGTAGGCCTGGCTAAAAAGTACGCTCTCTCACGAGGCTTCGTGTCCGACAGAGGTATTACCCGTTATGAGCAGTTAGATGCTAGTCTACACGCACAACATTATTGAGTGAGATGCAGGATCAGTAATAGTAAAATAGGCGCGTAATTTTTTTACGAAAGTCCTTCGGAAGATGGGGTTTTATGCATTGATATATATGTTACACTAGATAAGTAATTACCGTGCCAAGACGTTGCTACTGGACATATGGCCACAGCCATATGCGTAGCTAACGTCAGTTCAGTGCACTGTTTGGCGCCAACCGAATCGAACCGAGAGACTCTACACGCGCCAAAAAATATCGCCAAAATGGGTAAATGCGTAGTGAAAGAGTGCGATTCAAGATCACAAAAACATAATAAATTAACCGGAATTACTTTCCACACGAAAGTTTATTGTTTCTGTGTTTATATCAACGAAAAACGCATTTAAAATAAATAAAATGTAGAATTTTGTAAATTAGGCGCAGTGTTACCATTAAAAACTTAATTCCAGTTTCCCACATTTGGGGGAGTTTTTCTTTTATAAAAGTATATTTTTTAAGTTTTTAATTTATGGAATAAGTTATTTTTTTAATAATAACAACGTTGCAGGGTGCCTAAAGATGCAGCACGCCGTGATAAATGGGTGGACAATATAATTTTTACGAATATAACAAAACAAATCGTTGGATATATTTCCGGCTATGTTGTTGACAGAGTTGATCAAGATCTTTCTTTTTTTTTAGGGTGGGAAATCATCAAATAACTTCTCCCGCTCTTGGTGTCAGACTTTTACTGACTAAAACCCATCCGTGTTCCCTCAGTTGCCTGTGTGCCAGGGGCGACGGTATCTCTTTCGAACAACCCGCACCCCTGGCAGGCATCGGCTCTTGCCGACCCCACCAGTTCGGCGCACCAGGACACATGGTACGCCGTGACCACTCCAGGAACCAAGTAACTCCAGGCACTCCAGGTCCCAGACGACCCCATGTCTGGCACCCTTGGTGCCCCTGCGACGGGTCAGCGCAGTGGCCCGGCCGCCTACCACTTTTCGGCCGCAGGGGATAGGGAGAGCGGCCAACGCTATACCGACACTCCTCTTCCCCTGCGGCCCCACCGCGTCCACCATCAAACGGTGGCGGCCACGTCCAGGCCACGGAAGGGAAGAGCGCTACTCAGAAGTACCGGCACTTCTCCTCAGCCGCGATGCCTTCCATTCGACATCGCGGCCCGCCTCAGTTGCGGCGTACTTGGCCGCTACATCGTCGGCTTGGAAGTAAAAGCACTGACGAGCGGCCCCACCTTGGGGTTCCTCTTCGCTTCACCGTGGGAGCGGACTACTGAGCCCCCCTGCAACGACAATGCGGGAACCCACTGGGGGGGTGGTCAAGACCTTAAATGTGAAATATCCATCAAAGCTTTATTAGCTACAGAACTCAAGTGGTTTCACAAACTAATAAATATAAAAGATAATGGAGGATTATGTTACCCATCGGAATATGTATTTGAAATATGTACGAGTTGCGAAAGCATTGTAAGACATGCCATAACACTTTCCGACACCAAGTCTTTGTCTCCTAAATTTGGCCTCTTGATATTAGCTACAAAAACTTTATAAAAATTCAAAGGAAACAAAATATTAAAAGAATTTGCGATACACCCGGGAGATCATTTATCATCAATACAAGTTGATCATTCCCTTTTTATTAATAAATGCCATCATTTATAAATACTTAAAAATAAGATTATATCATGAAAGCAAATTATTCACTCAAACTTACAAAACGGAGTCTAAAAGGCAATTGTATACAAAATTAATGTTACATAGCGGAGTATGATTTCCTTACTAATAAATAAACTATATTCAAAAAGCAAATGTCTTCATTATTTTAATTAGTTAGAAACTTCTAATACACATCCAATAAGAAATACATAATAAATCAATAAATTTCAAAAATAATTTAAGTTAACGTTTAACGTTTTTTTTAACGTTTTTTTTATGGTTAAAAAAGATGGGTATAATTTCGCAAGGGTAGGCAACCCCATTCCGCCATTGCATGTTTATATTGCGGTCTTTGTCTAATCTAAGCGATGGTATTATTCTTGTGACTTGTGTAAGTGAGACAGATATATGTTTACTTTTAAATGTTTAGTGGTTTCAAAGCTACGTCGCGTCGTCGCGTTTAAATAGTGGTTACACTTTTTTGACGCATTTTAATGAGGTTTGCTTCTCTAGTTATTTAACTCAATGGTTTTATGAAAAAACCTCTGCATAAATCAATGACCAATAAAGTTTATTGAACTTTTCGATATTTGAGCTTTTTCGGTACTGACTTGGTTTTGGAAATTTTACACTTCTTTTATTGCTTAAACACGCCCAAAGTTAGGTCAAATTAGCAAGAAAAACTAATCTTTGTTGGCTCATAACTTATTAATGGCTTTTTATTTTAGTATTCTGTTTCCGTACATACAATATTAATAATGAGACATAACTATACCATGTTTAATTTTTGATGTACATTGTCGAACCGTGGAGTAATACACTCCCGAAGTTTGTATGGAAAAAATGTCGACGAGATCCACCTTAACACAGTAAAAGCTAAGTTAATGCTTAGCCGTGTAAATATTAGATCAATCAAGATTAGCAACCACACAACACCACTCTACCAACAACAACACAACAACTGTCTGCTAACAACTGTTTGTTTAATCAAAAACAAACTCAGGTGAAACGCATTGAATTATTGAAAGGTTTCGGCCCCTATCGTCACGTCAACCTATTTCCATAATATGCACTCTATTTACAGGTAGTGGTATTTCGTGGGGCTATTTCAGTGGTAGTTAATCACGTATCACATGGGGGAACGAACAACATATCGGATGTTTCCGACCCATAAAACACCGTTAAATTATCTTACCTTAATTTGATGTATTAGTAAATTGTGCTGTGGTGGTGGGGAATAACATTTATAAATTACAAGAAAATAAATAAAACAAACTGAGTGCTTCGTTGTTCTTGGCTTGTTTGGCTGAGCTTGACATCCTGGTATCGATTTCCAGGTCGGGCAGTTTTATTGAGTTTTTCCATTAGGATTTTTTCAGTAGCAGCCTGATGTCTGGATTTGTGTCGGGTGATGGCAATAGGCTCGCCCTTATTATATCTGGGTCTTTTAAATATAACTGGCGAAATGTGGGTGTACTATAATTACTCCCACTCCCATAAAGGCGTGATGTTATGGGTGTGTTGTGTGAATAAAACAAAAATAAATACATGGAAAAACCTGTTCCCTTTTACCTGTTTACTGTATATAAATACACAAACAGTAATTGAATCACCAATCTAGAAATGATTTTATTTTAAATTTCAACATTACCTCCATCTGTATAATAAATTAGTTACGTAAGAGTCTATAATTTTAATCAGAACAATTCTTTACATGCCGCAAATGATTTGATTTAGCGCATAGGAATTACTTAAAACATATACCATTACGAATGTAATCGTTGAAAGGTTTTTTTTGACGGTGGGAAAACATCAAATAACTTCTCCCGCTGTGGGTGGAGCAGGAGGGCGTGTCAGACTTTTACTGACTAAAACCCATCCGTGTTCCTTCAGTTGCCTGTGTGCCAGGGGCCACGGTATCTCTTTCGAACAACCCGCACCTCTGGCAGGCATCGGGCCCTGCATACCCCACCACTTGGTGCTGACATCTCATTGAGGCGCGCGTAGAACACAACGCGCCGTCGACCCGGGCTTGGTCCTTACAGGACAGAGAGCTACCCATTACTCGCCGTCCGCAAGCCCGCGCCTACGGTGGCCGGGAATCAGCCTGGGATTCCTGACGCCCGGGGCGTCTCCTGCGGCGACTAGGGCCGTGAGGGCGCATATACTGCCTCTCCCTCACGTGTGCCGCCTCCCTCTTCGCGAGCATAACTGCTTTGCAGTAGGAGGTAACGGCTACCCATGCACTCTCGCTCCGTACCATGACCTGGGGGCCGATTCTACTAATTTGCAACGTTACACGTTAAACTGTGTTTCCACAACAGTTCGATTTCGATCGCCGTTCGATAGTTACATAAAAAGTCATTCTACTATTTTATAAGCAAAATGGAAACTAAACTTAAAACGAATTGCAACTGAACTGAAGCGGGAACACAGCGGGTAACCCGCGTTACCAACATGCCAAAATAATATGTTTTATTAATACCAAAAAGAAAAAAGTTGAATCTAAAAATGTTACTAAACACGAATATGTGGCACTAAAAGTATTTTCTATAATTAAAAGACATAATGATCATAATTTTATCATTAACTTTGTCCTATAGTAAACGTCACGCTCATGTTCGATTTTGTTAGTAGAATAGGTTTTAACATTGTTTCAATCGATCGTTGGCGTAACTAAAACGTAACCGCAGCTGTGTCGCAGCTGGACCGTTGTTCATTTTAGTAGAATGCGAAAACGCTTAAAAGTGGTGATTCGGTTGCGGTTCTATTGCGTTTTTTTAACAAATTTGTTAGTAGAATCGGCCCCCAGGTCGGGCAGTTTTATTGAGTTTTTCCATTAGGAATTTTTGCAGTAGCAGCCTGATGTCTGGATTTGTGTCGGGTGATGGCAATAGGCTCGCCCTTATTATATCTGGGTCTAATATAACTGGCGAAATGTGGGTGTACTATAAGTACTCCCACTCCCGTAAAGGCGTGATGTTATGGGTGTGTTGTGTGAATAAAACAATAATAAATACATGGAAAAACCTGTTCACTTTTACCTGTTTACTGTATATAAATATACAAACAAAAATAAATAATAGTTTAAAAAACTAAAAAACACGCTTTAAAAACCAAACTAAAAAAGGAGAAAATAATTTAATTCAATTAAAAAGCGTGGGGTGCTTTTTGAGGTATTTTTTTATAATCAATTAATGTCAAGCACCCCACGCTTTTTAATTGAATTAAATTATTTTCTCCTTTTTTAGTTTGGTTTTTAAAGCGTGTTTTTTAGTTTTTTAAACTATTATTTATTTTCTATTTTTTAGTTCTGCTAACTACAAAACGTGTTTTTTTTTCTCAATTTTTTTTAAATTATTAAATTGTCATCGGTCCTCGACAAGTTTACAAAGTTTCAATGAAATCTGACCGTTTAAAGTGGGTCAAAATCGCGCTCAAAGATTCAGTTACATACATACATACATACAACCCGAGCTAATAAAAGCGTGTTAAAATAAAATAATTATTTATAAATATTATAAATACGGGGAATCAGAGTTCGATTTCGGAGAGGGAGCCTGAGAAACGGCTACCAGAACCAAGGAAGGCCGCAGGCGCGCAAATTACCCACGGAGAGTTACATACTGACATACTGACATACAAGTGAAGCTAATATAAAGCGTGTAACAATAATTGAACCACCAACCTAGAAATGATTTTAGTTTAAATTTCAACATTACCTCCATCTGTATAATAAATTAGTTACGTAAGAGTCTATAATTTTAATCAGAACAATTCTTTACATGCCGCAAATGATTTGATTTAGCGCATAGAAATTATTTACTTAAAACATATACCATTACGAATGTAATCGTTGAAAGGTTTTTTTTGATGGTGGGAAATCATCAAATAACTTCTCCCGCTCTGGGTGGAGCAGGAGGGCGTGTCAGAATTTTACTGACTAAAACCTATCCGTGTTCCTTCAGTTGCCTGTGTGCCAGGGGCCACGGTATCTCTTTCGAACAACCCGCAGCCCTGGCAGGCATCGGCCCCTGTGGACCCCACCACTTGGTGCTGACATTGAGGCGCGCGTAGAACACAACGCGCCGTCGACCCGGGCTTGGTCCTTACCGGACAGCGAGCTACCCATTACTCGCCGTCCGCAAGCCCACGCCTACGGTGGCCGGGAATCGGCCTGGGATTCCTGAGGCCCAGGGCGTCTCCTGCGGCGACTAGGGCCGTGACGGCGCATATACTGCCTCTCCTCACGTGCGCCGCCTCCCTCTTCGCGAGCATAACTGCTTCGCAGTAGGAGGTGACGGCTACCCATGCCCTCTTGCTCCGTACCATGGCCTGGACTAGGGCCGGACGCGAGAGATCACCGCCGCCGATCGCCTCCACGATTAATAAAGCGCTCTTCCTCTATCTAGTTATTAAAAAAATTGCTGTGCTCGACAGGGTCCATAATTGTTTCTATTTTTTTTTTCATTTACCAACTGTATGTGTATATTATGGATTGCAATAAACAATTTGATTTGATTTGAGGACACGACGGTGCTCCGCCCAGGCCGGGCAGGCCTCCACCATATGCTCCACCGATCGTTGAAGGGTTAGGCAGGCAGAGCTGTACCTAATACTACTTACAGGGTAAATTTTTAACCAGTGCGCAAACTGTAACCATGAATACAGTATATCATTCTAGACCTCCTAGCGTAGGAAATTTTTCGTCGGTAATACAAAAAATTAAGTCGGCTGTTTCATAGAAAAGTGCAATACCTGCGGGTCCAAAATGTATGGAGCAGCTGTTTTTTTTTTTTTTTTTGTTTAACCGCAGCAGAATTCATGGTTACAGTTTGCGCACTGGTAAAAAAAATACATATCCTGTATAATATACACCCACATATGTTGTAAGTCCCGTGCAGCCTTTCGCCATCAACCGGGCACAAATTCAGATTCCGGACTGCAACTGAGAAACGAATGAAAAAACTCAATAACTCTTTGCTCGACCTGGGAATTGAACATAGGACCTCATGCTTATCAGTAGCACTTGCGACCACTGGACCAACAAAGCAGTTTGAAATATTACTTGTTTTTTATAACACCCAACATATCCAGTTGGCTATCACACGACTTTGATAACGATATTTTTATCACGTCTTTGAACAGTTTTTTTTTTTAAATTAAATCATCAACGCTGCATATGTCTTATCATGTTTCCTAAAATCATGTCGATTAACAATAAGGTTTATTTATCACATAATGGCATGATATCATTGTGTTACAGTTTAGCGATAAACCTTCGATAAATTAGATGTTTTATTGCTCAACGTATAGCCGTTGTGGTTGCGTGAGAGTTGCAATTGTTCGTGAATTATTGTGTCGCTTTGTGTTGGCTGTCAAATTGGTGTTCTGAATCATAGACATACTGGGACTGTTAATTTGAGCCTCGATGTGTCCATTCACTTAAAATTATATACTTTTTCACATAGTCTTGGTATAGTGACACTTACCTAGATGCATAATATGCAGACGACAGCTGGCAAATGGTTTTGTAGGTCGACTAGTTGCTCTGTTTCCAATACTCTTTGTTACTGCATATTGCTAGCGAGCTAACAAACGATATACTTATAACAATCAATATTTGTGTGATGTTTTTCATTCACGGAAGTAAATTTAATTAATGGAAGATAGATGAATTCTTACGAATACTTTATATGCGAGTTATTACCGTTCGAAATTGTTACAGCAACTGGTAGCAATCGCTGTGATACATTGATAACCCAGTTTCTATATCTTTCGATTCGGAAACTACATTGCAATTAAAAACAGATAAACTTTATCTGTGAGTTTACTTTGTATTTACTATTATTCAGTTTAATTGTTTTAATGTTGGTTTGCGTTCGTGTTAATGAATTTAAAAATATTTGAGTGAATATATTATCTGGACTTTTTTTGTGAAAAAGTGAAGTGAATTATGTCGATTTTATATGTGTTCATAGTTGTCGCATTACCTACTCTCATTAAAAGTCCTATTGAATTTTCCAAAAGCGTTTGACCCAAAAAACTAGAAAGCCCTTAGCTGAAATACTTGCCCTAATTGACAGCAGTGATTCCCAATTACGTTTAATACGCCAAAATGGTTATTTTATTAAATTACGTCACCTAAATTGATTGATATATCACACTATATTTACACTTACGCAACGCATTAAATTCTGTCGCTAAAGACACTGGCCTACCAACATGAACATCTGAATTGAAATTAATGACACTGCACACGACAAATACGGCTTACAAACCGTGCATAATATCTCTATAGAACAATTTATCATCATAATGTTAGTGGCGACCCGTTTTTCTTGGCCTGCAGTGTAAGTCTGCGTCCGCACGGACGAAAGAATATCGCGACTGGATTTATTCGCGCATCATTGGATTTTCAACCCTCGGTTTTGAACCGAGCATTGAGAATCCAACAGGGTGCATCTCAGCGCGTCTAAAAACGCACTGTTCGATTTTCAACTCTCGGCGCTCAACAGTGTGTTGAAGATCCAGTGCCCGTAATAATCCCGTCCTTTAAACGTCGACTAACAGAAAATGTTCTTTCACAGTAACGTAAGTCTGGGTCAACATAAACTGGTGTAAGTAACTTTACTTCAACAGTTACAGTATATTATTAACCAATTATCGCTGGTCCGTCGCTTATAGGAGATTTTGGTTTAGTGGTCGAAAGGTACAGGCCAAGATACGTTGGTTTTTTACGCTCTGTATTTAATTTACGAGTGGTAGCGATGACACCCACAAACGGCGATTCGATTCAATTACCTACGTGCTGTATTCAATGAACGTGTCACACGATTTTCAACTCTGGTAGTATGGTAGTTTTTGTTGCAATTTTGATAGGATTCGTCGCTTCCATCGTTGATAGAATCCGTATTGATCAACATTGAGTGTTTTCGGTCTCTTTTTTTATTCGCATGGAGTCCCTTTGAGCAAAAATTCTCTTCAAAAACAAAGTGGAGAAACCACATATTGGTTTTCAATCTCGCTAGGTTTTATTATAAAATATGTTCGCAATAAAACTGGAGCGTTAAAATGCAGGGAATGGCATAAATTCGCGACCGATAGTCGAGTCGAAATGCCACCGTTCGGCTTCAGTTTCGCATATTTTGCGAAACTGCGGAAAAGCCGACGGTCGGAGGCTGTATTTCAGTCACGAGAGGGCTCTTCGCCATAGTGCACACATAGGTACCTACATAATTCGGTTTCACAAGCTTTGTGTGAGTTTTAGGTGAAGCTTGCTTCATGGTACGATTTAATTGGTTTAGGCAATTAGTCTGTTAGGGACTCTAAAACGAGGACTCCTTATATGAGGTAAGTGTTAGTTCTAGGTATTTGGTATTCGGTCTGTCTGGAAAGTTTTCGCCATTATTTCCGTTGCGATTTATAGTGATGCGTTTTTATAATTATGGATGTTCTAAACGAAGCGTTATACTTACTTGCGGAGTTTTTTGCCGGCCTTTCTCCATACTCCATAGAAAACAACTAACTTGAACCGTGCACCTAGCTTCTGACCCATGTAGATTTATGTGAAATAAAAATATTTTGATTTTTACCAAATCATGAAAACTTTGTGCTTTAAATAATTACTTTGCCTTCTATTCGGTTGATTAACTGTTTAAAATGTGTGATAATAAAAACCTTCCAATAAAATCCTGTCTAAATTATTTATTGAACGAGTGAGAATAAGGGCCTGACCACACCACGTTTTTTAAACGCGCCGTTGACGCGCGTTTTAGAAACGTGCGTCGACGGCGCGCTTTTATCCTGCAGAGGGTCTACAGGCTGCGTCTGGCTCGCGTGCGTACGTCTGTATCACTACAAACGCGCGTCAACGGCGCGTTTAAAAAACGTAGTGTGAACAGGCCCTGAATAGTAGTACACGCGGCTACACGTCAAGCTATACATTTCCAGTTCACGCTGATCTCGCACTATACGGAAATCCCATACAATGCGAGATCAGCTTATACTGGAAATGTTTAGCTTGATATGAAGCCTTGCGTACCTTCTTTTTAATTTGATTGATTAAATTAACTATTTAAAATGTAAGAAAATAAAGAATGCATACTCACACCGCCGTCTTCCCATGGTGGTAGGCAAAAACTACAGAACGCCACCAGCTACGATCCTAACATACTCCTTTTGCCTCGTTTACGTTCATACATAAAATCTTCGAAAAAATCCTATCTCAAATATTCATATAAGTAACAAGTTAGAATGAATAGCAGTAGAACAATGTAATGAGTCACTTGAAACAGGTTGCCTGAACTTCTAAGAACCAATTTATGTTCACTTTCCTTCATTTACCAACAGTAGGAAATAAAGAGCACTGTCCCTAATTTAATCAGCCAAACGCATAATATATCGAACCCTAACTGCGACTAAAGACGACACAACAGGCGATGTCCTAACATTTCCTATACACATCTATGTGTGCGCGGAAAATACGTCTATGCATGTCTATGCGAGCGCGTAAAACACGTCTACATCGCACCGTCCCCTTTCTATGTCTGCGTAGCTATGGGAAATTC
This sequence comes from Antitype chi, assembly GCA_947359405.1. Lineage (NCBI taxonomy): Eukaryota > Metazoa > Arthropoda > Insecta > Lepidoptera > Noctuidae > Antitype > Antitype chi. Next base: position 6,211,546 of record OX375823.1, read on the forward strand.
TCGTCTGGAAATTGATAGCTTACCTATGTACGTATCTACCCTCGTTATTTACTATAGTGGTCGAAATCCATTTAGCTAGGCTTGCTCGGCCGTTAGGTTATGATGAATTACTCAGTAGACTGGAACTGCTGAATCGGTGCTGGTGTACGGTTATAAATAAACGATTTGTGACGGGTTATGGTTATTAATGAATGATGACTTAACTAACGTAACAGACAGCTAGCACTAGCACAGCTAGCTAACTAACTTAACAGCTTCTGGGGAGTTTGTTGCGCCAATCCTTCTTCCTAGATAATGCACGTGGAAGTCGTGAAGTGCGGGCGTTTTGAGAGACTGTCTTATGTAAAGTTGACGTTCAAAAATGGGATTCTCAGCCTAGTTTGAATAAATTACTTTTGATCAAGTGGAAAATTATAAATTGTTTGGAATGTAGTGTTTATTACTGTGATTGGTCAATACTTTTAGCAGTGTCTGTCACATAGGTCGTCATCACCACTCGCCTGCCCTTATACCAACTTATTTGCATGCCACAATGGTAAAAGTAGCTTCTTGACATAACATCAGGCCTGTCCCTAAGGGTTAGGCAGAGTTGCCTACCTAACACCCCACACAGCACAGCCACATAACCTGGTGACCAAGCTCCTGCTTTTTGCCAAATAAATTCTGAAAAGAAAAGCAAGTCGCCTATATCAATAATTCAGCACAGATAACATACAATAACAATATTCGTAAATCATACCAAAACACGATAACAACAATGACCATGAAAAATAACAGCCAAAATATTCTTCTTATTTTCCCCGAAGAAGCTTCCTCTACTAACTTACGTACTTGAAACATTAGCATAGGCATTCGGCACATAATGTACCGTGACGTCATAGTGCGTTTAACCAGTGTTGTGCTAATGAGTCTCGTCTCCACCCCTTTGTTTATATGCACCATAGCGTCAGACTCAGAACTGTAGACTGTACACACGGCAGATAAAGTTTCGCTGTTTAATATCCTGTTATGTGTCCGCCTTGTTAGTAGCTGTGTTCTATGCTGTATTGAGAGGCTTTCGATAGTTTGAGTAGTATTGGCAGCTTTTTTTTTTTGACTGGGAAATCATCAAATAACTTCTCCCGCTGGAGCAGGAGGGCGTGTCAGACTTTTACCGAATAAAACCCACCCGTGTTCCCTCAGTTGCCTGTGTGCCAGAGGCCGCGGTATCTTTTTCGAACAACCCGCACCCCTGGCAGGCATCGGCCCTTGCGGCCCCATCAGTTGATGCTGACATCTCTTTGAGGTGCGCGTGGAACACAACGCGCCGTCGACCCGGGCTTGGTCCTTACTGGACAGCGAGCTACCCATTACTCGCCGTCCGCAAGCCCGCGTCTACGGTGACCGGGAATCAGCCTGGGATTGGCAGCTTGGTTTCATTTGTATCTGCTCGTTGGTCGAGTGGTAGCAAGCGCCACTGCTGAGCATGTATGTGGTCCTGGGTTTTGGGTTTGTCCATTTCCGAATTCCTATTCGTCAGTAGCAGCTCTGAGTCAGGATTTGTGCCCGGATAATGGCAAGAAGCTCGCCCCCTATTACATGGGATTTTAACATAACTGGGCGAAATGTGGGTCTATTATAGGTACAGCTCTGCCTTACCCATCGGGAATATCCGGCGTGATGTTATGTGTTACGTGCTGTTATTTGTAAGGTTTCAAATATTTAAGGGGAGTTTAAGGTATCTTTGTCAAAGCTAGTTATTAAACGTGATTAGATCTCAATGCATTTTGCATAATTAGACGGGATTGCTTTCCGTTCGCACGATCGATGTCTTTGGGTTTATACACTTCCCTTCTTGGTATACCTTCATAAATCCCACTGTAAAAGCTCCCGCAGACGGGCACGACTCGACAGCGCGACGCGACTTAAATAGAACAATTTCTATGAAAACTTCATGGAAATTGATCTAGAGTCCCGACCCTCCGTTACGCGGAAGCCTTAATTGAGACAAGCTTTCTCACAAGTTACCGACACCACCTCCTTTGCTAGCATCCTTATTACTCGCTCAAATTACTTTCTGCATAAAACACCATTAGAGCACAGGTGTTGAAATTAATTTGTGTACTCCACAAAGTGCATTGCATCGCACTTCCTTTAGTGAAGCACTAAAAATTACAATTAATTAAGTGGTGTCGTGGTGTAATGGCAAACTGTGTAAAGGTAATGCCTTATACTCACTTCACACGGTCAAGCTTCCGTATATCCAGAGCCGGCAGCGAATAAAAGAAGGAAAATATGTTTATTTGGTCACAGAAAGACATACATATCAAAAAGGTTGCTCGAATACCTACTGACTTAGTAAAACAAAACAAATATGCAATTGAAAGCTCGGAAATAAGTTGTCGGCAGCGTAGTGTCTGTGACAAGTAGGCTTCCACTCAGCATGATGCTGTGCAATAGGGGAACCACAGCAGAGAAGCAATCAATAATGTCAATTCCCAATAATCTTAGTCCTGTAATAATTTAATTAATTAATATTTGCGCGCCACACTTGACAGAATATGATGATACCATTTACTAATCTTAAGACCATTTAATGTACCATATTCTTACAAAAAAAATATTACGATTATGATGATTATAATCACCCAAAAATATATGCTGAGGTAAGCCGGACCCAAATTATGAAACACGCTTTCGATGACAATTCGAGGGATTTGAAGAATAGTTCTAAACCATTGCTTCATTGGTTTCACAAAATCGTCTGCATAACAACGTAAATAACGTAATGATCGAAGCTGAACTGTCAAAATGAAAAACATTGCAATCAAATCATTTTGTGTATTACTCAATTACCCGGCCGCGCGAAACCTGACAGCTGTTTGATAGCTGTCATCATAAGTATCCGTTCCCTGTCGGCCCGTTACTGGCAAGCCTGAAACTGTGAAAACAGCCTTAGGTTCAAGCTAGCATACCTATAACTGTCTACACGAACACCAACACGTTGCATTGACTTTGAACTTTACTACGAGTACCTAACTCGAACCAATATTTATTGTATAAAACTCGGACGCTCGGTCGACGACTGGTACTTGTGATTTTTTTATGAATGCTGAAAATGAATGGTTGGATTTTTTTGCGATAGCTTTGTTGAATTTTATAGTGCAGTCACTATTGTATAAATAATGAATTCGTGGCTTTAGGCTAGCAGACAGTACCGATGATTATATATTTTCAGATCTAGGTGTCGTTAATATTTGCTGATAAAAAAGCACATTTCCATACTTGTAGACTCTTACATTGAAAAAAGAATGCAAAATACTGTGTTTAATTTAAATACATGGTGGTATAATTTCGTAACGAGTTCCTCATTCGAGTAACAATAGTAAAAAGCTTAGGCCTCGAAGGCCGAAGGCAGAAAGCTCCCGCCCGCCCACCAGTCGCTCGACACACCGCGTAGGGCGCGCTCGCGTACCCTTCCCACGTGAATATACGTACAACGTGAATATACGCTCGTGTACATAAGCCTTTGTTTTCAAACAACCGGTTTGTATTACCTTTAATTAATGTGTTAGTGTGCATGTTTCAGCACTGATTGGTTTTTCATGTGAGTTAATCGAATTCTGAGTTTTATTTGAAGTTAATGAAAGCTCTGGGAAATACCGTGTAGGTCATTATTTTAGAATTAGGAAAGCGCAGGAACTGGTTTTTTTCGGTGATTATTAGTTTGTTTTTTATTATTTTTCAGTTCATTCCAGGTAGTTTGTTAAATTCGTATGTTTTATTATTGGAGCTTTCAACGGTCATTCCAATAAAAAAGCGAGGTAGATTTTTGTGCAGCTCGGTTTTCATAAATATTGAAAATGCTTTTTTATTTTATACAAATTTATATTCGATTATCGATGGAACTTTTGCTCGCTTTGATCGTTGTTAAACAAAAATGCTGTAATGGCTTTATAGCGTGAGTTTACTGAAGAGTTTTTGCTTCTGTTTAAATATTTAGACTCGTCATTTAGACTGCAGTTTTAAGGTTTTTATCGACAAGAGACTCTTTAATCATAGATCCAATGAAGGAAACGATTTTCGTTAGTAAGAAATACGTTTAATTTTGGCATTCAGATGGAGCCAATTCTCAGAAAAATCCGTTTTGGATCTTTAAGTTTATTGAATACGTTTCTATGTATTAGTCAGACTCGGAAAATTTAATAATGTACGTAATCTATGTGAATAAGGCGCAAAAATACGCGATTATACGTTTTTGCGGGTTTTAGTGGCGCTACAGTCTCGTGATAATAAACTATTAAAGTGGCGCAAAAAAAACTTTCGGCGATGAAATCCAATAGATACGGATTGTCCGCTTTTATATTTACGGTCGCATGTAGATACAATATTTGATTTAAAAAAAAGTAATTTTCTTTATTTATTTTTGTTTTCGTTTTGGCTGTTGCTTAGCCCTTAGTCATTCTTTAAAGAAACCTCGTTCCTTACAGTCGTGTGTTAGAATCTTGAAGAAATATTATTATTTTGATAAAGGTTTTTCCAACTTAGTGAATAATTTTGTGCCAGAGAATATTATCACTAGATAAAGTGAAGTATTTTTTCATCAAGATTTTATTTATAAATCTTTACGTTTTCGCACGTAACATTACAACAACTATTTTAATTATAACTTTCCTCATAGTTGAAATACAAAAATAACTAACAGTTGCAAGGAGGATAACATCCGCCCGTGTCACGTCGACACATTGTAATAAATACTTGTTATCTGAACGCTTCTGAACGTCCAACAAAACGACACTATTTTGTCCTGCTGTCAGTCTGTCAGTATACATTCATGCTGACGAACAATCGTCCTTTAATATAAAAACTACAAAAACATAGAACTAAAGTGCTATAAAATCATTCTCTAGTAGTAATGTGATAAATTAGCGTTTATATGTCATTTATTATTTTTGTTCGTGTGAAGTTAGTTTGTAAACCGGCAAAATGTTGACTACGGCGCGGTCCAGCTCGTTCGAAGCCAGGCTCTTCAATTTTAAGTCTCTCAAAGAAAAGTTTGAGATGACCAGGTAATTTTTAGCTTATAGATTGTTTCTTTATTATTGCGCTAATTAATTGGCATCTGGTGAATTAATGATAATGCCGGGCTAGTCGAAGAAAGTATTTGTATAATCTATTACTAAAAGACTAGAGTTTCTAATAAATAAGTGGATTGTTTTAGAAAAATGTTTCTTTGTGTTCTCTATTTTAAAATCGTTTAGTTTCTATAGTCAATACAAACAACAGGATAATAATACTATAGCATTGTTATGAATATGTGGGGCGTGTGGCTAACTAATAACAGCCATACGGGTCGATCGATCACGTAAATAAACGCTTACCGCGATCGGTCTATGGACGGGTAAATCTTTACATACTCAGACCGTGCCTCAGAAAGCACGTTAAGCCGCTGGTCCCGGCTATCATTCATAGATCTGGCCAGTCTTACCAAGGGATACGTGTTACCCAGTAAAGTAACTGGGTTGTGGAGGTCAGATAGACTAGTTCAGGTCAGGTCAGGTCAGTTAGACTGGTAGCCGTACCCAACATAGTTCAAAAAAGCTGGGCAGATGATGTGAAACTTACATGACATTAAATTTCTGAGCTTTATTTACACTGCCGTCCTAAGGTTCTTCCCAGACTAATGCCCAATATTATATTCTTGATCATCATCTTGACCTGGCGAAAGTAGCAGGAGACTGCTGGATGCGAGTTGCACAGGACTTATCGGTGTCGCCACGCTTGAGGAGGCTTATGTCCAGCAGTGGGCGTCTTTCGACTGTTTATTATAGTAGTGTTTTAAGGATTTGTTTATAAATGTTTTGGTTTATTTGCAGGGTGGGCGGCGGTGTGCAGCGCAGCGCCACACATGCCGAAATGCCGCACAAAGGTGGAGGCACCATTGCTGAAAGGTAATTTTCCTTCATCAAAGTCAAAGTCAAAGTCAACCCTGACTAATACTATATATTACTAACCCTGACTAAAGGCATACCTATTGGTCGTCTTGCTAACCATGGTTTTGTTATTGTTAATTGTGTTAAGTTTTTATTAATTTTAGTCCAGAGGTCCTAGTTTAACTTTTGTTGCTTTATGTCATACATAGCTATATTTGCATAATGCAGAATTGCATATGTAAGCGGGCATGCCCTTTATGTCTGGAGGCTTTTATTTAGATTGGAAGTTCTGTTTACGTTTTATTTTAATTTTCTATTATTTTTAGTTTTCAATTTTTTATGGTATATTGGCGTGTGCTAGCTGACATATATTATGGCAAATTTTATGTTTTTTTTTTGTGTTTCGTAATTTTTATTATCTATTATTGTATAGAACCAAGTTCTTCTAACTTAACAGACAGCTGTGCTGCTGGGGAGTTAGTTCCGCTACTTCTTCTTCCCAGCTAAAGCACTAGGAAGTGGTGAAGGGCGGGCGTTTTGGGTGGACTGTCTTATGTAATTTTATTTTGACGTTCAAAAAGAGCTGACTCTCAGCCTAGTTTGAATAAATTACTTTTGATTTTGATTTTGAACATACCATAACATCACGCCTGTATTTTCCGAAGGGTTAGGCAGGGTTGTATCTATAGTAGATATATCCACATTTCACAAGTTATGTTTAAAGCCTATGTAAAAGGGGGCGAGCCGATTCCCATCAACTTATACTTGACTCAAATAATGTACCTACTTTCGCTCGCTCACTACACCCCGTCATCCCCTTCGCACCTGTCCGCGTCGGGGCGTCTAAAGTCCCAGATACTTGAACATTGTAAAAGCTCACTCTACCGTTATCTTAAAAAAGACCATTTATTAAGGCCCATAGTATCCTCATCTCCCGTCTGAATGCTAAAGCACGACTGCCGCCCGCGCCCGCGCAGGGTACCTCTGAGCCTTTATCTCAAAATGGGGATATTCCTTGGCAAATGTTGATTAATTTACAATTGTGCTCTAGCGGTTCTGTGGTACCTCTAACTATCTATTTTTCAGTGTATTTTTTTTTCCAAAAACGAAGCCGTTTAGTAGGAGTATGGAATAAAAGCCAAAATATTGCGTGTTGGAAAATATTTTTTTACAGCAAAAGTATTAACCATACAAAAAAAGTACCCTCGGCAAAATGATCTATATGAATCTATAGCAAAATCATATATTTTTCAAATCTTCAAGACAAGCCGTTAATGAGCAGTAGGGTTCATAAAGTGACCGTGTTACGCTACCAAACGGGACTTAAGCCCTTAAAATAGCTAATATAGGTTTTCGCAAATTTATAGACAAACCGTGCTCCTAAGAATGATAGACGTGAGAAGTTATTATTAATTCAATGAAGTCCAACCACGGACTTTTGTGATGTATATCACATACTTGTTGTTGTGTTGTTGTTCTTGCGAATTAATCAGAGATTCAGAGAAATCCGAACGACGAAGTTCCGTCAAGTTCCGTGTTACTTGCTTCCTTGACTGTCAAAGTTCCTGCTCATAAAGTCATATGTACATTGTTCTAGCAACTTTGGACCATTTACATCTCAATTGGATCAATAAAACAATTTGTAGATAGCTTAGATAAATATTCTTATGATACTTTCAAAGATGATTATTGTCTAGTCTTAGCAATAGAATAGATTTATTAAAATGATCATGATCCAAGAAACAATAAGACTAATAAACAGTATGCGTCCACACCAGCACCCTAATTGCGTAGCACACGACCAATCATAATCTGTTTTATTTTGACAGTTAACAATATTCATTGCGTTATTTACGTTGTTGAGCAGACACATTTTTCGAACATATGAAGCAGTGGATTAGCAATCTATTTCAAAATGATTCAGATTATGATTGATCGTGCGTTACGCAATTAGGGTGTAGGTCAAGAAAGACAAGAGTGGAAACGAAGGCTTTGATCTGTTATGGGACAACATTGGCTAAAAATAAATAGTTCTATACACAAGCGATACCTACTTACATACAGCAGGATAACATGTATTAACAACTGTACCATAATTAAATTAATCTGAACAAGTTTACATCCGCTCGCTCGTTGTGCTAATCAATTAAGATTTCTATTTTATTAGAATACTCATAAAGCAGGAAATAAGTGATAAGGGATCAGTATAATTAGTTCTTCCGTGTTCAAAAATTAGTAAAGAAACTGATTGAAATGTAACTGTAACGTGACCCCGTTTATGGCTTACCTATGACAACAATTAGTTACTTATACGTATTAGTTATCAAAATAATTTATATCAAAAGATTGTATTATCATCCGATACGTATTGTTATTGTTCTACCACTGCATATCCTCTATCAGTTGTATGCCTATATGTTGTTGTTATTATTGTATGTTTATGCCAAATTGTGATGAACGAATCTAAGTTGTCATGCCGGCGATTCCTGTTAATTTACGAATGAACTAACGTAAATACAAACATCGATCTACATGTGGAGGCATCATTACGTAGAGTTCTATTGAATTATTAATATTTCAGTAGTAATTTATCATTATAGACACCCATGCGTCTAATGATTATTGGTTTGATCGGGCCTAAAGTACGACAAGGCACAACAAAACTATGTGTTCATGTTGGCGAGGTCTATCGAATATTCAGTTATTTCCTCAAAGCGTATTTGGTATTCGAGATTTTGCGAAGGGAATTATGAAGGAAACCTGTATTTACTGAGATATCATCATCATAATTATGTCTGTCTAATCATCTTCATTCTCCTGCCCTTTTATTTGGGATCGGCGCAACATTTATTTTGTCCCATACTTCTCTATGTCTATATGCTTTAGAACTGGTAGGTACTAAATAGTCACCACATTTTTGTTATCACCGAATTCTTTTAGTCTCTAGGGGTAATTTTTTATGTAAGTATCATCTATTATAAAGGTCTTTTAGTGACGACATTAGGAAAAATAAGCAATTATTTATAAACGCTGCTTAAAGTTAAGTAAAGGTTAGCGACTGATTAACCATAAATTTTTGACGTTTTAACATCTCTTAACTTTAATCATCGTTTATGAATTAACACCCCCTATGTTTTACATTGTCAGTAATTCATCGTAGAACACTACGCGATGTTGATACAGCTAATGTTTAGATCTTAGCTAATGTTGACTGCTTCGTTGGTTTGGTGGCCGTAAGTGATCCGCCGGGCATGAGGTCTTGGATTGGATTTCCAGGTCAGACTAAGTGTTAGTGGGTTTTCTATCAGGATTTTTTCAGTGGTAGCCCGGAGTGTTGATGTCTGCCCGTTTGATGACAATAGGCTCGACCTCTATTGAGTGGGAGTTAAACACAACTGGCGAAATGTGCGTGTACCCTACCATAGGTACCTACACCTCTGCATAACCCTTTGCGGATTGCAGGCGTGATGTTATGTTATAATGTTTAGTTCCGAAAACAATTAACCATTGCTGGCAGTACTTGTTCAAAATTTTATAGTAACTTGTCTGGACTATCCTCAAAAGAAATTAGGCGTAGGTAAAACAAACAAACAGAGAACAATCAGATGGTCATTATTTTAACAATTTGTGTACCTACACTATTAGATAATATACTATCAAGTAATGCGTGTGCCTCTTACGGGCTAATTAAACTTAATGACTTTGAGATAAAGACCTTCCATAGGTCACCGGCCGTCGTAGGCCTTTCAAGACAATTTCAACCTACTGCTAATCGCCGTGAGTTGGAAATCAAACGCTGTGTATTTTCGACGCCCTGAGACTCACCCACGCTGTACTCTGTTGGATTCTCCACGCTCGGTTCGTCACAGAGAGTTGAATATACAGTGCTCGGCAAAGCCCGACGCGATTTTCTTACGTCCATGTGAATGTTAACTAAGAGAACGCAATGTTATCTTTGTTACAGTATGTTTACTATTGTGTAGGTAAGAGTTGGAGATAAATCTATATCTGTTCCGTGTAGTGCCGGACGTAAAGAATAGCACCATCCCATCTCTAGCCGTGGGTGTCGTAGAAGGCGACTAAGGGACTTACTAGAGAATGGACAGCAGCGTTCTCTATGCATTTTACCACCATACTGCGATCGCCAACCCGCCTGCCAAGCGGGGCGATTATGGCCAGCAGTGGACGTCTTCCGGCTGAAATCATGATGATGATATGATATGAATCTATGTATATATATTGTCTTATATATATAAATGAATCCCTATTTCCCTTGGTCACGGCATCACACGTGAACGGCTGGACCAATTTTGCTAATTCTTTTTTTGTTGTGTTTGTTATTGTCAGGAGAAGGTTCTTATGAAAGAAAGAAGAAAAGAAAGTTGCGAATTCAATATTCATAATTAAGACAGGACATCGTCTGTCGGGACAGCTAGTAAGATATAATTGATGCATCCGTGTTGAATGTTTCCATTAAGTCTATGTACGCATGGACGTAAAAATATCGCGGTGGGCTTACTTCGTGCACTGGATCTTTAAAGCACTGCTTAGCACCAAGAGTTGAAAATCGTACAGTTTTTTTTGACGGGGCTTTTTTTTTTGGGTGGGAAATCATCAAATGACTTCTCCCGCTCTGCGTGGAGCGGGAGAAGCGTGTCAGACTTTTTCTGACTAAAACCCACCCGTGTTCCTTCAGTTGCCTGTGTGCCAGGGGCCACGGAATGTCTCTCGAATAATCCGCACCCCCTGGCAGGCATCGCCCCTTGCGGACATCTCAAAAAGGCGCGCGTGGAACACAACGCGCCGTCGACCCGGGCTTGGTCCTTATCGGATAGCGAGCTACTCATTACTCGCCGTCCGCAAGTCCGCGCCTACGGTGACCGGGAATCAGCCTGGGATTCCCGACGCCCAGGGCATCTCCTGCGGCGACTAGGGCTGTGAGGGTGCATATACTGCCTCTCCCTCACGTGCGCCGCCTCCCTCTTCGCGAGCATCACTGCTTCGCAGTAGGAGGTGATGGCTACCCATGCACTCTCGCTCCGTACCATGGCCTGGACCAGAGCGACAGACCTACTCAATATCTTTATTGCTTTACCATAATGTGACTATAATAATTGAGATCATTATGGACCCTGCACGGCACAGCAAATGGTTAGGAGAGAGTAAGCCCTGTTTTAGGAGAATAAGAATAATTATTACTGCTATATTATTTAATTAATTATTAATTTTGTAATATTATTTATTATAATAATATTATTTATTAATAATCACCATGTCATTAATATACAGGGTGATTGGAAGATGGGTGCAAAGCTTTAAGGCGAAGATAGTACAGACAATTTAGAACCATTTAAGCCATGGTTGTCTTAGACGAAGTCTTACCAAATATTTTTAACCAAATTTTTAAGTTTTTTTTCGGAAATTCTCAAAATTTAATGTAAACTGCATAATTATGGCCAAATTGAATGATAAATGAATTCATTTTTAATTTATTTAATTAAAGTAATGTGTAAGCAATCAAGCAAAACATGTTTTAGGCTTCTGTGTCATTAGACATTTTTTTTACAGACATTTAAAGCTCAGAAAAAATAAAAAATTTGTACAATGTCTTTTAAACCTTATTAAAAAAAAAAAATTGGTAAGACTTCGTCTAAGACAACCATGGCTTAAATGGTTCTAAATTGTCTATACTATCTTCACCTTAAAGCTTTGCACCCATCTTCCAATCACCCTGTATATTAAACATACACCTTTATACTGGTTGTAAGAGATTAAGTTATCACTCCGATTGTGAACTAAATAAGGTCAACTCAGTAGGTAACAGTAGGTTAATTACCTTTTAGTTGTTTGTACCTAAATAAGCAGGATAATCCTGTGTGCCTGTTGTGGTCATTGTTTTGTTTCAATAGTAGGTATTTGTTGTAATGTGGACGTGATGTTAATCTTTAAGCATTAAAGGATTATTTACGTATTGTAATGGTTGCGTTTTTGGAATAGGATTATATCTATAGCCTATTTCAAAGACTTGGTTTAAAAATATGATAAGACTAGGTCTGCGTCGAATAGCTTTTGTATTTTTCTGACTGAAAGGCACCCTTCTGCCAGGGGTGCGGGTTGTTCGAAAGATATACCGCGGCACCTGGCACACAGGGAACTGAGGGAACACGGGTGGGTTTTAGTCAGTAAAAGTCTGACACGCCCTCCCGCTCTACCCAGAGCGGGAGAAGTTATTTGATGATTTCCCACCCAAAAAAAAAGGCACCCTTTAACTTCACGCTACCTATTAAACAACCGCTTAAATTATTACCCACTGGTTTCAACGTAGTATTTACCAGTAAGCCCTAAGTAAAGGAAATTATAACATAGCATAAGCAGCCTATAACGTTCTCACTGCTGGGCTGGGTACTCTCTGTGAGAAAAGACGAAAATTATAGTTGCTATTGAATCTTTTCCCTGTTATTTACCTTTAATTAATACTGATGTTTGTTTACTTACAGATTGGCGGCTCTTCAGGCAGCTGGTGCGAATGACTGGCGAGCGCGCGTCTGCCGACTGAGCCCCGAGAGAGAAGACTCCAAGGCTATCGAGCGGGCCAAGAATAGGATCAATGTCAGTAAACACCCCTCTTTTTAATAATAGAGTTGGAAAAATTAGCGAGGTATTTGATCTAAAGGTCAATTCGCATAATTAATAACGATAAAAATCTAGTCAGTCTCATCTAGGCGACAATCAAATGTCAAAAATATGTATATGGAAACTCGAGGTATTTTTGACAGAATGAAACTGATCAGACTGTAAACGTTCTTAAAATTACCAGAATTGCCCCTCGGAGCAAATAAAACGTTTGTGTGCGTAATAATAACAATACACACCTATAGTGTGGCCTATTATGACAATTGGCAACGTATCTCGTCAGATCATTGGGAGCCATAGGGAAAACAGAGTTTAGACAGCAAATATGCGTTGTGTTCGTTTATGAAACTACAATGTTTGCTCAAATTCTCTACAGGTAAAAATTACACAAGGTTGATTTCGAGTATAACGTTCACAAATAGCTACTGTCAACTGTGGCATCTTTACTTTCCATAGCAATTTTACCCATGAGTACTGGTACTTCAATTTCACTCGATAACCAAAAATCTGTTGCCGTCATTTAATATCGAAGCGATACATAAGTAGAATAATCTACTTTTTGTAACAATTTTTTAGTAATTGAGATATATTTTTATACAGTTCTCATTGGTAAACTTGCTCATTAAAAGTAAAAGATGCCACAGTTCACCGTACCTATTTAATTTATTCATGTTAGACGAGATCAATAGTCATAATTATTCTCGCACATTCTAAAGCGAGGTTTGAGCTGATCTTATCTATGCAAAAGGCCACCTTAATGCAAAAAAAAACACTCCTCAGTTCCTGACACAAGCAACTTTGCTCGCTGATAAAAGAGGACCTCTTCAAAAAGATTCACATTCCACTATACGAAGGTTGCAATCTCCATCAAGCTTAGCATCTATTTAAAACCTATGCCTAGGGCAACTGACTTACCATTCAAGAGCCCTACAGCCATGCCAACCTTGCAAGCCTTGCGTTAGGCATCACTTTGACGGGCCCCCCTTTAATAAGCAGCGCCCTTCAAGACAACCCTTCGCATCTATTGTGATACTGTAGCACCCATCTGGTACCATGTGAGATGAGGAGACTGTGCTGTTAGTCGAAAAAGTAGAGTAATTTAAGGGAGTAAGGTTCATAGTTGATAAGTGTGGATGTTGTTATGAAATTGGCGTTTAGGTTAATCCAGTTTTAATTGATATTGCAACTGTCACACATGTTTTCATACAGTTTTTTTTTTTAATGCAATTAATCTGGGCACAAAGCATACACTAGCCATAATAATTTGCCGCGTTATCTGTTTTAGAAAGAAACGCACCAAATGAGAAAAGAAACGGGACTCGCGGGTTTATTTTGGTGTGACAAACTTGGCGAAAGAAACCCTTTAAATAATCAGTTATATTACTGAAAAACTTAGATTATTTAGACAAAAAAATACGAATGCTAACAAAATAATGATGTAAAAGTTACGTTAGTAAATTATGTAAGCAATTACTAAAATTAGAAGTATTACCATAAGTTTAATCGTGTTGCCATCAAATTAATATTAGTAGTAAAGTTAAAGGCGGTATCGATTTTAGAAGTATAGTATTGTCAAGGTCGGTAACTGTGCCAGGCGGAGATGTCTCCTACCCACTGCACCAAATGTTAGCATTGTTAGAGACAAACCCACTGTTTTGGACGAATATTTGATTTTGCTCAAATATATAGTCTGACTGTGGGTGGTGGGCTTGTGGCTAAGTAATAACAGCCGCACAGGTCGATAGATCAGGTTAAGCTGCGCTTGTCGCGGTTGGTCCGTGGATGGGTGACCGTCTCTACATACCAAAACCCCTCCGTGCCTCGGAAAGCACGTTAAGCCGTTGGTCCCGGCTGTCATTCGTGAAACTTTGAAAGTCGTTACGGGTCGTCAGAAGCCCGAAAGTCTGACAACCAATCTTACCAAGGGGTATCGTATTACCCAGTAACTGGGTTGTGGAGGTCAGATAGGCAGTCGCTCCATGTAAAATACTGGTGTTCAGCTGCATCCGGTTAGACTGCAAGCTGACCCCAACGTAGTTGGGAAAAGGCTAGGCAGATGATGATAAAGTCTGACCGTAGGTATATTGGTTGGTGTAGTGGTCGCAAGCATGAGGAGCGTGAGATCTTAGGTTCGAGTCTCAGATCGGGCAAAGTGCTAATGGTTTTTTTCGATCATAAGCAGAGATCGGATATTCGGATGCATATTTACCTAAAGATAATTTTTCGCTATGAAAGTATGGAAGCGGTTTTATAAATTATTTGTAATATTTATTAAAAACACCGGGATTCTTGGATTGCATAACTATTCGGATGTGTATTAATTTAAAATTAATGTTTAAGCCGATACAAATATGTGTATGTACTGGAGGAGGGGTGGTTTGTATTAGTTAAAACAAAAAATAAACAAATTAGTTACCTAAATTAAGACTTTTTCGATATAAAAGCGCATTCCATGTTAGCCAACATCTCAACTTTAGGTGAATAGCATCCGAAAATCCGATCTCTGATCATAAGTTTCTCAGAAGTAGCCCGGAGTCTGGATTGGCGCCTGGTTGATAGCACTAGGCTCGCCCCCCTATTACATGGGACTCAAAAACATATCTAGCGAAATGTGAATGTACTATATATAGGTACACCTCGGCCTTATTCTTCAGGGATTACAGGCGTGAATCGTGATGTTATACAGTCTGACTTTAACTGAAAGAAATGATGGATGGACTGAGTGAAACATCACAAGTATGGCGAGAAAGGGGTTGACTACCGAGAGTCCGCGATGACGAAGAAGAAATCATTTTGCGCCAATCAAATTGGAATGAATTCGCGAGAATGATGACGATGATACAGGGTTACTCCAAACTCATTAGCAGTCTTTCAGGCGGTGAAACTTTTAAGGTGGGAATAACACCCAAAAAAAGTCATACGTTGGGATGCATGAAGAAGCCTCCTCGTGTAACGCAATTTGTTCCACCAGTAACTCGAATGAACTGAGCGCTCGGCGCATCTTGGACAGTCACACCCAATACCATGATGACTGGCCAATTCTTCCCTTGCGGTGGTAGGGCTAGCGCCCGTCTGGTTCGCGACCACCCTCCCACCGACGTCAAGCAGCTTGCTGTGTTTCGTCGATGCGTGGGAGTACCAGTGCCTTGAACAAGAGTGAACAGGCATTTTCTGGGCACGCTCGATCCATCATAGACCTAATTAATCGCTTTCCATCAGGCGTGATCGAGGTCAAGAGCGGGCCCCATTTAGTAATAAAAAATAAAAATACATTCCCATTAGGCTAAATTTTCCCACTGGGGATCGTAAGGTTTTTTTTTTGTATGAAATAGCAGATAATTAAAATAGTTATTCATACGTATTCATAGAGTACTTTCATCCCCTGAAAGAAAACCAGCAATTCAAAACAAGCCTGTATAAAATAAGTACCTAAATAAATATTTATGTTGTACACGACATTTCCGGCGGACCTACCTATTACAGTCAATTAATTTTATTAATGACACTCGGTAAGGGCGCAGCATTTTGAAATTATTATATGAGCAAATATTTTTGCGCTACCTTTATTAATAACTTACTGTAAAATGATTTAATTTTTATAAGATTGACAGCTTTTCGTACTACCACCATTTTGTGATACTATTGAGAAATTAAACTAAAAACGGATAAGGACCGGAGAAGAACTAGAAACGGATAACCCAGTAACTGGGTTGTGGAGGTCAGATAGGCAGTCGCTCCATGTAAAATACTGGTATTCAACTGCATCCTGTTAGACTGGAAGCCGGCCCCAATATATGTGGGAATAGGCTAGGCAGATGATGATGGTGATTATTAGCATAATCAGCCTTATAATGTTCCCACTGCTGGGACACAGGCCTCCTATCAGTGCAAGGGAGCGGGCCGTAATCCACCACGCGGGCCCAGTGCGGGTTGGTAGTGAGAGGGAGTGGGCCGTAATCCACCACGTGGGCCCAGTGCGGGTACGGGTGATTATTAACAACCACCCTATCTATAATCTTTAAACCTATTTCGGGGCAAACTTATAAAATGTCCAGAATAAGGAAAAACTTTTATTATGCAACCGGCATTGAATTCTTTTTATTGATATTTATTTCACGAGATATTGGACTTGCACGTTACAATATCATAAAGATTTTATTAAATCAAATTCCCCTACTTTTATCTCAGAACAAAGCTTCCGTTTACTTTATAACCAACGAAAAGTGTCACTGACCTCATGCCAATGTCACGCATGTTTTAAAACCACGCCTCTCGTGAACTTTTCACTAAACGGACACAAATCGCGTGTCACCTCCAAAATTGCTTCACGCACAACCTTACCTTAACTAAAACATACACACACCATTCTAGACCCAGTTTTGTAACAAATAAGGTAGTTTTTCAAACGTAGGTTGGTCGCAGTTTCCGCTCCCAACAAAAGGTATGTTGACAGGTCACGGTAAACTTTTCTAGCTAGTAAAATAAAACGTTAACCTAAATCTCCCCTTATTTAACTTCCTATCCGTCACGTTACATTGACGTTTTAATTGGAAATTGACTGATTTATGATGTTAAGAAGATCAAGTCGTCAAGGCAAATAGCTTTTAAAAGGCTTGTCTGTAAATCCCATCAGGGTTGAGCTATCGATTTGTGAAAGGTTTGCTTTTACAGAAGAAATTGTGCAGTTTCGGTTTTAATTTAGTACGATGGATGTAGAGGGGTGTTTAAGAGGGTTGCTGGTAATGACAGGTTGATTTGTGTGACGGAATGTTCGCTAGGAATTACTGCATTGAGTGTATAAACGTATCTCAGTTATGACAAAGCTGAAAGATTTTAGTCGTATTTGCGTGGTGTTGGGCGTCTCTGTTTTTGTCAAGGGAAACTTTAAACACTTTTTGAAGTATTCTGTAGATTATTCGTAACAAATTCAATGTTGTAGCCTCAGATTATAAAACAAAGACAGATAAACCGCGCGGAACACCAAAGTGAAGCCAAAAAACCAAATACTAAAGCGTCGCACCTTTAAATTGACGGTTAAAATCAATTTTCTCTAGTCTTTCATTTCCGTTTCATATTTTCAGCGCCGCATTTGAAGGGAATAAAGTGAATTGTGGCTAAGTATTAACAGCCGCAAGGTTCGATCGATACGCTTGCTCCATTCGTTTGTTCGTGGATGGGCATTACCGGATTAAGCAAGCGCGGGGCCCCTAGCAAATTCTATTGAGGGGGCCCTTGATCTTCTATGGGTTTTGTCCAGTATGAAATGGTAAAAAAGAATATTCAAGACTCAATAATATAAATGGATGTTAACGTTTCGGTATACGTTTTTGTGACCTCAAGTAAATTCAATATCTGCCAGGGGTGCGGGTTGTTCGAAAGAGATACCGCGGCCCCTGGCACACAGGCAACTAAGGGAACACGGGTGGGTTTTAGTCAGTAAAAGTCTGACATGCCCTCAGCTCCACCCAGAGCGGGAGAAGTTATTTGATGATTTCCCACCCAAAAAAAAAGGCACCCTTTAACTTCACGCTACCTATTAAACAACCGCTTAAATTATTACCCACTGGTTTCAACGTAGTATTTACCAGTAAGCCCTAAGTAAAGGAAATTATAACATAGCATAAGCAGCCTATAACGTTCTCACTGCTGGGCTGGGTACTCTCTGTGAGAAAAGACGAAAATGACTAAAATGACTTCCCACCCAAAAAAAAAAAGTAAATTCAATGTACCACGTTTCTTAATAAGTTTCACTCAAAAAATTACACTCAGGTGGAGGTGCGCGGGTTTGGATACGCAGGGTCCGTAGCAATTGCTACTTTTGCTACGTGGTTAATCCGGCACTGTGGATGGATCATCCAAGACCCTCCGTGCCTCGGAAAGCACATTAAGCCGTTGGTCCTAGCTGTCATTCGTGGATTCTTTGACAGTCGTCTCGGATCTTCAGAAGCCCGAAAGTCTGACAACCAATCTTACTAAGGGGTATCGTATTACCCGGTAACTGGGTTGATGAGGTCAGATGGGCAGTCGCTCCATGTAAAATACTGGTATTCAGCTGCATCCGGATAGACCCCAACACATTTGAAAAAAGGACAGGCAGCTGATGACGTTCAGCGCCGAATTTAGCTTTAAAACTGACAAAAACCTGTATTTCAATAATAGACTAGACTTTATAAAAAATTTTCGTACTTTATCATCGTTTTTTAAAGTAGCTACATACGTTTTCCTTCATTATAACCCCAGATTGCCCCTCTATACAGTTTTGGAATAATTTTCCCACCAAATGCGAGTATTAAGGGAACATGATTCGTCCTAAATCAATATCACGTCACTGAACGTTCCAATATTGTCCTATTCCCATACAAATAGAATTTCCTATCCGACGGCGCTTTTCCATTTCCCGATAAAGCATAAATAATGTCGACTACACATTCATATCGACAAAATATGTGACTTTATGGGTGAATAATAGTCGCATTTCAATGGTGAAGTAAGGTCTAATTTTATGTGGCGTCCTTCAATATAAAGTTGGTAATGTAGAGTAACAAAATGGTTAGGAAATGGACCGTATTTTTCGTATGTAAGCCGGGTCTATGAGATTGCATGTAGGATATTTTTTTTCGTATGCTTCTAGCGTAGAAATATTTTTTCTGGTTATTCAAGGCAAGAATATGTTCTAGTATACTTTGACTTTGTGTTGTTGAACTTGTTTCAAGATTATTTTAAACTAATTTTGTACGTATATACAGGAACAGTTTTAATTCAGTGCGCAAACTGTAACCATGAATTCAGCATATCTAGAACCTCCGTTGAGAAATTTTTCGTCGGTTATACAAAAAAAAAACAGCAGTTTCATAAAAAAGTGCAATACCTACGTGGTCAAAATGTATGGAACAGCTGATATTTTTTGTATTTTTCAAGGAAAAAAGCAACAAATTTTTTCCTGCCATTTCATAAATTCGCCCAACAATTTTCGTTTCCGTGTCGAAAAATTGGCAAATAGAAAACCATTTCTCTCGTGAAAACTGCGCTGTCATCATCTCACCCCTATTTTCCGCCCAGCCGCTCTCCATTCGTTACTAATAGTAGTAATAAAATCTACTGCCCGCATTTATGTAGCCCATGAACCCAAGATAATATCGCCACTAACCAACAACTCACGATGTTCATCCTACTTCCTACAAATATTATAAACTAGCTGACCCGGCAAACTTCGTATCGCCGATAAAAGATTTCTGAATTTTTTGTGAGACCACCGAACATATTTTTTATTTATTTATATAGATTTTCTTTATATTTTCTCAGCGTTTAAACCTTTTCTGGACTACCACAAATATTTCAAAACCAAAATTAGCCAAATCGGTCAGCCGTTCTCGAGTTTTAGCGAGACTAACGAACAGCAATTTATTTTTATATATTATAAATGTGAAATTTTGGATGTTTACATGTTTGTTAGGTACTCAATCACACAACAACGGGTGAACGGATTCAGCCGAAATTTGGTAGACAGATAGATTATAACCTGGATGAACACATAGGATACTTTTTATCCCGGTAGTACGTTCCTGTGGGATAATTTTGATCGCACGCGAGCGAAGCCGCTGGAAAAAGCTAGTAATGGTTATAAATGTGAATGTTTGGATGTTTAGATGCTTGTAACTCAGTCACGCAAAAATGTCTGAACGAATTTTAATGATATTTGGCACACAGATAGGCTTATAACCTGGATTGACACAATATATAATACTTTCTCTTCCGGTAGTACGTTCCTGAGGGATAATATTCGATCGCACGCGGGCGAAACTGCCGATAAAAGCTTGTTGGAAATAAACACGTTGTAGAAAATGTCTTTGGGGAAATTATTTGTTAAGCACAGTGACACCTTAAATCAATTTGCGATTTCATACAACAACTGATAAAGAATGACAGTCGTCAATTTGCGGAATAATAAATTTCCACGAATTATTTTATATTATACACTTGACCTTATGAACTGAATATTTTAAATGTTATAAAAATAATTGTTTTTTAATGATATGTTTTTGAGTTATTACTAAAACTAAGGTTGTTTAAAAAATTGGAGCTTGTCGACCTCACACTTTCTTTGAACCTTTTCCTCATAGCAAAAGTCACGATATTTTTTGTCATGATTTGTTCTCGCTGCATTAATTTATACCATTCCTGATTTTTGTCAATTCTTTGGAACATGACCCGAACAAGACCTAAGTTCTGCCAGGGGTGCGGGTTGTTCGAAAGACATACCACGGCCCCTGGCACACAGGCAACTGAGGGAACACCGTTTTAGTCAGTAAAAGTCTGACACGCCCTCCTGCTCCACCCAGAGCGGGAGAAGTTATTTGATGATTTCCCACCCAAAAAAAAAGACCTAGGTTAAGTTCCTAAACCATTTGCCGATACCTATATGGCAGATCAGCCATAAATAAGTTATTATTAACTGTCCACATTCGACTCCCATACCTACTTACTGTAATTTATAAACATTGTAAAAGCCAATTATTTTTTAAAACAACAACCGAGGAGTTTCATGCCGGCTCTTCTCCATCGCTTCTGTCGTTTCATTAGTGTGTAAACCTAAATAGGGGTTTCTGTGGAATAAATAAATAAAATAATAAATAATTTTATTTCAGAAAAATCATATTTAGGCATAGTTCACTAAAACACTTTTCCTAGTAAAAATAGAAAGTTCCAGAAAGAAGTATAGCGTTGGTGTCTGTACTAATGAATGGAATAAAATATTTTGAATTGAAAGAAAGAAAAGTTTTTATTGTGACTCGCACAGGAAGATCACATAATAAACTAAACACAAAGCAAAAATAAACTATTGTGTGCATAAGTTTCTTAGGTAGATAACTAGAACCAGTGAACATTGTTACAAAGGAATTTTGTTTAAAAAATGATATTGACAACGTTAAAATTCAAACGAACTCAGATATTTTTTTTTCTGATGCTATGTAAACAAAAGTGTTTCCATAACCTTTAAAAAATCTTTATCAGGGCCGTCAGGGGTGATTATCGTGTCATCCTCATCAGTAGTTCGCCGGTTAAGGTCACCCAGCAAAGTTCACGCTATTTTTGGCTAAACGACATTACTATTTATAGCAATAGCAAGCTTCAAATATCGCCCTGACCTTTCATGGGCTTTGTTTCAAGCATCACCCATCATTATGTGCCGGCTTTTTGCAGAATGTAAAAACCATGTAATGTCCAATTCAGAACTTCTTGCTTTTATTGATGTCTCCGACAAGAGGGCGCCATTTAATGTTATTGTTTTAAATTCGTATTCCATTTTCTCGTCAATCTGGTGTAATTCCTGAGCTCCAAACGTTGGCGTACCAAAAATAAATCGGAATTACTTTTGTAATTTCTCGCTAGATTTGATTTTCTTCATTCCAAAA
This sequence comes from Antitype chi, assembly GCA_947359405.1. Taxonomy (NCBI): domain Eukaryota; kingdom Metazoa; phylum Arthropoda; class Insecta; order Lepidoptera; family Noctuidae; genus Antitype; species Antitype chi. Next base: position 6,233,504 of record OX375823.1, read on the forward strand.
TATTTTCCACGAATCCTGTTGTGCTGGAAAATTTATCCTGTATTTACTGAAGCGAAAAATTGGATTTGTCCCGGTAAGGTAACGTGTTTTTATTAGATCACGTGTCAGCGCCATCTATGTTTGGCGGCGGAAATTAAATGTGCGCTAGTGGCGCCGCCAACGGCAGCGTTGATAATCATGTTATTAAGCGCGCGAAAACGTTTTCCGTGTATTCTGTAATTAAGGAAGACATGCGATGGGACCGAAATATTTTTGCACTTTACATTTGAAAACTAGAGTGTTATACTTATCACAGTTCAATGAATCATCTACTACCACGGTCTACTAGCCTTATTGGATAGAATATTAATCATTGGCACGACGAATTATCTTATCAACAGACCTCTTCAGTGATTTCCGCACCAAAACATACTGATATCACGTTGACATTTAATTGAATATAAACATAAACATATTCCAGCATTCTAGGTCGCATTTGCCTGCATAATTGAAAAGGTTTCGCGTCCTCACATCCATAAATGGTACACTGTAACACTCAGCATAACCCTACCTTATAGGGCGGTATTAGAAGGAGGTCGAACTGCATACGTCCCAGGTGTCTATGTACCTATATCTGTACAAACGTTAATACTATAACAATACTACACACTAACATTAGCTTTAATAACAGGTGGAATAAGTTGATTTTGGATTGAAAAATAAACAGAGAGGGTCCTAAAAAAATTGTTCCAATGAAACTGAACTATGGACCTGCTGCCTAATTGCATAACGCACTATCAATCGGAACCTGAATCATTTTCAAAGACATCGCTAATTCATTGCTTCATATGTTCGAAAAATTTGTATGCTAACATTCGTTGTTGAACAGACATTTTTTCTTATACGGCAAATCGGCAATGAATGTTGTTGAACTTTTAAAATGGAAAGCAATTCCTACTCTTAGTGTGTTATGCAACTACGCATCTGGATCCTATGTCCTTTAAATAGGAATAAAATTTTCTAACTAGAAAGATGACACTAACAGAAATCTCAACTAGAAACTGCCAGCTTGAATCGTTATCTTTGCCCAAATCTAGTTTTAAAACCGGTTTTCATCGCTAAGCGATACATCATCGATCTTGAATACGAGCGTATGTGTCCCCACCGTAGGTACATATACATACCTTACGTGTAGTTTCATTGTTGTTCTTTAAAACAATCGGGAGTAGCCGGAGGTCGTGTAAAAGACTTACGCAGCTCTTAAGCACTTATTCATGTAATTTTTTTTTACTAAGTATTTAGTTAGGAGTGGATTTGCGGAGATGCGTTGTGGATTTGTACACTTTTTCCGTTCCACATATTACGTACAGTGGTATATAATTATTATTATTTAGGTATGTTTCTATTGTTCACTATTTTTGCCATTATACAATTGATACCGATTTGTTCCCTATGGATATCTGCAAAAATAAATAAAAAATCAAATAAAACTCTAAAATTCTATTGAAGTAGTAAGTACTATGTTAAGGGTTGTTTAAAAAATAAAACATCTTATTTTAATAGGTCTACGTATCATACAGTAAATATTTGCATTCCTATCTCCGCTATATCAATATAAATGTATATAGCTCCTACAGTTCAAATGATCAATGCTTGGCCACAAACTGTAATCCTACCCGCGTCGGTCGGTTACCCTGTGCGCATGCGCGGTCGTAATGCAACGCGAGCGACTCCTGCGTACCGGGGACCCGCACAACGATTGTAAATTGCTGTATTTAGTCGATTATTAACTATGTATAAATATTCATTGAATACTTGTTCTGTGGAATTTGTAGTACTATGCAATTTATGTTTAACGGTTGGAAATGTTAAGCATTTAGGTACATATTTACTTCGATAGATGATTGAATTGCAGATTTTAATGTGTTTGCTTCATCTGTAGATGTTTTTTCGAGAATTTTCTTTGCTGAATTGATTGGTGATCTTTAAAATAGGTGTCTTTTCTCGGTCCATGCTCGTTATTCGCCAAAAATTTCTTGCGGCAACTCAAGATTCTTAACAATTCTTTGAAAGATTCCCGATCTCCTTACAGAACTAGTGAGAATATTTAGATTTTATCTATAAATGCTTGGCTTGGCAAACAACCCATTGAAATCTATCCACACGCGTTACATCAGCGCCACAAAAGTGTCTTCTACGTCTTTATAAACTGCATCACATTTTAAATTAATGGCATCACTAAGACGTACCTAATATGTACAATCTGAGTCATCCGTACCTCCCATATTACCTTTTTGGGTTTAATATAACAAGACGTATATATAACATGTAGATATGAATTCCTGCTAAAATATCAGTATCCAAGTATGTTCACATTCTGAAGTCCAAAAAGCCATGCTATGCAAAGTAAAAGTAAATCTAGAAACTAGATTTGTTTTTCGTTGTCTTTTAGATTATTGCGCATTTGTTTTTTTTTTTTATTCGTACACGTAAATCCGATAATACTTAGTGGCCAGTAGTTGTAAGGAAACTGAAGGGCCTCATACCTGGGATATGTGCCAATGTGTGGCATTATAGGTTTAAACAAGTATAAGACAAATCTTTAACTGCTCAAAAATTGGTCATGATAAATTGTTGCCCCGAATTCAATGAGAATAAACTAGATACAGCTATGAATATTTATTTAATCAACGAAACATCCAAAAAACATCTGTCAGTGTTCGCTTTATAGTTTTGTGTTACACTCATTAGTCAAACAGTGCCAACGAAACTGTTATGAAAGTGCTCCACATAAGTTTGGCGTTAGAAGCTAAATCTAATTATAAATTTTGGCCACTGCAAAGTTATGATGAACCCAATGATGGCGGCGCGACTAAAGTTTGATTTTTAGAGCGGAAAATCGTAAATTGTTACTACGTGAAGGGATACTTAATTGTAGTTTCAAATTCTTATGCCCAAACTAAAAACAAAAAGTAGTGCAAAAAGCAAATGGTCTAGGATAGGTCCCTGTGGCACGCCAATAAATTTAAACATTTAATGGATAACATATGAAGAAATATTCAAACTGACAACATAATTATGTTAATAAAGTGGTTACTGAAGTTACGAATACGCATTAAAGTTATAAAACAGAGCTCTTGTGTGAATTCAAAACAGTAAAGCTTTGTTTCAATAATAATATGTACTTTCCAAGCCGAAACTGTTATTTCTCACGAAATTCGACTCCCGTGTCGATTTACTTTGTATACAGTCACATATGTAACAAGATATCGTTCGAAAGTGTAGCATTCATTGACTGTCCACCGAAAGGAATCAAAACACTACTAGTTTTCCGAGGAAACTGGGATTATGACACGAATCATATTTTGATTGGTGGCGGCGAAAATACTTCAAGAGTCTTAGTTACTCCGTTATTTATACCCAAGATTGACTCATATTCGTATATCAACTCCAAAAGCCTTGTGCATAATTTCCGGGAAACTTGCCGGATCGTTGAGCAAACAAAAAGCGAATCTTAATTTCCATGTACCAAAAAGCGGTATTTGCGTTGCACATGCGTCGACAATGACCCGGCTGGCTGCCGAGACGTGCTGGCACCGTCAGTTGTTTTGGACAAGTCGGCCTAAGTGCGCGCGCGCTGCCGTCGACGTCTTCCGCGGATTTTTGCCTTCAAAATTCGGTTTTAATAAGACGCGCCAAAATATTCGAAACAGTGCTTTTGAGATTGTGTATCGGGTTTAATTGGCCGGATTTAAAACATTGTGCAGTTTTATGTGATTACAATTTATTTTTATTCGTAGTATCCTTATTTTTTATCAAATTCAATTTGTTTATCTCGCCGTATATATATTTCAATAAGCCTGAGATACAAGGAATCGTTTCTTCTGTTGTGTTCGTATCTTTAATTAAGATAAATGGCAATTTGCACAATTTATTATCGTTGTGAATTTTGTTATTGATTGCGTGAGCAACACGCTCTTCATTATCGTTTGCTATCAGACTTATCTTTACTATCTTTGGTTTCAACCTTGTAATCTGCTATAGGTTAACGTAACGCTATTTATAGCAATTCAGTCACATTACGTGTACTTTCATATAGAGTGCTAATCAGGAGACCGTCTATGTAATTTAAATCTTTATTCATACCGACACTTTCGCCCCTTAACCTAAGTTTCTATTTCTGTTGAACTTTAATTATTCTTTGTGTCCGCAAAAGGCATGTAAACATTCAAATTCTCTGCGTCTTCGTAATGTGTATTCAATGCGAGTCAAGGATTTCAATTTGGCCGCATATTTGTGTGTCGTCCGTTTGTTGATAGTGTAATTGTGATGGATTCGTCCTATATTGCCGACACCATTGTATCTATTGATGTTTATTAAGCCATCGTTGACAGAATTGACGTATTTCTACTTCCTGACTAAAGTATGGGTTATTTTATGACATGTTCCTGTTTACTACAATATGTTCACATTATGTGTTTGCCTGTTGGCATCCTCAAAATTATATTAATTTAAATATACCTATTCGATGAATTAGCGTGCGCAGTTTTTGCTCGTTTCCACATTAGGTTGGGGCAAGTTAGCTTATTTGGTGCAAGCTCGGCGTCGACAACGTTATTGCGTACTTTGAGATGGTTAGATGGAATCTCGTCCGTCGCAGCCTAGTTTAAAACGACTTTATGTTTTTCCTGTTTTTGTGTAGGTTAGTAATAGGAAAATCGTTTTAAATCTGCTTGTAAACTTTAATGGTTATTGCTGTTATTTTCAATCATTACACAAAGGACATAATAAAGTTTCAGTGTTTACATGGATTTCTGATTAAACAGCTGGTTTCATTTGCATCGTAATCCATTTGACTTCTACAGCCACATGCGGTGAAAATGTCATGTCGTCACCTGTTTTCTAATTGTTTTCTTTTGTGGCGATCTCTGTAAGCTTAAATAGTTTACGTATTTGGGTGTGGTGTGGCCTTGGGTCAAGGCTTCCGTTAACTTGATGGTACTGGCCACGACGCACCTATATTATAGATATTTTTCATTAAATGGTGATGTGTCATTGTTGCTGCTACTGGTCGTATACAATGTTTACACACGTTCTAGGACCTGCGCGTGAGTCACATGTGCCGTGTCCGCTGCCAGATGATAATGACGACTGATCTCAGTGATCAGTTCGATTCCGACCGTCACAGTAGGCGCATTGTTTACTTTGTTTAGTTAATGTTTATTTATTTTTCGTGAAGTCTTCTAATCTTCTTATGTCACAGTGACTTCATAATGAATTAGCCAAGTGTTATTGAACGATATGCATTGTCCGATGCCAACAAAAACAAAGTGTAGCTCTTGTGTGTAAACGTTATTGCTCAATTGACTCCTCATTACAAATGGAGCGCGAAGCCTTCAAGGATTTTTAGTGGCGCTATCAATATCGCATATCGATCTCATTCTAGTCAGTGAAGTGATTGGAAAATAAATAACTAACTATGTTACTCGAAACGCTCATTGGACTTGGAGTCTTTATTTACATATTGTGGAAATATTTGCTGTCATCAAAACAAGCACAAATACAATATGAGAAACCGGTAGATATTCAAGCAAGAAGTGAAAAGGAGTTGGATAGTACTGTAAATAAAGTCATACCCAATGATTCCGCAAACGAAAGTGTTGAAACGAAAAGACAAATTTTTGAATGTATCAGAAATGATCGCAAAAATGACATTCAAAATAACAAAACTGAAGAAATAATAACACCGAGTGTTTTGCTAAAACAACGTAATGAAAAACTACTCGGTGAAAATGTGGTCAGACGTGAGAGCCCGCCAAAAGAAAGACTTGCGGAATTTCTTGAGAAAACTATTTTGAGCGATGACAAAATACAGTCCATTATACAAAATTTGTCATTAGATAAAACTGAATTACTTATACACGATGAACCAGCGAAAGTGCTTTACTCTACTTCCGAACTAATAGATCCGCTTGATAAGCAGGAAGGACGCACTATAAGTGAAAAGGCTGCGGAACTACAAAATACTATAGATGCTGTAGCTGATAGAATAAAACGATTTAATGGAAATAATATCGTAAAAGATATTGAACAGCCTGCCGACGAGGTTGTTGAAAATAAAACAGATGAAAACAAACCCGTTTTGAAGCTTCTTCAAAAGCAGCCAGGATTTCCACAGGGTCTTAACTTCGGCTCGGTTATTGGAGAGCTGAAAAATAAAACGAAGAATGCTAGCAACGGAGGTCTTAAACCCGTTTTTAAGAAGTTCGATGTCGATTCCGTGGACAATGTTCAGGCAGGTTTCTTTTTTACTCGGCTCTAAAAAATTTGCTAGTTTTATAAAACCGGGGTTACCGGATACATACAACTTGATTGCCAAAATTAATCAATTCTATTACTGTTTGCATCCGTTAACTTCTTTCAATGACGATTCGTTTCGTATACATCGTTTTACCAAATTATATTAATAATTTATTACTTACAGATTTCCTCTTTACTTTTGACATCGTTACTTCCAGTTATTAAAATCGGTATACTTAATTTTTCTGCTTGTAATTAGCAAATCTCTCATTAACGTCATACTTATTAGAAACAGACTTCCCAAAGGTTTTGCTCAATCAAAGCTATGGTTGGAGACATATTAAACGCGACGTTATGCAAGATGGCGTGACAATAAATTATCAGTCCGTGAATGTGGATCAAATGCAACATAATTATGTATTTACGCAACAAAGGGGTTTTCGATACACGATAGAAGGAAGGTGCCATAATTATAATCTTTCGCCCTTTTTTTCCTGCATCAATCTAATGTCTTCATCTTACTTAAATGTGAACATTAGTTATACCTGTATTCATTTCATCCGATAAAGAAAACAATGTTTTTTGTTTGTGTCTTTACCCAATTACTATGCCAATATAATAACCATTGATCATTCTTTTGAGTGAACAGTGAAGTCATGAATATTAAAATGTTTACCAACAAATTAAAGTGGAAATTAAATAACATTTACCGGAACACGATTTTTCAATTTATATACGTAGATTCTTTTACATATTGTGAATGAGAGAACGTTGTAGGCCTTAGAGACTAGATTTGTAGACAATTTTCTATTCTGTATTTTAATTCCTCTAAGTACCTGGTACTTATTGACTGGCCTGCACTATCCTCCCATACCTATTATCACTGTAATTTGAAAACATTGTAAAAGCCAATTATTTTTAAAAGAGTAACCGTGGAGTTTCTTGCCGGCTCTTCTCCATAGGAAACGACAAATTGGAACCGTGCACCTAGCTTCTGACGTTTCATAAGTGCCCATGCAGGCTTATGTGAAATAAAATATTTTGATTTTGATTTTCAATGTATTCTTGTTTGTTTCAGGAATCTCTTAATTCGGTAGATGACAAGAAAAAAAGCATCGACGAGAACGAGATTGCAGCAACAAATATTTTAGCAGATAGAAGAAATAAACTAGAAACAGCTGCACAAGTAAGTAACTATAACCATACTGCTTTAATGATTATGAATTATTATATGTGCAACTTTCGGTTGCTACAAACAAAGCTATAATTACAAGGAAACCTGACAAGTTGAAACAAGCAACAATTATAACTACATAGTACTAAATGAATGATGTGTGAAACGTCGTAAGAAAACCCACACATTCATAAAAAAAATCTCTGCCATATAAGTGTCATACCTGATGCCCTAAGAAACGCAATATGTCACTTTTTTTAACTAGCACATGATACATAGGCATTACGAATACTTGGACATTTAATAAATAATACAAAAGATTCCAAGCATTCATTCCGAACTTTATCGCCCCATTATCCTGCCGCCAGATAAAACTCGAAACCCTTGTCAATTTATAGTATGTATAAAAATATATACTTTTTATTTGAGTGCGGCTTGTTCTTACCACTTCATATTTATTACTCTCTTCCTCTTGACATTCTCTTTCTAGGTCATAAAGCGATGGTCTTACGACTTTTTGCACATGCACGATTGCATTACTCGTCGTGATTGCACGATCTTTACCAGTAACAGCGTATTTTTTGTCAGTGTCGTCAACTGACATCTCAACGTCTATCATTACACCACTACATTTATTTATTTGCTCATCAGGTGAAACGCATAAATCAACTTTCGATGCAGCTATAAATGCTAAAGTTCAGACCTTGCTTACCGTTTAAACAATTCTGTGTTGCGTAAAATTGCGTTTAACTTGCGTCCAACGATTCGGTCGATATACGGAATGCGGCTTACAACAATTGCTCGACCTCTTGGGCCTTTCCAATGTAAGCATTTATGTAAAACAAAACATTTATAATTGTGTTAATAAATGTATCCTTTGACTGCTAAGGATATTTAAAGATCAAGGGCTTAATGGTGTTTGGAGTGGTAAAGGCCAGTTTGTTATAGCTCAATGATGCGGCAAGCAAATATATGAAGTGCGAATATTGGGAATTATGAGTAACTGACCGCAGTGATTCACTGTCGATAATGTTTTCAGTGGTCACTGGGTCCAATTAATTCAGTTGGGTGACATATTGCGGTTATTTGCAGTTATTTCTTTTGTGTAATTTAACGACGTAAACATTGATTCAGGGGCCATAAACTCAATTATGATTTATTGGGTATTTATCGCAACGGTTTGCTTTCAATACCGATTTTAATTTGGATGCAGTACAACCTACAGACTGCTTACAATATTACAGTAGAAAATATTGGACCTCTTTGGACCTATACGAAAATCAAGTGACAATCGAACACATGGGACTGTACGCTTTTGGCAAGAACGGAAGAACGCTATTTGCTAGTATCTATATTGGTAAATTGCCTATCTCTATCTACATACATGTGGCCAATTCATCCACGACCTGTTAAGGCAAAGGACTAACATGCTTTAAGATTTAGAAGGACGTAAGGACTAACCACGTTCGTCTCTTGTTTCAGGGTTGGCGCAAGCGCGTGCCACAGACGGATGCCTCTCTATTCACGGTCGCTGGTCGGTTAGAGAGAGACAAAGTGGTGTCAGCGACTCCGCCTCTCACTCCACCACCCACAGCCCCCGCACCTGTGCTAGCTTCGCCCGGGATTCCTCCGCCTAATACTTTCAAGTAAGGAATATTTTCAAAAGTATCGGAAGGAGTCAAGGACCCAGCTTTGTAGTAAATTGTGCAAACTTTAATTCTGGACTGGTCGTTATTATAGAAAACTGTGAACAGATGTTGGGTAGCTGCCAAGTCAGCCCGTCAGTAAAAGTAGTAATTTATTTGAAGTGAGCCTCTACGAGTGACACACCCGGTGTAGCCAACTGGCTTTAACCGTGATATCTAGATTTGCCTATGTCTCGTTCTGTATCGGCCCAAGGAAAAATGACTCAAGTGAAGAATTTTCTACACATCTATCTTTTCAATTATTAATCAGCATTATGTGCATTCGCACTGTATCTTCAAGTTGTTATTGGTGTAAGTAGAAAATAAAATCCAAAGTACAAACATATCCTTATTATATTCATAAGTTACTCTAACTACTCTCTAATAACTAACAATCTCCACAGATCTCGCAAGCAAGCGTCTCCTACGAACGGATTCGCTTCGGGCCCGCTTCGGTCAGCTTCGTGCGCCGTCGTGAGCGCCGCGGCTGTCGACAACAAACCTAAGAACAATAAAATTGATAGAGAGTCCTTCAAACGAAGTCACTCTGTCAGTGAGAGCATCTGCAGGGTTGATGAGAGTGAGTATTTGTGCTATTTTTACTTATTAGCTGTTGCCCGTGACTTCGTCTGTGATCCGGGATGAAATGTAGCCCATGTCCTTCTCTAGGATCCAGGCTACTCACCTGTCAAATTTTATACCGATCGTTGCAGTAATATATGCGTGAAATGGTGATAGACAGACATAGTTATTTTCACAGTAATACTATTTGTATGGAAAACCATTTTTAGAAGCATCAATTGTTATCGAAGGGGAAATTAGAGGAAAATATTAGGAGAAAAATGAATCATTTTAAATTTAAAATTAGGCTATATCGATACATTATTTAAAGAAAAGCAGAATTGATAGAAACATTTGTACTGTTGCTCTTTTCTGCGGAGTTTGTTGCTCCGTATTTTCTCCTCAGTTTAAATACATTGTGCTTTAGTAAAAAATCGTCTTTTGTAACTTCTGACCGGTTCTGATTGTTTTTCTAATTTGTATAAACAAAAGCTTTTCCTGTGGTTTCAGTTACTATCAGAAAAAAAATATATAATGCTATTCATTTCCTTCCTTCCTCGATAATGAAATGGTAGAAATTGTTTGTCCAGTTGTTATCATGTCATATTTAAAAGTAATGCCATAGTTTTGTTTTTATGAGTCAGTCTAAATGTGTATGGACATTCAAGTCATTTGTTTATAATTTTAGAGGCCAGAAGTTATCACTATTACATAAAGACGATGTTAGGTCAATCGCAGGAGATACGACAATTAATTACATTTTTGATTACAAATGTTCAAGCATTATAAGAATTATTATTAGTGATTGCATTCCAATGGGTCCTTCTAGCTACGATGCAGTTTGATTATTTTAATCAATAACGTTATCAATTTCTAATAAATGTTTAATATCTTAAGCAGGTAGGTTTTCTGTAGTGTGTTCAAATATTTTATTAGGCTATCATCATAATTATCAATTTAACACGGACTATGAGTGCTGAATAATTGAAGGATAAAGCCACTTTTATAGCTTATCCTGATAATTTATAGATATCGTAACTATTTATTTACTACATTTCAAATACTTACATGAAGCTAGTACTAATCATTCTTATTGTGTGTGTCGTATTAGTTAATACAGTACCGTCTCTGGTTATAAAATGAGTATGTTTCTTTATTATTGTATGGCCTGTAACTTCTTAAAACTGTGTTGAAGCTAGATAGAGTTTACTTTTGCAAGCGGCTTCGCCCGCGCGGAACTTTCATCCCCTAATTAAGTCACTTAGGGGTTGAATTTCAAAAAATCCTTGGCTACATTATATGTGGAAAGCTTTCTAGCCCATGGGTTTGGGCTGGGCGTTGAGGAGTCAATTAGTCAGACTCAAAAAGACGTATAAGTACATCGACAAGAATTAATTTGTGTTATACGCCACTCTGACACAGCGTTACTCCACCTGTCATCACTGCATCTTGCCAGGTGTTCTGCCCAACTCCATTTGAGTTCCATAATACGCTTCCCCGATACCGAAAACCTTCGTACGTCTTTGTATCTTGACGTCTGAAACTCGGTCTATTAGCCTGATGCCAAACATGGACCGCTCCATGGCTTCCGTGCAACTCTCAGCCTGTTCACAGCCTTCTGCTTCCATCCATGTCTCAGCAGCGTACGTCATGGTGTACCCACCATGACGTACGCTGCTGAACACACTGGTTACAGAGGCGGGACTTCATATATTGTGGAATTTTGGCAGATCTCATAAAATCCTCCAGTTCTCTAAATGTGGCTTACCCAAGCTGTATTCTTCTCGATATCTGTGTTTGTTGATACCATAGCCAATACTAATTCCTCAAATCTTTTTGCCAGATGATGAAACTTCAGGGGCTGAACGAACAGGACAGCCGGTCCAAGTGCCGCGGGCTGATGATGAGACCTTCCAAGCATTCTTCACGCCAGCTATACAGCAGGAGAGGCTGGCAGACACTGAGGGTGTCGATGTCGATCTCGATGCCATTGATAGCGGGTCTAGGCAGATGTGAGTAGCAACCTTTTCTCTTAATTCTTTGCGCACGCAATTTCGTAAAGGATTTCTATTACAACATGTTCATTACTTAAGAAATGATAAGTAAATAATACTGGGTGTAAAGCTTCAATTTGGATTTTTCCGCAAAAATAACTCATCATTTCCTGGGGTATTCAGATGCGAGATTTATTCTGGTGCCTGAACAAGGTAAAACAAAACCCAAATGTGTATAAAATGTATATCTTTTCAATTCCGGGTACAAAATATCTGATCGTTTTATTAAGCCAATTGGCACAGCATACACCCGATAAGCCCAATTAGGGCGCTCGAAATTGGTTAAAGTCCGAGTGTTACTTGTATGGAGGATCGCTGTTCCTTTATTCACACATTATGCTACCACCATTAGTGTTTCTCTATTCCACCACAATCATGTCTTCAAAAGCCTCCATAGCAGATTTGCTTGCCATGTTCACACCACATTCTCCGTCCAGGCTGGCAGGCGAGTGGTCCCGACGCGCGCGCGTGGGCCGTCGCCACGCGGCGTCACGCAACCCTCTGCGCGCACTGGCGGCGCGCACGGACCTGCGGGACGAGTACGTGCCGCCACCGCCGAGCGTCAAACAGAACTATGTTATTGAGAAGTGTGAGTATTTCTTCTAATAATAATGTTGGGTTATTAAACGTGTAAGACATGTGAGTGATCGGATTTTAGGGTGCAATTAGTCGACATTTACAGGGACGTAATAAAATCGCGGCGGGATTTTGTCGCGCACTTTATTTTCAATTTAGAATCATGTACTGTATCCGTGGTGACACGTTGGTTGCGCGTCTCTGCCATCCTGTTTAAAAAAAAACAATAGGTTTTTTTGTTTAATCTTCACAGACATGATTGGTATCGATAACTAATCTAGCCGTGGGTCGTTGACAAAAATCATCAAATATCTTTATTTTTTTCATGTTTACCTTATAGGTACTGTTAATTAACATTATGTGACTCATCACATAACTTGTACTGTGTAATCAGAAGCTGATAGGAGGGAAGGACCTGTAAGAAAGAGATAGCTAGTGCCAGCTTATTGTTCTTTTGTAGTGGCAGATTGCGGCTAAATTGATTTATTCAAGTTCTTCAGTCGTTGAGTGCGCACGTAGTGATCTTGAGTGTCCTATTTATTTGAAGATATCTTGATTTAGTTTACGGACTGATAGATTTGATATCATTAACTCTTGGCTTGTGTTGATACCGAAATTACGCATTTCTGCTAAAACTGAATTGGATGTAAGTTGTTTCGCACACCTTCTTTATTATACATTAAAAAAATATAATTATTTTGTGGCGTATGAAACTGACAAGCGTGATTTTGAAAGCATTCGGATGGGTACTTTACTTTCATTCAGCTTCAGTAATCGTCGAAAAATCCAAGAAAGAGACCGAGTATTTGGAACATCCCCAATCAAGGTACTCTTCACGTGAACAGAGAGCTGGCCTATTTTTAGGTCAAAGAATCAGTATTGCAATCCATCATGGAATACTGCCTTATCGATAGCCATGCGGACGTATTATTCTGTTCCTCAATGAACTCTTCCCCTTTTTTATATATCTAAGATAACATTACGCCTGTTTTTCCGAAGGGTTCGGCAGAGGTGATATAGTACACTCATATTTTATGTACTTGTACAAAATCTAATATATAAAATTCTCGTGTCACAGTTTTCGTTGCCATACTCCTCCGAAACGGCTTGACCGATTTTGATATTATTTCGTGTGCTTATCGGGTAGGTCTGAGAATCGGCCAACATCTATTTTTTTTTTGTGCATTAGGAAACTGCCAAAAAATCGGGAAAACTTAAATTACATTTTCTATGGGAATTTTGTATGGACAGGACAACGTCTGTCGGGTCAGCTAGTATAATATATTTTAGTCATCATCTACCTAGCCTGCTCCAAACTATGTTGAGGTCTGCTTCCGGTATAACCGAATGCAGCTGCATACCAGTATTTTACAAGAAGTGACTGAATACCTGACCCCCAAAAGACAAGACTGGTTGTCAGACTTTCGGGCTTCTGACGACCCGTAACGACTGTCAAAGATCTACAAATGACAGCCAAGACCTACGGCTTAACGTGCAGTCCGAGACATGGGGAGGTCTTGTATGTTGAACTTCATGTAATAAAAGAAAGAAGTATTTAATTAGTATATACTGAAACAAGTTTTCTGACAATTCCAGTGGCGAGTAACGGCGGGCTGGCAGCGGAGGCCCTGGCGGCGCTGGCCAGCAAGGAGGACTTCGCCAGCGTGGCGCTGCGCAGTGCCGCGCTGCAGCCCGCGCACGGCACGCGGCCCACCATGCTGCTGCACGTCAAGGGGCGGCGGAGGGTGCAGGTAACACTTACTGCTGCTAATAGATCATCTCATTTCTAACCATCCCTCCACTTCAATTGTGCACGCATGTAAAGTATGCGGATATACGCAATACACTCCAAATTCGTTACCGTCATTTTTTTTTAAGAAATTGAAGTGATGCCAACACACAATTAAATTTTTTTTTTAAACGTTGCCCCACACTAGGAATTTCTCCTGTATTGTGGGTGCGTTTACAAACATTTAAACTCACATACACAAACTGCCAGACCCGGAACAACTACTTGTAGGTCATACAAATATTTGTTCCGTGCGGGAATCGAACCCGCGACACGCAGCGCAGCAGTCAATCGCTTAACGACTGCGCCAACTATGCCATCTAAGTCATTAATCATTGGTTATTTACCCAATTAAAAAAAAAAGGTGACTATTCTGTATTGACATAGCAAAATTCACTTTAATGCTGTTGATTTAAAATCCTTAATTGAATGAAAAGTTATTTACTGTGTCGGAGCGGTGCTATTAAAATGAGTTGTAACGATCTTTAACTATCAAATGGATCATCAGCTTACCCAGATTTAAAAACCGGGAGCCATCATTGTTGCCTTTCTGAAATGATCGAGCTATATGGGACTAATAGCTAAAGCCATTTTTTTCAACGAAACTGACTGTTCAGTAACACGAGAATATTTGTCGTCCTTCAATTTAGATTTTACTCATGTAAAATGTTTTTACAGACGCGCCTGGTGGAGCCTGTCCACACGAGTGTGAACCGTGGTGACTGCTTCGTGCTGATCACATCCGACCAGCTGTTCTTGTACATAGGACTGTATGCTAACGTCATTGAGAAGTGAGTAAAGTACCTACTCATTGTTTTAGCTCATTGTTTTTCTATGGATGCCCATCCATTCATTGCATATGTGAATGTGAAAAACAATGAGCTAGGTTTTCAACAATGGGAGAATGTGGAGAAATGAGCGAAGATAAAATGTTACTGTTTTAGAGTATGAAGCAAATGTGTTTTTGGTGGATGTATTGTTAGAAAAATTCCGTCTATCATAATGTAATATAAAACATTTATTCCCTCTACACAAGTGATGAACTTAATACTAAAGTTTGACAGTAGTGCACGAAAAACGAGATAACTTTGTGAGAGACTGGTGCCTGAGGTAGGTTTATATAAAAACCTGTATTACAGGTTACCATAGAATTGTCGTTCAATTGGTGCTCTGTTTCCTCATTCACCGCTCCGCTCTCTGGTACCGCACAAATCTGGTAGAAAGCCAACTCTTTTGTCGAAGCGTCATATAAACTTACATCTTATATTTTGTAACTATTGAAATCGTAAAATTGGGGGTCACAATATGGCAATAAATTGTTTTGTTTTCTATCTTCAGGAACCGCAGCACAGATATCGCCTTACACATCCAAAACACAAAAGACTTGGGTTGCAAAAACTCCACCGGAATGATCAAAATAGATGAACAAATCAAAAACTTTAGTGATAAACACTGGAACCAATTCTGGTCACTCCTCGGCGTTACCGAAGGTGCTGAGAACTACCGCCCTATTGAGACTGGTCATGCGGATGAAGATGAGATCTTCGAGTCTTGCATCCTCCAAACCAACATGTGCTATGAAGTCATGGACGATGAACTGGTACCAATCCAGGAGTACTGGGGTCAGGTACCTAAAATAGCGATGCTCAACCAAACTAAAGTGATCGTCTTTGACTTTGGTTCGGAAATGTACATCTGGTACGGGAAAAACGTTCCTCTAGAAAGTCGACGCCGTGCGGCGCAACTAGCACAAGAAATGTTCGACGAGGGATACAACTATGAGGAATGTCATATCAACCCGTTGAACGCAGCAATGTATCAAGGAGCAAGAGAAGCCACAGACCCACCAACCAAAGCCTCAAACAGCCGACCAGAATGGGCCATACTCTCCAAAATCACACAACATATGGAAACCATATTGTTCAAAGAGAAATTCCTCGATTGGCCCGATTACTCAAGAGTCATCAAAGTCAAATCACCCGAAAATAAATCCAATAGTATCGAAATTAACCCTTGCGATGCCGAGGAGATGTGGTCGAATGAGTACCAGGATCCAGATCTCACTTTAGAAGGATCCCATGTCGGCCGCGGCACGCATTATTACGACAAAGAAAATATGAGGCATTACGACATCAAAACCAAATCCGTCTGCAAATGGGTGATACAAGAATACGATTACCAAAAAGTGGAGAATGAGACCGAAATCGGAGAGTTCTTTTCCGCTGATAGTTATATTATTCGATGGGAGTACCAGATCACAATGACTGGTCGAGAACTGAACGGGAAACCATCGAAGCACAATGTTACTGGTAGAGATAGATGCGCGTACTTCTGTTGGCAAGGGCGCGATGCCAGTTCCAACGAGAAAGGCGCTGCAGCGTTACTTACTGTCGAATTAGACAGGGAAAGAGGACCTCAAGTCCGCGTCGCACAAGGCAACGAACCACCAGCCTTCTTAAACCAGTTTCAAGGCAACCTAGTCATCCATCAAGGGAAACGAGACACGGACAAAAGCAGATACAGGCTGTTCGTCACTCGGGGCAACTTATCCAACGAAGCTTACCTCCTCCAAGTTCCTTGCTCAGTTCGTCAGCTCAGAAGCCGAGGTTCCTTACTCCTCGTCGACACCGAAAAGGGATGTCTTTACATCTGGCATGGAGCGCGAAGCATGAAACATACTAAAAACATAGCTATCGAATTAGCAAACAAGCTGATAGCGAGAAAATCGAAGTATTTGTTCGGCGATAACGTATCCAATGTGAAGATAACTGAGGTGCGGGAGGGGGAGGAACCAAAGGAAGTGTTAGAAGCGTTAGGCGTGGCTAATAAGCAGCATTATACGTCGGTGTTGGGAGGCGGCAGGGCGGGACTGGGGTCGATGACGCCGCGCCTGTTCCACTTCACGGACCTGGGCGGACAGTTCGAGGCCAACGAGGTGTTGTCGCCGCTGAGACACGAGCATCTTGCGACACCCTTCCCTTTTGATCAAAAGGAGTTGTATTCGGCTTCGCAACCAGGTGAGACCTAAAACTTTACTCTCATTTCTGTAATAGGATATTCCCACTTACGCGCTGCAAGTTTCTTGCCTGTGACATTCATAAAATTGAAGAACTTTAGACGATACGACTTGTAATTGCTTCAACTTAAGCCTAGGGTAGGCCCCTCGAGAGAAATACTGGCGTAATGTTGTGTATGGTATTCCCTATTTTCTACACCAATTGTTCACGCATACCATCAAGAGATAGGGCAGTGGTTTTGGCTCCAACTTACCGAGTTGTTGATCGTGAGTTCGGACCCAAGCAGTTTCATTACTGTGTATTTATTTTCATCACAACTGCTTTCAAAACGTTGAAGGTAAAATATCATGAGGGATCCGGCATGTCCTAGAACCAAAAATTCGAGGACATGTGACATCTACCAACCCGCACTGTGCCCGCGTGGTGCATTATGGCCCAGTCCTTCATATAGAGGAGGACTGTGGCCCAGCAGTGGGAAAATTATAGGCTGAATATTCTTATGCTATCGTCAAGAATCTAGTGTAATCTGACCCGTGCCTGTCCTACTTCCAGCTCTGTTCCTTTTGGATGACGGCGCATGCGTGTGGCTGTGGCAGGGCTGGTGGCCGCGCGGGGAGGACGGGGAACTGGAACCTGCCGAGAGGAATGCTGGTCAGTACATACCTAGATGTTACAGTCATGTTTGTGTCTACTCAGTGTTAAATTTAATTAACTGGCTAAACTTCACACAAGCTTATCTTTATCTAACAAGAAAAGTTAACTAACTACAGCTGTTGATCTGAGGCCTTAGTGTGAGTTTAATTTTACCATCTCGATCAAACGCATCGAGCGCGTTCGGCGCTCCGATTGGCCCTGAATTAGTGACGGACCAATCGGAACGCCGAACACGCTCGAAGCGTTTGATCAAGATGATTATATAAAACTCACACTAGGGCCAAAGATTTCAATTTTTTTTTTGTTTTGTTTTCTTTAGATACTTATAGGTAAAACCATCTCTTTTGTCAGGTTTCACCTGGTAATTTAATTTGACCAAATAGTTCTAGACTAAACAATTTGTTGTTTAATCTACGGCATAAGAGGCCACAGTGCTGTAACCTTTTAACCGTAATTAGCTAGTTGAAATACTCAGAAAATTTAAAAAATTACGCTTCATCTTGTGTTCGTGGGCCGTCATTATATTAGCAGTTCGCTCGCAACTTCGTTCGCGTGATATTTTGACCACCAACCCACTCGCACCATATTTAGTTTTCACCTACCGTTCTTACAGACTGTTTTCTTTTTGCTCGGCATCTTTGGGTCGTACATTGATGTTAAATAACCTTACTTAAGAATTAAGCTTTCAATTTTATTTTATTTTCAAGTCTCAGTAGTTTCAGAGATCACTCCTTACATACAAACAAATTTTACTTCTTTAAAATATTAGCATCGATTTTCCATGATCAGCTTATAGTTGATATTGATACCTTTCCATTATTCACACCAAGAAGAGAATCATAATACCTCTGAGGAAAGTCAAGTACTACTAGCAGACCGTATTATAGGTTTAAAATATTTACCCTATTCTTTGTTTTGCTCAGGAGTGGGCGCATTCGCAGCCCGCTGGCAAGCCATGCGCGTAGCCGCCCTGCGCACATGCGACGCGTACTGGCACGTGTCACGGGCTGCCACTGACGTCGACAGTGACGTCAGCACGCGGCCCGACGTGCGACTGGTCGCGGCCGGCCTGGAGCCACAGATCTTCACTGACCTGTTCGATACCTGGACCGACCATGATTATGCTGCAGATGCTAATATCAACGTGAGTACAGTTTTTGTAATTTTTTGTTATGAAAACACGAAAACTGAGGGTGGAAGGTCGATAACAATGAGCCTCTTTTCACACGTTTCGGCTATGTGATAATCGGCCCGTAATAAAAAAGCGTTGCAAATACAGGTAAAGTTTTTATTCAGTGCGCAAACTGTAACCATGAATTGAGCATATCATTCATATCTACTGATTTCATGGTTACAGTTTGCGCACTGAATAAAAACTTTTTCTGTATAGTCGCAATCTCATCTGTAATAGGCATACATATTTGCAGTTTTATTTTCTATAATTTTTTTGTGTATGTACCAAAAAACTCTGTGACAAACAATGTCAAAAACTTGTAAAAAAAATTGGCAAATTTCAGGTATTTTTAACAGATTGAGACTGAGATTAGAATGTAACGTATCTAACGTTTTAAATACGGAAATCATGGACCCTCTCGTGACTAATGTATTAGTAAACCGGGCTAATTGTCGGTAAGTTTAAAAGCTCAGTTTATCAGTCTGAACGTGTGAATAGAGTTAAGAGATCTTCTGTATTGCTTTTTCTATATAAGATGCTAATTCTGTATACGCATTTGGGGCAAATTGGTACTACGGGAAAACCTTGTATTTGAATGGTGATTTAGAGCATGACTGTACAAAAAAATTATGGAGAACGGCGGAAATGATATTCGCTAAAACCCTTCATTGCTTCTCGTCCTTCGGGAAATGCGCGCCAGGCAATTAAAGATATGCTGGGGAGAGCCAGAAAATAGCCTAGCTGGTTCTGGTTGCCTTTTAAAAATAATTGACTGTTATGGTCTGTTCCAAAAGTATCTAGTAAAAATGTAAACAAATTCTGTTTAGGTAAAATTCTAACGCAATAACTCAGTAATGGGAATTAGTAACACATTTATGTCTATTTAGAAGGTTTGAATTTTATATCATGTTAGAATAGTCATATAATTATTAAATCATCGACGAAATTTGGGGTTATAAAGTAAACGTCATTATTTATGAAACTAAAAGGTGATTTAAAATTAGATTAATGACATTGCAAATTGGCATGCACAGATACGTTATCTGTTCCATTTGTTTATATTTTCATTAGATATTTTTGGAACAAGGTACAGTGCATATTATATATATATGTACTCTTTTTATAGACAAATGTACTTTTATCAAACCCTCCTGCTCCTTCACAAAACAGAAAAGGCCATTTCGATCAATTTTTATTATTCTAAATAAATATTGTTATGTTGTTTAACTTACCTTTATTTGCTGTTGAGCATAGACGTAGAGTAAATTTTTTGATATCATTTTCTAGGGTGACTTAAATACTTTTCATTAAACATAAAAGCATAATATGCAACATATGAGTTATTTTTGAACTAGAGTGCACAATTACGTAATTTCATATTTGTTTTAGCTCCATGAAGTTTTTTTTTTAAATTCTATAGTTAAGTATTCGATAGCATTTAAAAAAAATAAGAAGTTTCACTTCAAAAAACCTTGCCCCACGCTAGAAATTTCTCCTGTATTGTGGGTGCGTTTACAAACATTTAAACTCACATACACAAACAGCCAGACCCGGAACATCTACTTGTAGGTCTTACAAATATTTGTTCCGTGCGGGAATCGAACCCGCGACACGCAGCGCACCAGTCAATCACTTAACCACTGCGCCAACCGTGCCGGCGCTTCTACATGTAACTTTGCAATAAAGAAAATTTCACGTCTGTAGGTCTCTGAGATTCAAAGATTTTAGCATTTTATTGAACATGCGCTATTTCAGCCGATAAAAAATAAGATAGCTGCCATTAGCGTGATGTTAGGTTAGGAGTTTATAATAGGTCTTTACCTATGAAATTGCCGTTTTGTATGAAAAAATTTAAACGATTTTTTTTCATGTATTTTTTATTTGTATTAATCGAAGTAATCACCCATGCAATCAATGCATCTTTGCCATCGCAGTGGCAGTTTATTGATGCCCTTCTTAAAGAAATCAGCTGGACGGGAGGCAACAAATTCTTCAAAGGCATTTTGTACTGCCTCTCGGGTATTGAATTTTTTTCCCGCCAAGAAGTTATCCAAATTCTGGAAAAAGTAGTAGTCTGTAGGCGCAAGGTCTGGTGAGTAGGGCGGATGACGGAGAGCTTCCAACCCCAGTTCTTGCAACTTGGAGACCGTCTGCTGTGCAGTATGAGGTCGCGCGTTGTCGTGCAGGAGCAGCGGAGACGAGCGATTGACCAATGCTGGTTGGAGATGTGCCAGCTTCTCCATCATTGTGTTCAGTTCTTCACAGTACACATCTGCAGTAATGCTCACCCCGTTTGGTAAGAAGCTGTGATGAATCACACCGGCGCTAGACCACCAAACAGTGACCATCACTTTTCTAGGGGTAAGTTTTCGTTTAGGGCATTGTTTAGGTGCTGAACCAGGATCCAACCAACTTGCTGAGCGCTTGCGGTTATCAAACAGAATCCATTTTTCATCGCAGGTAACAATGCGGTTCAAAATTCCTTCATTTGTGTGTCTGTTGAGCAGTGCAAGGCACGTCTCGACGCGTACTTCGCGCTGACGATCATTGAGTTCGTGGGGCACCCATTTGTCAAGCTTTTTTACCTTGCCAATTTGACGCAAATGGACCAATATTGTTTTGACGCTAACGTCGAAAGCTGCTGCTAATTCAGCCGTAGATTGTGTATCATCAGCTTCCACAATCGCCTTTAATTCGTCATTGTCGACCAAAGTCTTCGGACGACCGCGAGGTTCATTTTTCAGGTCGAAATTTCCAGAACGGAAGCGAGCAAACCAATAACAGGTGGTGCGTTGGTTTGTAGTGTTAGCTCCGTAAACGTCGTTGATGTTGCGTACCGCTTGTGCCGCGTTGCTGCCACGACGGTACTCATATTCCATAATTACTCGAATTTTTAACGTATCCATGATGACGAAAAAGATTGAAATGCGATGAAAATGTAACACTAATCAATAAACAAATGACTACTTTTGGAAAAAAAAATCCATGTTTTTAAAATAAAATTAATTTGAAATTAGAATTCTTACCCAAACAAAAATTATTTTGATTTGAAATGGCCAGTACTGCAAAACGGCAATTTCATAGGTAAAGACCTAATATAAAAGTGCATTTGACGGTAAAAAATAATAAGTAAATGAAGGTGTAACAGAATAAATGCAAGACCGAAAGTAATTTTTCCTAAATTACTACTGAATCGATTTCATTAGCGGGTATATTTTTCAAAAATTATTTATTTTGCCATACCCACCGGGCCACCTCCGACTGCCAAAGAGAATTCAATCTTATTTCCAACCAATAAGACTCAATTTTAAATGTATATAGTAATGCCAGGGTCAATACGTAAGCTTAAAATGTATTATGCTTTTAACTCAATACTCTAATTGAGGTGTATGAGGTCTTGCGTTAATTATGTTACACGTTGTACAGTCAGCGTCAAAAATATCGGGACAAACAGACTGTTCAAAATGGTCTCAACAACTAAGAAAATTAGACTTTATCTCAATTGGTTATAGTACTTCTCAGACTGACAGTTATCGTGTACTGTCTTCATTCTGAATCATTCCTTGTGTCATTGAGTTAATTTTTAATTTTCATAGTTGCTTATATCATTTTGAACAGTCGGTTTGTCCCGATATTATTGACGATGACTGTATGATATGCCCTTAAAGTATCGGTAACTGTTCTCCAAACACATTGTATAAATACTATTGTACGCTTGCTCACGCACTGTATACTGACGCACGGCCCCGCAGCACGGGCACAAGGCGGGCGGCGTGGTGTCGGGCGCGCACGAGCTGTCGCGCCTCACCAGCGTGGCCGCCGTGCTGCCGCTGGCCGCGCTGCAGAGGCGCCCGCTGCCCGACCATGTCGACCCGCACCATCTGGAGAGACATCTGGCCGCATCTGACTTCCTGGTAGGTTAAGGAGTTCACATTCAAAACGCCAACCCAAAAAGCCCCGCAACAATACCATATGTGGCTGACTTTTAAAGTTCACAGTTTTCTTCAATTTATGCGATTATTATTGGTATTCTACCAATATAATAGCACTAAGAAAAGTACAGTTTAAGTGTATGTCAATTACAAAAGTGTTTATGTATCTAATCGACTTCGTAATTGGTTTACTGCTTATGACAAAAAACTCTTAGTAAATTAATTGTGTACTGAGTTTGAAACTATCTTGCAAAAATAGACTTTGATGTAAAAAATAGAAAAATAAAAAGTTTTATTTTATTCATTAATAATACATTTATTAAAAAGGATTAAAACATTATACACTTGATAAACTTCTTATAATAAATTAACTATCAAAATAAAATATCCTTACCTAACTAAAAGTAGCAATTACGAAGTGGACTAAACCTACAGGATTATTTTTAGATAATTGTTGCTGGAGCCACTGAAAAATTATTAATATTGTAAATGTATAAAACATGCACTATAAATTATTTGCACGGAAGTGGGAATTTTGGTTAAGGTCGTCAACTTGCATAAAACATAATTAATATGAAAGTTAATTACAGGGTTTTTACTATTCTTAAGTTACAAATACTTATAGAATATCTTGTTTTGTTTTGCAGGAGGCTTTCGGCATGACCAAAGAAGAGTTCTCGGTGCTCCCCGCGTGGAAGCAAACCAACATGAAGAAGGACGTCGGTCTGTTCTGATGCGCCCGCGCCCCCTACATTACACACATTTTGTACAACCGCAGCTCTTTCGTACTTTTTTACTGAACGATGTCGTCAAAGGATTTGATACAATTAATGTTAAGAGCACGCTTATATTCTGTAGTACCTAAAATAAAATAATTTGTACTAACGGTATGTATGTACCTAACGATGTATTCGCGCTCGTGATATTTTCATGTAACCGCCGTAGAGGATAGGCAAGTAGTGAACTGAAGGATTTGGACGATGGAATTGTTTATGGAGATGAAAAGTTCGCCACATACACGCAGACATGACTAAATGTTTGTATATAGTCGTTTTATGTGATTATTTATTTCTTACCTACCATTTTTGTCTCACTCTTTTAATATCGCTATTTGAACTGCAATCCTAATGATTATATTGATGTAATATTTTTTGTAGATTTAATTACTTTTTTTTGTACATGTCGGCGTAAATGTGGCTAACTGTCTATGATAGTACTGGTGATAATTTTCGATTCGACTGGCAGATACGACCGGGCAGCGCGTCTCAAAGAGGGTAGTTTTGCTAATACTAAATGACGTTTTTATCAATCGATGCACCGCCCGGCAGTATACACCGCGGAACGTTTAGCTAATGTCTGGTAAAAGTATGGTTATTTGTTATAAACCGCTAGATTTACACAAGTACTTTACTACTATTGTATTCGCTTTATGGGTAGGCTTATATAGTTCTGTGGCGGTTGGAATTGTGTGCTGATCTTAAACTTGTGATATTGTCCATTTGCGTTAACTATGTGCTAATATTAACAGCGCTTTACGTAACCGACTGTTGTTGAAATTGTTAGTAAGTAATTCCAATGCCACAGAGCAACTAATATGTATATTTTAACACATCACATATCTTAACTACTCATTGCATCTTTTTATACTGTGCGTTAGGTGGACCATGATAAAGTTTAAATATATAATCATACGGTATTCCGTACTGTGTGGCTTGGCTTCGGGCTACTGTACTCGAGCGCGCACTTTGACTATAAGAATATTAATCGTAGTGGACTTTTTATTGCTAACAGGACCATTTGACTTTTTAAATTATTTAATCGGGCTCGTGTGTCGTTCACTCGCCTCATGCCAGTGGTGCTCACACTCACCCAGTCTCTTTGTACTTTGATTTTGAAGCTGTTGGTATGTTGTGTACAATTTTAGAAGTTTATTTTTATATTCTAGCTTATTTGCTTCTAGTTTGGAACGTCGTACGGCGACTATCTGGTTCGCGGAGGTAAATTGCCAGTATTGTAAGAATGTTACTGCCAATGAGTAGAATCATTCTTAACAAAACAGTCATACTTTAGTTACTAAATACCAATATAAACTTATTTTATGTCCTAAATGCATTTACGGCCGCCATTATCGTAGGCCTACGGTGACATGAACATCTCAAATCCAATTTTTAATATTTTGCTTTGGTTGTGTTACTTATACCTAAATAATTATTGTATTTGAGGATTATTTTGTACTATAATAAATGATGTAATAAATTCTTAAAATTGATTTTGGTATTTTTATTGAAAAACTACCTACCTTAGTACCCAGTACCCAGTGTTAGATTTATCTGTAGAACGCAGAAATCCTGTGTCGCTGCAGCTAGCAACGTCAAGAGACAGTAGCACTAATAGGGTGGGTTAGTTACACCATTTATAACACAAGAACGGCTGGACCGATTTTTATAACCTTGGATTTGTTGGTTTTGTCGCCGCCGCAAATAGCAGAATAACTATTAAAACTATGAACGAAAAATTCACGAGAAAAAAGGAGGATAATTATTTTTCCTCATACATTTTGTGTACATTATATACATACTCAGCAACGTACCAGGGATCAACATCAAAAAATTTGGTTGGACCTAAGTGAGTGCAGGCAGGCCAAGGAAGCACTTCCTGCGTTCGATGCCCGCCTCACGAAACAGGTTCTCCGATTATCTAAACCACAGCTGCGTACAGTTACAGCAGCCGTAACCGGCCATGGGTCATTTAACAAACACCTCTTTGTCATAGGAGTAACAGATAGTCCGCTGTGCAGGGCCTGCATGGAGGACGACGAGACAGCGGCTCATGTGCTGTTAAACTGCTCGGTGGTCGCTAAGTACAGAGAAAAATACTTCGGTAACCCAGGTACCCTACGTGAGATTGTTAGCAACACCAAGGCGTTGCTGGCCTTTCTCGAGGAGCTGGGGTGGATCGAATAGCTGATTTTCCCACCCCTACGCAAAATACGCGCTTAGACGTGGAGTTGTGTGCGTTACCCCAGCCAGATGTTGTCGAAAATGGTAATTTGAATCTCATAGATAATTAGTTTTGCGGCTTCTGTAATTGTTGCGCACATTTTTAAATTTGTTGCGCTTATAGTTTTTTAATTATTTCACAAAAACATTTCCTGCTGGGGTAACTTTATCCCAGCCAGACCTTTTTCTTTCTAATGGGAATATTTAAATAAATACTAGCTATAAAATTAGTTGTCTAGATGAAGTAAATGTTGTGCCTTATTTTGTATTAATTGTTCTTTCATCGGTTGCGAAGTTATTCGAGATTTTGCTGGGGTAACGTTTTTGGTTTTGCTAGATCTTTGAAACGGTTAAGCGGATTCTTATCATATTTTGTACATGACTTCTTAGGAATTAGTTTAAATTTGTTCTGCAATAAAAAACCAAAATAATGCATAGTTTAAAGGATATTTCATTAAATAGAAAAACACTTCAATTGGTTCCAGCACTCTCAATAAGAGGTCTAAAGACTTACTTTAAACGTTATTTTAAAGCTTGTAAATGCCTTCAAATGTATGTGAAGTTTCATTAGTATCCTGTAAGTATTTAACAAGTTATGATGATATTCAGTTCTTCACGAGCACGGTCTTGATGCGCGCGGTGTTATTTGGCCACTGGATTGGATATATGAACTGAATGTTATGTCAATTATTAGTTGTTCAGTTCAGTTGTATATCAGTAAAATTTCAGCGTAGTACATTGGATAATTAATGAGATAATACGATTAAAGTCATTAGGAAGTGAAAGACCGAGGTAACCCGACCAAGTTTAGGTGGTTACGAAAAAGCAAAATCGCAGAACATTATGCTATCTTTTGAAATGTTTAGTATAATACACCTTACAATTTCGGTACAGACGCGTACACTGTTAAATACATAATAATATCTGTACTATGAAAACATTATTATTATCTTCCAGTTGCACATACTTATCAAAAATCACCGATATAACATGTCGTTCGGTGGGACGCGGGAAAATGTGATATTTGAAATGAGACAACAAATCAGTAGGACTAACTGTGAGCATTTTACTACATTGTGATATCATTTAATATTACCTTTGATTTGTGATTTTAATTGATATAAGTAGGTATTAGTAGACATACGTAAGTTTAGAGTTAACTGAAAAAAGGCATTATATATAATTTATTGTCTGTGATCATTACACATTCCAATATGTGTATATTTAAATAAAAACTGTAACTGTACTGTGTAAACTGAAATCTATAATTTAAATAAAAAGTAATAGAAAATTTCAAAATAGCAAAATTACTATCTGTAATTTTAATCTGTGATTGTTTTTAAGTATAAGTTTATTAATACTTTAAAAGTTCAGTTGAAATGATTATTTTACCTGTTAATAAAAATTATTTAATAAACATGTAGTTTTTTTTAAACTTGTGTACATGTCTGTACTAAATTTGTAACACTATCCTACATATTTTAGAAGGTACCATAATGTTCTGCGATTTTGCTTTTTCGTAACCACCTAAACTTGGTCGGGTTACCTCGGTCTTTCACTTCCTAATGACTTTAATCGTATTATCTCATTAATTATCCAATGTACTACGCTGAAATTTTACTGATATACAACTGAACTGAACAACTAATAATTGACATAACATTCAGTTCATATATCCAATCCAGTGGCCAAATAACACCGCGCGCATCAAGACCGTGCTCGTGAAGAACTGAATATCATCATAACTTGTTAAATACTTACAGGATACTAATGAAACTTCACATACATTTGAAGGCATTTACAAGCTTTAAAATAACGTTTAAAGTAAGTCTTTAGACCTCTTATTGAGAGTGCTGGAACCAATTGAAGTGTTTTTCTATTTAATGAAATATCCTTTAAACTATGCATTATTTTGGTTTTTTTATTGCAGAACAAATTTAAACTAATTCCTAAGAAGTCATGTACAAAATATGATAAGAATCCGCTTAACCGTTTCAAAGATCTAGCAAAACCAAAAACGTTACCCCAGCAAAATCTCGAATAACTTCGCAACCGATGAAAGAACAAATACAAAATAAGGCACAACATTTACTTCATCTAGACAACTAATTTTATAGCTAGTATTTATTTAAATATTCCCATTAGAAAGAAAAAGGTCTGGCTGGGATAACGTTACCCCAGCAGGAATTGTTTTTGTGAAATAATTAAAAAACTATAAGCGCAACAAATTTAAAAATGTGCGCAACAATTACAGAAGCCGCAAAACTAATTATCTATGAGATTCAAATTACCATTTTCGACAACATCTGGCTGGGGTAACGCACACTTGGAGTTGCGGACAACAGCCCGTTTTACGTATTACCTACTATACATACTCAGCCTATAACGTTCCCACTGCTGGGGCACGGCTACTGGGCCCAGTGCGCGTTGGTAGATGTCACATGTCTTCGAATTTTTGGTTCTAGGACTTGCCGGTTTCCTCACGATGTTTTCCTTCGCCGTTTGAGAGCAGTGGTGATGAAATTATGTACACAAAGTTATGCGCCTGGCTGGGTTCGAACGTACGACTCACAACTTGTAAGTCGCGGCCGTTACCACTGGGCCGCCACTGCTCTTTTTGTGCCACAGCTAGAAAAGGCTTTATGCCTTCGAAGTACCAGGCTGTAATAACTCGGTAGTAGCTCACCTAGCATAGGTTAGGTGTGTCAGCTAGTAAACGGTTTGTGCCTTCGAAGTACCAGGCCGTTATAACTCGGTAGGAGCTCAACTAACATAGGTCTGTTGGCGTGTCAGCTAGTAAACGCTTTATGCCTTCGAAGTACCTGGCTGTCATAAGTCGGTTAGGGCTGTAGGTGTGTCATAGCTAGTAAACGCTTTATTTATGCCTTGGAAGTACCAGGCTGTCATAACTCGGTAGGAGCTCTCCTAACATAGGCCTGTAGGTGTTGTCATAACTGGGTACGAGATCATGCGCAATGACTCAAGATGTTTTGGAGGCGCAATGATTCAATAGCCTGGCGATTTCCGCCAAACACTACCAGTCATTCCAAGACCGACAGCAGCCCATGAAATAAACGCTTGCGTCAAATCATCGGCATGAAATTAGCATATGGCGGACACCTAAATCAATGCCTAAATTAAAAGCGCGCTGTTGGATTTTCAACTTTCTGTGTTGAGCCGAACTTCGAACAATCTTTAGGCATTCATATAGGTATCCCCTAGTGTAAGTAAAAACAGGCAAACGTGTAGCTTGGCTGGGCCCTAATGTCGAATACAACAAAGGGTCAACACATACAAAGCAGTGAAATGCCCAAGCACTGTTTATTTATTTTGGTGTTCTCCGACAAAAGACATACACAATGGGCTACATCAGGTATTAAGTAGGTAGGTTTACTTTACTCCTTCACTTATAGGTGACAGGCATGCACAGTAAAGTTTAAGCTTGTAAGTTAAAATATTAACTTACTCTGGCACTTTACAGTCACAACTGTAATTACGAAAAGGGATGGCATGGACGATGGGAACTACTCGCCCGGAAGCTACGCTCCACAGTGATTCGTTTCATACAAGCTAGACGCTGATAAATCACATCCAATTTGAGGTTTGTAGCTATTTTTTAATCATTAAGGATTAACTACTGATGACAAAATTAATCACATAATGCCACAGGTAGGTAGGCACATTAATATTTACTAACGACCGAAAGAATGTATATTAAGAAATGGAGAGTTGCAATCCATTGCATTCACAATTGTTCTTTCCGCAAGTTTGGTAAATAAAAGTAGTTATCGGTGTTTTTGTGTTCTGAAAAAAATGGGTGATAATCTTGAAGGTATGTTCAATATAACGGTATAACATTTTATACTATTTTTTTTTAGCAAATATATAGAAATAAATTCCTAAAAACTAGTCAAAAGAATATTCAAAATATAAGAGTTTTTTATTTTCAATAGAGATTATTTATATGGCACCATCCTGCCCCATTTCTAGAAAACATCTTAAAATGTTCATTGTTTATCGTAGATTTAAAATCAGTAACGCTCAGACATGACACGAGTTGACATCATTTTATTTTTATTTATTTTCAGGACAACGGTACCAAATTCGTCGTTCCGAGCTTTTCGAAGTTTGGTGTGATTCGAATAAATCCGAGCGAAATGAACATATTTTTCAATATGTTTTATCAAAATTCGATCTACTAAACGCTGAAAAGGAAGTGAAAAGGCCCATACGAGATAAAATTGAGAGATATTCTTCACTAGTATTATCAAAATGGAATTCGTCGTGACACAACAAAGACCGGTAAACACTTTTGTCATTTTCTGACGTTTCATTTTTATTATTAGTTTAATTATGAAATCCTTTATTGTAATGTAACATAAAACCAAGCTTAATGCTAAATAGCAAATCTACCAGCAAACTTTTATAAATAACTTTTGTTATTTATAAATGTATTTTGTAAGAGTCCGAACAACTAAATAGCACTAGTTGCTCGGACTCTGATTCTGAGTGATTAGCTAATTATTAATTACCTAATTACTTAGAATCTACTTATATTTTAGCTCATAATATTTAGTTAATTATTTAGTATCATGTGACACTTTAATGTCATAACCTCTGATCCTCTTGTTGTAAATTATTTGTTTTATTTTTTTAAGTACTTATTTGTTTTTATAAAGTAATGTTTTGTTAGTTTTATACATTACTAAGTGGCACCAATGGGACAATAAGTGTAAAATAAATGTTTCTTATAATTTTAAACACTTTTTTTTGCCATTTCCTGAATGACCCGAATTATCATAAAACCTTACATTATGATTAGTTACGTTTTTTAAAGGAATAATATTAAATAAAATAATTATCAGCGTCTAGCTTGTATGGAACGAATCACTGTGCGCTCGCTTTCAAAAGAGGATGTTTCAATGTTTTCATCTGTAGGTAGATCGGCCTTTTACGTAAGTTTAAGCATGACGTCGGCCTTGAGTTATTTTTACGTCATTGATAAATAAAACAAAAACAGTCAATAAATAATTTAATAACAACAGTAATATTTACAAAATTGCACAAAGTGATTCTAAACTTACATAAATTAAAACTAATTACTTCTAAGTTACTTTAAGAGTTTCTTCAAGACGCATTTTTCAATGCTTCCGAAGTCTCTTAGTTTAATACTCTGAACACATTTCTGAAGAACTTCTTTGCTCTAGACTCCAGGGAATCATCTTCTTCTACTACTGTTTCGTCTACGACATCTGGTTCGACATCATTGCTTTCATCGCCGGCTTGTTCATCATCATCTTCTTCTTGACTTCTCTTGGATTCTTCGTCATCAGCTTCGCCTTCGTTTGCATCATCGTCATTTGCCTCATCTTCGTTAGCGTCATCAGCTTCGCCTTCATTTGCCTCATCGTCATTTGCCTCATCTTCGTTAGCGTCATCAGCTTCGTTTTCCTCTTGCCTCTTCCTGGGTTCGATCGCATCTCCAGATTCTTCATCATCATCCACCTCCTCTTGGCGTTTTTTAGCTTCCTCTACATCATCTTCTTCCTCGTCTTCGACCTGGCGTTTCATACTTTTAAGCTCATCCTCGGATTCTTCGTCGTCCTCAAATTCTTCTTGGCGTTTCTTAGCTTCCTCTATATCATAGTCTTCCTCGTCTTCCACCTGGCGTTTTGAACGTTTAACTTCATCTTCGGCTTCTTCATCATCCTTCTCATCTTCTTGGCGTTTCTTAGCTTCTTCGACTTCAGAATCTTCCTCATCGTCGGCTTCCTCTTGTCTTTTCTTAGCTTCTTCTGCTTCTTCCTCTTCATCTACCTCCTCTTGCCTTTTTCGCTTAGCTTCATCGATTTCTTCCTCATCTTCAACCTCCTCTTGCCTTTTCTTAGTTTCTACATCATCTTCTGATTCGTCGACATCTTCTTCTTGACGTTTCTTAGTTTCTTCTACTTCTTCCTCATCCTCGACCTTTTCTTGCCTTTTCTTAGTTTCTACATCATCTTCTGATTCGTCGACATCTTCTTCTTGACGTTTCTTAGTTTCTTCTACTTCTTCCTCATCCTCGACCTCCTCTTGCCTTTTCTTAGTTTCTACCTCATCTTCAGATTCCTCAACATCTTCTTCTTGACGTTTCTTAGCTTCTTCAACTTCTTCCTCATCCTCGATCTCTTCTTGTCTCTTCTTAGTTTCTACTTCATCCTCAGATTCTTCAATATCTTGTTCCTGGCGTTTCCTACCTTCCACATCTTCGTCTGTCACTTCCTCATCATCAACTTCTTCTTGCTTCTTCTTAGCCTCTTCTACCTCATCTTCTATTTCCACCTCCTCTTGACGTTTCTTAGCTTCTTCATCGTCGTCAGCTTGTTCTTCATCCTCAGTCTCTTCTTGACGTTTCTTCTTTGCTTCTTCATCTTCTTCATCGCCTTCAGTTTCTTCTTGCCTCTTCTTGGCTTCTTCGTCGTCCTCAGCCTCCTCCTGAACCTCGTCTTGTCTCATCAGTTTCTTAGCTTTCTCCAGTAAATCCTCTTCTGCTTCTTCAGGGATTTCCTCCTGAGCTATGCGGTTTTTTTCTAAATACTCTCCTTCTAGATCCTCGACGTCGCTTTCTTCTTCTTGTTTTAACTTTTTAGCATCTTCTGCTTCATCACCTTCTTCAATTTCCTCTTGTTTGATGCCCTTGAATGCTTTTACATATTTCCTGATTGCGTCTTCTTGCCATTCTTCGCCGGAGCCTTCGATGAGTTCTTGAGCAGGTTCAGCTTCTTCTTCTTGCTCTGGCTCATCTTCTGGCTCTGGTTGTTCTGGTTCTGGCTCAGGTTCTGGTTCTGGTTCCGGTTCAGGCTCGGGTTCAGGCTCGGGTTCAGGCTCGGGTTCGGGTTCAGGTTCCGGTTCAGGAACAACACAATGGCCGGGTGGGCTGGACCAGTCACATACCTGGAAAACAATTTATATTCGATTAAAATCTGGCTGTTTATGATGTATTATTTTGATGTTTTTTCAAGTTTTGCAGCATTTATTCTCTTATAACTGATATTTACTAAATTCACACGATACCTACCTACCTATATTTATTTATTTATCGGTTTGTGCACAATTTGTAAAATTCTGTGAGACACAAAATAGTTATATAACTTTGTTTTCATCAAATTTTTATGTAGATTTTTTTCTAGAAAATGTATAACATGCTAGATCATTTATCATGACATGTGCTCACGAGTTTTACTGCATATTTTGTTTATCAATAGGCTATCGGCACATGACAAAAGATATGAAAAAATGTCAAACTACTGTTGAGATGCGATGTGATAAAAGATAAGACTACAAAATATAGCAAAACGTATTCGACTAACTGAATGAATAGATATCCTAGTAAAATCTTTAAACATCTACCCTCTTACTATTATTAGTAAGAGGGCTAAACTTAAAATTTTCTGCACTCTGGTTTTCTTCTAGAAATTCCTTCTACATAGTTAGATGTTGAGGCTATAGTCATTGCATCGAGTTTTGTAAGGTTGCTGTTGGGGTGCTGCAATTACAAGTCTGTTAAATCCACAATGATCTTTATGATCGTTTAAATAAGGTTGCTATTTTTGAAAGACCTATCTGACGATACCCCACTCTAGGGTACACGAGAAAAAAAATACCCCAATTTATGTGTAGAAAAGTTTTTTTTACAAGATTTTACTAACCACTTTGTCGACGTGACAAATATGTATATCCATGCCAAATAATAGTTTTCAAGAACTAATTAAGAGTGTCTGAGCTAAGCTGCGGATAGATGAAAGGACGGACATGGCGAAACTATAAGGGTTCCTTGTTGACTACGGAAGCCTAAAAATTAACTTAACAGCCGGCTTATTCTTTAAAAATCCCGCCGTGAATACTTAAATACAGTGGGTCTGTTAATAGTCTCAATACATACAACGTTAGTTCACGGGAACAATCTGCGACTCTCACATTCCCCTTAAACCTAAGGGGAAGTTATGTAAAACAACACCATGGATAGACCTGCTGTCTTGTATGGGTCAGAATGTTGGGTCACAAAAGGGATGAATGAAAGGCAATTGCATACAGCTGAAATGAGAATGTTACGAAGGATGTGTGGTGTTATACGAATGGATAGAATAAGAAATGAGTACATAAGAGGAAGTCTGAAAAGGGCACTGATAGCCGAAATGTTGTGTGAAAATCGATTGTCATGGTATGGGCATGTGATACGGAGGAATGAGGAAAATGTCGTGAGGAAAGTTTTGAGTATGAATGTCGATGGCTATAAGAGTAGGGGGAGACCAAAGAAACGATGGATGGACTGTGTGAATGATGATATGGTTAGAAAGGGTGTGACTACGGAGATGACGACTGATTGAGAAGTGTGGGAGAAAACGACATGTTGCGCTGACCCAAAATAAATCAATAAAAACTCACTTCACCTAAGTTTTCACGGTGAAAAAATCTTACAGATTAGATCAGCAGACCCAAAAAGGTCCTATCACAAAGTCACAACCCCCTGGGCAGAACAACGCTTAAAGAAAAAAATAAAACACAAGTTCTTACCTGTTCCTGCTCATTAAACCAGGTCTCTGCTGGGCACTGCATCAGGTAGGAGTTGCCGGCATAGCATTGGTAGTATTGGAAGCAGGACTCGACGCTGGCGATCCTTAGGAAGTTCTCCTGGCCACGGCACAGAGTCTCCGGGTTCTGTCTCAAGGCGATTGAGAGGCCAGAGCAGCTGGCCACGGCCGCTGCGCATAGTAGGAGCCAGAGAGCTGATTGAAAATAAAAATAAAAACTTTCATTAAATAGATATAAAAAATTGTCTTCGCTTTTCTAAAATGGCGAATCGCGATCGTGTGTATTTCGTGAACGCCCATGCATCTTTCATGTACGAAGTTCAATTCCGAGCCGTTTTTAATTACTTTCCAAGTTTATCTTGGATATTATCTACTGCAGGCTTAGCACGACGCTTTCTATTTCTACTTTACCGTATAATATAAATCGCTTGTCTACATTTCTCGGTTCAAAACTGTCAACAGTCTATACGGAAACTTCATGTTTGTCTACTCTTCCGTCGACAAAACGCTTCTCTACGGTTCTCGTGCTAAGCCTGCTGACGTCGATAAAGGAAAAACATCTTAAGAAAACCTAGATTGATACAGGATGGCATTGAACTCAGAACACGATTTTGGATACCCTTGTGTTGAACTTTTTCATCGGTTATTAAAAAATATAATTACTGTTCAAAACATTTTGACCCCGTAGGCTGCCGTCCTTTAACTAGAAAGGCGTGAACCCTAACTTGATAAATTGTTACTTTTTAATAGAATCTAAGAGAGTTCAAAAATTCTCTATCTTTCTGTCTAACAAACATTTTTACAATACAAATAGTTCCCAAGACGTGAAACGTTTGTAGGCGGTTAACTGGAAAGGATTCTAAGATAAACAGAAAGATATATCAATTGATGTTCGATGATCGATTGATGTATAGTTTGCGCGTAGTTCCCTGCCAGCCTGTATAGGTGCCTTCTCTGTATGAGAAGTGGCTATTGCCCAGCAGTGGGGCAGTAATTTAAAAAAAATGGTTTATTATTTTAACAAGTAAAAGTTAACAACTAGTGATTGGAGCACCTTTTTAAGCAGTGTTACGAGACTCCGCTCTTCCATAAATTTAATTAGTATCTTTTACTTTTTAGTAATAGACTGGTATTATTATTATGTATAGTCGACCTAGTAATTTCTTTACCACCCTGTTGTTGAATGTTATTTGTTATACAGTGACATTCAACCATGAGTCATAAAATGACGAGATCCATTTGCTTCCCGACTAATGAGAAATTTAGATGGATTCGATTCGAAGTTTCAATTACCTAAACTAGAAATAGTTGTCTAAAGTTGTAAAGCAAATATACTTGGTTTCCATCATAGTAAAGTTGTAACTTAGGTACTTGAAATAATGTTCTAAGTGGCAAAGCAATTACTTGGTCGACTGCACCATCGACCAGAAATGAAAATTGAATTTTGTACAGGCGACGGAAACTTCCACCCTTTGACACACAGGATATTTTTGGAAAGAGAATGAAATAAACCGAGAACGTTGAGGAAAAACCCGGCCAATTAGCAAGGGGTAACGATTCTTTAATTACCCATAACCGAGTTAGTTAAAAAGTGTTTCGAATCGATTTCAAATTATTACCTACTTACCTATACGTACATAATATACAGGGTGGGAAGGACATCGTCTCGCAAACTGTAACCACGATTTCAGCATGATTCGGGACATTAGCGTATAAAATTTGCGTCGGTTACAATAAAAATCTGCTGTTTCATACCAAAGTGCAATATTGACGCGGTTGAATGTATGATTGGACAGAATCGTGTACTGAATCATGGTATCAGATTGCGCGTCCATGTCCCTGCTACCATATATAGGTAGTAAAGTGGTACCTAATGCAGATTGCCATGGAAGTTCTATAATAACTTGACCAAAAGTCTCTTAAAACAAGTATCAAAAAAGAATTTTCAATCAGTCCGCACTGTTTCAATGATGAAATTGCCATTCTGGTTCTGTAATTATCGTCTTCAACTAATTAACATAAGTAATTCCATCAACCATCCTGTATTCCATAACTGTATTGTCAATGTGTTATCATTGAGAACTTGTCAATTTAATCTAAATACAATCTACATATGCTAACTTTACTTACACCAAGGTAAGGGTATGGATCTAAATAGATTTCAATTTGAATGTTAAATTAGTTACATTTAACTCATCATCAAACAATATCAATCCAGTACCTAATTGCGTTACACACTATCGATATTGCTAATCCACTGCTTCATATGTTCGAGAAATGTGTCTGCTCAACAACGTATAAAATGCAATGAATATTATTGAACTGTCAAAATGAAAGCCATTTCTACTGTTCGTGTTTACACAATTACTCTACAGAGTAAGGCTGAGATATTACGATGAACCATAAAATAATTTGAAACTTTGTCGCCCAGCAACACAGCTGTCTGTTAAGTTAGAATAACTTGATTCTATACAATAATTAACATTACGAAACACAAATAAACCGTAAATTTGCAATTTAACCACGAAAATAGGGCACACGCTGAGTTAAGTGGGTGGGTTAGTAATTTCTACCAATGATTTATGGTTCGTTAAACATACAAGGAAAAATTGAACTTATACAGTGTGGCAGGGACACGACGCGCAAATTGAAACCATACATTCATTCAGCACATGACTCTAGACACCCTAGTGTAGACATTTTCGTCTGTTATAAAAAAAAAAACAGCTGTTTCATAGACAAGTGCAATACATACGCGGTCAAAATGTATGGAACAGCAATATTGTTTTAAGTTACCAACAAAAAATTTCAACGCTGGGGTGTATAGAGTAAGATGTAAAGAAACAGGTTTTGCGACGATGTTCCCATCAGCCTGTGTTTTATCACACACAGTTCTTTAAAATGCAGTAGAGATAGCATGTTTTTTTTTTTTCGGTGGGAAATCATCAAATAACTTCTCCCGCTCTGGGTGAAGCAGGAGGGCGTGTCAGACTTTTACTGACTAAAACCAACCCGTGTTCTCTCAGTTGCCTGTGTGCCAGAGGCCGCGGTATCTCTTTCGAACAACTCGCACTCCTGGCAGGCTGGCAGTTTACTCAATAAGTAGAAAATGTTTAAGACTCGAAGTCTCGAACATCAAAAAACAGACGAAATTTCGACTTACTTAACATTACTGTCACAATTTTTTTTTCTGTTTCCTATCTACTTTGATTTATAATTTTGTTTATAAACTTCAAGTAATTATTATGTAACACCTGAATACTTTAATTTGCATAAGTATCTAATCAAGATTTACTTAATTTAAAAAAATAAGAAAACTTACTGTTCATTTTGACCGCACTGTCTTGCTACTGTTGCGATCCGGTACAAAAGTAAGATAAACTAGCTAAAGCCTTCAATTTTATCGAGAGCATCGTATCAGGCACTGATAATGTCAGCCGATACTGAAGATATAGCCAAGAGATATCGTCCGTCAAACGGTTATCCGCTGTAAAAGCGGGATGCTGTGGTCGCGACTGACGACGAAATAATCGCAGTCTATTGAATTGGTTAAACAATGCTATGATGTTTTTATTAATAAACTGTGTGTACTTTTAATGGTAACTGATTTTTTAGCTTTTAATTACTTTCTAATTTTATCTTAGACAAATAATAATATTAAGATTTGATTTTGTCTGTTTGTTTGTTACGCTTTCACGCTGAAACAGCTGAACGAATTTAGATAAAATTTGGCACATGGGTAGACATGGATTAGGATATGGAATACTTTTAACTCGATGTTGCGACGGGGTCGAGACTTATGCGGGTGAAACCGCGGGTCACAGCTAGTTATTAATAGTATAAGTCTGAAATCGCGAATCCTTCTCTGTATAAAAAGAGGCCTTCGCCCAGCAGTGGGACGGTCACGGTAACATTTTAGAAAACTTAAACCGGGATTAAAACCAACACAATACGAAAAAAGACATCCTTGTATTTTTATGACACCATTTGAAAGGAGAATCTAGTCGCGGGCTCGAACTCACTGGTGGGCCTGGCTAAAAAGCATAATGTCTCACCAGGCATCGTGTCCGATATTGTAGGTAGTATCAGTGATGAGCAGTTAGACGCTAGTCTACACGCGCAACCTTTATTGAGTGAGATGCAGGATCATTTACTTATTAAGAAAAGTCCTTCGGAAGATCGGGTTTTATGAAAAAACCACTGCATAAATCAAATACCAATAAAATTTATTGAAATTTTCGACTTGATTTTGGAGATTTTATACTTTTTTTACTGCTTAAACACGCCCAAAGTTAGGTTAAATTAGCAAGAAAAACTAATCTTTGTTGGCTCCTAACTTTTTAATGGCTTTTTATTTTATTATTTTGTTTCCGCACAGACAATATTAATAATGAGACAAAACCATACCATGTTTAATTATTGATGTACATTGTGGGACAGTGAAGTAATACACTCCCGAAGTTTATATGGAAAAAATGTCGACTGTAGAAATTTCCGGGGCTCGCTTGCTTCTACTATTCACTCTACAGCAAATCCTAAAGCAATTAAGTAGATACTAATCACCTCGTTGTATAACTGATTATACAGGGTGATTGGAAGATGGGTGCAAAGCTTTAAGGTGAAGATAGTATAGACAATTTAGAACCATTTAAGCCATGGTTGTCTTAGACGAAGCCTTACCATTTTTTTTTTTAATAAGGTTTAAAAGACGTATTGTACAATTTTTTTATTTTTTCTGAGCTTTAAATGTCTGTAAAAAAAATGTCTAATGACACAGAAGCCTAAAACATGTTTTGCTTGATTGCTTACACATTACTTTAATTAAATAAATAAAAAATGAATTCATTTATCATTCAACTTGGCCATAATTATGCAGTTTACATTAAATTTTGAGAATTTCCGAAAAAAAAACTAAAAAATTTGGTTAAAAATATTTGGTAAGACTTCGTCTAAGACAACCATGGCTTAAATGGTTCTAAATTGTCTGTACTATCTTCGCCTTAAAGCTTTGCACCCATCTTCCAATCACCCTGTATAACACTTATAATATTAATAAGAAGGGCACAAAAAAGAAGTTCAACAATGTTGGTTAACCAATATTTTCCTCTGGCAACATGCGAGGGAAACTCTAATAAACTTCATATTATCTTTTCATTTTCTTGTTTCGCCACATCAGCGCCTTTGTATTCTGCTTCAACTGCGTTATTTTGCAAACTGACGAGGAACACTGAATATTTACGAGGTATCCACACAGTTATTATATATGAGAAGCGTTAGCAAACAAACTTGTATGACCGGAAGAAGTGTTTGATTAAGAGTTTTAAACATAAATACAATTCCTTTAAAAAAATCCGATATGATTTTAATATAATTATCTCCAGGTGCCCTAAATCTGAATAAATCATTTTGATTTTTAATAGTAGGGGTTTTTTTTTTTTTTTTGAGGGTGGGAAATCATCAAATAACTTCTCCCGCTCTGGGAGGAGCAGGAGGGCGTGTCAAACTTTTACTGACTAAAACCCACCCGTGTTTCCCTCAGCTGCCTGTGTGCCAGGAGCGACGGTATCTCTTTCGAACAACCCGCACCCCTGGCAGGCATCGGCCCTTGCGGACCCCACCAGTCCGGCGCACCAGGACACATGGCACGCCGTGACCACCCCAGGAACCAAGTAGCACAAGGGCCCCAGACTAACCTGGCACCCCTGGCACCCTTGGTCCCCCTGCGACGGGTCAGCGCAGTGGCCCCGTATAATAGTAGGGGTAAGAGATCATTCACTCGCTACTACAACAGAATTTCAGTTTTTCAGGAAACACAAAAGAAAACTTT
This sequence comes from Antitype chi, assembly GCA_947359405.1. Taxonomy (NCBI): domain Eukaryota; kingdom Metazoa; phylum Arthropoda; class Insecta; order Lepidoptera; family Noctuidae; genus Antitype; species Antitype chi. The sequence goes on from OX375823.1 coordinate 6,273,795, forward strand.
TTACACCTGTCACTAAAACACCAGAATGCCAATTCTCGTAATTAAAAACGTTCAAAATCTAGTCGCAGTGTCATCTCGGCGACAATCAAATGTCAAAAACTTGTCAAAAATGTATGGAAACTCGAGGCATTTTTGTCAGATTGAGACTGAGATCCGACTGTGAACGTTCTTTAAATTACCAGAATTGCCACTCTGATTTGGTTTATAATTGTCGATTTCCACGAATTTATTCGCCGGAATCGTGCGATCGACTCTTTTAAATAATTTATTATTTTCTTTAAACGACTCGAACTTGTATTGTGGGTGAATCGACAACTTCAGAAATGCGTATTAGTGAATTGGCATCTTTTGAATTGTACGCAATAAAGTTATTAAAACGAAAAATGTAATAAAGTACACAAAAATCAAAACGATTATTTAAAAATGGCAATTCGCACTATTCGGGGAAATTCGTACGAAGCGATTTATAAGCCAACAACGTATAGGTAATATAAATCGCAACAGTGAAACATCACATTAAACCAATCGGTGCGTCTACATTATCTGAAATCTAGCCATGTAAGATGTGTGATGTCCACATGACCTTCCGAAATTGTCACGCGAATGCAAACACGATCATTTGAAGGCAATTTGTCTATTTTCTTTGAATTGAATTGAATAGAAAATTGATCAATTGTTATGCGGAAAAAAGAATAGCTGGTAGAAGAATTATAATATCGTGCGTCATTTCCACCTCAAGCTTAGCATTATTATTTGATTAGGTAGGTACCTACTTGAAGTGGTAAGCAAAATTAATTAGGTATTTGACAGGGCTGAAGAGTATACTATTGATAGAGTAATACATAATTCAAAACTTTTATATTTTACAAGTGAAACGTAGTAAATTATTGTTTGAGTTGTATAAAAATCTTGGTGTTATCTCTTAGATAAACTTAAAAGGGGAAGATACGTTACTACAGGTACTGGCTGGCATTGTGGGTGGTCGTCTTATGTAATTTTGACGTTCAAAAGGTGCTGCCTCTCAGCCTAGTTTGAATAAAAGACGTTTGAATTTTTATCTTCATCATAACGCGCGGTTCTACTAAACCACGTCTAATGGACACAGTGACAGTGGCTTGCAGTACATAAAGACAGAAAGACACTGCCTACCCTACCTAAATCGGATACATATTTAAAACTAATATTACTTTATCAATAAACAAAAAATCTTGATTTATAAATCAGCTCTACCTGTCGAGCGTCGGTCGTATCATTAGTATCATCGATGCTATAGGTATGTGCTCGTTCGTACAATTTGACGCAACTTCGCATTGCGATGCACTAGCGCCGCTGATCGCCTCGGGAGAGACACGAACTATTCACGTCTTGATGTTTATATGTGTGCTCTCGTGGTCATGCAGATTTATTTGGTGTGCGTTCCTATACATACGTGGTACACAATGTAACAAATAACGCACATAATCGTACAGGGTAGGCAGTGGCTTTTTACGCTTTAGTATTACACGACGAATTACGAAACTTACAGAAATTTTCCGAACAAAGTTGGTTATGCGACTATTTTAAAAAGTAGCATTGTTTTATTGAAGTTTTGCTACTTAATTTTTTTTGTATTATTTTTATATGCCGACGCCATTATTTGTTTAGGTTTATTTGTTTTGATTGTGGTTGTGGGCTATGATAGCATGTATTTAAGATTTTAAGGTTGATAATACTGTTGTGTGTTTAATATGGGTTCTAATCAATCAAGAAAGAAAAATAAGACACACGGGATTATTTTTCCGTTAGGACCTACAGACGAGCATGTTAATTTGTTGAAAATTAAAATTTATATCTTATGTTTGTTTTGCCATTTTTGTAAGAGCGAGATAGATAATAATAAAAATGCAAAACAAGAGTGAGAGTCACGATGCGACGCATTGCGCAAATCTCGCTGACCCTACCTCAATGACATTTGAAGTCCTAAAAATTCGGCGTCTAACGCGATTATTTTCGCACGAATGTGCGGCGATCCTATCGCCGTCCTTGTCTAGAAACTGTAAGTATGCAACTGTGATCACAGATGTATGAGTTCCGTTACATGTAGTTGTGCACCGATCCCAGGTACCTATAGTAATTGCGATGGTAACACGTAACGTATCTTCCTCTTTTATGTTTATCTAAGTGTAACCTACATACATACATATTATTGCCCGGATATTACCTAAATATCTAAAAGATTGATAAAGTACGAGTGGCCAAGGGGGATTTCCAGTAAAAGGCCGAATTTCAATGTCATGTAAAATAAAATATATTTGTAATCTCTGTTATTGTAAATCACTACCTACGTCATGGAAATTTCGCACAATGTGACTTAGTATTTTAACACAAGCTGCGACCCTGATCCGTTCGCCTGACCAAAACAAGTACCTATATGTATTTATCTTTGTATTGAAAATAGTAGCATGAAGGTGCTCGAGTGATGAGCGTACTAACAAACACGCTGACAAGGAGACAGCGCGTTAATAATTAGCTTATCTATGTAAAAATGAAAGAAAGAAAATACGTTTAGCATAAAAAAGCACACATTATACAGCAAAAAAAAAAGAACAAAAAGTGTAAAGTACGAATTTTTATCGAGTAGGCAAACATATATCATAAGTTATAATCAACCTATAATGTTCCCACTGCACACAGGCCTCCACTCTGTGAGGGGGAGAGGGCCATAATAAACCACGAGCCTAGTTTTCAGGTTACGGTTTCCTCACGATGTTTTCCTTCACTGTTTTGAAAGCAGTGATGATGAAATTAAATACACTAAGTAAAGGGCCTCCCTGGCTTTGAACTCATGACCTACAAACTCGTAAGTCGGGGCTATAACCACTGGTTCCACCACTGCTCTTCGAAACATTCACATCAAGTTTTATTGTGGCCAAGAAAATATATGAGAAACGGCATTTGAGCATGCTCGGCAATCGTAGCCGTTTTGTTCACATTTTATATGGCAGACGTGTGACACGACACTCAACCTTTTCAACACGAATTCGTATACATTTTTATATTTGAAACGATGCAATAGGACGATATTTTCTACGATTTGTTGAGTCAAGATGGAAGATGACATCGTTCTATACCTATCTACTCTTGTTTGTCTGTCCATTATTGACCATAAAACGAGAATTAACATGATTGCTTTTTATATACGCGATTGGATTCGGGGGCACATTTATTACAATAATAAATAAACAGATTTTTTTAAATAGCGGACCTGACATACGTCATCATCGAAATCGGTTTAGCTGTTTAGGAGTTCAGTGACATTCAGACGTACAGAAGAATCATTTAGGTAGATACATAAAGAAGATAATGATTTTATCAACGCAGCTTGTTGATAACGAGATTTTAGTATGTTCGTTTTCGTATACTAGTTGAGTTGTATCTTTAAAACTTTAACATACCTATTTGTATTTTCCGGGTTAGTCACTACGGTTTTTCATAAGACTCGCCTACTTTATCTTTATACGCCTTTATCTGAAATAGACACACGTACATAAATACTCATTTCATTTCAGGCTATTGTATTTAGATTTAGGCTATGGTCTAAAGATTCAGTTTTGATAAAGTTCTAGTGGCTCTCTCCATTAACTATAATAACAGTTCAGCTAATGTAGATACTTATTAGACTAGTACTTTAACTAATTCTGAGAAATAGTAATGGCCAGTAGGAAACTTTGCTCCATTTCAAGCTGAGTTAAATTAATTAAGACTAGAAAATGATGGTATACCTACTATGAATATGTATAAACGCAGGATAGAGCATGTACTGATAAAACTACACATTTTATTACAAAACAATACAACCGACTTTTAAAACTTTAGTTTCGGAAGTCGGTGTCTGTCGGAGTCGGTCGCAAAAAACTAAAATACATCACTATTTTAGTTATTTAGACTGCCGACATTAAAGCTATTTTTCGCTTTGTAGTGTTTGTTTTAGAAGTCGGTTATTTTTTCTTTTTAAAAAAGTTTTTATTTTTCACTTTTTAGTTACCTACCTATTTTTTTTTAAACGTGTTATCGAAGCTAACGCAAAAACGACTAAAGCGAAGTTGATAAAATTTATATTGGACCACCCCTGAGGTATATACTCTAACAATTAAAAAAAGAAAATGAAATCGATCAACAAGATATTATCGCCGAAGTTACATGCAAACAAAAATACATACGAATTGAGGACTACCTCCTATTTGAAGTCGGGATTTTGATGGTGAGTGATTATACAAATGACCATGATGCACGTGTGACTTACATTCGTTCCGGCTGATTACGAAAGATGATTTAAGGTAGTGCGGTAAGGTAGCACGCGAAATTACTTTTTTCTAATATATTAATTGCATACGCATTGAATGACGTTCAGTCCAATCCAGTCTGTTCCTTTCTGCCATGTACCAGCGATACCCTAAGCCGATGTCAGTACCCCACAGAGGGTGCCCTTAGCGAGCAGTCGCTCTAGATTTACGTTTTAAGCCGTGGCTGGAGCCCATAATTTGTTAAGGTAACCATAGCCAAGTCCGGTTAAGCGTCCGGACAACCTCATGATTGACGAGATGTAATTACAAAAAAAAACAGTGGCACTCCTGGAGTGCCGACAGAAATGAAAACTTGAACAATTACGTGTGTATTTTTTAAATCGTCAATACAAGATTTCACATTGGGTCTTGATTGCTCTCGGTAAAAAATGATAAACGAGCAATCGACTGCAGCCATTAAAGGTAACAGCACAGATTTTTAAAATAAAAATACAAAGGGAAAGAAAGGGATAAAAGAATTAGAATTTCCTAATGAAAGAAAGGGACTTTCTAAGAGACATCAACGCGCGACTCATCCGTGTGCTCAAGCGTTCGGTGTCGAGGACGCGAGTTCCCTGATTTTTGTTCACCCAAAAAATGCTCAACGCGCCTAAAGAAAAAAAAAAGATGTTTTCATGAAATGGCCATTAAATGGGATTAAATGAACTTAGATAAGATAAGTCTTTATTTGCTTTAAACATGGTATAAAGGTGTTACATTCTAGTAACACCATATTTTAATGATTATAATTCTTTAAATACATACGTCGTTTTACGATCGCTAATCGGTCGCTGGTCGGTATTATTATAAGAAAAAAAACCTGTGTTTTTAGATGAATAAGTAAATAATCATATTTTGTTCAACATAGTTACAGCCTAACACTGAATTGAAAAATCGTAAGATAATTTGAATTTCCCGGGTGACCTTGTCGCTTTCCCCTGAAGTGACGTCATTTGAGAGTCAGATGGCCAAGAAAATTAAAACAAATTTCAAGTTAAGTACAAGTGAACGTTTCACTCGCGTCTGTATAGGAGGTGGGTAAAGATCGGCCTTTTTTCGCCCATCATAGTCATGAAAATTCAAAGTATTTATTGACGCCATGTTTTTACATTTATGTGAAGTTTAACACACACTTTACATCTATCCTAAAATAGTAAGAAACAAAATTTTAAAAAAATCATCAGACTTGAAAAATTCGTTGAAGTTTTTTTATTTAAAGCACTTTTTCTAACTTTCATTAAACAAGAAACTGTCAAGCGCTTTATTTACCACTAGGATATTTTTTAGTCTCTCAAATTAGTATTTGAGAGACTATTTACTGTAGTCAGTAAACAGGCTTTTAAACTAGCATTCATTATTTTGTTTTGGTGCATTTAGCACGTTCATGTTATACGAAACAAAATAGCTTGTCCACCAATCTGTCGGACTGTCCGACTGATTCGCGGACAAGCTATTTTGTCAAGTTTGATATTTTTTTAAATATAACATGCTATATTTTTTCTTACTATTTTAGCATAGTTGTAAAGCTCGATACCTAAACTTCACATAAATGTTATAACATGGCGTCAATAAATACTTTGAATTTTCAAGACTATGAAGGGCCAAAAAAGGCCGATCTTTACCAACCTCCTTTATTTTATTTAAAACCCCGGGCTAAAAATAAGGTAGGTGCTTACTTTTTGTACTGAATATTTATGGGGAATTTCTCGTGTAAATTGGGGTGTTGAAGATTGTATGGGAAGAAATCCACGCGGCCAAAGTCGTGGGCGCAACGCTTTTCTTATAATAAGTTAAAAAAACTAAACCCCGACTACAGAAAAATGATGCTCTAAAAAGTATGAAACGAGACAATAATCTCATCTGACAGCCGCGGTCTTATAGCCGCTAGGGGAATTATGGTGCGTCAAACGAAACCGCACATGTCTCGAATTCTAAGTAGTAGTAGAGTAAGTAGTTTAGAAAGTTATTAGCGAACAGATGAACATACATTCATAGATACCCACAAACATACATACATACCTACATGCCGGTCAAAATCATAACCCTTCGTCGTAGTCGGGTAGCAAATAACAGCAGGCGTCTCGAGTTTATCAAAGATTTCTGTTGTCAGAAATGGACGTCGGGTAGCCATTAATTTATGAGATTTAACAGGCTATAATGCTCTGGAGACTGGACCCAAGTCATCTTGTGTTAACCTCAAATAAAATGTCAAAATGAGAAGTGATAAAACCCACGGGTGTGATTCCTATCACACAAGACGTTAATCCTTACTAATATTATAAATGCGAAAGTAACTCTGTCTGACTGTCTGTCTGTTAGGTACGCTTTCACGCCTAAACCGCTTAACCGATCGTCATGAAATTTGGCAAAGAATATAGCTTGGGATATGGAGAAGGACATATTAGTGTTAAAAAGTGATTCATACATTGCAAATGTCGCAGTATGATAGATAAATTTATATGAATAGTTATATACTTAGTTATAGTTATACGAAAGCGATTCATTACTATCTTACGGTCGCAATCTAGTAATATGTTTTCATATGATTATTATTTATTTAAAAGCGAGCAAATGTTAAGATAAGCGTGAATGACGTCACAATATGGCACCAGCGCAGGTTTATTCTTACCGTATTACCTACCTATTACACTAAGTGTGTGTTTTAAGTTTCCTCCATTTCGTATTTCATTCCTATTCGTGGCCATGCGGAGTGGGTATGTATTAAAACTTTTGGTTCGATTCCGAATATTCTCTACGCTAAAGTTCAACAATCGTAAATTTCGACGAGGGAAAAAAATATTAATCATTATATAAAAATAAAACACCTGTAAGCTTTTTTTTATTTATCTTATTTTAGACGTATTTTTAACAATTAAACATGCTAAAGCACTAAAAAGCATTTTATTTTATTTCATAAAGTGCACTACTATCTTTATCGAAAGAGGCAGCCCTGGCAATTCACAATAACCGAAAATTTTGTATGGAATGTCTCATCTGATAATCTTTGACCGCGTACCAGAAGACGTAGAGTGGGGAAGGCTTCCTACTAGGTAAACAGATGACCTTGTGAAGGCCGTAGGAATCCGCTGGATGTGGGAAGCCTGGGGGAGGCCACGTCCAGCAGTGGACGTGTTTCGGCTGAAATGATGATGATGATGACATTGTATAGATGACTTTCACAACTAAACAATATATTTTTTTTTACGGAAAAGACACGCGGTTGGGGGGACCTTGTTTAGGTATTAACAGTAACTTTGTTTTATTTGTAGTGACGTAACATTCCAACAGATTGAGTTCAGCGAAACCATATCAAACTTCACCACACAGCCCGGAGTTCTGGAAAAAGTTGAAAATCACACACAAAGTTTTTCTTGTAAGTAAGTAGTCGGAAATATTTACAGGCACAATTCTTGGAAGCCACTACGCCTTGTCTACGGGGAGTTTTTATTTAGAAGTAGTAAAAATGCCTTTGAAAGCAAGGGGAGCCGTGATTCCCGACCTCGTTGATTTAGTTGAGGAATTCATACAAGTTGTGAACCAGGGAATTTAAGTTCTAATTTCTGTTTGACGACATTTCACTTAATTCTAGACCTAGCTTTGATAAATTGGCTCATTCCTGAATAGTTGCCTGATTTCTGAAAAACTTTTTCCAGGATTAATGAGACTTGTGTTGAAGTTAAAGGTCAAAGCGGTATATTTTGCCTAGTATAAGAAGATCGGTATTAGTAAGTAACTGGATTGGTTGGTAACAAATCATCAAATCAAATCAACAAGAGAAAGCCGTAGAAAAATAAAAAGTTGCTAAAGAATACGATTGTGAAAAATTAAGCAATCCTTGCTTAATTGCGTTGTGCAAGAGTTCATTCAACATTAACGGCTTTTCTATGTCTTCCTTAGAAAACAGAGGGTAGAACTTGTATTTTTATAAGTTAGCTATAAATATTAGCTGCGGCGTTGCTTGGGTAAATTATGTGAACACTTTCTGCCTGATGGGTTTTTGCAAGCCATGGCTGTAGTAGTATATCTGATAAATTGCCCAACAAAGCCTTAATGTGAGTTACGAGTGGATTTCGTAAATACTATGGATGAGAATTGAACCAGAAGATCACACTCGCTGTGCGGTCACCCAGAGCGGGAGAACTTATTTGATGATTTCCCAACCAAAAAAAAAAAAAAAAGATCACACTCGCTTGTCTTTGCTTTAAGAGCGTTCATCCCCCGCGGGTTGGCAACGTCGCATCTCGTCAAGTGGTTTTTCGTGATTATTTTATGACATATAAATAAAAGTAAAAAAAAAATCACTCAAGCACATCTAGTGCTTCACTGATTTTTTTTTAAACTTTTGATTGTTGGTTTTCATAATTATTTGAACATTTGCTTTTAAATAAAACCATTTAATCGTAATAAGTACTGCAAAAAGAAATTAACTGACAATATGTTGATATTTATAAGTAAATACTAAAATAATTGCAAAAAAAATAGCATTTATCCTTATGAACACCAACGATCTAGTGCTTGGCTGGAAAGAAAATAGTACTTTGATTTAAACTTTCTAAGATAATCACGATTAACCGCTAGGTACACAGACAGAAAACTATCCTAAACTAGAAGTTATTCGAAGTTCCGCTAAAAACAACACAGACATTTTAAAACTCACTTTAGAATTATTAAGAAATTCATAAAGTTTGAAGAAATAAAAACAAACTGCTCAACTTACAATAATAATAATAATAACATGCACGAACCGCAAAGTCCAAAATACCACATGCACGAACCGCAAAGTCCAAAATACCAAATTTATCAACAACGAAAAAATATTTTATAGGAACCTTGCATCCAATAACAGAGACACCGCGAACCAAACTCTTGACACACCTCCTCCCGAAGCGTTACGAGAATTTTGGGCAAACATTTGGGAAAATCCAGTATTCCATTATAATCACGCAGACTGGATTAATGATGCAACACCAGAAATCCCCGAAATGGAGTTTGAATTTATTCCAATAAACACATTTAAGGATGTCATCAAACGCACACACAACTGGAAATCTCCAGGCTCAGACAATATTCACAACTACTGGTATAAGAAATTCACAAGCATCCACCCATTCATATATAATTACCTAAACACATTCATTCAATCACCTCATTTGCTTCCAACATACATAACACATGGAGTAACATACATGATACCTAAGGACATGAATAACACCACAGATCCAGCCAAATATCGACCAATCACTTGCTTACAAACTCTTTATAAAATCTTGACAGCCTGTGTAAGTGAAATAGTATACGGACACTTAACCAAACATAACATACTCGCAGAACAACAAAAAGGTTGTCGTAAGAATAGCCAGGGATGTAAGGAACAACTTACTATTGACGCGATTGCTATGAACAGCGCAGTAAAACGCAAAAAAGATATTCATACCATGTTTATCGATTACCAAAAGGCCTATGATTCAGTCCCGCACAGCTGGTTGCTACGCGTCCTAGATATCTATAACATCCACCCCACACTCAGATTTTTCTTAGAATCTACCATGAAAAATTGGCAAACGGTACTCAAAATAAATTATGCCTCCACGAGTCTGACCACTGAACCAATCTTCATAAAACGTGGTATTTTTCAAGGAGACTCTCTAAGCCCTTTATGGTTTTGCATGGCACTCAATCCACTCTCCCACCTACTAGATAAAACTAACACAGGATTCACATTGACAAACGATAACACACAATTCACATTGACACACCTAATGTATATGGATGATATAAAGTTGTACGCAGCAGATAAGAAATCACTTTTCCATTTAGCAGACACCACACAAGCATTTTCTAACGATATTATTATGCAATTCGGAGTAGACAAATGCAAAATTTTGTCAATTGTCAAAGGAAAAACACAAAACAACAGTTACGCACTTGGTTTTTTTTTTTTTTTTTTTTTTTTTTTTTTTTTTTTTTTTTTTTTTTTTTTTTTTTTTTTTTTTTGAGGGTGGGAAATCATCAAATAACTTCTCCTGCTCTGGGTGGAGCAGGAGGGCGTGTCAGACTTTTACTGACTAAAACCCACCCGTGTTCCCTCAGTTGCCTGTGTGCCAGGGGCCGCGGTATCTCTTTCGAACAACCCGCAACCCTGGCAGGCATCGGCCCTTGCGGACCCCACCAGTTCGGCGCACCAGGACACGTGGCACGCCGTGACCACCCCAGGAACCAAGTAACAAAAGGGCCCCAGACGAACCCGTGTCTGGCGCCCTTGGTCCCCCTGCGACGGGTCAGCACAGTGGCCCCGCCGCCTACCACTTTTCGGCCGCAGGGGATAGGGAGAGCGGCCAACGCTATACCGACACTCCTCTTCCCCTGCGGCCCCACCGCGTCCGCCATCAAACGGTGGCGGCCCCGTCCAGGCCACGGAAGGGAAGAGCGCTACTCAGAAGTACCGGCACTCCTCCTCTTCCGCAGCCTGTAATCCTCAGCCGCGATGCCTCCCATTCGACACCGCGGCCCGCCTCAGTTGCGGTGCACCTCACCGCAACCTACATTCTGGCCGCTACGTCGTCGGCTTGGAGACAAAAGCCCTGACGAGCGGCCCCACCTTGGGGTTCCTCTTCGCTTCACCGTGGGAGCGGACCACGGCTACTGAGCCCCCCCGCAACGACAATGCGGGAACCCACTGGGGGGGTACGCACTTGGATCAGGTGAATCTATTGAGCCAATGGATGAACACAGTACTTACAAATACCTAGGTTTCAAACAATCGAGACAGATAGAACAAAAGATGACAAAACAAGAACTGCTCAAAAAATTTACACATCGTCTTAACCTAATTTTTAAAACCAACCTTAACTCCAGAAACACAATAAAAGCTATCAACACGTTCGCAATACCCATACTTACATACTCTTTCGGAATTATTCGATGGTCAAAAACCGATATCAGAAAACTACAGCGCACTATCAATACACTCCTTACCAAACACAGGAAACATCACCCTAAATCATGCATACAGCGACTTACACTACCACGCCAAGAAGGAGGAAGAGGATTAATAGATATACACAACTTGCACAACAAACAGATACTTTCACTCAGATCTTACTTCCATAACAAATCAGAACATTCGTCATTACACAAACATGTAATCGAAACAGATAAGAAACTTACACCGCTCAACTTACAAAATAGAAACACTCAAATTAATGAAAATCTCATAACCACTCAACAAAAAATTGCAGCATGGTCTGAGAAAGCCTTACATGGAAGACACCGAGCCTACTTGTGCCAACCACACGTCGATAGAATTAAGTCGAACGAATGGCTCAAACGAGGTGAATTGTTTCCTGAAACTGAAGGTTTCATGCTTGCGATCCAAGATCAAATAATAGTAACTCGTAACTACAGAAAGTACATTATGAAAGACTCCAATCAGCCGTCTGACACATGCCGACATTGCAACAGTGCCTCTGAGACCATTCAACACATAACAGGGGCCTGTAAATCCCTCGCCCAGACAGATTATAAACACCGACATGACCAGGTTGCCGCAATTATACACCAACACTTAGCGCACAAATACAAACTTGTAGGTGAGATGATTCCCTATTATAAATACAAACCTGAAACCATATTAGAAAACAGGAACCAGAAAATCTATTGGGACCGAACTATAATTACAGACAAAACTATACACTACAATAGACCTGATATCACTGTTCACGACAAAATAAATAAAACAGTTTACTTGATAGATATAGCTATACCTAACTCACACAACGTTCAAACTACAATATCCGAAAAACTTAGTAAGTACCAAGACCTCGCCATAGAAATAAAAACCCAATGGAAAGCACAAACCGTCCATATAGTCCCTATCGTACTCTCTTCTACCGGTGTAGTACCGAAGGCTCTCACACAAAGTCTTGAGACTCTACACATGCCATCTCACACACTTTACATGCTCCAAAAAGCCACCATTCTCAACACCTGTCGTATCACACGAAAGTTCCTGACTTCTTCTACACTATCATCCACCTTTTCAATTTAATTTCCCCTTTTTCCCCTTACACACTTGGTTCCGGCCCGTGTGTAAGGTCGTAAACTCTCATAAAAGAGAAGAAAAATAAAGAACTCAAAATAATAGATCTAGAGTGAGGATCCAGACCAAAAGGGATACAATCCAAGCCAAGGTCGCACATGCCGAGGGCTGCATGACTAAGGGAAAGCATTAGTCATTAGTGTGCCAACTCTGGATACTAGGGGACCTCCAGTTTTATTCACCCTTGCCACAGTGAATGCAGGGCTCTGCTGTGGTCGACTTTTAAGTCCCTAGCTACTCGTGGGAACAACATGAATACTAGATCTAAAACGAAAAAACAATTTCAGGCAAATTTGCCTCAGATAGATGACGTAAGTTCACAAATCTCTTCGTCATCTCCCTCATCTCTTTTTCCATCTATCCCATCAACATCACAATCTTTTTGTGTCACGCCGACGCCATCAACATCATCAATCAGTATACAGTCAGCGGATGTTGTACAGGAGACAAATTTTGTCGACGATACTGTACCCACTGCTAGAACTGCAAAAACTCGTAGGAAATGGAGCACTAAAATGAATAAATTTATCCTACGTACTTACCTTCACCTTACTAACATGGACACAGACAAAAACGCGTACCTTCCATCGCTTCACACTAAGTTTCTAGAAAAATACCCAGCTATGCAAATAAGTCGACAAAGAATAGGTGACCAGCGTAGAGCCATAGTGCAAAAGAAATTATTACCACAGGACACAATAGATCAGATTCGTGAGGAAGTCAGAGCCGAACTAAAAATAGTTCATACCCAAATACAGCAACACTCTACACAATCTAAGACAGGTATTAACAGTCAATGCGGCCAGCGCATGAGATGGACGAACGAATATAATGAAACAATCATGAGAATATATTATACTGTCACACAACTAGAAACAAATAAAACAGCCTATAGAAAACAACTACATGAGAAATTTATTAATATATATCCAGAATTAGCACATGTAACAGAGCAAAGATTATCTGATCAAGTAAGAGCCATTATTAACAACCAATATATACACACCAACAGATTAGAAGACATTAAAAACCAGGTAGCTTCTGATTTGATCAACACACATAATATTGATAACGATAATTTGAACACACAACTGCACAACGAATTAGAACAACCAGATGAATACATTAATGCAATAAATACTCAATATACAAATGCGGTTATTTCTGACACACCTGCGAGCACCGTCACAGCAAATATAGTCCAAAATGATAGCATAGATACCGACATCATATCTCACACACGCATTAATGCAGACGAAGACTGGAATCTCTTTAACAATATAGAAATTGGTCAATTTGCACTTACGCAAACTAACTGTGATGCTGCCCCGGAAACCAACACAGAAATAGAAGCCATGTTTCAACAAGCTCAACAATTGTTTTCTGATACAAACCCCACTAATAGGCCATACATTCCCAAGCAGAAGACATCTAGAAAGTTTTCCGCAATAGTCACTTATATTAATAATGTCATTCTCCCTAAGTCTGTAAGTAAGGAAACTGAATTTAAAGAATTGCAGACAATAATTTACTGTGCAGCATGGACGGCAGCTAAATGCAACGGAGCAAAAATATCAGACTCTACACAAAACGAACGCCGCACATATAAACAGAGGAAACCAAAATGGGAAATTAGATTAACAACAAAAATCAAAAATCTAAGAGCAAGCATAGGTCGGCTCACACATTTTATTAATGGTAGTAGAAGTCAAAAATTAATAGCTGCAGTAGAAGAAATAAAAATAAAATACCAACTACACGCGCAACACGAAAATTCAAACACACAGTTAGTACACTTTTTGGACACTTTAAAACAAAAATTAAACGCAGCATCGAGTAGACTCAAAAGATATCTCACATGCACGAACCGCAAAGTCCAAAATACCAAATTTATCAACAACGAAAAAATATTTTATAGGAACCTTGCATCCAATAACAGAGACACCGCGAACCAAACTCTTGACACACCTCCTCCCGAAGCGTTTCGAGAATTTTGGGCAAACATTTGGGAAAATCCAGTATTCCATAATAATCACGCAGACTGGATTAATGATGCAACACCAGAAATCCCCGAAATGGAGTTTGAATTTATTCCAATAAACACATTTAAGGATGTCATCAAACGCACACACAACTGGAAATCTCCAGGCTCAGACAATATTCACAACTACTGGTATAAGAAATTCACAAGCATCCACCCATTCATATATAATTACCTAAACACATTCATTCAATCACCTCATTTGCTTCCAACATACATAACACATGGAGTAACATACATGATACCTAAGGACATGAATAACACCACAGATCCAGCCAAATATCGACCAATCACTTGTTTACAAACTCTTTATAAAATCTTCACAGCCTGTGTAAGTGAAATAGTATACGGACACTTAACCAAACATAACATACTCGCAGAACAACAAAAAGGTTGTCGTAAGAATAGCCAGGGATGTAAGGAACAACTTACTATTGACGCGATTGCTATGAACAGCGCAGTAAAACGCAAAAAAGATATTCATACCATGTTCATCGATTACCAAAAGGCCTATGATTCAGTCCCGCACAGCTGGTTGCTACGCGTCCTAGATATCTATAACATCCACCCCACACTCAGATTTTTCTTAGAATCTACCATGAAAAATTGGCAAACGGTACTTAAAATAAATCAAGCCTCCACGAGTCTGACCACTGAACCAATCTTCATAAAACGTGGTATTTTTCAAGGAGACTCTCTAGCCCTTTATGGTTTTGCATGGCACTCAATCCACTCTCCCACCTACTAGATAAAACTAACACAGGATTCACATTGACAAACGATAACACACAATTCACATTGACACACCTAATGTATATGGATGATATAAAGTTGTACGCAGCAGATAAGAAATCACTTTTCCATTTAGCAGACACCACACAAGCATTTTCTAACGATATTATTATGCAATTCGGAGTAGACAAATGCAAAATTTTGTCAATTGTCAAAGGAAAAACTCAAAACAACAGTTACACGCTTGGATCAGGTAAATCTATTGAGCCAATGGATGAACACAGTACTTACAAATACCTAGGTTTCAAACAATCGAGACAGATAGAACAAAAGATGACAAAACAAGAACTGCTCAAAAAATTTACACATCGTCTTAACCTAATCTTTAAAACCAACCTTAACTCCAGAAACACAATAAAAGCTATCAACACGTTCGCAATACCCATTCTTACATACTCTTTCGGAATTATTCGATGGTCAAAAACCGATATCAGAAAACTACAGCGCACTATCAATACACTCCTTACCAAACACAGGAAACATCACCCTAAATCATGCATACAGCGACTTACACTACCACGCCAAGAAGGAGGAAGAGGATTAATAGATATACACAACTTGCACAACAAACAGATACTTTCACTCAGATCTTACTTCCATAACAAATCAGAACATTCGTCATTACACAAACATGTAATCGAAACAGATAAGAAACTTACACCGCTCAACTTACAAAATAGAAACACTCAAATTAATGAAAATCTCATAACCACTCAACAAAAAATTGCAGCATGGTCTGAGAAAGCCTTACATGGAAGACACCGAGCCTACTTGTGCCAACCACACGTCGATAGAATTAAGTCGAACGAATGGCTCAAACGAGGTGAATTGTTTCCTGAAACTGAAGGTTTCATGCTTGCGATCCAAGATCAAATAATAGTAACTCGTAACTACAGAAAGTACATTATGAAAGACTCCAATCAGCCGTCTGACACATGCCGACATTGCAACAGTGCCTCTGAGACCATTCAACACATAACAGGGGCCTGTAAATCCCTCGCCCAGACAGATTATAAACACCGACATGACCAGGTTGCCGCAATTATACACCAACACTTAGCGCACAAATACAAACTTGTAGGTGAGATGATTCCCTATTATAAATACAAACCTGAAACCATATTAGAAAACAGGAACCAGAAAATCTATTGGGACCGAACTATAATTACAGACAAAACTATACACTACAATAGACCTGATATCACCGTTCACGACAAAATAAATAAAACAGTTTACTTGATAGATATAGCTATACCTAACTCACACAATGTTCAAACTACAATATCCGAAAAACTTAGTAAGTACCAAGACCTCGCCATAGAAATAAAAACCCAATGGAAAGCACAAACCGTCCATATAGTCCCTATCGTACTCTCTTCTACCGGTGTAGTACCGAAGGCTCTCACACAAAGTCTTGAGACTCTACACATGCCATCTCACACACTTTACATGCTCCAAAAAGCCACCATTCTCAACACCTGTCGTATCACACGAAAGTTCCTGACTTCTTCTACACTATCATCCACCTTTTCAATTTAATTTCCCCTTTTTCCCCTTACACACTTGGTTCCGGCCCGTGTGTAAGGTCGTAAACTCTCATAAAAGAGAAGAAAAATAAAGAACTCAAAATAATAATAATAATAATAATAATCACTTTATTATCGGGCAACTAAGGCCCATAGATAAAATACACAAAAATAATCTTAAATAATAATAACAAACTAATACATATTAATAAACAGCTTAAAACTATAACTAAACACGTAAAGTCGTCGGCATCGTGTTTTGCTGCGAGGTGTCACGTAACCGTCCCCGGAAACGTCGATATACGACACCTTTCGGCCAAAAGTCCTCTTTCAAGCAGTGCTGTAGATGGTGCGTTGGAACTCGTACCACGAATGACTTAAAGTTGACGTCGTGGCGCGATTCCAACCTTTCGACCCTCAGAGTCCAGTTGGTCTTCACTTTCAAGTACTGCACAAGTTCCTCAATCTTCGTGGAATGATGCAGACGCGAAATGTACAGCTGCGTCGTAGGTACAGCAGGGCGCAGCAACATGCTGGGTCCACTCGGTGCGGTACAATGTTAGTAGGTACGCCTTTCCTCTTATAGGTAGCAGCCATACAAAATCGAATCGAAAATTGTATGAAACTTGGCCGTCACCAGTCGAGTTTGTTATTTATTTCAGTACTCTAGATTTCACGCGAACGTGCAATCGTTTTATTTTCATTATTAATTGTGATAGATTTCACAATTTTCATAAGTTACTTCTGTTCGCATACCTCTGTGTTTATTACTACCCGACTGCCCCAGCAGGAAGGTAATATTTTTCGAGAGTATGTATGTATGTGTCGTATTGTTACGAGCTTGGGGTTCGTGACAATTAAAAACTGCCAATATAAATGACCAAAAATTACACTTTAATTAAACAACCTAATAACAACTTCAAACACACTAATTACAAAACACAATTGCACTCTAAGTCGCACTTGAAGATCGCTTTCGATGTTCTCGCCCTGTATCGCTCGTTCAATACTCCCCGGGTCGCATTTTTCTTTTTTTTTTTGTTGGTCATCTCGCAGTTGGCCTTGAGAGGCCGTGACTGCTCAACCGGGCTTTCCTGGGGCTGCCATTAAGAGTTAACTTAACGCCTCCAGCCAGGGCTCCCTGGGTCGCGATCCGTTCCGGCCTTTTATAGGGCCCTCGGATAGTTCCAGAACCTTCTACTGTAAAAACATCTAGAATGTTCGAGTACATACCGGCCCCGACTGAACAGATGTCGATAGTTCTAGAAAGTTCTAGCATCGAAATTTCTAGAAAGATCTTGACTATATTAATTCTGCTACACGATACTAGATGGCGCTAGTGGTAACTAATGTTACCATGTACCATATATTAATTGTGGCGCGCAACAGAATGCTGTTGCCTATCTTACCTCCACAACCCAGTTAGATAATAATCTAACTGGGTTGTGGAGGTAAGATAGGCAGTCGCTCCATGTAAAATACTGATACTCAGCTGCATCCGGTAAGACTGGAATAGAAGCCTACCTTATCATAGTTGGAAAAAGACTAGTCAGATGATGTATGTATGTATGTATGTATGTCTATTTCTTTGGCATGCCATAGCCTAAACGGGTTGATGGATTTTTTTTACATATGAGGTCTCGTTAAATTCGTCTTAATTGTGGGAGGAACATGTGCCATGTAATATTTACAAGAAAATGGAGGGGAAGATATTTTTTAATAAATTTCAAATTTTTTGTTAGTAATAAGTCAATTTCAAATGTAATTTATTGAAGGGGGCAACCTAGGGAGTATGACGCACAAACTAACATCATGAATAGCACAAGGGCTTAGAAAATATAATATATTCAAGGGGGCAACGTAGGGAGATCGACGCAAAAACTAACAGCATGAATAGCACATGGGCTTAGAAAATATAATATATTTAAGGGGCAACCTAGGGAGATCGATGCACAAACTTAACACATGAGCTTAGAAAATATACTACACTAGCTTTTGCCAGCGGCTTCGCCCGCGAGGTTGTTGAAAATGATCGCACGGGAACGTACAACCGGTATAAAATTCCTATGTGTTAATCCTGGTTTTAATCAATATGTGTGCCAAATTTCATCCAAATCCGTTCAGCGGTTTTTGCGTGATTGAGTATCAAAAGTCCAAACTTTCACATTAAAATATTATTAATAAAGTAGGAAGTGGATAGTAGGATAGGATTCAAGCAAACTAGGGAGATCGATGCACAAACTAACAGCATTAATAGCACATGAGCTTATAAGAACTTTTGATTGGCTCGTTAGTCGTAAGCATGACGATCATGTGTTTGATCTCCGGGTCCGGCAAAGTATTATTCTGGTTTTCCCTTACTTATGGGATTTCTCATAAAGGAACTTTTAAAGAAAGTACATAATACTTCAGGATTTTTTCAAACCTATCTACCCTAGATGCTTGTAGATATGTTGTGTCTTCATTCGGATAAAGGTACAACGTAGTTTTATTTTCAAAATTGATGTTGCAAATAGTTTGCTGGTTTTTGACGATAGAATGATGATGATGGGACTCCCTTTTTCGCACGTAGAGTCCCATTCGGTCCGTTGTGCGTGGTAACGATTGACGATAGAAGTGTAGCACTCAGTTGTGACAGTTAGAACTTTGTACTGGAAGAAACAGTTATACGTTCTAAAATTCGCGAAAACAACAATATGCACCATATTCACAGAAAGAACTGAATTGGAAAAGTGTCGCTTTCACGGAAAGAAAAAGATTTGAAAAATTGAATTAAATTTTGACTACTTCCTTGTTTCTCGTTTGCTGTTTGACATCATTTCTTTCCAGTCACAACATAATGTAGTTGATATGCCTAACACAATGGAAAAATGGGATTAAATGTAAAACATAAACTGGGTTGAAATCTGTTGCTATTTTGCCGAACACTTGGGGAAGCGCCAGAATAGCCCGCGAAGTTTCTTTCTTAGGTTTTGTTTAAATATTTGATTCGCGACATTAAGTATTTACAGAAATAAATAAGCATTAAAATCAATACAATCCTCTAAGTTACGGTAGCGAATCATATTTTAATCTGACCTGCAAAATGCATAAATTCCGCGGGATACTCATCTTACATAATATAAAACAATCAGAAGAATAACAATTTGACATTAACAGCACCTTTATGTTGTAGCAGTAAGGGCGATTTTCGTAATGCACGTTAGCACTGACGTCGGTTGACTGAACCTGTGTGTTACCACATCTACTCTTCAGGTTGGACGGAACACATTGTATCTAATGCAAGTAACATCCAAGCAAACACACCAGACAGTCGGAATATATGATCTGTATAACATCCACTCATCCCACGCCATCCCTCGGTGTGAGCTGAGAATAATACCGTCGGAATCCAGCCAGGAGATTAGTACCAACCACCAAATAGATAGGTACAGTAGGTTTACTCCAATGAGCTGAAGCAGGATATTCGTGGACGTACGTTGATCTCAGACTATCTCAACAAATGCTAGCCGCGAGTGTGTTTGCTTATCGAAAGTAATCACTCGACTGCGGACCCAAGTAGGCCACTGCAAGCACAATCTAGCGTAATGGGGATTATAGAACCCTCCGACACCCATGCGCTTGCGACCCTCCTGAACCATATCGCCTTTTCCCAATTATGTTGGGATTGCCTTCCAGTCTAACCAATTTTACATGGAACGACTGCCTATCTGACCTCCATAAACCAGGTTTTAAGTAATACAATACTTTGTTGTCAATGGCTGTCAGATTTTCGGGGTTCTGACGACTCGTAATGACTGTCAAAGATCCACGAATGACAGCCGGGACCAACGGCTTAACGTGCTTTCCGAGACACGGAGGGGTCTGTAAAACCATAACCCGACTAATATTGTCCATAAATTTGCACTCCTGAGGACCTTAAAAACGCCACCAATGCCACGATTGACATTGCTTACTGGTCCTAACTCATTTAACATAACAATGTACTTACGTATGTACCATCGAGTCGAAAATAAGAATTTATGCGCTTGCACTCACTGTCTGTGGAGCGTCCTTGTGTGCGTGCGTTTCACTCATTGTCTGGACGTAAGGAACTCACCTTCTGCCCCTATCTTATATAGGTAAGTATGTTTCAAGTCTGACAATTCATACACAGGTATATTTGACTAATGATTTTTTATGTACTATTAATGGTAAGGTGGCGTTTGATTAATTATTTTATTGCGGAGCTCATGCTACTACTGCTATGGGAGTAGCCGTAATACATACGATAGGTAATTTTTTGATAGATTTGTTAGTGCAATATAACGTTGACTCGATTCAGAGTTTTCATCCCACGCGGGCGAACAGCGGCGTATTTATTGTGGATTTTCGTGATTATTTCATTAAAAACACACACTTTTGGAACTCAAAACATAATTAAACATACTTTAATGCATCAAAAAAATCATCAGTCACCTCTTAATTATCTTTAAAAAGCAGTTTATCCCTTCAATAACAATTCAAATTATAATTAAAAATATACCATAAAATTTCAAATGCCAACTGCATTCAGTGATGGATTACCTATTTATTATTAAATAGTTAATATCTAATTTTATACGATTTTAGTTTTGCATTTTTACGACACAAGTTTGCTTATTTATTTTTCGAATTTATTACAACATATTTTAACCCGTATCGGATTGGAATAATAACTTATTATTTATCATAACGACTCTATTTAAAGTTAATATGGTCAATTAATTTGTAACTCAAATCTGTCATTTCCCAAACCATGCTAAGTCAAAACTCAAAAAAATAATCGTTCGTTCATCCCAGTCGCCCAGTGAGCAGAGTAGCTCAGTGGTAACGGTCGTGACTTACGAGTTGTAGGTCATAGATTCAAACCACTTTGTGTAAATTATTTCATCGCCACTGCTCTCAAAACGGTGAAGGAAAACATCGCGAGGAAGCCAGTATGACCTAAGTAGAACCAATACATTCTAAGACATGTGACATCTACCAACCAGCACTGGGCCCGAGTGGTCGATAACAGCCCAGTCCCTTTTGAATAGGGAAAGTAATGGAAACAATATAGGCTAACTTCAAAGTCACTTTTAAGTACAACATATATTTTACCAAGTTTGTACGAAAAACAGTCCATTTCCATCGTCGTTTACCGTTATTTCCTACCTACGTTTACATTAATAAAGTGTACCTTTCTGCTCCCAGAAAGGTACACTTTTGAAATTATTTGAAATCCTATAAATTTAACTTGAGAACTCTTCGTTTGTGTTAATTATGCGTCCCGAAAGTCTTTTACGTGCCGTACTTCATTCAAATTTTTACTTTTCAAACAAAAATAAGTACTTCATCTGGATACTTTTTACAGCAAAGAATTTAATTAAAGGCTTCAGTTTTAAAACATTTATTTTCTTTTTAAGAATTGATTCCCTTCAGGAAATAATATAATATGTAATATATCGATGTCCTTAGGCATACGTACTTACTATTTTAGGGTTGCGTACCGCCGAATGAAAACACCCTTATAGTATGCCTGGGTGTGCGTCTGTCACAGCCAATTTTCGACGAACCTAGTGGACCAATTAAGAATTTCTGTTACTCCAACACGGTCGTGTATCGTAAACAGATGAATTTTGAACGAGGGGGTAAGTTTTAGGGGACTAACATTTTCAAAAGTAGTGACAAATTGCTACTGAAGGCATCCCGCGGACGGACTGTTTTCGCTTAGATCATTCTTTCTAGGAAAGGAATTCAGGAATCCGCTGGATGAGGGAAGCACAAGACCGGTCGAAGTGGAGGAGCTTGGGGGAGGCCTATGTCCAGCAGTGATCGTCTTTTGGCTGAAATGGTGATGATGATGATGACGATGAATCTGTCTAGATATATATAACACAAACGTATGAATCACCGCCCATGAGCTACATAGAAAAGAGCGAGAGCGAAGGTTTTTGAATCTGCGCAGTGCCTCTTACTCGCCAACCCACTAGCACCTGACGCAAAATCTACGTCATATCAGCGACTAACCAGGTTAAATAATTACAGTGCATTTACAACTCTAAGATAAGGAATTACTAAGGTAAGAAAATATTTATCTTTTCTTCGTTAAGGTTCACATTTCTGTTCTAGTAATTTTAAAGACATTTCACGTCAAACATATTCATCATACAGAACCCTCTCCATGCGAGTTCAACTCGCACTTGTCGGCTTTTATTTTTATTAACAAAAATACATTAACCTAACTCTTTTAGATTACTTCCATCCTCTTCATAATGTACGACGATTTGCCTCGCAAAAAATTATTAAACCAACCGTTGTTCTATTCTTCCAAAGAACATAATTGTATTAAGCAATAAATTGCCATAAATTGTATAAATATAGGAGAAAACTAAGGACCTGTGAAGTGCGTCTAATCAAATTAGTCTAAATTCAAAGGGTAAGTGGCGGTTTATTTTGTGAATAACTATTGTTTGTTCAGCCAACCCTTTCAAGTTTGTTGTTTGTGCTAGCGTGCCAGCGTGCCAGCCCTAAGATCACTGGAGATGAACTTCGTTCAGTTTAATTTGAACTTCGGTATGTGGGCAGCTAAGTATTCTATAGATTTGAAATCATAATCGTCCATTTATAGCATAACTAGCTTTTGCCCGCGGTTCCGCCCGCGCGGATGTCAGTTAACGCGTAAAAAAGTTGCCTGTCTTTCTCCATATCCCAGGCCAAAATCTCTGCCGAATTTCATAACGATCGGTTTAGCGGTTTCGGCGTGAAAGCGTTAAAGACAGAGTAACTTTCACATTTATAATATTAGTAGGGATTAGTAGGAATCAACCTATGAACTGTAAAATGTCAAGTAATTAACACAATTCCTTTTCTATTGTTAGCAAACTCAATGAAATTATTTACTCTATTTTTTTTATTAATAAATGGGCCCGCTCTTGACCTCGATCACACCTGATGGAAAGCGATTAATGAGGTCTATGATGGATCGAGCGTGCCCAGAAAGTACCTGTTCACTCTTGTTGAAGGCACTGGTACTCCCACGCATCGACGAAACACAGCAAGCTGCTTGACGCTGGACTCCGGTGGGAGGGTGGTCGCGAACCAGGCGGACTTTAGCCCTACCACTGCAAGGGAAGAATTGGCCAGTCATCAAGGTATTGGGTGTGACTGTCCAGGATGCGCCAAGCGCTCGGTTCATTCGAGTTACAGGTGGAATAAATTGCGCTACTCGAGGAGGCTTCTTCATGCATCCCAAAATACTATTCATAGTAAACCGCCTGCCTGGGTTTGAACACACGACCTACAAAGTCGAGGCCGCTGCTTTAAGCCACTACTGCTCTCGAGTTTATTTTTCAAAGAATAGATTCTAGTTTGTTTTTAAATTAGGAATCATCAAGTTTGAAATCGAAAACAATTTATAGTAGACAGCGTTTCTCTATGAAGTTTGTGGTAGTTGACAGTAAGTACCTACATCAACAGATATAAATGTAGAAATTTTGTTAAAAAAATGCCTACTTAATTAGATTTTTTTGGCCTATATTCGGCTTATTTCAATGACAATTTCGTTGTTCTCGATAAACCAATTTCTTCGTGTACCTGGTTTGATAAATACTCAACTTTATAGCATAACTGTGAGCACTTTATGCCGCAATTGGAACCGTCAAGTTTTTAATAAACTTTTCAGTGAAACTTCACCGCCTGACAGTCCGCACTAGATGCAGCAGAACTTAGTTTTTCTTTGTCATCCACACCCTTTGAGACAACTGATATACTTGTGAACGGCGCCTTAGACGACTGATCGATACGACGAAGTAACGGACACGAGAAATGACAGCAAGATATGGGTTTTAACTACAATGACGTCTTCATGGGAACTGTTCGGTCCAATGAATAATACTAGGTAGAAAGAATGGGATGTGGTTTATTTATTAGTCTTTCTTTCCAGAGTAGTCGGATAGGAAACACCGAAATCATTTAGTACCTACATATAATATTTTCTTTCTAATAGATAAGTAGTTTATAACATGCAAGTCTTTTATTAATAAAGATCATGTCCACGCTTAGCCAGATCACTCTAACTAAGTGAGCAATTTTCCTTTGACAGTTAATTGTCATTTTTAGTGTTTATTTTCTTGATGTTGGCACCGCTCATTCAAGAAATCATGATTTATTTTCCAATATTGATTCTAATTTTATCTATAAATGTATTTTAATTTTATTTAGGTAACTATGGAAAATTTTACTCCAGGTGTTATTTACTTTATCCACGGCATTAATTACTGTTTTATATTAAAAAACGTATTTTTGATCGCCTGCTAATTGAAAGTTGGATTCTTTTGTAAAAAAAAGAGTTTACGGGAGCGAATAAAATGAAGCGAAATTAAATTCACTGGCCATCATAATGGACCGTTTGGATTTCCTTTGCGTAAAAAAAAGGAATTAAAAAAGAAGCGTTCTCTGTTCAAAAAACCACCGTGTTTTATTAAAAATGCAATTTTGAAACAAGAGGATATTAGAGTAGGTATCTGTGCTGACCCAGGTTTATTTATAAAGTTATTTTATGCTCATTGTTAGGAATCGCGTAGCATTTTGTCCAATATTAAAAGTTTATTGTTATGTATTAGGTATTCTTTAATTCCTTTTCTAAAGTACCACAGTTCGTGATAATTTATTCACGTTACATCCATACAGTTCTTAAACTGCTAAGTAAGTAACTATAAAATTAAGAAATCGTCGAAATGTAATATTTTATTAATCACTCGATGTTAAAAGGAGAAGACACTTAAATCACGTGTTCATTATAATAGCTTAGTAATAGATATGATTACTTTTGAAGTATTTGTATTTTCAAGTACCTATGTGTAAACTTTTTAACAGACAAAAATCTAGAATGTTGACATGCCAATAAAATACATGTATTGTTGTCCTTGACATAAGTTTTTGTATATTGACATTAGTATTTTAAATTGACATTAGCATTTTAAATTGACATCAGTATTATACATATATTGACATTAGTATTGTATTTAGTCTTATATTTCTTTTCATTCTGCGTGTTAACACATGCAAGGTTATTAATTTCTATTGCCATATTTCAATAATTATTTTGTATTATAAAATGTGTAAGTCTATATAATCTTGATAATCCAGTCTTTATAATTCAGACTTACTGTATTTTATTTAATCATTAAGACTTGCCTGGCTTTATACTATTATGTTTTTATTACTTAAAAACATTTTGTACGCCCTTTGGTAAAACATGGCGCACTCTTTATTATCTTTATAATTATATCATCATGATGGACTATAATTATATTTTCGAGCCGTTTGGGGTTGAAACCCTCGGGCCGTGGGGTCCGAGTGCTCATGTTCTATACAAGGAAATCTCCAAATGGCTGGTTGACACTTCCCGTGACCCAAGGGCTGGTTTTTACTTTGGCCAGAGGCTGAGCATTGCTATACAACGTGGTAATGCCGCTAGTCTCTTGGGTACATTACCAGTCGACAGCGATGCGGATGAGTTTTTTGATGCTTTGTTTTAGTTTATTCATCATGATTGTACCTACCTATGACAAATGAATAAATGACTTATGACTTAAAACCATGTTTTTTCTGACGTCACATTAAATACGACACGGCTTTCTGATGAGGATATTTCCTTGTTTCATACTTTTTACAGCGTGACTTTTCAGTAATCGCGTTTTAGTTTTAGAACTTACTTTTTTAGGATATTAGTTATGATTGTATTTTTCAATAGACATTTTTACACAAGATCCTGTACGCCTTTTGGTAAAACATAACGCACTCTTTAATCTTAATATATATAAATCTCGTGTCACAATGTTTGTGCTCAATGGACTCCTAAACCACTTAACCGATTATAATAAAATTCGCACACCATGTGCAGTTCGATCCAACTTGAGAGATAGGATAGTTTAAATCTCAAATTATAGTCGCAATTTTAATTTATTGCTAATTATTTGTCTGTTATTATTTGACAGTCACAATTATCTGTTAACTCCAAATGATTCTAACAGATGTCGATACCTTTCGACTGGGTTCAGTAAGTAATCAATAGATGGCGCTGTGTTAAAAGTACCAACGTTTCACATAAGCTACAATTTAATGGCATAACCAGCACGTGTTGAATGCGAATTAAATCTTAATATATATGACAGGACAACGTCTGTCGGGACAGCTAGTATCTTTATAATTATATCATCATGATTGTACCTACCTATGACAAATGAATAAATGACTTATGACTTAAAACTATGTTTTTTCTGACGTCACATTAAATACGACACGGCTTTCTGATGAGGATATTTCCTCATTCATACTTTTTACAGCGTGAGTTTTCAGTAGTCAGGTTTTAGTTTTAGAACTTACTTTTTTAAGATATTAGATATGATAAAATTTTTCAATAGACATTTTTACAGAAAATCCTGGTTTAAAGGTTTTTATTAATTTTGGAGTACTTACATAATAAGATTCACGCCGACCTTAAACCCTAAATGCAGGTAATCTAATCAGCAATTGTCAAGTGCAGTGCAGCACCTATGAAATCGCATTCCTGTTATGTTCAATTCACTTAGATTGAAGGCAGTATCAATGTGCAGCCGGTGCTAAGCGCCGCTAGTCGCTCGTAAAGGCTTGAGGTAATAGTGGCGCGGAGTAGTAAGTGGATGGAGTACTAACATCGCGACCATCAGCATGTACAACAGCAAAATCTGTTCAAAAACTGAATCCCGACCATTGAAACCTCACTCTTTAAAAAAGTATGAAACTAGTAAATATTTTAGACAGAAATCAAGATATAAGTACATAATAGTCAGAGTATAGCCGTGGCATGCCATTATAATTTTACCTATGTCTTGATTTCTGTCTGAAATATTATTTTTGTTTAAATTATTTTGGGGTTAGCTCACAATATCCTATCCTACTTTATACTATATCCTACTAATATGTATTATAAATGTGATTTGTATGATTGGATGTTTGTTATTTAATCACGCTAGTCAAGTAAAAATATAGTGTCCATAATGTACAAGCAACGGGGCGTTCTAATCTATTTATCTATATTGGTTTAAAATCAAGCAAATTCTTTCTATCTATGTCTAACCGAATAATTATGATAGTTGTTAACGGGATGCCTACTACTTATCGTGATAATTTCTTAAATAGCGATTTATGCGGTTGCATAGAGCGATGACTTTATTTATTTATGAGTTCCTACACAGAAACACTTAAAGATAAATATTTACAAATAACAAGATCTAAGATGTACTTCGTGTACAATAGTTGTATGTTTTTGAAATAAAAATATCTATGCTTAGATTAAAGTTAGATTATCTATCCTGCCTGCGTCACCTGAAATAAATAGTTTGTTATTATTATAGAGGCACACACTGACCCCAATGTAGCTATGTAGGTACTTAGTTCATTCTTTTTTTTATTTATTTTTATTCCATTTGTTGCTCATCCGTGTTCCATCATCTAATTAGATTGCCAAGGCGCCCACAAGCCGCTCTACGACTGTTTAGACATTCAACTGTGCTGTTGAAATTAAGTACTAGCTGTAATTAAACAGACGCGTCATTTTATACTATTAAAACCGGATTTTTTTATGTCAACATGTAGATACCCACAAAAAAATGTAATGAAAATGCTTGTAGCAGGGATCTGCATTGGCGGTGTATCTACTTATGTTAAGTGTGTAGAACATAGTCGTAAAGAAACATTGTTTTTAACACATTTTAGTCCTTTGTTACTTATGTCCTGCTATTCCTACTCAACTCAGCCTATCGCAGTCCACTGCTGGACATAGGTCTGTCCCAGGCAGCGCCACAACACTCTATCCTCCGCCTTCCGCATCCAGTCTGTCCCAGCCATCTTTTTAAGGTCGTCGGTTTATCTAGCTGGGGGCCGTCCCACACTATGTTTGCCGTTTGCTCTAGGACCCATGCCGTCCCTATTCCTACTATCCTGCTAATATTATTAATATGAAAGTTTGTATGTTTGTTGCTCAATCGGATTTGGATGAAATTTGGCACACAGATATTTTTATATATACAGACGTTATAGTTTACAATTATATACGTTCCCGTAGAATAATTTTCGATCTCCAGCGGGCATAGCCGGTGGCAAAAGTTAGTATTAAATGTAAATAAATTAAATTCATGAAACGGTGACTAACACACCATGGTATATGATACAAACTGCGAGCATCTATTATAGCGGTGAACGCATCACAGCTTGTATCAAATTACTTAAGAATTTTTTACGTCAGCCATTGTTATATCGAAAAGAGCTGTTCATTAGGAGACAATAGAATGCTACTAATACCTAGTGCCCCCATTCTCTTGACATAAAACCTTTTCGCATAGCAATATTAGTACTCAAGGAAAAACTGAATGTGGATACGTTATTCTTTCTATTCATACAAATATCTTGAGGTGTTTTTCATCCCGCGATATTCGAATATCATCTATTTCTGAATAAGCCTTAAGTCGTCTTTTGAGAAAGGCCAATTTTTACCGGGAATTACCAATAAGTACTCTTTATGTAAACGTAGTTACAATCTATGACGCTCACACATGAGTACCATTGTGTAAATATCTTGGATTAACTGTTTGACGGGTGACGATAAATATCTGGTTTTATTGCAATCTGTCAGAAGATTTAGGTTTCTGCCAGGGGTGCGGGTTGTTCGAAAGAGATACCGCGGCCCCTGGCACACAGGCAGCTGAGGGAACACGGGTGGGTTTTAGTCAGTAAAAGTCTGACACGCCCTCCCGCTCCACCCAGAGCGGGAGAAGTTATTTGATGATATCCCACCAAAAAAAAAATATATATATATATATTTAGGTTTTTTTGGAGACGTAGCAAATCTGACATAAATGCTTATGTCACAACGCTACTGGAAGAGCTTGTGCCGTTCCACCATTAAGTTATTCTTCGTTTTAAAATGTTCATCTAACTTTTTACACGCACCGTCTAAAGTTGTTTCCTTACTTTGTTCTAATATTTCGCGGCATTGCTCACCTACTACGTGCAGAAAAATATTGAGTTGTATCACTGGTTTTTTTGTCAATAACTCACACGCTCTATAATATATCTTGAAGCCCTTCTTCCATCTTTCCCAACCATCACTAAGCTTGCCCGATGCCACATGAATCGAATTCTCATCAAATTGGAACGGTGACGGCGGTGTTAACACTGTTTCCATTATTACACTTTATTTATTTTACTTTTTTATCATCTATTTTACACTATTTCACTCACTGGTAATTAGGTTCTATTGTACTTTATTAATCACCGGCTGCGCAATGTTATGTTATGCGGAACGTAAATCAAACGACAAGCTCCAGTAAAGACTGCCATATTTAATCATTGCTTTTTAACCCACAACCAACAATATTAATCTCCCACTTATGAATATCATAACAATGCAGTTTTATGTCTAATCATCTTGATGCAGGTAAGATAGACTTATACTAAACTAGCTTTTGCGTGGAGGTCTGAAATGATCCCAAGGGAACGTACTACCGGGATAAAAAGTACCATATATGTTAATCTAGGTTACCATATATGTCATTCTAGCTGAGGGGTCAGCTCAATTTTTTTCGTCGGTTATACAAAAAAAATCAGCTGTTTGTTTTTTTTTTTTTTAATAATTGTTGTACCATTGTGTGTTTATTCTAGTTTGTAATCTTCCTGTGCGAGTCACAATAAATACCTTTTCTTTCTTTCTTTCTTTCTTTCATAGAAAAGTGCAATACCTACGCGGTCAAAATGAATGGAACAGCTGATTTTTTTTTTGTATAAACGACGAAAAATGTCTATACTGGAGGGTCTAGAATGATATGCTATATTCATGGTTACAGTTTGCGCACTAGATCATTCTCACTCACTCAGTATTATAAGGTTGAAAAAGAGTTACTACCGAAATGACAACTAACAGAGACACAGTCTAATTAGCCGATATTGTTCCCAATAATGGGCCTGCTTTCTTCAAGAGGGAGCGAGCCGTGATCCACACGGGCCCAGTGCGGGTTGGTATACTATGTCAAATATCTACGATTTTTTGGTTCTACTTAGGTCATACCGGCTCCCTCGCGATGTTTTCCTTCACCGTTTTGAGAGCGGTGGTGATGAAATAATTTACACAAAGAGGTTTGAATCTAACAGACTAGGGGATAATATTCCCACTACACAGGCCGAGTCGGTGGAGAGGGAGAGGGACTGGTTTGTAAAGAGTCTACCATGCGGGCGCGGTGAGGGTTGGTAGATGTCACATGTCTTCGAATTTTAGGTTCTCACGATATTTTAAACATGTAGCGCTAACATCAAATAAATTAGAATAAGGTCATGAAAATGATGATAAGTTTATCCAACGTCATTCGCAAAACTTGTGCCTACTTGTTATTGCATAATAATCTGTTCAAGTGGCCGAAACTCTGAGAGTGAGTATATGTACTCACTCTCAGAGTTTGACGGATGAGAGATAACATTTTTCGAGATTTATTTGAACCTATTGTCATCGTTACTTTACATAATATCAACTGTTTCACGTGCACTTTCATTGAAGATACGTGTGACTAGCAACAGTGATAAGATATTCCTGATTTATAAAAACTACTGGTTACTTAGTGATCGTAATTCGACCATAACTCATTATGCTCTACTACTCCAAATAAATAAACTTTAAATGTGCCTTTCACACTCCTCCTTCCTAGAAAAAGGCGTTTCCACGCCTTTAAAATGTTGCCATTCATTGAACAAATTGTACGCTTTATGTACTCTTCGGGCAATTTTTCCGAAAGATAATTCAATTCGGCATTATGCACCGTTTGCACTATCTCTGCAGGTGTTTTTATATCTTTATCGCTGCTGGACTCGCTCCTATTTTAAGATGACTTACGATTTTATCAAAAAACAAACCAAACTTATAGAAATTGAATTGAACAGAGAACATATATTTTTTTTCATGCTGTCTTCGTGCTGGCCAGTGCGATTATTCTAAAAATTGGGTTGGCGCACTAACATAAAATGAGTACTAGTGCATTTTCAGTGGACTGGCGGTATACAACATTCATAGATAAAAATGTTCGAATTTAAAAAAAAAAAACTCTTTCCACCCACGCTAGCGGATAAAATGCACTTTTGCACGCAGATTTCGTATGACAAGCAGAATCTTTCCGAGGTTGTGAGGTGAAATAGTTATTTGTTAAGCAAGGCCGCAAAGTTGTTTTTTGGAGCAAGTACTTGTTTTGAAAGCCGAGCTAGTGAAGGATTCTAGGAGTGAACCATGAGCGTAGCGAGTGGTTCAAATATTCAAAGGTACGAGACGTAGAATAACTTTGCTGCCGAACGAAACACACAATTTTTCACCTCACTACAGCGAGGAAAATGATAGGTGCAAGAAAAACAGCTAAAATAATATATTAAATTAGTGTACTTCAATGAAGTATGATAGCGTTGCATGGTCTTCGAAGGCGTTTTCACGCCTTTACAAAACTAATCTACTTAGCCTATAACGTTCTTACTGCTGGGACACAGGCCTCCTCTTCGTGAGAGGGAGTGGGCCGTAATCCACCACGCGGGTCCAGTGTGGGTTGGTAGATGTCACATGTCTTCAAATTTTTGGTTCTAGGACATGCCAGTCAAAACAGTGAAGGAAAATATCGTGAGGAAACCGGCATGTCCTAAAACCAAAAATTCGAAGACATGTGACATCTACCAACCCACACTGGACCCGCGTGGTGGATTATAGCCCACAGAGAGGAGTAGGTATGTGAGTCTATAATGTTCCCACAGCTGGGACTGTACCCCAGCTGTGGGAACGGTATGAGCTACTTACGCTTATTATTTCATCCTTTATCACTAAGCAAAGGGTGAATTACCCTTTTCTAGCATTCAGTTATTTCAATAATTTTTATTTATTTAGCTAAAATAGATAAGAGTTACAATCCCTTTTATTGTGAAACTAGTGAGAACGCTATAATTAAGTAATTTATTTTAACACCAAACCAACCTATGTTCAACAAAAACTATATTATACAAACAGTAGAGGAAGAAAGGGATCAGGTAGGAGCCAATTAAGTGCGCATCTACGACACAGACGGCTCAAAAACACAAAACGGTTCAGGTGCTAGCACACACTCGCTTGATCTCAACTTTAACTTTCACATACCGCTAGGCACACACAGTTCGATCTTTCAATATGAATGTATTGCCTTAACACAAGCCGCAATAGCAGTAAAGCGCTTAGGCATCTAGAACTGCGGCATTAAATTCCTATCCGATAGCCTATCTGTACCCAAAACTTTAGAAAACAAACAAACTAACAACGAACTATTTTTTGAGTGCCATCTAGCTCTGGAGAGTTTATCGACGTTCAATCGTATTACCCTCCATAGTGGATCAAAGGGTATAGTGGATCCTTAGGCAATGATGCGGCAGATGAACTTTTGAAGAGAGGCTCTGATATTAAAGTGCTAGGCCCGTACCCAATTCTACCCCTGCTTTTCTCACAGTTTCGTTCGTGGATTTACCAAAGATCATTGGCTTTACAAATTTTACATCCGGGATTAACCAAAAACTTCTCAGCCTGAGTAGGAATAACCTTAAAATAATAATAGGAACAATTATGGGCCATAACCCCCTAAACAAATATAGTTTTAACATGGGCGCCACAGACAGCCCGCTTTGCAGGGGCTGCCTTGACGCCGAGGAATCAACCGCCCACGTCATCCTGGAATGCGAGACCGTGGCTTCTCAACGTGAAGAAATCCTTGGAACAATGAGGTCGCTCCGCGAAGCCTGTGAAGCTCCCAGGAAGCTTCTGTGCTTTTGGGCGGAGCTAGGCTGGCTCTGTTAGCCAGAATCCCCACGCACAACGGACCGAATGGGAGTCTACGTGCGGAAAAGGGAGTCCCATCATCATCATCATCATCATCGGTAGTGTCGACACTTCTAATATCAGCTAAAAAAAATCAGTTTTCTGTGTGTAAAGTTCACAGACTGTATCGATAATTAAACAGGAAAAACATTTCAAAAAAAGATTTTCTTAACTCATATTTCAAGTAACATAATACCAACAGCGGTCGTCAACGCAAAAAAAAAAAGAATCACGAATCATATTTTGCTCAACACACAGCCTGCTTGACACTGACCGGAAAATTGCAAAAAAATTAATAAAATTTATATTTCTCGAGGTACCTATTTGTTTGCTTTCTTTCTTATAAAAGAAGATATTGTTTCTTTCGTTCAGCCACGTGTATAGAAAAGCCTCTGATATATTGTGTGAAGAAAATAAAAAAGTTAAGTCCACGTGTTGTCGGCGAGTGTCGTTTAATTGAGCCATTTGTATCTATCGGCGACGACACGTGCTCTACACAGGTACACCGACCTGCAATATTATGAGGAAGAGCGGCCTTACACTCCTTAGAAGTTTAAGTCGGAATAGTGTTGGTAACGGGAAATAATTAGTTGATTGTTTTAAAACGTGTTTATTTTCTAATAAACCATTTGCTCAACAATCTTCATTTAACTTTTTGGTCTTTTTTGAAACGGTATACCTATAGGTGTTCGTTACAGTAACTGAACTAAGACACCGCGACAAACTGGGTTAGGTTAGAAATGAGACATACCAAGTCCGTTTCCAGTCTTACCGGATGTAACCGAATATACTCGTATGTAACATGGAGCGACTTTGCCAAACCAGTTACTGGGTAACACGATCGACCCGTGCGGCTGTTATTGCTTAGCCACAAGCCCTCGGGAGCGAATTAATAAATGCCTTATATAAATCAGAAAGTGGTTCAATCACCTTCTCGAGCTATGTCCGTGTTTTCGACTCACTAAGTCCCAATTTCGTTTTTACACAATAAGCATAAATCACCCGCTTTATTAAAATAAGTTCCAAGAGTTAGATAAGCTTTGAACAGTCAAACAGGCTGAGTGGCAGAATAATTTTCTTATTTTGTATACAAGGTGATATTTAAATCACTGACAACCTGAAAATGGGCCATTCTACTCATCATTATCAACATCTTTTACTCAATTTGCAATTTCGAAACCTATAAAATGAAATTAGCTGCTCCATATATTTAGGTAGGTTATACTTGCATTACTCGATAAATGCTGAAGAGCAGATGTTTTTGCAAATGAGCGGAGAGCAGTGGTGGTCAAATATAATCGGTCGCGACTTAAGAGCAGGTCGTAGGTTCGGTCATAACACATTACTAGGCATAACCATAGACAAGAATTTAAAATGGAAGTCACACGTACAAAAAAATTAATCAAACAGTTAAAATAATAGTTTAAAAAACTAAAAAACACGCTTTAAAAACCAAACTTAAAAAGGAGAAAATAATTTAATTCAATTAAAAAGCGTGGGGTGCTTGACATTCATTGATTATAAAAATACCTCAAAAAGCACCCCACGCTTTTTAATTGAATTAAATTATTTTCTCCTTTTTAAGTTTCGTTTTTAAAGCGTGTTTTTTAGTTTTTAAATTATTATTTATTTTCTATTTTTTAGTTCTGCTAACTACAAAAACGCGATTTCTTTCCTTTTTTTTAATTTTTCTGATTTTTTTATTATTATTATTGAATTGACATCGGTCCTCGACAAGTTTATCAATTGATGTCAAGCACCCCACGCTTTTTAATTCAACTAAATTATTTTCTACTTTTTAGTTTGGTTTTTAAAGCGTGTTTTTTAGTTTTTTTAAACTATTATTTATTTTCATTTTTTTAGTTCTGCTAACTACAAGCTTCAGTTTTTGTTTTTCCTTTATTTTTTTCTATTTTTCTCTATTTTTTTTTATTATTAAATTGTCATCAGTCCTCGATAAGTTTACAAAGTTTAAATGAAATATGACCGTTTAAAGTGGGTCAAAATCGCGCCCTAAGGAGTCGGTTACAAACATACAAACAAACATACAAGTAAAGCTAATATAAAGCGTGTATAACTTCATCTATTCACTAACAATTATTTAAAAATCTGTTACTAAGTTAATGTTATAACAGTGTACACGAATATTTAAATGATAAATCCCTAAAACTAATTTAGAATACCCATAAATTTCTTTCTATTGTCATTTTTTATTGTATTTAGAATAAGTTAGATTATACGATAAATTATAGGTCCTCATGTCTACCTTCTAAATATCTATTGCTGTGCCCGACAGGGTCCACTATTGTGTCATAAAGCTAATGTTTACCACCTAAGCACATACATTGTAGAATGCAATAAAGTATTGAGTATTATTTCAGCAACACTGCTCTCAAAACTATGAAGGAAAACCATCTTGAGGAAATCGGCATATCCTAGAACCAACATTTCGAAGACATGTGACACCTACCAACTCGCACTGGGCTCGCGTGGTGGATTATGGCCCACAGAGAGGAGTATGTGAGTCTCTAATGTTTAGTCGTCTAACGTTCCCAGCTGTGGGAACGTTATAGGCTACTTACGCTTATTATTTCATCCTTTATTACTAAGCAAAGGGTGATTGACCCTTTTCTAGCATTCAGTTATTTCAATAATTTTTATTTATTTAGCTAAAATATATAAGAGTTACAATATCTTTTATTGTGAAACTAGTGAGAACGCTATAATTAAGTAGTTTATTTTAAAAACAACGATTCGTCATTTCACGTCGTTGACGGGAAAAAATGAAAAACTAACCTCACAGCTGTAACTAAGTAGGAATCTGATCAATCATACCTATTCTAGGACTACACGAGGAAAGTCATTAATAAACCAGTAATTAAAAAAGATCAGATGGTAGCTTAGTTAAACTATTCAAGTCAATGATATATACCTTTAAATGCGTTACCGGCGCTCAATGTTGTCATAATAAATGCAAGGTAATTGCCTGTCGTTTTATTAGTCACGCACCATCCAGTGACGCGGCGCAACGCTATTGACGTAACTAAATATATATATTTATCTCTTTCTAACGACAGGAATTGATATGGGTCTTTCGCGTTCTTTGCGCACTGTATCAGGTACTAGTAGGTAGCTACTTTCATGGTTTACGTTGTTTTTAGTGCTCTAATGTTCGTGTATGACGCGTCTATTTATAATACGTCATTGAGTCAAGTGTAGAAATGCATCGATATTTGCGACGATGCGACTGTCAAGTTTATAAATTTTCAATGGTCAACCCGCTAGCCAAATCCCACACTGGGCCCTCGTGGTGGGTTAAGGCCCACCACGTCTTCTCACAGAGGGAAGGCCTGTCTCCCAGCAATAGTAAGTGACAGGCTCATTATGGTAATAGTTAATGTTTTTATTAAGGGTTAGTACTGCAAAGTACTACCAACCTTTCGGAAAATGATGGTCCACATTATCTATCATTAATAATATACGTCCGTCCAGGTATGTGAAGGATCGACATTCAAAACTTTTAGATCGTCATAATATTATTATTGGTAGGTATAATCAAACTACTGAAACAGATATTATGATAATAATGGTGTACCCAAAAGACTATACCCTACATGATAATACGGAAATATTTCCATTAAAATATCAACCGCTTATCAAAGAATATGTAGATAAAAAACAGTATCAAAAACCTGATAATGATCTGCCGAGCACTGATTTGAGATATTTAAATAGATACCTATGTAGGTATATTTTTCCGTTCGTAGAGAAATCCGTTTTTTGTGTTCCGTAATGTTAATTACTTATTATTGTATAGAATCAAGTTCTTCCAACTTAACAGACAGCTGTGCTGCTGGGGAGTTTGTTGCGCCACTTCTTCTTCCCAGCTAAAGCAGTAGGAAGTGGTGAAGGGCGGGCGTTTTGGGGGACTGTTTTATGTAATTTTGACGTACAAAAAGAGCTGACTATCAGCCTAGTTTGAATAAATGACTTTTGATTTGATTTGAGTTGATGGGCCTTAAACGTAACTGGCGAAATCTGAGTGTACTAATAGGTGGTATAGGAACCTATCTGTCCAACCTTTTGGGGAACGAAGGCGTGGATTATGTAAAAATAACATAACTTCACGCCAGTTGTTTTCCGAAGGGTTGGGCAGAGATGAGCAGTGGAAACCCAGTGGTAACGTCCCCGACTTACGAGTTGTAGGTCGAATCGATCCGGTAGGCGCTTCACTTTGTGTAAATTATTACATCAGCACTGGGCCCCAATTCTGTATGGTTATAATGATTCCCCGCGGAATCTTACTACGTCAATATCGTGTTTTTTTTTTAATCAATGTAACGGTAAGGCATCGAAATGTCATATTCTGTATGTTATAAGATATTAGCAGGTTTCGTGTGTGATTGACGTGGTTACGAGTAAGGAATCGTTAAGTACATACTCAGCCTATAACGTTCCCACTGCTGGGACACAGGCCTCCTCTCCGTGAGAGGGAGTGGGCGGTAATCCACCACGTGGGCCCAGTACGGGTTGGTAGATGTCACTTGTCTTCGAATTTTTAGTTCTAGGACATGCTGGTTTCCTCACGATGCTTTCCTTCACCGTTGGAGAGCAGTGGTGATGAAATAATTGACACAAAATAATGCGCCTGGCTGGGTTCGAACGTGCGACCTACAACTCGTAATTCGCGGCCATTACCATTGGGCCAGCACTGCTCGTTGTTAAAGTAGGCAGTAGTAAGTAGAAGTAGGCGTTAAGTGTTCATAGTGAATTCAGGTCCTGCTCTCAAAATGGTAAAGGAAAATAACGTGAGGAAACCGGCATTTCCTTGAACCAAAAATTCGAAGACATGGACATCTACCAATCCACACTGGGCCCACTTGGTAGATTCCGGCCCTCCCCCGCTCCCTACAGAGAGGACCCCTGTGCCCCAGTACTGGTAACATTACCTATAGGCTGAATATACTAAATAATAAAGAAAACAGTATTATTACGTTATATAATAATAAACCTGTAGCCAATAGACTTGCAATTAAAAGAACTAGACTTAGTTTTCACCCCATAATAATATTATTTCCGTTCAGAAAATGTTACCAATATCGAAATTAGATATCCATATCAAAACTCTGACAAGATTGGTATTTACAATTAACACAGAAACTTCTGGAAAATAGTGAATTTACTGTTAAATTCAATAGTAAAGTTGGAAGGATATAAGCAGATTGTTAAGTCATTACTAGGAACCGTAACGATAGTTTCCTGCAAACGGATCGGATACATTGTGTACCTAGCAAGTGGTTGCCAGATGTTAAATCTACATATCTATCTTTCTTCTTCTTCTATAAATAAAAAGAAAAGTCCTGACGGACTGACTGACTCATCAACGCCCAGCCCAAACCTTGGACCTAGAAAGCTGAAATTTTGCACAACCTCTGTGCGAAATTTCAGCTTTCTAGGTCCAAGGGTTTGCTTTCTAGGTGCAAGGGTGCAATAAATTAGAGGAATAAATATAAATGCATAAAACTATTTAAACTATAAATATAGTATACATACCTAACTATATATAAATATCAGCATAAATAAATATACATAAACAAACGAATTTACTAAAAACAAATGAGACAAACAATGAGAGAATATTACCGTTGTAATGATACTGCCAATTTTTAGTGTATTTTCGCATTTAAACAAAGTATATATCTGATAAAGTGTTGATGGTTCGTAACTTTGCAATTGAATATAGCAATAACATGTATTACTTACTATTATTAATATTATACATTTTTACTTACCTATTACTATTTCACGTGGTACTCGCGTGTTATTATCAATAAAAAAATAGACTATCAATGTAATAATTATAGTCCATCGAACAATCAATATGTCACAAAGTTACGCATAAGAGTTTATCGAAGTAACGTTACATTGAACTAAAGTATCGTCGATGGAACAAGCATTAAGATAGTGTCGGAGAAACGTGTTCGTAGTAACGAAGTTCGAAAAAACTAGTTTCGCACTATAAATAGGACATCCAATCGCGAATGGTCCGAGTACGGATACGTATATACCCGGCTTCCGAAAGGTCAATCAAGACAAAACTTATGTTTTAACCGCTATTTGGTTGGCAGAAATACTCGTAGCACCAGCCAATTAAATTACTTTCGGAAACCGAGTGTAAGTGGCTCGATGCTAAAGTGACTCTGCCCCAGTTGTTCTGTTTCGGAAGTCAGACTAAAATGCACTTAAATGCTGTTAAACTAGAAGGCTATTTACACTTCGGTACACCTTTAAAGGCATACATAGCCGTATATGCATAGGGCCATAGCGCACCGTGACGCCATGGCAACGTCGCCAATATGGCTCTAAGAGGAAACGCGGGCAGCGGAACATTTGAAGAATAGGTTTTGCTGTCCCTACCCGCAAACCCCACGGGCAGCACACATTCACAGCGTATTTGTACACTTAGCAACCACACGCAACGCACGTTCGCTTCGTGGGATAAAAAAAGACTATGCAGCAACATCGGCCGCTGCGCATCCTGTTTCAATACAGAAAAGTCGGTGCGGCCCGCCTGTAATGCGCGATGGTTCATACAAACTGCAGGTTTAGCACGTGCACCAATTTGTCGATGGAAGAATAGACATGACTATTAAGTAAATGATGTACAATAGGAGAAGATGTTTTTCTATTAATTATTACAGCTATTCGTTCTAAACGAATCATGATTTTGTAGATAATCGTATATACTTTGTGGCCGTCGAGTAGAAAGTTTGTTGTCAGTGTGATTTTGACAGTTTGGGAAGAAATATTCTTCTGAAATAGTCTATATTTATAAGGACCTAGGCAAAGATCTTTAGAAACGAAAGACAAAATGACAGATTGCAGAAGGATATCTACGGTGCAATGTCAAAAATGGAGAAACGAAATGTCACTTTGTATTGAAAAAGCACTGTCTATTCTTCGTAGAAATAGAAAATGTCATGCTAAGCCTGCTGGACGAAATTGATATAGGAGGATTTTTGCAATACCCAGTGCGTCCAGCCCAAATCTGCATCAGTCTTTAAACTTCAATGATAGCATGATACTTAAGGCGAAATCGCTATAGAGGTATGAGGTGTAAAGTTCACTCATACTCTATAGAAAATGGAGGATAATCTGACCAGACGGATGTCGTGACTGTTGGGTAACTACGTAGTTCCGCGGTATTCTCTGCTTGCGCGTTGCAGGATTTTGCGTGACGTCAGAGTGATGTGTATTTCGCATGCGGCGATGTGGGTGCCGCTACAGCGCCAAGCAGGATTTTGCGTAACGTCAGTGTGATGTGTATTTCGCATGCGGCGATGTAGGTGCTGCTACAGCGCCAAGCAGGATTTTGCGTGACGTCAGTGTGATGTGTATTTCGCATGCGGCGATGTAGGTGCCGCTACAGCGCCAAGCAGGATTTTGCGTGGCGTCAGTGTGATGTGTATTTCGCATGCGGCGATGTAGGTGCCGCTACAGCGCCAAGCAGGATTTTGCGTGACGTCAGTGTGATGTGTATTTCGCATGCGGCGATGTAGGTGCTGCTACAGCGCCAAGCAGGATTTTGCGTGACGTCAGTGTGATGTGTATTTCGCATGCGGCGATGTAGGTGCTGCTACAGCGCCAAGCAGGATTTTGCGTGACGTCAGTGTGATGTGTATTTCGCATGCGGCGATGTAGGTGCTGCTACAGCGTTAACATTGCCAAAAAAATCTAATTTAAAAAACAAAAGTTTTTTTTTTAGGGGTTTTGTTATCCTATTCTTACTTTCCTACTATTCCTTATAATATTATAAATGTGAAAGTTTGTATGTTTAGATGTTTGGATGTTTTTTACTCGATCACGCAACAACGGCTGAACCGATTTGGATGAAATTAAGCACACAGATAGTTTGTAACCTGGAACAACACATAGGATAATTTTAATCCCGGTAGTACGATTCCGTGGAATAATTTCCGACCCCACGCGGGCGAAGCCGCTGGCCAAAGCTAGCTATTCTATAAATCCACATTCCTTACAATCCCGAGTCATATTCTGACTAACATACAACCTGACTGACCTTCAAATTGCACAAAGCGTAAGAAAACTATTCGAACTGCGACTTCGGACTGCGGCGACTGGTAATTACCAGTCCCCCTTTTAGGAAATGCACTAAATTCAATATAGCTATTATGAATTAACTTAATTATAGAAGTGGCGAGTTGCATTTGTGTATCCGAACGATAATCCCTCATAACTTATAACCAGAGGTCGGAGTAGGTAGATTGATTTTATATACTTGCGTCAAGATATTATAATATGGACATGCCATTTTATCCATAATGTGCGGGAAGTCCCGGAAAAAGTTCCGGAATTGGAATTATGGAATAAAATAAAATAAAAAACACACAGATAGGCTAACAAAATCGTTTATTATATGAATGATTGAATTCAATGAACAATTATTTTTAATTAAACAAAAACGTAACTAAATTATTTTTAATCCGGATATGAGACTAAAAATGTTAACATTATTCTTTAAAAAAAGGCCTAAAACATACTTACCTATATAAGAAAATTATTAAAGCTTACCTGAAGCGAAATAACTTGAAGTAGAGATACAATTTAAATACAAATCGATGTCCGTAGATACAAGCCAAATTCGTTGTTTTACGAAGGTACCAGAAATCAGTAAACAAGCCAGGGTGAGATTATTACGTTTTTCACCTTAAACACAAATTCGTGCTAATTTCAAAATTCCGGAACAAATATCACAATAAATATGAAGTTCCGGTATTTTGGAGGCATATCCATATTATCCTCTACGTTTGACGTCAACGACCTGAAATCAATCTACCTACTCCGACCTCTGCTTATAACAATCTTACCTATACATACCTGTTATTTTATAACTCCCAAAAGGTTGAAAGGTCAACTCTATCAGTCATGCAAGTATTCGGCCGCACTTCAGCAACATGTGTTGTTTGATGTATCTGTTTGCCGCCTCAATGGCGCCTAATTATGTGTATTTTCGACGCCATTACTGTTAGAGAGCTGGTTCACGTGTCTGGAGGGATATTTATACTAGTATTATCTTGCCTTGTATTGATAATATTGAATGTCCGTCCGTATGGTGGAGTGGCTATATTGTTGAGGAAAACAACCTTTGTTAATGTGATTCCAATCTAGACGGGTTCGACGCGCGTGGCGGCCGTATGTATCCAACTTGAAGGCGATCGAAGTTTTATTGTGATATCGGTGTACATGCCCACGGAAGATCCGGATAATGTGGCGCTTTTTACAGAATGCCTGGGTGTTGTTAGTGCTGTGATTGAGAATAGTGATGTAGACAATGTCTTGACAGTTGGTGACTTCAACGCAAATAGTTCACGGCATAATAGTTTATTTGGTAATGAGTTATTTATTTATTGCCGCGATCAAAAGTGGATATGTGCGGATGTTGGATGTTGTTGTTGTTGAATGTAGGTTTGTAGTTTATTATAGCCTGAGTTTAAATTGACTAGCAGAGCGGTTTCATCAGCATAAGTCTGGAATCCGTGGGATTAACAAGATAAAAATATCCTATGTATTAATTTAGGTTATAAACTGTCTGTATACCAAATTTCGTTAAAATCTATTCAACCGTTTTTGCGTGATTGAGTAACAAACACAGAGCATATAAGGTTTTTTTTTTGAATTTTTACTTTTTAAATTACTGATATTATATATACTTAAGCAAAATTCTTGTTATTACCCACCTTGCCTTGCCAATGGACTTTGGAAAAATAAATTTATTTATTTTTTCCAAAAGCGCATTCCATGTTAGCCAACATCTCAACTTTAGGTGAATATGCATCCGAATATCCGATCTCCGATTATAACCTAGATTAACACATAGGATACTTTTCATCCCGGTAGTAAATTCCCGCGGGATAATTTCCGACTTCCACGTGGGCGAAACCGCTGGCTGAAGCTAGTCTTTTGACAAAATAACATCACGCCCTGCTTCCCCCAAGGGTTGGTTATATGTGTACCTATAGTAAACCCGCATTTCGCCAGTTATGTTTCAGTCCCATGCAATAGGGGGCGACCCTATTGCCATCAACTGGGCATGAATCAAGATTCCGGGCTTCTACTGAGAACTTCCAAATACGAAACACTAATAACACTTTTCCCGACCTGGGAATCGAAACCAGGACCTGATGCTCAGTAGTAGCGCTTGCAACCACTAGACCAACGAGGCACACATCTTTGAATCAATTAAAATCAAAAGTAATTTATTCAAACTAGGCTGGTGTCAGCACTTTTTGAACGTCAAAGTTACATAAGACAGTCCCCCCAAAACGCTCGGCCTTCACCACTTCCTAGTGCTTTAGCTGGGAAGAAGAACCGATGCAACTAACTCCCTAGCAGCACAATCTGGGTTTCTTGATTAATCAAAGTATGTAAATACAAAATGTAGATCAATACGCTAGTGCGTAGGTAAATTAAACCTACTATAAATTCTACTCTGTACAACAAGGTGATGCAACTTATGTTAACACAACTTGAAGCGCTGCCGCTCCGCTGAAAGGAAGTAGAGCGTGAAGATACCTCACGTGTTCCTATTTGTTACTCCCACCGTCATTGAAGACGGACACAATGTCTTTCCGTTATGTACTTCTTATCGATAGACAGTCGACTTTATTTTGTAGTTGTAAGTGTCATAAATCATTTTAACTAGATTTGAAA
Source organism: Antitype chi (assembly GCA_947359405.1). Taxonomy (NCBI): domain Eukaryota; kingdom Metazoa; phylum Arthropoda; class Insecta; order Lepidoptera; family Noctuidae; genus Antitype; species Antitype chi. The sequence goes on from OX375823.1 coordinate 6,318,208, forward strand.
ATGTGGGATCGTTTCTTTCTTTATACGTTTTCGATAGATTTTCAAGATTCATTATTGTTAGTACAATTACTAATGTCATATAGTGATTTGTCCAACCATGAATCAAGCCATCACCAATATTATGATGCTACGTAGGCTAATGCTACGATAATTTAAGCTACGCGTTACGGCGGTTATTGCTACGGCGTAGCAAACAACAGCTTTTCCTATCAAAAGGATTTTTAATTTCATTTGCAGACGTGATCGTGCTCGAAAGAAGCTCGTGGCCGCATGGGTTGATCGAAGGTAATGCTACGTTTGGCAAGGTCGTTCCGTGGATAGGTGTATCACATTTTGGGATTCTTACTTCCCGTAACGACTGTCAAAGATCCAAAAGAATGACAGCCGGGATCAACGTGTTAACGTGTTTTCCGAGGCTTCGAGTGGTCTTGTTATGTAAAGATGGTCAGCCAACCATCAGTCAACCAACCGCAACAAGCGTAGCTTAACCTGATCTACCGACCCGTGCGGCTGTTATTACTTAACCAGAAACCCCTCGTTTTTGTTGCTGAAACTGGTTTCATGTTATCGGATTAAAATAAAAAAAGAAGAAGCTATTTGTCGATCTATGTATACACTGTTATATATACGATATTTGTTAAGATACTAGCTGATAGTTTGTCCGGTATAATATTAAAAAAAGTTAATATGGTCGTTAAGTTTTCTTACATTTTCTAAGTTAGGCGTAACTTTCTTAATTTTTTTCTTACATCAGAACCTTCTCCAGAATATAACAAACACAACAAAAAAAGAATTAAGAAAATTGGTTCAGCCGTTTACGTGTGATGCCGTGACCAAGGGAAATAGGGATTCATTTTTATATGTATAGATTAATATCGAAGGGGTATTGTGTTACCCAGTAACTGGGTGGTGAAGGTCAGATAGGCCGTCGCTTCATATAAAATACTGGTATTCAGCTGCCATTTCTTCCCGTGGGTGTCGTAGAAGGCGACTAAGGGACTTACCAGAGAATGGGCAGCAGCTTCTCTATGTATTTTACCACCATACAGCGATCGCCATCCCGCCAGCCAAGCGTGGCGATTATGGCAAACCCCCCTTTTGGGGGAGGCCTATGTCCAGCAGTGAACGTCTTTCGGTTGAAATGATGATGATTCAGCTGCATCCGGTTAAACTGGAATCCGACCCCAACATGGGCTTGGGAATAAGCTATGCAGATAATGAGTTGTTATTATACTATCCTATATTCAAGCAGTGCCGATGTCTTGCTATTCTCTGCAAGTACCGTAGTTTCTATATCAGTGGCGAGGGGTGGAATTATGGCCAGAGCAAAAAAACCGTCCCAAAAAAAAAACACTCACCGCGTGATGCAAGCTTAGTTTCTTCAGAGGATAAAGCCCCACTTTCAATTTTGAATTTTGTGCGGTTGATAATTGGGTTTCGTTACGCGCAGGCGATTTTTCACTAAAACTTAAAAATACACAAAAAATAATTGTACTTAAAAAAAAAATGGTGGGATTTCTTAAAAGGAACCCGATGGGAATCGGTTTGTGTTGACCCTTCGCCACTGGTCTATATTGCAAGTACTAATTTGTCTTATGCATGATAATTATGACTATATTCCCCCTAGACTGCATTGTCAATTTGTATGCAAAATATGATAATTGTACATCCCGTGGGAAGCTTGGAGTTAGCATTATTTAGCCAGTTACGGGTTAACTAAATTACTGTGAGGTTTGTGGAATGCAGTTTTTTAATATTGTCTGTTAATCTGTACATACATAAACATAGGTACATACCCACATACAAATAAAAAAATTGAAGTGTCTATTTGTAATGCCAAAATAACACAAGCTTTTTACATAAGAAAGTATATTAGTATACTGTGCTTATAACAAAACATATTGATTACAAGCTTCCGGGACATACAAGTGAAGTTAAATACTTAAAAGCTTCTAAATTTTTTTTCTGTCTGTTGGTTCCGGCTAATCTCCGAAATGGCTTGACCGTTTTATCGGGACTTCTACTGGCAGATAGATGGTACTGGTGGACTGGTACATAGATTCTTTACATAAAAAATACTAGACACGTGTTTCAGGTTTCGCATATACTAAAACTAGGGTTTTATATATCCTACTTTCATACTCATCATTTTTTAATTTTTTATTAGGTTTACCAACAATTGTTCACTCTGAATACAGTGACATAACACATTCTTAAAATTAAATTACAGCGCAACAATTACTTAAAGGTAAACACCACATGCATAAAACAATGACTCATAGAGTTAAGCTAACTTACTCAGTAATAAGCGCCAATATTCAATTAAATAAATTAATATTTGTAAAAGTAAAAAAAAAGGTGACATTGGAAATAGAAATGAAAATAAAATTAAAATTGGTAAAAAACGAATACATATTAAAAATCATAAAATTATGACACTGACAACATTGGTAAAATAAAATTTAAAGTTATAATAACTGATTAAATTGATAATTAATTCTTAACAGTTGCAGGTGTATAAAAAGAGATAGGTAAAATGAAAATGTATGAAAATAAGATTAAAAAATGATCGACATAAAATTTAATTTCATTGCATAAAATTGGTAACATTGATAAATTGTTAAACATATTAGATTGAAAAATTGTATTATATTCGATTATGGGTTGCTTGGTAAACGATAAAGGATCATCTGCGAATCCTACTAATATAATAAATGTGAAAGTTTGTATGTTTAGATGTTTGTTACTCAATCACGCCACAGTGGCTGAACGGATTTGGATGAATAAATTTCATCACACACAAATAGTTTATAACGTAGACTAACACATAGGATACTCTTTATTGCGGTAGTATTTATTTATTTTTATATCTTAGGAAAACTTACAGCTAGGATACAGATAGTTGACCGTTAGCGAAAGAAGGCCAATTAAAAGTTTTCACTGACAAAATTAGGGTAAGCACAAGAAACAGCAGACAGGCAAGCAAAAGTAAGAATAAGTTAACACTCGAAGACAATAAAATTAAGAAAAGACTGAACAGGTTTTAGTGATCTTCAAAGAATTTGTTACACAGTATTTTTTTAAGTTTAGGAACACTGGTGGAGAATAAGTCAAGATCATCAACACTCTGACACATCGAGTTGTATGTCCATCTGGGCTGAGAGGGCCCTCAGTTCTGACATAATAGAATCCATGTCAGCTGTTACGGGCGTAGCTGCAACTGAAGTTGTGGGGCGAGGGCTGGATGCTGCCGAGGTTTTGCAATTACTACACTTCCATGTGTTCTTGCGGTCACCCAATTTCCTCCATCCTCCTTCAGTTATCCCAGCACACGGAAAGTCGAACTGTCCCAGGCATCCCACGCATTTAGCGCATTTAGTATGTTCCCATGAAATCACTTCGACGTATGACGAAAGCTAGTTATATAGTTATATATAAAATTAAGGTCGTATTGTCGTTATGAGCGATAATAGTTCTCACTGCAATCCGATACGGGTTAAAATCTGTTGTAATAAATTCGAATTATAAATGAGCAAGCATTGTCGTAAAAATGCAAATAAAATCGTATAAAATTAGATACTTATTAACTATTTAATTAAAAAAAAATCCATCACTGGATGCAGTTTGGCATTTGGAATTTTTGGTATATTTTTTATTATAATTATAATTGTTATTGAAGGAATAAACTGGTTTTCAAGAAAATTAAGAGGTAGCTTTGATGATTTTTTTGATGCATTAAAGTATGTTTAATTATGTTTTGAGTTCAATCACTGTATGCAAAAAAGACTTGGATATATCATCTATTATTTTGCTTTCAAAATTATTTATGGTTAAAGAGATACACTGGTTTAAAAAAAACACATTTTTGAGCGTTTTCAAGAAAACACCGCCTTAAGGAAGATTTCTTGAAACAATTAAATTTTCTAGTTTCTCTATTTGTAGTTTATAAGAGAACTTATAAAAACTTTAGTACCGTTTAAAAGCAAGTACATGTACTAACGAGTATTTATTCCATTTTAATGTTTAGTAGCTCTTTAATTACTTAAATTGCAGCTTGTCTGAACGGTTTTTACAACGATGTGCCATTTAATCATACAAATTATACCAATTTGGCGTCAGACGTTCAATTTACATATTTTTCACTTTTGTACCTATGTCTTTTTTTTATTCCAGACGAATGGAAAATAAAGTCAAACGCATATTTTCGCACAGGAATGAGGAATTTCGTAAAATATGCCAAGAGAAGATTTTCCTTTGCCCTTTATGAGCAAATCCAAGATGCCTATGCTGATAAAGTGATGCTGATAACCGAAAGACGAACGATTCGCCTCGGAATTTTAAACTGTCTAACAGAAAATAATGTTTTACTTTTATTTTGCAGAGTACCGTATGTAAAGAACTCATTATCTATGTATCAATCAATCTTTATATAGTATAAAACAAAGTCGCTTTTCGTGTCTGAACGCTTCATCATTCATCATCGTTTCAGCCGGAAGACGTCCACTGCTGGACATAGGCCTCCCCCAATTTGGCGGGGCTTGCCACGCTTGGCAGGCGGGTTGGCGATCGCAGTATGGTGGTAACATGCATAGAGAACGCTGCTGCCCATTCTCTAGTAAGTCCCTTAGTCGCCTCCTACGACACCCACGGGAAGAAATGGGATGGTGCTATTCTTTACGTCCGGCACCACACGGAACGAACTGAACGCTTAGATCTTTTAAACTACGCAACGGATTTTATTGCGGTTTTCATCTATAGACAGAGTGATTTAGGAGGAAAGTTTATATGTAGGTATAATACTGTAGGGATAATGTAGGTATAAAAACCTCACATACTAATATTATTATATTTCTACATATGATATAAATACTTAATTAAATATAACCAAAAATAAACATACTTAAATACACATAAATATAATAAAACAAATAAGACAAACAATGGGAAAACATTATCGTTGGGAAGATACTTCCAGCTTCTTTTGAATGTGCTCGCGAACTTTCACTTTAAAGGACAACCGGTTGGTTGCCATCCTGATTTCCAAGGGGAGCGCATTCCACAGAGAGATAGACTGAACGAAGAAGGAAGAGTGAATAAAGTCTGTACGGTGAGTGGGACATTGAAGAAGGCGATTGTTAGAAGAACGAAGATTTTTGTTGTGGTTGACACAAATGTACTGAAAGCGAGGGGCTATCTAGCTAGGGGAAGTTGGAGAGTCAAGTCAACGCCCTTTGCTCGTTTGATCTGCCCTTTGATAGTTTGCTTGTTTGATCGCGCTGATCTCTGAAACTATCAGTCAGAATTGAAAAAATCTTATGACTACTTAACATCACGCTAAGGCCCTAAGAAGCTGAGCAAATAGTAAGAAAGAACGCTAAACTATCTATGCTATCTATTTATGCTTTAGTGTATCCATCTTATGTATTATTTATTATGATGATTGTATTTTGAATAGTATTTTGTATAGTTATTCCTCTCAACCAATGCACCTGCCATCTAATCTCTTCACCAACCTTGGTTGACTGGTGGAAAATCCGTATTTGTACCTTTTTTTAAAATTAGGTTTAAATAAATAAAATAAAAACTTTTTACGAAAAAAAAAACAACCGACTTCCAAAAAACACTACAAAGTGAAAAATAACTTCAATTTCGGAAGTCGGTGACTTTGGATATGTATTTTTTTAAATTTTCATGTCACCAGTCGCCGACTTCCGAAATTAAAGTTATTTTTCACTTTGTAGTGTTTTTTGGAAGTCGGTTGTTTTATTTTTTGGAAAAGATTTTTATTTTTCGCTTTTTAATTATAATACCTACCCCACACCAATTCGAAATGTCATCCGTGAGGTAAAAACAATGCATATTTATGCGATAGCAGCAATCGCGGTTGATTTGCTGTAATTTTTTGAAGAGTTCCGTTGTCTGTCTCCGAAACGCATCATCAGATCTATATGAAATTTAAATGGCCACACGGCAAGAATCAACTTTCAAATTAAAAAGAATCATCAAAATCGGTACCCCCAGTCGAAAGTTCTGAGCCAACAAACATTAAAAAAAATACAGTCAAATTGAGAACCTCCTCCTTTTTTTGAAGGCGGTTAGTGAAGTACAAGCTTGGGCAGACGATGCGATGCTTCTACAGGGTCGTTTGGAAGAACAAGAAACACGCGGACGAAGTAATGGGCAGAAGCTAACTAAATTAATAAAATAATTTACTTAAATCCAGCCAGTGAACCAGGTCTCCTAACCGCATCGTTCTTATCTTGCCAACCTGTTGCATAAAGATTAATTAATATAAGTACCTACATTTGGACTAATTAAATGAGCTCTCTGAATCATAGGTACAGGTGTCGCTGTCAACATGAGTTATCATCAAATCTGTTTGAAACATGGAAAAGATTTATGACACATTATTTTGAAGATGTGGTTTTCTATGCAGCCATTAGCAGGTTCAGAGTTGTAGTGGAAGTAAAGTCAGGGTAATTCATGGTTAATTCAAATCACAACTGATAACCTTTGGCAGTAATATGAAATGGCTATTAAGCTAAGAAAGCTGGAAAATGGTTAGCATCAACATCAATTTCAAGTACATCACTCACCTTTGGTTTGCCGATGATATAGTTGTCACAGCCGAGACTATGGAGGACCTCAGTACAATGCTTGACATCCTCAGTAGAGCTTCTGAAAGAGTGGGTCAAATGCCCATGTAAAAAAGTGGAAACGAAGTTTTGGAAGAGTATGTTTACGTAGGAAAAACTGTCCAGTTAAGTAGGTCCAACTTCGAGAAAGAGGCCAATCGTTGAATCCGACTCGGTTGCGCAGCGTTTGGGAAGCTACGCAATATCATCTCGTACCAAATCGCGTGGTGTCAAGAAAAAAGTATTTGACCAGTGCGTGTTGCCAGTGATGTCCTACTAAAACGTGGTCGCCTTATTAACAGGCTAAAAGTCATCCAAAGGGCATTGAAGAGGGCTATGCTTGCAGTTTCCCTATGTGATCGAATCAGGAATGAAGAGATCCGCAGGAGAACCAAGATAACCGACATAGTGCGAAGAACTGCCCGTGGCAGTGAGCAAGGCTCATTGCTCGCAGAACAGATGTCCGATGGGGTCGAAAGGTTCTGTAGCGTACCGGAAGGCGTAGAGTTAGAACGCCTCCCATAAGGTGGATGGTAAATGGATCATCTTGTAAAAACCGCAGGAACCCGCTGGATGCATGAAGCACAGACCCGGTCGAAGTGGAGGAGTTTGGGGGAGGCCTATGGCCAGCAGTGGACGTCTTTCAGCTGAAATGATGATGACGTTAATAAAGCTAAGCGCACTTTAGGGCAACGGGTAGGCCGCAGCGTGCCGCAGCGCACCGCAACGCACCGCAACGCAGAACAATCCGGTGCGGCCCGCATGTAGTGTGGGATTGTACGTACAAAATGTACTACAGTGATGCAGATGATGGAGGATCTTAGCAATGCGCTGCGATGCGGCGCGGCCCGCTCAAATATGCGCGACTCTTATCACAGTTATTTGAATTTTTGACCTACTTCAAAAAGAAGGAGGTTATCAATTCGACATGTTTATATATATATTTTTTTCATTTCATTTCATTTATTTGCATACCATAATTTGAATTAAGTTGTTACAAATAGGCTTAAAGCTAAGATACAGTTATGGACCATGTAAGGGCACAGCAACATATGTATGGATAATTAAAATAAAATAAAATAAGTAATAGCATTTAGAAAATGAATAATTCTTAATTAAATTAAATGTATTCATATTATAATAATTATACAATATTTATTTTATATGTGTGTGTGTTTTAATGTATGTTCGGGCATAACTCCGTCATTTATAAACGGATTTGCAAAATTATTTTTTTGATCGAAAGTGGTTTATGCCGAAATGGTTCCATTTTAATTTCATATAGATCTGATGATGCGTTTCGGAGACAGACAATGGAACTCTTCAAAAAATCACAGCATATAAACCGCGATTGCTGTTATTGCATAAATATGCATTGTTTTGGCCAAATTTAGAATTGGCGAATTCGAAATTCGGCGAATTTCGAATAGTTACTATAACTTAAAAGTGTAAAATAAAAACTAAAAAAAAACAACCGACTTCCGCAAAAACACTGCAAAGTGAAAAATAACTTTAATTTCGGAAGGCGGTGGCAAAAAAATTAAATAGGTACATATCCAAAGTCACCGACTTCCGAAATTAAAGTTATTTTTCACTTGGTAGTGTTTTTGCGGAAGTTGGTTGTTTTATGTCTTGTGTTTCGTAACTTTAATTACGTTCCTACCATTGCCATTGTTTAGAAACAAGTTCTTCTAACTTAACAGACAGCTGTGCTGCTAGGGAGTTTGTTGCGCTACTTCTTCTTCCCAGCTAAAGCACTAGGAAGTGGTGAAGGGCGGGCGTTTTGGGGGGACTGTCTTATGTAACTTTGACGTTTAAAAAGTGCTGACATCAGCCTAGTTTGCATAAATAACTTTTGATTTGATTTTGATTTTCGAGTTTCAATTTGCTTATCAATTAATTTTCCTGACTGTACTAGGCAGGTTTTAGATTTTTTTCAATACTTAAATGGATATTGGTTGACTTTAAAAAATATTTCAAAAGCCTCGAAGTTTATTAGATAAGAAAATCTGCAGTTTAGTTTTTATACCTAAGGTTTAATAAAATCGTCTGCGCACTAACGTAAATAACGCAATGAATGTAGGTGAACTGTCAAAATTAAACAAAATGCGATCAATTGCGATTTACTTAAATTATATGAAATCACACAGACGAAGTCGAGAGAAACCGCTACTACTCGTATTAAATAAAATGACAAATTATTAAGTATCAAGAACAATTTAACCTATATTTTCAACTAAATATAATCTGTGACGAATCACTCCGCTCCTAAAAGGTACTCGTACAGCAGCTATGTTTTTTGGTCCCTTTGGTATCTTTTTAACCCCAAAGTTAAGTGCAACCGACTGAGGATATAAACAATGAGCATAAACAGCTTGAAAATAAAGCGGGGCGCCAAAAATCATAAAATTTTCTTCGCTTTTAAGTTTTCTTTCAAACAATTTACATTTTAAACGGGTACAGCGATCTTTTAGACACGCGACCAAGTATTTTATACATAATTTGAAACACCCTATGGCCTCAAAAACTTTATAAATCAACTTGATGACATCTCGTTGCATAAATAACTAAATATTCTGTGGAAACTTTTTGTGTCAACATATTTACATCTAGTTAGGAAGACTGTAATTAATTTGCCCCTTTGTACCTAAGTGTACAAAACTGTGTAATGAGCGGGAAAAATTATTCCTGAACTGTTCCCGGATTTCCGTTTTGTAAGTAACCTATATGACGTTGGCCGTCACAGTAAAAAATAAATGTAGGTTTTAATTTATTCCTTTGAGGTTTATTCTGTTGGGCCGCCTACAAAACGCACTGACGACGAACGGTAAAGGATTTTTATCTTTAAAAAAATGTCTTTCCATATCTATGAACAGAGTCATTTGAAAACTTTGTAAAAACCAATTATTTTTAAAAGACTAACCGTGGAGTTTCCTGCCGGTTATTTTACGTAGGACCAAATGGAACCGTGCATCTAGCTTTTGACGTTTCAAAAGTGCGCATAGGTTTAAATGTGAAATTATATATTTTGTATTTTTAATTGAATTTTAATAGTTTATTCAGGTCACGTATGTAGGTATTATCTACGTCATTCATATTTAATAACACATTGCGGAAATTTCAATGTTGATTACAGTAATAAAATTGTGTCTAGCATAATGCCATCACAAGAGTTGAGCTCCCCTGCATTGGGGGTTGCCCAAACCTTTTAGAGAAACACGAATTCTCTATTTAGTAAACAGAGTCTTAATAATTTAATTTGCGAGCGTTGCCTCAGTTTTGAGGTAGTTTTTCAAATAAAATGCAGAAAGCATTGCTTCCCGTGTGGATAGTCTATACGTTAAAAGTGAACAACATTAGGAAAATTACGTTTTTAATTTTGCTCGGTCATTAAAACTTTTTCACAATACAATGCGGCTTTCTTTTTGTTTCCTATCGAGAACTCATTTATAGGTTTGGTGTAACTGAAAAGTTACAATGTGTGTTGAACGAAACGAGAAAACTAAAATTGAAATAGTTGAAAAAATGCTTCCATTTTTTTACATTTAAGCTTTACAAATCGAATTTAGCTAGAATGTTTTTCTATTCGATTGTTAGTAAAACATAAGCATTATCAGCCTATAATGTTTCCACTGCAGGGATAGACGGCGTTAGCGGCTTTTTTAATTTTTCCTTCTTATTTTGTATTTGTGAATTCATGAGTGCACAGCACAATAACGTTTTTCTCGGGTAGGTAATGGGAGACAAATTGATTTGTATTGTGGGGATAATTTAATTTCGTAGAAGCGTGACTTCTAGTGGAAATCCCAGCATTTTTTCAAGTCGGGAATAAATGCTTGCGAGGTCGTTAATCTCGCAATCTATGGTCATAGATGATGCTCATGTAATTGTACAGGTGGCAGCACGTTCGATGGTAACATTATGATTGAAACTGTTAATTTTAAAATTAAACAAAAATTTACTTGAGATCCTCAAGATCCTCCTCCCTAAGGATGTACGGAACCCTAAAAAACGTATACTTACTATTAAAAGCGCAATACGTTTTTTGAGTCACATTAATTTAAAATGCGTACATAATGAGATATTCCATGTGGGTATGAATTTTTGGAGAATCAATTAAATATTTACCTATAACTTGCGATCTCAGTGCGGAGCCCGTCGCAATAGCGTGTGTGGTTTGGCCAAGTGATCTCCGTAGCAAAGGTGGTAGAGAAAGTGGAGCATGCGGTGGAGGTCTGCGCTGCCTGGGCGGAGCACTGCCGTGTCCTCGTGGAGGCGATCGGCGGCGGCGATCTCTCGCGTCCGGCTCTGGTCCAGGCCATGGTACGGAGTGAGAGTGCATCGGAAACCGTCACTTCCTTCTGCGAAGCAGTAATGCTCGCGGAGGAGGAGGCGGAGAACATGAAGGAGAGGTAGAGTAATGGGTAGCTCGCCGCCCGGTAAGGACCAAGCCCGGGTTGACGGCGCGTTGTGTTCCACGCGCGGCTTAAAGAGATGTCAGCAACAATTCAAGGGTTCCGATAGGGCCGATGCCTACCAGGGTCGCGGATTTGTTCGATAGAGTTACCGTGGCCCTGCTACAGGCAACTGAAGGAACACAGGTGGGTTTTAGTCAGTAAAAGTCTGACACACGCTCTCGCTCCGCCCAGAGCGGGAGAAGTTATATGATGATTACCCACCCAAAAAAAAAAGTGGTATAGGAACCGCTTTTGGACAATCTCTAATCGCTTGGAGTAGACCTCATTCCATACCATGGAACTACATTATTTACGAATCAAATATTTTGTTAATTCCTGGTGTAAGAAAGTGAGCTCAGAGTTTATGCAAGCGTAATTTGCCCCACCAATATCAGTAGGAGCCAGTGGACCTCAAAATGATCAACATTCCAGTTTGTCTTAAGTGGGACAGCTTCATGGGGAAAAGTGGAATAATCCCCCATTTGCCGTTTGGTTCCGTTCATAGACAAACCGACCGAACCGATGTCCACGCGGGCGGAGCCGCGGTCAAATGCTAGTAAGGAATATTTATGCAAAATTTAAAGAAAATCAATCCCGTAGTTTTTGTGTGGTGCTGAAACATACTTTCGGGCAAACAGACAATCACATAAAAAAAATATTTTCAGCATTAGAATCGTTCCCATACCTTGCCAAATATACTTGAAAAAAAAAAATATACAGTTTTGACCGCTCTACGAATTTGTTATCCTACTTCGTACTAAACCGCTGCACCGATCGTCATGAAATTTGGCAGAGATATAGCCTGGGATATGGAAAGGGATATAGCTTACTTTTTTACGCGAGAACGGACATCCCCGCGGGCGGAACCGCGGGCAAAAGCTAGTAATATTATAAATGTGGAAGTTTGTATGTTTGGATGTTTGTTCACTATCACCAGAAAATGGCTGAAGAGATTTGTATGAAATTTGGCACACAGATACTTTATAACCTGGACTTATAGGATACTTTTTATTCGACTTTCACGCAGGCGAAGCTATATATTTAATATTATAACAGATAAATAGTTGTCTCTTATCTAGGACCTGGAAGTAACGGTTAACCCCAGATAGTGTCAGTATGATAATGACTGTACTACCTAAATATGTTCTATAACATTTTTTTTTTTCCTTACTAAAATTTCAAGTACCTACGTATCGAATAAGTTCGTATAGCTTAATCGCTTTGATAACTATTGAACTGAACGTTTTTCTTTAAAAAAATCTTTAAGTCAGTCTATCAACCAGCCGTGTGCTTGATGAAAATTCTCATCAAACCATTCCATTCACAAAAGACAATGTCCAGAATCGCCCTGTGCAATAAATATTTTTTATACTACATTACATCTGAAATACACGATCATTAATAGTCTATTTTATTTAATTAGTTGCAAATACTTTTATAACTCGGACTAGCTGCATGCTAAATTGAATATTAAAAGTATTCTATGCGACTAATATCATTAATCGCCGCCATCTTCGCCAAACGTCATGTCGTTTTTTTTTTTTTTTTGAGGATGGGAAATCATCAAATAACTTCTCCCGCTCTGGGTGGAGCAGGAGGGCGTGTCAGACTTTTACTGACTAAAACCCACCCGTGTTCCCTCAGTTGCCTGTGTGCCAGGGGCGACGGTATCTCTTTCGAACAACCCGCACCCCTGGCAGGCATCGGCCCTTGCGGACCCCACCCTTTGGTGCTGACATCTCTTTGAGGCGCGCGTGGAACACAACGCGCCGTCGACCCGGGCTTGGTCCTTACCGGACAGCGAGCTACCCATTACTCGCCGTCCGCAAGCCCGCGCCTACGGTGGCCGGAAATCAGCCTGGGATTCCCGACGCCCAGGGCTTCTCCCGCGGCGACTACGGCCGTGAGGGCGCATATACTGCCTCTCCCTCACGTGCGCCGCCTCCCTCTTCGCGAGCATTACTGCTTCGCAGAAAACGTCATGTCGTGTCGATGAAGATTATGGATGCCCAATAATCGAAGATTTTTCTGTAATGTGTGTTAATTAGGTTCTATGCATTTATACGTTGTAATTACATATACTTAGGCTATAGAACAAAAACTCCATACTTAGTTATCTAGGTAGGTACAAAAAATAGGTAAATTTTATAGAACATTGTTTTTAGTTTAAAAAAATATTTCGGTGTCACGGATCAGAAAAACCATAATGTTCGTGGTTTGATTAAAACTGTATGTGGCTCTAAGTTCTAGTGTTCTAAGTTATATTATAATAACATGTATGAAGCTAATTATCTAGTTTTCTTTCTCTCTCTCCATAAAATTATCGTTAATAGCTTGCGCAGTCTACCTGCAAAGCCCAGTCTTTACACCCAAAGGGTGCCACCAGAACCCTATTATTAAGTCCGTCCGTCTGTATGTCAGCGGGCTTTATCTCAAGAACCGTAATAGTCAGACAGTTGAAATCCTCACAGAGTGTGTATTTCTATTGCCGCTATAACAACAAATAATAAAAATAAAATAAAGTGACACTTAAACATCTCCATACAAGAAACGTGTTTATTTCGAAGTTTTTTGCTTTGTGGTAAAGAATCTTTCGTATGCAAGTCCGACTCGCACTTGGCCGGTTTTTTTTTTTTAAACGGTCACGTTTTTGTTTTGTGGAGAACGTTCACATACGTAGGTGTGGGCCTTGCACTACAAATTATTGTATATATATGTCAACCTGTAACGATTGGATAGGCAGGTGTCTAGAATTTAATGGTTTATTTTTATTTACTTTTGTTTTTTTGATTTTTATTTAATGCTGTGGAAAAACAGGTTCTTTATATGATACCCAGTACCCGAACCTTACCCCATAGTTAATTAAATAAATGAAAAAAAATAGATTCTGACACTAGAATTAAACAGTAGGTACATCATAATCATTACTAAAGGTTGAGTCGTGAAATACTGAAATAACCAGTGGCGAACAGTTCATAATTAAGTATTTTTAAGAAAACATCAATCATTCGTAATTCAGTTTCTTTTGATTTATTTGTGAAACAATGTTTTTTGCGCTGGGGGTCAATGTACATCCGCGGACACTAGCGGTGATTAACTTTTCACCCTTATGCCTTAAGCAATTAGGTTTAAAAATGGTCGACCGTCAATATCCGCGATGGTACCTACTATTTTCAATTTTTCCTAAGTACCTTTTAATGAGCTCGTTTTCTGTGTTCCTAAATTATTACTTTTAATTTTTATTATTTAGATTCCCGTTTTCCTTTATTGGAAGTCACGAAGAGTCCTGAAGAGACTTCAAAGGATTCTTTCTGTTGCAACTTTTCAGAACTTTTCTCGAGCTGTATTTGAAACGAAATGCTGAATATGATTTCGGAATACGAGTAGACTCGTTTTAATGAAATATTTCTGCCAGAGTTTTCCTTTGCGAATTCAATTGTTTCATTTTATATTCTTTCCTGCCAACGTGTGCTTTTAACGTCATTTCATCATATAATATAACGTCATATTAACTCGACAAACGCACCGAAAACGGCTAAATTGCTGCAGAAATAAATAAGAAGACATTTAAGATTTTTATTATCTAGATTGTTTGGAACTCCAATGAAATATACAGTCACCAGAATACATGAGTAACCAGGGACGTCGGATGTAGTTGAATTTAGGTAAGAAGTACCGACGTAAAGTTGGAAGGCCTCTCACAAGGTGGACCGATGACCTTGTGAGGGCTGCAGGAGTCCACTGGATGCGGGAAGCACAGAACCGGTCAAAGTGGCGGAGCTTGGGGTAGGCCTATATGCAGCAGTGGACGTCTTTCGGCTGAAATGATGATGAAGAAACCGATTGACGTTTTCAAATAAAATTTAATTTGATAAATGAACTGTTTGTTTTCTATTAATTTAATTTAAAAAAGACAACCTAACAACAACTAACAAAAAATATTTTGAAACATCCATCGATTTCTTACTAAACATCAACTATACTCTATTTGAAATAGGATTAGACAATTAAACAAACCTTTTTACAGTTCGTTCACTGATTTTGACTTCTATACCCTAGGCATAAAACGAAATCGAAATAATAATTTATTTAATAAAAACGTATACAAAAAGAGTACATTTAGCTAACAGTAGTAAATTTCCCATACAATTAGAATTATTCCGATCTGTCACCCCGCTTTGTCCCCTTAGGGTGACAGATAGGAAAAAAAAGTTTGATCTGTCCCCCTGTTAGCAATGAGGGGACAGTTCGAACTTTATTCACTCCTTAACGGTTTCATCTGTCCCCCTATCACAGACAGGGGGACAGATGAAACTTTTTATTCCTGTTTGTCCCCCACAGAATTTAATATATTAATTCTTAAAACTAATGCCACACATACTGCAACATTACATTAAATTAAAGACTAGTGGTTTAGGTTTATAATCATCAATATTTAAATAAGTTACAAATATTTCTTTTGTTTTTCTATTAATCAGCCACAGTCCCATAAATCACAGTACGTATAGTAGATACAATTACAATCAGTCTTCTGACTTAATTCAACTTAATTACAATAAAAAAATATACTAATAATAAGAATATTTTGTTTTCTTATTGATTGATAGAATCAGTCACAGTCCGATAAATCACAGTAGGTATTGTACATATTACAATCAGTCTTCTGATTTGACTTCATATTAGGCTATATGAAGTCAAATCAGAAGACTTTACAAATGAAAACTTTTAAATAATAATAAACTTAAAGTTGTAAATAATCTCAAAATATAAATTAACGAAAGTTACAAATGAAAACTTTTAATAGACTAATAATAAACTTAAAGTTGTAAATAATCTCAAAACATAAATAAACGAAAATCACTAGTATAACGAATTTTAAAACTTTTCCAAAGGTCGTAAGAATAATATATGTATAAATAAAATATCCATCGCAACTTCTCCAACAAATGACCAATAGTAATTTCACCACCTACAAACTGCATTTGACAATTATGTATATATTCGTCTTTCATAATATTTCTCTTTGTGCAACAATTTGACGTCGGAGGTAATTGGTTTTGGATCTGTTGTGATATGACTCTATAAAAAGCTGCATCCTTTTCTAGAATAACTAAAAGCATATTTAAGTTGGGTTTTTTTTTCCAATTGCATTATTTAATCCATGGTGCCAGCCTTCCAGAAAGTTTGTAGTACGATGACGTTCATTAAAAACACACCATATTTTTCTAAACTCAGCATCATGCGGTCTAATCCATTGTTTGATCATATACAAACGAAATTTCTTGCTCTGATCATCATCTGGACTTTCTGATGCGATGTATGACCATCCATTTAAAATTTCATTATCAGGTATCAATGGAAGTACGGCACTCAGTGCCACTTGTCTTTTCAAAAGTTTTGACTTAGTTAGCCCAAGAGCTGCTCCCTTCTTCCACACAGCTTTATTATAGTGAAAGAAACAACATTTAACTGTGACTTCTGGAAAAACCCTTGAGTAAGAAAGAGAGAACCGATCTATTGTTTATTTGCACCGAGTAAATTCCCGGAAGAGCCGGCTTTTTTGGAAACAATAATGGAGTGCAAGTAATTCTCAACCATATTGTATAAATCTTTAAGTTGTCATTCGCAAAATAAGTTTTGATATTAACTATAGTACTGACATACAGAGTACAGACAGAAATTTTATTTTGTTTGATAACTCCTATAGGAATGAAAACGTCAAGACTTGAATTTATTTACTTCATTCCTGAATAATACAGAATTAATTACCTTAATAGAAGCTGCAATTTTATCTAAACAAGTAAAATTTTCTTATTAGGAACATTTCCTCATCTAAAAGTTAACATATTGTTAGTAAAAATTAACATTTGTAATATGAAGTCAAATCAGAGGACTGATTGTTATTATACTTATTATACCTGGAATACCTACGACGTGATATATGGGACTGTGGCTGATTAATAGAAAAACAAAAGAAATATTTGTAACTTAAATAAGTTACAAATATTTAAGTTGTTTGTTGTTGTGTTGTTGTTAGTTTTGTTTTTGTTATTTTTTTTTTAAGACTAGTGGTTTAGGTTCCAGGTAAACCACTAGTCTTTAATTTAATGTAATGTTGCAGTATGTGTGGCATTCGTTTTAAGAATTAATATATTAAATTCTGTGGGGGACAAACAGGAATAAAAAGTTTCATCTGTCCCCCTGTCAGTGATAGGGGGACAGATGAAACCGTTAAGGAGTGAATAAAGTTCTAACTGTCCCCTCATTGCTAACAGGGGGACAGATCAAACTTTTTTTTCCTATCTGTCACCCTAAGGGGACAAAGCGGGGTGACAGATCGGAATAATTCTACAATTATAGTGCCTAAAAATAAACTATTTCTAAAATATTTTTACTGAAAGTGCAAGTGGTAATGTTTCGGAATTAGAATGATAGATAGCGACCCACCCGATCTAGGTTTATTCAAACCTGTGTTCCGGGCCATCGCTTTACATTTCAATTAAATTGGGACATTAACATTTAAAAATTAAATTGATATAAAATAATCGATTAACAACTATGAGATAAAGCATATTGGTAATTAAACATTAATACCTACAACTAAGCCAATGCAAATACTACAAAAGTAAATACTTACGAGGGAATAAACTATCGTCATGACATAATTTCTAGAAGTTTTTCTGTGTCTGCGTAATTGAGCAACGCTAAGTATTCTGATAACTTAGTACTACATTGTTTATAGCTTAAAATATAGATGCTCGTTAATTTGTTAAGTCTATTATACAGTAAAGGACCTAAAAACACATCAAATCGATTAGCAAATGCATGTCTAGTTTGAGGTTTTATGCAAACTAAATCCTTCCTTCTCTTGTCGGAAGGTACTGGGTTAAAAGGAAGTGCAGTGTGCTGGTGTAGTACTATGCTTCGAATGAATAATTGCCGAACTGTTAGTACATTACATGCAATGTAGAGCTGGTGCGTAGGAAATCTAAAAGGGCGAAAGGTAGCAACCTTCAGAATTGCTCTTTGAGCACGCTCTAGAGGAAGTAAAATGGTTTTTGCCGCACCACCCCAGGAAGTTATGCAATAGCTAAGAATGGATTGACACAAAGCTAAATAAACCTCTTTAATTAATTTATAGTCGGCGATGTTCCGTAAATTCTTAAAAACATATATTAATTTGCGCACTCTAGTACAAAGTAAATCGATATGTTTACGGAAATTTAGCTTCGAGTCAATAGTGACACCTAGATATTTCAAATGGTCAGCTTTAGCCAAAGTAGTGCAAGAACATGCAGTGTCAGCGTACGTGCTACAATTATGTGCGTAAATGTTTAGATTAGTAAGCGGTATATTAGTATTTCTCATTGCAAATAAAATGTATTTTGTTTTATCTGCATTTAATGTTAGGATGTTATTACGGAGCCAATCGGACACTATGTTAAAACCATTTTGAGCATGTTCATAGACCTCAACTTTTGATTTAGCTGAGAACAGTAAAGCGGTATCATCAGCATAAGACATTATGACACCATTTTGAAGTGGCAGGCTGCACAGTTCATTTATGTAGATTAAAAATAAGGTGGGGCCCAAAATGCTGCCTTGTGGAATTCCAAAATCACTATTTTTAAGTTCCGAGCTTGTATACTGACCTATTTTTACACATTGATGACGCTCGCTGAGATAATCAGTAAATAGTCGAAGTTGTGCTCCTCTTATCCCTAGTTTTTCAAGCTTGTGCAAAAGTAAAGTACAAGAAATTGTGTCAAAGGCCTTGGCAAGGTCTAGAAAGATACCAATTGTGTGCATACCATTATCTAGATTGGTAGCAATATAATTAGTTAATTTATGTACTGCCTGGCCAGTTGATCTACTGGCCCTAAATCCAAATTGATTATCTGAAAGTAGTTTGTTATCTTCCAGATATTTTATCAACCTACAGTTAATAATTTTTTCAAAAATTTTTGAAAGTCCTGTTAACACTGAAATGGGTCTGTAGTTATTCACACAGTTTTTGTCTCTAGACTTGAATACAGGAGTGACCAAGGCTTTTTTAAGGAGTTTGGGGAATATTCCTTTAGATAAACATAGCTGAAAAATGTGGGTTAGCGGAGGGGCTAGTATGTATCTAAATCTTTTAAGTATATTATTAGGTATGTCATCCCACCCAGTAGCACAGACATCTTTTAACCCGAATAATAATCGTACAACTTCGTTAACGTCGGTATCTAATAAAACAAAAGAATTTACTGTAGAGGATGTCGCAGTCGTGTTTTGAGGGGATAAAGTATTAAAATTTAACGATTTTTCAGCCAATTTTTTACCAACGTTAGTAAAGAAGTTGTTCACTTTATTCATAGCTTCGGATGGATTTATCTCTGAAGACAGTAAATCAAGCGGAGGCTCGGGATTTTTTGTTCTAAAAGTATTCGTTTTTATAAATTTCCACACAAGCTTACTATTTTTCCCCGCCTTCTGTAATTCATTTTTATCATACTGATTTTTTAGTTTTTTCAAAAGATTATTGCAGAAGTTCCGGTACCTTCTATATGTAACAGAAAGTATTTCGTTATAAGGTGCAAGTTTCACTTTTAGGTGAAGTTTGTCTCTATGTCTTATACAACGAACGAGACCGGGTGTGATCCAGGGTTTGATACAACTATACTTTCTAGGCATTGTCTTAGTAAATGTGTTTTTGCTTATTGAAGATTGTAGCGAATCTATGAAATACTTTAAAGAAATATTTGCATCGTTTGAATTATGAACAGGGTCAAAATTAATTCCGCGTATGTCATTTTCGAGGTTTGTCATGTTGACTTTAGTATAGCTACGCATGCAGTTTTTTCTAGGTGAACTTATTTGTAATGTTAGTAAAACAGCTTGATGATCGGTAAGCGAGGAATTAGTAACCAATGTTTTGGATGGATTTTTGGATTTTAGAATGATGTGGTCTAAGCATGAACCGCTCTGATGCGTGGGGTGATAGTGAGCTGGTAGTAGTCCGTGAAATGAGCAAATATTCAGATAATTATGTACATGGGTATCTATTTTCTCAGAAGCAATGTTAATGTTAATGTCACCCAAAAGTACTATGTTTTTAAAAGATGATAAGGATTTTAAGTTTGTGTCGAGTGAATCTAAAAATCTGTCTATATTTTGTGAAGGGGGCCTATAAATAGCCATGAGTACTGTATCGGGACTGATTTCAATTATTAAGCAATTACTATCTTGTGATGCCGGTTCTTCTTTGATTGCACGTAGATTGTTTTTGATATATACTACTAATCCATCGTTTTGGTTTATGTTTCTCTCAGTTTTGTATGAATAATAACCGTCAAGAGATGGTAAGTTGACTGTCTGTTTTGACAACCAACATTCTGTTAGGACGATAACATCACAGCTTATATCAAGATTCTGTAATAAAACTTCAAAGCCGTTCATGTTCCGATTAATGCTGCGAATATTCTGTGTGAGCAGGGTTAATGTTTTGACACCAGAAGGAAGAAGGTGTTTACAGTCCTCTACATTACACATTTTAGATTCAGATACAGCAAAACTATCTAGATCACAAATTAGCTGATTTGCCATGATCGTTACAAACCAAATAAAAATATAAATAAAGGATAAAGTACCTGTTTGTGTGCTTAAAAATACAAGAATACGGCGGCGCTCTTAGGCGCCTTCATAATCTATTGAGTTGATATAGTTCCTCTCAGCATATATGCGCGCCGGGCAAGTTACGTCACCAGTTTGATGGTCACTCTTCCTCTTGAACCGTTTGCACGTCGCACATTGAGGGGGAGAAGATTTGCTGCTGCATTCCTTGAACGAGTGCCCAGTCTCACAACAGTGGTTACAAGTAGGACTAGTTTCTCGGCAAAACTTGGCTGCGTGTCCGAACTGCTGGCAATTGAAGCACCTGGTGACTATCGTGAAATCTCTCACAGGGCATGATGTCCAATTAATAAAAATTCGGCTTTGATTTACTAACATTTTCCTAATGCTAGCGGGTAGTTCTAAAATGTAATTACAGGTAGGAAGGTCTTTCTTACCCGATTTATGGCTCAATTTGATACTCTTAACGAAGGACTCGCGAGTTATATTCGGCAACTTATCTGATAGGTTTTGCTCGAAAATACACTCGAATACCTCCTGTTCGGTAAGGGTAACGGGGACACCAATGATAGCAACCCTCGGGCGGCGTTTAGAAGGTTCTTCTATTGTAAGGCCCGATGACACTAACTTCTCCGAATTCTTCAGTTTCTCAATATCGCCTTTATGGTCTGTGCTAATCAAAACGCCCCCATTTTTTACTTTTCTCAGGCCACGGACATGAAGCTTTAGTTGCTCAGGGGAGATTATCTTTTGTACTAGAGACTTGGTGTCGTCACTTGTTTGGGTCTTATCGCTGGGGTAGATGGCAACTGATCTAAAATTTGCAGGACGGACGAAGTTATCGGAACCTTTCTTCACCATGTTTGCATAAGAGGAATCTTCCGAATGATTCATCTTTGTCTCTACGACCTCTTTGAACTGCTGGAGAGATTGCGCAACGTTCTGGTGAACCTGTAGGTGCTGGATCGTGGTATGGGCTAGAATCGTTTTCTGCTTCAACGATTGGTATAAGACGGCCATTTGAGAAGTCCCACTCGAGACCTTTCTGCAAAGGGTGGAAACACGAAGCTTCTGGTCTGAGTTCATTTTCCCTTCACCAACAATACTGCAAACTTCGTTCAGAATGGCATCTATAGACCCCATCCATCTCTGGATCTCTGGCGTACAGATGACTTCACTTGGCAGTTCATTCTCCGCGGTTGCTGGTGGATTTGGGTCGCTCGGGGGTACCGGTTCAGTAGGCGTCGGTGGAGGACTACGCCGAAGTAATTGGCTACGACCAAACGGGCTCGAACCTGGGTTAGACATACTAACAGAGGCACTTTTCCTATAGTCTATAAAAAATATTTAGTTCATTTTGCACAATGTAAGTCAGTTAGAACTAAGTACAAGTCACCCGCGACACACTTTACTTTTATACTGACGTCGCAAATAATTTTATTTATTTGTAGTAATTGTTTATATCATTATTATCAATATAAATCACACGTCCGCTTTGTCTCGCGCCTCGTAAAGCGAGTCCAAAAAGTGCCATAAAGATGGCATTAAAAGCAAAAAAGTAGCTACAAACTGTTGTGGTAAACTATTTACTGCAGCTGCCATTTGTCATGCCACCTTTGACCACCAACGCAATAGAAGTCAAAATTGGTTGATCGGACTGTAAAAAAGGTTAAGTTAAATGTCTAAACTTATTTAAAATGGAGTATAATAGGTTAGGACGACTCTGGTTACCTACTTATACCTTTTGGTGACTGTACCTAACTGGTGTCTCTTTACAAAAAATCGAATAAATCAAACCAAACCTTACTAGTTAAAGCCACATACAGTTTATCACAAGATATCCCCAAACACTTGCGTACCACAACAAGATCATTCTCGTAACATTCCACTCACCTATTAAAATTTTCAACACGCAAGAAAACTCAATGAACTAGCTCGGATAACAGCGGGGAATACGTAGCAAGTGCATAGGAGGACAGAAAGAGAACATAGAGAACACGGCGAACAAAGACTAAGACTTATTGTCTCGTAACAATGGAGCAAGTCCATTACCTAACAGGTATTTGTGCCGTATTTGTCGCGAATCAGTGTAGGCGACTGTGCTATTTGTTAGACTTTCTTTTTTGTTTCACCATTTGGCTTTGATTCGAGAGGCTCGTTTATCGTGTTTGTTGCTACCTGCATTTTAAAATTGTAAAAAGAACGTGTGTTGCAAACTTTGTGGGATTCGTGAATATTTGCTTGTTTTTTTTTTGGGTGGGAAATCATCATCTTACTTTTCCCGCTCTGGGTGGAGCAGGAGGGCGTGTCAGACTTTTACTGACTAAAACCCACCCGTGTTCAGTTGCCTGTGTGCCAGGGGCCGCGGTATCTCTTTCGAACAACCCACACCAATATTTGCTTGTTGCGTTTAACTTTTTTTTCTGCTGGGGAGTTTGTTGCGCCTGTTCTTCTTCCCAGCTAAAGCACTAGGAAGTGGTTAAGGGCAGGCGTTTTGGGTGACTGTCTTATATAATTTTGACGTTTTCAAAGTGCTGACATCAGCCTAGTTTGAATAAATGAATTTTGATTTAATTGCGTCAGTTTGTTTTGTTTTCAAAACACATAAATTACTAGTATTGGGGTGATTTTTCGTCTGAGTGTGTCGATAGCAATCTATACATTTACAGGTAGTCCAGAATTTGGCTACGAACTTGGTATTTTTAGCATCGTTCATAAAGTCCTGTAGCGTGCAGACAACAAGACGCGATGGACCTGATAGTAAGTGACCCATTGTTTGTGGGGCAGCACCATATTTTTTCTCCATGGTGGAGTCATCTGTGTAGGGTGCTCTATAAAGTACTTTCATAGTTTATCCTTATTGTCGTCGAACATAAACTTTTGTAAAAAAGCATAAGAGCAATGACATAGTGATACAATGATTTCATATCCTGACGATTGATAGCTCAATTATAGACACTGTCTGTTGGCCTGTTTGACATCCAAACATTGTGACACAAAAAAAACCCAAGATGCACAGTCTAGAACAAAAGTAACAATCAACACTGTCCCCTTGTATGTCAGTTATTATAAAACATTTTTTTTTGCAAATTCAACCTTACAAGCTTGACTTACAGTGGTGTTTACAAAACAATGTCCAAAAAGACTGACTGAAAGATGACTGACGATTCCATTGACACCTGCGCACATTGCGCCTATTTATGCAGACGTTTTTGAGACACTGATTGTGTATCTTGGGTTTTTTGAATATCAATGCATCCAAACAATCACATAAAAGAAGGTTGCTTCCTCATTCCCTGTAGGTGCCACAAGAGTAGGTACCTACTGCTTGAAAAAAAATACTTTTCCTGGTAAAAAGAAACAAAATAAGTAAAAAAACAAAGGTCAGGCACAAGATTTGCGAGTAACATTCAGAAATAAATATAAAAGCAGTTAAAAGCTTTCGAGATTAATCCGTTAAGTTGTCGTTCGAGGAATTTACCTTTAACGTTAACATTTTTTTTGGGACCGATTCAATGAAATTGGATAAAGGCAAGTATTTATCAAATCGATTCGTTTATTATCGAATGATTTAATAATATGTAAGATATCATAATTTAATCTATCTTCTATTTAAAAATGAATTCCTATTTCCCTTGGTCACGGCATCACACGTGAACGGCTGGACCAATTTTGCTAATTCTTTTTTTGTCGTGTTTCTTATTGTCAGGAGAAGGTTCTTATAGTAGAACAAAATTAAGAAAGATGCACGTAACATTTAAGAAAACTTAACGACCATATTAACTTTTGTAATGTAACTTTCTTAGTGTTTTTGGCAATAGGTATAAACTTTTCTAGTGTAACCGTTTGGGGTTTTTTTATTAATTAGGTAATAACTGTGCCCGCGACTTCGTCCGCGCGCAATAATTATTTTTTATTATTAGATAAAAATAAATAAAATTTCTAAAATAAAAGTAGCCTAAGTTACTCCTTATTACGAGTACATCAGCTATCTGCCAGTGAAAGTCCCGTCAGAATCGCTCCAGCTGTTTCAGAGATTAGCCGGAACAAACAGACAGACAATAAAAAAAAATGTTTTGGTATCTGGACCGTATATACATCCATTATGCATTTAGTAAAAAGCGGTTATTTTAATATCACAAACAGACACTCAATTTTTTTAACTACTGCACACTAAGTGATGGCGTCATGTTACGCTGCGAGGTGTCGCGTAGCTGGTCGCGGAAACGCCGATACAGCACACCTTTCGGCTAAAACTCTTCCTTGAGGAAGGTCACCAAATGGTGAGTCGGAACGCGCACCACGAACGACTTGAAATTGGTGTTATGACGCGCCTCCAACTTCTTCACCCTCAAGGTCCAGTTAGTCTTCATCCGTATGTACTCTACGATGACCTCAGTCTTCGTAGAGTGGTACAAACGGATCACGTATAGCAGCGTCGTCGGTATTGCAGGACGGAGTAGCATGTTAGAACCTGCCAACGCCGTACCACACTGGTTGCGATAACTAGGCTTCCTATTCTTGCTCTCCATCTTGATGAGGCCATCCTCATCGTATGTGCTTTTCGGTGGAACCTGCTGTTCGTGGTCCACCACAACACTTTTCGTCGCGCTCGATGCTGAGCGACTTTGCTTTCCCCCATTTGTTTTTTTTTTACTTGTCGTTTAGCTTGCGACACAGCAGGTTTCGTCTTGGCGACAGTTGCAGAATAGGCACGCTTGGGGGTCGATGTAACTATTACGCGGAACATGATGCAACTCTTGAATTCTTGACAGCCGGTGACGTAGATTCACTCTCGTCGACTGAAAAACTGCAGGCAGAGGCATTTTGTGCCCTGCGACGTGTTTTCACGTTGGAGCCTTCCAGTGACCCACTTGTTGGAATAGCGTTGCGCAACAACGCTACTTCGGCTCGCAATTCACCAATGATGACATCCGATGACTCTAACTTGGACTTCATCTCAGCCAGGCTCACCTTCAAAGACGTGATGTCCTTCAGCAGCCTGGTGACGTCGACATGGTCGAAAGTGACAGGAGGCAGCTTGTGCAGATCCTTCGCCACAAAATCTGGCACGTCACCCGGATCGATCCTCTTCAGCAGGTCGATGATGTCTTGCAGACTCTTCTGGCCACCATCCCTCCAGCGAGATGGCATCTGTTCGACTTGGTCGAGTGATTGAAACAGCAGGAACTTGGCACCGCATACATTTTCCTCTTTGAAGGAGGCTTGCAGATCTGGAAGACGCTGACCTCGACCATGTAGTCGATGGCATGCTTGACGAATGCCAAAAGCTCGTTAGCAATGAGCTGCTTCATTGCCATTGCGTACAAAATCGGACAGCGCAGCGGTTAGCGCTGCGCAAAACGCGAATACAATATTCGTGCTGTGTAGCGCAAACGCGTCCGTTTCGGAGCGCGCATAGTTGCGCTGCAATTATACCAATGCGAATTAAATCACATTTTTTCTTGAATTTGAGCGTTTGACTCGAGATTTGATTAGTTTTAACCGTAAATAATTTTGATGCAAAAAAATATATGATATTTTAAAGTCTTTTTTGTATAGAGTGATGAAACTCAAAACATAAATAAACATACTTTAATGCATAAAAGTCAAAATCATAAAAGTCACCTCTTATAATTATCTTTAAAACCAGTTTATTATCCCTTCAATAACAACTATAATAATAATTAACAATATACCATAAAATTTCAAATGCCAAACTGCATCCAGTGATGGATAATTATTTATTATTAAATAGTTAATATCTAATTTTATACGATTTTATTTTAATTTTTACGACAATGCTTGCTCATTTATTATTCGAATTTATTACAACAGATTTTAACCCGTATCGGATTGCAATAAGAACTATTATCGCTCATAGCGACAACATTTAAAGTAACCAGGGCCTTAAACTACAGTTAACCTGTCTTTGAGTTTAGTCTTTAGTTAGGTCCCTAACAAATGCTATAATTATGAGAAAATGTTTTTAGTCATCTGTAAGTTAAAAATCGAAGAGCCTCTTCCATTTAAGGTACCTTTAAAATCTTGTAAAAAGAAGAAGATGAACTTTTAAAATCTTATAGTAAGGTACCTTTATTGTTAGTCAGTATTGTTGAAGAAACATTTTCATTTTCCAGGAGTAAAATTCTTCGCTTGTGTAAACAGCTTTGCTATACTTGTAAAAGGTGGCATAACCTACATAAGGTTTGCTATAGTCTCCCGTGTTACTGTCCTAGTACAATACTGTTCCTAGGGGCGCCTAAAGCTTTTACCAATTTGAAATAGACGCCTTCGTGGAAAAGGGGCTTAGTGGAGGCGAGGTTTTGTACATACAAGATAAATGATACAAGAAACAAATGCAAGAGATGCGTGCTAGGTATGCGGCCCATTTCGAGTTGCTGGTTTTGCACAGCAAATTCCACTACGCCTCCTCGCACCGCATAGCTTCCTCGCATATCTCAGTTGAAAACGCAGCCTAGTGGAGGTTCAGTCATTAATAATAAATAACTAAAATAAATAATAAAAAGTTTATTTGCACCTTCAAAATTAACATTAAGAAACAGGTTTACAATAAAATAGGCCGAAAGTTAGTTACATTGTTTCACATTGTAGAGTTCAGTAGTCATTGTGTTAACATAGTGACTGTTTACTTATAATAAACATAATTTTGATGAAGAAAAAGAATTTTATTAAGATTATATTTTCAAGTGTCGGTATTGTGTTTATAGAGTAGGTACATCCATCCTATAAGTAAATATAAACTCGTTTTGAAGTTTATAATTCGTATTTTACGATAATTATGACAAATCAAATCAAATCAAAAGTCATTTATTCAAATTAGGCTGAGAATCAGCACTTTTCGAACGTCAAAATACATAAGACAGTCCCCGCAAAAACGCCCACCCGTCACCACTTCCTAGTGCTTTAGCTGGGAAGAAGAAGTAGCGGAACAAACTCCCCAGCAGCACAGCTATCTGTTTAGTCGGATAGACTTGATTCTATACATACATAGACAAAGTAATATAAACATTACGAGAATAAAAACAAAAAAATACTTAGTCAATAAAAATAAAAAAATATTTATATGAACCCATATAACCTGTCACTAGTTACGCTAATTCTAGAGAAAGAACACAAATATTGTCTTGAGTTAATCACAGCGACCAACTATTCTTGTCATTTAAATAGTCGTTGATGGAATAGTAAGCCTTTAAACAAATTACTTGAGCTTTAAACGCATCAAAAGGCAAACCTAGCAAAGAAGAGGGAAGTTTGTTATAAAATGTTATACCAAGCCACAAAGGATGGATTTTACTTGAGCTTTAAACGCATCAAAAGGGAAATCTAGCAAAGAAGAGGGATGTTTGTTATAAAATGTTATACCAAGCCACAAAGGATGGATTTTACTTGAGCTTTAAACGCATCAAAAGGCAAATCTAGCAAAGAAGAGGGATGTTTGTTATAAAATGTTATACCAAGCCACAAAGGATGGATTTTACTTGAGCTTTAAACGCATCAAAAGGCAAATCTAGCAAAGAAGAGGGATGTTTGTTATAAAATGTTATACCAAGCCACAAAGGATGGATTTTACTTGAGATTTAAACGCATCAAAAGGCAAATCTAGCAAAGAAGAGGGAAGTTTGTTATAAAATGTTATACCAAGCCCAACAAATGAGTTATGAACCTTATGAAGCCGGTGAAAGGGAGCACCTAGTTTTTCCTTATTTCTAGTGTTAACGGTGTGAATAAATATCACTGTTTTTAGTGTACAAGTGTATATTTTGCCTATACATATAAGTACAGCCTGACAGTAGATAAATACGTTTCTTTTACTTATATTCTCCTAATGTTTGTATGACATAAGGGTAGTTTAGACACATTAGCAATGTAAAGTTTTGGTACATAAGTACCAGCTAGAATATTGTATAACTTATTCAAGCTAGTTACGTAACTCAAGATGTTTTGACTTCCTGTTCCTGTTTGGCAGAAGTTAAGTGAAACAACTAAGATATGGGTTACGTTGCTTCATACAATACCTACTTAACAAACAAAACATCACGCCAGCTTTCCCCGAAGAGTTAGGCAGAGATGTACCACTAGAACCTACACCATTTTTACATGCTTTATATTAGCTTCACATGTATGTTTGTTTGTTTGTATGTAACCGACACCTTTGAGCGCGATTTTGACCCACTTTAAACGGTCAGATTTCATTGAAACTTTGTAAACTTATCGAGGACCGATGACTATTCAATAATTAAAAAAAAAAATTGAGAAAAATGAAAAAAAAGGAAAAAAAAACACGTTTTTGTAGTTAGCAGAACTAAAAAATAGAAAATAAATAATAGTTTAAAAAACTAAAAAACACGCTTTAAAAACCAAACTAAAAAAGGAGAAAATAATTTAATTCAATTAAAAAGCGTGGGGTGCTTGACATTAATTGAATATAAAAATACCTCAAAAAGCCGGGGCTTATCGAGGTAACCAGGTGGTAATTAGTTCCACAAGAATGTCATTTTCATTAGGTACCATTTAATTGTTCGCTTCTGTATACTGGTGAATGACAGCTCGGTGTTTGGGACTAACCTAATGGAAAGAAGTTGCTGTTGGTTACAGGGTGACGATTTGGTTTTGACATTAATTGAAACCACGTACTCTACATTACGTACTTTAAACATGCATTAATATTATAGTGTTGTGTTTTTTCTTAAGTATATGCTTATCGGGAAAATCAAAGTTCTTAAAAATATGAATGTCGGTTTCAACTAAAACTGATGTTAAGAATATTCAGAAGTAAAGTTACTTGTAGATTTTTTAAAGTTAACCAAGTCAATCTTTACGTTATATACTTAGAAAGATTTTACTGAAATGTTTAGTTCGGCAAAATTCAAAGTGAAAAAGAAAAACTGAAATTGGTATTGGCTCGCGTAAAATTTTGCATGGAATAAAGTTCTTGATTTTTTTTTATTTTCTTTCACCCCGGGGTTAGCTTTCTTTTTTGAATGTACGCGATTTCTAGGTCCTTTGATACCTTCAAAGGGCTTCGTAATTTTTAGGTAGATTCTGAAAAATGTGCTTGACTTTTTGGTAAGTAGGTATGGGTTTCATATTTCCTCCTGCTTTTTAAAACCTTTACCATGTATAAGCACTGCATTGAAAGAATGTAACTTGCAAATAACATCACGCCTTGGTCCCCCGATGGGTTAGGCGGAGGCGTACGTTCAGTACAATCCACATTGCGCTAGTTATGTTTAACTGTGTCCCATGTTATTGGGGGCAAGCCTATTGCCATCAACTGGGCACCAATCCGGACTCCGGGATGCTAACTGAGAAACACTTTGCCCAACCTGGGAATCGCACCCAGGATCTCGTGCTCAGCAGTAGAGCTTGCCACCATTAGACCAACGGGGCAGTCTAACTATCAGCTAAATTAAATGTAACTTTTTAAAACACCTATAAAGTGACCCTTCCCCACAGCAAGAAGATGATTCGTCTCTAAGCCGAGGTCAATTGTGCACTAAAGACATACCGTCACGTGACTTCACGTCAATGTCTCCCATCTCGATACACTAAATCGACACGACATACGACAGTCGAATCGCTCGAGTGCGTCAAATATACGGCCATGTTACAGCCAACACAACTACAGTGTGTTTAACCTTACATGTCTTAATTAGTAAACAAACACTGAACGAAAATCCAAACTCAGGAGATTTCGCGTCGATCAACAGTTATGAATGTGAATAAATGAAATTAAATCCTATCTTATTAACTTTCCGGTTAAGTCTAAGTTGTTTAAAAAAATCTTCTTTTTATACTGGTATTCGGTGAAAGAAAACATCGTGAGGAAACTGGTATGTCCTATAACGAACAATTCGAAGACAGTTGACATTCACCAACCGCGCAACGGTGCTATGTGTGGTGGATTACCAAACAAACGGGAGAAAGAAAGAAAGAAAAGTAAGTAAGTATATTATATAACAGTAGATGTATGTTTATTATAAGTTTATTACCTATTTATGTACCAATCTTATTTATTATTCATTATGGTATCATAATGAATAATAAATAAGATTGGTAAATAAATAGGTTAAAAAAAACTATACAAATTGTATAATTTGTATAGTTTTTTTCAATCATTGTTCCTTTCAACCTAAGCACCTGCCATCTAATCTCTTCACCACCCTTCGTTGACTGGTAGAGAATGCCTAAGGCATTAAGTCCGCCTTTGTACCTTTTTGTGTGCGAGAAGTTTAAATAAATAAATAAAGAAAGAAAAATGCGTTAATTGACATTACAGCTTATAAAATGCCTTGCCTTGCCTTACTTTAAATGTTTGTAAACGCACCCACAATACGGGAGAAATTCCTGTGTGGGGCAACGTTTTTATAAAAAATAAATAAAAAAAAACAATGTTAAATGTCAAAAGGGCCTCAGCTCAGCATAATATCAGATGGCAACACAGTATGCATCACCTGACGCTGATTTTCAGCTGCAACCCACGATTACCATACGCTAGAATAATAAGTACATAGTGAAGGGTGTGCCCGTAGTAATAAATTAATAGAGTTACAAATAATATAAGGAGGCCTGTGTCTCTGTAGTGGGAACATTTATTATTATTAATTTTTCTAAAATCTCTATGCGATTCGACGCCATGTTTGTTTACCAAATTGGAACACGAAAGAAGAACACACTTTACGTTTGACATACAACAGCTGCTGAGATTACGTCCATCTTGTTGCCATCAGCTGGTTGGTAGTTGTTCCAATTAATGAAGCATCGTGTCGTGGGTGGTCGCAAGTGTGCATGTTTCCTGTCGAAGACATCGGACAGTATCTGACATTGGATTGACTGGTTTGGCTTATATCACTAGACATGACGGTACATCGTTGCTGTACTCCATGTCATGCATTTTCTAAGTGTTTGGATGCCAGTAGCCCCAGGAAATGATTCTCCATAACTGCAGACAGACGTACCTACAATTTTTATACTGTTTTGTTTCGCTAGAAGTCTTTCCAAGGTAGTAAAAAAAATAGTACAATAAGTAATACTAAAGTGAAGTTTAAGCAGGCGAAAATAGCGCTTAGGGAAGAAAATCAAAAATAGATTTAGTCTACTCTCATAATGTCGTAAAATTCGAATTATAAACTTCAAAACGAGTTTACATTGACATAATTTTAAACACAATACCGACATTTAAAAATAGAGTCTTATTAATGTTTTGTAAAACAATTTTTTTACCAATACGATACAGGGCAAATCCAAGAAGTTAATATCACCAAGAAGGTCCCATATTTTTTTTTTTCAAATGGAACATATTACGGGGCGCGCCATTTTTATTGCACAGCAAAACTGTTTCTTACTGTTTGAAAGGCTCCTGCAAACATGCGCGACGCGACTCACGTAGAACAATTTCTATAAAAACTTAATGGAAATTGTTCTACAAAAGTTGCGCCGCGCTATCGCGTCGCGTTAGTATGAAAAAGCCTTAACTTTGATCTTTAATTTAGTAAGTAGGTTCAATCCTTATGTGGATTAAGATTAATTAGTGTATGAAACTGCACGTAAATAAGTATTAGGTTGGGGAAAAAGTTTTTTCGCATTATAGTATGTATGAACTTGTAATACAATCTCTTTGGCTATACTATTTGTATCTGGCTGGTTTTGGTATCATTGAAAGTTTAAATTTTAAAGAACATAATTATGTAATTCCAAATTCAAATTAGAAAAATGTGTGATTTTCATTTGTTTTTCGTACTGTCAAGATGAGTGAATCTAATGAAGAAATTCGATACATTTTAAAATTTTACTACAAAAAAGGTAAAACAGCAACGCAAGCCGCGAAAAAATATTTTCAATGTTTATGGACCTAGTGCGACAGTAGCACTTTGGTTTAAGCGTTTTCAATCCGGAAATTTTGATGTCAAAGATGCACGTCGCTCTGGTATTACTGGTATTACGGATAAAATGGATGCCATTTTTGAAAAAGTGAAGCAAGATGCATATCAGTAGTTACGACGTAGCTGAAGAACTGGGAATTGACCACAAAATAGTTTTGGCGCATTTGAAAAAAACTGGGTACACAAAAAAGCTCGATATTTGGGTACCTCACGAGCTCACTGAAAGAAACCTTATGAACCGTGTACTCATTTGTGATTTTTTATTACGACATAATGAAACCGAACCATTTTTGAAGAATCTGATAACTGGTGATAAAAAGTGGATCACGTACGACAAGAACGTGCGAAAAAGGTCGTGGTCAAAGGCCGGTCAGGCTTCACAGACCGTGGCGAAACCCGGGTTAACCCGCAACAAGGTGATGCTGTGTGTGTGGTGGGATTGGAAGGGCATTATTCATTACGAGCTGTTACCACCAGCCAGGAACATCGATTCTGAACTCTACTGCGAACAACTGATGAGATTAAAGCAAGAAGTTGAGAGAAAGCGGCCGGAATTAATCAACAGAAGGGGTGTGGTTTTTCATCATGATAACGCTAGACCTCACACATCTTTAACCAATCAGCTAAAATTAAGAGAGTTTGGCTGGGAGGTGTTAATGCATCCACCGTATAGTCCTGACCTTGCACCTTCAGATTTCTACCTGTTTCGGTCTCTTCAGAATTCTTTAGGCAGTGTCAGGTTAACATCACGAGAGGACTGTCAAAACCACTTGTCGCGGTATTTTGATCAGAAGTCCCAAAATTTCTATAGCAATAGGATCATGTCCCTACCTACAAGATGGCAAAAAGTTATCTAACAAAATGGTACCTACATACTTTAGTTAAATGTAAATAAACTATATTAAAAAATGTTTTGAATTTTCTTAAAAAATGCGAAGAAAGTTTTTCCCCTACCTATTATTATGCAACAGTTTCATAAACTACTATTTTGTATAAGCGTAAGCAATAGCTTATGCCATAAACAGCTGATATTACGGATAACCAGAGATCTTTTAAGGATATTTTCTTTGAATTTCCGTGAAACATCAATAACAGAACAGACATGATAAATTAAATTCCGTCATGATTGGAAAATAAAAATAAGGCAGATACTCGAAGTTGAAATACGGAAACCTATAAACGTGATGAATGCCGTTTAATATGAGGACATATCTCATCTGGATGTGATGCTTTGTTTTCTTAAACCCATATTAAAACTTGAAGAAAGAAAGATAGCTTCGCAAAACAGGATTGCTGCTCATCGAGGTACGTATGAGCTCTAGATTGAGCACATTTTACGTTGCGCTCAATGACTTGGCTAGTTGTCCTTCAGCTATTTAATTGGATTAAGGTGAATGCGCAGTGGTAGACCGCGAAGTTCAAATTTTCTTACGTTTTTGCAATATTCAGGTCAGTATCAGGTTGTATCCTGATTAAAATGTGATTTGCGAATATAACAGGTACGTGTTTACAGAATTTAGTCATTAGAATGTCTAATATATCTCTTATAAGTTAGATTTCTTCCACAAGCACTTTTCCATAAGAAATTTGTTCTTATGGAACAAATCTAACTTAGAAAGATGTATTATTGATTCTAATGTTTATAAATCTGTAAATACGTACATGTTATAGTCGCAAATCATATTTTGATCAAGTAACAAGCTGACACTCACCTGAAAATTGCAAAAAACGTAACAAAATTTGAATTTCGCGCTCTACCACTGCGCATTCACCTTAATTGCGTTTAATGAACGGCCTAGTCGTCCAATTAGCTGGCTAATTTAACCAGATGGCTGCGATATATACAAATTGTGGATAGTATTATAAATAGAATAAGTCGACAGTCACATACGGCGGGGTTTTGCACGCACTGTATCTTCAAGGCACTGTGTCACGCCGAGAGTTGAAAATTTAACAGGGTTTTTTTTCGTCACACTGAGATGATGGATTCTCAAATCTCGGTTTAACACCGAAGATTGAAAATCCAGTGCCGAAAAAATACCACGTTAAGATTTATAAATCGACTAATTACCTAGTTCAGGCGTTGAAAATATGCTTATGTTAGGTAGTACTTAACTTCTCTACCAACACTTTTGTTTCATCATTGTTGACTCCCACCCCTCTACCGACGCCATTTTCTTTTTAAAAGGAGCTGCAAGAAAATTCAAGTTCTAAGCATTTGTTTCAGTTAATCTGTTTGAACTTTTATAACATCGGTCAGTTATGCTTGCTTCCTATAAACAAAAGGGGGCAATTCTCGTAATTTTAAGAACGTTCACATTCTGATCTCAGTCTCAATCTGTCAAAAATCCCTCGAGTTTCCATACATCTAGAATATAAAATTCTCGTGTCACAGTTTTCGTTGCCATACTCCTCCGAAACGGCTTGACCGATTTTGATAAAATTTCGTGTGCTTATCGGGTAGGTCTGAGAATTGGCCAACATCATTTTTTTTTTTTTTTGTGCATTAGGAAACTGCCAAAAAATCGGGAAAACTTAAATTTTGTATGGACAGGACAACGACTGTCGGGTCAGCTAGTTTAAAAAAAGAAATTGACATTTGCTTGTCGCCGAGATGACACTGCGACTAGATTTTGAACGTTTTTAATTACGAGAATTGGCCTTCAGATCGTTTTGCTTACTTTTTGGTAGCATTTTTTATTTCCAAACCGGGAAAATAATTAGTCCCGTAAGCTAATTTTAGCAGTGATAGTGACTTCCAAATAGATGGGGTCTTTTAAACGAAGAAATTAGGTCTTTGCTTCCTTTTAGGTTAAGATACAAGTCTTTATTTAAACCTATAACTGTCCGTAAATTATAGGAATCTGCTATTGGTCAGAAAGTTGAACCTAGTTGCCCATTCCAAAACGTAGATCTCTATGGAGAAGAATGGCCAAGAAACTCAAAGGACAGTCTTTTAAATCAAGATTTTAAAAAATGGGTACAGACGCTAGCTTATCAAGCTACCCCAATTTCTTTGTTAGATTTTCAACTTTATCACATAAGCATAAGGTTCATGTTCAATTGGAAAAGTTTGACAGTTTGGGGTAGCTTGATGTGCTGGCGTCTATTCATTTTTCTTGTTGCTTCTCTAATGTGAGAAAATGTAAAAAAAAAACAAGAAATTATTCCAATTGTATGATTTAGCCCTGGTCAGTTAGGAGATGACCAGTATCAACCGATGGCGCCCGTTCGCGAACATGACGAAGAAAATCGGCCATGTTATAAAGGAGAAAGTCAAGTACCAAATCACAACGAAATCCCCTATTACGTTCACATAATCACGTGTGAAAACGAAAATTCATCTTAATTTTTACAGAAATCCGAACGAGACAATAATAAACGACTTTCGAATCTTTTGTAAAACTAGAATATGGACTTATTCTTTGAGTTACAGAGTCCAAAATCCAGTGGCAAAAGAAAAGCAAGGGTGACTTGAAAAGTTCATGTTTCGTGATACTTCGATAGTGAAAGTTTGTAACGCGATACCACTGTGCTAGCTTTATTAAAGTTTTGAACATCTAACCTCTGATCCTCACCTAAGTGTTGTCTAGTATCACAAGTAATATTGACAAGAAGGTATAGATTCTAATAGGTGTTTCCTAGAAGTCTTTGATCTATTTCGGCCCTAAATTGGTCCAAAATTCTTGTGTCTTATGTTTCAATATGGATAGCCTCAAGTTCCAGGTCAAAAAGTCACTAAGCTGAAGTAGGACTAAGCTGACTACGTCTGACGTATGCCTAATGAGCTGAGGGCCAAAATAATCTCTACGTGGAACCCTGACAGCCGTAAGGCGTCGCGGTAGACCCCGTAGAAGAGAAAACAAACAACCAGTGGTCCACTTTAGCCATGGGTCGAAAGAGCTGGAAGTCATGGGGAGAGGCTTTTGCTCAGCAGTGCAGTGTGTTGATGCGGGCTAGGCTGCTGAAAGAGAACCTTAAAATGGTGACTGGGATGGAGTGGACCCGGAAGATGGAGGTCTGAATGTAGTGGCGCATGTTGGGCGAAGTCTACGTCCAGCTCTGGACTGCAATAGGCTGAGTTGATTGAATGGGCATTCGAAAATAAGGCACCAGTGCGATTAGAAATCTAGGATCTCATCTACATGGGCAAAGTGGTCCAGCTAGGTAAAAAACCTACATAACCTTGCTTGTTTGTAGAGCGCCAGGACATTAGATGTTACGAGTTACCTCTTTTAGAAAAAAAATATATTTTACCAATGGCTTTGCCCGAGTGGGGGCCGAAAACTATCCCACGGGGAGGCACTACCGGGATAATAAGTATCCTATATCTTAATCCAGGTTATAAACTATCTGTGTGGCAAATTTCATCCGTAACAATCATCCAAATATACAAAAAAAAGGTTATTATCCCTTTTAATAATTTTGACTAACCGAACCCAACCGCCCTCCGGTGAAGTAAAATATCGTGAGGAAACTCGCAGGCCCTAGAATCAAAATTTTTAAGACAAGTAACATCAACCAACTCGTATAGGGCCCAAATGGTTGCTTTTTTGCCCACTCCCTCTTACAGAGAGGAGGCCTGTGTCCCAACAGTGGGAACATTATGGGCTTATTATGCTTACCGAACCCAAAAACAGAACTATGCCGATATTACTCTAAACCTCCCCGAAACATACGATACAGTAGTACAACCTCATTTCCCAAACACCATAGAAACCAATTTAGGCTCACTAGGTCCGCGATATACTCAAACGCGCTTCGTAAAACAAACTGCACTACGCGGGCGGATTAAAGCTAAATACTTCCGTATATTCAGCCTACAGCTGTTCCAACCGGTACCGGTTTATTGCTCCTGTTGGTCAGTGAACCTTAACAACTAAAATCGCGACTCGCATCCCACATGACCCGGCTAGTAAAATATGCGCATAAAATTAAAAGCAACGATTCAGGTGTCCTTTTACAATATTGGTTGGGTAAAAACGATGTTTAACTTTTTTTTTGTGTGTTTTTTCTTTGGAGGTAACACTGCTGCATCTGTAAAGAGGTAGAAAAATAAATTTCACCACTGCTTATTGCACCTATGCAATAAGCAGTGGTGAAATTTATTTTCAAATGCTTGAAAATACACATTTCAAAAGCTTGTGTAGAAATTTTCTTGGAGGGGCGTGCAGTTTTAAATTAGTTGATCTCTACTTCATATGAAAGCGAAACGTGTTCATACTACCTACTGCCGAACTAGCTAGTATATTAGCAACAAAAGTCAACTAACACTTGAAGTTTTAAAGCTATCATACAAAAAGCTAAAAAGCTGTTTAATGAATCATTTTGTGTCAATTTGAATGATATGTAAAAGTCACTATGTTAATGGACTTTTACTGACTGTATATACATAAGTCAGCATCATCGTGTCATTTCTCTTGTTATTTATCTGGATGTGAGATTCTACCGCAATAGGTATTACTTCTTGCCGACCGACGCATTTTGCGCAATGATCACCTCCTTAGCTTCGGTTTTAAAACATGATTTTCCCATTTTAAACTGAATTAAAAAAAAGGAGGAGGTTCTCAATTCGACTGCATTTTTGCATTTGTTTACTATTAAGTAGTCGTAGTTCATGTATTAGTATTAACTAATACATGCATAACCTAGCCTTTTTCTAACTATGTTAAGATCGGCATCCAGTCTAACCGGATGTAGCTCAATAGGTACCTATTTTTCATGAATTGACTGAATATCTGACCTTAACAAAGCAGTTACTGGGTAATACAATACCCATATACGGGTGTCCGGTAATTAATGGATAACCTTGAAAGTGTTCATGGTAGAACTAATGGCCATTCGATAAAAACATTTTTATTTGTATTTAAACTGTATTTTTTTTATACAACCGACTTCCGAAATAACACTACAAAGTGTAAAATAACTTTTATTTCAGAAGACGTTGACAATATTTTTTTATACATATCCAAATACACCGACTTCCTAAATTACAGTTATTTTTCAATTTGTGTTTTTTCGGAAGTCAGTTGATTTTTTGGATTTTTTTTTTTCTGAATGGCCTTTAGTTCTACCATGAACCATTTCAAGGTTATCCATTAAATACCGGACACCCTGTACCTATAAATATGCGAAATTGTAATTATCATCATCAGCCCACAGCAGTCCACTGTTGGTCATAGGTTTCTCCTATCTATCCCATCCAGCTGCTACCAGCCTACCTTTCAAGATTGTTAGTCCACCTAGCCTGAGGGGCGGCATCTTACCTTATATTTGGCGATCACCTTCACTCAAGAACATCTATACCGGCATCAATATCTATAACGGCACGGTTGGCGCAGTGGTTAAGCGATTGACTGCTGCACTGCGTGTCGCGGGTTCGATTCCCGCACGGAACAAATATTTGTAAGACCTACAAGTAGTTGTCCCGGGTCTGGTTGTTTGTGTGTGTGAGTTTAAATGTTTGTAAACGCACCCACAATACAGGAGAAATTCCTAGTGTGGGGCAACGTTTAAAAAAAAAATACCCCAACGGGCATCAGTTCTACGGCTAAATTGCCGCCTCATTGCCACTTCAGCTTGCTTATTCTGTGAGCTATGTCGATAACTTTGGTTCTCTGCAGATCTCCTCTGTAGATTCAATCCCTCAGAGAGACTCCAAGGACAGCCCCTTCCATAGCTGGCGAGCTCTGAAAGGGGCTGTCCATGAAGTCACGCATAGCGATGCGATATTAAATGATGTGTTGAATTTCAAAGGATCAATATTGGACCGCGTACCAATCTCGATCGTTTAAAACTGCACCCTAATTGCGTAACTCACGATTAATCATAATCTGTTTCGTTTTGAAACAGATGGCTAAACCATTGCTTCATGCGTTCGAAAAATGTGTCTGCTCAACAACGTAAATAACGCAATGAATATTGTTGAACTGTGAAAATGAAACCGATTATGTTTAATCGCGTGTTACGCAATTAGGGTGCTGGTTGAAGTTTGATTCGATCCTGTAGTTCAGGAACTTATCACAAGGCGTCAGGAAATCTTTTTATTTTGCTAAGTGCGACTAAATAAATCCTACTATCCTATAATCCAATTTCCTAACTAAAAATAAAAATGTCAAAGAACAATGCCCGATTATGGCCCACTGGCTGTATCTTGAAGAAAAAAGTGTCGTAGGTACAGCAAAAAAAAAAAAAATTCTAGCTCCAAGTGTCTGGTTTTTGGATCCGAAAGTCATATATTTTTTTTGAGTAATCCTTCGAAAACTACTGACAAAAAAATCTTAATATTTTTTTTCTTTGGTCTACAGACTTGAAATATTTTTTTGACTTAACCTACATATGGACCGGATGCCTTGTTTATTCAGCTCCAATTTCTTTTTTTAAAAACCTTGATACGAGCACTTTTCGCTGAGATATCGGTCTTTGAATGGAAAAGGATAATTTTGCCTTTAAGTATTCCTCGGCAACCAATGATTGCACAAGAAGTTTGAGAGGGTTTTCAAAAACTTGAATACATTTTCTACAAGGATTAGCAAACGATTTTTCAAAAAAAAAAATTTCATGCATTTGAAAAAGCAACAAAAAATGGCTTTTCGTAATTTTTTGAAAAATAAAGTACCCAATCAAAAATAATGAGGAAACCACTAATGTTAAGTGTGCCTTTTACAGATGAATATACCCAAAA
Source organism: Antitype chi (assembly GCA_947359405.1). NCBI lineage: Eukaryota > Metazoa > Arthropoda > Insecta > Lepidoptera > Noctuidae > Antitype > Antitype chi. The sequence continues at coordinate 6,358,505 of OX375823.1, forward strand.
AAAAACCCTACTGAGATTCAATTTAATCCACGCCGTTTTTTTATCCCACTCAATTGAATCTTCGAAAAAACTAAAGGAGCGAGATTTTTGCTCTGAAAAGCTCACAATTAAAAATGAAAAACAAATGTTTTTAGCATTTTTTTCTCAATTTTGCATCAGTGACATGGCAAATTTGAAAATAAAAGAAAAATTTACGAATACAATACGTCCTTTTTTTGGGTGGTATTCAGCTGCATCTGGTTAGACTGGAAGCCGATCCCAACATAGTTGGGATAAGGCTGGGCAGATGATGATGATGTTTCACGAAATGGTTATTCAATGAGATTAAATAAACTTAGAGGTTTGCATTGATGATATTAATTATTATAATTCTATAAAGCCATATTTCTACGGTCGCGAACATAAAACCTGAAACTCACCTGAAAATTAGAATTTTGCGGGTACTTTTTTGTTTTTTTTTTGTTGGGGAATCATCATTCCCCAACAAAAAAAAAAAACCTCGATGATATGCTGCTGCTACCTGTCACACAAGTATTTTTTTTTTATGATGGTAGGAAATCATCAAATAACTTCTCCCACTCTGGGTGGAGCGGAAGGGCGTGTCAGACTTTTACTGACTAAAACCTGCCCGTGTTCCCTCAGTTGCCTGTGTGCCAGGGGCCGCGGTATCTCTTTCGAACAACCCGCACCCCTGGCAGGCATCGGCCCTTGCGGACCCCACCAGTTGGTGCTGACATCTCTTTGAGATGCGCGTGGAAAAGTATACGTCCTCACGCAGGGACAGTTACATAGTGACTGAAGTCAGTAACTAAATGCGATTACACCTTCCTAAATGCGTTTCTAATTAGGCTTCTAAATGATTCAATCAGTCAGAAACCATCCTTGCTTCTGAATTTAGGATGCTAGCTTGCTAATTACGATTACACTTGACTAAATTCTGTAACGACTGAATTAAGATCACTAAATTCAGCCAAGTGTAATAAGCGCAAAACACTAAACAGTAATAAATGTACGTTCTACTCATCTTATTAGCGCTTGATTAGCGCGCTCGCTTTTGTGTTTGGTGTGTGTATCACTATCGCAGTTTTCTTTTGCCGTGGTTTGTGCTCTTTTGTGACCTTTTTTACGACAATTGACTCCGATCAACCTCACCCGAATGACGACCCTCGCGCGAACGTGGCCCTAGCTCCTCTTTGAATGACAACCCTGATGTGAATGTAGAAACTGCTGGCCCCGCATCTAATGACGACCCTCGCACGCATTTGAACTCTCGCCCCGCTTTCGGCGCTAATATGGGCTTGCGCAGGTCTGTTGTCCCGAGCACGTCGTCGCAGGGATTAACCGGCGCAAACAACGTTCGCTATGCGAATTGTAGAGTGGATATGAGGCGCTTGCGCTCTCATCAATAAGAAATTGTGGAAGAACGATCAATTGCACAGCAATGGGTTCTTCCACAACAGGTAAGCCTTATATTCACCTGCATTAAACAATACCTTTAGAAAACTATGATAACAATAGCCAGTACTTATGCAACCTGTTAGTAATTTCACTTAGTATGAAACATTTTCATACTTAGTAAAAATATATAAAAAATACATTTATTTTAATGAGAAACTAACGGAATCTTACAAAAATTTACTGTTTTATGCTACCTATCTCATTCTGTCCCATTGTTTACTGTGTTATTAATATTAATAAATAATCAATTGCATTTTCAGGTGCCTATCTCAAGCAATGACTTTGTTTGTCATTCATGTTGGACTGCACCATGTAATGAAATTAGACATCCAGCAGGAAGCGTCTCACCTTTGCTGCGCGCCTTATTTGTGTTGGCTGTGGGTCTGGCTGTGGAGGTCACCTGTTGTCGCAAAAATAAAAAGATTCGTTCATTAAACTAACACGTGCTCACTACAAAGTACCTAATAACAATTTAATGAACGTTAAACATTCTAATCGACGTATGTTTTTGTTCAGTTTCCGGTCGTTTGCGAACCGATTTTCATTTAAATTTAATTGAACTCTAGTTTGACTTATTTCCTTCCTGACTTGCATTTAGTTCAATGTTCGTTCGCTCTTAATGCTAGTTCCTAACCGGTTTGAAAAATCCTTATACTAAGACAAAGCGTACACCTGAGTCATACAGTTTGTTACATTATTGTCTGTGTTAAAACAGGTTTTTCAGTATATTTTGTAAACTTTTACGATGAGACTATTTTGTTTTGAGTGTAACATAATCGAACCCGCAAGCCGTTGCGTAGTTTGGTAATGTTTGCTAGATTTTTTATTCCAGATTATGTAGGTTTCCTAATCCCACGTTTTTCCAGTTATACCTACTTGATATCAACAAAATTTTATGAAAAACATGTCGTGTGAAAACATGTCAATCTGCCTGGCCTTTCTCCAACTAGTTTGGGGTCAGCTGGACACCAGTATACACCAGTTACTGGGTAATACAATACCCTGACTGATTGTCAGACTCTCGGGCTTTTGACGACCCGTATTTACTGTCAATGAGATCATTGACAGTAAAGGTCTTTGTATGTAAAGATGGTGCTCACTTTGAAATTTGAAATTTTCGACAAGTTTTGTATACAACTAGTCCCTACAATTTGCTTAATGTGTAGACACAACATGTTTTATATCTTGAGATTCACGCGGGGTCATAATGTTTTCTTAAATGCAAGTGTACATTTCATTGTTTTCATAGAGAAACGAATTTGCGACTCAATTCCGCATTAATAACCACATGGACCATGGTTTGGATTAACTCAATTATTAACCTGTTCTCATGAAGTAGTTCCCCAAGGGTGCAAATGAATACCAGATAGATAATGCTAGTAGTCCATAAATGATGAAGTTAAGTTACTAAATTATCAAGTTTATATAGGATTTAGAAGGTAGAATTGCTTCTTTTAGAACGAGTAATAGAATTTGACATTGATGAAGTAATCCTTGAAAATTAAAGAGGATTAAGTAATTAATTATCAACTGGGAAGTTAATAAGATTGTTTTCAGTGTCCTTGTTTTCTCTTAAAATTGATCAATAAGTTGATAATGATTTTCTTCTTGCCTTTTTTAAAGAAGGTATCGAGTTTATGAATATTCGACCTCGTAGTTGCTAAATCACATATGGCAACTACTAACTTGAAATTTCACTAGATCGAGACGAATTAACTGTCACATTGACAAATTTTAAGGATGATCTCTGAGAGGCCAGAGCCTGCAGTGCTGGCTAATTCATCCAGCTTCTTTTGATTTTATTAGTGACTAAAATAGTTTCAAGTGCTTTGTTACTACAATAAGGACATACCTATAATAATTAGTCTTAAATAAATGAATTTCATTGAAATATACCTTGTCGTCGACATGCCATTCCACCTTTGTGTGATGAAGTAGTTACGAGGCTATACCAGCCTAGAATGTCAAGTTGATTAACTTTATGCTGTCGCTGCTTCTTTCTGTTATTTTTGACCGTTTCAGTTATTGCCGTAGAGTCGCATTTTAACAGTTTCAGAAAAAAAAACTTTCCAGAATGGAGAAATTCTTAAACACTTCATGTAAAGTTTTAAATGGAAGCAAATAAAACAATACTTGTCATGAGTTCATAATTGTTGTAAATATTTACTCAACTGATATAAGCACTGTGTGTGAGATTCCTTTGTTCTCTCATAAAACTGTCTGATTATGAAGCCATTATAATTAGCAACACTTTGTAACGCTAAAATATTGTTTACATCTAATTAGGTTAGAGTCAGAAGGGATTCTTATTATTTGTCTGGCTAGATCAATATTTGTGTTTGACTTAGCCCAAAACTAGACTAGACACCACAACTGCTACCTACTTATTGTTTTTTTAGTTTTTTTTTCCAATACCTCTTACCTGGTTTATTTTTAAATTGGCAACCAGAAGCCGATTTTACTATTTTCATTTGTTTATTTTTATTTTTAACAGTGGTCAAAGTTATGTACCTAAGTGTAACTTAGATTAATAAACGACATGACAGTTTTGAACAGAATAAATTTAGGCTCGCACTTTTGATGGTGTATGCGCTAAGGAACTCTGCGAAATTAAAATTGTCTTACATGTTTCACGAAATTGATGGGCCTGTGGCTAAGTGATATTAGCCGCACGGGTTGATCGAACAGGTTAAGCTACGCTTGCCGCCGTTCGTCCGTTGATGGGTGACTATCTTTACATACCAAGAACCCTCCGTGCCTCGGAAAGCACGTTTTTTAAGCCGTTGGTCCCGACTGTCATTTGTGGATTTTTGACAGTCGTTACCGGTCGTCAGAAGCCCCAAAGTCTGACAACCAGTCTTACCAAAGAGTATCGTATTACCCAGTTACTGGGCTATGGAGGTCAGATAGGCAATCGTACCATGTAAAATACTGGTATTCAGCTGCATCTGGTTAGACTGGAAGCCGATCCCAACATAGTTGGGATAAGGCTGGGCAGATGATGATGATGTTTCACGAAATAGTTATTCAATGAGATTAAATAAACTTACAGGTTTCCATTGATGATATTAATTTTTATAATTCTATAAAGCCATATTTTCTACGGTCGCGAACATAAAACCTGAAACTCACCTGAAAATTAGAATTTTGCGGGTACTTTTTTGTATTTTTTTTTTTTTGTTGGGGAATCATCAAATAACTTCTCCCGCTCTGGATGGAGCAGGAGGGCGTGTCAGACTTTTACTGACTAAAACCCACCCGTGTTTCCTCAGTCGCCTGCGTGCCAGGAGCCACGGTATCTCTTTCGAACAATCCGCACTCCTGGTACAACCCGCACCTCTAGAACAACCCGCACCCCTGGAACAACCCACACCCCTGGAACAACCCGCACCCCTAGGACAACCCGCACCCCTGGAACAACCCGCACCCCTGGAACAACCCGCACCCCTGGGACAACCCGCACTCCTGGATTTTGCGGGTTACCCCAGCGCCTGCCCCTTATTGTCAAATACGCAGTTGAGGCAAAACATGAAAGAACTAATTTAATGTAACATCTTGCATGCCATGTGTGTATTGTATACTCATGTTTTGGACAAATAAAAGTATCTTATCTTATCTAGTGCTTAATATACAGGCCAGTATTTTCCTGTTTCTTTACAATTGACAAAAATGTGTGGTCCATTTATTTCAGTGCCCCATATATTAGAGAGGACGCGACACGGAACGCCACTCTTGTTTCAAATAGTTCCGATCTTACGGTCACCCTACTTCACTTCTCTTTTGTAGGGACTACTATTAAATTGGTGTTTATTTGTCCCACTTATTGTGTTATATTGGAGTTTTCAGTTTTTAGGTGGATTGAAGACTGTCTTCCAAAATTCTGGTGTTTGGTATAATATTAACCTGAATCTAGAGCTCCAGTAGGTAGGTGTGGCCAAGGTATTGTATGTAATGTTGACTGACTATCGTCAGAATTAGAATTACGTGGTTTTCCTTAGGGGGCGTCCATTAATTACGTGAGGCAATTTTGGCGACTTTTCGACCCCCACCCCCGCTCTGGTGAGATGTCGTGATATTTGGCTCGACCCTCCCCCCCTTCCCATAATCTCACGTGAGATATTTCAAATACGTGGCTTTAGTGTAAAAACGGTAATCTGTATTTATATGCGTTGGATTTTTGTGTTGCATTTGGCTGGCTTGGCTGGCCGGTGGCGGTTTAACCATCGAGGAGCTACTGTGCTACTTTGTGGCGTTCGCGTAACCGCGATAAATATTATTTTGCAGGATTTAGCCATATTGGCGGAAAAACATGTTTGACATCATTTAACCCGGTTTTCTCGTAATGTTACATTGTTTCTATGCGGAAAAAATACAAATTACGTGATATTTGCCGAGAACCTCCCTCCCCCCACGTGAGATTGGGTGAGATTCGACTCGACCCCCCCCCCCCCCCTAAACGCCTTACGTAGTTAATGGACGCCCCCTTAGGAGTTATACTTTTTCTTTTCTCAGCTGTATTATTTAGAAAGTCGTACTGTACTTGCTATTGAGTTATGTGAATAACTCCAAAGCAAGTAGGTAGCCTACTTGCCGTACCTGTGGTCCTGTAGTAGATAGATGGGTGAATATTGTTATATTATTCGTAAACTTTTACTTAGCTTAGGAAGTTCTGTGAAGTTCGTAACGGCCGTTTAAAGATTAATGTGAAAGTACTAGAGGAGGATTATATCTGCCAGGGGTGCGGGTTGTTCGAAAGAGATACCGCGGCTCCTAGCACACAGGCAACTGAGGGAACACGGGTGGATTTTAGTCAGTAAAAGTCTGACACGCCCTCCTGCTCCACCCAGAGCGGGAGAAATTATTTGATGATTTCCCACACAACTAGTAAGTCGGAGCTGATACTTACCACTAGTCCACTACTGCTCTCTTTGCAGTAAGATTATAGGTTAAATATTACGGTAGATCTTAGATTTACCTACCCCGTGGCCACTATAGGTACGCTCGAGTGTCACACATTTTTCGAATGTGACTGCACAGAAAACAAATGAAAGAAGTTTTTAAAGGTGAAAGGTTCAGGGGCCCCGCGAAATTTAAATTTTGTTACGTTTTTTTTTTGCAATTTGTCGGTCAACCCTCTAGTTCATTTTATTCCATAGAATGAGTATTTCATGAAAAATTCATTGACAATCAAGACAGAGACCTGCACCATAATTGCGTAGCACGCGATTAATCCTTATCAGTTTCATTTTGACAGTTCAACAATATTCATTGCGTTATTTACGTTGATGAGCAGACACATTTTTCGAACATATTCATGAAGCAATGGCTTAGCCATTTGTTTCAAAACGAAACAAATTATGATGAATCGTGAGTTACGCAATTAGGGCGCCGACCTGACTGACCAATTTGCAAAAAACGTAAGAATATTTGACTTGCGCAGGCGACGGACACTAAGAACGCAAGCACGTGTCGCTTGACGCAAGTCGCGTCTACTTCTCTCTCACCTGCCTGTTTAAATCCTCGTGAAATGCACACGAACATTTTTGTGACTAAAACTGACAGTACAATTAATTCTGACAGAATCCAGAACGAATTCTGGTCCAAAACTCTAACTATGAAATTGGAACTAAATTTTTAATAAGCCTTCTATGACTTGTAAACGATGTGAATGTTTTTCAAAGCTTTAATTAATAGGAAGGAAAACCTAACATCCTAGTTTAAATTACCTTTTAAATTTAAACATTTTCATTACAACTTTCTTACATCCAATTTTGATCTCAAACCGGAGAAAAACAAACAAAAAGGATTGAATAACGTCTAATTATTGTAAGTCTAAGAAATATGAACAAAACTGCATTACTTATTCAAGTGTAAAACATTGGACGCACTGGGAATTAGGCCCGCAGAGGCGGCTTTTTTTTGTGTGGGAAATCATCAAATAACTTCTCCCGCTCTGGGTGGAGCAGGAGGGCGTGTCAGACTTTTTAAAACCCACCCGTGTTCCCTCAGTTGCCTGTGTGCCAGGGGCCGTGGTATCTCTTTCGAACAACCCGCACCACTGGCAGGCCTTGTGGGCCCCATCAGTTGATACTGACCCGCTGAGGCGGCTGGGTTAAGGTTAAATTTGCTTACGTTTTTTTTTTAATTTGCAGGTCAGTGCAAGGTTATTTTGTTGATTCAAATATGATTACAACCTTAACATATATGACTTTACATAATAATAATCATTCAAAATAATTTAAATCATCAATACTTTTACATGATAAGCATAGTCACGGTCGCGAATCACATATAACTGACCTGAAAATTGTAAAAAAAAAAGTAAGAAACGGCCGTAGTGATGACAGCTATCATTTAAAACGTTAGTTTCGCTCTACCACGTCAAAAGATAGTCGCGTTTCTGTTTCGTTTTGACACCTGTGACACAAATGACGCAGTAGGTAAGTTGACTTGATTGTCATGGAAACGCTTTTTTATCATGTGTGAGCTCAGCTCACTGTCCTCAGTATGGATCCATTTTCGCGTGATTAAGGACGGTGTTTAAACTTATGGGTCGGGAGGGTTTTTTCGGATTATACCAATATAAATACTTGATAAAAAAATGCTTTTTATTTTACAACCAAATTATATTTTTTCCATTTTTGACAAGAACTGTCACACTTTTAATAAAAACAAAGATTACGAGTAAAACTAAAATAGACATAAAAAAGGAGGTTATAAATCCTATGAGGTTTAAACCTTAACATACCGCCCACCAAGGACAAAATGCACTATGTCCTTTAAGCCGCCCACCATGAAACAATGTAATTCATGTAAAAAATATTAAATTTCCAAAGTTATTTTGTTATAGGCAACACAGCTAACTTCGAAGTAGGTCTTTTAATCAAAGAGTTTTTTGTGCGAATCGTAACTACCCGCGTAATGTTATCAGGCCCTGGGTGTTTCTGCTCAACTTTGCCTAACAACCACTTTCCAGGAGGCATGTCATCCTCTTTGATTAAAACTACATCGCCTACTGAGGGCTCTGGCTTTTGGTATTGCCATTTATTCCTTTGAAGAAACTGATGAAGATAATCCTGAGACCATCTGCGCCAAAAGTCCTGCATCATTCGCTGGTGAAGTTGCCATCGCCGCAAACTATGGATATTTGCAATCTCATAGTTAGACTCTGGAACTATAACAAGTGGTTCTCCTACCAGGAAATGACCAGGAGTCAGTATTAAAAGCTCGTTCTGATCCTCTATACTTGACATTGGTCTTGTATTTAAACACGCCTCAATTTGAGATAACACAGTCGCCATCTCCTCATATGTCAACATAGAGTTCCCAATTACCCTTTTTAGATGGAATTTCATTGACTTTATTCCTGCCTCCCAAAGTCCGCCAAAATGGGGAGCCCGAGGAGGAATAAAGTTCCAATTCGTTCCGTTGTTCGCAAGGTATTCTGCTAATTCCGGTTTGAAATTAGATTTTTCCTCATTAAATAAACATAGTAGCTCGCGAGCAGCTCCTACAAAATTGGTACCATTGTCACTGTACAACTCTGCACATCTACCTCGTCTTGCTACAAACCTCCTAAAGGCAGCTAAAAACCCTTGGGTGCTTAATTCACTAACTGCCTCTAGATGTATCGCTCTTGTCGATAGACATACGAACAATGCAACATAACCCTTATAAGATTTATTACCTCTACCTTTGGTCACTCTTAAATTGATAGGGCCAGCATAATCTACGCCAGTGATGAGGAAAGGTTTGTTTGGGGTCACACGCGATGAAGGCATTTGACCCATGAGCTGAGATGTGGCTTTGGCTGTGTACCTTACACAAGTAACACATTGTCTGTAAAATTTCTTGACTAAAGCTTTAACGCCTACTATCCAATACCTAGATCTCAAGTACGTGATCATAAGTTGCGGACCACCGTGCATTGTTTTTTGATGAGCTTCTGCTATCAAAAGACCTGTCAGAAATGATTCTTTTGGTATAAGAATTGGATGTTTCTCATTAAATGTTAGAGAAGACATTTCCAATCTCCCACCGACTCTAATTATACCTTCTGAATCTAAGAATACATTTAATGACTTTAACTTTTTCTTTTTGCTGTCTAAAATTCCCTCAAAATGATCTTTGCTATGTCTGGACAATCTTGACACTCATCATAAGCCAACTGTTGTAACGACTTTACTGCCAAATATGGTGCCGATGCAGTGCCGAAAGTAACGGTGATCAACTCATACTCCTGTACTTCCTTTTCAGGTCCATCTCGCCATAGTATTCTTTGAAAAGGAGTATCTAACCTATTTACTAGTACTTGGCGATACATTTTTACTATATCTGCTATTAAACAGATCTTATAAGATCTCAAGCGCATTATCGTATGACGTAGTTCCGATTGCAACGGCGGACCAACCATCAATTCATCATTCAGAGATCTACCTTTAGTTCCCTTACAGGAAGCATCAAACACGACTCGGATCTTTGTTGTTTCTCTATCCTCCCGGACAACTGCGTGGTGAGGTAAGTAAATCGCTTTATTACTACTTACTTTCTCTTCAACCTTCACCATGTGGTCAAGGTCCAAATATTCTTGCAAGACTTTTGCGTAATCTGACTTTAATTTAGGGTTCTTTTCTAGCCTTACTTCTAAGCCTTTTAGTCTTTTTTCAGCTATTCCTTTGGACTCTCCAAGCTTGCTGACCGGGTCAGCTTCACGTAGAGGTAATCTTACGATATACCTGCCATCTTTATTTCGCATCGTGGTAGCTGAGAATAAATCTTCACATTTTATCTCATCTTCAGTGAGCATCTTTTTTGTTCCAGATGGTTCCGCTTCTAACTCCCAAAACTTTTTCAACATATCATCTTGTAAACTGATATTCATCACGGTTATATGTGGGAGATTATCAGTAATGTTATCCACTTCGAAAGCACCCGAAAATATCCATCCCAACGCAGTGTCTTGCGCTAAGACAGTGTCGCTTACGTTTTTCTTAATCCCCTCATAAATAACTTGGCTGTAAACTTCAGCACCTAATAAAATATCAATTTTATTAGGCCTGAAATATTCGGGATCAGCCAACTCATCGTCGCTTAAGTCTACCCACTCTACCTTGGTTACAGTTGTAGCCGGTAGAAGGGTTGTGACAGATTTCAAAACGTAAGCCTTTACCCTTAATTGAAAAGATGGATCTACTCTCGATCTAATCTTGACCATTACCATGGATGTCGAAGTAGCACTTTTATCTCCTCCCACACCTAATACTTTATTCTTCGACGGTATTTTATTTAAACCCAAATACTGGACCATGGATTCTGTCACAAAAGAACCTTGAGAACCTTGATCCAGTAAAGCTCGAACCACGCGGTAACTCCCATTCTTCGACTCAGCTTTTACTAAAGCTGTGGTTAACAACACAGTTGTTTTACTTTTTCCTGTCGAAAAACATGAGACTAGTGTTTTGTCTAACTCTTCCTCCTGAGAGTCGACCTCTTTTTCTGCATTTTTCATCAATGAATTATCCGCTCGTGCAGCACTTCCCTCACCAACAACCGACCCAGCATCACCCGGAGGGTGAAGCAACGAATGGTGGCGGCGTTTACACACCTGGCACCTGAGAGTGATTTTGCAGAATCTAACAGAGTGGTTACCATTTAAACAATTGAAACATAAGTTATTTTCTTGTACAAACTTTCGACGGTTTCCATTATTCTCTTTTCCAAACTTAGGACACGAACTAATTTTATGATCTGCGGAACAATATGCGCAAGATACTTTTTTATCTTTGACCACATGAAATGCTTGTGTAGACTTCGGATGTCTGTCTACTTTGGTTTCCAAATTTTCTAAACCTCGGTAACGACTAATCAGAAATTCACTAAATTGGTTAAATGTAGGTAGATCATCTTTAGGATCAGACGCAACCTTAAATTCCCAAGCCTTTCTTGTATCCTTATCTAATTTTGCAGTGACTACGAATATAATAAGGACATCCCAGGAGGCGACATCTATACCTACATTCTTTAGTGATCCTAAACAGTCCGATGTAGTACTAATTAATCGTTTAATATCTGTAGCAGATTCGACAGTCAAAACTCTTTGATTAAATAGACGTTTTAAAATGTTAGTAGCCAAAAACTTTTTATTACTAAACATGGACTCTAACTTTTCCCAGCTTGTTTTATAATTATCGCAAGTAACACTTACATTTCGCAATAATTGTTCCGCGTCTCCAGTTAAATATCCTTTGAGATAGTACAATTTCTGTGCATCATCCAGTCTCTGATTTTTATGTATTAACCCGACAAACAAGTCTCTAAACGGTTGCCATTCTATATATTTACCAGAGAATACAGGAATCTTCACTTCTGGTAACCTAAAATTACTAACTTCCTTACTACTGCTAGCTCCTGGACTACTGTGTATTTCACTAGCTATCATTTTACTCGTATTCAGTAGTTCTTTTAGGTCACTTTTAAATTGTATGTAGAACTCTTCCACCTCATCGTAGACATTATCTTTGTGATAGCTGGAGTTGTATAAATCTGCCTTCTTAATCTCACTTACTATCTTTACATGTGTTTTATGGAAAAGCTGCCATTGTTGTTCTAAGCTTTCAAGACGCGTTTCAATATATGACAATGTGAAACGATCTTTAGGACATTTTTTAAAGTTAGTCTTAGCCTTTAATATTTTGGACTTGATGTCCTCTTGAATATTACTAAGCGATTCCATTTTTCATTCAAACAAACACATTAAAAATAAATTAGAAACATTTACACTAACTACGTATGAATCACATAAAATAACTTAATGTCCACTAAACCAATTATTGTATTCACCAAATCGCAGAAGCACAAGTATTCACAATTTTACGCACTTTATATAATAATCCAAGTTATTATACCAACGGACTCCTTTATTAAGCCGAAGCTAATTTTGAGAAAATGTACTCACGGTTTTGTTTTTAAAACTCACTCACTCACTGATCATGCACCATACAAGTGGCGCCCTCTATTGATCCACCTTTGCACCTCCCTTGCGCCGTTCCTCCGGATGTTTTCAACCAGCTTAGCTGCACCACGCTCCCACTGGCTGCTTCACTCCACCCGGTTCCACCTCCAACTGCTTTTGGAGGGCTACTCTGAACAGCGATTTACTGCCCAATTTGACGACAAGGGTGATAGTCACAGCCACCACTGATAACTACCTGATTTGCACTCCCGACCATCCAACTCGAAGGACCATGTTTAAACTTATGGGTCGGGAGGGTTTTTTCGGATTATACCAATATAAATACTTGATAAAAAATGCTTTTTATTTTACAACCAAATTATATTTTTTCCATTTTTGACAAGAACTGTCACACTTTTAATAAAAACAAAGATTACGAGTAAAACTAAAATAGACATAAAAAAGGAGGTTATAAATCCTATGAGGTTTAAACCTTAACAGACGGTGAGAGCAAATCTGGCGATATAAATCTTTGGGCAGCGGGATTTGACTTAATGTCAAATACTGGTGTAAGTGACAGATTCTCATGACGGCCGATAAAATATGACGGAACCGCTTTCCTAGGAAATTAGCCAATGATGTTTTTTTTTTCGTTAGTTTAATGAATGCTCGCAGAAGGAGGTGACGGCTAACCATGCACTCTCGCTCCGAACGTCTGCTAAAAGGGATCTTTTAATGTTTTTTTTTTTTTTTTTTTTTTTTTTTTTTTTTTTTTTTTTTTTTTTTTTTTTTTTTTTTTTTTTTTTTTTTTTGGGTGGGAAATCATCAAATAACTTCTCCCGCTCTGGGTGGAGCGGGAGGGCGTGTCAGACTTTTACTGACTAAAACCCACCCGTGTTCCCTCAGTTGCCTGTGTGCCAGGGGCCGCGGTATCTCTTTCGAACAACCCACACCCCTGGCAGGCATCGGTCCTTGCGAACCCCACCTATTGGTGCTGACAACTCTTTGAGGCGCGCGTGGAACACAACGGGCCGTCGACCCGGGCTTGGTCCTTACCGGACAGCGAGCTACCCATTACTCGCCGTCCGCAAGCCCGCGCCTACGGTGGCCGGGAATCAGCCTGGGATTCCCGACGCCCAGGGCTTCTCCCGCGGCGACTACGGCCGTGAGGGCGCATATACTGCCTCTCCCTCACGTGCGCCGCCTCCCTCTTTGCGAGCATTACTGCTTCGCAGAAGGAGGTGACGGCTAACCATTCACTCTCGCTCCGTACCATGGCCTGCACCAGGGCCGGACGCGAGAGATCGCCGCCGCCGATCGCCTCCACGAGGACACGGCGGTGCTCCGCCCAAGCCGGGCAGACCGCCACCGTATGCTCCACCGTGTCCTCAGGGCGATCTTCGCAATGGAAGCACCCGGGCGTTTCCTCCCGCCTTTTACGAAACAGGAACCTCCCGAAACAACCGTGTCCGGTGAGGACCTGCGTCAGGCGGAAGGTGAGGACGCCATGCCGCCTCTCAAGCCACTCCTCAAAGAGGGGACTTACCGCCGCTATCGTGGCGTGCCCAATCTTTTAATGGTAAGGTTCCTTTTAGCAAATGTTCATTGCCAATTAGTCGTTTTTTCCATCTAATTCGACACAACGTCAGTAATTGCCAGTTTTCTTGTTTCATCAAAAGCGTTGCAATTATTGTTTGAGATTTTTAACGACTTTAAAAACAGAAAACTATTATTTTATTTTATTTATTTGGGAAAATAAACAGTTACACATTACAATTTAAAAAAAAATGAGCTACAGAGTGAGGAAATGTGTTTCACCCACGACATTTTCCACATAATTATTATCAAAACAAATTATAAGATGGTGCGCTTTCAGTTTGATAGGTACAATGAGATTTCATAAGCTGTTAATCGACGCAAGCTTTTATTTGCGTAGTTACTTCAATTTCTTTTTATGTAGATATTTTATTATTATTTTATTGTTCCGTGTGGTGCCGGACATAAAGAATAGCACCATCCCATCTCTTCCCGTGGGTGTCGTAGGAGGCGACTAAGGGACTTACTAGAGAATGGGCAGCAGCGTTCTCTATGCATTTTACCACCATACTGTGATCGCCAAGCTGCCTGCCATGCGTGGCGATTATGGCAAACCCTCCCAAATTGGGGGAGGCCTATGTCCAGCAGTGGACGTCTTTCGGCTGAAATGATGATGAGATATTTTAGTATAGATAGTATGGTCTACATAATTTGTTGAAGACTATTTCTTTTGGAAAGATTATGGAACTCGGCAGTGGAGGACAGCACGTCACCAATAATCATGATCATCAATGAAATCATGGTAACAACATTAAATAACTAAAGCTTGGGTTTTCTAGAGAAGCGGTGCTGTCATATCACAACGGCGGTCATGAAAATTTGTAATTTTCATTCAGAATTTGACATTACATAACATCACATCACGCCCTGTTGGGCAGAGTTGTACCTATATTACACCCACTTTACGCCATTTATGTTTAAGTCCCATGGAATAGGGGCAAGCCTATTGTCATCAACGAGCCACAAATCCACAATCCGGGCTGCTACTGAGAAATTCCAGATAGAAAATCCAAAAAACACTTTGCCCGACCTGGGGATCGAACCCAGGACCTCAGGCTCAGCGGTAGCGCTTGCGACCACCAGACCAACGAGGCAGTCAGTCAGTTTAATAAGACATCAAGGTATCATAAAACGCTCTGTAGGTACACCCACACACAAGCCGAGAGCTGGTGGACCCTAACACCAGGCTGCAGGCAGTCCAGGGAAGCAATGCCATCCTTGGATGGCAAGCTGACCAGACGACTAATACGCCTGGACAGGAAAGATCTGCGTCTGGTGACTGGAACCATCACAGGACACTGTTCACTAAACAAACACTTCTACACAATAGGCATAACGGACAGCAGGGCTTGCATGGAAGCCAAGGAAACCGTCGCACATGTGCTTTTCGAATGCACAGGCGTAGCCCAGATTAGAACAGAAACCCTCGGGGAACCCAAATGTTACACGGATATTCTCAACAGACCAGGAGTTATAGCCAACTTCTGGAGGGAGGTGGGCTGGCTGGAATGACAACCGAAGGCCACCATGGCTCGTGAGCCATGGCGGCCTTCGGACTTATTGTGCGTGCACCATTGTGCACGCACAATAAGTGGACCATTGTCCACTTGAAGGACTAAGTGCGGAAAAGAAACCCATAACATAGAACATAGAACGCTCTGTAGGTAGACAGCTGTTTTTTTAACCCGTCTACCTTCAAAACAAGAGTGAACAGGCATTTTCTGGGCACGCTCGATCCATCATAGACCTCATCAATCGCTTTCCATCAGACGTGATCGAGGTCAAGAGCGGGCCCATTTAGTTTTTTTTTTTTTGTGTTCTGTGACAGCACCGTTTTCGAAGGAAACCGAAGCTTTACAGCCGCGGCGAAACTGCCCAGTGCGTTGTCTCCCTCGAACTTTCTCACGTTACTCAGCCTGTTGGCGATTTATTAATGATTAATGACGTGCAAATAACAAAGAACCACTTAATTATTAATGAAAGATGTTATCTTTGCTCCACTGATTCACTAGTTGAATTCTACTCCTATATTGTACCTATAGAAGACTTATTGCTGATGCCTGCAAGATTTTTATGTGGAGATCCTAAAATTTTCATAGACCGTAAAGTTATAGGACTCAAGGCAAAAAACCCGTTGAATAGTTATTACCTTTATTTAATTTTTTGTTGTTATAACGGTAATAGAAATACCCACTCTGTGCAAATTTCAACTGTCTGCCGAGATTTATGAGATACAGCTAGCTGACAGACAAACAGTGGAGGCTTGGTAGATAATAAGGTTCCGTTGGCACCCTTTGGATACGTAACCATAAAAATTGCCTCCACGAATAGTGATACTTAAACTAGGTTCTTTTTTAAATAAAGAACGTTGCCCCACACTAGGAATTTCTCCAGCATTGTGGGTGAGATTACAAACATTTCAAACTCACATACGCAATCAGCCTGTCTGACCACACCAGATAAAAATCGGTCTCTAAACAAACAAATACCCTCCCTGTTCATACATTATAAGAAATTCAAATGCGAGCTTACTGTTGGACGTTAAATGCTACCATTATCTACTGTATCAAATATTTGTGCACTGAAAATATTACAAATCGTGAACACCTCTGCTACCTACATCCTACCTACATCTGTATCCTACATTTATAAAACAAACAATCGTTATCAGTAAATATAATAATACTCGCCATTATTATGAGCATGCCGTGAATTTAACATCACATGTCGGTATTCATTAAAAGAAACGTTTTTCAAACGTAAGTATGAAAAAAAAATTATTTCCACTTTTCTTGTTCTCTAAATTAAATTGCAACTGTGACCATAGTTATTACTGAGATCTTCGTTGTTTCGATAAAAAGGGGTGTTATAAGTATAACGTGTGTATCTGTGTGTCTGTCGTAGGTCCCAAACGGCTAAACCGATTTTGTTTTTTTACTCATGTGGTAAGTAGATGTTATATTCAAGGGCTCTGTATCTGACATGAACCCTGTAAGGGCACATTAATTTACAAAACATTCAAATTAAAATGACTTCAGATTCAGTGTGATAGCGTACCTACTTATTAAAGAGCATTCTATCTGTCTATTTATCTAGTTCTAAAATTCTAAATGACCATAGATATTTTAACGTTTTAAAACAAATCTTCAGCTTAAACTATACAATGCAGCATATTTTTATATATTACACACACATACATACATCACACACACAGATACAACATACACACTCACCCCCACACACACACACACACACACACATCACCACATCCCACACCACCCACACCCATCATATTTTTATAATAAAGGAGAATGCCGGTTTAAGTATGAAAACCTGTACCAATTGCTTTTAGATGAAATAACCATTTTTAGCCAGCTTATTGTTTAATATTACCGTTGGCATTAAACGTTTTTGTTTTCGAATCCGCAATGCTGAGATTTTTCCAACACAAACACGAACGATACATAAGCGCCGAACGAGATCGAGGTGTTGTGTGGGGGTTGACATTTGACAGTTATTCAGTAGTGTTGCTATCTCGATTCAATATGTCTAAAATCGATATCGCCTATAAAAAAATCGATTAATGAATAAATTGATCATTCAGTCTGAAATTAAGTTTAGCAGCCAAATCGATGTATGTATCTATTTATATTCAAAAAATCACAAATAACATAGATTTTTTTATTCACTATCTGTGCCTTCTAACGAATGCAAAATCATTTTAATCGTCTAAATCATGTTGCTTGGAATCGATTTTTTTTGTGATTACAATGGCATCACTACCGGAAATGCATTCGGAAGTCAAGAACTTGGGCTATCGAACTTTTTTTTATCATTTCGTAAACGCGGATTTAATAATGATTCATATTTTGGTAATGTTAGTCAAAAAGTGTTTAAGTATTTACGGGAAATATATTTTTTATAAGCATTTGGTACAGGTTACGGCATTTTCCTTTGACTGTACACATAGAAACACTTTTTCTTTTTTGTCATAAAAGAAACGAAAATTTAATTTCATAATACCAAGTAAAATGTCAATTCTTATTTAAACCAATCATTGAAATTGACAAGTAACATAATGTTTACTTGCTAATTAAGACTAGTTATATGCTAACATTAATTTAGTTTACACGTCATTATAAGCCAAGTATGTAATTACATCTGTACCTACACATAAAGAGTTCGTTTATTATGTCCCACATAATCCCGAGGGTCATTATCCGGGTATTAATTAAAGTCTTCCATTTTACCCGGACATTATTTTGAGGACATCCATGGAAAAGATCTTTAACGTAGATTAGTCTATGATGGTAACTACTTTGAATTAATTAAAAATGCTGGCAAATCTTTCTCTTTTTAAATTAATTTTAAACTCTCTTTTAATTAAGACTGTTTTTCAAAAAGAAATTGGAGTAACATAATAATACGCCTGTAATTCTCCAAGAGTCAGGCAGATGTTTTTCCGTAGTGCACGCACATTTCGCCAGTTATGTTTAAGTTCCATGTGATATGGAGCAAGCCTATTGTCATCAACCGGGCGCAAATCCAGGCCGCTACTGAGAAATTGTTTATTGACTTTTTGTTTTATAAAAAAAAAAAATGTTATTTTATTGTCTTAATATATCTACAAAATGTCAATTACGAATCAAAAATACTGTTCAATGCACCATTGCAAAATCGCAAAAAGGTGATCCTTTTTGCGATTGTGCAATTGTGCAAAGTTGCTGATATGGCGTTATATTTCTTTCAATCATTTAAAGTTGAAATAAACGCGAGGAGTGTGGCACTTCTTTTGTAGTGCAAGCTTACCAGTGCCCGATTTTTAGTCACGTTTGGCCTGCTATAAGCTCTTGTACTTATGCAAGTGCTTGAAACCAAACCAGGCTGTAACGCGCGAGTTACCAAATTTTATCAGATAAAAGAAATGGAGCAAAAGGGGTCTATGGAGCAATAGCAATACTATTATGATAACTGTTTAGGGGGTTCTCATGTATATTAGTAGTTTATGAAACTGTGAGCATAATGAGGGGTATTAAAACACGAGTGTGTGTTTGAAATCCGAACCGTATGCGAAGTTTTTAATAGTACCACTCGAGTGTTTTAATACCTAGTTATGTGCAGTTTTATATACTACTCTATCTACCCATGGAATTGAACCCACTAAATAAAAGATCAAACTTATATGAGTCAGAAATAGTTTTGTAAAAGGCGCGCCCCGCAAGTGCGTTCTGGAAACTCCTTGGTAACTTAACTTAACTTCTTGGATTTGCCTTGTATCATCTTAGTAAAAAAAATATGTTTTCTTACATTATTTTGTTATAGAAGAAGTGTTATAATACGATTCCATTTTTAAATTTCGGCATGGTGTTTATAAGATTCTGTCAATATAAACTCGTTTTGAATTTTGTAATTCGAATTTTACGATTTGAGAGCAGACAAAAGTCTAACATATAACCTCTGATTAACCCTTATAACACACCTATTTATATCTTTTTTTTTATTACCGAGTTAGATTTTGCTGCCCCTTTGCACAAGAGTATAGATAAGGTCACCTTCATCATCATCTTCGCGTTTTCTCGGTTGCATCCTATCGGAGCCCGGGGACCGCTTTTCTACTTTTAAGCTTCCACTTCGGACGGTCTTTCGCATCCCTTTTTTTTGGGTGGGAAATCATCAAATAACTTCTCCCGCTCTGGGTGGTGCAGGAGGGCGTGTCAGACCTTTACTGACTAAAACCCGCCCGTGTTCCATTAGTTGCCTGTGTGCCAGGGGCCGCGGTATCTCTTTCGAACAACCCGCACCCCTGGTAGACCTTTTGCATCCCTTGAGCTGCGCTTAACACGAGCAACTAAAATTGCTCCATCTTGGGCAATTCTCGTCATTCATGACGTCACACGACTACATCCAAAAATTTGGGGCAATGGCAACATGTAGCAACCTGTTGCCAGAGATACGGCCACGCAATATGGAGCAACTTCAAAAATTAGGCAATGTGCCTCCCCGCCGCCTCCGCCACCGGCCGGTTCCTCTCGCAAAAACGAGATCTAATTATACGTACAAACGAGATAGAAAGAAAATTTACTAAAAATTTCCAAACCGTTTGGATATACGGCAACTCATGAAATATATGGAGCAATCAGAAACAATATTGCCGAAACATATCGGCAATTTATTGTTGTTGCTCCAGATTGCTCCACTTAATTGATCCAGATTGATCCATTAGTGTTGCCGAGCAATAATTGCTCAAAAAATTGCCCGTGTAAGAGCACCTGTATGGTGAGTCCATTGGCACGCATGTCATCCGGACGTCAAGCCAGCGCTTTTTGGGTCTGCCCCTTCTGCCAGTTAAGGTATTCCTACACAAATACAAAAACCGCATAAGTTTTGTTCCACAGACCGATTCCTACACAAATTCGACCAGTCTCCTTTCAAAATATGCTGATAAACACCGCTGATAAACCAACCAAAATACGCGAAAAAAAAGGCTTATAATTATTGCTATATTTTAAGGCTTCGGAAACCATTCATGGACCGATAGAAAGTCAACGATAAATATGATTCGTAATAAAACTTGTCAAACTTCACAGGTTCCTTTACGCAACCATTTTTCGTAAAGGTAAATCTTTTGCCTTTATAAGTAGGTACTTACTGCGTGATAAATCGGAAATTGAATAAAGGATTTTGATTTCGATAACGTCGGCTAGCGTCGGGATTTTCTAGTAATCTGTTTCAACGGTCTTCTTATGTATTTATATACAGTATTGTTCAAATCTAGGGTTGTCACGAGTACGAAAGCAATATTTTTCAAATTTAGAAAAAATAAACGTTTTTTTTATGTTTTGTGAGAAGATTTTTTCGGCAATGCAAAATAATGCTTGGTTTTAGAATTTTAGCTGATATCAAAACATAACTAGCGAATCATATATAAATGGGTAGATAGTCCGCAGAAGGCTCTTGAACGAAATCCTATCCAAATATTATTGGACTCAACTCAATTGGCAATAGGAGGGTGTAAATGTAAACCTACTAGCTTTACATACCCTGCAGCATTTATTAATATCAATCAATTTATAAATTATACGACTGGGCTTTGTGGCTAAGTATTACCAGCCGCACAGGTCGATCTATCAGGCTAATTTACGCTTGCCGAGGTTGCTTCGTAGATGTGTAACGTGCCTCGGAAAAAATCACGTTAAACCATTAGTCCCAGCTGTCATTCGTAGATCTTTGACAGTCGTTACGGGGAGACAGAAGCCTGAAAGTTGGACAGCCTGTCTTACCAAGGGGTATCCTATTACCCAGTGACTGGGTTGTCGAGTTCAGTTAGTTAGTCGCTCCATGTAAAATACTGGAATTCAGCTGCATCCGAAATTCAAATTCAAATCTTTATTGCATATCTCATGTGTGTACAAGATCTTAACATTATTAAAAGTTCACATGGACCCTGTCGGGCACAACAATTGAGTAAAGTAGTAGCATGCTTTAAAAACTTTAAGTGTATAGAACGTCATAATTTACGAAACGAAATAGGTATTCGGTTATCAATAAAAAAAACTAATCAGTTTAAAATAAAATAATATTACATTAGGGTACCTACCATTAAAACTCAAGTTAGTAATTTGAAGTAAATACATAACATAACAATACACGGTATATTTGTAGAATACAAATCCATTGAATAAATTAATTAAGAAGGAATTAAATATTATAATTATGTCACGGATTAAAAAAAATATTACAAAAATACAAAAATTACCGATTAGGCTGGAAGCCGAACCCAACATAGTTGAGAAGGGTTATGTACATGATGACTACCTAGACTTGGTTTATCTATGTAGGTACCCAGTATTGTCCGACAGCAAGCAAAGGCCTGTTTTTTCCCTCTCTCTTCCTTCTCCACAAAATTCTGTTCTAACACGGGCCAACAAGTAACAAGGTAATAAATAATTTTCTGCCAGTTGCCTACAAGATTGATCTAATAAAAACTACAAACTACCGCCCATCCTATCTGTTTTTCTATTATAAACTAGTGTCCACAACAATGTTTCTAAAACCCGCCTTGTTTTAACAGCAGATGGCTTACCCACATTATAAGTTAATTATCTACTTACAAGGGTAAATTATGAGCTGTGACCCTTTTTTCACCACCTGCGTCTGACATGGACCCTTATCTACCTAGGATAGTTTTAAAGGACGATGGGTAAAATTATAATATTCTCGTCCTAACCTAATGAGTACCATTGACTTATAACTACGGTAAGTGCCTACCCTATTTTTAGACGCCCACGTTTGAACGGGTTTTAACGTAATTCCTTAATATGGCCGACACCCTTGTGATCATTGAAGGGTTTGGGTTAAATAGAGGTACGTGTATTATAGTGTCCGTCTCCCACCAGTTTTTAAATGATGAATTTAAATGGTAACACAATAGGAGTTCTGCCAGGGGTGTGGGTTGTTCGAAAGAGATACCGGGGCCCCTGGCACACAGGCAACTGAAGGAACACGAGTGGGTTTTAGTCAGTAAAAGTCTAACACGCCCTCCTGCTCCGCCCAGAGTGGGAGAAGTTATTTGATGATTTTTAGTAATAAAAATAAAAAACCTAAAAAAAAAACGCATAGGAGTCAGGACTATCTGTCTAGCCTTTTCCCAAATGCATTGGGGTCAGCTTCCACTCTAACCGGATGCAGGTGAATACTCGTATTTTACATGGTGCGACTGCCTATCTGCCTCCATAACTCAGTTACTGGCTCACACGATACCCCTTGGTAAGACTGGTTGTCAGACTTTTGGGCTTCTGACTGTTACGACTGTCAAAGATCAACGAATGAAAGCCGGTAAGTATTAACGCCTAAACGTGCTTTCGGAGGCGTCTCGATATATAAAGGATGATCGCCCAACAAAGAACCAACCGTGGCTAGCGTTGCTTAACCTATAATCGACCCGTGCTGGTCTTAAGGGGCTTAAGACCCGCACGGGTCGATCATAGGTTCTGATATTGTTGCTTTCAATGTCAGTTTTCCAGTAACAGGTGATGAAGCAGTTATAGCTTCACGAAGGTGTAATAGTTACTTCTAATCTTACTGAAAAAGGTAGGAATACGCTTTAAGGTGGAAGGAAGCTCCAGGTTAGCCCACGACATTAAAATTTTGGAGTGTTTTTTTTCGGTGGCAAATCATCAAATAACTTCTCCCACCCTGGGCAGAGCAGGAGGGTATGTCAGACTTTTACTGACTAAAACCCACCCGTGTTCCTTCAGTTGCCTGCGTGCCAGGGGCTACGTTATCTTTTTCGAACAACCCGCATCCTTGGCAGGCATCGGCCCTTGCGGACCCCACCAGTTGGTGCTGACATCTTTAAGGCGCGCGTGTAACACAACACGCCTTCGACCCGGGCTTGGTCCTTACCGGACAGCGAGCTACCCATTACTCGCCGTCTGCAAGCCCGCGCCTACGGTGGCCGAGAATCCGCCTGGGATTCCCGACGCCCAGAGCGTCTCCTGCGGCGACTAGGGCCGTGAGGGCGCATATACTGCCTCTCCCTCACGTGCGCCGCCCCTCTCTTTGCGAGCATTACTGCTTCGCAGGAGGTGACGGCTACCCATGCACTCTCGCTCCGTACCATGGCCTGGACCAGGGCTGGACGCGAGAGATCGCCGCCGCCGATCGCCTCCACGAGGACATGGCGGTGCTCCGCCCAAGCCGGGCAGACATCCACCGTATGCTCCACCGTGTCCTCCGGGCGATCTATCCAGTGGAAACACCCGGGCGTTTCCTCCCGCCTTATCCGAAACAGGAACCTCCCGAAACACCCGTGTCCGGTGAGGACCAGCGTCAGGAAGGTAGTATGTTGATTAAAATATGACAAAATTAGACAATTTAATTCGCTATTTCACAAAATTTTATGAAAATAAAAATTCGTGCGACATGTTCCAACGCAATCCCGCGAAAAACTCCATGCGTCATGTTAAGTTATACTTTTGTCTACTGTCATCGTAAAATTCGAATTACAAAATTCAAAACGAGTTTATATTGACAGAAACTTATGAACACCATGCCGAAATTTAAAAATGGAATCGTATTACAACACTTCTTCTCTAACAAAATAATGTAATAAAACATTTATTCTACCAATACGATACAAGGCAAATCTAAGAGGTTAATATCACCAAGGAGTTTCCAGAACGCACTTGCGGGGCGCGCTTTTTACAAAACTATTTCTGACTCTTATAACTTTGATCTTTTATTTAGTGGGTTCAATTCCAATGTTTAAGGGTAAATAGAGTAACTGCACATAACTAGGTATTAAAATACTCGAGTGGTACTATTACAAACTTCGCATACGGCTCGGATTTCAAACACACACTCGTGTTTTAATAGCCCTCATTATGCAACAGTTTCATAAACTACTAATATACATGAGACTCCCCTAAACAGATATCATAATCGTATTGCTATTGCTCCATAGACCCCTTTTACTCAGTTTCTTTTTTCTGATAAAGTCTGGTTACGCGCTCGTTACAGCCAGCACCCTAATTGCGTAACTCACGATTAATCATAATCTGTTTCGTTTAGAAACAGATGGCTAAACCATTGCTTCATATGTTAGAAAAATGTTTCTGCTCAACAACGTAAATAACGCAATGAATATTGTTGAACTGTCAAAATGAAGTGAAACTGTTAAATCACAATCTGTTCCATAGAGTTAGGAATGAAACACAGGTTTCATTTTACTTCCACAACAATTTTATAACTAATTCTAAAGCTGTGAGTTATTTTCAACACGAAATCAATTTACAGTCACCAAAACACGGTTTTTTTACATTCATCAACAAACAAACGAATTAACAAACAAATATGACGGCGCAGGGCATATGCCGTTCAACCAATCACCGCGCGAGGTGCGTTCCGTCGCATGCCATTTCACAATTTGACGGTTACACTTCGATAGATTATAATCTATCGAAAAATAATGCGTTAAATTGACTTATCATAAAATTAATTTATGTCATTAATAATATATTTTTTTAATAATTTATTTCACTCTCAAAGTACAACAGAAACATAATTTATGAATTACAATTTTATAAGATGTTTGGTGGTTGTACAGCAGTTCATAAAGTGATGTACTAACTCCCAAACTAAGCTGCAGCATTGCTTCACTTTAATTCTTTTTACCTATTTTGGTATGGTAATCTTATTCTGGGTGCATCGTTTTCACACTTATTTATATAATTAATGTTTGTTAAATATTGTACTTAAAACATTTTAAAAGAGTAACGGTGGAATTTCTTGCACATTCTTCTCCTTATGAAACTATATTTTGGAAGGGGCGACTAGAATCAATTATAATGTACCTAAATGTTGACGTTCAAAAGTGCCTTTTAAGTGCCTATTTGAAATAAATGCTTTGACTTTAACCTCTTCAATTCATGAACAAGACAGAATATAGGCAAGCCTTGCAAACGGATAATTTAATTTGCATTATGTATGTTCTCATAACGTACAAGGAAGTTATTATTCAACCTCTTGGTAAACCACTTTTGATGACACAACTGAACCACTTAATAATTCATAGTCGGAAACCACATTCTAGGAACGGACCGTAATTGGGTACCTATAAATACGCACATACTAAGAGCAACCTATATTAAGGTAGCTCTATAAATACTCAATATTAAGGCCCGTGCAGTCTAGCGCACCGCGACGGCCGCGTCGCGACATCGTAGAATAATTTCTATGAAAACTTCATGGAAATTGTTAGTACAAGTGTCGCGTCGCACTGTCGCTTCGCACCAGTTTGAAGAAGCCTTTATTTATTTATTTGTCCTTTATTTCAGGCAACTATGGCCCATACAACACAATACTTATTTAAGTATAAAAGCAATAACTAATGCATATTTTATAAAACAAATTTTAAAACTACTGCACACGAAGTGACGGCGTCGTGTTACGCTGCGAGGTGTCGCGTAGCTGACTGCGGAAACGCCGATACAGCACACCTTTCGGCCAAAGCTCTTCTTTGAGGAAGGTCACCAAATGGTGAGTTCGACGGCGCGTTGTGTTCCACGCGCGCCTCAAAGAGATGTCAGCACCAAATGGTGGGGTCCGCAAGGGCCGATGCCTGCCAGGGGTGCGGGCTGTTCGAAAGAGATACCGTGGCCCCTGGCACACAGGCAACTGAGGGAACACGGGTGGGTTTTAGTCGGTAAAAGTCTGACACGCCCTCCCGCTCCACCCAGAGCGGGAGAAGTTATTTGATGATTTCCCAACCTAAAAAAAAACCAAATGGTGAGTCGGAACTCGCACCACGAACGACTCGAAATTGGTGTTATGACGCGCCTCCAAATTCTCCACCCTCGAGGTACAGTTGGTCTTCACGCGTATGTACTCTACGATGTCCTCAGTCTTCGTAGAGTGGTGCAAACGGGACTCGTATAGCAGCGTCGTACTGGTCTATAGCTGTACCGTTCACTGCTGGGGTAATAATGAGTCTTTTCATGCAGAGAGTTGTAGGTCGTAGGTTCGAACGGCACATTACTTTGAGTAAATTATTTCATCACCGCTGCTCTTAAAACGGTGAAGAAAAATATCGTGAGGAAATCGGCATGTCCAAATAGAACCAAAAGTTCGAAGACATGTGACATCATTATCATCTGTATTTAATACGTTGCCAAAACATAGGCGGAAATATTCAATAGAAAAATTAAGGCGTAGGATAATAATAAGCCTTCTGTTAGAGAAAGCATATTACAGCACATTATCTGTATTGCTTCAATTTGTTTCTGTTTACCTATTTTGGTATGGTAATTTTATTCTGGGTGCATCGTTTTCACACATAATCATATAATGAATGTACTATGTTAAATATTGTACTTGAAACATTTTAAAAGAGTAACGGTGTAGTTTCTTGCCCATTCTTCTCAATACGAAACTACATTTTGGAAGGGGCGACTAGAATAAATTCTATTTTAATGTAAATGTTGACGTTCAAAAGTGCCTTTTAAGTGCCTATTTGAAATAAATGCTTTGACTTCGACAGCACTGACGAATTTCTGAATGAAAAATTATTTTGACTTGTATGATTTTTTTTTCCTATTAATTAAGTAGTTAGACATTAATATGATATTTTATTAATACATTTTCTATAATGAGTTGATGATTATGTGATTTAGTTTAATTTTTATGTTCTAGTTTACAATTTAATTAAGTTGATTGATGATTATTGGACCAATTTTATAATTAGGTATTTGATTTTTAACCTAATTCAAAAAGGAGAATGTTTGCGTGAAGACGGATAGCGTCAGTACCTACAATCAAAGCGTATGTGTAGAAATGTTTACCACATGTAAAGCGCGCGTCGCTTCTTGAGATAAAAATACTATGATTTGCAGGCGTAGCAAGACCATTTCTACCTTTATTTTACAAAGAGTAGACAAAGCTCTTTCTATCCAAGTTAACATCTCTTCTGTCCGAGCACGGGGCGACCCGTATATTCGCGTATATATGAAGACAAAGATAGTTTACTACATCACTATTACTACATTTTTAACCGACTTCAAAAAGGAGGAGGTTATCAATTCGTCGGAACCTTTTTTTTTTTTTTTTTTTTTTTTTTTTTTTATGTATGTTCCCCGATTACTCAAAGATGGCTGGACCGATTTGAATTTTGTTTTTTTTGTTTGAAAGGGTATACTTCCCAGGTGGTCCCATGATCATCAAGTCAGGATCTGATGATGGGATCCTGGAGAAATGGAGAGAACTCTTCAAATTTTATAGGCACACAAAGCGATTTAGGTATTTTTTGGAAGAGTACTTTCTCAGAGTGGTTCCATTTCAATTTGGTGAAGATCTGATGAAGAACTTCGGAGATATGCAACGGAACTCCTCAATAAATGATAGCAAATGGACTGGGATTGCTGAAATCTCATCTCTGTCTATTGCTTACACCAGTTCATAACATAACATCACGCCAGTATGCTGTGAAGGTGTAAGCACATGTGAACCACTAAAAAGTGAAAAATAAAAACTTTTTCCAAAAAAAAAACAACCGACTTCCAAAAAAACACTACAAAGTGAAAAATAACTTTAATTTCGGAAGGCGGTGACAAAAAATTCAAATACAGCTCCAAAGACACCGACTTCCGAAATTAAAGTTATTTTTCACTTTGTAGTGTTTTTTTGGAAGTCGGTTGTTTTTTTTTTGGAAAAAGTTTTTTCAATTAAATGTTAACTCAATGAGATCAAATGAACTTCAGGTTGTATTGATTTTAATTCTGTAAAAAAAATCTACCCCAAGTGTCAATAGTAGAGAAAAATTGGTCGTCATGTTTGATATCGTAGATAAGAAACATTACTTCTCTTCAGTTTTAACATCGTAGAAATCTTTCTACAGTCTGTCATTATACATTTTCTTCTGTCCGCAAAACCCGTTTCTATGGTGGTCATGCTACGCGTGCTGGATGCAAATTATTTTATTTATTTCCTTCCAAGCGATCACAACATACTATCTCATGATGCAACATAATAATCTTTCCCCATAACTCCGCTACTTATAATCTTAATTTAATACAGTCATGATCAGCAACATAAAAAGGATGATTTACCGTCAAATACGCGAGGTAAGCAGCGTCGTAATTCTCATTATGAGATCGTAAAGGTGTGCTATAATTAAGGTGACGGCGATGATCCCCCGTTTATTTGTTATTAACCAATGTATTGGGGTGACCTTTTGGTCCGTCATTATTACTTCCAAAGGTAAATATAAATAACGGGGCCTGTTCAGTTCTGTGTGAAAAGAAACACGACACAGCAGAAATATTATTAGGTATCTGGTACTTCGAGAACCATAGGCCAAAACAGACTCTTAAAAGCTGGAGAGCAATTTCGGTAGTAAAAATAGCACCGTAATTACACGATCCAAAGCATTTTGAAGGAAATTGCTAATCCATTGCTACATTTGTTTGAAAAATTCGTCTGCTCAACAACGTACATTACGCAATGAATGTTGTTGAACTGTCAAAATGTCTGTTACACAATTACTCTGCTGGTCTTAACGTTCGTTTTCAAGACGGGTTCCTTTTCAAGGAAAGAAAAATTTCAAACATTCAGATACTTAGGTAATAAGATCAAGCCAAAACATTAAAAAAAGTGTTTTTTTTTTATAAGTCTTTCACGATTTTTTTTTCAATTAATTAACTTATACCTACAACCTACCTACCTACCTTAAACCTAAATTAATCATAACTACATAATTAATTAAAAATCTTAAAGACGACGATGACAGCAACAAAGTTTCATGCCAAATTTCTTCTTACTAGAATTTTGCCTCTCGTACCATTCCTAGGAATTTGTCCATCACGACATCGATACACACTTAACTTCTGCAGCCCAATCACTTAACTTATTGTGTTTCAAACGCCTCAAATTCACGAGAAACCGGAAACAACAGGCTAAATATACTCAGGAAAGGTTATAAACTAATTTGAAACGTTTTACTGAAATCTTTATTGTAAAAATAAATATAATACGGTTTTTATTCTACTAATATTATAACTGTGAAAGTTTGTATGTTAAGATGTTTGAATGTTTGTAACTAAATCACGCAAAAACCGCCGATTGGATTTGGATGAAATTTGGCACACATGTAGTTTATAACCTGGATTAACACAAAGGATACTTTTCATCCCGGTAGTACGTCTTCGTGGTATGACTTTCGATCTCCACGCAGGCGAAGCCGCTGGAAAAAGCTAGTTTTACATAAGAACATGATAAAACTAAGGTAGAAATCATCCAGTGATTTAGATGCTGAAATCAAGCGTAGGCTTGTGTCAACACCAAATAAATCTACTATCTCACACGAATCCGATTGCATTCGAAAAGCGATTCCAATCTGTCCAATGACAGGGGAAAATCGCCTCGTTCTAGTGCCTCAATTTGCCTGGCAATAAGAACTTGAAACTAACAACACACCAGTACCAAAGCTATTTCACCACATCAAATTCTGTACGTGGACAGACTAACTGTCATCGGAGGAGGACTGATTATACGGTCACAGACTCAAATAAGAGGGAAACCAGGAAATCTGGCCAGCGGACCTCTAATCAGTGCCGAAATAATTGCTAAAGTTAATAATGTGGTGCAATCCAACAATCGCAATTCGACGGTTAATTTTAACGTAAACGTTAATCTTTGATTACGGATTTACGATTCGGTGCAATCGGGCTGTTGGAATTAATGGCGAGAAAATTGACATTTAAATCAGAGATTATTGCAATTATAGTTTTGTTATAATAGTAAAAATTACTTTAATTACTTTGGGGTTTATAGTCAGTAAAAGTCTGACACGCCCTCCTGCTCCACCCAGAGCGGGAGAAGTTATTTGATGATTTCCCACCCTCAAAAAAAAAAAAAACTAGCGCAATGGAAGTCAAAATCGTTTGATCGGACTGTTAATTTTTTTTAGTTAAATGTCTAATATTATTTCAAATTGAGTATAGGCTATAAACGATCTGTGTGTCAAATGTCATTCAAATCAGTTCAGCCGTTTTTGCGTGATTGAGTAACAAACATACAAACTTTCACATTTATAATATTAATTAATAGGATAGTAGACTAGTTTCGACAAAAGTGATTTTCAGAATTTCAGACTACAGGAATTTAGAATTTTCATACAAAAATAGATTTATGAATAACAGAGAGCCTTGTTAAGAGCGTTCATCCCACGCGGGCTGGCAACAGCGCATTTATAGCGGTTTTTCGCGATTATTACATTAAAAACAAACAAAAGGAAACATTTTTTTCAGCCATGCACTAGATCATTGGTATTTTCAAGTTCGTATGTTATTTTTTTACAGTTATTTGGTTTTTTTATAAAAATCGACATACCGTCAATTATTTTCTACTTGCATTACTTAGTACGATTAAATGTTGTTATTAAAGAGTAAAATGTTAAAAATAATTATAAATAGTATAAATACCAACGACCTAGTGCTTGGTTGAAAAATAAAATGTGTTCGTATTTAATGAAATAATTTCGAAAAACTACTTTGAATGCGTTGTTGCCAGCCCGCGTGGAATGAATGCTCTTAAGAGTATGAATGTAACTCGATGGTATTATGTTTTTTGTATACCTAACTCTAGTAAGCTTTGTAGTCCAGTGAGTTTTTTTGTATAAATTACTAACATTACGAAATTAGTAATAAAATCAGACCCAGCCGTGTGGTGGGACGCGTGGGTAATGTTACCAATTTATAAACCCAAAAATTATGTTCAGGAATTCTGACGGGAAAGATTTTGCCATTTTTAACACGCTTTTATTTGCTTCACCTGTATGTTATTGTTTGTAACCGACTCCTTTTTTTCGACTTGATTTTCACCCAGTTCAAACGGTCGGATTTCATTTAAACTTTGTAGACTTATTGAGGACCGATGACAATTCAATAATTAAAAAAAACACGCTTTTGTAGTTAGGAGAACTAAAAAAAACAAATAGTTTAAATACCAAACTAAAAAGTAGAAAATAATTTAATTCCATTAAAAAGCGTGGGGTGCTTGATATTAATTGATTATAAAAATACTTTCTACTTTTTTAGTTTGGTTTTTAAAGCGTGTTTTTTAGTTTCTTAAACTTTTTTTTTCGAGGCGAACTTAAATAAATAACTCGAAAGGGTCCATTAATACGTACCACACATTGTTTTACACGATCTCTTTCAAGCGCTTTGCTCTTTGAGGACCTCCTTCTTTTTTTGTCGGTATTTTTTTTTCTTTTTTTTATAATTATGTTTGTTGCTGTTGTGTTGTGTCTGTGTCGTATAAATGTTTTCTATTATATTCTATTCTATTTATTTGTCTAAACATTGTATACATACAAGAGCATGCAAGCTATTAGATACATCGTTTGAGTCCATTCATGTGTAGCTGTAAGTATCGGCGTACAAATATTTCCATAGCATTAAAAAGAATTCATCATCATCATCATTTCAGCCGAAAGACGTCCACTGCTGGACATACGCCTCTCCCAAAAGGGGGGTTTTGCCATAATCGCCACGCTTGGCAGACGGGTTGGCGATCTCAGTATGGTGGTAAAATATTTAGAGAACGCTGCTGCCCATTCTCTAGTAAGTCCCTTAGTCGCCTTCTGCGACACCCACGGGAAGAAATGGGAATGAAAAAGAATTACCAATTATAAAACAATACCTGGATATCTTCTTTATGTCGTAAGGGGCTTGTGGATTAGTAAGAACAGTCGCAAGGGCCGTTCGATCTGTGTAAGCTACGCTTGCCACGGTTACGCTTTACATACCCAAGACCCCTCTCTACCTCGGAAAGGACATGTTATTGTAACATGTTTTTAATTAATAATCTCGACCCTCCGCCACGGCCACGAGTAGCACGATTACAGAGAGAGAGATAGAGAATTAATTTTAGTTTGTATAAAATTGGTATAAATAATTATTTTATAAAGGGGGCGTTGGATTTTTACTTCTTGTAAAGGGGGCGTTGGTCCATAAAAGGTTGGGAACCTATGGTCTAGACAATGTCAAATGCTTAGACCTTAAAATATTCTGAAATATTTCAAGTTTAAAGGGTTAAAAGTCATAAGTTACAATTCCTTTGATGTCGGATCGGTGAAGTCGGATCACAGGATAGTGACAAATAGTTAGGTTTGGTACGTTCGACTTAATCCCACAAATTGCGAGGACTTGGTGCCTTTCAGCTGTGGAATGTTACTTTGTGAGTTTGAAACATGTGTTTTCACGAGGTTCCCGTCATGCGGGATCGTTATATCAACGATCATTGCACGCCATTCTAGTCACTCCACCACCACTATATCAAGCTTATTGGCAACAATAGTCCTGTCAGTGATGATGGATCCATCCCAGTACAGTGTGACATGTCCATTTTCTAGAAATGGGTCGGGCAGATACCTGTGGTACGGCACTTCTGATTCCACAAGACTGAATTTCAGAGCAAGTTGCTGGTGGATAATTCTGGCTACAAGGTTGTGTCTATGCAAGTACTCCTTTATTAGTGGTCGCCCAGTGGTTAAAATTCGACCATGTTTTTTTTTTTTAAATTAATTTAATGTATTTATAATGCAATACAAATACATTAAATTAATGACATATATGTATAAAAATATTCGCTTTCTGCGTCCTTCTTCATATAATATAATCTTTAACGGTGTCAAATTTCATACTCCTCCAACCTTCTTTGTAAAAAAAGGGTACAAATTTATTGCTTCACGTATTGATATAGAAGATATGTATTTGTATTATATTCATTCTAGCTGTCTTTTGCCCATGAAAGCTAACTTTATATTTAAATAAAAATCATTTGTTTTTTTTTTAAATCCAGTAACACTTGGCCCGACCTGCGCATCGAACCCAGGACCTTTTGCTCAGCAGTAGCGCTTGCAACCACCAGACCAACGTGGTAGTTTATTACTACTAACCTAATGTTACCAAAGTTAAAAGCCATTTTAGCCGAAGTGGTCTCTGATAAGTTTTTTATTAAATTAACAGAGTAAGTAAATACACCTACAGATAGGTAGATAGTAGTTAAAGTTCCAGCAACCAATTTTAAATAGACTTTTGCGTCATATGCTTATAGAAATCTATTTTAAGCATAAACTTTATTAAAAAAAAAACTATTCCTTACAGCGGCATTCCGCTGAAACCCTGTACAAGACAATGAATGATACCTATTGTCATGTAGTTAAGTAAAAATAGACTTCCACGTACATTACGACCAATTTCCTGCTTCTATTCAAAAAGAAATTATCGTTTAAACTAAATTAACTCGACCATTTTACTCAAACATTAATTTTCCTCGAAAAACTGTTCTTTGAAAAACGATTTAATCTATCGTAAAGACCTTAAAAATAGTCACGGTATACATTGTTATTTTTTTTGTAATTTCGCAATTAAATTATTTAAACAAAAAAAAATGTTTTTTATTTCATCGACTTATGTTAATTACATTGTTAATTTGGAGTCACCTTTTAAGCAAATATTAGGTGGTTCCGCTCTTCCAGTTTACATTAACAATATATAATTATGTGTGAAAATAAACAGTAGATAATTTTGAAAGCATGCAAAAGGTTTTAAACAATATAAATATTTTTATTTTATAATTAATATTTTATTTCATTGAATGTGTAACCATGGCAACATATCGTTCCATGATCGTTGATGGAACGATATGTTGCCATGGTTACACATTCAATGAAATAAAATATTAATTAAAAAATAAAATTATAAAATCATAATTATTGTTAACTTAAACGAGATAATATAAAGGAATAAGGAATGCGCAGTGTTATGTGTGTGTGTGTGTGTGTGTGTGTGTGGGAGAAAGAATGTGTGAAGTGGCGGTGTGTGTGGTGTAGGGGTGTGTATGGTGTAGGGGTGTGAATGTTAAAAAAAATATTATACATATACTAACTAGCGACCCGCCCCTACTTCGCGCAGTTTTTACGACTTGACGATTTTGAGTGGGTTCCTGAATGGTTTAGATTTACTTTTGGACCCGGTAGATGGCGTTGTAATTCTGGAACACAGATCAACGTCTGTCTAGTCAGCTAGTTACAAAAGTCACATGGACGGGGCATAGAGCTTTTTCGTTACATGACGATCTCTAGAATTTCCTACAAGTTTTCTTCTGTCCCCAAGCTTCATTATAGAACCAAAAGCAATCACTGTTTGATTTCTAGATATAAACTCTTCTAAAAGATCAGCGCTATCAAAACAAACTAAGTAGAACTTACTCTATAATAAAGTTTCAAAGACGCCCCGAGCTATTGAGAACTATATCAAAAATGTTAATAAATGCTAATAAAATGTAACTGTAGCCGAAGAAATTCTAAAGCTCAGATTGGCTGATAATTCAATTAATAAATTTTATGTAGGAGATAGTAAAATATTTCAGTAAATTTTACCGACTTGGAGCAAACCGATAATTGGGTTATGTGTTTCACCGCGAAAACTCAATCGCGAGGTAGCAACTTCACTCAATTTAATATCGACGCACCTTTGAAAATTTGTTACATATCTGTCCGAAAATAAACATATTTTCAGTCGCATTTATTAAAATATTGTATAAAAATAACGTTATTTTCACATTCCACTGCAATTGCTGATCAATGTCTTGGGTAATCTGCAGTATAATAATAGTAAGTAAGTAATCGTTTATTTAACAAAATACTTAGCCTAGGTAACATCAGAGATTGTTTAGTAGTATGGCTAATACAGATAAGTAAGACCGTGCCCTTCAAACTAGGAAAATCCTGTATCTTGAAGGACAGTGTACTTTAGAAGGATTGATACATTTTACGAAATATTACATAATTGCGTAACAATACTGATCACATACATATTTATTGAATGGGCATAAAAGATAATAGTGAGGAGTGATTGTGTGTGTGTGTGCGTGTGTGTAGTTGTTCATGTGGTGGTGTGGTATTTACAAATTTACTTTTTAAGTTTATTTATTTAATTATTGTTATACAGGATGGGAGAGAAGTGGTAGCGTAGTGGAAAACGCTGCTACTTACGAGTTGCAGGCCAAAGGTTCGATCCTTGACACGTGCTTTACTTTGAGTATATTATTTCATCACGTCTGCTCTCAAAACTGTGAAGGAACCGTCATGTCCTAGAACCAAAAATTCGAAGACATGTGACATCTACCAACCCGCACTGGGCCCGCGTGGTGGATTACGGTCCACTCCCTCTCACGGAGGGGAGGTCTGTGTCCCAGCAGTGGAAAAATTATAGGCTGATTATGTAGACAGTTACTACACATACAAACCAATTGAGTGCTAAGCGAGTCGATTGATAAGCTTCAAAATACATATAGCTTGGGAGTTTGGGAGCACGTCACTTCGTAGCAGTGTGCGCTACGCCGTAGCGCGTGGCGTAGCAAAAGCCGCGTGTCGATGTCGTCGGTGCCGCGTAATTTTAATTTTTTTCTTTCGTGGTTTTCTTTTTATTATTATTAACACGCTTTTATAGCTTCACCTGTATGTTTGTTTGTTTGTAACCGACTCCTTTTTAATGGACTTGATTTTGACCCACTTCAAACAGTCAGATTTCATTTAAACTTTGTAGACTTATCGAGGCACGAAGACAATTAAATAATTTCCAAAAAAATAAAGAATACTGAAAAATCACGCCTTTGTAGTTAGCAGAACAAAAAATATAAAATAAATAATAGTTTAAAAAAACTAGAAAACATGCTTTAAAAACCAAACTAAAAAAGTAGAAAATAATTTAATTCTAATGAAAAGCGTGGGGTGCTTGATATTAATTGATTATAAAAAATACCTCAAAAGGCAGCCCACGCTTTTTTATAGAATTATTTTCTACTTTTTTAGTTTGGTTTTTAAAGCGTGTTTTTTTAGTTTTAACTAGCTTCCGCTCGCGGCTTCGACCATGTGGTATGTCGATAAAAAGTAGTCTGTCTTTTTCCTAGGGTTCAAAGTTACCATACCGAATTTCATTGGATTCTGAGATTATCCAGAAATACCAGACACAAAAAAAAAATGTTGTATAATTTTCTTTTTCTTGTTTTTTTTATAATACCTACTTATTTGTCTAATCCTGTCCAGTCTGGAACAACATATTCTTTAACTAGGAGTTGGGCATTGCCACGTTGGTAGCTGTACCACCTTTTGCAGTTTTCTTGGATTGTACTTATTACTTTTTTGTTCCAAATTAACGAAAAAAAAACTATTCTCACTCGGCAGTCCAATCCGTAACTGCAATTTTGCAAACAGCGTCAAATTACTTGTCATATTTTCGATACTCACTCCGTATTATCATAATTAGGATAAATACCAACTACCCGCCAGGTCGAATCCACCTGAAGGAAATGACTTTCTGGAGCAACCGTGGGACGAGAAGCAATGTTGACGCGTCACAGCGGGTTTAGTGCACCATTGTGACCTATAAACCCAATAACTTATAGAATAACACTTTCAAATGCCTCAATGCTTTCAATTCCTTAACAATAATTATCATACACAGATTTAAAATATCTGGAGCAGCCTGTAGCAATTTTAAAACATTCCACCACCACTTTTGTTCTAACAATGGGCGGTCAGATTGGTCACCGATGGTCGACGTCTCGCGTTATGTAGATATTATTTATTTTATACCCGAAGTAATTTTATTTTTCGTTTGTTTGTAGGCTAACTACTGTAGAGGTGTGATACCTCTGGGAAGTGTATGGGACACGAACTATTAAAAGAAACAACGATTGGAGCTTAAGAACGTGTGACCACGTATAATTCAGATAAAAGGTACACGACAATGCTGCGCTAAAATTAATGATAGAATATTTTAATATTAAAGAAAATTATCCGTCACTGTGTTTTCATCTTAAATCTAATTAAATACTTTCTGGCTGTTCGAACAATAGCCATTATTAGCTGCCAGCAAACATAAGGTTTCATGCTGGGCATACAACCTTTACATGAGCTACGCCCACCCTTGAATAAATGGATGAATGCACTCCCATAATTGTGCAATCCTTTTATTCACAACGTTCGAACAATCAGAAGGTTCCTGCCTAGCCCTAAGAGAATTTAATTTATTGACTCGGGGGACGTTGAAACAAAATGAGGTACCTCCCTTGCAAGGGAAGGCTCAAGGACAGGACAAACAAACCACAAGTTTGACATCATAATAAGTGTCAATGAAGTTAAATATTTAAGTGTGCCATAATGCACCTTATGCAAACTATATTTGTCATGCTTGAACCTCGTCACGCCAAAACCCGAGGAAAAGACGTGACGAGTCCTCAGACACAATCAAACAATCAATGTGAAAGTTCACATTGGTCCGGAAGGGTTAAATTGAAAAAGACCTAAACATCAAAAACTTTTGCTCCATCGGACGACATTAAGTCAGAGGGAAGGAAAAGGTTAAGAAGTCAGACCACCCTATAAATTATGTTCACACTCCAGAGGTAAAATCTAAAAAAGATAATATAATCACTCCTCTCTAGTTATTAATAGTTACGATGAAAATCTGTGAGTCCATAATCAAAAGCTGTACCAGCAGTGTCTACTCAACACTCTTTGCGAAGACTATGCTTCTTTAGCAAAGTTGGTCCCGGCTTGTGGTGCAGGTAGAGAGTCCCCAACTATAAGCTGAACCACTGGTGTCAACTCAACACCCTTTGCGAAGACTATGCTTCTATAGCAAAGTTGGTTGCGGCTTAGAGTGAGTTTAATGATAGAATATTTTTATATTATAGAAAATTATCCGTCACTGTGTTTTCATCTTAAATCTAATTAAATACTTTCTGGCTGTTCGAACAATAGCCATTATTAGCTGCCAGCAAACATAAGGTTTCATGCTGGGCATACAACCTTTACACTACCTACTTAAGTGGTTTTAAGTAATATTATGTAGTCGATGACCTTGGTGCACGGTAAAACTCTAAAGAGTTTATGTTGGCACCAAACTAAAGTAAAATAATGTATGTGTACTATTAAATAAATAATAAATGAGTACAAAAAACCGGACAGTGCAAGTTCAACTCGCGTGGAGAGGCTTCCGTACGATTAATATGTTACCCACCAAAATCATTTCAAATAATTTAGGTTTCCGATACTTACATAGAGCTTTCGTTGTTAAGAAGTTATCAGATCGAATGTGGTTTCAAACCCCTAGTTCTACAAGAACTCTAAGAATCTTACATCTTGCTCAAAATGTACATGCTTGCCCGTTTCGCAGCCGTCGCACACACACTCCTATAGCCTTATGGTAAGAAATTAAGTGATCTTTAGTGTTATGTCATGAAATAGTTACCTAAACGGAATAAAACTCATTAATAAAACACTAAAAAAAAAGTTAAAAGTTTTTATTTTTCACTTTTTAGTGGTTCACATGTGCTTACCCCTTCACAGCATACCGGCGTGATGTTATGTTATGAACTGGTGTAAGCAATACACAGACATGAGATTTCAGCAATCCCAGTCCATTTGCTATAATTTATTGAGGAGTTCCGTTGCCTATCTCCAAAGTTCTTCATCAAATCTTCACCAAATTGAAATGAGACCACTCCGAGAAAGTACTCTTCCAAAAATACCTAAATCGCTTTGTGTGCCTATAAAATTTGAAGAGTTCTCTCTATTTCTCCAGGATCCCATCATCAGATCCTGACTTGATAATCATGGGACCACCTGGAAAGTATACCCTTTCAAACAAAAAAAACAAAATCCAAATCGGTCCAGCCATCTCCAAGTAATCGGGGAACATACATAAAAAAAAAGGTTCCGACGAATTGATAACCTCCTCCTTTTTGAAGTCGGTTAAAAATGCAAATCGTCCACTCACATGCACTTATAGCAATAAAACCAACCTTAATAATTTAGAACTGAAAACTATTTCCTTATAACACCCTACTCTCGTAAAAGAAACCTTAAAATTTTAAAACTTAAAAAGCTTTATTACTGCCCTTTACCTGTACTGTGGTTTTACGTTTATGCACATGTTTATGTTTATATACAAGTCTAGGCACCTCAGTTTTAATGATTTACGAGATAATGATGACACGTCACTAATGCCACCTCTACAATGTACCAATGTGCTGTGTTTCTTGTCAGGTGGGCTGCGAGAACGAGAAACTCAAGTACTCTTGATGTATGAGGTTTCGTAGGAAGCTTTTCAGGCTTGGTCTTCGTTGTTATAAGGTTTAGAAATGAATGATAAACGATTTAATTGTGTAGTTTGTACAAACACCTTTACACGTCAATCATTTTTCAAAAACTAGATATGGTAGGCATTTCCTATTTGACTAGGTACTCTGAGAAGAAAGGCTGAAACAAACCCACAGGGCCCTAGTCTGCTATTTTTATAAATTCGTCATTCGAACACGATCCCATTATCATTCATTTGTCATTTTGCTAAAAGTTCGTGATCTGCTAAATTCATAATGGTCGATCATTGGTCGGTCAATGGTCTCGTAATAGAATTGTGTCATAATGGCATTTTCGTATTGCTATCATTATAAAACTCATAAGTAGAAATGTTTTTCGAAAAACTACTACTAAATTTGAACATTTATTCATACCAGATTTCAATATATATATTTTTACATATTATTTATTAGTGTTATAAGCAATCTAAAGTAGTAGAAAGTTCGTAAATTAAGTCAGTCATTCATGTCTCATGATGTACGAGATTACCTATAAATGCCATTTCTTTCAATGGAGTGTCAGTGGCTGACCATTGGAAAGTCATAATGACGCCATTTTATTAGTAGATTACCAAACTTGTCAAAATCAACAATTATGAAATCAATGATAGACCATTCTGACACTATTGTTATAGCAGACTTGAGGCCCAGGTCACAGTATCTTTGAAAGTCTTGATATAATCTTGGTCAGATTATTTAAGCAACATGTAGATTGGTGTCTGAAAAGATATTTTAAGAAAGAATCACACAGACTTTAGTGGTCCTGTCCAGTCAGTACAGTACACGCATTTGTCAATTATCTTGCAACTCAACTCAGAATTAACGGAGCTCAACGATTAGACAAACAATACCAAAGAAAGGTCATCTGATTCGGCTGCATAAAGGACTAAAACTGTCAGACCATAATTAAAACCTGCTGAAAGAGAAAAACAATTACCCATATAGTACTCACATTCACAATAATTAAAATAATTTTGTACTTTACGAAGTAAATATTCATGTCAATCAAAAGTTAAATACTGCACTATTTTTGTTTTGTGATAACGTGTTAACATGGGCTTGAGTTTGACCACCACAATCTGCTTTAATTTTAAGATTTTATAATACTACATACATAACATACTACATACATACTATGTACATTAATAATGTGAAAGTTTGAATGTTTATTACTCAACCACACAAAAACGGCTAAACGGATTTAGATGAAATTTAGCATACAGATAATTTATAACCTGGATAAACATATAGGATACTTTTTATTTCAGTAGAACGTTCCCTTGAGATAACTTTCGACATACACGTGGGCGAAGCCCAGCGGCTTCGCCAGTTTTTTTTTTTTAGTATCTTTAAGCAGCGGTAAAGTTCGTAAACAATATTAAAATCAGCCAGACCAATACAATGGTAATTTAAATTAAATAATAGGTTATGTATTCTAGTATCACAGTCCCAAGGGCCAATCATATTATTCCTAGTTTGTGTCCCAAGATTCAGTTAAAGTTATGCCCATACCTGATCGACGAACACGTAACTTAGTTACCTACTTGCCCAAGTTGCCCAAATATGCAGAGAAGCCGGAAACTCCGCAAGTTAGACAACCCTTCATTATTGTTTGTACTATGGGCACTGCAAGGAAATTAACTTCGATGAATCATGTGACTTGTTTTATAATGCTCGATAGTCCCTATTTGTGTAGGAAACGTATGGAATATTAACATGTGTGCCAAGTGGTTGCAAAACAATCTCAAGGGGAATCTAGTCGTGGGCTCGAACTCACTGGTGGGCTTGCCTAAAAAGCACGCTGTCTCACCAGGCTTCGTGTCTGACAGAGGTAGTATCAGTGATGAGCAGTTAGACGCTAGTCTACAGGCACAACGTTATTGAGTGAGATGCAGGATCATTTATAGTAGAACAGGCGCGTAAAGATCGGAAGATCGGGTTTTATTAAAAAACCACTGCATAAATTAATGATCAATAAAGTTTATTGAACTTTTCGATATTTGAGCTTTGT
The DNA here is from genome assembly GCA_947359405.1 of Antitype chi. Classification (NCBI taxonomy): domain Eukaryota; kingdom Metazoa; phylum Arthropoda; class Insecta; order Lepidoptera; family Noctuidae; genus Antitype; species Antitype chi. Next base: position 6,400,225 of record OX375823.1, read on the forward strand.
TGGTACCCACTTGGTTTTTGAGATTTCACACTTCTTTTGTTACTTAAACACGCCCAAAGTTAGGCTAAATTAGCAAGAAAAACTAATCTTTGTTGGCTGCTAAGTTTTAAATGAATTTTTATTTTAGTATTCTGTTTCCATACCAACAATATTAAAACAACAAAACAATACCATGTTTAATTTTTGATGTACATTGTCGAACAGTGGAGTAATACACTTCCGAAGTTTGCATGGAAAAATGTTGACTAGATTCATCTTAAGAGCTCAGTTTACTTCAATCTCATTCACGGTGAGTATTTACAGAAGAGGCTTGCAGTACGATTCTGTAAAAAAAATCACCGTGAAAACGAAAGTGAAGTGAGTTTATCAGTTGCCCTGCCGTTAGTTGGGATGACAACTCACTTAATTTATCCTTTCACGGAGATTTTTTTTTTCTAGAATAGTCATGCTAGAAATTGACACTATTGATAGCTCACTTCACCTTAATTTTCAGAGTACCATTTCTACAGAATAGTACTACCGAAAATAATATACTTTTACATTAATACGTGAAGCAAACATTTTTTACCCCTTTATTTATTTATTTAACCATTTATGCACACACATATAAACTGACAAGAAGAAAGGAACAGAATGTTTCTATGGAGAAGGAGTACAGAAAGCTAATATTTTTAAATTATAATGCATTACAAATACATTAATTTTTAAACGAATGGTGGTTGAATATCGACCACTGGGCGACCAAATAGTAGATTTTAAAACGCGAAACTATTTCGAACCGCTCCCGCCACAATCCTCTCGTCCAATAAGAGCGCAGCTTTGAAAACGTTCTAGAAGCCGTGTGAGAAATATACGACTCGCACCCTTCTTTTTGGCATAAGTCAGCTGACGCCCGTCAACTGGGCTGTACTTTTTTAAATACCTTAAAGACAGGTACCTAAACAAAAAGCAGTTCATTAAAAAAAAAAAATATCTAGCTTTTGCCAGCGGCTTAGCCCGCGTTAACCAATTTACACAAAACTATAATAAATTGTACACCTATACCTTCCTCATGAATCACTCTGTCTATTGGTGAAAACCGCATGATAAATCTGTTCAGTAGTTTTTGAGTTTATCGCGAATAGACAAACAGACAGATAGACGCGGCGGAGGACTTTGTTTCATATAATTTGTAGTTATAATAATCTTTATTACATAAGAGAGTGAATACAATTGTGTGAAGTCCCTGACCCTTGTGCTAGGTGGTTAACCTGTGTTACAAGAGCCAATGCCCTCTCCCGTGATGAAAATCTATTGAAAACCTTATGCAATAATAATAATACAACACACTAAAAATATCGAAGAATACAAAATAACAAAATACCAAAATAAACCAAATAATAAAAATTAAAAATAAATAAATGGTTAAATAAAAATATAAAAAAGCCTGGTAGTTGTATCTATGCGTGTAGCATGCGTGTATGTGCGTGTGTGTGTGTGTGTGTGTGTGTGTGTGTGTGTGTGCGTGTGAGTGTGTGTGTGTGTGTGTGTGCGTGTGTGTGGGGTTGCGTGTGTGTGTGTGTGTGCGTGTGAATTGAATTTTCAGGAAAGGTTGATTGGGATTGCGAGTAGGGGTGAGGTTGACTGCCTCTCATTTCTCATACTAAATATTGCTGTTACAAAACAGTTGTAAGAATTTGCTCAGTGTCGTCGTAATTGAGGGACAGTAGCCATGGTAAGAGTCTGCTTGACCTTATGCAAAGTAAGTTTATAAATTGATAGGTTTTTGTTGATTTTTTTATATATTTGCGAGCTTTGGGCACGATAGTGTCGTCGGGCAAGCGCAGAACGACACTGAACATATCCACAGATAGAAAAAACAATCCGCCCCGGTTGGATATATTTCTATCTAGCGGCATTGTGGAATGTCGACACAAGACATTCTTTGCTCAGCTGTGCTGACCCTGAACCAGCTGCACGCCCACATGTGAAGAACGCCTACAGTCTCATCACAGACTTAACTATATTTTTGTTCTTGTATTATTGCAGGTCTAATGTCGAATCTAAAGCCTGATTCACACAGTGCGATTTAATTAGCTGTGGCATTTAGTATCTCAGAAGCGACGCGCGCTTTGCTCCAGGTAACCAAGTGTACAAACACGTATGAATGTGTGCGTGATGACGAGTAGCGTCAGCAAATAACACAGACACAATTCCGACTTCACCATTGTCTCTCAAAATTATTATGAGCCTGTAGTTTTCCACTCCTGGGCCTCGGCATCCCTTCGTATTTCTCTTTCTTATCAACACCATCATTTCAACCGAACGACGTCCACGGCCATCTGTTCTGTGGCCACTGCCAGTTAAGCTTGGCAATTCCTCGGCCTATATCGGGCTCCCTCTTATACAATTTGAAAATTCTCTCATTTGTCTCTCCTATACAAAAAATATAAATTTATTTATTAATAATAAATTAATGTGGATGGTGTGTGTTGGTGTGTGTGGAGGTGGATGTGGGTGGGTGTGTGTGCGGTGGTACTTATAAATTCTTCGTAAAGCGCGTAGAATACATACAAGTGCATTATTAAGAATTTTACCGAGAACTTTGTACGGATTACTACACGTGATGTCGATATTAGATTCCGTCGAGAAAACCTAGTAAGGACTGGAGAAAAATTATTATTTTTAATAATGTTGATTAATTTACACGCTTCTCTATTTAATAAAACGTACTCACGGCTTTTTGGATCATTTTCTGTGAGTGTATACGTAATCTTTACCTGTACAATCACTAAAGGAAATAGTAACTAGGGTCGTCGGATATAGTTAAAGGTCAGTAAGAAACCGATGAATATTAACAAATAGAATTTAAGTTGATAAATGAACTGTTTGTTTTCGATTAATTAAATTAAATTTTACTTGAAAACATAAATAGGATTCTTAGTAAACTGCAACTGCTTTTTATGACCGTACATAAATAACACACCCTGTTATCTGAATAAAAGTTACACTCATTTGATAAGTGAACTTGGTTCAAGCTCTTATATCTTATGTGTTATCAATCAAACTCTTACTTAAATTCACAACAGCCAGTCGACATTATGTTCGATGCAATAATTGCAATCGACCACGTTTGCTGACCTAGCAATACAATATGGTCGCACTGAATGCGCGCGAGCTCAGTGCATTACGGACAGCAACCGCGTGCATTCATTTCCATCATTTTGTTAAACTTAACTTAGCATATATTGTTCGCTCTCAGCAATAAACCTTTTAAAGTTATTGAAGTGTTTAACTTAGCGTAACGAATCCCACCAGGTACCACTTAGGTCGCGCCCCTACAACATAGGCTTTGATATGTTCTCATTCCGAATAAGTATGTTTTATAACGTGATTACGAAAGATTGTTTCAGGTATGCTTATAACTAAACTAGTGGCTAGCAGTGGTGGCTCAGTGGTAACAGCCGCAAGATACGAGTTGTAGGTCTTAGATTCGAATCCAGGCAGGGGCTTTACTTTGTATAAATTACTAGCTATGCCCGCGACTTCGTCCGGAATAGTGTCTTTGGGTCTTTGTCTCTTGTCGCAAACTTATAAAACATTCACATAAACCTTACATATTTCCATACAAACTTTCCTCCCCTATTCCCTATTGTTATTTTACACCCTTGAGGGTAAAACTTTTACAAACTTTGAATGTCATATTTATTCATATCGAATCAACAGCCTAGAAAATAAGTTTCAAGCTTCCAGCTCTGAAAATGACGATACTTCCATACAACTTTTCATCCCCCCCCTTTCAACCCTTTACAAACCTTTTTTCGCATTAAAAAGTAGCCTATGTCCTTTCTCAGACTCTAGACTATCTGTGTACCAAATTTCATTCAAATCGGTTCCGTCGTTTTAGCGTGAAAGCGCGACAGACAGACAGAGTTACTTTCGCATTTATAATATTAGTAAGGATTTCATCACCATCACTGCTCTTATTATGGTGAAGGAAAACATCGGGCGGAAACTGGCATGTCCTAGAACCAAACTTTCGACATCTACCGACTGGGCCCGCGTGGTGGATTACGGCCCAGTTTCCTCACAGAGAGGAGGCCTGTGTCCCAGCTGTGGGAACATTATAGGTTGATTATGCTATGGGCTTATGCTATGCTAGCACCTAACAGTATCTAACTGTGAAACACGTTGTGGTTATATTTACCATGAACCTCCAAATCCAACAGTAAATATAATAATACTTACTTTAAGTGTCTCAAATTAAACACATTATTTAAGTGTTTCCGCGATTAATTTCATAATGAGGTAAAAATTATGTTTATTTAATTAATGTTTATGGGATATAACTAAGGTTCTAGCGCAGGGGGACCTACAATAATTTATAAGGTTAATTAACTTCAGCCTTTCAGTGGGATTCAACGTGAACTCAGGAAAACCAAGGTGTGGTTTTAAAAATATGCTACAAAAATGGTTTGAATGTGTGAAACGTTTCTTTTGTATGATAATATTATATAAACTGTGTCTATTTATTCACAGACTTAGACGTAAACAGGAGGGCAGAGACACCGACGCGCATCCCGTCAACAAGGATTTAGTCTGAAAACCGGGGTTACTTTGATTCGCGGGATGACTTTGATCAAAACTTCCATTTCATATAGAATCGCTAATTGCGTAAAACGAAGCGCAACATGGTAGTTTTTTTTCTAGGTTAGCAACACAGAAGAACTGTCAAATCCTTTTCTGAGGACACGCTAGGGATTCACTAACAATTATAATAAAAAATGTTTAATTATTTTTCCTGTTGGCAGTATTTGATTTTTGGCATTATAATTAGGGGATTACTTTGTAATTACGCAATAAAATAGGGGCGTATCAAAGTAACCCTTCATCCAAAGTATAACTTAAATCAGTCAGTTAAAGCAATATTTTTTCACGTATAATACAGGAATCGAGAGTTATAAAAAACCTTTTATAGGACATTTTTGTATTTTTATATAACCACTAAGAAATATGAACCTTCAAAGTTTAATATTGATTAAAGTAACCCCGGTTTACCGGTACTAATTCAATTCAGCTCATGATTTTAGACGTAGATTTTTTTTGTCGGTAGTTAAAAAAAATATCCTGTTGACCGCGTAGGTAGGTACTGCATTTTCTTTCTATGAAACAGCAAATTTCGTTTTAATAAGCCAAGGAAAAATTTCCACCGTCGGGGTCTAGAATCATGTGCTGCATTCACTGTTACACCCTTGTCAGTCTTTATATATTTTTGCTACTCGTAACGATGAATAAAAATTTTATAGAGTTGGAATACTTTCCGCTTGGCACATAGTAAACCTAATATTATTCGTGTAGGTTTTTAATATGTAGCCGCGGGAATATAGCTAGTTATGACTAACGATACGCGCCCGAGGCTTCACCCACGCAAAAAGTTATAGGAACTGTAGCATATTTTAATAGTAGATAGTATGATTCAGTTTTGTTTTTCATTCTCTAATGTGTGTGCGGTTGTAATGTTTATTATGAAGCAACTTTGTTAAGTAAGTTTATGGAGTTCAGTTTATTTTACTAACACGATGTTAGTTCAATATCTGTCAAAAATGAATAAAAAAAAACCGTGGCTCCTGGCACACAGGCAACTGAAGGAACACGAGTGGGTTTTAGTCTGTAAAAGTCTGACACGCCCACCTGCTCCACCCAGAGCGGGAGAAGTTATTTGATGATTTCTCACCCTCAAAAAAAAAAACGGAGTAACATGAAAATCAAATTGAAAGATAGAGTCAAAAGTTCACTGATGAGAAAAAGAACAAAGACGAGAGTACTACTAGAGAACTACTATGTAACACTTGTACTATGTATGCTACCATCGTTTATGAATGATTTACCTCTGGAAATCTGCAATGTATTAAATGCGAAGAACTGTTCAAAGGTATTAAAAAGATACTTTTTAGATCGCAGTGCGTTATAGGATGTATATGTATATACAAGGTGTAACAGAATAGACGCAAGACCTGAAAGTAGTTTGTTCCTAATTGACTACTGTATCGATTTCAGTAAGTTTTAATATAAGTTTTTTTTTTTTAATTATGTATTTTGCCAAACCTACCACTGATTGAGCCAAAGAAAATTCAATCTTATTCCCAAAGAAATAAGACTCAATTTTAAATGCATAAAGTAATGCTTGGGTCGACACGTTTTTCTTAATAGTATCAGTTAGCTTTAAAAAAAAATAGTTTTGGCCATCGTATTATGCTTTTAACTCAATACTCTAATTGGGGGTATGAGGTCTTGCGTTAATTATGTTACTCGTTGTATATCTACATTACCTAATTGTTTTCTAAATCATCACTATGTGGTGGCACCGAGTGGCCGTGTCTGGCCATACCGCTGTTAAACCCGCGATGGTTTGTGTGGTATGATTTAACATATAAATGTAAATTTTGGATTTGTTATATAAAAGCTAAAAAAAAAAACTTTGACTTTGTCAAGTCACTAACTAACAATATTGCACCGACCAACTTTTAACTTCAAACATATCGTTCCAATACTCGTTCCAAGGAACGTTCATTGTATACAACTGTTTCTCATTCTAAATGAATAAATTAATTGTATTCTGTTTTCTATACAAATAAATAAAGTAACAGCTTTTTACTAAATGCATGTGAAAGTATATACGGTACTTAATATATTTTTTGTCTCTCTTTCAGTTTGTTTCGACTAATCCCCAAAACAGCTGCACCGATTTTGACGGGACTTTCACTGGCAGATAGGAAATGTTACATAAGCTTTCTTTTACGCTAGCACGTAACCATGGAATAGTTTCCGACATCCATGTGGGTGAAGCCACGGGTACAGTTAGTTGAGAAATAAAGGCCTTTAATAATTTATATTGAAAGAAACAATGCGTTAAAAACATGGTGCCTTTAATAAAGTTGAATGAAGTTATGACATTTAAATGGTTTAATTTTACCTGAAGTACCTACTGAAACTTATTTTGAAATATGTGTTTTGAGACTGGGCTGGTTGGTGCAGTTTAACCCTGCAGGCTTAGCACAAGCACCGGTTTGTCGACGGAAGAATAGACAAAAATGACGGTCCGTTCTGACAGTCCGACGGCAGCAAAGTAGATAATGTAATTTGCACTTTTTACGAAATTCACTCTTTTACATGCGTAATTCGACTCAGAATTCCTAGTTTTGCATAGGATTTGATTTTTCTGTTTGATTCTCAATTTTTACTGATATTAAGTCACGTATTTATAGACAACTACAACAATTTTTCTCAAAGTGTCGAAGTACCGTATTTCGGAACGAAAAATATTACAATTGTATTGGCTTTGACTTGTTAATCCCGGCTAATGAGATAACCATTAATTTTATATCGTGTGGGCACGCATGCGTGCATCCCGGACGTTACGAGTTCATTTCCTTGGTAATGCCTAAATTTATTAAATTATGTAAAATAGAAGATAGCTGTGTTCTTCTATTAATTATCACAGATAAGCGATCAAACCGAGTCATGATTTTCTAGATAACCGTATATACTCTGTGGCCGTCGAGTAGAAAGTTTGTTGTCAGTGTGATTTTGACAGTTGGGAAGAAAACTTCTTCTGAAATCGTCTACATATAAAAGGACCTAGACAAAGATCGTTAGAAACGAAAGACATATTGATAGTTAGAAGAACTAGCTTTTGCCAGTGGCTTCGCCCGCGCGGAACTTTCATCCCTATTTAACTCCCTTAGGGGTGGAATTTCAAAAAATCCTTCCTTATTCCTTGACTAAATTATAAAGGGAACCTCTGTGCAAAATTTCAGCTTTCTAGGTCTAAGAGTTTGGGCTGGGCGTTGATGAGTCAGTCAGGACTTTTCTTTTTATTTAAATAGATTTCTACGAAATGTCACTTTGTAAGGAAAGAGCTATGTCTATTCTTCGTAGAAATAGAAAGCGTCATGGTAAGCCCGCTGGATCGAAAGAGCTGGAAGTCATGGGGAGAGGCTTTTATCCAGGAGCAAAATGTTGCAGGCTCATAGTAACTGTAACAGTGTGTTTTGTGTTGTTTTTTTGGGATTTGGGATTATTAAAATAAAAAATACTTGATTTTCGATACCCGATATATTTATTTTATTTCATCCATAATGTCGACAGTGGTAATTAACAACGAACTAATTAATGGGTATCCAAACATTCAGTTTTCGAATAGTTTACCGCCTAAAAATATTTTTATTATATCCATTACAATATATAAATTACATGTATGTATGTAGAGTGACTAGTAAAGGACAGACTCACTAATTCTTCCTATAATTTCATCTATGAAATTGACATGAATAGGATACGGTGTGACCCAGCCTAAGTTATCGTAGAACATACATTAATAGATCGTTAGTTTTGCCTTTCCCCTTATATAAATTGAAAATCACATTAAAACGAGACGATATTGAAACATGTATTTGGAGAGTTTAAATAATGTCTAACATTAAAATACATTTTAGTCTTGTGCCTCTTCAATTACTCTGATCTTACAACACTGGTTGGTTACTGTTTATATGGTTTCAGGTAATTATTACTTCCAAATATGGCGTCGTTGAAGTCTGCGTAGAAGCTGTTTTATTATAATCTCTGAAAGATCGTCACAAGCAACGTGCAACCCAAGACAATATGAGGAAGTAAATAACTATGCCAATACATTTCTGAACGCGGCACACATAAGAAAGGAAGTTTTCAGTTACAATAACGAATATTAATCTACATTTTTTAGATATAAAGAGTATCTCTATGGACAGACAATTCTTATGCCATCAACATTATAATTTAAATTATTTACAACAATCGTAAAATCCGAACAACAATACCTTTCTTAAAATTATCTTTAAAAGAACTGAAGCAGTTTTTTTTTTCAATTTTTGAAATGCGAAGGTAATAATTTGATATCACAGTAACGTTACAAGTTCTGTAACTGAACGATAATAAATAGACTATACAAGTATACGTAATAATATATTATAATATATAAATATCTTGCATGCAGTAACAGATTCCAAATAATAGGGCTCTCCATTTAAAGTCCTCTCCATTTAACTAAATGCTCGTTTACACGACGTTCCTTAGTAGTTCCTCCGATGATAGCATGCCGTCCTGTTAACAAAGATGACAGTTAAAACTTGTTAAAATATATTACACTATTTAAGGGACCAAATGGGTGTAGAGTTCAATACAAGATACAGTTCAACTATTTTCTTAATGTCCCTCGGCAAACATCGTGTTTCGTCAGTCTTCAGATTTCTACCAGTTACCCTTTGCACTTGGTACAGACCGGACGCTCTCAATAGACTTGGAAGTATACAGAGTTGTTAATACTCTTTTCACTTAATGTAATTTATTTAAAAAATGCGAGGAAATCTCGTTTGTATTCGGAAATGCGGTGATTCCCGAGGGACACTGAGGAAATTATTGTACTGTACCTACCTACAACTTACATAATTTTTGCTTAGTAAAATTTTCACACAAGTTCGGCAAATCAAAAGGCTGTGAAATCAAAAGGTTACGCAAGTATACTTGAGTAACTTTAAGTACCTACCTATAAGTTTTTGGATGTCGAAATCAAACAATTTCGTAACAACTTTTCAATTACATCGCTAATTAAAATCATTACATAAAATTCAATAGATATAGTGACAAGGGACTTTTATGTTAGTATTCGTTTATTACTTGCAAACAGACCGAGTAACTTTCAGGTAGGGTTTGGTGTACCTAGTAGTTTAATTATATTCTAAACTAGCTATTCGCCCTTGCTTTTCTCAGTTTTCACGATTTGAAAAAACATTGAGCTTTCTTTACAAGGTTTATGTAAGTTTAATATACATTTATCGTTGCTTAAAGTTAAGAGATGTTTAAACGTCAAAAAGGTATGGCTAAACAGACGCTCACTCCTTAATTTTAAGCAACGTTTTTAAATAAGAGGATTATTAATGATGATGAAAATTGCATCATAATTCGTTCCGCAGAATAAAAGAAATGAAAGAACAATGCGGTCACACAGATTGATATGAAAAACGACTAAGTGTAAATAGAGTACGATGAAAGTAAATAATATTTCGAGTATCAATTAGTTCGAGTAATCATGTAGTTCCTCTTAGGTAAGTGAGAGTATGTCATGCTCACTTAAATGTCTCACTGATGGTGGCGTGTGTGTGTTGATCATTCGGTTCCCTACAAAATGGTTGAGCTGGATGGTGCTGATCCACGCGTCAAGTTCGTGAACGTGCGCTGTCGGTTGAGACTGGTCATCTCCTAACTTCCAGGGCTTATGTTTAGAATTATTGTTTATTATTTTAATGTTCCCAAGATTTTGTAATATCCAACTTGATTAAAAGAGTGTCCGTGGTGTTTCATGCCCGTTCTTCTCCATAGAGATCTACGTTTTGGAATGGGCAACTAGCTTCTACTTTCAACTGATCTTTTTTTTGACAATTCAAAAGTGCCTGTAAATGGTTTAATTGCAATAAATGCTTTGAGTTTGTAATACGATAGTACAGGTACGGTGGGCTGCATCAATTGGGTACCCCAGTTGTATTAAAATTTTAATACTACTGGGGTACCCAATTGACGCAGCCCACTGTACACGGTAAAATGTCACGGTGTACTCTCCCAATTCAATTTTAAAGTCACCGACAGTCGACATCCACGCGATGGCCTATATTGGCTGAAACCACACACTAACTACATTCCCTAAATTTACGTAGAACCTGTTCTAGGAATTTAGGCGGATAGACGGGTACTAATTCCTAGATACGCCTACTGCACTTTACGAGGTTTTAGCCGCTAGTAAGCCGCTTCCCACGGACTTATTTACTTTGGGAACCTCGCTCTGCATAATAATTTCACCTTACGAAGTTAGGTGTGTTTAATAACTTTGATGACTTAAGTTTCGAGTTTTGGGAACTAAGTTGAGCTAAGTGTGAAGTTAGTGCAATTTCACGTGGTATTTGGACCAAAGATGTTCACAGTTGCTTTCCTCAAAACTTTAAGAGAATCGTATAAATTGAATATAATTCAATCTGCTTATCCTTTTCCCCACTATGTTAGGGGTTTTTTTTCTTTTTTGAGGGTGGGTGATCATCAAATAATTTCTCCCGCTCTGGGTGAAGCAGGAGGGCATGTCAGACTTTTACTGACTATAACCCACCCGTGTTCCCTCAGTTGCCTGTGTGCCAGGGGCCACGGTATCTCTTTCGAACAACCCGTACCTGCCCTTGCGGACCCCACCAGTTTGTGCTGACATCTCTTAGAGGCGCGCGTGGAACACAACGCGCCGTCGACCCGGGATTAGTCCTAACCGGACAGCGAGCTACCCATTACTCACCATCCGCGCGCCCGCGCTTACGGTGACCGGGAATTTCCGACGCCCAGGGCGTCTCCTGCGGCGACTAGGGCCGTGAGGGCGCATATACTGCCTACTATGTTAGGGGTTTATTCCAGTCCATTACCAGTATTTAACATGGAGCGACTGTTTATCGGACCACCACAACCGTTACTGGGTAATACAATACTCTTTGGAATCACTGACTTGTCAGAATTTCAGGCTTCCGTAACGATTGTTTAAGATTCACGAATGAGAGCCGGGGCCAATGGCTTAACGTGTTTTCTGAGTCACGGAGAGGTCTTGGTATGTAATGTGTCACCCATCCACGGGCCAACCACGGTAAGCCTAGCTTACCCTCATTGGTCGACTCATGCGGCTGTTATTGCTTATCCAGAAGCCCTTCCATACATTGAATAAGATTATACTAAAATATTCGTTACAGTCAAAATTTACACGTTTTTAAATAATTATTACGACTTTTTTTAGTCTTCAAAAAATATATTTCCTTTACGTTTTATTTAGGCCCAGTCCCAGAATAATAGGCGCTGAATTCAATGAAATAACCCAAATCACATCTCTGTGGTAATTTATAACGTCACACATTTTCATAAAATATTCTTCATTACCTACAGTTCGTAACATCCTCAAATATATTCATAATTTATTCATTCCTTACAAAAGCTCACGAAATTGTGGGCAAAATGAGTGTTTTATTAACATGAGAAGACAACGTTTAAAAGGTCTGATTTCAGTATACGGGGTGCCATTTGTATCGGGCCCTTCAATATGGATATTAGGACTCTAGAGAATACACTCACACATTATCATCACGCTTTGTTTACCCCAAAGGGTAGGCAGAGGTTTATCCATATTACACCTACATTTCGCCAGTTAAGTTAAAATCCCATGTAATAGGGGGTGAACTTATTGCCATTACCCGATCACAAATCCAAACTCCGAGCTGCTACTGAGAAGTTCCAGATAGAAACACCCAATAACACTATGCTCGACCCGAGAATCGAACTCAAGGCCTCATAGCTCAGCTCAGCAGAAGCGCTTGCGACTACTACACCAACGATGCAGGGAATATTTAAAATAATTAGGTACACGTTCAAATTTGCACCTTATTGCATTGATATAACGGTTTATAATAACAAAGATCTCTCATTTGCTAGCCCGTCGTAAAAGTGAAATTACGTCATTCAATCGATTCAGATCTTTTTAACCGAATGTAGTAGCTAAGCAGATTGAAACATGCAATTTTAATTTAATAAGCTAATTTTTTTTTTATGTTTGAATGTGACTGTGTGTGTTCTTGTCCTATTATTATGAGTCTAAGTAACTTGAAACAAATGAATTTACATTATATATCTTTTTTAGTTTGTGAAACATTTCTTTTGAAAATAATGTAAGCATTGAACAATGAGGCGTCGTTGTAAGAAAATATAAATGGCACAGTGTATAATTACAGTTGCCCTAATCTTTGTTCTGTGTAATATAGATAAGGTTTTACTGGGTTTATTAAACCATGTCTATTCAAACACATTCATAATCTGTCCCAGCAGTACCATTTCAAGAGTACAACATAATTTCTATTGTGTGGATTTGGAAACGTGCTTTGGATATTGTTGAGCTGAAGAATAGATGTCAGAATTGAAGCTGTTCCCAGTGTAAGTGTGATGCAAATAGATTTTTCTTACTTTAATCTGAAGGTTATTTCTGCAAAAACATATTTTGTACTACTGTGTTCGAGATTTGCTTATTGAAATGAGCATTTTGTTATTTGAAGTCTTGCATGCCAATTTATGGCGAGATGTGTCTTTGCTCTAATAAATTTATATATTACCATCTTTTATACTGATTTACTGCAAATTAGTCAAAGCCAAAGTCATTTGACTTTGACAGTCAAAATAAAGTCAAAGTCAGTCTTTGACTTTGACAGAATCAAATTAAAACCCAACACGATTTTGAACCCCCGACGCAAAAACGACAGGGCGTTATAAGTTTGACGTGTCTGTGTGTGTGTGTTTGTCTGTGGCATCGTAGCTTCCGAACGGATGAACCAATTTTGATTTTGTTTTTTTTTTTGTTTGAAAGGTGAATTAGTCGGGAGTGTTCTTAGCTATGTTTGATGAAAATCGGTTCAGCTGTTTGAAGATTATCAGCTCTTTTCTGGTTGTGGAAGGGATTTTGAATGCTGGTAAGATTTATCTTGTTTCGGATAATGACATAGTTATGGGACATAAAGACGCTGAAATTATTACAGGGAAGGTGATGACGAGCTATAATGAGTGGTTACCTGATTGAGGTCGATGAACTTGCGAACCACAGATCGCGCGAAGTCTGGGTTATTCAGCATCTCGTTTACGAACCAGTCCAGGGGAATACTGTTGAAGAAAAAATATATCATTAAAAAACATATGGATGTGGTTAAATTCATGCTGGTATAGTTAGGGAAGTGAATTATTAAGCAAATTTATTTTCAACTTAAATTGTTTATATATACAAATCAGAACTTTCATTCTTTGACAGTTGTAAGAAATGGCTATAACATTCCAAACTGGCTTATGGTAAGTATCATTTGATTTTCATACATAATTTTTTTTTCTCTATTTTACTGACTAGAGTCAGTAAAAGAAGGTAAAAATAAACTGGTATTGAATGATATTTTTCCAGTAGCTGTTTACAGTCCCAAGAACTAGGCGACAATATAATTCCATTTAGCGGGGAAAATATCCAACCGCCTCCAATTTTCCGCCTCAATGAAAAACCCAACCCTGTTTTTCCTGACGATGAAACTATTTATCTTACGATAAAATTTTAAGAAAGTTCTCACCTCTCTATTAATTGTTTTTTTTTTTATTATACTGTTCAAAATTTTATAAATGATAATTTTTAATATTTTTTTAGTTTTTTTAAGTATTTTAGTTCTTTAATTACATTTTAATTAAAATTTCGGCAAAACATAGCGTTCAAATATGTTAACCTAACACCGTTAAGATTCTGATTCTGATAACTACACTTGCATCTGATATAAAGTGGTTTAAAAAAGACATAATGTAACATAACATCACACCTTTATTCCTCAAAGGGTAAGGCAGAAGTACACTTATAGTAGGTACACCCACATTTCGCCAGTTATGTTCAAGTCTCATGTAATGGGGGCAAGGCTATTGCCACAACCGAGCACGAATCCTGATTCCGGGCTTTTTCCCAAAAAATCCGCATAAAAAAACCTCAATAAAACTTTGCCCGACCCGGGGATCGAACCCGTGACTTTTTACTCAGCAGTAGCGCTTGCGACCACTAGACCAACGAGCCATTTAAAAGACTTTCCCATAAACAAAAAAAAACCCTTATTTCTTTTAAACGGCAGCAGCGGAAAATGATGCAGCCATTTTGAGATAACTCTTTTGATCATAACCTTAAATAATGTTCAAAGACGATTTATTATTATTCAGCCGTATGTTAAGTTTCATATTCCCTTACATAATGAAGATCTCGTACGTATGTAATACGGAAAAAAAAGAACAAAGTGGAAAGGTATGTAAACTTACCATTTTCGATTTTTTACTTTCATCTTGAAATCACAGAGGTTCTATTTTTGACTGATTTGAAATTTGAAGAACTAACAATTCTAGTGAATTTCTAGTTGTTAAAACCGGACTAGAGGATCAAAATAAAGACAACTACATATTTTCTAATAATCCCTTCAATCACAATCATGACGATGATTTTCGCAGCGATTGTCTTGCTACGATCTTAAGACCATGGACTACGATTCGTAGCGCGTAGCTGCTACGCTCGTAGCACGGCGAGTTAAGTTGGATTAAATTAATGATAATTATCACATTAATAGATAATATTTACATCATTCGTTTATTATTATACTGATAATATTTTAAATTAACATGCTTTTTTATGCAAATAACAAATTAAATAGAATTAAATTATGGGATCGGTAAAAAACATAATTGGCAATTGTAATTACTACTACCTACCATTAATATTTGACATTTCTTAGATGTCATGTTACTTTTAGATTACTTGACAAATTAAAATGAATGGTAAGTTATTTTTCGACTTTTTGACGTACTGAAGACGCCACTGGAACAGGAAAAAATAACAATAATTTGTCAAAGTGCTTTCATATTTTATTGTTGTAATGACTCTTCAAACCATAAATATCGTCAATATTTCTAATACTCTCATTCCTTTAATTCTGTAAAGCGATGTAATAAAGCAAATAGGAAGTTGGCTTATCGGAATAGCAGAAAGGTGGTTCAGATTGCAGATCAGATCTGCTAAATGCCAAGCCTTATCTAAACGGAATAACGGCGTAGAGCCGGGGCGATTCGTTTGCCCTCCTCCCCTCCCACCTTCCCTCCCCGGACTCAAACAAACCTCACCTTTTGAGGTTAAAAGGAAAAAGTTTGTGTCTCTGACCAGTACTTAATTTTTATTGCAGTTTTCGGAGGTAGTTGGAGAAATGTAAGATTATTTTTTAGAACAGGTACATTTTTAATGGGACTCATGTGGTATTTTGGTGCTTCAAAAAGCCGTGTTCAGTGTTTTATAAAAATGTACATACAGAGTAGCAGGGAGACATCGACGCGCATACTGAAACCATGAATCCAGCACATGATTCTACCGATACCGTAGAAATTTGGTCGTTTATCAAAACAAAATCAGTTGTTTCATAGAAAAGCGCAATACATACGCGGTCAAAATATATGTAAAAAGTTTTTTTTTATTAATAATAACTGACGAACAATTTCAACGCAGTGGTTTTCTGAATCATGTACTGAATCAATCAAATGGGTAATAGTTTGTACGTTGATGTCCTTGCCACCCTTTATATCAGGGTGTAAGTAGGTTATAGAACTGTTACCAATTAAATAAGAATGATTTCATAATTTCAAATCTCACTACATCTACAATGGGCTTCAACTAAACGGCAATATAAACGATACAAATAAATCCAATAATGCAGTTCAATTGATGCAAATGCGATAAATGGTTCTTCAAGCTGAAAGGTGCTTCAATCGTACACGATTTATCATTTGTACCGTGTGTACCGTGAACTACCACAAATCCAAGTCAAGGAAATGTCGGGGAAGGTCTTGTCTCTTAACCACAAGCCTAATACTGCGAGGTGCTTATTTATCGAATTAATACGCCTACGGTGAATTGAACAGGGATCATAACGTTTATTTTAATTAATCATTTTGGTCATAATTAACTACTGAATCGATTTAAGTTACTTATAAAATGGAAATTTTGTTCAAAAATAATTTACCATACCTACTGCCAAATGAGCCGAAGAAAATTCAATCTTATTTCAAGGCAAGACTCAATTTGAAATGCATAAAGAAATTCTAGGGAAAAATATGGCATTAAGTTCGCCTCTGTACATTTCTGTGCGTGAAGTATTAAATAAAATAATAGGTCTTTACCTATGAAATTGCCGTTTTGTATGAAAAAATTTAAACGAATTTTTTTCATGTATTTTTTATTTGTATTAATCGAAGTAATCACCCATGCAATCAATGCATCTTTGCCATCGCAGTGGCAGTTTATTGATGCCCTTCTTAAAGAAATCAGCTGGACGGGAGGCAACAAATTCTTCAAAGGCATTTTGTACTGCCTCTCGGGTATTGAATTTTTTTCCCGCCAAGAAGTTATCCAAATTCTGGAAAAAGTAGTAGTCTGTAGGCGCAAGGTTTGGTGAGTAGGGCGGATGACGGAGAGCTTCCAACCCCAGTTCTTGCAACTTGGAGACCGTCTGCTGTGCAGTATGAGGTCGCGCGTTGTCGTGCAGGAGCAGCGGAGACGAGCGATTGACCAATGCTGGTTGGAGATGTGCCAGCTTCTCCATCATTGTGTTCAGTTCTTCACAGTACACATCTGCAGTAATGCTCACCCCGTTTGGTAAGAAGCTGTGATGAATCACACCGGCGCTAGACCACCAAACAGTGACCATCACTTTTCTAGGGGTAAGTTTTCGTTTAGGGCATTGTTTAGGTGCTGAACCAGGATCCAACCAACTTGCTGAGCGCTTGCGGTTATCAAACAGAATCCATTTTTCATCGCAGGTAACAATGCGGTTCAAAATTCCTTCATTTGTGTGTCTGTTGAGCAGTGCAAGGCACGTCTCGACGCGTACTTCGCGCTGACGATCATTGAGTTCGTGGGGCACCCATTTGTCAAGCTTTTTTAGGGTAGGGAGGGGGAATAGCGCTCATTGGGTAATGGCGCACACCTCTGTAACTGTGTCAAAATGGAACGTAGCAACACGCCACGTCGCGTGAAGCGTGAGGGGAGGGGTCCTCTAACAGACAGCAATGCAAACGGACAGTCAGCTCGCGTCATGCGACCGTGAAGTGCGTTTCTTCGTTTGCGGCCGCGCTGATCTAATTTTTGGTTAAGTGTTTTTTGTCGGTAAGTCAAAAACTTTAATGCTTATTTAATTATTAATTTTACTTTTCTGACAGTAAAACTATTCTATTTTGTGATAATGCAATCAATTTTCAACAATTGTGTATGATTTTTTTTTTATTTCAAATTAATTACAAAACGACCGCTTGGGGTTATACCGCTCATCTGAGCGCCATTACCCCTTAGTGACTATTTTTTTTATTGTTGTAGATATGCCAAGAAATCGTCAAAGGACCACCGCTAAAGCGGCTTGGACCGAAGAAGACCTTCAATCTGCTAAAACTGCGATTGAAGGAGGTTTGTCCAAAAGAAAAGCCGCAAAACAATATAACATACCATTTACTACTTTGAGAGATCAACTAAAAAATGAAAACATGAACAACCCAAAACACAACAGCAAGAAACTGAAATTGCTGAACAAGTTAAGTTGCTGGGTTCGCTATACTATGGACTCAATGTCGCAAATTTGCGTAAACTTGTTTATAAATATGCTGAGCTCAACAATATCAAAAATAATTTTGATCAAAGCAGCAAAACAGCTAGATTAGATTGGGTACACGCCTTTATGAGACGCAATCCTTCAGTTTCTAAACGCAAAGCTGAAGCAATAAGCTTAAATAGAATTTCTGCTTTCAATAAAGAAGAAATAACACATTTCTATGATAAACTTGGTGACTTAATGGAAAAACATAAGTTTATCTCAACCATGGCCATAATTTCAGGACATACATCTCTTTTGGCAGGACCATCAAATAAAGATCAATGCTCTGAATCTATTTTGGCAGTTGCTTGAAGCCAAGAACCTGTTGATGAGCAAAGAACTCCGGTATCATTTGCTGTTATAGCAACGACAACAACTATTGCACCATCTTCTAAGCCAGGTCAAAGAAACTGAAAACAACATGCTACCATATTAACTGCGACTCCTATGAAAATTATTTTAGAGGATAAAGAAGAGAAAAAAATTGCGAAACTCAATAAAACTAGAAAAGATGATAAAACAAGACCAAAAAAAGTCGTTAAAGAAAAGAAGAACAAACATATGAAACAAAAATCTTACAAGAGAAAAAAACAAGAAAGTTCTTCAGAGAGTGAAGATGAAGAGCACCTTTGCGACGATGACAGTAATGACGAAATGAATGTGGATGATGAAAATTATAACAAATGTATTATTTGCGAAGAATTTGGAAAAAATAACGATTTGTGGTATCGCTGCACCATCTGCGGACTGTGGGCTCATGCTATATGTTCAGGGTGGGATTTGCCAGATGGATATATCTGTGATTTATGTGTCCAAAAATAAAAATAAAATATTTCTAATTTGTCTTACCACTAATAATAATGATTATTTTATATTATATTATAATAATTGAAGTAGATTTGACATCGAAGACTTTACTATATTTGTTAAATTGAAAAAGGCTAATCTTAGGTACAAATGGGGATAAGTGATGCTAATTTGTGATTGTAGGCTTTACTTTTATTGTATAAGGTTGATCTCATTAATATTTTTTTAATTAAAATGTGTCTTACTTGTTATATTCCAAAAAACATGTTTGAGCGTCAATACCCCGTACACTGAGCGGCATTACCCGAAGTCAGGGGGAATGCCGCTCAAACATGTTTTTTTTTTAATGTTTTCCTACTACTAGTAGGTTAAAGATATATGTTTTTTTTGTTAAATAGTTGATTACTCGATAGTTAAAGACTTTGTTACTTTTCTTAATTTTGATTTATAATAAATAATTTAAAAAATACACCATGTTTTCCTTAAGTGAACGCCATTCCCCCTCCTTACCCTACCTTGCCAATTTGACGCAAATGGACCAATATTGTTTTGACGCTAACGTCGAAAGCTGCTGCTAATTCAGCCGTAGATTGTGTATCATCAGCTTCCACAATCGCCTTTAATTCGTCATTGTCGACCAAAGTCTTCGGACGACCGCGAGGTTCATTTTTCAGGTCGAAATTTCCAGAACGGAAGCGAGCAAACCAATAACAGGTGGTGCGTTGGTTTGTAGTGTTAGCTCCGTAAACGTCGTTGATGTTGCGTGCCGCTTGTGCCGCGTTGCTGCCACGACGGTACTCATATTCCATAATTACTCGAATTTTTAACGTATCCATGATGACGAAAAAGATTGAAATGCGATGAAAATGTAACACTAATCAATAAACAAATGACTACTTTTGGAAAAAAAAATCCATGTTTTTAAAATAAAATTAATTTGAAATTAGAATTCTTACCCAAACAAAAATTATTTTGATTTGAAATGGCCAGTACTGCAAAACGGCAATTTCATAGGTAAAGACCTAATATATAAATATTATGTACAAGTATATAAAGGAAAAATGCACGCTGTTAGTGGGAAAAGTGCCTAAAAGGCTGGCAGCGTTGCCACGATGGATAGGCAATGCTGATTCTTTACCCTAAAATATTTTTCCAAAAAAAAACAATCCGACTTCCAAAAAAACACTACAAAGTTTTTTTGGAAGTCGGTTGTTTTTTTTTTTGTTTTTTTTTCACTTTTTGGTTATAGTACCTACCCGACAACATTTCAAAATGTCATCATCCTTGGGGAAAAAACAATGCTATACGATAGCAGCCATCGCGGTTTATTTGCTGTAATTTTTTGAAGAGTTCCGTTGTCTGTCTCCGAAACGTATCTTCAGATCTACATGAAATTTAAATGGGACTACACGGGTAGCACTAGCAAATTAAAAGGAATCATCAAAATCGGTACACCCAGTCGAAAGTTCTGAGCTAAGAAACATAAAAAAAATATAAAAATACATACAGTCGAATTGAGAACCTCCTCCTTTTTTTTAAAGTCGGTTAAAAATAGGCCAGCCCTCTGGTCACACGAAGAAAATTAATGCACTTGTAGATAGAAGTGCATTAATTTTCGTCTACAAGATATATTTTCTTGATAACAACTGCCAAACTGGCTATGGTTTGGCAGCTGTGGTTTCTAACCGCCCTTATTCTGAGAACTTCTGAAAACAAAACACCCTGAACCCACACAATAAAGCATTTTTGTTATTAAATTTTCCCGCCTACCACATTTTTTCACAGATTCCCAGAATTCAGACAAACAAGAAGGGTAAAACGAAATAATTAAAAAGTAAAAATCTAAGTGGGCAGGTTACCCTTTATAAAATCGGCTTAAAAAGTTTTGAATGGAATTCTGTCATTTTACCGATTAGACCAATTGTTTGCCAAGATCTCTATGTAAATGGCTTATTTCAATACAATTTTCTTTGTAAATATTGTCAGGTAAATTAAATTCTTGGGCCCACGACCAATTGAATGAGAATATTATTCCTATTACTTATTTATAACTTTGTCTGCGGTTGTATTAGCTTAAAGCTTTCACTATCGCTTGTAGGGCTTGTGGCTAGGTAAAAACAGCCGTACAGGTCAATCAAACAGGTTCAGCTAAGCTTGCTGCGCTTGGTCCATGAATGGGTGACCATGTTTACATACCAAGACCCCTCCGTGCCTCAGAAAGCAAATCCGTTGGTAGGTCATCCTAGTCTACGCCCCGACCTCGTCACACCCCGACGATGGGGCGGAGACCATGTATGAGGATATATCCAAAGCCATGCATGGCTCTAAAACTCATTTCACCGTTGTCATGGGGGACTTCAACGCGAAACTGGGCAAACGGGACGATGATGTGCTGAGAGTGGGGCAATTTGGAGTTGGACGTCGGAACCACCGTGGTCATTTACAGTTTTATGAAGAAGGAAGGTCTCTTTATGATCAACTCCTTCGGGTGGACGACGGTCAAACTCCTGGGTCGCCCTCCTTACAGCCCTGACCTAGCACCGTATGACTTTCTTTTTATTCCCGAAAGTAAAAAATCAGCTCATAGGGTTACAATTTTCGTCGCTGGAAGATGCGCAATCAGCGTTCGATCAGGCTGTATACGAGGTGTCTGCAGCAGCCTGGAAAAGGTGTTTCGAAAACTGGTTCAGACGCATGAGACTTTGTATAGATGCTAGTGGAGTGTAGTTTGAAAAGATTTAATAAATAAATATTTACTTATAGAACATTTATTTTTATTTTCGCAAAACTTTCTGAGTGTCCCACGTACATATTATATTACATTAAACTTTTTCCTCAAACAACTACCGAATTTGTAAGAAACTCTCGAAAAACCGATATCAGTACAGATTTGAAAGAAAAAAAAAAGATTTTATTTACCTCTTTGTGAGTATATTCCTATTTCTGTAAACCTACACTACGGATTTTATTGGATTCTTCAAATTACTAGAACTCAAAGCAACGTTCAGATTTCAAATTTAATCGTATTCCAAATGTAGTTAAGTATCAAAATATGCACTATTTTTATACATGCTCTCACTATTATAGTTGTTGTTAAAAATTATTCGAGCTGAAAAAGGCCATTATTCACTAAGATGTTTTTGTTTAGATTTTCAATATCTCATGTCTCGTTTTGTTCTCATTGTCATATGCCTAGCCTTTTCCGATCTTTGTCGGGGTCAGCTTCCAGTCTAACCGGATGCAGTTGAATACCAGTATATTACATAGATCGGAGACCTGTGATGGCCCAGTGGTATTGGCTCCGAATTACGAGTTGTAGGTCGTGAGTTCAAGCCCAGGCAGACGCTTTACTTAGTATAAATCATTTCATCACGACTGCTCTTAAAACGGCGAAGGAAAACATCGCGAGGAAACAAAACTTCGAAGACGTGCGACATCTACCAGCTCGCACTGCTACTGCGTGGTAGATAATAGCCCACTCCTTCTCGATTAGAAAAGGCATGTGTGAATATTGGGACGATTGCAGGCTGATTATGCTGCAGAGAGCGACTATCCCATTTGTTTTATCAATGAAGATATTTTTAAATGTAAACACAACATGAAGTGGCATTATCGTACAGACACCGTGACCCATAAAACGGTAAACAAAAGTGAAGGTGGCCTTAAATAAAGGTAAACACGTTATTGTTTACAAAACAAAAATAACCCCTTGACTTGACATATAAAATATGATGAAACATTAATACTATAAATATCTCACTCTCGTGTAAAGTCCACAGAAATTCTAGACCAGAACAAGCAAGAATCTAGATTAAAATCTGTCAGTTTTCTCATTTCAAATCGAGATGCGATGAGATCACTCGAGCGTCGTTCCAGAATCACCACCTGCCTAGCCTTATACTTCCTATGTTGGGGTATTTTTTTTTTGTTGGTGGGTAGTCATCAAATAACTTCTCCCGCTCTGATTGGAGCAGAAGGGCGTGTCAGACTTTTTCTGACTAAAACCCTCAGTTGCCTGTGTACCAGGGGCCGCGGTATCTCTTTCGAACACTCCGCACCCCTGGCAGGCATCGGCCCTTGCGGAGCCCACCAGTTGGTGCTGAAATCTTTTTGAGGCGCGCGTGGAACACAACGCGCCGTCGACCCGGGCTTGGTCCTTACCGGACAGCAAGCTATCCATTACTCACCGTCCGCAAGCCCGCGCCTACGGTGGCCGGGAATCAGCCTGGGATTCCCAACGCCCAGGGCGTTTTCTGCGGTGACTAAGGCCGTGAGGGCGCATATACACCCTCGCCCTCACGTGCACCGCCTCCCTACTATGTTGGGGTCGGCTTCCGGTCTGGCCGGATGCAGCTACCAGTATTTTACATCTGATCTCCACAACCCTGTAACTGAGTAATGCGATACCCCTTGGTAAGACTGGTTGTCAGACTTTCAGGCTTCTGACCACCCGTAACAACTGTCAAAGATCCACGAATGACAATCGTGACCAAAACCTTAACGTGCTTTCCGAGGCACGGAAAGGCTACGGATTGACTGTGGTAAGCGTAACTTAACCTGATCGATCACAAACCCCAAGCACCGTTCCTGAATACGGGTTGAAAGTCAACGTACCCAATTCCTAATAACTTATTACCTTCATAATCGAATAACAAATTGTACTGATAGAAATTAATTTCGATTCACTAATGCTAATTTAGCAGTTTAATAATTGGTTTTCGGAACAATAAATCGGTGTTGCAATCGGTAATAAATTCCGGTTTGTTAAGGTTTCATAGTAAATTGCTTTTACGGCGGTAAATGTTGCCATATGAAATGGGAACTTAATGTGACTTAGATTAAAGTGTTTTGTCGTCACATACCTATAATCAAATTAGTTTCCTTGTGATGACTTAAATCATATTGATTTCCAGCATAGGTATTGGATAATAAATTATTATAGATACATTGGTTGGAGTCAGCCCGTACAAGATTTTTTTACTTTTCAGCTGTACAGACAGGCATGCATTTACATCTATAATTGTGAAGCAATTTAAGCTCGATACAAGACATTTTCATCCGCAAAATTACTTCCATTTAGGTGGAAAGTCCAGGGTGGACCTTCAAATTCAAATTTTCTTATTTGCAATTTGCAGGTCACTGCATGGTTGTATTTTCATTAAAATATGATTTGTGACAGTAAATAAATTTGGCTTTACATAATAATAATCATTTAAATCACCAATACAACTCTTTAAGTCCATTTAATTCGATTTAATTACTTTTTCATGAAATAGTAGAAGAAAAAGTAAGAAAAAATTAACTTCGCAGTCTACCCTAGTGCTTTAACTTAAAGCAAATATTTTTCAGAATGATGGAAAAATCTAACAGATGTTAAAGCTTTTAACAATGTCTCTAGTATATGTAGAAAGTTCGTTCAAATTACCTTCTACAAGAGAAGATAGCGAAAATCTAATAGCAACTTGAACCTAGCTTCCGATTTCTACCTTTGCTTATATTGCCTCATATTTCCTTTCTACCCGGCTTCGTGTTAATACGAAACCTCTTTTTGTTTAATATAAATAGTACTCGATATGGTCCCAGTTCTATTTACATTCGGTCTTTATTTGATATTGAATGAACACTTTTTGATTGAGACATATTTATAGAGTTGCGTAAACTATAAGTTAAGTTTAAATGCTGTATCTATATCTGGTGCTGTTTTTCATAGTTTTATTAAATACAAAAATAGCTCAAGATACATCTCAATTTTTTTATAATAGATAAGTAACCAAAGTCGTCGGATATTGTTGAAATAAAAAAAAACAGTGGCACTCCGGGAGTGCCGACCGAAGTGAAAACTTGAACAATTACGTGTGTATTTTTTTAATCGTCAATACAGGATTTCACATTGGGTCTTTGGGTCCTGATTGCTCTCGGTGAAAAATGATAAAAGAGCGATCGACTTCAGCCATTAAAGGTAACAGCACAGATTTTTACGATAAAAATACAAAGGGAAAGAAAGGTATAAAACAATTAGAATTTCCTAATTAAAGAAAGGGGCTGTTCCAAAAGACATGACGATGACGCGAGTTCCATGATTTTTGTTCACCCAAAAAGTGCTCAACGTGCATAAAGAAGTTTTCACTTCAAAAACCGATAGATGTTTTCCAGTTAATTTATCAAATTAAATTGAATTCGAAAACATACATCGGTTTCTTAATAAACTTCAACTATATCTGTCGACCCTGATTGGTATAGTAGGTACTTATCTCTTTTGGTGACTGTACACCTAACATATCATAACTTCATGGTTACTTTGACATATGAGTCAGGCAAAGGTATGGTTATAGTACAACCACATTCTGCCAGTTATATAGAAGACCTGGGGGCCGATTCTACTAACAAATTTGTTAAAAAAACGCAATAGAACCGCAACCGAATCACCACTTTTAAGCGTTTTCGCATTCTACTAAAATGAACAACGGTCCAGCTGCGACACAGCTGCGGTTACGTTTTAGTTACGCCAACGATCGATTGAAACAATGTCAAAACCTATTCTACTAACAAAATCGAACATGAGCGTGACGTTTACTATAGGACAAAGTTAATGATAAAATTATGATCATTATGTCTTTTAATTATAGAAAATACTTTTAGTGCCACATATTCGTGTTTAGTAACATTTTTAGATTCAACTTTTTTCTTTGTGGTATTAATAAAACATATTATTTTGGCATGTTGGTAACGCGGGTTACCCGCTGTGTTCTCGCTACAGTTCAGTTGCAATTCGTTTTAAGTTTAGTTTCCATTTTGCTTATAAAATAGTAGAATGACTTTTTATGTAACTATAGAACGGCGATCGAAATCGAACTGTTGTGGAAACACAATTTAACGTGAAACGTTGCAAATTAGTAGAATCGGCCCCCTGTGTAGGTAATAAATAGGACAATTTGTATCCCGATAAATAGCAATCGATCCCTGTGATACATACTTAGCCGTTTTATGTTAAATTAAAATAAAGAAATACTAGCTACCAGCAAAACGTATCTGAATCTACACTGAAATATTTCATTACAATCATGTGACACAAGTATTGTGTTATCACATTACAGGATAAAACATGGCGGCTCCAGTTCACATTTATTTGTATTTATTTCGTTCATTTTTGGCCGGTTCTCGTAATGAGATCTTGTTAGTCTACGAATTCTTTCCGTCTACACAATAAATATTTAGATAATAGAGTCCCAATGACATAGGTTACTCGATTTATTAACGTATGAAGATATTTTGTATATTTCATTTGAAACTTTTGTAGGTAGTGAATATTGTTAGATGCATTCGGTATATTTCTGTAAACACAAGTTCATATCAAAAATTAATTTGATTTAAATGTTGATAAAGTATGAAATTATATCGTGATTACCGACCATAAAATGTGGCGAGTGAATGTTAAAGGCTACTTCAGACAGGCGCGCGCGACGCGCCAGTTGCACTGCTGTCCACAAGCTATAATGGCGTTAACTCGCATATGGTCGATTTTCTAACGACCATTAAATAGCATGCATTTCATATTTTTCTGCGCTTTTTTGTCCATAACTCGAAATATGATTTTGTTGGTTAACGGCATTATAGATTATGGACGGCAGTGTAGAACAATTTCCATGAAGTTTCATAAGAAGAAAATGTTCTACATGAGTCACGTCACGCCTGTTTGCAGGTGCCTTAAAACCATAAAATTGCAATGCACGCTAGCAGGAAGATTATTAATAATTTTCTAAAGTTGACGTAAAGTTTTTCTTGAAAATTCTCCTGACCATACAAGTGCAGTGTATAAATGACTGTTACCTTTCCAAAGTCTTCTCGTCGTTAGCATCCTGTCCTTCCCTCTCGGCGGAAGCCTCCAGCATCTCCCAGAAGTTATCAAGACCGTACACTGCTGAAAACAATATCAATATTAATATACAGAAAGAAATATCGATAACATCGACACTTTTACAAGCAAGAACAATCGATATTAGTAAATATTTCATTCGATTGCTGACAATATCTCAGCTCATGTTTCTACATGAACTTTCATTACGTATCTTGTATATACCATCACGAGAATACACTTAAGCACATATCGAGTTTCGTCGACTAAACTGTCCACTAATTACCTCATTAAATAAAAAGAGAGCAAATACCTGTTGCTCTCTATTATCCGCACAATACACATTCACATGACGTAATAAGCAACATTAACACCCTCAGGTCAGTCACAAGAAAAGCTCACATATACGAAGCCGAGAGTAAGTCTCATCAAATGAGATCTCCCAGTTTTCTATCCAAAAATGAGACAGGAGACAAAGCATTCTTGTCCCTATCAGCGCTACACACGCACATAAATACAGCATTGACGGACATCATGAATAAAGGGAACACAATTCTGTCCCACTACATTGGCCCACGAATAAGGATGACAGAAATAGAAAATCTAAAAAAAAACGATGTTACTTGTTATCCGTAACAATGCCGTATTTTTGCGCTCACAAATTCACATGATACATCCCTAGATCATCCAAATAAAGCGATCAGAAGCTCCAGTGTGTGTTGTTTATTTCAATGTTTTCACTTGTGTCAAAGTTTGCATGTTTTAATAAGCGAGTATGGCATATTTATGTTGGCCCAGTTTGCTGCCTGGCCCGTCCCCGGAGGCTTTAATTCGGTCGATACGAATATTTGTCGTATAAATAACATTTTTGCGGCTTTAAGCCGGTTTCCGACGGACGACACCCAAAAGTCACCGATAGTGTGTGATTTCTTTAATATTGGTTCAGAGATTATCTCGACTAATACCTCGATCGTTCTTTGGCAATGGGGCCCTTTTGCCGTATCCCCTCGCGATAAGTACGTTTGAGTTCGGCCTAAAAGTTCCCCTGGTCACTCTAATTTCTTCCTCTGTTGAAATGCGAAGTCATGGTGGTGAATTATTTTGGATCACCGATAGAAAGCGATAAAGCGTTATCTTTTTTTATTTACTGCAAGCGACTATTTTTGGACGAAATCCTTCCCTTTTAGATATCCACAATGTTATTATTTTTTCTTTTATTGAAAGCTTGGAAAGCTCTTTTAGCGTTGCATTGAGAGAGTGTCGACATATTTTACCTTCATCGTTAACGTCATCATTACCACTCCTTTTGCCAAAGTCGTGGGCGATCAGGAGATTGCTCTTGGGGTTAAACTTCCTGAGGGCGTGGGGTTCGTAGCTGTCCTGGTCTGCTGATGTATGATTGGGAGTAAGATAATGTACAAATGTTAATATGTGTATGTGTATAATCAGTAAAAAGCAAATGAATACAAAAGGCTAACACCAGTCGACGTGGTGCAGGCTTCCCTTTGTTTCAACGGAACAAGCTCGACAGACAACATTCTCCAGTCACAGAGAACCATTGAAAGTTTTCAACTTTGATGTTTAAGTAGTTTTCAAATTCTTTTATTTAGAACATTCATCTAAAGTTGAAAACTAGCAACTTTATTCAGAGAGAAACGAATAATTCCAAAAATCTTGTTTTATATTATGTAGATTTCGCGTTGTTTTGACTGAAAATGCACTTTATTTGAGAGCGATCCGACGCGAAATACTATTCGTGACTTCTCTCTGAACAAAGGAGTTATGGAGTGGGTTCTTCGTAGTGAACCTGCGAGTACATAATATCGAGCAGTAACAAGGTTTCTATCCTCTCACAAACACCTGCAAAGCGTCACTTCAGAAAGGGCCAGTCCAAAGGTTTCGCGGACCATTCCCAAATGGATTTTAGCTTTTATTTCCTTACACACGTGCGGACCGTGTTTAAGTCTGTTACACGGACTGGCATTCCGTCGGATTCGGCGTATTTTTTGCCATTCACAGTGATGCGAGGCCGGAAACTCAATCAGGTTCGTTGTGGTACCTTCGCCTTCCAACTCGGGAGCTCTTTTACCAAAATCTCTTGCGATCCCAACAGTGGGACTCTTAAAGGTCGGCGTGCCGCGGTGCGAGCGGGTGGTCGGCGCTTGTTGCTCTACGTCCCCTTCAGGAATAATGTTAGATTCTTAGCTTCGTTAGTGTTACTGTTACATCTCGAAAGGGTCTACCGCCGGCGCACCTCAGCGCCCGCAATCTACCCTCAAAGTAAACTTATTTACCCTTTGATAACAAATAATAGCAAAATGAATTGTACGTTTGAACGGCACAATTTCATCGTCAAAAGATTATGGTAATCGTGAATATTTCGATAGAATACCAACAGAGGAACTTTACATATTGAACAATGACGAATGAAAAGTTGCAGAAACTTGTTGTACTATTGCCGTGTTATTTGAATTTCAATAAAGACTAATGTGAAGGTAGGAGGACTGTTCTTAATATATTATTCTGTACGAATTATACGCTTCATTAGCGATCAACGAGCGCAACTTATAAGTTGGCAAGTTAGGAAGATTGATGCCCACCATTGTGTTCAAACCCACATACATCACTCGGGTCCAAATGTTCGTAATTACTCTATAAAATGCATCATAATCTTATTGGTATACAACACTTTCTGATGGATATGTTATCCTGGTAAAAGTTGGAATGGAAAACTATAGAAACAACCATACTGTGTTTCAAAAATTAAACATTTTGTGATGTAATAAATACAAAGTTACATTCGGCTCACAAAAATAAACTGTAGATGCGGTCACCAAAAGAGATGAGTACCTAGCTAGTGTCGTCGTATATAATTAAAAAGAGCAAGAAAACCGATGGATTTCTTCGAATAAAATTTAATTTAATTAATAGAAAACAAACAGTTAATTTATCAAACAAAATTTTATAAAAAAATATCCATCGGGTTTTTACTAACCATCAACTTTATCCAACGACCCTGGATACTTCTCTTTTGGTGACTATACACAAATAGTTAAAAGTTAGGGAAATTAGTAAATATATACCTACATAGACATCTACACACAACCTTACTACCACCACTGATTGATGAAAATTGTACACTTCCACTATCTTCAATTACTTACTCAAAAGACAGCGGGTAGCGTAGGGAAGTTCATTAATCTTTTACAATATGACTGATATTTACGTTTTACTCGTCAAAAATGATATATGTATACTGTACACTGTGTGTACTGTACTGTGTATATGTGTACTTCAATACATTTCTTATTAACTAATAAACTGACGGAAAAAAATATTTATGGAATGAAATAGGTTATAGCAAGTGGAATTTCTTTAACTTTTTTCTTATAATAATATGATAAATAATGGGCGGTTCCTTAAGTTGCGTATTATAAAACATGGTTTAGATCAAATGGTAAAGCAAAATGATTATGACAAGTCAGATAATATAACAGTGACTTATACAATGTTGTAATTGTTCTATTATAATAGGTAGGAGTGCAAACACTGATAGTGGCATCCTTATTAATTCAAAAAACGGTTAAGTAAGTAATGGAATTATATTTACAGAAATCTGAAATTAAAGTGCATTAAACTCACACATTACAATACTTGTAACTACATCTAGATAGGTATGAGATTTTAAAAACTGTGCTGAATTCGCGAGCGTGACAATGAATCAAAAGAAAAAAAAAAGTGAATTTACAGAAAAACTGGCCTTAAGCTTTCACGACATCTTGCAAAACCAAATTTAAAACATCACTCTTAAATTCAATGATTGATAAGGTTACTAACAAGTTTTAATTAGATGTCGTGGACACCAGTTCGTGAAAAGAAAGTTAATAGAAGAAAATAATCAAGTCCAAATCCACACCACACATTTCAGGGCTCCGGGTCACCCAGGTTCAGTGTTCCATCAGAGACGGTAAAAGATGGCTTGTATTGATTTTGTATGAATTTGTTTGTCCTCTGTTTTTCAGATCATTTTGAATACTAATTTAGTAATTTAAAAGCCACTCGATTTCCAAGAGCATAATATGTGTTCAAACTTAAATAAATTTTGATGTTTTGATGACATGAGCGATGTCTGACACCCAACTCGCAATCGCTTTTAAATGTATATGTTTCAAAACGTTTTGTATTTCTACGACAACAGCGTTTTTTTTAAACAGGATTGATAAAACTTTCCGGTAGCTTATGTCGTCAGTGTCATATATTTTTGACTTTTCCAATGTAATTAGTGTACCTATTGGACAGGAACACTGAGCCCAGACTTCTCGGATGTGAAAACCCTATCCAGCTGGTATATTCTGTAATAATATCACCGTGGAAACTTAGGTTGAAGTGACCTGTCAGTAGCGTCAATCCCCAGCAAGGGCGGATCCAGGATTTAAACCTGGGAGGGGCACACTGGCTAGACAGTTAAGAAGTGTCTCCCAGATCTAGTATTGTAGTATGCTGTTGTTGGGATTCATTCTTTATCAATAACATTAGGAATAACTACGAAAAAAATGCATGCATTCGGGGGGCCCCGTCACGAACCAAGAACCTTACGTGACAATCGCACGCATCCACACTTGTATACTTATAATAGAAAAAGACACAGAGAGAAAATGTGAGAACCTGGATTGCAAGAGCTAACGAAGCGAACTCAATTTTAACACCCACCTCGAATATCTGTTCTAAAAAAAATTCATAGGTAGAGTTCTCTATCTTTTTAGCATTACATGTTATCCTGAAATCCTCTCACCGACTCTAGGCTGGTGCATTATTGGCATAGCAGACCTCAATGCCCGAGTACGAACTGACAGCACCACTTCGAACCCTAATATTTACGCCACTGCTGCTGAAGATATAATAGGTGCTTATTCAGCGTTCCTCATAGAAGCAACGTTTTGATGGATATATTATGCATTCAGGCCAGTCCATTCGAATTTATTTTACTTACAACGTCTAGATTGCGGGGCCTTGGAAAGACACTTCAAGCTCATTTTACCTAACTTCACGGTGATTTTTTTACAGACTAGACCAGCTGAACTGTTTGCTTTGAAATCTAAAAGTAAAACTCACGCTCGGCCCTAGTGTGTGGCCTGTCCCGCTTGCCGAATCCCCTAGCGGTCATCATCTCAACATTCTTGAACCCGCGGGTCGGGCGCTGTTGCTTGGTGCGCGTGAGTCTGCCCTCGGGTGCTGCGGCTACCACGCAGAGGCATGCTGCCGCTGCCACTGCTACTGCTAACTGCATTGAGAAATTCATTGCTGGGGACAAAGAAAGAAGGTGGTTAGTGTTTGGAGATGTGTAGGGGAAAGATAAGGTGTTGTTGCGCAGGTCAGATTAGTCTGGGATTGTTGTGTTTATTATAGAAACATGCTGGTTCAACATCATTATCATAATCAGCCTAAAAGGTTCTCAGTGCTGCGACACCGGCCTACACTCGGTGAGAGGGCGCGGGCCGTAATCCACCACGCGGGCCCAGTGCGGGTAGGTAGATGTCACATGTCTTCGAATTTTTGGTTCTAGGACAAGCCGTTTTCCTCAAGATGTTTTCCTGCACCGTTTTGAGAGCAGTGGTGATGAAATGATTTCCACAAAGTAAAGCACCTGGCTGGGTTCGAACCTACGACCGTAAGTCGCGGCCGTTGCAATTGGGCCACCACTGATCTAAAGGCCAATTGGGCCACCACTGATCTAAAAGCCAATTGGGCCACCACTGATCTAAAGGCCAATTGGGCCACCACTGATCTAAAGGCCAATTGGGCCACCACTGATCTAAAGGCCAATTGGGCCACCACTGATCTAAAGGCCAATTGAGCCACCACTGATCTAAAGGCCAATTGGGCCACCACTGATCTAAAGGCCAATTGGGCCACCACTGATCTAAAGGCTAATTGGGCCACCACTGATCTAAAGGCTAATTGGGCCACCACTGATCTAAAGGCCAATTCTCGTAATTAAAAACGTTCAAAATCTAGTCGCAGTGTCATCTCGGCGACAACGAAATGTCAAAAACCTGTCCAAAATGTATGAAACTTCGAGGTACTTTTGACAGATTAAGACTGAGATCAGACTGTGAACGTTTCTTAAAATTACGAGAATTGCCCCTCTGATTTTGGTTGATGATGACAAAATATTTGTGAGAATCATAATAATAAGTAATACATATTTACAATACATATTTTTTTTGAATTTACGTTGTGTGGAACAATGTTGGTAGCAACTGTTGAAAAGACGCAATAAAGGGCATGCCTAAATAACTTGAAAATGATGGCTCAACTGTCCCAAAATAAAACGAATTTTTATTGAAAAAAACCACACCATCTTAAAATTTATCTAAGTCAGTTGTATATATGTTTAGATGTTTGAATGTTTGTTACTCAATCACGTAAAAACGGACGAACGGATTTGGATGAAATGAAAGTTGGCAAACAGATAGTTTGTAACCTGGATTAACACATAGGATACTTTTTATCCCGATAGTACGGTCCCGTGGGTCTTGTCGAACTCCATGCGGGTGAAACCGCTGGCAAAAGCTAGTGGTTATATGAATAACAGTACATTTTTCATCACCGATGTTAAAAAACGGACATCCCACGTTATTATCTAGTTACTAATACTTCATTTAGTGGAGAAGTAATGTTTCATCCGACCATGAAAGCCTTCACGACTCACAAAAGCCGTAAAACATGACAGATGGTAATGGATTCCTCTAGTACCTACTAGGATGTAACTACCCACTATGACTTTGCATTCCACTATCTTGTTACATCCGAGGAAAATCGAATAGATGCAAAAACAAAGAGATTGGTATGTTTTCAGTACAAAAGAAAAATACATCAATTAGTATGATCGGGCTTTTAACTTAAAAAAAAAAACAAGACAATTACGTATGAAAAAGTTTTATAACAGCACGATATCAAAATTCTACAGTTTGTTTCACATGCCAGTATTTGCAACATAACCAGAGATCGGATATTCGGATGCATATTTAACTAAAGAAAATTTTTAGCTATGAAAGTATGGAAGCGGCTTTATAAATTATTTGTAATATTTATTAAAAACCCCTGGATTCTTGGATTGCAAAACAATTCAGATGTGTATTAATTTAAAATTAATGTTTAACCCGATACAAATATGTGTATATACTGGAGGAAGGGTGGTTTAACTTTTTCGATACAAAAGCGCATTCCATGTTAGCCAACATCTCAACTTTAGGTGAATATGCATTCGAATATCCGATCTCTGAACATAACAGACAATAATATGATGAAAACCACTACTCAGTGGATCCCAAATCTCAGAAAACGACTACACGACAGGCCTAGAAAGAGAGGATGGGATGAGTTAGACTCCTCCCAAAATCGCAGTAGACCGGAATAACTGGAAGGAGGGAAAGTTGGCCTTTGCCCTGCAGTGGTACATCACAGGCTTATAATAAAAAAATAAACAAAAATATCATGGAGTAGGTATTGCTCACAATTTTTGAAGTGGCAACGAGTTTTAGCACT
Organism: Antitype chi; assembly: GCA_947359405.1. Lineage (NCBI taxonomy): Eukaryota > Metazoa > Arthropoda > Insecta > Lepidoptera > Noctuidae > Antitype > Antitype chi. The sequence goes on from OX375823.1 coordinate 6,434,695, forward strand.
CGGCGGTTAAGAATTACCTGAATACTAACATGAGGAAAAGGTTAAGAACACGCTTATAAATTTTGACCGGACAAGAGCTGCTTAAAAGGGCTTTTACAAATTGAAGTATTCAGTTTTAAACCATAATCACTCATCAAATCTCGAGTCAAACGCTCAAATTCAAGAAAAAATGTGAAAGCGCCCTTAAAAGAAAAAAATAAAAGATCAATTCGTTAATTTTCCTTAAAGCTCTTAGTTACTTCTGCGATACCGACTTACCTATAGGTAAGTACTATTTAACTTCCAGCGATCGTAAACAAACAAGTCGGCTTGTTTATTGTCCCTAAAAAGTCTTAAATAAATTATTAATTACTAGACGCTTCCGGGCGTCCCTTAATTAATAAGAACTCTTGTAAAAATACTTTGTTGGGTCGAAGACTAAAATAAACGGAAAAGCTACCTAAAATAACTACTGTAGACACAATTTAGGAATGTCATAACTTCTGTTTTAAATGCTTGGAATTTCAATAGAAATTGAATAATAATATTGACTAATAGTTAGAGGTGCGATATTCAGTAGTTCTCAAAAGGCAAATGGAATAGTTGTGTTCTAAGGCTCTAGTTTCCGAACTAATTGAGGCTAGCACTGGGCTTCACTGGCCACTACCGCACCAGTAACAAGCTACTTAATACGTGATCACGTTTAATGGTCAAACTGTAAAATTAGTTAGCACTTCAGCTGTTAGTTATATCAATATCTACTTTCCTACTTAATTGTGCGTCTTGGTACTGTAGGGGTGTAGTGTAGCTTGTTACGTGTATGGACGTTACACTACGAAATGAAACAATAATAGGAGCTTAACTTCGTGTTTCCACATGTATTTTAAGATAAAACGTACAAGGCAAGCCTGCGCTTAAAGTAATAATGAATATTTTCACAAAATAGAAAAACATACGTCAAAAATATTTTAGTTATAATTTTAAATTAACACTTTCTGGCTGTTCGATCAATAGCCATTATTGGCTGCCAGTAAACGTAAGGTTTCATGCTGAGCATATAGCCTTTACAGTACTTAATTAAGATCTTCAAGCGAAGAGTCGTTGGACTTGGTTCGGCAGACAGGGCTGTGTAAACAAAATGGCGGATTTTTAATTAAGTGATAAAGCTGTATTTTATGAATATTGCGTATACATTATTATATATTATTTTAAAACAAGTTAAAGTTGCCGAAAAAGTTACCAACATTTTTAAGAATATTTTTGCCAAAAAAAATATTTCCATTACGTAATTGGTAAAACCCAGTTATAGAAGTCATGACAATGCTAAAAACATTGTGGCAAAAGTAAAACCACATTAAACGTCAATTAGTCAAATTGCCGATAAGCCGAAAGCGGTTGAGCCAGACAATAGCATGAATGCAGCAAAATGTTGCAAAATATTATAATGTGAGTGTTCAGGAGCAACAGACGAAATATAATCGCTAATGAGATACGTAGATAGACCATTGTTCTGCGGGGTGCCAACTGAAAACCAGTACTGGGTGTCTGATGTCCAGCCAATGCTGAGATGGTAACCCTTTCGGTATGGGCACGCTCAGCACAGTTTTACTGCAATTTTATTGTTCTCTTTTCTTTTTTTTAAATGTGTTTGTTGCTGTTGTGTTGTGTCTGTGTCGAATAAATGTTTTCTATTGTATTCTATATGTAAATTAATAGTATTTTAGATTATTATTGAAATATTTATTTTAGGAGACCCTGTTAACCCAGATACCATTGGTTAGATTTGAAAATAGGTTAATATTTAAAAAAAAAGTTTAAATTAATTTATTTTTGGCCGGAATATTCGTGTACCTAAAAAATACGCGTGTCTACAAGAATTCGACTAAACGGTGATGTCGCCGGTGATTCTGATATTTTGTTTTCCAATTTAATGTGTCAAAATAATAAAACTATGCAATTTGAACCTTTAGTCGACGTGGACAGAGTGCAAAGCAGCGCGTCAAAAATATATCACTGTTCGATATTCAACACTCGGCGCTACGGAGTGCGTTGAAGATCTAGTGCTCGAAAACCTCCCGCCGCGGTTTTATTACGTCCGTGGGAACGTGGGTTTAAAGCATGTAGGTAATGTCTATCTCATCCCACCTACTTGCGTTACTGAAACTCTAAACGTATCCGATTTAAGGAACATCCAATATCTCAAAGTAATAGAATGATGCAATTTCATTTACCACTTTCACAATGTGAACCTTTTAAAGCGTTTAGCGTCAAATGTCATGGATTTCCCGTACCCTGCCCACACAAGTACCTACACAAGGAAGGTACCTACACGTTGTTATTTACGCTGCTGAATTTCAAACCGGTTCGATTATAAGAAACCTTCAATATCTCAAAATAATAAAATGATGCAATTTAATTTACCACTTATAGAATCAATTAATCTGCCTAGCCTTTTCCCAACTATGTTGGGGTCAGCTTCCAGTCTAACGAGCGACGGCCTATCTGCCCTCCACAACCCAGTAACTGGGTAATACGGTACCCCTTGGTAAGACTGGTGATCAGACTTTCGGGCTTTTGACTACCCGTTACGACTGTCAAATATGTACAAATAAAAGCCGGGCTTAACGGTTTCACATGCTTTCCGAGGCGCGGAGGAGTCTCGATATTTTGATATATCTCGATGGTCACCCATCCACGACCGACCACGGCAAGCGTAGCTTAACCTTAGATCGGCCCGAGCGGCTGTTATTATTTAGCCACGAGCTCCTCCCTCTTATAGAATGTGAACCTTTAAAGTATTTAGGTACCTAAATGTCATAGTTTTGCTTTACTCTTCCCACACAAGTACTACACCCTACTTGCGTTACTGAAATTCTAAACCGGTCAGATTATAAGAAAGTCAACTCCAAATCACATTCAGATTGCTCTCTAATTACGAGCCCAATCTCACACTACAATCCAATCAGCTTCCAACATGTGTTTACATAACTACATGCACGTAATTTTGTGAAACAATGCAGTGTTCGGACCGGACTTCGCCGTGTCACCGTCACGGCGCCGGCGAGAAGCCCTAATCCGGAGCTAATCTAAAGGTATATCCGGATGTAAATCGCATTATAAGCACCGGACCGTTTAACCTGTTGTGTTACTGTTTTATACTTATAGCACACCTTGAGTGAGGACAGGGGCAATGTCTGGTTAATGTTTCTTGTATGTCAAAGGAATTATGGATACTGTTTGATGACTAGCATAAAAATTTATTCTGAAATCAATGACATTATTACCTTTAGATGTTTTACCAGCGCTCAATGTTGTCGAGAGAAATGCAAGGTAATTGCCTGTCGTGTTATTAATCACGTACCATCCAGTGACGCGGCGACACGCTAGTGATGTAACTAAATATATATGTTTATATCTTTCTAGCAAGAGGAATGGGTATGAGTATTTCTTTGCGCACTGTATGATTGTATGTACAGACGCCAGCACATCAAGCTACCCCAATCTGTCAAATTTCTTTGATAGATTTTCAACTTTATTACAATACGATAAGGTTCATGTTCAATTGGGAAAATTTGACAGTTTTGGATAGCTTGACCTGCTGGCGTCTGTATTAGTAGATAGCTACATTCACAGCTACATTCTTGGTTTACGCTGTTTTTGAGTGATGTTCGTGTATGACGCGTCTAATACGTAATTGGCTGAGATATGAAAGTTTGGAAGTCAAAATGACCCAATGGTTTTGTAACAGCTTCATGTGAATGCACTCTCAATTCTTGCCTTAATTAACAGTAGGTACCAATCTGTGGTACCAATGCGGAGCGTGCATTCGCTTTTAAATGAACAAACTTTAACCCAATCAGACTTGCCATTTCCAAAAATTAATGAGAAAACTTCTATAGCAAAAATATACACTGAATCCCATTTTAAACATATTATATTATGACATATTTTCCAGAGTTAATAATGATGCAATACCACGTCTGTCCCCGTAGGGGTATTCAGAGATGATATTCATATTTTAAGGCCCAAGTATAGGACGTAAAAAGAGAGGAGTTTAAAAATAAAAATCCCAAGTCACAGACAGTAAGAACAGTACATTATTGCCTCGTTCATCTTAACAACATCGATACATCGTAGGTACGAAACTAATTGATCAATGATTCGGGTTTTTATCGGCCATGTCCCGCCAGCCACCGCAAATTACACTCTTAGGAACTCCTTCGTGATCCGGGTATAAATTGCCTTTCCTTTATACTAGGATATAAAAGAAGAAAAATTGAAACGCAAATGAACGAATGGTATCGTGTCGTAATCAGCCTATAATGTTCCCACTGCTGGGACACACGCCTCCTCTCTGTGAGAGGGAGCGGACTGGAATCTATCACGCGGAGGTCAAGTCGTCGATGTTTTGTTCCTAGGCCATGCCGGTTTCCTCACGATGTTTTCCTTCACCGTTTTGAGAGCAGTGGTGAAGAAATAATTTACACAAAGTAAAGGGCCTGTCTGAGTTGTTGTTGATGAACCTGCGACCTAAAACTCGTAAGTCGCAGCCGTTACCACTGGGCCGTGAACGTGAACATGGTAAGATCAAATTGTCAAGTTCATCTACGATGACAAGGATTGGCATTGAGCTGTCGAAAACAAGGAAGTCTTTTAATGAATGATGAGCAACTTTAATTTGAAAGGGATTGAAGTAACCATGGCCATGGCATAGGCAACTGTAGGAACACGGGTGGGTTTTAGTCAGTAAAATTTGACACGTCCTCCCGCTTCACTCAGAGGGGCAATTCTCGTAATTTTAAGAACGTTCACAGTCTGATCTCAGTCTCAATTTGTCAAAAACACCTCGAGTTTCCATACATTTTTGACAAGTTTTTGACATTTGATTGTTGCTGAGATGAGACTGCGACTAGATTGTGAACGTTTTTAATTACGAGAATTGACCTTCTGAGTGGAGGAAGTCATTTGTAGATTTCCAATCCAAAAAAAGGGCTTGAAGCAACAAGTTACTTCAAGCCCTTTTTTTCTTCTTTTTTTTAGTCAAATGACGTCATCAACAAAAGCTCTAAAGGGTTTTCTAACGTCTTGATTACTTAAAATCTCAACATAGCTACTACAACAGTGAAGTGACATCTTAGAACAACTTTCATTTGTTTCAAATAGCATTTTAAAACCACAAAAGATTAGGCACGATATCACAAGGATGAAACGGTCCAAAGTTAAAAGACAACAACTAAAAAAAAAATTAAAACGGTTCACCGGACAAAGTTTTCTTTTCCCCAATTTCAAAGTTGAAAAGAAATTTAACAAAAAAAAAACAAAGTTGTTTGTCTTTCTGGGAATTATACTAGAAAAATTGTACGAAAAAAAAGGGATAACAGACTGGCATTTTCCTACAAGTTGCTGGTGTACATTTTTAAATGATCTTAGCAGGTAGGTAGGTGGCATGCAGTGCCGAGGTTATAATATATTATAGACTTCGCACTAATACCTGGGTTAATTCCTAGATCTGAAACTGGACTAACTCCCAAGGGAGATAATGAGTGCAGTTAATACGTAACTTTCACCATTGAGCAATACGATATCATGCTGATCTAATATTTATAACCACACACCACAAGAAATGAAAAAGGTTTCTTCGAAAAAATTAGTTTTGATTTGAATCAATATGATATGCACGAGAAATACTTACAGTCGACTAAAGGACTACCTCATTTATTTTATTTTTTTAATAATAAAAACGTTGCTCCACACTAGGAATTTCTGATGTATTTTGGGTGTGTTTACAAACATTTAAACTCACATACACAAACAGCCAGACCCGGAACAACTACTTCTAGGTCATACAAATACTTGTTCCGTGCGGGAATCGAACCCGCGACACGCAGCGCAGCAGTCAATCGCTTGGCCACTGCGCCAACCGTGCCGTCATATACGGTGTAGGTTATGTAAAAAATCGTTTTCTTTTTTGACATGAAAATAAAATGAGATGTAGTCGAGACGAGAATAAAACAAAAGTTCTCGGAAACTAAATTGATGCATAATTACGTACCATCTAAATTGAAAACCCAGTCAAAGTGCATTTTAATGTAACTTTTCAGTCGCTGAATTTTCACTCAGCAATAGAGAACCAACTTATTATTTTGTTAAGAATTCTCATTCAAGTTGCGTGGGAGATAGGTATTGTATAAAGAGAGAAATGGAGAGAAGACCGTTATGTCATAGAAAAAATAGTTAATTGTGTTCCATATTAAGATAATTATTTATCTAAATTGTTTTTTACTTTTTATCATTGTACGGTAACTATATAGTCAGGTAGAAGGGAAAACCACTCGCAGTCAGTCACCTACCCGCTGGTCAGACCAAGTAACCACCCTAACCCGACTCCCTTTTACGACTGCCCTGGGAGAAGTGGAAGAACATCTTAGGTACACGAAGCCACGAAGGCCTTTCAGGGACACGACCTTCAGTAATGAAGTATGCGACCAAGAAGATCATTGTACGAATTGGACTTTCTGTCTTAACTTTCCAACAAATCCACGGCTACCCTGTTAACGCCACATGAATAAAGATGATGGTCTAACTTCTCGAACCAATCAGGATCACGTCTTCAATAATAATGACGCGAACTTTTCGTCATTTTACATTATTTCCCTAAGTTTCTTTGAATGTTACATCTTTGTTTAAAATATGGTTTGTCTTTGGTTTAGTTTGTACTAGGTAGGATTATTTTATGAATGAATCCCTACTAATCCCTACTAATATTATAAATGTGAAAGTAACTCTGTCTGTCTGTCAGTTACGCTTTCACCTCTAAACCGCTGAACCGACCGTCATGATATTTGGCAGAGATATTGTTTGGGATATGGAGAAGGACATAGGGTACCTTTTTACGCGATAACCGACCTACACGCGGGCAGAACCGGGGCAAAAGCTAGTTACCTATAAAATAATTTAAATATCTCAAGACAGTTTGCTATAGGAGTCAAGTTCATTAAGTTTTTATGATTATCCTGGAATTTATTACTTTAATGTTTGATTATAAAAAGCTCTATTGCTTAATTCCCGTAATCTTTCATATACAGTACAACCTACTCGTACCTAAATACGAGCTGTAGATCCACAAATAGTTTGCGGTTCGTCAGATGTGAAGTTTCACGACAAATTAGTGATCTGGATATTACATACCTCACATTATTCACTAGTAGGAGTAACCATGACATTAACAGACTATTATTTAGAGTGGATGATATTGGATTGTACTTAATTATGTATTAAGGTACGCATTCTGATTCCAACCAACTATCTGTAATGATTCCGTAAACTCTGATTTTGTATTTGCTAGACTAAAATGACAGCCGTGACTGAGCTTTTTTTGGCAACATGACAGGTAAGCTGTCATTTTTAGAGTAGTTAGACGTATTGTTATAAAACCAGAGTAGTTAATCATTTTCGTTAGTAAACAACATAATGTGGCATCCCACTGTATATTAGCAAAAACTAATTGATGGAAACTCCTTGGTGGTTTGCACTGTATCGTATTGGTAAGATTTTTTTTAAATCACATTATTACCATAATAAAACAATATTTTGTTAGAGAAAAAGTGTTATATTAAGATTCTATTTTTAAATTACGGTATTATGTTTAATAAGTATGCCAATATGAACTCGTTTAGAGGTTTAGATATAATTCGAATTTTACGATTTGAATATAGAGAGTACATAAAAGTTTTTACTAGTCTGTGTATTTAAAACGTAATTATCTATACTCCATTTGAAATAAGATTAGACATTTAAACAAACCTTTTTTACAGTCCGATCAACCTACTCTGACTTCTATATCGTAGGCATAAGGATGGCATTAAAAGCAAAAAAGTTGTTACAATACCAACTGTTTACTGCAACTGCCATTTGTCATGCCACCAACGCAATAGAAGTCAAAATCAGTTGATCCGACTGTAAAAAAGTTTTAGTTAAATGTCTAATCTTAATTCAAATGGAGTATAGGTATGCTTTATTTAAAACGTATGCTTTAAAAACTTCATTAACTTTAGAAATGTAGTTGAAAACAGTTTAACGTTCAAGTAGGTGTGGTGTGGGCAATAAAACCACATCATATAACCCCAATTATAAGGTGAATGAACACCCCCAGAGGTTTTTAGAACAAATAAAGAGAATGTCCGGTAGCAAATTGTTTCCCCATTTCGTACTGGGAATAGACAGCACAATTTTATTTATCTTCCCGCGCAAATTACAAAGAACCAGTAAACGTTACAAATTGTCGGTCAACAGGGGAAATTTCCATAATATCTTTTTGTGGCAAAATCTTTGTTTTTGTACTGGTTAAGGGTTGATTTGCACTTTTTGGCCAAACATAAGTACAAACTTTCGCATTCATAATATTAGTAGCATGGTCTCATATTGTAAGTCAAATAAAAATAAGATTAATTCGGGTTAAAGATATCTTTATTTCTCATAAGAAAGAAATTTCACTTACATGAGAAATTGGTAAGGAGAACCACTAAGTACCAATTTTTGTCGGCGAATACTGCAAGATATCTAATAGTTCCTTGTTCCTAAGTTGTTGTGTATTCACAACTGAAGTGGAAGCCATATTACAGAACAGTGACGTAGGTGATGTATGACAATATATTGTTACGGCATCGCTAGACTAGTTTACTGTCTTCCTTATTATTATGGCCTGCACTGGATCACTAACATTGGTCATACTATATGTACACTCATCTACGCGATGGCCTACGTTCGCCATACTATAATTCTAAAACACAGAGTAAAATTAAACAAGAGTCTACAATTATTTATTATATGTTTTCTTTGGAAAGCCCGACACACTGTTCCCTATCACTTCAACTGTGACAAACAAGAAAGGTGCAGAGACAATGAAGCTCGAAAAGTCCTACAGAAATAATTATACTCTTTTGGAACATGTTAAAAAAAATCAAAAGTCATTTATTCAAACTAGGCTGAGAGTCAGCTCTTTTTGAACGTCAAAATAAAATTACATAAGACAGTCCCCCCAAAACGCCCGCCCTTCACCACTTCCTAGTGCTTTAGCTGGGAAGAAGAAGTAGCGCAACAAACTCCCCAGCAGCACAGCTGTCTGTTAAGTTAGAAGAACTTGATTCTACACAATAATAGGTAATTTAAACTACGAAACACAAAAAAATAAACATTAAATTTGCCATATGTCAGCTAGCACACGCCAATATACCATCAAAAATTGAAAACTAAAAATAATAAAATAATAAACGAAATCAATTGAAAAAACCTTCGTTGTTTCCGACACATTCGTTTTTCCACATTACGCATAAATTGCAGTCATTCATTAAGTAACTAACGTTGTACAAACTACTGTTGAGATACTTCTGGCTGAGCAATAATAGCCGCACGGATTGATCGATCAGGTTAAGCTACGCTTGCCACGGTGGGTTCGTGGATAGGTGACCATCTTTACAAAGCAAGACCCCCGTGCCTCGGAAAGCACGTAAAGCCGTTGGTCCCAGCTGACATCTGTGGATCTTTAACAGTCTTTACGGGTCGTCAGGAGCCCGAAAGTCTGAACACCAGTGCATGTTATTAAGGCATATCGTATTACCCAGTAACTGGGTTGTGGAAGTCAGAAAGGCTCCATGTAAAATACTGGTATTCAGCTGCACCCGGTTTAGACTGGAAGCCGACCCCAATATAGTTAGGTAAATGCTAAGCAGATGATGAGTTGTAAAAAGTACTTCATCATTTTAAATCACCCTTGTACCGTTACAACTACGTGACACGATCACACGATCACCTACGTACTACGTTACTCCATATTATTGATGAAGCTAAACTTTTAATTAAATAACGAAACATTAAGTACCAATTACTCTAAAACCATCTAACCTAAATACTTTGTCACCAAACGAAAATTGATTACGTAAATACTTATAATTACCCTATCTGGGCCACATGGGACATTCCGTTGTGTTTTTGACAAGTATGGGCATGCCACCGTGTCCCTAAAATTGACAACCAACAGACAACTCCCTGTTTGAAACATGTGCGATACTTACTAATTAGAAAAGGTAATGGACGTACTGTTAATTATTATGGTTTGTGAATTTGGGAAATTGTCGGGTAAAACACCAAATATTTATCTACTTATTTAAAATTGTATTACGCGATTGGTGAGAGGCGTAATACGCAGCGAGTGGTTTGATTCCCGGTCGCAAATATTGTTATCATAAAGATATTTTTTTGTGCGGGCAACTTTAATCTAAAACGATACGTAGATAGGTATGTGAACCTGTTATTTTCTAGCAACGATTTTGGAAAAGTGGGTTAGGACGTATGTGTTCCCTATACCGTTTGCTACCTACATTATTAAACAAACAAACATATACCTATATGTGTGTTGGATTAAATAACTACATACCTTTCACTAAATACCTGATATGTGAAAATGAAAAATGTTTGATCCTAAAACGCATTTTCCATTGAAATCATCTCATTGGAAAAAGTTCCAAAGTAAAGTTATTGCAATAATAAATTAAAGTTCGGTAAGTTATTAACAGTTTTATAAAAGTGCCGTTTTAATTTTTTTGTGGATTTATCTTCTTCAAGCAGCTTTATTGTTCCCCGAAGACGGTATTGTCTCAAGAAAGCGGTGTGACCCCGCTTTATAAAACGCTAAAAGCGACGAATTCGTTAAAATCCTGTTGAAACTTTGGACATTTGTCTCATTTTGAATAATACAGGTTCTATAATCAAAATGTAACCATTAATCTTACACAACTTTGGTTAAAAGGATTTTACGGTTACGGCATTAATAATCATAATAATGTGACGCAACGTGGGTGGGTTCTATAAACCTTTTATGATGATATTAACTCATATTTATTATAAATTACGTATAAAATTAAATTAAACACCAGAATGGTACCATGGTGGAACCAATAGTGTATTTTCAAATTTATTAAAAATTATTTTAATTTGAAGATTGGGACGAATTATGTAACAGAAAAATAAAAACAAATTGATTTATTTCCATTTTCTCAAATAAAAACGATTTTATTCAAATTAATTTTTCGTTCAACCAATGGGGTATTTCCCAATTTATTAAAAACTATTTTAATTTGAAGATTGGGACGAAACATGTAACAGAAAAATAAAAACAAGTTGTTTTTTATCCATTTTCTCAAATAAAAACGATCTTAATCCATTTATTTTTCGTTTTCTTGAATTTACCGACAAAACGCTCCCTCCGATGACTTTTTCATCACGTGACCACACGTGACGTCAACTTTGTGTAAACTAAAGCAGTTGTAAACAAGTGAATTGTCGAGTTTATAATTTTAACAAGATTTTTAATGGATAGAAAGAAGTGGTATTACTGGTGTGCGGTGCTTCTGTGCACAAATACTTCTAAAACTGCGCCACACAAAGTATTTGTACCGGTGCCGTTTACACAAAGCTGTCGTCACGTGTGGTCACGTGATAAAAAACTCATCGTAAGGAACGTTTTGGCGGTAAATTCAAAACAACGGAAATAAATTTGATTTTAATCGTTTTTAATTGAGAATATGTTACATTTCCGTCCCAATCTTCAAATTAAAATAGTTTTTAATGAGTTGGAAAATACCCTATTGGAACCGTGCACCTCTTTTCTGACGTTTCATAAGTGCCCCTGTAGGTTTATGTGAAATAAAATATGTTTACATAAAGATTTTTTTGAAAATACAGAATGATGAGATCCCAAATCTAATATTTCCCAACGTTCACACAGCCTAGTCAAAATGTTGACTACTGCAAGCGCTAAAAAACAATAGATGTCCGTTAATAAACAAGAAGACATGTTGAAATGTTTATAACGTTAAATATTTTAGTAGCCATCACAAGTTTCTGCCGCCGAAAGATCTTTTACCGTCTTATATTTTTAACTTAATTCGAACCTTACTTCAAGCCACTTATTTCAACATTTACCAGATTTTTAGCTAACATAATTAACGTGACATTTACTCAATTTATTTCTTTATATTAATTATATTTTATATTTTAATTGTAAGTCATTAATACGAATTAGCAGCAGAGCTAAAAGTGACACATTTCAAGAGGTAAAATGTAGCTAGCTACTGTTTTATTTTTTAATTTGTATTAAGTATAATAAAATTTTCAAATCACTTTCTTTCATTTTGTCCCACACGTTATCCATGTTTACATGCACTTAATATCACACTACAGGAACACGTTAAACTCCAAATAATTTGTGCATATATTTATTTTGAGTAGAGACAACACGTTTTTATCCTACTCAACACGATCCCTTTTAAAGATGCCGTAAAAATAAGTCAATTCCACAAAGAAATACTAAGGTTTTGCGATACCATAAAATGGAATTCTTTCACACAAGAACATTCGTTCGATTGCATGAACCTTTTTATTCATTGGAACGAATGTTACATAATTCAATTTTAGTATTAATCTACCAGATATCTTTACAACTTTACGAAATAAGTTATAGAGAAAAAATATTGGATGAAACCGTTTATAAAATAACATCACATACCGCCTGTATTCCCCACAGGGTTAAGGGTACACTACATCTATAGATACCTAGTAGACCCATATTTCGCCAGTTATGCTTAAATCCCATGTAATAAGGGCGAGCCTATTGCCATCAATCAGACACAAATCCAGATACCGAGCCGCTACTGAGAAATACATTTTATCTGTCTTTAAATATTATCGAGAACGCAATAAGTTACGTAAAACACATTTAATCTCGTTATTTATCTAAGGTAATGTAGCGTTACTAAGTTTCTCAAAGCATAGTTTCACATTTGAACACCTCATCGGGATGTCTTCAAATGTGAACTATGCCAAATTCAATAGAACAAAGTTAATCTCAAACTATTTGTCGAAAGGTATTTATAATTCAAAGACGCCCACATGTCTTAAACCACATCTATCAGCTTAAATAAAACGGTCAGGAGAGAAATAAAAATCCAAGGGTCAAATATTACATTCGAATCTTATTGAATCTCAACGCTCCGTCGAGTGTGCAAAATTTAAACGATTTACGATCATATAGAATTCAATCACTGAAGGGATGGGATATTTCGTGATCGCCCCTGATTATCTGGAAAGGATAACTGAATAATAAGGTCCCTGGGTTATTGCTTCTGATATTGATGTTGGACTGAAAAGCTGGTAAAAATTAAGCAATAGTGAGATAAAAACGGTTCGATCGATCAAGTTAAGCTACGCTTGCCGCTGTTGGTGCGTGGATGTGTGACCATCTTAACATACCAAGACCTATACGTGCCTCGGCAAGTAAAACCGTTACAGTTAAACCGTTGGTTCCGGCTGTAATTCGTGGATCTTTGGCAGTCGTTACGGGTCGTCAGAAGCGCGAAAGTCTTACCAAGGGGAAACCCAGTACCTAACGGGGTTGTGGAGGTCAGATAGGCAGTCACTCCATGTGAATACTGGTATTCAGCTACATCCGGTTAGACTGGAAGCTGACCCCAACATAGTTCGGAAAAGGCTAGGTATATGATGAGCAGAGATCGGATATTCGGATGCATTTTTACCTAAAGATAATTTTTAGCTATGAAAGTATGGAAGCGGCTTCATAAATTATTTGTAATATTTATTAAAAACCCGGGGATTCTTGATTGCATAACTATTCAGATTTGTATTAATTTAAAATTAATGTTTAACCCGATACAAATATGTATAAATGTACTAGAGGAGGGGTGGTTTGTATTAGTTAAAACCAAAAATAAACAAATTACTTACCTAAATTAAGACTTTTTCGATACAAAGCGCATTCCATGTTAGCCAACATCTCAACTTTAGGTGAGTATGCATCAGAATATCCAATCTCTGATGATGAGTGATATAAAAATGAAATAATGTTTTAGTAATTATAATTTGACAATACAAGGGACTTTTTAACTGAAATTATCTCACGGTTGATGTTTTCATCATCATGACGTCATAGACAATCTCTCGGTGATGGTGCTGTAAACCTTTGTCTTGTTTGTTATGAATTGATCAAACTGTGGATTGATGACACCATCGTTTTCCATGTAAACATTAAAAATTATCGTATATTTTTGGAACTAAGTTTTGGAACGAAGTTCCTTATCGCGCGTTGTGAAAGGGGCCTAGACGGAAAAAATTCTCACGAAAATTTGTAACGACACTTTTTGCTATAGTAAGCTATTGTAAGCCGTGCGGCGGGCGCATGTTTCTCTGTCTGTCCCTCTCTCTCTCTCTCTTATAGAAAGAAAGCCAGATATTTTCATTTCGTCTTTTTTTTATTTATTTTTATTATTGTGATTTTTTTTTTTTACTTCGTACCATCCGGGTTTCCCTTGACACCTCTCAAGTTTTTTATTTATATTTTGCTTCTTTGCTCTGCTTAACCTTTGGGAATTACAGACGTGATGAATTATTGTTATTTATTATGTATCATCCACGGAGTAATGAAAGAAGGTATCATCACCTTTTGAATAATACGAGTAGGAAGCAGTAACTGAAAATCTAGACTCGTAAAGTTATATTAAATTGAACTTAATTTAATGTAAAAAAAGATTTCAGACATAAAATATAATGAACAGAGCACGTATTTGTCAAATCGGGGTATGAATATATGTCGGAAACCAAATGTCTCACAAATTAAAAGACACACTTATCTAAATGACATCGTTTCAATAAGAACATTTATAAAATAAGACGACTCAAGTTTATCATGTATCCCTGAAATATTTCATGTACATATTTATGATTTCGTATCATGAAAATCCCGGGCTGGTCCTTACCGAACGGCGAGCTATCCATTGCTCGCCGTCCGCAAACCCGCGCCTACGGTGGCCGGGAGTCCGCAATTGACTCCCGACGCCCAGGGTATTATAATCGTCCTTATAGAATCACAAATATTTTTATGTTTTTGAAAGAGAATTATGATAACATAGGAATACTGAAATCTAGACTATCAAACCTTCATCCTAATTTGGACTAAATCGTAGGTTTAGGACATAAGATATGTGAATTTAGACCTAGGTCCCTACCCTAGTGGATTTCTACACAGAAAAATTTACCCAATCTTCGATCTGGTCACGTGTGGGTGTCGAAGAGATTATATTATTGTGCCCGCGGCTACAGTATGTTTACAAAAATATGGCTTGGACCAGTACATTATGTATTAAAAGAAAAACACCTAAAGTGGGTAGTAATTATACAGATGCAAACAGAAAGAGAGACTTGGCTGCTTCGGTATATATAGGGAAGATGGGTAGCAATGTCCGCCTCAATGCCACAAATATAATCAGAGGTATTAGTTTGAAATTGACACCCAACGTAAAATTTATCGTGTTATAGCCATTTAAAAACTGGTACACATAGAATCACAGTTATGATATAGTGATCACAAATCGTTTTGCGAAGTTTTGTATCATTATTGCTTTACTTTGTATGGCCAATATGATACATTGTGAAACTGGCAATACTTAATGCGTAGCAGTATTTTAAAACAGCTTATTATTTTCCGAGTGACTAATAACTTAAAAGTCGACTAAATGTTTGCAACAAATAAAATAACTTGCCAGCGATTAAATATTTTCGCGACTATTATATTATGTAAGGTTCAAAATTAAAGGTGTTATAAAAACTAAAAACTAGCAGCTGCGTTTAGGTAGCAAATAAACTATACCAGTCAAATAAAATATTAGGCGAGGAGCTATAAATAATGACTTGGCGACTAATAATGTTAGTAGGGTGGCAAAGATAATATATTACCAGTCTAGTTAGAGTAGGTTATTTTTTTTTTAATGGTTAGGTTAGGTTAGGTTAAAACTGTGACTTCCTACGCACGAGCCGAGCGAGCGAAGCGAGCGGTGCCGCTGTAGCGGCCGGCGAGTGCCAGAAACGACTAGATTATATAGAAAATCTAAACCTGCCCTAATAATACAATAATAATATATTATTTATGAATGCCCATTTTCTATTTTATTTTCGCCCATTAAGTTTCCGCTTAGATATTAATTCTGTTCCCAAAAGAAAAACTTGATGCTAGTTTAAATTAAAACGGAGTTTATTACTGATATATTAATATGCTACCTATTACTTATTACGATACTCCTTATTAGCTGCCAACCCATTATATATGGTACCCACTCTATTTTTTTTTAAACCTATATTCATTTTACTTAGTTGCCACATTAAATACATGCCTTTCAAAACTATTCAAGAAATCCGACAATCGAAAAAACCAAAACATTTTTTTTAAACAAAATAAATAGTGATGGGCCGACTATGAGTGTGTCCATCTTTGACTAGCTATAGTGACTAAAGTATTGGATATATTTGGTTGAATTTTTGAATGCAGACTGGGAACAAACTTTAATTAATTGTCGTCGAACCTTGCACAATAGCCGACATTCGATTTCTCGTATTTTTCATTGGACATTTACAGGCTACCGAGATGTGAGGTCAAAGTAATCTATCTTAACTTCCCTAAGAAAATTGTAATCATATGAAGTGGTTAGTGATATTTTTGCGCCATTACCCATCGTTGTATTCCCGGCGGAAATATATACAAAGTAATTAATTATTATAATTAGAAGGAAACCTAAATTTATGGTTACGCCCACAAAAAGACAGGGTGCGACTTCCAGCGCCCTGAGGAATTGATTCTGAATAAATATTATGTAATTAAGTTTAGAGTTAATTTAATTTTTATGGAAATTTTAATCATTTTGTTGGAGTAACTGGATGTAACACTGATACCGGTTTTATGTGACTAAAACATAAGTTTAATAACATACATAAACTCACGCCTTCATTCTATAGGGGTGGGCACAAACTACACAACGCCACCTGCTAAATTATAAATGAATTTATTTCTGTAATAAGTTTGTACAAACACTTTTACACGTCAATCATATTTTTAAAACTAAGTACGATCCTCACATACTCCTTTTGCTTCAATTACGTTGATAAATCTGGTCTGGTCTGGTCAGGTCATCTGATCAAGCTATTAAGCTTGCAATCTGCGATACTAATTATGAAAAGAGTTAATAAACTCTTTTAATAATAGGTACCTATCGCTGCTGACCTGTAACACAGGTTTTTTCCAAAAACCTATACTAGGGACCAGTCTCTCACAAGGTTGGCATACAGCTGAGATATTTCTTGTATACATTAACTTTAAGTCAGCTTTGTGAAGAAAGAATAAATGATAAATTATTATTAATTAATTATAGTTTTGGCCTTGGCCCACTGTTTGAATTTTTTATGTGGGACTGAAATAACACTACTTGTCTAGATTTTTTCAAGAACCGGTGTAACAAAAAGAATCTTCTTTGTTACTTTAGAATTATCACGAAATAAACTTTTATAAAGTTTGTTTCTTATTTTATTTAATTAATTCATTTATTCAGACTATGATCCATTTTTGTTAGTAAAAAAATTGTGATTTTACCTTTGTCTTCACAAATGCTAAACAAAAAAATTTCAAAGACGCTGTAACAGTTAACCTGCACCATAGAAAAGTATATGACCTGCATCATCCCACTGCTGGGCAAAGAAAAAATTCAAAGTGTAACCTAAAATACGTAAGTAGGTAATAAAAAAGTAGGAATATAACTCTGTGAATATCGAGTTCATAAATTATTTACCCATTTTAACAGAATTCGTAAGAATACTATTGGAATGATAATTTATCTAAGTAAGAGTACAGTAAGTTTACGCTATCTTCCTCAAACGTGTCTTAAACCACGAACCTCTTACATCCGCATCCGTGAAAACACAGAGCAAACAGCTAAACTTCTCCCTCGGCACTTACAGTGGCACAATCTCGACTTTGTCTAAGTAGACTCACATTTGTACTCGTTTCGTTGATACCATAATGTGTTTGCAAAACCCTATGGACCAACTTTATGACTTGGGAAACAAATAAGAAACTGCTTTCATATTTTACAAAAACTGATAAAGTATTTAAAAAAATCCTTATAAATAATCTTAGGAATATTAGGGTTTCTCAGTGTAAGTATTAAGAATACATTGCTAGGACAGTTGAGTTCATTAATATATTGGCACTGTCAAGGATTCAAAATATTGTGAGCGTTGGATAGCTCAATAAATTCTATAGGACCTATAGATCAAAAATATATGTCCTCATGTGACCGGTTCAATAATATATGCTGTGCATTCGGCAATAATATGATAAATTATGAGAAAAAGCAGTCACATATGAATGAATCTAAATCTTGACCACAATTTAATGATGCTTATAGTTGGTCACAATATTATTATAAACGTTTTTGACGTTCTTATATTTTTGAAGCCTGAAAGAGCCAATATATCAATGAACTTGACTGTACAACGCAGCGTTGGGACTAGTGGTTTTCTAATAAAACGTTCCTGCTCCACCCAGAGCGGGAGAAGTTATTTGATGATTTCCGACCCTCAAAAACAAAAAAAACAACACCAATGACGTAATACGCAATACACAATAGGTATTAATATTCAATCTGTCTTGCCCTTTACCAAATATGTTGGGGTCTGCTTCCAGTTTAATCGGATGCAGCTGAATACCAGTATTTTACATAGAACGACCGCCTATCTGACATCCACAATCCAAGTTTTGTCAGACTTTCAGGCTTCTGAGGCTCGTAACGACTGTCAAAAATCCACGAATGACAGCCGGGACCAACGGCTTAAGATGCTTCCGAGGCACGGAGTGGTCTTGGTAAGTAAAGATGGCCAGTCGTCCACGGGCCAACCGCGGCAAGTGTATATTAACCTGATCAATTGACCCGTTTGGATGTTATTAGTTACCCACAAGCTCTTCAGGTATTCATTCCAATATTAAATTCAGCATTGTTCATTTGTATGTAGAGTAACTGACGTTTAGATAGTGTCATCTTTGACTGACTGTCACGTAGGCAGTCTGTCACAGAGTAGAGTGGAACTTTAGTTCGATGTCATGTCATGACAGAGATATCTAGTTCAATCATGGCAATATGTACGTAATCTATTAATTTAAGTGTACAAGTAGTAATTGCTTTCGGGTAGGTACCTATCATTTGACAAAATCAATTGGTAATTTAATAATGTATGAGAAATTGGGACTTGCAGTAACCGTCGTTGTCTCGTTCCTCGTCTGAATGTTTCTTTTCTCGAGCTAACTACATAAGGAGACTGAACTTTACTGTTGAAAATTTTCTGACCGGACAAATGTTGTCCTGTCAAAATTTCAATATTTAATACAAAAATCCCATTGGAAAAAGTACTTACAGTTTTCCCGAACTTACAATTTTTTCCAAAACCTTATTAAAAAAAAAAACACAGTTCCGCGCAATCGACAGTGGAGCGTTTGCTGTGGCGGCCGGCGGCGGCGTACGGATATGTTGTCCGAATATTCAAATCATTACTGTCATTCTTTGACAGTTGTATGAAATGGCTATTTAACAAATTAACACACAACTTCTGTCAATTTCATCAATTAATCTCCCTGACTGTACTTTATGCATCTTCAATATGACTTCCTACTCAAAGTATACTAACGCTACGTTCTTCTAACTTTGAATTCGGAAGTAAATATTTAAACAAACTTGAAAGCTTATTTTTGGTTTGAATAGAAATATTATTCCACGTTCTTATTGCCAGCTTACTCCCGTGAATATAGCCAATATTAATCTGATATTACATCCTAGTCAATAAGCCAGCTTTGTGTCCGTTTCGATTAGCTAGGAAATCAGCTCTATTAGAAATTAGGCCGCTTAGCTCTCTTAGCAATTCCCCAAATAGATTGATGCGGCAATGGCTACTAGCAATTTTCATTGCGAAAATATTCGGTTATGAGATTTGAGGAGCAATATAGAGAAGACCTTATAATTTGGGCTGCAACACGTAAATATAGCTAAAATAATTTCTTGCTTGTTTAACAGACTAGATACTTAGTTATTGACTCTAGAAGGGTCTACGTGAATTGGGACGAAACTGTATATGAAATTTTATCATTTTTATAATATAGTTTATTGCTACAATTGCTCTAATGTGTTTACTGTATAATAATTAACGATTAAGTGCCCTTGTTAGCAACAATCATTGTTTATTTCAACGTTAAAATCCATTTGAAAAGTTTCTCCCCGATGCACCCACCCCCTGCCCCTGCATTCCAATTTACCCCGTTTCAACTCTACAACTAGAAGTTAGTCTTTTATGAATCCCATGCAAAATATTTCAGTGCCTACGTAAAGATAAATATTTTTATAACAACATTTTCCTCAACCATTAGCCAACGAGTCGCTATCTCAGTTTCGCAACAAAACGAACGAACACAAAGTTTACTTTTCGATTTAAACGCGGCAACGTCTAACTCGACGGCGATTAACTTGCTCACAGAACTTGAAGTGAGTTTGTTTACAAGATAAAAGCGACTAAGCATGCACCCGACCACTGGCCGGATACTGGAATGAACGGAATGTAATAAGTTCCACATTCCTTTGTACAAACTTGCTACAATCTACGGTTTCCCTTTGACTAATTAAGGCGTTCAATTAAACCTTTGCGGCTCTGAATCTTCAACTAATTCAATCATAAACTGTTTGAACAAACACTTTCTTACACCAATATTACGTTACCATCAATTTCAACAAGTTGACAGAAAATTCTCGAATAGAAAGTGCAAACTATTTTCATATAAATTCATGTGTAAATACGAGAAAAATAAAAATGGTTTTATCCTTTCGTGACCTGTGGTTTGAATTACCCTTTCCCATCACAAAAAAAGAATATGCCAATTTATTTCATATATGCCTGGAATTGGCCTGGCTGAATCGCTGCAGGACTTGCAGCAGATGCTGAACGACCTAGTTGACTCTTCTGTATGCATTGGTCTCCGGATGAACTTGGACAAAACTCAGGTTATGTTCAACGATCACGTTGCTCCGGGACCGATTGCTCTCAAGGTTGTTCGAGAATACGTTTACCTCGGGCAAACTCTGCAGTTTGGTAAGAACAGCTTTGAGAAAGAGGCTAACAGAAGAATTCAGCTGGGTTGGGCAGCATTTGGGAAGCTTCGTCGAGTCTTTTCGTCGCGTATTCCGCAGAGTCTGAAGACTAAAGTCTTCAACCAGTGTGTCCTACCTGTTATGACCTACGGAGCCGAAACGTGGACACTCACGGTACGGCTGGTCCATCAATTCAAAGTCGCTCAGCGAGCTATGGAACGAGCTATGCTCGGAGTATCTCTGAAAGATAGAATCCGGAATGAGGTGATCCGGCAGAGAACCCAAGTTGTCGACATAGCTCATAGAATTAGCAAGCTGAAGTGGCAATGGGCCGGCCATATTAGTCGTAGAACCGATGACCGGTGGGGTAGACGTGTTCTTGAGTGGAGACCGTGAATCGGAAAACGTAAGGTAGGACGCCCCCAGGCTAGGTGGAGTGACGATCTTCGTAGGGTTGCTGGTAGTAACTGGATGAGAGTTGCCGAGAATCGAGTTAAATGGCGTGAAATTGGAGAGGCCTATGTCCAGCAGTGGACTGCTGTAGGCTGATGATGATGATGAATGCCTGGAATTATATTATAGAGCCAAACAAGAATGTAGATGGTTTTATGTGTTGCCTTTTGCTGCTTAATTAATAGCCTAGTTATAAAGTAAGTGACAAGGGTAACGAATAAATTATGTTCGAAATAGTTAATCTGTTGATACACTAAACTTATTTCTCATCCCGTCCTAAACAAGTTAATAGATTACACACCATATTGTGTAGCCTCAAATGACCAGAGGATGTAATCCGCTGAAAGCCTTAACTTTCATGTGCTTATTTACATTTGAGCTTAATCTCAAAGATTCGGGTCCTGGATGGTGCCAATGAGACTTTAGCCTGTATTTAGAAGGATTAACCATGATATTTTGTATATCCGAGATCGTTATTCATGGTTTGTACCAACCCAACTTATGTAAAGTATGGGTGATACTATGTAATTACCTACTTTCAGTTGTTGAAACCGGAGACTGCTATGAGTAGATTTTCTTCTTCAATACAAGAGTTTAAAAATCTACTACCATTTAGAAATATAAATATGAATTATGAATATATTTCTGGTTTAAGTTTTTTAACTTACTTTATTGGAATACAGCTTGTTTCGACCATGCATGCAAAATTACATCGAACACTTGTTCATTTAATATATTGTAGGGTGGTACCTACTTAATGAGGAGATACGTATTTACGTAACATTTCAGGATTAAACTAAGATATGTGCCCATAAACCGCTTACTCCACATTATCTATATTATACTAAGGACATTAAACGCTGTTAATCAATGATTATTTCATGATTGATATCGTGCCTCGACCACATAACTTTAATGATCTTCGATGGAACCGCAACTCAACGAGCTCAACCTTTAAGGTGTCGAATGTTCAACCGTCTGTTCATTAAGTGATAATGAGCGCCGAAGCTTGCTATTCATTACTTGTGCGCAAACGCCGTGTCATTCCCCGGTTAATTGAAATCTCTCGCCTCCAAACAATATGTTTTGTTGAATGAGCTAAGCCTACGATTTTTGATGGAGCTTCAATTATTTTGTTTTGTGTTCTAAATTCAAATTAGTTATTTGACATTTTTGTATATATTTTAAGAAGGTTTTTGTGGTGTCGTGGAACAGGGCGAGGGGAACTATCATTGTGATTTTTGTCCACCGATTTCGTGGTTTTTAGCCCGCTGTTGGTGGAAAAGGTTTTAGATTGTGTATGATAAATTATTTTATTTCACTAAGTAGGTTTGTACAAACACATTTACACGTCAATCATGTAAAAACCATGTGGATTGGTGTCTGATATGGTCTTTTGAGGAAATAACCACACAGATTGAGTGGACTTGTCCAATCAGTGCACGCATTTATCAGTAATCATGCAGCTCAACGATTTGACGAACAATACCAAAGAAATAAATGAGGTAAAAAAAGCCTCGTAGTAATGCTCAACAATATCAAAAGAAAAGACTAACAGCGTTCTAAAACATACCTTTACCTGATATATTTTATGAAATACGAGGCCTGACCCGTCGATACGTTGGAGCCCTTGTGTCATTTCTCACCGTCACCGCCCAGAGCTAAAGTTGAAAGATATACAATAACTTTCCAAGCCTTAGGGTCTCTATTATGTCGACAACACGTGTTGCCTTTTAAATGATTTTCTAAATTATTCATAACAATACAAAAAAACGGTGGAATGGTGCAACTCCCACGCAATCCTACAAGGTAACTACAGTCACAACTTTGTTAATATAATACGAACCTTCATTGAGGCGAAACAAATCCCTTTTTCCGCGTTTTTATTTTTGCTTCCGACCACAATTTCAGTAGAACCGAAAACGGGAAAAAATAAGCTGTTATGGCTTGATTTTTTAATTAAATGAACCACAAACAACCTGCGAGTTTTTTGTACCTTCGTAAATACTTATTACTTCGATGATATGTACCTAATTGTACTGCTTCGTTACCTATTTTTTGTTCTCCTGACTTGAAATTCTATTAAATGTAATATAGAGTTTTACGAATATACTATATTGGCACCGTTGAGACATTATTTATTCAATGTAGTGCCTATTAAACATGTGATATGATTCGAAGATAAATAGTATTGGGAAATGATATGCTACCTAGAATTATTTCAAAATCTAGTGAGTTAGTGCTGATTACAATCAGAGCAAGCTGAAACTTAAAAACATACTGAATTTTCCTTTTACTTAATTAATGAATACCAAGTTTTCTATTTAATGTTCCAGCAAAATTTTTAAACAATATATTAATGAATATAGGGTTTCAACTGGGAAAACTGTTTATAGGAAACAAAACAGGTTGTGCCAGGAAAGTTCAAAAAGTTGTTGCAGCAAGAAAAATAAACTCAACATTTTTCTTTCAATATGAAATTAATTACGATCAACTTGCAAGGCATGGAAGTATCGGTAAATGAACAAAAGCCATATTAATTAAGGATTGCCTTGCTAGTCTAGTGGTTATGTTACTATTGAGCATGAGGTCCCGGGTTTGATTCCCAGGCAGGATAGTGTTGTTGGGTTTTCCCATCTGATTTTTTTCAGAAACAGCTTGGAGTATGGTTGAGAGCAATAGGTTCGCCCACTATTAAATGAGGCTTTATAACACAACTAGTGAACTATGGGTGTATTAGAGGAACTCCTTTCCATAACCGTTCGGGGATACAAGGTGTGATGCTATCCTAATAACTGGTGTGATGTTATATATTATAATATACATATAGTATAAGGTGTATCTATTCATACATGAAATATCTGAAGGGGTCATTGTACTCATGATTATGAACAACTTTTACTATGGGACCAAACCTGAAATCGCGAAAAAAATTCATCTGTTCCCTACATTTATGTTCGCATAACTCGTCAAAATGTAGGGAACAGCTGATTTTTTTTCGCACGCTCGGGAGTCAAACCACCTCTGGTATATTATGGCTTCGTTTAGTTAGTCCCTCGATTTAAATTATCCTATGTTTTTATCGTAAAAATCATCTTTTGCCAACGTCTTCAAGAGTTACGGTCGTCATTAGATACCACCAATTCCTGCTGAATAGCAGTGGACGTTTTTCGGCTGAATAGGCCCCCAAGCACCGCCATTTCGACCGGTTCTGTGCTATCCTAAAATAAGTAACACATCGATACATTCGTACTAAATAAAAAGGGATTAATGCAACATGACCTTTTCAATATCAATTTTAGTTTGTATACCTTTTGTTTATTTTTCAGCCGGTAATTCAGCCAGTGTAACGTTATGCACCGCAACCATTGTGGCATCAGGATGCAAATGACATTTGTGCTCGGAAATAGTGGAAATAGCATGTTTTGTACCCAAATATGTGTCGGTTAGGTAAACAGAGTTAATCCATTCCTATTCGAATCTATTTTCACATGCGTATTTTAGAACCATAAACCTATAATCCTGTCTATGGTGACAAGCAGGTTGTGCGTTTGCGAGCCACTGTTGCAAGGTATCGGCTGGGTCTGTTATCTTTCAGCAGTGATATCACAAGTTGTTTCTGTGTTAATGTTTTACCAACATATTGTCTAGTTAAGTCTTTTTTTGTTACTAACACTATGAGTCTTGTTGCTTGAAATAAATAATTAAATAAAATAAAATAAACGTCTATAGGTACTATAAACTGTTAGTAGCATTGTTTTGTTATTTCATTGACACAAGCTTAGATCTTATGGCATTGGTTATTGACAATTTAAAGTAGGTAAAGTATAATCGTGATTGTAGTCGTCGTTTGTTTATGGGAACGCAAGAATGGATGGCCTAGAAGGATTGACCTTGTTGGTGATGTGCTTCTGAAAGGTCAGATGCGTATGACCAGAAGTAGGAACGTAAATGAAACAAAAGAAGTATGTAACAGTCGTAGCACTGGCGTTCTGTAATTTCTGCCTTCCCAAATAAGAAATAGGCGTAAGTTTAAGTTTATGACTGTATGTAGATAATTCCTTTTACAAAAAACTTTATAGGCAGGTACCTAATAAAAGTATATGTTGGGAGATGAATTCAAAAGGACTCAAAAACTCCACAAATTACTTTATTAAAATTCAAATAATAAAAATATGGCTTTCAAGAGCAACGTTGACGTTTTTGTCCATAGCTTGTTTCGAATTGCCGGCCGGCCGCCATTTGTCAGATAGCTAAACCATAGATACAACTATGCGCGTGTACAGTATATATCAAATTGTTTTACAACCGCTTTGTTTTTAAACAAACGTTGGCTAATAAAATTAAATTACAAATATAAATTACCTACTCTACCTACATCTTGCGGGGGTATAAAAACAAGTAAATATCTAATTACCTATATAGGTACAGGGTGGTGATGAAGCTATCACATTAAATAGTACAACGGTTATTACAAGTTGTTATCAGTCTGTTAAACAATTTTATTTAAAGTAGAAAACTATATTCTTCAAGCAAAATAAATCGCATAAAAATTGGTATGAATTTAACCACCCTTGATATAGATATAAAGACACTAGACACGCGCGGTGCGATGGTATCAACATTTCAACACAAGCTATAAGGCATTGTTACCAAAATAATCACAAAATTAAGTTTAATGTTATTAAATACTAAAACGAAAAATAAAGGTCCCATGGGTGGAATGTTAATTGTTATTAATTATTTTAATTGTGTATGTTTAAAATACGTAATGTAGAATACGGAGTTTCAATTCATGTGATAATCTGTTCGCCATTCTGTATAGCAAAGATAACCATCACATCACACAGTGTCCATCACACACTGGCATGGTTTATGTCTCCTTTTGCTTAACAATTAGTGGAAGCAAAATCGATGACGAAAACATTCGCCCAGACCTTAAACACAAACAAAGTACGGGTTTTTACTTTATAATTCAATTCTGTAATGTATTACAAACTCTTCACTTGAAATCAAGTTTCGTTGTACCACTTAAGTAAAAGTTAAATAACTAGTTTCAATTAAGTTAATAACAAGAAAAGCAGTGTTTTCTTATAGTATTTATTTTGTGTTTAACTTTCCCATCTAATTCTAATTAATTTTATCTAACTGTAATAACTATTTCTTGATCAATTACTTTATTTACGTTTTCCCCAACTACCTCCTACTTATCCACATATCAGAACATATTTTCTTGCGCTGTTATTTAGCTGCATAACTTCACACATTCTAGGTGACTGACAATCATTAAAAAAAAATGATGACCCGCAGAGCTACTATGAAAATAATACCTATATATGTTTAGGCACTAAGAACCACAAATATCCGACTTCCTAATAAAAACCTGTAAATGTAGCGTAACCTAGCATTATAAGAAAAAAATTATGATGTAAAGTAAAATATGAGTGGCCTCAGCACAATTGATCGACTGAGTTTTTTTTTTATAAACCTACATCCCACACACGATTCCACATATTAAATTGAATACACATGTCATCTATCAGTATCTTGTGAGTAAATAAAAGATTGTTCAAGCAGATAGAAGCGCTTTTCCACAGATCCAAATAAAATTATATCTAGCAGCGGTTGTTCTTGTCTGTATTAGCGTTTACAAGGAAATTCCTAATCCATTACGTCATAGGTTTGAACAATTTGTTCGCTCAATAACGTAGAAATCGCAATGAACGTGGCTGAACTGTCAAAATGCATATACATTACGATCAATTGCCACTTTAAGTGTGTTGCGCAATTTACCGGCAGATTTCTCGGAAATTGATGGTGTTCATAAGCATTTCTAGTATACAAATACGTTCTGAAACGGTAATTACTTATCTGAAAATATAATTCCTCAACGTAGGATATAAAAAGAACATTATTTTTTACGTTGTTATCAAATATTCATAGACTCAACGGTTAGCCGCCTACAACAGTACAGAACTTTTGTTTTTCGTTTCATACATACTGATAGGTTTTGGTTAAATCTGTAAGCTTACAAACCATACCAATTAAATTACGTATAATCAATAGTGAAACTCGTAATAAGATTCAAAGAATTATCCCACAACCCAGGGGATCAATCTGCTTAACGCCCTGATTGCTCAGAGGCCAGATATTGATATATTTGTGTATAGCAGTAGATCTATGTTAAATGTTTGTGTGAAGTTTTTTAGTTGAATTTATTGTTTTGTTGACTTGTTGCGCGCTTTGGTCCTTACTGTAAGTGCAGCAAGCAATTGTTATAAAAATAAATAAATAAAAAAAAACTTTTAGTTACTTGAAGGAAAACGGACGGAAATTTTTTCGCGTTTTCGTCAATATTATTAGTCAGATGGTCTTAGGTAGCCTAATTAGGAACAACTTAGCTGAAAACAGCGTCAAAATGCGTCACCTGGAAGCAAAGATATGACGATTGTATGCAAACTTTGTTCGCTTAGGTAGATTTTGCTACTTACGAGTTATATAGACTTTTCTTAAAAAGTGAACTAAGGAGAAAATGTTAAACTATAATAATTTACAATGAAAGTTCTTGTCTTTAACTACGCACTTATCTTTTACACTTATCTGACCACCTTATCTAACATTTAAAAGGTAAAAGTTTTAAATACTTCAACCGTTCAAGTTGGTACTTCAATCGGTACCTACAAAAATATATTCAAAGGAGGATGAAAACGCCTCCGCAATATAATTTCCATCAATAAATGGCCATATATATAAGGAAACCACCTTATATTATTGTGTACACCTTAAAGGCATGGATGAAGAAGGGACGAGGCACTTAATGGCAGTCCTTGCGAATTTCAGAAACCTTTTTATAACGTTTTTGTTGCGAATGACAGCTAAGGTACGTGACTATTATCAGGACATGTCACCATGTTCGTTTGAAACGAAATTATTACAGTTATTTGAGCAATACAGTACACCATTAGCGCATTGAGGTCGTACACGCTTTATGCAGTCATTCGGTGGGAGTAATAAGTTTAGAGGTACATGGAAGCTTAGATACAGCCGGCGCGGGCGACCTTCGATCCTCTATTTTGTACTGCATTTTTTGAGGTTCGAATTTTCATTCAGCCTATGGAAAAACTGCACCCTAATTGCGTAACGCACGATTAATCAAAATCTGTTTCATTTTGAAACAGATTGCTAAACCATTGCTTCATATGTTCGAAAAATGTGTCTGCTCAGCAACGTTAATAACGCAATGAATATTTTTGAACTGTCAAAATGAAACAGATTAAGATTAATCGTACGTTACGCAAATCAGTGTTTTAAAAGTAAAAAAATGGTGCAATGTTTTTAAATGTAGGTACCTACTTTACTTTTTTAAAGGAGTTTGTAATTAAAATAAATAAATCGTTTTGTTATATTGACTTATAACAAAACGATTTATTTAATTAATTACGAACTGGCCATATTCTACAACAACAAAAAAAATTGGATGCCTTTAATTCTGTCATTTTTTTTCTTTTATGCAACGCCCATTCAAAATTATTTTTCTAATAAGCGGTCAGTGTTTTTGGGGTATGAGAAAATGTATTTACTAAAGAGTTAAGAGTATTTAAGTGATTTTTGAGAAAAGTACCAAACAACACTAGATTTAAAAACTATCTTATGTAAGGACTGGACTATTCTTTGTCCGATATCTGCATAGAAAATAAACAATGGAAAGTGGAAAGCCACCGAGCTTTTAAATCGAGATATGGGCCGATGAAATTAGATCACGCACTCAGGGAGAACCAACAATAGCGGCTTATATCAAGTTATGACATAAACCCGATTTGCGTGCATATACAGGCTACATGTTGTATTCCTAGCTCGTAGTTCTGCCAACGAAAAAATGATGTAGATATCCAAATTGAAAAACTAAAGAAGAAAATTCAAGAGAATTCTCTTTCAACATGACAAGCTATTACTAGTGCTTAAATAAGTCTGAATAAAATATATCATGTTTTTATACTAAAATATACTACATTTTATCGGTATAGGTACTACATTTCTTTTAAGCCCATCCAGCTGTTACGGTACTTAAAAATAAAGAAATTGATGGACTTTTGCGTTTATCTATTTAGTTAGAGTGACACTTGAGCATAAACTAAGCGTTCCTTACTAAAAAAAAATTATTTGAACTTAAAGCGACTACTTAAAACATATCGTTCTTAGATCCGTAAGGTTTGAGTACCTACTCTAGTGCGGATGCGCGAATAGGAGTGCCTCTCGATTTTCACTTTGTTGTTCGGTGACATTTTGAAAACAATATGGCGGATTTTTGTAAAAGCGCCAAAAATAATGTTACAAAATAGTTGTAGGAGAAAATGTAATATAAAACAATGTAGGGCCAATAACATAATTTCGTATCAGCCCAAATATTTATTATTATCTCGTCAAAACAATATATTAGCTACTGATTGGATTACTCGGAAACTCAATAAAAATCCTCTTATTTTCTATAGATGAAATTGAATAAAGTCTAACAATAAAAACAAGCCTTGTAGCAATTTCCAAATAATGAATAATAAATTATTCAATAATTTGTAGTTCATTACACCGTTCCCGCAGAGTTTTTTTTTTCAATAATAATATCTAATTCGTATTTATCAGGATAAGTAGGTTGAAATTTTAATATTTTTGCGGCCGCATAACTAAGAATTTTTGTAAAGGGTTTTTAAGTAGTCGTTTGTTTTATTTTACGTGTAATATTTACATGAACCTTCATCAACTGGATTTATTTCATATGTTTCGAAAAATCTCATAATGGAACTTATTAATGACCTTTTCATCGTAAATAAGTCTAAAACTATGCGGCATAAATGTAAATAGTAGTATATTTTTTAATGCGCAATTAAAGCTCTTTCTTTCAAATGGGATATTATAATGTAATTAAATTATTATAACCATATTTTCTCAATTCTTTCACTTGTTTTGTAAATGAACAAGCATTAATATTGATTAAGACTATTCCAAATTTCTAGTCAAAACCATTATTATTTCCTGAAATAAGCAGCTGAAAGTTTGAAACGTTTAATTCCACAAACAACCTACGAGAAATGTCGTAGTCTTGTCGAACCAAGTCTCAATTCCCGTTAAGTTTCTAATTTGCTTGTCTTTTAAACTTTCTTCTTTTCTCTTTCTTCCAATGCAGTTCTTGTTCAGTTAGTAAACCCCGGAACAATTTATCATTTTACTCAGTTAAAATTATTATTTTTAATTTATCCTCTAAATACGTGCCTGACCTATTTAGAGTTTTATATTTAAAAACTTTAATGCCTGCCATTTATTTTTAAAAACTTTAATGCCTGCCTCAGTGGAATTTTATTGTTTTCTGTTTTTTATTGTAATGGTATTTTAACGTGTGTTTTAGCAGAAAACATGGTCATAAAACTGTATTATTACTTTTTTCTCTTGTTTGTTTTTTAAACAAAAATCGCGGATATTTATTTTATACTCACTACAATATCGCTTGTCTTTTACTAATGAAACAATTCTGAAACTAATAAACTATACTAGTATCGTATTTGTGCTATTCTTAGATAGGTACTGATCTGTTCTCAGTAGCCTGGAGCCTGAATTTTTGCCCAATTGATGGCCATATGCTCTACAACTAACTAACTGGCAAAATGTGGATGTACCTACTGTTAGGTAGGTAAACCCCTGCCTAAAACCCTTTGGGGATTACAAGCGTGATGTTATGTTATACAACCAACCGATGATCGCCGAACTTTGTCGTTGAATTTAACAAAGTGCCAGTTAATTGCAAATTCAATTAAAAGAATACACACTTTTATCAGTTTACCGACTGCTAGTTAAACAGACAACCAGTTAATGAGCAATCCTTTGATGCGATCCGAATTCTACTGTTATTGACCGAGAAGCGGAAGCCTTTGGGCCATTTGTACGTGTTTAACTTCCATCATAGTCCTGATTAAGAGAAAGTTCTTCTTGCAAATTGTTTCTGAGTATTCATGATTCCATGGTGTGTTTTTTTATACCCTCTTTTTATCTATCGATCTATATATTAATAAGTGAAATAAAAACATTGTACCGATAATTTCTCGTTCATGTTTATGTGAAGAAGAAGTGTACAGCACAGTGCAAAAAGCATCTTTTTTTCATTATTGTCGAATACCTAAGTTTTGTTGGACATTGCAATGTAGTAAAAAATACTGGTGTTCAGCTGTACGCAACCCTAACATTGTTCCAGAAAGGCTAGGCAGATTATAATTGCATTTCATTATAAAAGCACACTAGTTTTTCTAAATCTCAAAGTTGGTTCTACAGTAAAAGTTGTTTATACGTTTATTAAATAGTGTCTATGAACTTATTAGGGTTAGGGTTTCTGAACATCCTCTTTCGTACCCTTGCTAACATTTAGCTAACAAGAATTTTCTTTTATTCACGCGTTTACATTAAGCAGGTAGGAATGTGATTTTCCAACATAAGTAAGAAAAAAATGTACCTATGAAAATCCGTACATCGATTCAATAATAATGTAATTTGTAAGCCCATGTTACTGTAGAAAAAGAAGCAGTCTTATTATAAAACAGGTATGTATTAAATACCAATGTTTGCAAACCAATAAATGATCGGATTTGATTTTGTTAACACGATCAATTCAACTGATAAGACTGACGTAACCTTAAAGTTCATTCTTTCTGCGAAAGCATCTTTTTCATTGCGTATCGCATATTAGTATGTAAAGACACCAGCACATCAAGCTACCCCGAACTGTCAAATTTCTTTGATAGATTTTCATCTTTATAACATAAGCATAAGGTTCATGTTGAATTGGGAAAATTTGACAGTAGCTTGATGTGCTGGAGTCTGTACCTAATACCTTATCTTTATGAGAAGAAGAATTTGCCTTGGAGTGGTACAATAATATACTGGTATTATTATATAAATACCGATATTCAACTGCATCCGCTTAAACTGGAAGACGACCCAGTTGAGAAAGGGTTGGGCAGACTATGATTGCATTTCAGCATGAAATAGCAGATCATATATT
Source organism: Antitype chi (assembly GCA_947359405.1). Lineage (NCBI taxonomy): Eukaryota > Metazoa > Arthropoda > Insecta > Lepidoptera > Noctuidae > Antitype > Antitype chi. The sequence goes on from OX375823.1 coordinate 6,467,188, forward strand.
ATTTCCGATAGTCCAGAGTTGGTTCTATAGTCTGTAAAAGTTGTTTGTATTCATGAGAAGCTACTTCCTCACTCTGCAGGCTTGCCAATGAATTCAAAGTAAGTAATGCAGATGCTCTAACTAACTCATGTGTAATACTTATAAGTTACAAACGAGGCTGCTGAACGTGACGTATTAAGTTTGATTCTCAATTCGAGCAAGTGTTGTCGGATTTAGCTATGTATTAGGGATAGTTTACAAGCGCTAAAGGCGAGCGTGAGGGATTTGTTTTGATTCCCGGATCTCGCAAAAGTGTAGTCTTTTGGGAATTAGTGGTTGCTTAAATGCCTTGACAAGAGTATCGTGTTACCCAGTAACTATTTTGTGTAGGTCAAATACGCAGTCGTTCCATGAAAAATCCTAGTATTGAGCTGCCATCTGATAAGATTGGAAGCTGACCCTAACATACTTGGGAAGAGGCTAGGTAGATAAGGGTGCTTAAATGCCTGATGTATACGTTTGTTAATATTATTAGATATTATGTAATGTTAGATTTCGCTGTCGAAAATATATAAATAGAAAAGAGATTATCGAGAGAGAGATTATCATAAATTAAAGATGATTAAATTGTTCCGACACACAATAAAGATTTATTAATTTTTCCGATGATCTTTATATTTGTGATGTATATTAAATGTGTACACATTGTTCCTTTATTAAAGAAAATTAAGTTTGCTAGGTTTTCTTATAATTTTCCCGACATTTATACAAGAGATATTTTGTTGAGATTTGCGTAATAATTGTTTACCGTTTTGAATTTATGATATAATACTTAGGGCAAGCAAACACCGACCCTAGGTCACTTAGAAAATATAATAAGCTTAGAACAAGATGAATAATAATACATTAATTCGTTAGTAAAATTAAGCTGGGTTTCGGGATTTTAATTAAATCATTTTCTGGTCTGAATTACGTTTAGTTATTTTTTTCACAGATAGTAGTATGACTGTATCTTAATGGTGTTTTATTCATTAAAAACAAATAGTTGTGTAACCACGATTTCTTTTTTAAACATATGTGTTATTATTCTGTTTTTTTTTCTTTACAATAACAGCTAAACCAGTGTGAATGTTAGTGAGTAGTTTTAATTTCATTTTATGCTCTGAGGTATCGAGCTATGTAGATATCGCGTCACATAGGTCAGTAAGCATCCCTGCACCGCATTAACCATAGACAATTACTTATAAATAACTTGCCACTTGATCGTTATATTATTGCTAAGCACATTTAATCGGGTTTTGGAAAAATGTATTAGTTTTTTTTTATTTGGCGATAAAAATGTCACTACTTACTTAGTTTTCTTTTTACTCTCGTTATTCAGAATAAATAGCAAATAACTTATTTGTTTATTCTTCATTGAAATAAAAACATTACTTGTGTACTAGATTTTTCTTTAACACAGATAAAAAGTATACGCATTTACCCTGCATTTAACCGAAGAAAACGACAATATTTTGTAAAAATTACTTACAAAAACATTCAAAATATCAAATTTAACAAAATTATCACTAATTCCGAACCTAGATCTGCCCTAAGAAACTTTTATGAGCCACTGAAAAACTTACCTGCAAGTTTATGTTGTCCGAAACTGTACGAGTAGTGCACTGTAACACTGGTGGAGGAGTAGGGCGCGTGTGGCGCGATGGGAAGGTTGTACACAAATGGCCACAGAACCTCGCACCTCCCGGTTATATACCCCAGAGCGACTACGGAGTAAGGCCAAAAGCGTAGCGGTTGGTGCTACGCTGCTACGCCGCGCCCAGCGTAGGCGTGCGTAGGCCCTGGCCTACGGCATGCTATCATAATCATTTACCGCAAAATATTAGAATTGACTGGTAATTAAATGCATTGTTTGACTTTATTAACTTTAATATAAAACTACATTTAATATCAACAGGTTTTAAATGAAGTAGAGACTAGAATTGGTATTTTCTTTCAATTTTGAGTTTACATCGCAAAATTCGCCGTCGATTCTTTGTTAAACTTTTTGAAAAGACTCTTTTGAAGAAGTTAAGCACCAAAATAAATCCGCTTATTGTCAAGATTAAAAGTTTGTAAGAAACTTTGTATTTATTTGATTAGCGACAAAATTAAATTAGAGACTATTGTTTATCCAATCATGTCACTTACGCCGTGAAATTCGCTGAAAACAATGAAATTATATGGATCCACATAAAAGTTAATTTAAAGATTAATTCTAAGAATTGCTATGAGAAATTTTTTCCTGTTATTAAACTGGCTATTTTGATAATTTTTCTGAAGATAAGGTACTCAAAAACTGTGAAGTTTATTGTGTTTTAAAGTAATAAATGATTATATGCTAATCGATACATGTCGGTTAAATAAGTAGCTTATTAAATTGCCTATTGTAATTTGATTACCATTTAGTAATATTTCAATACTTTTGACAAAACTTAACGAAACCTTTTTATCTTAGGAAAGTGTCCCTGGGACAGCTGTTTAGCCTTTATTAAGTGACGATATATATAAAGACAGTTTTAAGATTTTTGTAGAGTATTATTATTTATTTCAGTTTTTGCTAGTTTTTGATAAGGAACTCGTGTTGCGGTGGAAAGCATAGGATTTTATCGTGTCGTTTTAGTTCGTGTAACTGCATAGTTCTTCTAAACTGCAGAATCGATTGTAATGTGGTTTAAAGAATTTATTCCAGAATGTGCTTCAAAAAAGGAGGTTCTGTATTCGACTCGTATGTGGCTAAATGTCATGACAGTTTATGTGTCCATGATTGTATTTATTTAAAAGCAAAATTTCGGCCAAAGAATCAGCATTGGCAGCTTATATAGGTAGATTATTTTACATATTGTGAATGAGAGAACGTTGTAGGCCTTAGAGACTAGATTTGTAGACGTTTTTCTATTCTGTGTTTTCATTCCTCTAAGTACCTAGTACTTATTGACAGGCCTGCACTGTCCTCCCATACATATTATCACTGTAATTTGAAAACATTGTAAAAGCAAATTATTTTTTAAAGAGTCGCCGGCTCTTCTCCATAGGAAACGATAAATTGGAACCGTGCACCTAGCTTCTGACGTTTCATAAGTGCCCATGCAGGCTTATGTGAAATAAAATATTTTGATTTTGATTGCCATATAACGTGGCAATGCTGCAAGCCTTTTGGGCACTCTTCCCATTGACAACGATGCGGACGTATTATTTGATGCCTCATGATTATTTTCTTTTATATATACCTGTACATGTTATTAGCTTTGTTTCGTGTTTATCAAATAATTATTTAAATGCATATTATACAATGTATTAGGATCTGATGAAAAGCTAACTTCGCGAACTTTCGGTAGTGAAAAGTCAGTGTCGTTTTATATTTTTAATTTGATGTATTTTTTGTGTTTATAGTGTTTTTTGGAAGACGTTGGTTTTTTTGTGTATAATGTTTAAAAAAAAAATAATATCATAAAGTTGACAAACTGATTTTACGTTGGATAGATCCTAACAGAACCCCGAGTTATCTTTTATTAGAGCCAATGCCAGAAGCATCTCAATGTTCTTTTTTATGACTAGGACAGTTCAGTAGCCATTCCTTTGGAGTGTCGCCGTTAACTGGGCAACAACTTTTGCTGCATAAACATGATTGACTTAACACAAATACAAATTTAATTAATTAATTTGAAACTGAGTATGTAGCGTCTGTTTTATTTGAATTTATACAAAACCTTCACAAATTATACATTTAAACCTTCCTCATGAATTACTCTGTCTATTCGTGAAAACCGCATGAATATCAGTTCAGTAGTTTTTGAGTTTATCTCGCACAGACATAGACAGATGCGGCGGGAGACTTTATTTTTAACCGACTTCAAAAAGGAGGAGGTTCTCAATTCTTCGGAGCCTATTTTTTTTTATGTACGTTCCCCGATTACTCGGAGATGGCTGGACCGATTTGGTTTTTTTTGTTATTTGAAAGTGTATACATCCCAGGTGGTCCCATGATCATCAAGTCAGCATCTGATGATTGGATCCTGGAGAAATAGAGAGAACTCTTCAAATTTTATAGGCACACTTGAAGCGATTTGGGTATTTTTTGGAAGAGTACTTTCTCGGAGTGGTCCCATTTCAATTTGGTGAAGATCTGATGAAGAACTTCGGAGATAGGCAACGGAACTCCTCAATAAATGATGGCAAATGAACTGGGATTGCTGAAATCTCATGTCTGTCTATTGTTTACACCAGTTCATAATATAACATCACGCCGGTACGCTGTGAAGCAGTAAGCACATGTGAACCACTAAAAAGTGAAAAATAACTTTAATTTCGGAAGGCGGTGACAAAATAAATAAATACAGCTCCATAGACACCGACTTCCGAAATTAAAGTTATTTTTCACTTTGTAGTGTTTTTTTGGAAGTCGGTTTTTTTTTTGGATTTTTAAAAAATATAATTTGGTGTGGAGTGATGGAGCTATTGTGATTTGCAGTTACATGTCCCTTGGTTAACTATCCCAACCGAGGCACAATAACAACCGGATAATACCCTGTATTTTTCTTCCATTTGTGAACGTCACAGATAACAAAAAAAAAAGAATTTTTCATCTGTGGACAGTCATCGAGGTCTAAAGGGACTTTTCCAAATTTTGAAGTAAAGAACCTCTATGAGGGGTGATACTTAAACATTTTTCCAGCGTACCCTGGGCAGTCAACCCCACTAAAAATGGGCTAGGTAATATTCTTGCAACGGTATGCTGTTCTCTAATTATAGAAAGAGATGTAGTACTTATCTTAATGAGAGCAATGTCCAATTTTGTTTGCACGTCATCGTGGTAAATGGCGGTTGACTTTTTCATATTATAAGCGGCTTTGGTACCATTGTCAACACTTACTGTGTACCTTAGTAACCGGGCCTTTAAGCCCGTGGGTGTCATAAAGAGTGACGAATTATTCAAACCAGTCTGCTTACAAATGCATGTCAGTACCTAACTGGCCTGTAATTTGTCATCATGTAGGCTTAAGCTTCTGCTGATTCTTCTAACGACTATGCAGGAAAAAAATAGGGCTGAAACTGTAACCATTTACACGGTCAAAATGTACGCAACAGCATTTTTACACGCTTTATATTAGCTTCACTTGTATGTTTGTTTGTTTGTATGTAACCGACTCCTTTGAGCGCGATTTTGATCCACTTTAAACGGTCAGATTTCATTTAAACTTTGTAAACTTGTCGAGGACCGATGACAATTCAATAATTTAAAAAAAAAATGAGAAAAAAACACGTTTTTGAAGTTAGCAGAACTAAAAAATAGAAAATAAATAATAGTTTAAAAAACTAAAAAACACGCTTTAAAAACCAAACTAAAAAAGGAGAAAATAATTTAATTCAATTAAAAAGCGTGGGGTGCTTTTTGAGGTATTTTTATAATCAATTAATGTCAAGCATCCCACGCTTTTTAATTGAATTAAATTATTTTCTCCTTTTTTAGTTTGGTTTTTAAAGCGTGTTTTTTAGTTTTTTAAACTATTATTTATTTTTATTATAACCGACTAACAATTTCTACGCTAGAGGGTTTATAATCATATGTATTCATGGTTTGTGCACTATTTTCTTTTCCTCAACAATTTTATCTGATTTCCGGGACTGAACAGCTTTGAACGGTCATAGTCTTCAATCACCAAAGGAGTCAAGCCACGGACTGACTCTTACGACTTAATTAGATGATGATTGAAGTAATTTAGGGTTCACTTGTAGGCTGGCAGTGTACATATTAGCTGCAATGAAATTTCAACATTCTTGACAAAAAAAAAACTTTTTTGCCCTCACCATACTAGACTAAATAAAAAAAGGAATAGTAGGGGTCATGAATGAAAAATAGGAACAGAAAACCAGGTTCCTATTGGAACAGCTAAGTCTAAAGTAACGATGGTAAGGTCAACATCGCAGGGAACAGGTGTCACTCGTTCGACAGCGTGGTAACCCCTTACTGGGAACTGACAGTTTTAGCTTAAGGCTTCCTGCGCACCTACGACTTATGCCTAGTTAGAGGTTAACGATTTGTGGGCTAGAACACATGAAAATAAGATTTAATTTACGTTGTCAGTTCATACAATTATTAACCCCATTATATGCCCCTCCAAAATCATTACTAAGCCTAGTCGAGCGAACACTGAAAATAAACGGAATTACATTCTTTAACAAATGAATAAACAGGAATTTATCACATACAACTTTTCGTAGGCGTAGATTCTACGCGATCGTAGCACCGGCTACGGCGTAGCTCGGCGTAGTAATTTTCAAGGGCTCAGATTCACTTTGATCAATCACCTTATTAGATTTGCCCTAAAGTTCAAAATACGTTGTATGCAATCAAACAGACAGCCTTTCAGACATTTCCCTGAAAACCCATAACTTTTCCTTCGATTTCACAATAATGGTTGAAATCTCGTAGAGCGAGGCGAGCTCATTACATAAGTGCGAGTAAGTGATCAGTGACGCATAGTAACTGTTCACTATTAATAAACATAGAGTAGTAAGCTAATGGAATAAAAACCTGCTATCCTTACTAATATTATAAATGCGAAATTTCGTAAGTATGGATGGATGGATGTTTGTTACTCCTTCACGCAAAGACAGCTGGACGGATTTGGATGAAATTTGGCACACAGATAGATATAACCTAGATTAATACATAGAATACTTTTTATCCCGGTAATACATTCCTGCGGGATAGTTTCCGACTTCCACGCGGGCGAAGCCGCGGGCGGAAGCTAGTATAGAATAAAGGTACCTCGAGTCCTGATAGATATCTGTGTACTTGTTTATAAGTCATCATCTGCCTTGCTATTTCCCAACTATGTTGGGGTTGGCTTCCAGTCTAACCGGATGCAGTTGAACTGCAGGTGTATTTTACATGGGGCGACTGCCTATCTGACTTCCACAACACAGATTCTGGGTAACACGATTCCCCTTGGTAAGACTGGCTGTCAGACTTTCGGGCTTCTGACGACCCGTAACGACTGTCAAAGATCCACCAATGACAGCCTAAACCAACGGCTTAACGTGCGTTCTGAGGCACGAAACGGTCTGATTGACCTGTGCTAAACAACTACTAAGTGGCTTACTGTACTGTACTGAGTGGGCTACTAAGTGAAGTGAGAATTAATGGGCATGGTATTCGTGTGCACTCATTGTAATTTCACAAAATCGTAGAGCGTGAAAATTAGACAACAGATCAACGGTGCCACTCAGTGTCGTATACTATGCATAATATATCTACATTTATGTATTTACCTCTGTGGCATTTACGCTGTGTACTACGTTACGCCATCAACAGTCTTAATCATATTTCTTTCATTCACTCACCTCTCAAATCAAATAAGCTCGATCCATTGAAGAAATGCACGCCTGAGTACTCCATTTACTTATCTCTCTGTGATTAAAACCCATATCCCGGATGAAGAGGTTCTCTTAATCACTTTAGAAATGTCCCTACTATTTGTATTACATATCTATAGTTAATAAAACGATCTAATCACTGTCCTCGGTAAGTGATCTAATAGATTCTAGCTTTTAATAAATAACAAACGTAAGTATATTTTTAATGGTCTTGAATCTATTTAAGTTCTGTTTAATAAGACTTATATTATTCGAAACTTTTAATTGGCTAGTTATTATTTTTATTTTCCTTGCCTACCAAAAACATCATGAATAAGTCTGAAATAACGCTTTCAGCTTACCGTTGGAACCGTATCATAGGACTATATGTATTCATTTTCGGGAGCACAATTTACGGACCAATGCAATCATTGGCTTCAGGCCTGTTGAATTACTATTTTTGTTTCAGTACTGACACTGGACTTGGATTTAAAATCATCGAATCAATATCAAATACTGAAGATTCATACATAATTATTTAATCTTCCTTTTCAGTCAACCAAGACACTGTATACGGAATCTTCGCTCCTAATTTCTAACACATGTCATCATGTCAATACAATAATAGAAAAATGTCCTAAGATAAAGTCGTGCCGAAAATCGGTAACGAACAGCCAGCCTAATATATTCCGTTCCATGTCCCGATGTAGGTAGACTTATCTTTGATTTCTCTCGGGTGACCTGGGAAGGCCTGTGCCATATCAGCCACCTCACTACCTGCACCTTTATGTCTTATTCCCAATAAGGGAATTCTCACTTTGCTTTCATTCATCGAGGTTAATATTTAATTTGCTTTCAGGAAATAATACTGTCAGTTTAATGTGTTGGTGTTTTTTATTATTTATACGTGTTGTATTTATTATTCTATCTATACTTACTAATTATAAAGAGTTAGTTTGTTTGTTTGAACGCGCTAATTTCTGAAACTACCAGTTGGATTTGAAAAGTTATTTTTGCATTTCATAGCCCAATTAGCGTAGAGTAGTGTAGTAGTTTTTAGTGTGTTTAATTTTTTTTTCTTGTAGTTTAGTTTGTGATATTCCTGTGTGCATTTAATTAATACTTTTTCTTTCTTTCAATAACGCTAAGCAAAAACAAAGTACCCAACAGCGCGAGCAGGCGTTGCGATGCTATAGTTTATGTTAAAACAAGAAATTGTACACGGACGAAGTCGCGAGCAGAGAAGCTTGTAATTAATAATGTTACTGTCATTTAATAATGTTTACATCTGTAATAGGAAATGAAGTGTTGCGGTTTTCTTTAGTTTTAAATTATTTCTGCAATATGAACCACAACCAGAATTGATGGAAATATTTGTTGAGTTGCTTAGTATATTAGAATTCTTAGAATTGAAACAAAATTGCTACATTAAATATTTCTCATATCTAATACCTTATATTTGATTTAGGTATTAACTTTGTATCCAAAACCTTGTTATACAAATACTTTCCGTAACATCTAAAATATCGTATTCTACTTGTGTCTGTAGCTGACGTTTGATGATGTGCTTCGAATATATAATATGAAAACCACCAAAAGTTCAACATAAATGTTGTCATTAATCACTTCAGTTGATAATATTATATTAATGGACATCGGTATTCCATGGAATTTTACTCTAAATACCAAATAATGTACCAACTTATTTACAAAATTATAATTTACATCATTATTGTCGTCTTCTATGGTGGTAGGTAGGTACGGTAGGCTGCATATTATTGGTAACAAAAACTATCTCAGCTGGTCTCTTATTCTATATATTCTTTTCTATTCATCAAATAACTTCTCCCGCTTTGGGTGGAGCAGGAGGGCGTGTCAGACTTTTACTGACTAAAACCTGCAATAGTTAGGTATTTATTTGTGATAATTTTTTCACGCTGCTCATCACGTGGCAAATCACATGTTTCAATTAGTTTTCACAAGGATTAAGGAAAACTTTGGAAGCAAATTCGGATTGCAACATGGCTCCACGTTCGAAGGTAGCGATTGCCTAATAATTACCAAGTTGCGAAGGGTGAACTTTTACATAATGGAAGCCGGATAAGTTACTATAATTTTTTCTACACTTTTTCGACTATCGAAAATATTTAGAAAAAATATAGCTACTTGTAGTCGCCATGCTCGAAAAGTGAGAACACGAAGTTGTGTTATGTAGACCTTTCGAGACTGCTGATTTATTTCCTGCATATAATTTGGTTTGGTATGCCTAGCATTCGGTGACATAGGTCTACTTTACCAACTTAGTTTGTCTAACTTGATGAAAAACACATCCAGTTATTAAAAAAAAAATATTCAACTAGTTCTCCAGAGACATATAGTGAACTTATTGGCGATGTTCTTCAGAAAGTTCAGTTGCATAGTTCTCGCAGCCGGAGTGCGTGTATGACCAGGGGCCTATTTAATAAACGTGACAATCCGACAATTTTGTCAGTTTCTGACAAATAAGTCGAATTGTCACGACAAGTGCCGGTTAATAAAGATGACAATTATGTCCAAATGCGACAAGTAAATATTGACATAATTTTCAAACTAAAAACCCGCCTAATAAAGGCGACAATAAAATTGTCAGATTTTACCTGTCGAGTCTCCACGAAATATTGTATTATATTATATATACTATCAAGAGAAATTGTTTACTAAACAGAAATATGACAAATTGTCACGATATGTCGATATATTTGTAGATTTTCCACCGTGACAAATTTGTCAGTGATAATCTTTATTAAACAAAAAAGAGAGCAGTGGTGGCCCAGTGGTAACGGCCGCGACTTACGAGTTGTAGGTCATGAGTTCGAACCCAGCCAGGCGCATTACTTTGTGTGAATAATTTCATCACCATTGGTCTCAAACGGTGAAGGAAAACATCGTGAGGAAACCGGCCTGTCCTAGAACCAAAAATTCGAAGACATGTGACATCTACCAACCCGCACTGGGCCCGCGTGGTGGATTACGGCCCACTCCCTCTCACGGAGAGGAAGCCTGTGTCCCAGCAGTGGGAACGTTATATAGGCTGAGTATGTAAACAAAAAATTTACAAATTGTCGGTTTGTCATCTGTCGCCTGTCACCTGTCATTGATGCGTTTATTAAATAGGCCCCAGATATAAAGAAGTGTATACCGAAAGATCGTAGCAGGCGGCGTTCTGTTGTTTATTAAATAGGCCCCAGATGTAAAGAAGTGTGTACCGAAAGATCGTAGCAGGCGGCGTTCTGTTGTTTATTAAATAGGCCCCAGATGTAAAGAAGTGTGTACCGAAAGATCGTAGCAGGCGGCGTTCTGTTGTTTATTAAATAGGCCCCAGATGTAAAGAAGAGTGTACCGAAAGATCGTAGCAGGCGGCGTTCTGTTGTTTATTAAATAGGCCCCAGATGTAAAGAAGTGTATACCGAAAGATCGTAGCAGGCGGCGTTCTGTTGTTTATTAAATAGGCCCCAGATGTAAAGAAGTGTGTACCGAAAGATCGTAGCAGGCGGCGTTCTGTTGTTTATTAAATAGGCCCCAGATGTAAAGAAGTGTGTACCGAAAGATCGTAGCAGGCGGCGTTCTGTTGTTTATTAAATAGGCCCCAGATGTAAAGAAGAGTGTACCGAAAGATCGTAGCAGGCGGCGTTCTGTTGTTTATTAAATAGGCCCCAGATGTAAAGAAGTGTGTACCGAAAGATCGTAGCAGGCGGCGTTCTGTTGTTTATTAAATAGGCCCCAGATGTAAAGAAGTGTGTACCGAAAGATCGTAGCAGGCGGCGTTCTGTTGTTTATTAAATAGGCCCCAGATGTAAAGAAGTGTGTACCGAAAGATCGTAGCAGGCGGCGTTCTGTTGTTTATTAAATAGGCCCCAGATGTAAAGAAGTGTGTACCGAAAGATCGTAGCAGGCGGCGTTCTGTTGTTTATTAAATAGGCCCCAGATGTAAAGAAGTGTGTACCGAAAGATCGTAGCAGGCGGCGTTCTGTTGTTTATTAAATAGGCCCCAGATGTAAAGAAGTGTGTACCGAAAGATCGTAGCAGGCGGCGTTCTGTTGTTTCTCCCTACGCCCACCGGAAAAAGTCGTGAGTTTTTGTATGTATGGATGATGTTCTCCAGAAAGACCAGGTGCGCGGTACCCGCAACGTCGTTCGTGTATGACCAAATGTATGGACGTTAACGAAGCAAAAGGAGTATATCGTTTTATTTTTTGGGTGGAAAATCATCAAATGACTTCTCCCGCTCTGAGTGGAGTAGGAGGGCGTGTCAGTTGGTGCTGACATCTCTTTGAGGCGCGCGTGGAACACAACGCGCCGTCGACCCGGGCTTGGTCCTTACCGGACAGCGAGCTACCCATTACTCGCCGTCCGCAAGCCCGCATCTACGTTGGCCGGGAATCGGCCTGGGATTCCCGACGCCCAGGGCGTCTCCCACCGTGGCTACGGCCGTGAGGGTGCATATACTGCCTCTCCCTCACGTGCACCGCCTCCCTGTTCGCGAGCACTACTGCTTCGCAGAAGGAGATGACGGCTACCCATGCACTCTCGCTGCATACCATGGCCTGGACCAGGGCCGGACGCGAGAGACCGCCGCAGGAGTATATAGTAAGGGCGTTCTATAGTGTCAGTTTTGTTTGTATTAATGTAAATTAGACGCTAGCATTTGTATCACAGTTTGGTGCCACCCTAAGATTGTAGTCAATAAGTTCCTAGTAATTTCCAGAGATCGCATATCTGCCAGAATCTTCCGCCCGAATGGTTGGTATATGTCTGATAATTGATTACTGCTTCCATACTCTCATCCTGACGTTTAATTGTCCCTTTGTCCCTATTGATGGATAACACATTGCTTACCATTATAGATTGGTTTGGCAAACAAAATCTTCTCCAGTACCTATATTTTCTAATTAGGTGAAAAGGTGAACATTATCGTATGAAATGAATCAATAATTATAATTTTTTGTCTGCTTTGTGAATGTGGAAAGTTAATTTGAGGAGCTAATAACTGACAGTCACGTGTAAAAAGTGGGGCTTGTGGCTAAGTAATTATATCCGCACGGGACGATCGATCATGCCGCGCTTGGTCCGTGGCTATTGACATACAGTCAACTGTGGCATCTTTACTTTCCATGAGCAACTTTACCAATGAGAATTGTACTTAAATTTCTCCCGATAACTAAAAATCTGTTGCCGCCATTTAATATCCAACCGATACAGAAGAAGAATAATCTACTATTTGTAAAGAAAAAATTGTAATCGAGGGATATTTTTTAAAGTTCTCATTGGTAAAGTTGCTCATGGAAAGTAAAGATGCCACATTGACGGTAATCTACTCATTTCGGTGTCTCTATTTACTCGACTGCGCCAGAAGAAGGGTTATGTTTTTTGAGCGTATGTATGTATTTATGTATATTTCTTTGGCACGCTCTATGGCCTAAACGGCTTGTTCGATTTCAGCTTAAGAGGTTCCATTAGATTTGTATTAATTGTGAGAGTGACACTGGGTATAATAAAAATGTTTAAAAAAAATGGCCGATTTTTGGCGCCATATTGTATATTCAAAAAAAATTTTTTTCTCAAAACTTATTGAGTGGGGTATCAAAATCAACGGTTTCATAAATAGGTCTCATTAACGTCAAAAATAATTATATTAACTATAAATTGTGAAATATAAAAAAAACAATACAAAATCAAAAAACCCGCTTGCCTAAAAACTGAACTTTAATTTAAAAAGATGGAAACAAGAAACTTATTACAAAAGGATTACTATTAGACTGAATACTATAAGCAATCTCATGCAGTCGGAGGCAAAAAAGGTCATTATTGTTAAAAAGAAGATGCCTCCGACTGCATGAGATTGCTTATAGTATTCAGTCTAATAGTCAGTGGCGTAGCTACCGGAGGGCTAGACGGGGCAGCGCCCCGGGGCCCCCAAGCTCAGGGGGCCCCTCGGACTCTGACTTACAAACTATAAATTGAACTAGTGAACATTTCTCCCACATTCGGAATATACCTAAATAAACCAGATTCCAGGAACGCCACTTTAATAATGGCAACATATATGAAAAAATACAGGGCAATTCCCAACAAGTCTCGAACATTTTTGTTTGAAACTTGCGGGGAACTCCCCTGTATTCTAAGGCTGGTTTCACAGTCGCGCAGCGCGGACAGCGCGTTTCAACAGCACGCGCTTGAAGCAAGGCGGACCTATGAGAAACGTGGCGTGCTTCAACAGCGTGACTATAAAACGCTACTAGTGAATTTACAAGCGCGCGCGGATGGACGGTGTCGCTCGACAGCGCGTCTGTGAAACCAGCATTATATTGCACGCCGCGAAGCGGTGGTACTTATAGTAGACGGATTTTAAAAACGATATTATACGCTCACTTTCAATAAATCATTTTTTTTTTTTGTCGCACACGGAAAGCCGTGGAAATAAACGAAATTATAATAAACGGTCTATAAAAGTAATTTACTTAAATCCGTTAATTTAGTTAACGGATTTAAGTAAATTAAAACTTTACTTTACTGCAACAAAAAATCTTTAGTTAGGGCCCTAGTTTATTTTTTGCCCCAGGGCCTTTGGTTACCTAGCTACGCCACTGCTAATAGTCATCCTTTTAAAATAAGTTTCTTGTTTCTATGTTTTTAAATTAAAGTTCAGTTTTTAGGCAAGCGGGTTTTTTGATTTTGTTATTAATGAGTTGTATTGCAATCAAAATCAAAAGTCATTTATTCAAACTAGGCTAAAAGCCAAATCAAACCAAAACTCTTTATTGCATACATGTGTACATTTCGTTGTTTTACAATCTAAGTAACCTAAGTAAGTTCCAACATTAAACTTTTTGATCGTCAATATGTGGTCAGCTAGCAACCTCGACCATTTAATCATATTTTTCTTGCCTGAGCATTCGGCTGAAAGTTCATCATGCTCCCTTATATGTCACTGCATGCGATAGCGCCGAAGGCCGGCTTGCCTCCTTCCCTCAAATATGGCGAGGAGAGTAATGGCTGATCCTTGCGTTGTGCTCGTAAACGGGTGCTGCTTCTGGTAACAGCTCGTCTTGCTGACCTTGGTTTTGTTATTGTTATTAGTAATTAACTGTTTATTTATTTTACTCTGAAGGTCGTAGCTTAACATTTGTGACTTCAAGTTACAGCTATAGGCTAAGAAGATGATGTCGTGAAAAATAGTCAGGGGATTATGGCCTATTATTTAATTATCCCTATCTAATTTTCACGTGCTTTTAATCATTTTATAATAGTCTCTTATCCATAATTTCCGGGTAGATCTCTCTGGAAAAGGTCCTACCAGGGAAGGGAAAGTACCTACACCTACCTTTATCTAATGCCACCAATGCCAAACTTGAACACAGGATTATATAAGGCTTGCCACACACCTGTTTGAGACGGCATGATAGGGTTATTTTGACCATTATCCTTAAACATTAAATCTGTCAAACCACAAACTCCAGGTCAATGTCTGTTTTAAACCTTCAACTTTAATGTATGAGGACCGCACAGCGTATAATCGTTATCTGTTACACACCTGTACTATTTTATCAATGTAGATAGGTATCTGTGTGGGTTCCACATCCCACATGTTGACCTTTTTGAGTGCCAACTTAAGAAGCACTCTTCAACATCCATTTTTTTTTCCTCATTTTAATTAGGTCGTGTTATGAATTATAGTGACATCGATAGAAATCACCATTTACGGGTATGGAACTTTAATAAAACTGCTTTGTACTCTACAGATGCTGCAGTCCAACTGATCGTTTCATGTATTTATTTTTATTTGGAGTCAAATTTTGTCTAAATGCTTAAATCCTTGATGTTTGTGACGAAGTTTCTCAATGTCTTTATTATTTATGATTATTATTGATTCAGAGTATTGTCTATGCCCACTGAGGCACTGAAGGGACGTTAAAATTCTAGAGGCATTTATTATTCAATCCAATAACAGCAAATCCTAGAATACAAATGCTTAGATTTACATTTTTTTAAATGAGTCTTCCCTCGACTTTGTCCACTTCAATTTCTGATTTGTTCTTAATAATTTTAACAGCCTATGTTTCACCGCTACGGTTTGGTTTTTGAAGTGAAAACTTCTTTAGGCGCGTTGAGCATTTTTCGAGATAGAAAAAAACAATTGAACTCGCGACACTGTTACCGACACCACTGACAACACGAACGAACAACTTTGAACGTTGTGTAATCTGACGATTCAAAAAATATTTCCTGACGATTCAAAAAATACACACGTAATTGTTCAAGTTTTCACTTCTGTCGGCACTCCCGGAGTGCCACAGTTTTTTGGTTTTTTACCCGACTACGGTGCAGCAAAAGGAGTGTTATGATTTTGACCGGTATGTATGTGTATGGTATGTATGTTTCCAAGTTCGACTGTTTCCCGGTGGCATACGACCACGGCTTATAGATAAGCATATTTTATTGTTTCATACTTTTCAGAACGTGAGTTTTCAGTTTTTGAACTCACTTTTTTTTCAGTACCTATGTCCGTAAATCGGGTGCAACCTAATTCTATACCAAATTTCATCAAAATCGGTACAACGGTTTGGCCATGAAAATTAAAACTTACCAAACAAACAAATGTTGAGGGTTTTCTTTATTTTTCGTACAAAGTAAAATGCTTACCTATCTACCTGCCTACGTCAGTAATTTGTTAATTATTAGGTGCTCATTGTGCCATTAGTCTAGACTAAAATGAATTAGTGTGTTAATGCTTGTGTCTAGGTAGGTACAATAGCAAGTAGGTAAGTACTAAGGTACTTTTGTACACGCAGTAACATAATTAGGTGTTATTTTAGGCTAGCCTTCTTACTCTACACTGAACGAAAAATGTATAAATACATCTTTTTCATAAACAATTGTACATATAGACTTTAGTTACCAACTAAGCGGTAATCTGACGTTTTCTGTTGTCAATGTTGTGTTTACCTGTAATGCCGGGGCCACACCAACGAGAAACGCCGTTGATTATCGCGATGATGGACATTAACTGTAGGTGTAGCCACAACTTATTGCGATAATTTTACAACAGCATTCACATTGCCATTTGACGTTAGGCGATAACTATCGCCAATGATGAGCATTGACGTTGAACGTTCAAGTGTGGCCACTGAATTTATCGCTTTAACTATCGGAATCTTTATCGCGTTGTTTATTGTGATGATGGGCATTGACGTTGACCGTAGTGTGGCCCCAGCATAATTGGCATATATATTAGAATTTAACCGTATGATTAAATATATGTATGTAGGTACCTATATGTATGTGCTGTGGGTGAACCTTTAAGTAAATAAATAAATAGATAGGTACTCAGTACATAGTGCCAACCTATGTAACATGCACTTCACAACTAGTAGGTATAGTTGTTTGTAATGTCAAAATAACAGCTTTTTACGGAATGCTTATGAAAGTATATACACAAAGAAAAACGATTTAAAAAATTATTGTCTATCTCTCTGTCTGTTTGTTCTGGGTAATCTAGCGTCACGGCTGGACCTTTTGACGGCACTTCACTGGCACATAGATGATGTTATAAGGAGTAACTTATGCTTACTTAGTTGCTTTTATTTTAGAAAAAGTAATTATAAAACTCATGAAATCCATAAAATTTTCTTCCAACTTATTATTTAAAAGCCTGATGTGTCGTCTCACTGTAGGGCAAAAACGTCCCCTTCTTCCACAATTCCCGGTCTACTGCGACTGTAGGCCAAATCCAGGCCTTTAAGAAAAAGTCAAAATCATAAATCAAAATCAAAATATTTTATTTCACATAAACCTGCATGGGCACTTATGAAACGTCAGAAGCTAGGTGCACACAGGTGTACAGTCCAGCTCATACCGCCATCTCTTTCTGGGCCTACCGCGTAGCCGTTTCCCGCTATTTAGGATCCACTGAGTGGTGGTATTTGCGTATTGCTGCTCCGACATGCAGCAGATATAGCCAGCCCTGTTCCACTTTAAGCCAGCAGCTGCGTGGCCAGCGTCCGCTATGTGTGTTTTGAAACGGAGTATAGAGTTCCTAATACGGTCTGTGAGTTTACACTTAGTATACCTACTTCATTCCATCACACGTTGGCAGACTCCAAGTGACGCTTTGTAAGAGACCATGTTTGTGCTCTGTAGATGAGGGTGGAAGGAAGAAGGCATCATGTCCATGAGCCTTCGTTTTAGTGAGGGAGTGGTACTTTCATGAGATGTTTCATCGATTTGCACTTACCATATCAAAAACTTTAACACGTGAATCAAGTGTCTTCCTTACAGTGAATAAGAAAGACGTGATAGAACGATTCCTTAGTTATAAAGTTACTTAGCAGTTTAAGTTATATTTAAATTACTTATTAGCTAATAGGGTAGATTGTAACGTGAATAAAGTATCATCTATTTTATGAAGAAAAAAAACGATATCAAAATCTAGAAATAAATCTTTGACTGTAGCTGAGTGGGCTGACTTGGGTGAACCAAACAGTTTGATTCTAGGAAAATAAGTTCGTTACTCTCTGTAATTAAAATACCCTGTTAGCTAGTTCATCCCGTTAGTTAAATACTTCCATACTGAATCAAAGAGATTAAGAATTAGCTCCAGGCTACCGAAGAAGACGTCTAGACTTAAAAAATGTTTGGGAATAAAGCGAGAATTTTAATTGTAAATAAGTGGTGGGGAATTTAACTTGTCACGGTCAGGTTTTTTTTTGTTTTTTTTTTTTTTTTAAACGTTGCCCCACACCAGGAATTTCTCCTGTATTGTGGGTGCGTTTACAAATATTAACAAACACATACACAAATAGCCAGTCCCGGAACAACTATTTGTAGATCATATAAATATTTGTTCCGTGCGGTACAAATATAGCTTTACAGAATTGTCTGAACTGAAATAGTTATTCAATGAGACAAAATGATCTGACTCTCTGAGAAGAAAGGCCGAAAGAAACTCAGAGGTCACAGTTTCTTTTAAAGTCCAAACATTAATCTTGGTCAGATCATGTAAAGACCATGTGGATTGGGGTCTGAAATGGTCTTTTGAGGGAAGAACCAAACAGATTGAGTGGACTTATCCAGTCAGTGCACGCATTTATCAGTAATGATGGATGATGTCAACCGGCCATCGTAGGCGCGGGCTTGCGGACGGCGAGTAATGGGTAGCTCGCTGTTTGGTAAGGACCAAGCCCGGGTCGACGGCGCGTTGTGTTCCACGCGCGCCTCTAAGAGATATCAGCACCAACTGGTGGGGTCCGCAAGAGCCGATGCCTGCCAGGGGTGCGGGCTGTTCGAAAGAGATACCGCCGCCCCTGGCACACAGGCAACTGAGGGAACACGGGTAGGTTTTAGTCAATAAAAGTATGACACGCCCTCCTGGTCCACCCAGAGCGGGAGAAGTTATTTGATGATTTCCCACCGAAAAAAAAAACTCTAAAGATGATGTGAAGTTACGACACGCAAGCGTAGCCATGGGAACCTACTAAGCTAGCCATAAATAATACTAACACATAATCTGCCCTGAGACTCCATCTATTCCACAAAATTATTATGTGAAAATAATAAGCCTAATGTGTCACGTAGCATTTGAATTAGGGCAAAGCCAACAGTCCAATATTTGTAGAGATTAGAGTGTCGCTAATAGAAACAGTTTATTTCGTCGCAGTCAGGTGGAACGGCGTGGCCGAGTCACGTACACGATGGCCCACGTTGGTTAGCCGCGTCTTGACTAGTGATGGGGGATTTTGTTGTAAAGATTTTTTTAATATCGATTTCCGTAAATTCTCCTATTTAGTAACCCATTTACAAATAAGGTTTTTTGTTTAGTTTAAAGAAGTTCAAAAAAGGTCTCTTTCTTACTTTATTCAATTTTGTCTGTCTGTCCGTTACTGCGCTTATAACTCGGAAAACTATTACCATTATGGATTTAGTACTACACAATAATCGCCCCTGCGTTGAAATTTATGGAGGGTTATATTAAAAAAAAAATGCTGTTCCATAAATTTTGACTGTGTTCGTCTACTTTATATGAAACAGCAGAATTTTTGTTTGGTTTTTGCCAATTTGCTCATCGATCGTCCCTGGCCTGCCCTGTTTAGTACCTATACATACATAATGGCCTTTTAAGTTGTAGGTTATATTTTGATCAAAGCATTGTCACGTCGCGTCGGACTACGGCTAATGAAAATGTTAACCTTTCTACAATAGCATAGTTACATTCATTATTGCTGGACATCGTCTGTTGGCGTTTTCATTGGCCGTCCCCCGACGTGACAATGTTTTGATCAAAATATTACCTACAACTTAAAAGGCCAATAATTACTTTTTTACTTTTTAGAGGTTATTGTTTGGGTCGGGAGTTATGTTTTTATTAAATTTTTTATCATGTTTTTTAAACTTAATATAGCAATAGTAAACACGCTACAATCGACACATGTATGTCACGCAGCTTTACGTATGTTTCCCACAGTGAAGTTTGTTACTTATTTATCCTCATTCCTCGTCCTGATCACCATTTATCTATAACCTATTCATTGAGACCTTTTCAATGAACCCAAACACGATTCTTCTGCTGTTTATTGGTGAGTAACTTGGGTGTCCTGGAAATTCCAGGTGATGCTCCAGCATCAGTTCAAGGTTACCTTGTTCGTCTAATATCATAGATGTATTATAATACCAAATCTCGACTCGATCAGACCCGTGGAAGATGCTCAAATCCCTGAAAAGAGCTGATAATTATTAAACGGCTGAACTAATTTTGATGAAAAATATCTAAGAACCACCGCTAGAAAACCTACTTTTAAATAAAAAAACCTGCACCCAAATCGGTTCACCCGTTTAAGATCTACGGTGACACAGACAGATACACAGACGGACAGACACACATAGCGGTCAAACTTATAACACCCCTCTTTTTACATCGGTGGTTAAAAATTAATGTAAGTAAATCGGTTCAGTAGTTTGGAAAGCCAAGGAATAAAGTTTATTGTTATAACGACGTGCTGAGTTTTGCGATCCTGTAGGCAGAACGATGATGTTGCTGAATTGTAATATTCATTCAACATGGTTTTCTGGTAATAATTTTATTACGAATTAACGGAAAGAGTAGAAGCACACATATATTCCTCGTATTTTTAATCAAATTGGTAGTACCTAGGCACGTATGTGCTTCAGCACAGTACACGGAATCGCTGCACCGCGACGGCCGCAGCAGCGGCTGCCGCGGTGCAGCCTACCAAAAGCTGGGTACGCTGGGTACGCCCATAATATACGAGTTGTACTCTATCAAGAAAGTACCGGGAAAGGATCAATAATACACAAAATATTAGTTATTTATCCAAATTTATTGTATCGCCTTCAAAGTATGCTCCTTCAGAAACGATACACTTACGCCAACGAATAATCCAATCATCAAAACATTTTTTAAACGCTTTTTCTGGAATTGAGTTCAGCTCTCGCCGCGAATATTCCTTTGTCTTCGGAAACGGGAAACGGGTGCCACGAATAATTTGGTGGTAATTTGAGTTTAGGAAAAAGAAAGAAATCGGCTGGAGTGAAGCCATATCTGGTGAATAAGATGGTTGCTAGATGGTATTTGTTGAGTTTTTGGTCCAAAATTCGTTCACCATAATAGCCTTGTGCAAAGGCGCATTATCGTGGAGCAAAATCCAAAAAAAATCTTTTTTACAATCTGGCGTTTTTCGTCGAATTTGCTCTCTTAAAGCCGCATAACACGCAAATAATATTCTTTATTTTCCGTTAGACCTTTCGGCAAGAATACCAAGTGCACAACACCGCGATAGTCAAAGAAAACAGTCAACATGACTTTGACTTTTGATCGACTTTGGCGTGGTTTTTTCTGTTTCGGTTCAGCTGGAAGGCGCCACTCCGAAGCTTGTTGAATAGTTTGCATGTCAAACTCGTAAACCCATGTCTCATCACCAGTAACAATGCGTTTCATGAATCTTGGGTCGGAATTGACTCGTTCTTGCATGTCCTCAGTGACTTTTATGCGACTGAATTTTTGAAGAAAATTCATGTCTTTTGGGACTAGCCGAGCGGCAACATGTTTCATACCCCAATTGACTATTTATAAAATAGTACGGATTCACTCGTGAGACACAGAAAGTTCAGCGGCTATCTCTCTCAAACTTGAATAAGGATTTTCAGTCACTATTTCCTTCACTTTTGCGATTTTAAACTGGCACAAGAAAGTTGGCTGTGAGTGACAGAAGGACAGAAAGACAGACGCACGAGTAATCCTGTATGGGTTCTGTTTGTTCATTAGGACGAACGAAACCCTATTAATGTAGTTTTAATCTTACCTACGCTTTTCCATTGCTAGATTTGAAATTACGTGCGTATTCAACAAATTGCTGCTAGTGTAAATACTAAAGTGATAACGTAACGGCTTTGGCGCAAAATAAAAATGGCGAACGAGAGGAAAATACGAGTTTGAAGTTAAAATGTTGGGACTGCCCCGTTTTTGGAGTGCATCAGGGATGTTGGCAACGTTACGCGCTTACTGTTTCCACGCTGATAAGTGCGCATCCCTGGTACGCCGGGTGCTGCCCCAATGCCATCCTGCAATGATCGCCGAAAGGCCCTTATATCCGGCATGGATGTGGCAGACATGTTGCTGTTCCAATGCCGGTTAGCATAATCAGCATATTATAATGTTCCCACGGCTGGATAACAGGTCTTTTCTCTGTGAGAGGGAGTGGGCCGTAATGCACCACGCGGGTCCAGGGCGGGCTGGTAGATGTCACCTATCTTCGAATTTTTGGTTCTAGGACGTCTAGGACATGCCGGTTTCCTCACGATGTTTTCCTTCACGATTTTGAGAGGTGGTGATGAGATAGTTTACACAAAGTAAATCGCCAGTCTGCCCACGAACCTACGACCTACACCTTGTAAATCGCGGCTGTTAGCCCTGGGCCACCAATGCTGGTTAGAAAATTATAATTCTTCATCATCACCTGCCTAGCCTTTTCCAAACAATGTTGGGGTCCGCTTTCAGTCTATCCGGATGCTGCTAAACTAAATAGGTAGATACCAGTGCTTTTCATGGAGCGACTGCCTATCTGAACTCCGCAACCCAGTGACTAGGTAACACGAGACCCCTTGGTAAGACTGCTTGTCAGACTTTCGGCATTCTGACGACCCATAACGACTGCCAAAGATTTACGAATGACAGCCGGGACCAACTGCTTAGCGTGCTTTCCGAGGCACGGTGGGGTCTTGGTATATAAAGATGGTCACCCATCCACGGACCAACCGTGGCAAGCGTAGCTTAACCTGATCGATCGACCCGTGCCGCCGTTATAACTTAGCCACAATTGTGTTCCAATTTTTATTTTATTTTTATATGATATAATTTTTTAAATATTATAAATCATCATCATCATTTCAGCCGAAGGACGTCCACTGCTGGACATAGGCCTCCCCCAAGCTCCGCCACTTCGACCAAAATCAAAATCAAAAGTCATTTATTCAAACTAGGCTGAGAGTCAGCTCTTTTTGAACGTCAAAATAAAATTACATAAGACAGTCCCCCCAAAAACGCCCGCCCTTCACCACTTCCTAGTGCTTTAGCTGGGAAGAAGAAGTAGCGGAACAAACTCCCAAGCAGCACAGCTGTCTGTTAAGTTAGAAGAACTTGATTCTATACAATAATAGGTAATAAAAATTACGAAACACAAAAAAAAAAAAAACATTAAATTTGCCATATGTCAGCTAGCACACGCCAATATACCATCAAAAATTTAAAACTAAAAATAATAGAAAATTAAAATAAAACGTAAACAGAAATTCCAATCTGACCGGTTCTGTGCTTCCCGCATCCAGCGGACTCCTGCGGCCCTCACAAGGTCATCGGTCCACCTTGTGGGAGGCCTTCCAACTTTACGTCTTCCGGTGCGCGGTCGCCACTCCAGAACTTTTCGACCCCATCGGCCATCTGTTCTGCGTGCAATGTGCCCTGCCCACTGCCACTTAAGTTTGGCAATTCTTCGGGCTATGTCGGTTACCTTGGTTCTCCTGCGGATCTCCTCATTCCTGATTCGATCACGTAGGGAAACTCCAAGCATAGCCCTCTCCATTGCCCTTTGGGTGACTTTAAGCCTTCTTATGAGGCCCATTGTGAGCGACCACGTTTCGGTTCCATATGTCATCACTGGCAACACACACTGGTCGAAGACTTTCGTCTTGAGACACTGCGGTATGTGGGACGAGAAGATATTGCGAAGCTTCCCGAACGCTGCCCAACCGAGTCGGATTCGACGATTGACCTCTTTCTCGAAGTTGGACCTACCTAACTGGACAGTTTGTCCTAGGTAAACGTACTCGTCCACAACTTCGAGTGCAGCGCCTCCGACCGTCATGAGAGTGGGTGTTACACGGGCATTAAACATGACCTTTGTCTTGTCCATGTTCATTTTTAGACCCACTCTTTCGGAAGCTCTACTGAGGTCATCGAGCATTGTACTGAGGTCCTCCGGCAAACCGAAGGTGAGTGATGTACTCGCCATTGATGTTGATGCCAGCCCCTTTCCAGTCCAGAACCTTGAAGACATCCTCCAGTGCAGCAGTGAAGAGTTTCGGAGAGATAACATCTCCCTGTCTAACACCTCGCTGCAGAAGGATAGGTTTCGAGGTCCGGTCCTGGAGTCGGACTGACATAGTGGCGTTTTCGTACAGACACTTCAACACCTCGATGTACCGATAGTCGATCTGGCACCGTTGGAGGGACTGCAGTACAGCCCATGTCTCGATCGAATCGAAGGCTTTTTCATAGTCCACAAACGCTAAACATAGAGGCAGGTTATACTCTTCGGTCTTCTGTATAACCTGCCGCAGCGTATGTATGTGGTCTACTGTGCTAAAGCCTTTACGGAACCCGGCCTGTTCGGGAGGCTGGAAGTCGTCAAACCTGCGCGCTAGACGGTTCATGATGACTCTGGAAAACAGCTTGTAGACATGGCTCAGAAGTGAGATGGGCCTATAATTCTTAAGAAGGGCATTATCGCCCTTCTTAAAGAAAAGTACCACCACACCTCTGTTCCATGCCTGTGGCGTTTTGCCCTCAAGTATGACGGAATCAAACAGCTTCTGGAGGGCCTTAAGAACGGGTTTTCCACCGGCCTTTAGAAGCTCAGCCGTAATTCCGTCATCACCCGGCGCCTTATTGTTTTTGAGCTGCTTCAGAGCCATCCTAATCTCGTACAAGCTGACGTCCGGGATATCTTCAGTATAGTGTCGGGTCAATCTAGCTCTTGGGTCGTTAGCCAGATTTGTAACGGGGTTTCTTGTTGACGTGTATAGCTGTCCATAGAAGCTCTCAATCTCTCTCAACAGCTCAGGCTTGGTGGATACGATCCTGCCTTCATCGGTCTTCAGTTTCGTAAGCAGACTCTGCCCAATAGACAGATCCCTAGCAAAGACCTTGGAGCCTTTATTCCGCTCTATCGCGTCTTTAATACGTTCTGTATTAAAGCGGTGGAGGTCGCTTTTCAAGGACTTAGAGATCTGTTTATTAAGCTGCCGGTACTCGAGTGCGTCGTCTGAAGACTGCAGAACCATCTCGCGCCTCTCCTTCATGAGCTGCAAAGTAGGATCAGAGAGCCTCTTATTTTTGTCGATACGAGGGGTCTTGAAAAACTTAGACCCGACCGTATGGACAGTTTCCACGAACCCATCGTTAAAATCGTCCACAGAGCTCCCTAGACACTCGAAACGATTCTGGAGCTCGAGTTGAAAGTTTTCGGAGTTTTGGACTTGGATCGGTGCTGGACGGAGCGTAGACTTCATTAGTCGAGATCTTTCCAACTTGATATTGAGATTCAATGTGCCTCTTACCAAACGGTGATCACTACCAGTTTTCACCGCGTTGATCACAGAGACATCATTGAATACTTGCTTCTTCGTCGACATAATGAAGTCAATCTCATTTTTGGTTGCACCATCAGGACTCTGCCATGTCCACTTCCTGTGCTCACGTTTTTTGAAGAAGGAGTTCATCATAAAGAGGCCTTCCTTCTCCATAAAACTAGCCAGATTATAAATAATTTTAATTTATTTTATTAATCCGTCCTTTAAAAAGTATTTTGATTGTAATTCTTTGCCAAATAATGAGTCTATTATTACTTGATAATTAATAAATAATCAATAAATAAAAAATTGTACCCGTTGTAGTAAATACCTGGGGCCTATAAAATAAACGCGACAGTGACAGGTGACAGGCGACAGGTGACAATTGGACAATTTATTGTAAAGATCCTAATGACAAATTTGTCACGGTGGAAAGTCTACAAATAATTATGTTGACTTGTCGTGACAATTTGACACATTTCTGTTTATTATACAGTTTCTCTTGACAGGCGACAAAAACTTATCAAACTTGTTTTAATAGACAAAATTGTCATGACAGGTGGACATAGTTGTCGAATTGTCAGAAATTTTCGACAGGCCAATATCCCAAATGTCAAGGCAATTCGGCAGTTAAATGGTACGATTTTTTTTTAATAATGTTAACGTTGTTCTCTCAATTGTACTGTGATGTGCTTCCATTTATTCATTTTAATTTCGTGAGTTATCTTTTGTCGAATCTTTTGTCGAAAGTCTCTGATTTTATAGATAAGGGCTAAAATTGTTAATTTGGTTAATTGTAAATTGTCCTTTTTTAAAATATTACTCTCATGTTCTCTCATATGCATGCCTTGATATTGTATTGTGACAAATATGTGAGAAAAAGTGACTTTTTTAATTTACTATGATAATAAAATTATTTCTGGTAATGTCACCGTTATTAAACGGGTTTTTAGTTTACTAATTTTGTCAATATTTACCTGTCGCATTTAGACATAATTGTCTCCTTTGTTAAACGGTAGCGTGCTAGTTGTGTTATTTAAAAAACTTTGCTGTTCCATACATGTTGACCGCGTATGTATTGCTACCTTTTTTTATGAAACAGCTGAGTTTATTTTGATAACCGACATTTCTACGTTAGGAGGCCTAGAATCATATGTAATTATGCTGCGGGATGCCACCTTGTATTATATATGTTTAAGTAAAGAATCCTTAAAACTCCATATAAAATAACTGATATGCTGTTTAGCCAATAATGAATCACGTGAAAAAATCTTTTTAATGTTAATGCTCCATGAGAGACAGGCGATATTCTAAGTTTGTAGGTATATATATCGTATTTACTTATTTAGGATACGAAAGAGGTGGTAACAAATCAAAACTTTTGTATTCGCCGCCGTCGTCGGTCGTCGTGAGCAGTGCGACTCTATGGCATGTATTCGATGACTATAGAAAAGTAACAGTAACCGTGCATTTCGCTGCCAGCTCTTGCAGGCGTGGAGAAGTTGACCCTTAGTAATAATATTTGAGTTTCCCACTGATATAATTATGTACCGATACTTCTACTTTACGATTTACAGATTGGCTCTATGAATATTACTATGGACAATAAAAAACACTATTGTCTCTGACTTACAATGTCGCACATCCGAACAAGTGCAACAACACTACGGACAAATCAGTTTTTGTCTTTGGTTCTTGGTTATGGTAGAAATACTAAAATTCTATTGGCTACCAAGTAACTAGTTAAAAATGGCGCGCGTTTTGTCACATCCTGTTATGTGTTGGGAGAGTGCATGGCCTCGAGGTTGATCCCGTTCTAAGATATTTTTCTTCAACGCCGTTGCTGTATATAAACTATTGACGGTGTTAAATTTCGTGATGGTGTTCTTTAAAAGGCCATGGATTTGATGAAAACGGTAAGGATATCAAATTTGCAGTACATTTACATAAACATTTGTTTGGCTTTTGTTTCTTGTTTTGGTGATATTGAAACTGGCCATTACATTAGAAAAAATATCTCTTTCCAGACATTGTATGCACGTGGGAGGTAAGTGCCAATAGTTTTTGATAAATAGATAGTGTCCAGTTTCGGGTTTACGCAATAAGAATCACCAATATGTTGATTTGTCAATACTCTGATGGCACCCGGCAACTGAGCGTTGTTACGCCATCTTATAGTCCTCCAAATGTTCCGCATATTTTGCAGCTTAGCGTTAGTACAAGAGAAAATTAAACGCTGAAAATCATGCTTTAGTCGAAAAGAATTCCAATGGAAATCAATTCGACAATTATTGGTTCAGTAATCGGTATGTCATTTTCACTTTTGCATTTCATTTCATGACTTGAAGAACCACATGTGCTATGGGTTTTGTTGTTGTTTAGTCGGTACGGAAGCTATTGCATATTATAATATTTGCATGGTAGATAATCGTGTAGTATTTGATGTACTTATTGTTTGATAAAAGAGCTTCTGTACATTTAACGACTCAGTAAAGTCCCGAATCATATAACCTATAAATTTGACAAGCCGTAGTGAAGTCCAACGTTCAAACGGGTTGTCATTTCTGTACAGTCCGTAGCGAAACTCAAGGTTGCCTTTTCTTGATAAAAATGTCTGGTAGTCAAGTTGATGCAATGAGTTTCTTCAGAATGTAACTGTTGAGTTCACATTGTACTTTCAGGTAAACTTGTCCGAAAATTTACTTCTAACTTGTTGTGAACTACCACTGACAGTTGAGAACTACTTGTATTTAATTAGTCAAGTAAAACTAATTAGTCAGAATCCTGTATTTGTTGGTGCAGAAATTAAAAAAGTATGTTTCAGGTTAATTTTTAACATAATAAAATATTAGCAATAGTTATATGTATAACCTATGATTGTTATGCAGATTTCTACAGTTTTTTTATTCATAAAGGTACAACCTGTCAAAATATTTATATTTCAGACAATTCAAAAGCAAGTTGTACATCATCTTTAATAGTGATCATGTATTAGACAAATGTAGTGAAATTAGTGAATATTATTCTCAATAGAGGTGTGTAAAAGACCACATGCTTAGTAATAGAATGTAATGATTGAATGTATGTAATGATTCTGTTTTTCATTTAATATAAGTTGGCAAGTTTTCAGTTTGTGGGCTTACTCACAAATCTTGACTTAAAGAACTTGATAAAATATTGGTAACTTGTGGATAACATAAGTAAACATTATTATGGTATAAATGCCATAATAATGTTTAGTTTGTACTGATTTTATTCATGATAATTTTCACATTTGAAAAGAAAATTCTGTGGACCACATTTTACTCAAACAATTACGTTAGTTAAAAATATAAAATTAAGTTTTCTGGTTTTAGAAAACTTATTACAGTAAATAGTTTTGGTACTGAAATAAAGTATTGTAACTATTTTCTGTTTTGTAACAAGCGGCTATGGTAAAATACTTTGAAAACTTTTGTGAACTTAGTAAAATCATGTCTTTGGTTAGATGGTGCTTTGCATGTATAACTAAAAGGTTTTTTGTAAATGTGCATGTTCTAAGTGCACAATATTTGTATTTTCTGGTTCTACATATTATATACAAGCAAGGCCTGTTTATAAATACAGGTATTTTCCTACATCACATTGATCCCCTAAAAACTACAACTAAATACAACTGGACATGCTTTTACATTGAAAACAGCACATGGGCTCATGTGTAGGTTTCAATGTAAAAGCTTTATTTTACTAAGCATTTACATGCTGCATTCTACAGCAGTTTTCAACATGCACAAGAAAGTAATTCTTGCACTAATGAGGACAATTTTAAGCTTCATGCTTCTGATGAAGAGATATTGAAAAAATAAAAAAAAACGTAATAAATAACAAAATTGAATATTATGTTCACTGAAAAAGACATTTTTTTATCATTACTTGATGTTATGCATGTTGTATTGTTTGTAATGAGATCAGCTCATTTGCAGAATGTATGCTACTGTAGAATGGTTATTAGCGAGTTCAATGTAATCATGTATTATGAACTAATTTAGTAGCTTAGCAAGCATGACAATTACTTTTGTAGTCTAGCTATTCCATCATAGCTTTATCATGTTCATGTATTTTCTTTTCATTACTTTGATTTAGCAAAATATTATGCAATTGCCTCCAACGACTAATTCAATACTTTTCATGGTAACTTAGTCCATTAAAAACTAAATTAAAAAAAACAAGACAAAAGGTGATATACAATAATATTTTTCAAAATACTGTATGGTCTGACTGTTGTTAATTTATAACCTTACTTATGTTGTAATGCCCATATTGCTAACTTACGTAGCACCACTTACTTAGTTACCACTTTTATGACACTGACAAGCAGTTATAATGCAAGTCTACCCATGAATTTAGTTTACTTACTTTCTACATTGCAAGCATGTCTGTTGACACTTAACATTGTCCAGTTGATGTACTTTAGCACTTTGCGCTGACTTAACTGGTCACCATATTACGGGATATGCACAGTGCATATGTAGCCTTAACCCCAGCACTGGGTACAGGAATCCAAAACAATATTTAAAAAGCAAATCATTTTAATAGGAGTTTGTTGTAGTTCAGACATGGCTCAAATTAACAAAATGTAATTCAAGGCTTGTTACCCCACAGTAAAGACCTCTAATCAAATTACATTGTGGGTCGACATCATAATCTGATAAAAGTGGTGGGATTGTATTTTACAATGGTCCTTTCTTCTTGTAAATAAAGATCTTGACCTGGTAGGTACCTTGCCGTCGCGTCGCCATTGTTGGTAATTGAATAATGGGAATGAGAACTTAAATGTTGGAAATTGGAACCATTTGTGTTGATACTGATCCAAGCAACATTTTTTTATTTGAGATAGTTCTGTTGGTACTTATAATAATAATGTATTGAGAATAAAATCATACCCTGGTAGGATTGAATCGAACTGATGCAGATATACAGAGTTGATTCAAAGTGGTAATCCATGAAAAGTTATCTTAGACTGACTGAAGTAAATTTTCCATAGATTGCCACTGTTCTTATACAATAATAATTATATAAGGTGGATGTCCAAAGGTAGCCTGCCAAATTCAAATTGTCTCCTGTTTGTTCAAATTTGCAGGTTGGGTTGTATGTTCATTTAATCCCATTGAATGACTATTCCACGAAAAAGTCGTTCAATGAGAGTTGTATTGATGATTTTAACAATTATAATAAGTAGGGTATTTTACTCTAAATGAGAAAAAATCTAAAAATATATTATAGAGATAGCTTATGCAAAATGTAGTCGGAAAATGTTAGTTTTAGTTCATGATTTATCAAATTCAATTCAAAGATTTCAGGTTTATAATCTGTTTTTGAACACCATAAAATAGTAGCCGCCATGTTATACGTCATACGGCTTGTCAATTGAACAACTTTGTAATTTTATTACTTTCGTAACCAAAGTAATTTTTATTTAAATAAATAATATTTTGTATTCAGGAACAGCAAACCAAGGATAAGTAGAATAATAACATTTTTTTTGAATTATAAACAACTATCATATAAAATATCAGCGCATTTGTCTACACAGCAAACTGACGTCATACCCACAGAGCAATATGGCGTCCACTGCGTACATCGTGTTCGCCAAATTACGCGAGAAATGTGAAAATTTAAAATTTTTATGCATTTTTACGGCACTAATCGATTAAATAAAATTTTTGTTTTTTTTGTAGTTTATTAGCATTTTAAGATCTAACTAAGACAGTTTTCAAAAATGGTTGTAATACCCTATTATGACTCTGTAAATGCATACATGTTACAGTAGCAAATCACATTTTATTCAACACAGCCTTACACGGAGGTCAGTGTCTACCTTAGCGCATCCACCATAAGTACACATAGTATTACAGAGAGTAACGTTTATCTTCGCTCACGATTCATTGACGACAGAGATCTGTTTCCAATGATTAGATCTTTATTTCGGAACATACATAACCTTTCTATTAAACATTAGTTCTTTCTGTAAACGCTAACTCAAAAGGGGGGGTCTCTATCCATACTATACTTCAATTCAGAATGTTTGATAGATTTACATTCATTGCCAGTTACATTGTTTAGTATAAATTGATTTTTAAGTGACCTGTAACAAAAATATGCATTAAAAAAAAAACTTTGTCATGTAAAATATGATATTGAGTTGTGTGTCCAGATACTACTATCTAAGTTTCTGAATTTAAGTTTTATTTTTGGTGTTGCACTACCACTTGCTACTTTACTACAAGTGCCCTTTTTCTTAAACTAAAATTAATTTATTAATAAATAAAGGTGACAAAAAATTCTTGTTTTTATCACATCACTCTTTCAGTAAAAGGTATGATGGTTGGTACCTACAAGTTAAGTTGTATATTTACCATTAAATAGTCAATATTCATACATTGTGAAACCTTATGATTTATAATATTTATGAAAAACACACTTCAAAATAAATTAACATGAAAAAGCACAATCAAATTCTTAATTTTCTTCAAATTCTTAGTTTGCTGAATGCTAATGAATTGTTAAGTAATTTCAGATCTCCGGGATCTGGAATGGTCTGGTTCATAATCCACAAAGAAATGTGTAAACTGAGTTTTACTATATAGAATAAAATGATGACATGGCGACGGAATAGAAGTTCTTCAGCACGGCCTACTTAGTATGGAAAGTGACCTACCTTTACTTTTTAATTTGTAGTTGTTAGTTTTGTATTTATTGTATATAAGATATGTGACATGACCATGGAATTGGATGAGATGTCACTGGAATGGTTAAAGTTTTGTATTAATATCTATGGCGTGTTTCAGGACTATGAGTTCCTAGACTTATCTGATGTGAAGGAAGCGGAATTGAACAGACTGCAGAGCGCCCTGTACGAGCGGATACCTGACATCTCGGCGAACACACTCGCCGGTGGCTGGAACGAACCGATTATAGGTAAAGACTACACCATTATTTATTTAAAAATGCAGTTTAAAATACTGATTATTTTGTGAAGTAGAACGACACGGTTTTAATAACGTGTACCGTGGCGGCCGCAGATCCGTCATCGTGTTCGTCGAGCACGGCGGGCGCCGGGACCGTGTCGAGCAGCGTGGACAGCCTGTCGGGCGGCGAGTGCGACATGGCGCCCCACTCGCCCGCGCGCGCCGCCCCGCCGCCGCCCTACGCGCAGCCCCCGCCCGCCTACCCGCCGCCGCACCACCACCAGTGGCCCGTGGCGCCGCCCAACGTGTACGTGAGCCAGGTCACGGCCAACGTCAACGTGCACGGCTACATGGGGCAGTACTACCAGCCGCAGCCGCAGTACCCGCAGGCCGAGCGCGCGGCGCGCACGCAGAGGCGCGAGCGGCGCGGCAAGCGGCCCGCCAGCCCGCCGCCGCCGCCGCCCTACTACGTGCAGTACCCGCAGTACTACCCGGCCGCGCAGGCGCAGGGCGCGCCGCTCTACCACCTGCCCGTGTACCAGCCGCTCGTGTACGGGCCCTACGCCTACCCGCCCTACTACCCCGACTACCCCATGCCCGTGGAGGGCGAGCCTGACAAGGGCCCCGAGGACTATCCGCAGGAGGTGGTCATGGAGCAGGAGGCCGTGGACGCGTACTACGCCAACGCCGCGCACTACGCCGCGCCGCCCTACGGGCCGCCCGAGGGCGGCGTGGAGTACATGCCGCCCATGTACCTGCCGCCGCCGCCGCACCCTCCGCCCGTGCCCATGCAGCAGCAGGCGCCGCCGCAGACCACGCCGCACCAGTTCAACGTGCACGCCAAGAACTTCGTGCAGGGACAGAGTCAGAACAAAACCTATATGCCACAAGACAAGAGTCAGGAACAAAAACCCATGCCCCCGCCGCCGACCGCATCAGCCTCGATGGGATCCGTGGAGTCGCTGCCTATGAAAGATCTAAAAATTGGTAAGGGTCCTGGCAGCCCAAAACATTCAGACCGAATGCCCGATACTGGCCAAGCGAAACTTTCCCCAGTCGAAAAAGTTGCGACTACCCCGAAGACTGAGGTCACAAAGACGTCGTGGAGCGCTATAGATTCGAAACCCGAAGTGCCAATTGTTGCGCAGTCTCCAGCGAATAAGTTCCCTACGTCGTCCGCACCCCTTACCAATCAGATTCCTACAAACAAGATTCAGCCCGCGGTAACAAAGCCGTCTAAGGGTCCCGCGGCGCCATTCTCTGGCGGTAAGCAGCCGGCCAAGCCTGTCGTCCCTCAGACCGTAGTCCCCGTGCAGCAAGCCGCGTCCACGCCTAAGGCGCCTTTCGGCAGCAGACAAAAGCGTGAAGGACCTACTAATCGCTCCCCGTCTAATGAAAACAATGAGAATTTTGAAAGGAGCGCACCCGTAGTCGAGCACGTCAAACGCGAACCTCCGCTGCCGCCCAGCAAGGCACCGATGCCGATCTCTATCACGCTGCACGCGGCTGGGCCGCCGCTCATCGTGACGAACAAGGCGCCCTTCGGCCACTCGCGCAAGGGCCCGCCCGCGCCCGAGCCCCCGCCGGCCCCGCAGCCCCCGCCGCCCGCGCCCACCGCGTCGGACTTCCCGCCGCCGCCCACGCCGCGCAACCGGGGCGAGCCCGCGCCGCCGCCCGTGCTGCCGCAGCCGCAGCCCGCGCCCGGCAAGTCGTGGGCCAGCCTGTTCTCCAGCAAGACGAGTGGCGCGCCGGCGCCCGCCCCCGCCCCCGCGCCCCTGCCCGCGGGCCCAGCGCCCGAGGAGCCCCCCAGCCCCACGATGGCGGCGCCTCCTGTACCCCCAAATGTACAAAAGCCGGTCGCCAAAGTGCCGCCCTTCGACGCGTCGCCGCTGCAGACGACGACAATCGACAAGAGTTCCCCGACGCCGCGCACCACTACGTCGGGCGCCGTGTCGTACTCTGAGAAGACGTCGGTGAACGCCACGGCGGGCGGAGCGCGCGTGGCGCCGGCGCCCGAGGCGGCGCCCAGCAAGGAGCCCAGCCCGGCCGCGCCCGCGCAGCCCTCGCCCTTCAGCGATGACCCCAACTCGTACAGGATGGGAGGTGAGTGGTCAAATTAAAATACGATTTAAAGAACTTACTAAACCATCAACTGAAAATTATGGAAAATTGGACAAAAGGAAACTGGATTAACATTTGAAAAATACAGTCTCTAATCTCAAAATGCGTAATTTTGGCCGAAGTCACGGGCGTTTCCTACTCCGTATCACCTACGGACATAAGATTAGTCTGAGGCTTAAGAATGAATGACAACACGATTTTACAGTTGTCCTTACACCCGTTATTTTGCCCATCCGAAAAAGTTAATTCATCGTGAGTAGGGTTAATTTCGAAGTATCGACATACTATCCGACGGGCCCGTATCTTTGGCGAACGACTTACGAGAGTAAGCCCCGTGGTTCAGAATCATCTAAACTAACGATTTTATACGGTTTTAGCCGTAAAACGATGCGACATGGTTGTGGTCGTCGGCTTTCGTAATATTAGAGAAAACTATAAAGTTTCGTTTCATTTCAGCTTAAATACATAGTTAAATATAGCAATTATGAGATGAACACTGCATTTATTTTAGTGTTTACCAAAGAAGAACCAGATCAAAAAACAACAAAAACGAACAGAAATAACCATTTTGCAAGTGTGAAATATTATGGCAAATATATGACCAAATAATTAATTTCGTGAAATTTTTATTTAGAATTCCTGTCAAAGTACCAGCTGGACAACCGCCCAGTGTCCCTGCTGCCGCGCGGGCTCACCAACCGTTCTAACTACTGCTACGTGAATGCGATCCTACAGGCGCTTATCGCTTGCCCGCCATTCTACAACATGCTGAAGGCACTGCCGTATCAGACGCGTCGCGGCAAGTCTAGCACGCCTGTTATTGATTCCTTGTAAGTATTGTAAATGATTTAATTTGATTTGCCTGACCATAATAAGTAATAGTGACCATAATAAAAAGTAGTGTGGTGATCAGGCACTTTAGCAGCAAAGGAGCTGCTGTCTCGTCGTTCTCTATGCATGCCCTGCATAGTGGCATGTCTGTTACTCCTATGACAAAGAGGTGTTTATTAAATAAGTATATAATAGCTGCTGTAACTGTATGCAGCTGTTGTTTAGTTAGACCGAGAACCTGTTTCGTGAGGCGGCCATAGGTCATAGTCATTTATTCATTAAAGGGAAGGCTTAAGGGGGGGGGGGGGGGGTTGTTGGAAGTGCTTTTGTACACTGTTTGCACTCACCGTGGTCCAGCCATAGTTTGTGATGATGACCTTTTCTTACTAGAGTGCGTAGATATCCAAAGGGTAGTGACGCGATGTGTTAGGTACCACTGGTACCATGCTTCACCCCTTTATGGAAATTTCATCGGCTGCATTGTTACCAGGGTCACTTGTGTGACTGTTCAGTGCTTAATAACTTTTACTCATAATTTATACAGTTTTTTATCAGAATCTGTGATAAATTGAATTTGAATATGTACATGTGCACGTCTGTTATTGACGTAACATAAGTCCTAATCCTACGCGAGCTTGTTTATGTTATTAATGTGTCTTTAAAATAAAACGTCCAATGTAGTTGCTCATTCCAATGCACAGTTTGTCAGTCCATGCAGAAACAGGTTTAGAGGCCGATTAGTAACAAACGCGTGCTATTCAGGGTGGAGCTGTGCTACGAGTTCAGCCCGCTGGCGCCGCCACCGCGCGGAGGGCGCGAGCCGCGCGCGGGGCCGGCCCCCGCCGTGCCGGCCGGCCCGCCGCTGGAGGGCGGCGCGGGCCAGCGCGTGCTGCGCGCGCTGCGGCCCTTCCCCGGCTCGCAGGAGGGCCGCCAGGAGGACGCCGAGGAGTTCCTGGGCTGTCTGCTCAACTCGCTCAACGATGAGATGCTGGAGGTGAGGCGGGCGACCTGGCTGGCCTGTGTCAAACATAGGGCAAGCCGACACACTTATAAAAAAAAAGAAACACTATTTACCATAACGCAGTACTTATCAAGATTCATATTTTATAATAATAAGTAATATTGCTATTGCCCGTTACAATGATTTTTTGATGAATTTTGGTGTAGCTTATAAATTAAGTACAAAGAGGAACAAGTATTCCTCAACAAAATCGCGACTCTTTCATTTTCAATATCATTATCAGGATTAACACAACATTACAGAGCTCTTCGAGTTATGCCATTTTTCACTCATTCACAAGTCGCTAAAAGCAAAATAGTACAATCCAGCCACTAGATAACGCAAAAATAAGTTGATAAATTTCCATCTACACATTGTTTAAGATGATGATAATATTTATAATTACTCACAGTGTGAACAGGCATAGTTATAACTCTTCATTCTTCGCTTTTTTGCTACAAACAGATTACAAACATGAAAGCACTCGGAAGGCTTTACTAGATAGATCTACAGATACATACATCTAGGCAGTAAACCAAAAGTAATTTGTGGAAATTATAGCAGCCTACAATCCAATGAGTCATGTATGCTGATCAACTAAAATGCCTATTGCTATTAATATTTCTCAGAAATACTCAAATCACTCTGATTTAGGTTGGGAAGAAGTCGAGATCATATTTGTCTGTAAAACACACTAATACGCACACACTTCATTCCTTCACAAGAAACAATAAATTGCATGTTTTTCCAGATTCATTTGAATGATAAGAAAACTTTAATCACTTCAACAAAAAGTTAATCACAGAAAATCTAATCACAATGCCTAACTCCACAGCAAAAAAAAACGAAAATAAACAAAAAACGGCGCGTAACCGCTCAAAACAAAATCGTAACTAATTTGAAATTGCATCATTCATTCTGTCGGACCTCGCGTTGCGCAGAGTCCTATTATTACTCACACGTGCTTCATCCATTCATATTCAAAATCAAGCTTAAAAATCAGAAAAATTTGCAATATGAATACATACTAATAAGAAAAATGTTAGCAATTTTTTCGCAAATATTAGGTCTTTACCTATGAAATTGCCGTTTTGCAGTACTGGCCAATTCAAATCAAAATAATTTTTGTTTGGGTAAGAATTCTAATTTCAAATTAATTTTATTTTAAAAACATGGATTTTTTTTTCCAAAAGTAGTCATTTGTTTATTGATTAGTGTTACATTTTCATCGCATTTCAATCTTTTTCGTCATCATGGATACGTTAAAAATTCGAGTAATTATGGAATATGAGTACCGTCGTGGCAGCAACGCGGCACAAGCGGCACGCAACATCAACGACGTTTACGGAGCTAACACTACAAACCAACGCACCACCTGTTATTGGTTTGCTCGCTTCCGTTCTGGAAATTTCGACCTGAAAAATGAACCTCGCGGTCGTCCGAAGACTTTGGTCGACAATGACGAATTAAAGGCGATTGTGGAAGCTGATGATACACAATCTACGGCTGAATTAGCAGCAGCTTTCGACGTTAGCGTCAAAACAATATTGGTCCATTTGCGTCAAATTGGCAAGGTAAAAAAGCTTGACAAATGGGTGCCCCACGAACTCAATGATCGTCAGCGCGAAGTACGCGTCGAGACGTGCCTTGCACTGCTCAACAGACACACAAATGAAGGAATTTTGAACCGCATTGTTACCTGCGATGAAAAATGGATTCTGTTTGATAACCGCAAGCGCTCAGCAAGTTGGTTGGATCCTGGTTCAGCACCTAAACAATGCCCTAAACGAAAACTTACCCCTAGAAAAGTGATGGTCACTGTTTGGTGGTCTAGCGCCGGTGTGATTCATCACAGCTTCTTACCAAACGGGGTGAGCATTACTGCAGATGTGTACTGTGAAGAACTGAACACAATGATGGAGAAGCTGGCACATCTCCAACCAGCATTGGTCAATCGCTCGTCTCCGCTGCTCCTGCACGACAACGCGCGACCTCATACTGCACAGCAGACGGTCTCCAAGTTGCAAGAACTGGGGTTGGAAGCTCTCCGTCATCCGCCCTACTCACCAGACCTTGCGCCTACAGACTACTACTTTTTCCAGAATTTGGATAACTTCTTGGCGGGAAAAAAATTCAATACCCGAGAGGCAGTACAAAATGCCTTTGAAGAATTTGTTGCCTCCCGTCCAGCTGATTTCTATAAGAAGGGCATCAATAAACTGCCACTGCGATGGCAAAGATGCATTGATTGCATGGGTGATTACTTCGATTAATACAAATAAAAAATACATGAAAAAAATTCGTTTAAATTTTTTCATACAAAACGGCAATTTCATAGGTAAAGACCTATTATAAGAAATCCAGAAGCCCGATTGCAAGCCCTAAGGTGCGAGCGAGACCTATTTATTTTGTCACTTGTTTTAATACACCAATACGATCTCGCATCCTGCTTTACGCTACAGTATTAAAGCGAGATCGCAACTGCGGACTGGTGGTTTGGCAGCGTTGTGATTACACAACGCTGCCAAACCACCAGTCCGCGCTGTTTTCATTAGAAAACAGCGCAAAATCAAATCATTATTCTATGAGTATCTAGCTTAAAGGTAAATCTCGTAACGTCGCATCGGACTTACGTTTAACGCGCGGCCGGCCATACGCAGTGCGACGCGCGGAGTTTGAATGTTATTATTCTTATCAATTCTTGCGACATGCTTGTTATAATATGATAAATTTACATACAATGTGTATTTTTTTACTGTCTCACGTTTGAATTGAAAGCCAGGCTTTTCGGCTTTAGTAAAAGGAACGCCCCTGGATTGTAGTAGCCAAAAAGCTAACCAAAAAACGTTACGTCAACGTTACAGCTGTCTTCTATACACCACTGCATAACCCTTCGATGAATACAGGCATAACGTTAGGTGTGTTATTTCCAGCTGATAAAGCTAGTGGAGCCCCCGGAGACGCTCGCCAGCGCGCCCACGGCCGCGGAGCTGGCGGCGGCGGCGGCCGAGGACGAGGAGTGGAAGGTCATGGGGCCGCGCAACCGCGGCGCCGTGGAGCGGCGCTGGGCCGCGCGGCGCACGCCCGTGGCCGACATCTTCCGCGGCCGCACCCGCCTGCGACTGCACCGCGCCGCGCACCACGACGTCACGGACGCCGTGCAGCCCTTCTTCACGCTGCAGCTCGATATCGAGGTCAGTTTTTTAGTGCACATAAAAAGGTATAATTTACAATACATTCATAAAACCCGGGCATTCGTCCTATGAAACAACGAACACACGAAAATAATATTAATATGTAATAAAAAACTAAAATTGATTGAAAGTTTGATTTTATTCTTGTTCAAAAACCAATATTAACACAATACAATTTAATTCGACAGTAATATGTGCCTCACAGCTGGGAAATAAACCAAGCAATATTAACTTGTTATTTTACAATGATGGTACCTTATTTTTCGTCTCCGAGAGTGATAAAATTCACTTCTATGTTGATAGCATTGGCTGAGTAAATTACATAACAAATTCAACCTTTCAACATCACCACAATACATCACTAAACCTTTCTTAAACCTATAATTTCAGCGTGCGAACAGTGTGAAAGATGCTTTAGAGTTGTTGGCTGGTAAGGATACTCTCGAAGGCGTGAGCGACGCGTGGCAGCAACTGTCTCTGGAACAGTTGCCGGTCGTGTTACTGTTGCACCTCAAGTGCTTCCAACTCGACGGCGACGGACACACCGCCAAGATCGTCAAGAATATTGACTTCCCGATTGACTTGAAAATTGATCCAAGTATGTAATTTTTAATTGTGTTTAATGAATTAGGTTGTGGAGCCTTGCTGGAAGTTTAAAATTTACAATGATGTACTTATTTTTCGTCTCTGAACGACATTATTATGTCTAATACTTGTGGTAAACATTATCTGAGTAATCCCAAAATAATAAATTTTATTATATATGAATTATGCAAAAGAATTAACAATGTCATTTCTATTCTTATTTCAGAAATAATGTCTTCTAAGCTGAAGTACACGTCGAAGCAACGCGTGTACAAACTGTTCGCTGTGGTGTACCACGAGGGCGTAGAGGCGGTGAAGGGACACTACCTCACAGACACGTTCCACGGACAAGTGGGCTGGATAAGGTAAAATAACATAATAAACGAATAATACTTGCAGAGGAAATTGGGATCATTTTCATATGGATCCCACTATGATGTCATTATTTTTCGTCTCCAATCGTGATCAAAATCACGGCAAGTGTGGATAAACTTTACTGAGGAAACTGTGAACATTGATGCGAGCGGTAGGCGCCCGGTAAGTTAGCTAACGCACTGTGTCCACTGTGCAGGTACGACGACTCGACGGTGACGCAGGTGAGCGACGCGGCCGTGCTGAAGCCCAAGCCGCCGCGCATGCCCTACCTGCTCATGTACCGGCGCCACGACACGCTGCCGCCGCACCGCGCGCCCGCCAAGCCCGAGTGAGGCTCGCCCGCGCGCGCGCCGGGCCCGCGCGCGCTGCGGCCGCTGGACGTGCAGCTGCTGGTGTCGCGCGTGGCGTGCGCGCGCGCGGCGCACTGCGCCTCCGTGTGCGCGGGCGCGCCGGGCCCGCACCGCCTGCTGCTGCGCCGCACGCTGCACGTGCCGCTGGAGGCGCCGCCGCCGCTGGACCGCCTGGCGCCCGAGGTGCGCGTCTACCTGTGCCCCGTGCACTTCTCGCGCTGGATACTGTCCACGCTCACGGGCCCCGACTAGATCTGACTGTGAGGTACTTTTGTCGCTTAGAAGTACATCTTTGAGGTGCCGTTCGACGGACCCGGTCCGGTAGTGTGGCGCTCTAATATAATCAAGACTTAACACGCGCGATTGGACGATTTAAACATTAATATAAATAGTTTACGAGCATGGTCAATGTAAATAGTATATTTAGTGCGTATGGGGAGAGGAGGCAGGTAGTCAAGTGCTAAGTCTTCAGAAGCATGTTTGCGTTCGATCAGACTCGACGCTACTTTCGCGGAACAAGAATTGCCTCCTCTCTTCTTAGTGTCTATTTGTAATTTTTCTCCTCGACAATATGGAATTGCGGTGTTTATAAATTATAAAAAATGTAAAAAAAACATTGTAGGATATCTAATACTGAATTCATGATACATATTATTTCTGTTCAGTTCGAGAATTTCGGACGCTAAATTAATGTAATCAGCTGTTAGAAAGTACAAAGCCGTTAAAAGATGTGATATTAGTCCCAAATATACCAGTATGCCTATTGAAAAATACATAAGTATTTATGAATGTAGAAGCTGGTATTTTGCGACTGGATAAGTGTACGAGAAGGAAAAATATGTAACTTGAATTGTTTAAGTTAGTTTAGCGTTAAGTGATAAATTAAGGGGTCGTCGAGTGGAGTATTAACGCTGGAAATGTTAATGGTATCGGTGCTGAGATGGACTGACTACGGCAGTGAGTGATATGTGCCCTATGATTCTTGTGATAATGGAGTGCTTGAGGACGATTACAGCAGATTGTTTACTTGTACACACAATTGTATAGATATTGTTATAACAATATAAGTGTTAAATATAAATAGATTATATTATTATCTCGCCGTTGGTATGTTGTGGGGAATGTCTGTTTTTAATATTATTCTAATTCATTGAAGTCTATATTTTTTTTGCTCGAAATTTTTGATAATTAGGATGGCATTCTTGATACCCCGATACAAAGGTTTAACTCTGTTATCCCTGGCGTGTTGTCAGAGCGCCAGCCTAATTTTGCAATCAAACTAGCTGACTGTTGGATTATGATGTGTTAAAATTTACGTATTAGTGGTTTTATCAATAAATTAACATTCAAAATGTGACTCAATTGACTTGAAGTGTGTGAGATAGCACAAGTGCTATGATTATGTTAGTGTCCACTAGTATTTAATATCTGAATTGATTTTTGTATGAAAGTGAATTGCTTTAGAGTTGATTAGCTAGTTTGATATTACAATTTTATTAATAGCTACACTATCCATTTATTATTGTAATTTGATAATGAACCATTTTGATCTCACTCATATTGTTGTTGTTTGGGAATTATTAAGAGTTCGGATGTAAATTTCCTTAAAATGATGAAGGCAATAAATACATCATGCCTTATTAGGTATTTGAATGCTAATATTATGAAATTGACCAAAAAGTATGGATATTATTTGAAATTGCTGCTATTCTAGCTTTTCTACTTAGTGTTATGAAAATCATAATAAAGAAGCCAACACTATTTAGGCGTTAAAATTATATCTTAAAATGCACTTCAGTTGTGTCCAAATTATAATGAAGGAGTATTTAATCTTATAATTAGTCAATTTAACTATTACTATAATGAAAACGAAATAGGTTTAGTTTTGTATGATAGTTTCTAAAACAGAGTTATATACTAACGTCCTTATTCATTAAAGTTATCGAACATCTAAACAGTTGCTAAAGTCTGGTTTTCAAAGAGAATCCAAACTTTAGCAACTGTTTAGATATTCGATAACTTTTTATGAATAAGGCCGTAACTTGCTAAGCTTTTTTATATGTATAACTTGGTTGTTGTTTATTCGTTTATTTTGGATTGTGGGTAGGTATTAGTGTAGTTAGCGGTTACTGAAGGTAGTTAGTTGACGCGAATACTGCTGACGACGGAATTACGTCGAGCGGTAGGCTATGTGCGGGACAGTCGTGAGAATGTTCTCGACGCAGGTCAGTCACGCTGACTAGCAGCAGTAACACAACAAGTATGCCAGTGAACCCTTTAGAGTTTTAATCTGCTCCATATGTTCCTATATTTTAAAAGCATATCAGTTCCTATAACTTTTACTAAACAATATTAGGGGCAATACTTTTTTGACATTCAACTGTTCCTTAATAATCTCTTAGCAAATATTGGTATTTTATTCAATTATTTGTTTTTGAACTAGTCAAAATATCCTTTCATCTATATGATCGGTAATGTCTTTAAAAAAAGATATTTTTTGCAAAAATATCCATAAATCGCTTAAAAGAAAGAGATGTTAAAATGTTTGTGATGATAAAATAAATATGCGTTAGTCACGCGACTTAGTTCATGTTGTAAAATTCTAGCCTACATATTATCTTGATAATGACGCGCAATCCTCGAATCCATTCGCACGACTGTCCTTTTGTAATTTATCGCGTTTTAGCACACAACACGAATTATAAAATGATATTGATGCAGCTGCTTGCAAATTGTACATAACGATTACATTAAATGTTCAATAAGATAAACACGAATTTATTCATCTATGTCTAATAGAATAATCAGTAGCCATCTCTATGGACATAGCGGAGACGCCGCTGGTCTACAAAACAGCATTTTTACTTGCACAAGTTAATATTATTTTGTATTAGTTTATAAAAATCTGTTCCTCTCGTTTTAGCGATATTTATTTCTCGAGTGTGAAGTATTGCTGACGTTAGTGCTTGTTACTCTGTTTGTATGCTTCAGTTGAGTTTTGTTCAGTTAGGTGCAAAATAGAAATAATGTTACAACAGTACATTGAAAGTTTACATTGGAGGCATCATTGTAGACTTTTTGTTAGATTATATTAATTTAGCCATTAGCTAGTGATACCTGTAACATA
Organism: Antitype chi; assembly: GCA_947359405.1. Lineage (NCBI taxonomy): Eukaryota > Metazoa > Arthropoda > Insecta > Lepidoptera > Noctuidae > Antitype > Antitype chi. The sequence continues at coordinate 6,510,990 of OX375823.1, forward strand.
CTAAAAGGCTTGTATAGACTTTGATGTATTACATATAATAAAGCCTTAACGTAAAATGGTACGTACTAGCAATGTCCTCCAGTGAATGTGGTGGAATCTTTTATGCGTAAGACTGAGCGCAGGGTCCCCGAATGTCTGTTATTTATGTTTTTATTAGGATGTGAACACGAGCACACATAGCTTGTAAGATTTTATAGTAACAAATGCTGCCTTTTTAGTTAAGTGTCTGTGTTGCGTATTTATTGATTTATAACTAACTTAATCTAATTGGAGTGAAACCTCGTGTAATGTCGCATCTCAGTTGAGCTCATAATGGATTCAGGTTTATTGCATAAACAATAGAAACATGTCTGATGCAAACTATCGATATTGATGCACGATTCTGACGTACGTAGCGGATGTACTGTAGCTAGCAGTTCTGTTCTCTAGTTACTAGAACACATAGTTGGCTGTGACATAGTAGTTGGTTAGTGTGCCAAACGGCAGTAGCCACGTGTTCATTTTGTTTATGTAAATCTTGACATCAATCACACATTACTTATGGTATACTAATCATGATAGAATGTAAAACTGTTGCATTATGTATATTAGTTTGAAGAGTTTAATCAATTAGTGAATGTTCCTGATGATAGTTTGTAATTTAATAACAGATCAAAATAGTTGTGAGTGAAATCGAACTACTTTTTAACTAGTTTTATTAACAGCAGAGAGCAGCTTATTTTATGTTTTTCTTCTCGAAATGCAACAGGCCAAAACGCCAAGAACCATTCAAATAGTATTATGGTAACATGAAACACTTCCACAGACTAACATGGAGTAAATTGGGTTCATTGAGTACGTCATGTCGATGCTAGTATACTTTACTCTTTAATCATGTTTGACAGTAATAATAAATCTTTTCTCATAAGATACTTCTGTACAGTTTCCTGAAGTCATAAAAAACACTGCAATGATTACAACTACAAGAGCTTATCTCAGTGTTAAAGATAGTTAAGTGTCTAATTAAACATTTAATATTATAGTATAAATGTTATGTTTGAAGATCTGCTCTCTGAATATGTAGCACAAACAATGTTTTGGGATAGTCTGTTGGCCACTACTTACACTATTGTTACTGGGTGGCAGGCGCCGGGTTCCCAATTTATTGGTAAACTGGGTCATTTTGTAAGCCGTCAACACGCTTCCCAGCCGGCCCAGTGTCTGATATGCGGTTGCCTGAACGTGTCAAAACCGGGCTAACCGTTTTGCCCTGACGCAAAACTACTTGCTGCAAATGCAAAATAGATTCATGTTCGGTTGTTGATTTTAGCCGCCGCATGACGTATGGTAGACAGCCGAGTATTCCGCGTTTTCAATGACACCGAATACAAAAAGGTTTATTATGTAACTGTTCAAACAATTATTAACAAATCTAAAATAGTATACTTGTTTTAGGCCAACTGAAAGTCTACAATCGAAGATTATTTTTATAGCCGCCATGTAAACATCAACTTGGTCCTAATAATTGTTATTTTCTTCAAAGATCTTATGATACCTATATGTTATGTATCAGGTGAGCAACAAACGAACATTTTAACATACTGAAGCTTATATTAAATTTTATCATAAAATGATTTGTAAATATTATGTATCTTTTTGCTTTTAACTATAACATTTTATAACCATAAAATGGATCGAACGTGTTTGTTACATTGAGAACGCGAATACTTTAACTTCCATAATAACCAATTAAAAGGCCTAGAATTTCTAAGGTGTTGCGTGTATGCCGTCAAAAATAGTCGACGAATCAAATTATTTGTAAAAAATAGAATAGAGCTATTAAATAATAGATTGATGAAACAAATTCACTACGGCAGGCCGAGGTCATAACAATTTATGATGTGATTCTGATTCTTGCATGTATATTTAAATTATATCACATACCAGTTATTGTTTCCTTGTAATACTATTTTTTTAAATAACATGTTTGATCCAGGCCAGACCAGCCTGCCACAAGAGTTTTGTAATTTCAAGTGATGAGTAAATTCGAAAAATTTCGTTGTCCAAATATCGTGATTCTAAATTTTATTGAAGCCAAATATTTTTTTTTATAATAGTATGTCCTCTATTTATGGTAATCAAGTGTAATTTTGTTTTCAAACTACTCATCTAGTCGCCATCAGATTTTATGAAATCATACTGTACACCGTGGCATTTTAATCGTCTCGCTGCAGCCCACTTACTGTATCCAATTACTACTAATCATTTATAGTGTCAAGTAATTAACACAATTACTTTTCTATTGTTGTCAGACTCAATGAGTCTGCCTAACAGATGATAAAAAAAAGATATTTATGATCATATGAATAATTTCAAAAATGAAAATCATCACATCATTATTTCAACCGAAAGACGTCCACTGCTGGACATAGGCCTCGTCCAAGCTCCGCCACTTCGACCGGTTCTGTGCTTCCCGCATCCAGCGGAATCAAAATATCATTGACTAATGCTTGGTTCCTATAAACAAAAACGAATCGTTTTGCTTACCAATGGTAGCATTTTTTATTGCCAAACTAGGCATATAAATAGATTCGAAAGCTAATTTTTTATAGCTACTTCTTTTTAATCAATAAAAAAAACTAAATTTTACCACCATCCTTAGCAATCTTCCTTTTAGTCTTTTAGTAGAATAAAAATCATAAGATGTCATTTCAATAACTTTGAATGGATGTCGCCTCCTTGCTGCTAAAACAACTTGTTTCCAATATGCAGGTTGAAAAATATTTGTAAAATATTTTTTTTGCCGTGTAAATGAGTCCAAAGTTTTTTTTCTTTTTTTTTAAATCCTGCCCCACACTAGGAATTTTTCCTGTATTATGGGTGCGTTTACAAACATTTAAACTCACTTTCACAAACAGCCAGACCCGGAACAACTACTTGTAGGTCATACAAATATTTGTTCCGTTGCTTAACCACTGTGCCAACCGTGCTGTCAAAAAGTCTTGGTCACAAGGAAGGTACGAGTGACCACTAACAAAAAAAAATTATGGTTTATTTCTTCGACTGTGTAGTGTAGCCACAGTGCAAAAACGACCCAACTAACTTAGGCCGTTCATACAGATTTTGAATAAAGTTTTTAATGCAATAAATGTTATACTCTGTACATGTGTGTGCTTAAAGTATTAAATAAATAAATATCTCTCGTTGGCTCGAAAAATCAATGTTAGGCCATTTTGCTTCTATAAAAAACAGTTTTTAGACGACGATAGGCCCAATAAAACATTTTTTTTAATTAAATGTTACTTGAGCCGTTTTTGCGCTCGCGGCCTCAATTGGTAAAGATAATTATAAACAATAACGGGTCGTAAATGATAGGAACCGGCCATAAGATGCATGGCGTAATTTGAAACACCCTGTTATGGAGATGGAATGATCTGAGTGTTTCATCATTCGAAAGCATTTATTTTACTTGAATTTTATGTCAGGTACATTAAGTGTAGCACCGTTGTAAGACGACTAAAATGTCACGGTGTATTTATCGAGGAATATAATACCGTTACCGTTTCTTAAATTAAATTATTTACTGCTGTAAATTCTTATATTGAACCCAAAATAATAGTCTATAAAAATATTTAATAGAAACAGTACTTTACAATGAACACTTTGGCGGTCTATCTACTTAGATTGTAAACTTTTTAAAAGATGTATGTAGTAATGCTTATCATTATTATTTTTATATGAGAAGTTCATTATTTAAGTTACGGTTAATTTTAGAAATAAGATCCAAGGCTGTATTAATAGAAGGAGTGTTTTTTCCCCAATCAAGCGAAACTGATTTAACGTTTTTATTTAACCAACAACTGAATTAAATATTGTGTAAAAAATACTCCTGTTGGTCATAATAGATAATGTTGCACTTTAAAAAAAAAAACAAAAAAAAAATGCCAATATTTAAACATCGTGCATTATTTATTATGATCAGCTTTCTAAGTTGTTATGTGGATATGTGTGTATGACTAATTATAAAATAATCCTTTATTTTGGTAACAAATTGGTGTTATGAAAAATTTTGTGAATAAAATAAGATGTCATTCTGATTTCAAGGTTTTATTTTATCATTCAAGTAACAACAAAAGTATAAACTTTGATTTTTATTCTAAAACAGTTATTTTTCGTCTCGGACTATATTCTGAAAGAACAAAAAAAAACAGTTAGCATACAACATACAATATTACAATGCCTAACTTAGGTCATCACGCGAGATGTCCATATGCCACGTACAGACGCCAGCACATCAAGCTACCCCAATCTGTTAAATTTATTTGATAGATTTTCAACTTTATTACAATATGATAAGGTTCATGTTCAATTGGGAAAATTTCACAGTTTGGGATAGCTTGACCTGCTGGCGTATGTACATCGTGGTAATCACGCGTGCATTGCATCGTGTCATTCTGGGCTGCTGAAAAATAGCGCACAAACATGACTTACTCTGACTCTGCACTTGAAGACCCCGTACACGAGCATGACGAGGGCGATGGGCAGCATAGCCAAACCCACGAACAGCCAGCCCGCTAGCGCCTCGTTTAGCAGCCACGTGTTAGCCGCGCCCCCCGCGAATATAGTCTGGAAACAAAATAAGAATGGCAAATTGGTTAACTCTAAGTATCAGGATAGCGGGTTAAGGGTACCCGTTTCATCCTTCTACCAAGGACAACCATTGCACCACGTGTTTGTTATGTAAGGATTTTCTTTTGGATTAAAAATCAAAAGTCATTTATTCAAACTAGGCTGAGAGTCAGCACTTTTTGAACGTCAAAATTACATAAGACAGTCCCCAAAAAACGCCCATCCTTCGCCACTTCCTATTGCTTGCTTTTGCTGGGAAGTGGCGGAACAAAGTCCCCAGCAGCACAGCTGACTGTTAACTTGGAAGAACTTGATTCTATTATACAATAATAGGCAAGTACTCTTAATTAACATTCAACAATAAATGAAAAAAATCAAAACATCCACCGACTGGTTCAGTTGTTTGTGAATTAAATATGCGTGGAATATTTGGCGAGTGATTGGCAATGTTGTGATTAATTAAAAATAAAAATAAATGGTATATACAGTCAAATAAAATAAACAAGGATATGAAGGAACTCGTGACCTGTCAGTAGGTAAGCTAATTCTGGTGAAAGAACACAAACGTTGTTTTGAGTCTGTTAATCACAGCGACCGACAATTCTTATCGTTTAAGTAGTCGTTGATAGAATAGTAGGTATGCCTTAGAACAAAGGTTGTATTTTACATCTTTAAACGCATTAAAATGTAAATCTAGCAAAGAAGAGGGAAGCTTGTTTTATAAGGTTATACCTAACTCAACAAATCAGTTATGAACTTTATGAAGCCGGTGAAAGGGAGCACGTAGTTTGTCCTTATTTCTAGTATTACTATGAATATCACTGTTTTGGTTTATAAGTGTATATTTTGCCTAATATATAAGATGTTAGCGAAGATGAATTGCGATGCCACCGTGAGAATATCTTTAAAAAAACCTCTCAGAGAAACTCGAGCACCTAGTTGGTAAATTTTGAACACCGTAATAACGTAGTTTACGCAAAAGCGTGTCATGGTGCACGCAATCAAATGCTTTGGAAAGATCACAGAAAACTCCAATAGCATTTTGTGAGCTCTACCATGCGTTAAATGTGTTTCAGCAGAGCAACACCCGCGTCTGTAGTCGAACGACCTTTTGTAAAGCCATATTGTTCATCATGAAGGAGGCTATTTAAATTAAAATGTCTTGGCAACTGCTTGAGTATTAACTTTTCAAATATTTTAGTAAATGCAGGTAAGATAGAAATAGGCCTAAAATTGCCAACGTTATTTTTATTACCAGATTTAAATAATGGTATGTCTTTACTACTCTTCATGAGATCAGGAAAAGTTCCTATGTAACATTGATTAAAAGTAAAGCTAAATAGGGGGCTACGATGTCGATTATAATAGGTCTTTACCTATGAAATTGCCGTTTTGTATGAAAAAATTTAAACGAATTTTTTTCATGTATTTTTTATTTGTATTAATCGAAGTAATCACCCATGCAATCAATGCATCTTTGCCATCGCAGTGGCAGTTTATTGATGCCCTTCTTAAAGAAATCAGCTGGACGGGAGGCAACAAATTCTTCAAAGGCATTTTGTACTGCCTCTCGGGTATTGAATTTTTTTCCCGCCAAGAAGTTATCCAAATTCTGGAAAAAGTAGTAGTCTGTAGGCGCAAGGTCTGGTGAGTAGGGCGGATGACGGAGAGCTTCCAACCCCAGTTCTTGCAACTTGGAGACCGTCTGCTGTGCAGTATGAGGTCGCGCGTTGTCGTGCAGGAGCAGCGGAGACGAGCGATTGACCAATGCTGGTTGGAGATGTGCTAGCTTCTCCATCAATGTGTTCAGTTCTTCACAGTACACATCTGCAGTAATGCTCACCCCGTTTGGTAAGAAGCTGTGATGAATCACACCGGCGCTAGACCACCAAACAGTGACCATCACTTTTCTAGGGGTAAGTTTTCGTTTAGGGCATTGTTTAGGTGCTGAACCAGGATCCAACCAACTTGCTGAGCGCTTGCGGTTATCAAACAGAATCCATTTTTCATCGCAGGTAACAATGCGGTTCAAAATTCCTTCATTTGTGTGTCTGTTGAGCAGTGCAAGGCTCGTCTCGACGCGTACTTCGCGCTGACGATCATTGAGTTCGTGGGGCACCCATTTGTCAAGCTTTTTTACCTTGCCAATTTGACGCAAATGGACCAATATTGTTTTGACGCTAACGTCGAAAGCTGCTGCTAATTCAGCCGTAGATTGTGTATCATCAGCTTCCACAATCGCCTTTAATTCGTCATTGTCGACCAAAGTCTTCGGACGACCGCGAGGTTCATTTTTCAGGTCGAAATTTCCAGAACGGAAGCGAGCAAACCAATTACAGGTGGTGCGTTGGTTTGTAGTGTTAGCTCCGTAAACGTCGTTGATGTTGCGTGCCGCTTGTGCCGCGTTGCTGCCACGACGGTACTCATATTCCATAATTACTCGAATTTTTAACGTATCCATGATGACGAAAAAGATTGAAATGCGATGAAAATGTAACACTAATCAATAAACAAATGACTAGATTGGAAAAAAAAATCCATGTTTTTAAAATAAAATTAATTTGAAATTAGAATTCTTACCCAAACAAAAATTATTTTGATTTGAAATGGCCAGTACTGCAAAACGGCAATTTCATAGGTAAAGACCTAATATCACTTAAAAGTTTAATAGAGATGCTCCAGTAATCACCAGTGTTTTTGGATTTAAGTGTGTTAAAAATATTAACTAGCTACATCACGAGGCGTTACGTGTTCGAAACTAAATATGCAACTACATTTGGGCACACTACTATTCAAAATGTATTATTCCGCTTTAGACGGGGACGAATTTAAGGTGCCAGTAGTAGTTAAAGGTATGTTGGCAAAAAACTTATAAATACCTCAGCTACGTCAGCAGCTTTATTAACTAATTTGTTGTTGACCATAATCTCTAATTGGTTTTCCTGTTTAACCGATTTGCCCGTTTCATTATTAATAATTTTCTAAGTGGTTTTTACTTTATTATTTGAATTTTTGATTGTATCGCTTAAAAAATTTGATTTAGCAAACGCACAGTTTTTTTTAAATAATTTTGAATAATTTCGGACATAGGTACTCTAGAAAAGGACTATCAAACCTGTATTTTTTCAAACCATATAACTCGTATAGTCTCGCTCTACTTTTATAAATACCTGGAGTGGCCCATTGATTGAAGCCAACGTTGTGCCATTAATGCAATGGTTTTGGTCTTGAAAGTAGATTGGTATTCTTTTTGCACAACATCAAAAAGGTATCCAAAAATTGTATTAGGATTCTCGTGTTCTGCCATAGATGGTGTAATTCTATGAGCTATATTATTTTTAAATTTGTTGCAACGACTAGCTGTGTAGGTAAGGCCTGCATTATACTTTACGCGGCTTTTTATGTAACGGTAAAGGGAAGCTAGCCAATAATCCACAGTGGTCAAACATCAAGTCAGTTAATACTAATTTATTTTGGCATCACAATCACTAAATAATTATATTATCAAGACAAGTCGACGTAGAAGCCGTGACCCTGGTATGTTCTAAAAACAAGTTAGTTAATTTAAAAGACCTAAACAGATTAAGAAGTCTAATACTTAATGGAGTAACATTACAATATTAACATTAAAATCTCCACATAAAATTATACTTTCATTACTTGATTTTAATTTATTGAGTAAATCCTCCATTACCGATTAGAAACGAATGAAATCTCCAGAGTGTGGTCGATAAACGCAAATATACGACGGTAGTTACGCCCCAGCTGCTTACCATCATGATAGCTGGCGAGAGCGCCCAGCAGATCCTCATGAAGACGCTGGGGTACTCGCCGACCGCGAAGAACACGTCTTCACAGAACGTTGTCTGTCCATACACGTATGTGATGGCGGTAGCGGACAGCGCCGCTATTAACACGCGGGGCTTCGACGCCGGCCAATTCATTAGGAAGTTTAGTATGTATAAACCACCCTGCAATGTTGAAACGGTTGCTTTAGTTGTGCTACACACATACTCGATTCGGTAGTAAGTATTTGTTGAAAAAAAAAGCCGACCCGAAGTAATTAATACACATGTTCGAACTCAACAACAAAAATCGTTCCGCATTTTTCTCTTAATCATGTTCGGGGCGGTCAAGAGGCTTTCGCCCAAACATATCTATACATTTGATTGTGCCGTATCTTATCGACTCGAACAATGTGTGTAGCTCCCCTTAGGTTTAAAATTCATACATCAGTCGAAGCAGGACGGACTGCAGTCACTTTTATTGATCTGGTTAATATTGTCAGTGTTGTTTATCGGTTGAAATTACTCTTTAACTACGTTTGCATATGGCTGAAATTCGTTAGATGCATGATCGATAGAGGGAGACTCATCAATTTATTTCAATTGTCGAAATATTCGGCCGATGCAGTAGGTATGGCGGGACGCGGAATTGCATCCTCATTTAGTCTCCTACCTAATTGACTAAATTCTTGATAATGCTAATTAGAATTAAGCGTACGAGTGACATACAATGTTACCTGTGTGCATAGAGTGAGAACTCCGATCAGACAGAAGAGTAAACATATTACTATGAGGAAGGCCCAACTGATTTTTCTGATCGATCGCCCGGTGAATGACGACATCACTGTTTGAACTAATAATGCCTGAAAATAACTCAAAATTAAGTTAATTTCCGACGAAAGCTTTATAATTATAAATATTTATGGATCTGGGTTCGCAGTTTAGTATGCAAACAAGGCAGGAAAGAAAATGAGTTTTTGGAAAAAAAAACCTAAATATTCTGTTTTATCTGCACTGCAACTATCAACATTTTTATGATTTATTAATAGTAGGTACTTATTAGACATTTTAAAACCAATTTTTGCGATCATAAAATATCAATTGGAAAAAAACCCGACTGCCTAAAAAGTGAACTTAAATTAAAAAAAGATGGAAACAAGAAACTTGTTTAAAAAGAATGACTACTAGATTGAATACTATAAGCAATCTCATGCAGTCGGAGGCATCTTCTTAAGTTTAACAATAAAGACCTCTATTGCCTCCGACTCTGACGAGTTTTTTGATTTTGTAAATATATTTTTTATTTCACAGTTTTTAGTTAATATAATTTTATTGACGTTAATGAGACCTATTTATGAAACCCTTCATTTTGAATACCCCATTCAACAGGATTTGAAAAAAAAAATTGAATACAATATACCGGATGATTTTTTTTAACGTCTGGAAAAAAATAGGGGTTAATAGGTGAACGGAGTAGAAGCCTATGGCACGGAAATGGAACATTTTTAATTTTTAATCCTAAAATGAAATTAACCTATCAATAAATACTATTACTTATTTGTAGTAAACATTTCATATAAAAATTAAAAAACAATAAAAATTAAAAAAAATACAAAAAATCGGCAAATAATATCAAAATCCAACTTATTGGCAACCTAGTCAACGCGCAGAAATTATGAATGAATTCGTAGCGAAATTCAATCCTTTGATTGAAGCCGGCCGGGGATAGGTAACTAATATTTTTTTGCAGGCGTACCGCTCAAGTGTCGCCGCATGCGCATCCCCCCCCAACCCGCGCGCCCTTCGACCCGAGTACCGTGTCCCGCGGCGTCTTTGATCTCTCTCCAAGTCTCCAGTCCACTGCGATTAGTCATAGCGTGACGTCGATCGCTGTTTTTTCCGCATGTGCTTCAACCGCCCAGTGATTGTTTTCATAATGACGTATGAATACTCCAACGTCGAGTAGCTTACCATGATGAGGTATTATTTGTTGTCTGGTGAAAATTTAAATGGTGCAAGTCGAATGTACGCCGACGAAGAACACCTACAATCCCTTAGATATAACGGTATCCCTGCCCCCCGGATCCCCAGCACAGACTTGATACTCCGGACTTGTCAGCGGTTACTTGACCATGGCCAGTTTCACCTTCCCGGTCATGCCAGAGGCAGAGGCCCGCCACCCTTGTCCATACACGTCGAATACGCCATCCTGGATTATTTCTCGCGACACCCGAGGAGGAGCACCCGGCATGCAGCTCGTCGATTTGGCGTAAGCCAGTATGTGGTATGGAAGTTACTCCATTCAATGGACATGTATCCATACCATTTCTCACGCATGCAAGCTTTGCATGCTCCGGACCCTGGACCTCGTATTGAGTTCTGTCGCTGGCTGCAGAACTACCCGTAGGCGAACATTCTATGGAGCGACGAGTCCATATTTACCCGCGTTGGTATCTACAACGTACACATCAAGTTCGATTCAGTGTGAATCACTGAATCGAACTTGATGAGCGTGTTCTTTTATTTTATGTGGGTTTTGAAAACTCCACCAGTGCTCATTGTGTATCGTGATCGTGTATTATCGCATAGGTAATTGGTCCAGTTTGGATCGAAGGTCGATTGACAGGGAAAACGTATCGTGAAATAATATAGTCCGTTATCGACACAATGTTGGAAAACGTTCCTCTGCATTATCTGCGGGACATGTACTTCCAGCACGACGGATGTTAAAGCGTTAAAACCCTCAAAATACAGATGAATGTGAGTGAGTGTTATAAGAATTTAACATCAACAGGTTTGTTTACATTTCTATCAAAGCTTTACTGACCTTACAAGACGTAATTTATTTGGTTTACGGTTTCAAGACACGCGTCACTGTGTATCAAATTATTTGTCTACTAAAACTACATACAGCAAGATGACGTATGTAGGTACACGTGCAAATGTGTGCTTGAGTGTGTGGGGATCACGCAAAGATGTAGAGCGGAATTAATGCTAGTGTCTCGCTCACACTATCGTCATGCTCCATTCATAGGCAATCGCAGCTTACGCCCATTTACTATTACCTATTTTGGCTATTATTCGTTTTACGCGAGTGCCGTAGGGTGTCTTCTTTTTCATGTATTTTAAGGATATTCGGAACTTTTTCTATATCAATGCTACCAGGCAAAGGTTAGCGCATATGAGTTCTATTCTACTTACACAACATGCCATATTGTTGTCCAGACGCTAAAAAAAATCAGCCGGTATATGGCACCAAAAATCGGCTATTCTTTTTTCAATCTTGATATACCTAGTGTCACTCTCACAATCAAGACGAATGTACCGGCACTTCTCAAGCTGAAATCGATCAAGCTGTTTAGGCTACAGAGCGTGCCAAAGAAATAGTATGCATACATACATACATACACTCGAAAAACCCTCCTTTTGGCGCAGTCGGGTAAAAAGGATTTGAATAAAACTTTGAACTAAATCTCATACACAAAAACAGCCAGCCCCGGAACAGCTTACTGTAAGATATGCAAAAAAAAATCCGGGGCAATCGATCCCGCTAGACGTACCTACTACAGTAGCTAATCTAAAACTAAAGTGCTAACCCGATTGTATCTAAGAAGCCCTTACACAAAGTGAAAACTTGCCGCTGTATTTAGTGGTAAAACTTACAGCTGTAGTTAGTGATAAAACTTACCGCTGTAGTTAGTGATAAAACTTACCGCTGTAGTTAGTAATAAAACTTACAGCTGTAGTTAGTGATAAAACTTACCGCTGTAGTTAGTGATAAAACTTACCGCTGTAGTTAGTGATAAAACTTACCGTTGTAGTTAGTGATAAAACTTACCGCTGTAGTTAGTGATAAAACTTACCGTTGTAGTTAGTGATAAAGCTTACCGCTGTAGTTAGTGATAAAACTTACCGCTGTAGTTAGTGATAAAACGAAGAGTGTGAAGAATACAAGAGCAGACCAGAACTGGCTGCCGGGTATCCGAGCCACGTAGTCAGACCATAGAACTATAGATGAGGATGCCCCTGCAATTAAATCGTGCAGAGTTGCAGACATGTTAAAAACATGATCATTATATGAAGCAGCAAGAAAGTAAGTGCCTATGTAACTTGCGATGGCATTCGTGGATATTAAAATAAATAATGTTGATGATTCTGTTGTGCACCTACTAAACATAATTTAGGCGACAGTAGTCTAATAAAAGACATGGGGGTTCACTAGTTGTAAGTGGGGTACACTTGTGAACCCCCAAGTTTTTTCACGCCTATCTAGACCACCGTCTTATTTCTCCAGCCATTTTTTATGCGCTAGCAGTACTATTGTACTATTATTGTTGATCAAAGGTTGCAAACTTCCTGAAATTTCAATTCACAGGGAATTGTTTTCAAAAGTTGTTAAAGCAATTTACGAAGTCGACGATTCTTTTCATAGCGGCAATTCTACGCAATAAGGCGACATCTTTGCTGCAAAAAGTGCGTAAGAGTAGCAACAGCATCTTGAGTGTGATTGCCGATAGGTATGACTGTCCCTTTTTTCAAAATTGTATGCGTTTATGTGTGAAATAAATCGGATATTCGGATGCATATTCACCTAAAGTTGAAATGTTGGCTAACATGGAATGCGCTTTTGTACGAGTATCGAAAAAGTCTTAATAATGTAGGTAAGAAATTTGTTTATTTTTTGTTTTAACTAATACAAACCACCAGTACATACACATATTTGTATCGAGTTAAACATTAAATTTAAATTAATACACATCTGAATAGTTATGCAATCCAAGAATCCCGGGGTTTTTAATAAATATTACAAATAATTTATAAAGCCGCTTCCATACTTTCATTGCTAAATATTATCTTTAGGTAAATTATGCATCCGAATATCTGATCTCTGATTATAAGCACTATTTTTATTAACAAAATGGATCATGTTGTCTGAAAAAAATAAATTATTATTATTATATATATATCGTACTTTCTGATGGAACTAAGACAAGTCACGAAAACTAAAAACCTAACCAACCCGGCCAAATATTAGTAGTGTTCTCATAGTCCTTATGGAGCGCTCCGTGTGTGGCCCCCAGCACTAACGCGGTGGTCATGCAACTGCTCTTGGACACGGCGAAGGCAATCACCGCAGTGGTTCCCAGTTTGTGTTGGGACTTGGGACAGTAGGAGCCCAGCATCACAAGGGACCCCTGGCACACTGTCATCTGGATCAACGCGTATTCCATAGCCTCACGCCACATCTGGAAAGGTAAAACAAGTGAAGATTTTACAATGGGCACGTTTTATAAATAATTTGTTCATTAACCCCCAACTTTTTAACCGAACTGCCCCAGAAACAGCTATTTAAATTCACGTGTGTTTTATAAGGTCGTTTTTTGAAGATGATAATTATCTTGTGAACCGTGTTGGGCAAAAAGGTAATGTAAAGAAACATGGCTTCAAGAAGAGGATTACTTTGACAATAGTAAAAGAAAGCACAGTTTATTAATTTCACTGTCATTATTAACAATCTACTGGTTTCTTATAAACTTTCGTGTTTACCAACTAATACAAAAATGCAGTATCTTTACCTGTAGACTTTCAAACAGCACGGACCAATCACATTCGTTGAACATGCGTCCCGCTCCCTTCAGATGTAGCGCGCCCACCGCCACACACGTCAACACGAAATACGCCAATACGTCTTTGAACATCACCAGCTGAACAAGTATTTAATTTCATTAACAATTTCTAGTTCTACTTACATTGTGTCAAAAGAAGATTATTGATATAAAATCTAAAAAAAAAATATTTTGCAAATCCTCTAGATATGACGGAATTATGCCCGAACATAACAAAAAAAGATTTAAACATTCCGAATTGATAATCTCCTCCTTTTTGAAGTCGGTTAAATATATGTAGTCAAAATCAGCTGTTCCATACATTTTGACCGCGTAGGTATTGCACTTTTCTATGAAACAGCTGATATTTTTTTGTACAACTGACGAAAAATTTCTGCGCTGGGGGTCTAGAATGATATGCTGAATTCATGGTTACAGTTTGCGCACTGAATAAAAACTTTTCCTGTATTTGTCTTAACAGGTCAATCAGCAGACAAAACAACGGGCGTGAAAAAAAACAGTTTTTGTTCTATCTGAAAAATTAATAAATAATATAACCCTTCTTCTGGCGCAGTCGGGTAAAACATGGAAGAATATTAATTTCACTCATTTAACTAGTTCGTAAGTACTATGCTGATAGTGATATAGATTGTGTAGCAAATTGCAAATACCAAGAATTACCTGAACTCGGCTATTTACTGCCCTTACATAAAACTGTTGCTATATATTGCCTCTAGTTCTTCCAGGATCTTGAGATAAAAATTTCCAATATAAAGATATCGACGAATACAAGAATCAAGTCCAGGCTCACTTTTGAGTAGCTGTATATCCGTTTGATGACGATGAAGTAGATGAGCATCCAGCATATGACGTAGTAGGTCGTCAGCTCCCACACCACGTTGCCCAGACCACCCTCCAAGCCATCGCGTTTCAGATCCAACACGAAGTTACTGGAACAATAGTTTTTATTAATTAAAAAAAAAAAAATGTAGGTACAAAGGCGGACTTATTGCCTTAAGCGTCTACCAGTCAACCCTAGGTTGATGCATAGACAAAACATGGCAGGCATATTTACATTAAATATAGATCGCTTGAAAATGAATACATGAATAAATCCTTACTAATATTATAAACACGAAAGTTTGTAAGTATGGATGGATGGATGGATGTTTGTTACTCTTCCACGCAAAAACGGCTGAACGGTTTTGCATGAAATTTGGCACACAGATAGATTATAACCTAGATTAACACACAGAATACTTTTTATCTCGGTAGTACGTTCCCGCGGTATAATTTCCGACCTAGATTCTCAGAATTCTATCGAAAAGGCATAAATGAACTTCCGTTTAGATGACAGCAATGTATAGATGATGAGGGTAAATATTTTGAATAAATAAATCCTTATCCTTACTAATATAATAAACGCGAAAGTTTTAAGTATGGATGGATGGATGTTTGTAACTCTTTCTCACAAAAACGGCTGAGCGGATTTGGATGAAATTTGGCACACAGATAGATTATAACCTAGATTAACACATAGGATACTTTTTATCCCGGTAGTACGTTCCCGCGGGATAATTTCCGACCTCCACGCGGGCGAAGCCGCGGTCTGAATCTAGTACAAGAATAAATACTAATAAGTACATACATAGATACATACATAAAAAACAAAATTAACTCTGTCAAGAGAAATTATCAGTTGAATATCCCCTCGGCGGAATAGTCTAGAACAGTGACGGGGAGCAGTGTGTTGCGTCAAGGGGAATGTTTCTGACGAATCCAACCCCGCGCTTTTCGACCCTATCAATCGAAATAAACTCAATTTACGCCATTATACTAAGTTGTACCATCTCTAGTCGTTATGTTAACGCAATATATCAATAGGTCTGTACGTTTTTATGTGAACGAAATATTTTTTACCTCATTACGAGAATATCGAATAAACATTAAGATCCAAATAGTTATTTTCCTTGTGTAGACTTTTAGCTTCTGTTCTTCAAATCTGTACGTGTGTGGACTTTGGACATTATATCAAGCTAGTGAACATACTGCGGTTTTAATTCATCTCCCGTACGTACCCAATTTAAAATCATTAAAAAAAAATACAATAATGTTTGGTACTAACAAAAAGAAAGATTGCGGCGGTGTCTCGCTCCCTAAAGGCAGTGGCCGATGTCTGGCTGCACAGGGAGGTCTTGCAGCCGCCGCACAGTGCAGCCACGGCAGGAACGTGTGGATGGAGTGCACCGTCATGGCCAGGCACCACGCGCCCACGGCGCCGGCCGCTAGCGCACTGAACACGCATGTTGCGAGCATCGAGAACCCTATGCCTAAGGAGTTAAGATAACAATTATTATGAGTGAACATCGTGCGTATCGAGACGTATACGTAAGTAGGTACTTGACGCAATGAGGTGTCTCGAGTAGGTAACTAGAAACAAGTGTAGTCACGGAAGTGAAGCGCGCCCAAATGAAAGTTATAAATAAGGCTGCTCTTATTATTAGAAGTTTTTCAGACCTAAATTCGCTCATCAGTGTTGGCAAATTGTTTATGGGACCTTGATTTTAGGGGCATGCAATAATTATCGCAATAGCCTGATAATTTGAAACTGCCAAAACTTAGCAGTATTATAATAGTCCTCCAGACCGTACCCATTTCGGCCAATCTCAAAAGAGACTAGCTTTAGAGCAAAAGAGACGCAGGAGATATTATACTTAGTGCACAAGAGTGTGCGCAGACACAGATACACGCTCTCTACCCTCACTCTCATAGTCCGATGGGACGGCAATCGACCGGAGAGAGATCAGACGGAGGACAATTGGGGTAACGTGCTTTCCGAAGCGCGGGAGTATCACACCGCCAACTTTCAAACTCCGTGCTGTCACAAAACTTCTAACGGAAAATTCCAATAAGGGGGCCATTCAAGTATTACGTAATCAGATTTTTTGCAATTTGTATAATTTGCCCCCTTCCCCAATGTCATCAAAAATAAGCAAAGCAATACGCCCCCCCCCCCCCTCTGTAGTGCTCACGTAATATTTGAATGGCCCCTGAGACTGCCCGACCTGAGAATCGAACCAGGACCGCGCTAGTCTCATGGTTGCAAGTGTGACTGCTGAGCATGGGACACTTGCAACCACGAGACTAGCGCGGCAGTATTCTCATCAATCTACAAATAGCTTTTAAAAACGAAATATTGTTCGTGTCTACCTACCTCTCGCCATGGGCGACAAATCCCAGCATTTGAGCACATTTTTCTTCGTCACAACTCCCAAAGCGAGTTCCAGATAAAACAGCGGATATCCGATCACTATGCTGAAGACATTGTACAGGAACAGGAAGGGCAGTAGCCTCCGGAAGTCGTAGAGGTAAGGGTGCCACCATACTTGGAATATACCGATGCAGGAGGATACCACTAGCTGGCGGTAACTTATGTTGTTCGTCCATCGGTCGTGTACCTGGGATGGTGAGGATAAATAATTATACCAGCCTATTATGGTCCAATGCAGACAAAGGCCTCTTCTGATACAGGGAAGGCACGTATTGATCACCATGCTTGTTCAAGACGGGTTGGTAATTTCAGACTTATATTACCTACTAGCTTCCGCCCGCAGCTTCGCTCGTGTGGAGGTCGAAAACTATTCTACGGGAACGTACTACCGGGATAAAAATTATCCTAAGTGTTAATCTAGGTTATAATCTATCTATGTGCCAAATTTGATGCAAATCCGTTCAGCCGTTTTTGCGTGATTGAGTAACAAACATCCAAACATCTTCACCTTTACCATCTTCAGTAGGATGTACGATAAGTCTGGGTTTGCACGCGATGTTTTCTTCACTAATATCAGTAATGTTCAAGATAAACTTAGAAATTTCGTGATAATATGAATTGAAAAGTTAGATTGGTACTTGTTTGATTTAAACCACAACCGTCAGTCAGTCCGTCACGCATGAGAGGCGAGGTCTTAACCACTGTGCCATTAGATTTTGATTATTATATCAGCCCATGGTGTCACCACTGCTACGTAAAGGCCTACCTCCATTGTTTCATCTTCTCACTGCGTTTTGCTGTTGTGGTCCAGTCTTTCATGGATATAAGTAATAGTATGGCCAATGGCTGGTCACTTCGGCATTGTTTTAGACTGGTAACTAGTTCCACATTAATTGCGCAGCATAGTTGCAGCAGCAATAGTTTCTGTTGCTAGCAACTTGTTTTACATTCTAAGTGAGTGAATTGTTGCCAATAACATGTTTCCCGCAACACTAACATGTTACTTAAACAAGGTGGTGCAAGTTTTGATTTCCATGAATATGTAGGTAGGACCCAATGATAAAATTTCAAAAGAATTGCTCATCCTTCTCAAATCTGTTTTGCTGTATGGTAGAAGAAACCTGTGGTGATCAGCTGAGCTGAACCCTCGATAAGCAAGCCCGTCATTGCCTATAGCTAACAGAACAAACCCTCCATGTACGCCATTCCACTCTGTCAAACGACAATCGTTCGCGAATGTTATCTAATGTTATGTTATCCGCGCATGTTGCCTTTGGTTCTCCTACGCTAGTTGAAGATTTATGTACAATCAACCAACCAGTAACCAAGGAAAGTAATTAAACCATACATTACCAGAGGACTTTCAGTAGATTCAGTGTTGATCGACTCGGTCAAAGTTTTTGTAGGCGTACTCTGAAATAAATAGAAAAAAAAACTTTTATTCTTATCATCCTTTATTTTTTACAATTAAGTTTTTAGTCATAAAAATATACTCACCAAGCTTTCACTCATTTTTAAAACGAAATTATAACTAAACAATTAATATTTTTCGAAAACGTTTCTGGTTGCATGGATATAAACATTTGTCAAAATACACATCAAGTCATTGACAGAAACAGAGGTTATTTCGTAGTAATCAAAGAGAATGCATCTATGAAGAAGAGGTTTACAAAAAATATCTGCATTATACAGTTTATTAGAAACCTCCGAATGTCATAGAACACCTCCAGGAAGGGGTAGGTAGCAAGGGGATTAAATCAATAAAAGATCAAGATTGTTAATATAACAAATTCTATAATTCATTTAAGTCTATAATATCTAGCTATACATAGTGGATTCGTGGTAGCTAAATAAATTAAATAATCGCATCAAATTACGCTATTATTTGGTTTACAAAGTGATTAAACCTTGAATACATAGCCGAACTTGACGAAATAATCACATTTTCACGTGTAATTTAACAACCAAAAGCACTAATGATAAAAATAAAAAGTTTTTGGACACAAGTGTGATACAGACTTCGACCAACAATAGCACTATATTAAGGATTAGGAACAAAAACACATGCTCAAGTGGCCGCGATTACATATAGCTTGAAAATAAACCATAACACTCAAACATAAAGCTTATTAACGTTTGTAATAAATACATTTACTACTTCAATTGAAAAATAATCGTTTTTTTTTTTAGTAAGTACTTACATATTTATGGAAAAATAAAACATAGTTTCTAAGCAATAAGGTTGAAAAGACTATGTTGCTGTTGTACGATCACAACATGTCTTATTTTTGCGGCCGTTTTTGATGCGTTCATCGGAAATCTAGTATTATTGTTGATCGAAGGATACACACATCTACATCTTTTTCAGTGACTAGTCAAGTATTTTTTCTTGAACCAAATGTAATTTTGTCGAGTATACAGACATTTACATGAATATTCTATTGGCTAGTCATTGATAAAGAACATTGTGTACTCTGGATTTCAATCTACAAGTACCTACTAAATAAACATCTTTCTGAGCAAATTATAACATTGCTAGTAATTTAATCAATTCATTGATACACGTGTACTTCTATACCAATAAAACACATTTAATATTGATTACTATCTAGTGAAAACTTTAAATTATATTTACGGAACACAACGAAACTAGCGCGGACAAGAGTATTAAAATAGCGTATAATGTGCGGAACAACATTTATCCTTCAGATATGAATGTAAAATAGAGATAATCATGTATAAAATATTCTATCAATAGTATACAGGGTAGAGTATTTTTATCTCCGAAGCGACGAACGCTTTACTCGTGGTAAACAAGTGTACAAACACGCTGTGAACGCCCGAGACAATGGCGAAGTCGGATGTGTGTGTGTGTGTATAACGTGCTAGCGCTACTCGTCTCCACGCACACATTCACAGCGTGTCAAGCGCGCTTCGGTTCGTGAGATAAAATAACTACAAAAGGGGTGAATAGAGATGCAGAGGTGAATCGAGATTAATCTTTAAAATGGATTTTAACGTTGAACTACTAGAGTTCTTGCCATCAATGGCACTTAATCGTTTATTATAATACAGTTATTACATTAACGTCCTTTTTGGCAACAAACTGTATAATTAAAATGTTAAAATCCCTTTTAAAGTTTAGCCCCGATTCGCCTCTGCATCCCTCTTCATCCCGTTTGACGGTATTGTAGTAATTCAGAGCATTGCAATGAGAGCAGATGCCAGCTTCATAAATTACCACCCTGATTACACCACGCTCATAATATACACATATTATTTATTATATGGCAATCAGGTTAGGTTACAGGATAAGGTATGGAAATGTGTACTTAGCCTAAATCTTACGACTTCAAACATAACAATCGAATAAAACAAGGCATTGAATACACTAAACAGCTTAACTTATGGCTCGGTGTTACTAAAATATTGCAAGTCACACACGCCACAAAGGCGAATGGACAAAAAAAAAACCAGAGCGAACAGATACAGATTGTATGTATATGTTACCGTAACATTATGAACATCGTCAGTTTATAAATAATCTATCTCGCGAGATTATAAACTGCAAAAACCATTTACAATTTAACGCTCTATTTTTCGATACTTTATAATTTACCCGTCAAATTGTGAACTGGTATCAAGACGGATAGGACCTTGCGCTATTACTAAATAGTCAAGTAACTGCCACTAACTTGGAAGTAGCGCTCGCCGGCCTCTGCCGCAGCACCGCTCGCTCGGCTCGCGCGCAATTAGTCGCAGTTGTAACCTAACCTATTCGGTCGGTAAGCAGTATGGTGCCGTTCACAATTTATCGACAGTTTATAATCTCGCGAGATAGATTATAAAACTAACGGTGTTCACAATCATACAATGACATATTTATATTGTTTGCAACTCATCACGGTGAGTCTCGCAGAAAATCTGCGAAAAGTGGACTATGCATAGTTGATTTTGACAATTTGCAGTCTCTGCCTACTGCTATGGGAGTATGGGCGTGAGTATATGTATGTATTTATATCGTTGGATATACCCAAATCGAAGATATCTTACGCGACACTACGCAGCGCTACACGACGCCGACACAGTCATCACTTCGTGTACATAAGTTGTATGTCTTTGTAATAAAATATGTACGTTACGTTAAGGTATCTACAACGAGTACCGTAAAATGCTGTAACTTTGCCTGGATTTTGAGGTTTTTCGTTCGTATTTCTGAACCTACTTATTATTATAACTCCAAGTATGTTTAAGATGAAAAATAGACCTGATATCTTGCCTGGTAGAACCCAAATCCTTTTATTTCATGCTGTTTTTCTGAATTACAAGTACTCAAAGACGTAGGCAAAGTTGTATGTTAAAGACGCAACTTTGCCTAGAAGATTAACTCAATACTTATTATGCTTATCGTTCCAGTATTTTTTTCCCGTGTGCATTAGACACCGTTCTTGTGCCCGTCAGTAAAATTAGTGCAATGTAGGTTTTTTTTTTTTTACTACAGCTAATAGGCAAACTTGTAGCAGGTACCACAAACTTTCCATACAAAAATGTCGTTGACTGTAGGGTTGAACCAAAAAAAAACTTCTTTTTTTAATAAGGTGATTGCTACTTCGGAGCAAAAAAATGTTATAACATGGTTTTACCGGAATATTTATTTGAGTATTGTTTTATTAGATATAATTTAAAATGAAACACTTAAACAATTCTTAAATAAAATTTTAAACTATGAACAATGCGCAAATCTAAAAGAGTAAGAGGACAGCCAAATTGAGCTGAAAGCTTCACTAAGTATGCGATGTGTGCTTCTTCCTCAGTGGATAACTCTGTGGGTCGACCAACTGGTTTGTTATAAAGGTTATTGGATTTGTTGACGGTCCGACGACGGATTGCAAACTGCTTTTCCGCTTCATAAAATGAAATAACTTTGTTTAGATCTGCTGCTATGTCTAACATTTCCTCTGAGTAATCAGCATAATACAACACAACACAATGCACAATGCGCAAGCGTAGCACCTCGCTGGTGCGACGCGTGCGGGGGAGCCCCAACAGCATGCTGGCCGCGCTCGCAGAAAGGCTCGATTGTGCTATCGTGACTCACTGTTCGATGCGACACGTAGCACGGGTAGCGTAGTTGAAATAAGCAATTTTAATTTGTAATACTTATTTTATTCTTATTTGTTTTTTTTTTAATTTTTAATTTATCCAATTTGATTTTATGTAATTTTGATTAATGTTAATGTGACCGTGTGTTCTTGTCCTATTATTATGAGTCAATGTAACTTGAAAATAAATGATTTATTATTATTATTTTGTCATTTATTTTGTATTCTCGGCTCATTATTAGCCGGAAAAAGCTGATAACACGGGCCTAAGCCAAGTGCTTACCAGTTGGATTAACTGCGGTGGCGTGCAGAAGATTGCACAGAAGATGGTAGAGTATTTGTGTTTTGATGTGGGTTTTCTGAGTCACATTGCAGAAACTTTCTCACGAGTCTGCATGTGTTTAGTATCGCTGCCTTCTGCAGCAGATGGTAAGTATTTGGAGGTAAGTTAAGGGAATTAAGGGATTGGTGAAGTTGTTTCGGTATTACTCCTGTTGTAGACAATACTATTGGTACTATTATGACTTTTTGCAAATGCCAAAGTCGGGCTACTTCATCTTTTAATTCAATGT
The DNA here is from genome assembly GCA_947359405.1 of Antitype chi. Lineage (NCBI taxonomy): Eukaryota > Metazoa > Arthropoda > Insecta > Lepidoptera > Noctuidae > Antitype > Antitype chi. The sequence goes on from OX375823.1 coordinate 6,533,934, forward strand.
ATTTGCTCAGTTTTTCTGCTATTGTTGTTTGCAAGTTATGTGTATTTGGTACAGCAATATCTATTAGGTATCCAGTTTTGTTTAACTTGTTAATCAGTGTAATATCTGGTCTATTAAAATGAATAGTTCGATCGGTAAGAATGGCGCGATCAAAGTATAGTTTTGTTGAGGGGTTTTCTAATACAGTTTCTGGATTGTATTTGTAGTATGGTGTAACGGAATCTATAAGTTTGAACTGGTGTGCTAATTTTTGATGTATAACGTTGGCTACTTGATCGTGTCTGTGTTTGTAGTCCGTTTGGGCTATCGACTTGCACGCGCCTGTGATATGCTGTATCGTTTCTGGAGAACTGTTGCATTTCCTACATGTGTCATTATTTAAATTCTTTATGATAAACTTTCTGTAATTTTTAGTTTCAATTACCTGGTCCTGTATAGCCAGCATAAACCCGTCAGTCTCCGGGAAGAGTTCGCCTCGATTTAGCCACGCGTTCGACGCTTCTTTATCGACATTTATGTGGTTTAAGTCTTGGCGGTGTCTTCCGTGTAGAGATTTCTGGGCCCATTCTAAAAGCTTCATTTTGTCGTCAATTACTATCTCATTTCTCTGTTCAGATGTATCTTTTAAATTTAGGGGTGTTAAGTTTTGGTCGTTATGTGTTATCATTTTGTGCAGTATAGAGGTTTCCATTTTTGAAAAAAAGAATTGTCGAAGTGCTTTTATCTGTCTATTGTGTAGGTTTAGAATGTCAACTAGTCCTCTACCTCCTTCTTTACGTGGCAGTGTTAATCTCTGCAGACAAGACCGTGGGTGGTGTTTGCGGAATTTGGTCATTGTGGTATTAATTTTACGTTGAAGGTTTTTCAGGTCGGTTTTGGTCCAGTTGATTATCCCAAAAGAATATGTGAGAACCGGTATGGCGAAGGTGTTAATCGCTTTGATAGTATTTCGAGCATATAGTTGCGTTTTCAGAATTGTGTTTAATCTGTGTTGAAATTGAAGTGTTAATTTTTGTTTAGTTTCTTTGTAGTGTATTTGTCGTGATTGTGTATAGCCTAGGTATTTATAACTGTCTTGTTCATCTAATGGTTCTATCTGTTCTCCTGTACCTAAAGTGTATTGGTGTTGGTAATTTTGTCCTGCTCTAATCGAATTTATTTTACATTTATCTATGCCGAATTCCATTTTAATGTCGTTTGAGAATTGTTCTGTCAAGTTTGCTAATTCATACAGTTGAGTCTCACTTTTGGCGTATAGTTTGATATCATCCATGTACAACAGATGATTTAATTCTATTTTTTGAAACTCAGTACGTCCTTCGGTACTTGAATGTTTTAATGGGATTCCTAAAGTAGTTGCGTTTAATATATTAGATAGGGGATTTAGAGCAAGACAGAACCACAGTGGGCTTAAAGCATCTCCCTGAAAGATCCCTCTCTGAATTTTTATTGGGCTGGTATCTATTGTTTTAGTAGGGGAAGTTAGTCTTAGGACAGTGGTCCAAGACGTCATCGTGACCTTTAGGAATGTTACTATAGTTGGATGTATTTTGTATATCTCTAAAATGTTTACAAGCCACGAATGGGGTACAGAGTCGTAGGCTTTTTTGTAGTCAATATACATGCTAAAGAGATCGCTTTTGGATTTTTGAACGTTTTTAAGAATGACTGAGTCTATGATTAATTGTTCCTTGCAGCCTTGGCTGAATTTACGACATCCTTTCTGCTGTTCAGCTAAGATATTATTAGTGTCGATGTGTTGATATATTAGTTCAGAAATACAAGATGTGATAATTTTGTACAAGGTCTGCAAGCATGTTATAGGTCGATATTTTGCTGGATTTGAGAGATCATTACGATCTTTTGGTATCATAAAAGTTGTACCTGAAGTTAAGTAGGATGGTATTGTTTTAGGGTCCTGGATGAATCTATTTATGTGATTATATAGAAAACTATGGATAGATGTAAATTTTTTGTACCAATAACTATGAATGTTATCTGAACCTGGTGCTTTCCAGTTATGTAAACGAGAAAGTACTTTATGGAAAATTTCTGGGGATATGTGGTCAAATGTCATTGCTTGAATACTTTTTTGGCTGTTGGTCACTTCTGTTTGTATCCAATCTGCTTGGGCATTATGTTCGACTGGTTGTTCCCAAATTCCTGCCCAGAAGTTTTGTAACGTCTCTGAGTCAGGGTTGTTATGATCATCATTTGGGTTATCATCCTGAACGTTAGATGTCGCCTGTCTAATATTGCGGTAGAAAAGTTTTTCATTGTGGGTGAATTTAGTGTTTTGTAATTTCCTTTGGGTACATGCTTTGTATCGTTGTAGTCGGCCTGTTACGACTGACAGTTTTTGCTTAATTGTGTCTAATGTGTGAGGTGCTTGTGTATTTGGTTCTTCATGAACATTGTGAATTTTATATTGTTCTATTATCTTGTTAACGTGTTTAACTATTTTCCTACTTCTATTACCATTGATGAATTGGGTCATTCTAGCTATCTTTGATCGTAAATCATTTAATTTTCGTTCTAGTCGTGTCTCCCAGTTAGGTTTGTATTCTTTCTTTGCCCTTTGGGTGACTTCTCTTGGTTGAAGGTTCATTTTTGCTCAGTTAACTTTTGCCGCAGTCCATGCTGCACAATATATAGTAGTCTGTAAAGTGTAGAAGTCAGTTTCTTTATTGACGTTTTCAGGTAAAATTATTTTGTTTAGGTAGCTGACAATTCGGGCAAGTTTTTTAGAGGGTTTTTGTTTGGGAATAAAAATTATATTTATAGGGCTAGTAGCTTTATAATATTGGAATGCTTCTTGGAACGAGTCATCTATAAATGGATCCCTATCTAGGTTCGCATGTTGGTTAGGTAAGATTTCTTCTGTGCAGTTAATTTCAGTATGATTTACAGTAAGTGAAGATTCTTGGGTGGAGTTAATGTCAATGCTGTTTATAAATTGAGGTTCAGAATGACTATCGATCGGATTAACTATCGTCGTTTCACTTGTGAAGTTGCTAAAGTTAAGATTATCTAGTGTTAATTCTTCAGATACTTCTAGTTTTAATGAGTTTAATCTGTCAGTAGTGACATATTTATTGTTTACAATTGCTCTTCTCTGATCAGCTATTCGTTGTTCGCTTAGATGAGCAAGTGCTGGAAAACTGTTGATAAAATCTTCATACATGCGTCTTCTATAAACTGTTTCGTTTCTACCTAAATCTGTTACTCGATAATAAGATCGCATTACAGCTTCATTTTGTTCATTGGTCCATCTCATTCGAGTCTGTGTTCTATTTTTAGTATTATGTGTTTCTGGGGTTCTTATTATTATTATAATGACAAGCCCCTGGTTTTCTCCTGTTCCGTTTTTTATTGTTTCCCATTTTTTCATATAACTGCAATAGAAATAAGACTTACTTGAATAACTACGACACAAAAAACCCTCAAAGGGTTTTGCAGATGTGCCGACTTTAACAGAGCGGTCGTAGTCGTAAGTTGGTACACTAAGTACCTACCTACCGTATTGTCATGTATTCTATGTAACTAAAATCGCTTTGTCAAAGTCAACAACTTCACCCTCGAAACGAAACTACAATTAAATTGTATTCTGTTTAAACGTCGGAGAAGTCTTTGCACATCAGTGGGAACATATAATAAAGACTGAATTAAATCATATTCAAATATATAATTGATTGAATCTGACTTGTGCCAACCCTAGACCCAGGCAAAGTTGTGTCACTCAAGTTTCCAAAACAGTGCGCAACATTGCCTACTAAGTTATTTTGATGAATTCTAGTACTTTTCATTAAAATATCAAATAATACGGACAGCGACTGATCAAGAGTTCTGACCGCCCTAGGCTAATTATGAGGACGCGCCCCCGCCAGGTGTGTTACGGACGGCCTAAAAAGTAGTAAGTGAGTAGCCTTATCGTCCACAAGCGCCCAATACCTCCTATCTGACTCCGGGTGGATTTTACATAGAGGTCCCAAGTAAGAATGACCTTCACCAATTTAATAATCAGGTGTAAATTATATTTTAACACTATTATTTTTTATAATTTTAATTAAAATATAATTTACACCGGGTCATCAAATTGGTAAAGGTCGTTCTTACTTGGGATCCTCTACTATGTAAAATCCACCCGGAGTCAGATAGGAGGTATTGGGTGCTTGTGGACGATAAGGCTTTGCTTGCATCTGCTCGCGCACTCCACCGAGTTTTCGATAGATTTTCTAGTACGTCAATTTTTCATCCAATTTGGATAACAAAATTTGCCATCTGCTTGTAGATCCAGAAAAAATTGTATAGTTGTGGTTCCAGTGTAAAAAAAGCAGCTGACTCGTCACTACTTTCCGCGGCAGCCGATCCCACGAGTTGTAGAGAATGAGCTGCACAAGGAACAAAAGTACCCAATGGATTTACAGCTTTAATTCTTGACTGAAGACCTTTGTATTGACCAGACATATTGCTAGCATTATCATAACTTTGGCCACGACAGTTTTTAATATCAAGTTCCAAAGTTTTATCAACTGTCGCAAGAACAGCCTTCTCCATGTTTTCACCTTTATGACCGCAATTGGGTAAAAATGTGACAAAACGTTCGACAGGTTCGCCGCCAGGCAAAATATAACGAATTATAAATGTGTGACATATCTGGAGTAGTATCAATGCTAATCGAATAATATTTTCTTTTTTTATTTCTCCTATGATCTAAAGTCGAACTTCGTCAGCGAGAAGTAAAATAAATTCGTCGATTATAGAGGATGACAATTACGATGGAGTACCTCGGCCTTTTTGTCCAAATCTCACCAAATGTTCAGCCATGAAAGGATCAAATTTAGATATAAGCTCAATACCTACAGCCAAGAAAGCTCGACCACCGACCGATTCGAGTAGTTTGTTTAAGGCGCACCTTTTAAAATTTCAAAATTTATTGTTAAAATCAGGGACTCTCCAGTGCATTTAGTTTTAGTGTTTTGTCCCGGTCTAGTAGAAATATGTAGGGTAGATGCAATGAATGATGCTAGATTAGTGCATGCGAAGACACGATTTCAGCGCGCCCCCCCGATCCTCGCGCCCTAGGCTGCAGCCTAATTAGCCTAAGGGTTAATCAGGCCCTGAATACGGAAAAAATACAGTATTTTCTTACCTTGGGATGTTATTCCCTCGCGAAAACACCGTTACTGTAGCTAGAATAGCAAAAGTTACAGAAGGCCAAAAAAATCCACCCACTCCCACCGGTATTCTTCACGCAACTGACAGAGTATCAATGGAGTTAGCATTATAAAAAATGAAAAATATGATGCCCTAATAACAAATAGTTCCTACAAAATGGTAGAAAACGAGAAAAAAGTAAGCAAACGGGAGTTATTGTAATTGAAACAAAATAGGCAAATTTGGGCATAGTTGGCAAAGTTACAGCGTTTTACGGTAACATAATTAACGCAAGACCTCATACACCCCAATTAGAGTATTGAGTTAAAAGTATAATGCGATGACCAAAACTATTTTTTTTTTAAAGCTAACTGACTAATTATTAAGAAAAACGTGTCGACCCAAGCATTACTTTATGCATTTAAAATTGAGTCTTATGTCTTCTCAAATAAGATTGAATTTTCTTTGGCTCAGTCAGTGGTAGGTATGGCAAAATACATAATAAAAAAAAATACTGAAATCGATTCAGTAGTCAATTAGGAACAAACTACTTTCAGGTCTTGCGTCCATTCTGTTACACCTTGTATAAGCACCTGGTAATTTTTTAAAGAAAAAAAAAATACCTCTGATGAAAACTAAATAGCAATATCACACATTTAACCATCGAATCTTACAGTGAAATATTTAGAGAATGATATCACTAAAATTCTGAACATCATCTGTTCGGTCTGGGTTTTCTTTTTCATATTTGATGACTATTCTCCTTTCGAGTCACAAAGTTTTAGTAACTTAACTTCATACAATCGTAGGTATGTTCTTTTATGATTATGCATGACACATGGCAAATTACTTTAGAGCTGTGCCATGCCCATTACATAAAAGTGTCGTATCTTTTAAGACCTAATTATTATCGATGACAATTTTACGAAGTTAGTTGTGATTAGAGATCGAATATTCGGATGCATATTTACCTAAAGTTAATTTTCAGTTATGAAAGTATGGAAGCGACTTCTTAAAAAATATTTTTCTGAAGAAAACAATCCCGGGAGGCCAGGAACACCGGGAATGCTTAACTAGTCCGGTGTATAGTATGGAAACGACTTCTAAATTATTAGGATTGCATAACCATTCAGATGCAAATTTATTTAAAATTTATGTTTAAACCCTGATGCAAATATGCGTATAAAGGAGTGTAAGAGAAGGGGTGGAAAGTTTGAGTTAAAAATAAAAAAAATATTACGATGTTTTTCCATATAATAGCGCATAGTAGCCAACATCTCAACTATAGGTGAATATGCATCCGAATATTTGATGTCTGTTTATGATACAAGAAAGTATAGGTGTGCAATACAAATCATCACAAAATGAGCAGGGTAAATACTGGTGTGGAAAACAGATCTTAATTAAGTTAGACAATTCGAATATTTATTAGAGTAATATAAATATAAATACTCTAACCACTTTTTATACACAAGAGTTGCCTATAATCGATTTATTTTTAATAACATACCATTATGTTGTATGCGAATTATAAGGCGATTATTCGCCAAAAATAAGGCAAACTTCGATTATAATCACATTATAAGAAGTGTATGATAAACAGAGATCGGATATTCGGATGCATATTCACCTAAAGTTGAGATGTTGGCTAACATGGAATGCGCTTTTGTATCGAAAAAATCTTAATTTATGTAAGTAATTTGTTTATTTTTTGTTTTAACTAATACAAACCACCCCTCCTCCAGTACATACACATATTTGTATCGGGTTAAACATTAATTTTATATTAATAGGTACACATCTGAATAGTTATGCAATCCAAGAATCCCGGGGTTTTTAACAAATATTACAAATAATTTATAAAGCCGCTTCCATACTCTCATAGCTAAAAATTATCTTTAGGTAAATATGCATCCGAATATCCGATCTCTGATGATAATGCATTGAGTAATATTAATGTTATTATTTATGCAATGTGTAACCAATGTCAATTACAATGCAATTCGGTATTTTACTCTAGAGAAAATACGTTTCTGATATTATACCTATACAAAGTCAGTACCTACATTTACGATTTTAGTCTTTTTTTATTATAAAGTACGTACCTCAATGGATATTCCGTCAATCTTAATGTCAATCATCGACAAATAATAGTCCTTTCAGTTATTTTACCTCTGATTTTACATAACTTTCAACATCACAGTAATATTTATTTTAATTGTCATAAGGTTGCAATTTGCTTGCTACCACCGACAAATCTATCAAAATCAGTGACCTTTATTTTCCTTACAATAAGGTTGCTATTGGGTTGTAGCTGTGTGAGGTAGTAGTAGTAGCTGCTAGTTGTAGCTGTGGTAGGTAGGATAACTGTGAAAGGATTATAGCTTTATTATCAGGTAATTTCCGGGAAAATACATGACCATACACTTTATTTTAGTGGGAGTATTTTACGAACGCGCGTTGCAATTTGAACCTTATTTCAATGAAAAACGTTGCTCTACGCGCGCTCATGATTCGCAACGACTATATTTCACTACGTTTCAGATAAGCTAAAGTTACAAAACAAGTTACACGACAGAAGAGTCAGCTACTCGGAATCCGAACTAAACGTTGAAGTTGCTTTTACTTTGAAATGTTACCGTAAAAATACTTTTGTCGAATTTCACGCCATGAATTTTTAAATTTTGAGCGTGCTGTTAGGAGAGAATACACTCGTTACAATAAAACACTTTTGTTATACAACTTTCCAATTCATCTTATTACCCTATTGCAGTCCACTGCAACATACAGAATGGCAGGGACATCGACGCGAAACCTATTAGCCTGTTACCATGGGTTCAGCAGGTACATGATTCTGAACCAGACTGCGTTGAAATTTATCATGGATTAAAAAAAAAATGGCTCTGCCATACATTTTGACCGTGTAAGTTGAGGAAATATTTCTCCGATAATGTGTTGAATAGGGTATTTTTCAATGTATTAAAAACTATTTTAATTTGAAGATTGGGACGAAATATGTAACAGAAAAATTCAAATTAATTGATTTATCTGTCTCTGTGTCTCTGTGCACAAATACTTTTATAACTGCGCCACACAAAGTATTACCAGGTGCCGTTTACAAAAAGCTGACGTCACGTGTGGTCACGTGATAAAAAGTCATTGTAAGGAGCGTTTTGGCGGTAAATTCAAAACAACGAAAAATAAATTTGATTTAAATCGTTTTTAATTGAAAAAATGGATATAAATCAATTTATTGTAATACTTCTGTTACAGATTTCGTCCCAATCTCCAAATTAAAATAGTTTTTATTGGAAAATACCCTATTCATGGTTTCAAATTGCGCGTCGCTGTCCCTGCCTCCCTGTATAGACCTCGCCTAAGTTACACCACAACATCCAGTTCCCCGCCACGTCAGTCTGTCCCGTCGTCTTTTCTAGCTTTGGTCCATTTTTGTTTCTATCTACTTAAATTAATTTCCAATCAACTGCTACAAATTCCACAAGTTTTCAACCAAACCCTTATTACAACAAAATATTCTCCCCTAAAAGATCTCTTAACTACTACAAATTTACAGTTAGGTTAACATTAGTTAACCGATTGTATTTGAAGAATAAATCATTGTAGATTCGCAAAATAGAATGAAGACAGCCGAATGAAAATTCAACTGCAACTTCTCTTAAGGCGGTAATTGACTTGCAACGTTTGTTTGTAATGTATCGAGTTTTTGTAACGTGTTACAGTAGTCAGTGCAGCGAGTCGAGTTGCTCGATGCGAGCATTGCGAGCGCAAGTTTTTCAACAAGTCAGGTTGTTGTGGTCAGTTAAGGCTTTTTTTTTAGGTTGGGACATCATCAAACTCAAACTCAAAGCATTTATTTCAATTAGACCATTTAAAGGTACTTTTGAATTGTCAAAAAGTCGACCAGTTGGAAAGTTGAAGCTAGTTGCCCATTCCAAAACGTAGATCTCTATGGAGAAGAACGGGCAAGAAACTCCATGGACACTCTTTTTAATCATGTTCAAGTATTACAAAAACTTGGGAACAATATTCTTGTTGCTTCTATATGTGAGAACAATGTAAAAAAAAAACAATTCTAAATATAAGATTTAAAATAAGCCATGGAAGTTAGATCAAATAACTTCTCCCGCTCTGGGTGGAGCAGGAGGGCGTGTCAGACTTTTACTGACTAAAACCCACCCGTGTTCCTTCAGTTGCCTGTGTGCCAGGGGCCACGGTAACTCATTCTAACAACCCGCACCCCTGGATGGTTAGTAAAGGTTGACGCGTTGTCACAAGCACAACGTATCTCGTTTTACTCTCTTTTCAAAAAGTAAAGGCACACAACCGTAGGCGTTGTGTGTGCATTTACTTTTTCATTTCCGCCATTCTGGATAAAAATGGAGCACGTTTGAGTCACACATCTATCAATCCGCACTGGGCCCGCGTGGTCCGATTACGTCCCACTCCCTCTCACTGAGAGGAGAAACAATATAGGATGCCTTTGTGTTTGTTATGTGTGCTCAAAGCGACCGTTCGCTACGTTTAGTGTATCGCCGTTTTGTAACAAGAAATGGAACGTGCTTGAGCCATGTGCTCGAAGCGAGCGTTCGCCGCGTCTTGTGTATCGCCGTTTTGTAACCAAGCTTTCCTCGAATGATACATTACAAACAAACGTTGAAAATCAGTCTTTACGATTTTGACAGACTCTCGCATATAAAGCAGTAAACAAATGATAAGTCTTTATTCATTATTTACTAAATAATCTTCGATAGGAATTACGCCACACGATTGACAATGATTGGCAACTGTTTCGACCATACATATCTCACATTGAGCAATTTGATATTAATGCCTAATTAATACTTTAGACTCCCATTTACTTTACTGCATCATACACAACAGAGATAAAAATGAAGCTAGCATAAGTGTTTTTCTTGGCTTTCGTAGATTTACTTCACAGGCGAAGTTTAAAAAATTTCAGAAATTAAATTACACTTCCAATCAAATACTTACATAGGAAAATGCATGAACTACGTTTTTACATGATGTCTCATCTACGACGGAGTAATTAGCGACGACGTGAATTTAATTAGTCGGTCATAGATGAGGCGTATTAGGTGGAGATTTATAAACGTTACATAGCACATGCTTTCACTTAGACATGTTCCCGTGTCTATCTTGCACTTGTAGTTTGTCAGTTGTGCGATAGACACAAGAATAACGCTTAGGACATGGTAAACAACGTTTATGCAGGGTCAAATGTAATTAGCTAACGAAACCGCAGACGTGATATGTATCAAGTAAATTACACTACCAGTGGTAGTTGAAGCAAAAAAAAACAAATCTTTTTATCGTGTTTACATTTCGATACTCCACATGTCCTAGGAGTTCCGCTACCTAATTTAATTTGACCTTAAGTTGCGGCTTTTGCCAGTCAACGAAAAAGTTTACCTCAGCAGGTTATTAAAATAGAATAGGTGATAGTGTGAGTGCATTTCCTTAGTCGTGTGTTGTGTCTCGTCCTCACAAACTGAACAGGTCGCCGGCAGACGGCAGTGGCGCGAGCCCGCCCGTCACATCCGGCAAACGGGACACGTCCGGTAAGTTCTCTATGTGGGACTTCACTTCCGCTTTCACCGCGTAAATCTTTTGCAGCTTTATGTTGTATTCCTGGAATAGGAAAAGGGGTTTGTTTATAAATGAGTTTGTTTGTTGCTCTTTTAGTATGTCCATAAAAACATTGCCAAAACATTTTTCAGTGGTTCCTGACAGAATATTTTTTTGTTTAGAATTTCACAAATTGAATTGGACATGGAACATGCCTGCACAGTAAAATAACGATCAATAGTCAGCTTTCCAATATAAATTTTTTCATGTGCACACACATGAAAAAATACATGTTTGCATTATTTTTACAAAATAATAAGTTTTCAGTAATAGTTATTGTTACAGATAATTGTCTGAACCTTAGATATTCTAGTGTTTTATTTAGTTTTTTGATAGGTGCTTGTTTAAGGCAGCAAGTTAACGCGGCCGTCTCGAAAATTAGTATCGAAAAGTATGCGTTGCGTTACCTCTAATCTTGCTTCCGCCTGTTTAGCCAGTTCTCGTTGTGACTGCGCGAAGTCCCGCAGCATGGAGGCTACCTTGCGCCTCTTCTCCAACTCCTCAGTCAGCCTCAGGTTATACTCCGCCAGCAGGTCCACGGCAGAGTTCACCACTGCACTCAGACTTATCGCCGACTCTTTATCTAGAAGAAGAAGGGATCCATTACCTACTTGAAAAGAGTACTAGATATTTGAACACTATACAGAAATTGTTTTTATTTAGTGCGCAAACTGTAACCATGAATTCAGCATATAATTCTAGACCCACCAGCGCAGAAATTTTTCGTCGGTCTTTCAAAAAAAAAATCAGTTATTCCATACATTTTGACCGCGTAGATAGCACGTTTCTATGAAACAGCAGATTTTCTTTTTGTATAACCAACGAAAAATTTCTGCGCTGAGGGGTCTAGAGTGTTATGCTGAATTCATGGTTACTGTTTGCGCACTGAATAAAAACAATTCCTGTATATAGGAGTAGTCTTTTTAAATCCTTGTTTCCAATTGACATTAAACAAATCTCAACTTTACTCCAGTGTAAATTACGTTCATTTTAGAATGACTCATAGTTGACATTCTAACCCAACTTCAAAATGACTAGTCCTCATTCTTTAAAGTGTCGTAAAAAATTGAAGTTTTGAATTGGAAATATAAATAGGGTATTTGACTGGATTCTGCGTGAAGTTAAAGTCGATGCTAGACAGAGACAGCACTACTAGTATCTGACGTCACAACACAGGAACGCTATAGTAACGTCACGCTATTCAGTACATTTATCGTTTTGCGTGACAAGGATAGAAGAATAAGTACAAAAAGCGTGTAAGTTTAGAGAACTTACACGCTTTTTTTTCCACCAATGTTATTTTTTTCAAATCATAATTTTTTGTAAGTGTTAATTCATGTATTTTTTGATAGTAGTAAAATACCCTATTGTGAATGCAGGGCAATTATTAATTATAATATTCCTAAGGTGTTTAGGTTACATTTACTTTGTGAAATTAGGTTTCCTAATAAAACTTGTATAATTATGAACGAATTAGTTATCTGCATTGACTGTGTTTTCATACAAGCTTTCTGTGTAACACAGTGGTGAGTCTATTATGAACACAACATTCACTTTCATCAAACATAAGATTGTCTTGAAGCAGAGTGTGGAACATTCTCTGAAAAACATGTTATGAAAATTCAAAAGTTAAACAATGACAAATCTTTTCACAAACTAAATTTGTAAGAAAGATCAGTTAATTTGTAAGTTATTAACCTTTTTGGGCATATCAGTGAATAAGTGAAATACACAGGGCATATCATCAATATTCTTTATTAATATAATCATAGGTAGTTTTACAATAATGTTTATCCACTAGAATTACATAAAAACAACAAGGAACACAATCAATAATAAACTTATTCTTCTGTCAATAGTTTCAATTATAATATAACACAGTCAATGCTTACAAATAATCTGATAAAAATGAAATATCTTAGCATATGAAATATCTTAGCATAAAATGCATTCCAGAAACTAAAATAATCGCACAACATAAACTATGAAAAACCAAAATTGGGTTTTAAACAAAATGCTGACTTTTGTCAATGAGAGAAATGAAACAATAGTACAAGATATTAACCATTTATTTTCGTTTTTCACAGTTTTAATTCGATATATGAGATATCTCGAGAATAAGACGAGCACGTCACCCCTTTTCACACGTTTATACAGTTGGGTAACTGACGCCGGATGCCTAGCAGCAAATATATTGCTAGTCCAAGCTTGCATGTTTTTCTATAAGTACACTTAGCCATGCCGTCACGACACCAGCCAGTTACCCAGCAGCCAACGCGTGTGAAAAGAGGGTCAGTCTTCTATCAAGTTTATTTACAAAGTTGATATGGTGATATAGTGTCGTTTTACCTTCTAACTTAGACAATAATTGCACTTCGGACACTTCCGGCGGGAGCGACGCAATCCTCTCCCGAACTGCCTCGTCGCTCGACGCACTGGCCTCTAATTCCAGAAGTGACTGCAAATAAAAACGACCTTATTAATACTTCGTTTCCTGATAACCATAAATTAAGCACTCTTATCTGTTATTATAATTATTCGATTATCAAATAAATTACTTTTAATAGACTATTAATGCCATAAAATTATTTCCCTATTAAGTATATGGATGTTTAATCATGTTAAAACGCCTATTAGATGATCAACTAGCGCTTATGTAGCTATTGGTAATTCAATATTTTTAAGATTGACTAGTTGTACTTCAGACCACAAAAATCTATATAATGACTTGAATTTGTTACTTGGTACGGTTCTTAAACTAAAATAGGGAATACGACAAAGTTTTAATCAAACAGCTGCTTCCTACATAGTATTGTAAGACAAAACCAAGGGGAACATAGTAAAAATACATGTTTAAAACAATATCACCATAGAACTAAAGACGTCTACCCTAAGGGCCTCTGCACACGACGTCAATTGACGCGCGATTCGTGTTTGTGCGTGCACCAGGGTGTTTCTTGCTTTGAAAAAGCAGCGTAAAAATACCGTGTTCTTAAGCTTGAATGATTTGCAGTAAATATAATTTCGAGAGCTATATTGATGTTTCGCATGATTAAAATTTAGTAATTATTCATAAGTGTCGGTTGAATTTCGATTAACATACGTCAGGCAGCACCACATTTACTACAAAATTCACGGATCCCCGTTTAGAAAAAGGTACCCTATGATATATTACCTTGATAAGTTCCTCAGGCTCGGGCGGGTCTCCAGGCGGTGTCTTGGGACTGAGCGTGGTGTGCGTCTCCAGATGCCCGTCCACCTCCAAGGTCTCGCTGCGGCGGCGCTCCTGTTTCTCGCGAGCCTCGATCTTCGCCTTCTTCTCTGGCTCTTTGACCACCACCTCCACGTCAACTGACTTGCGTTTCTTACTCTCTTTCTTTGGAGGAATAGCGTCGTTGGGATCCACTGGAATGTGAAGCAAATTTTTAATAAGAACCTCCAAGCATTGGTATTTGCTTAATGTAAGCTTTTATTAAAACTAAGTGTACACAATAAAATAGACTTTTTTGCCTGTTACACCAACTCCAAGACATGGGATTTACAGACAAAATTGAAGTTTCTTCTTGATATCTATTCCAAAAACAAAACTAAATATCTATAAAAACAGCAAAAAAAAATCATGACTGTCGTATGGGAGCCCCCTTAAATATTTATTTTATTCTGTTTTTAGTATTTGTTGTTATAGCGGCAGCAGAAATGCATCTGTGAAAATTTTCTACTGTCTAACTATCACGATTCATGAAATACAGCCTGGTGACAGACGGACGGAGAGCGGAGTCTTAGTAATAGGGTCCCGTTTTACCCTTTGGGTACGGAACCCTAAAAGCTAGTACCTATTCAAATATTTTAAACTATAGCTCTTTCACCCATTCAGTGAAATAAAATTCGTCACTCATGCAGCTGAAAAACACAAATGATGTTTAACAAGTTTCTAACAAGCTTCCAGATAAGGTAAAGCAAGGTAAGGTGGTACTGTGTCTCATCTCTATGGTTTCATAGGTTCTGAATTGCAAATCAACATAATCAAGGTGGATTTAAAGCACAGTACACACTAATGCCTTGGTTTTGGTGTGTATTACACTTTAAGATCCCTTTCTCCAATATGAGTCCAGAGCAAAAGATCACACTAAAGTAGGTATAAAATCTTAATAATAATCCAAATAAAAAACAACACTAGCTTCCCCATGGTCCACGTGGATGTCGGAAACTATCCCACGGGAAATTGCTACTATGTATCTATTTCCAATTTGTATCAATATATTGGTTTTCACGGTTTTTTTTTAGCATGGAACCATAATTATTTTTTTAAATAAAAGCAGCCTAAGTTACTCTTTCTAACATCAGCAAATCTGCCAGTGAAACTACCGTCAATATGGCTCCAGCCGTTTCAGAGATCAAACAAAGATACAAATATTTTTTAAAGTTTTTTTTGTTATAAGTATCGTTTAAACATTCAAGTATTTAACCGGTCAACTACCCCTATAGCGGACCACGCCGTACTGTACCAGCAAAACTGTTATTTTGACATTATTAACAGACACTTTTTGATTTATTACTTTAGATGAGCATTACCCACCCCACCTTCTTTTGTTTTTGCAGTTGATAGAGTCCACCCCACCAATCTTACATGGTAATAATTTGACTTGGAGATCATCTTTATTTCAACTGTACAAGATTTAGAAATAAACTCACCAGCCTCCTTGAAATCCTGTATCTTCTGCGAGTCGTACACCCCCCTGTCCTCCCAGATTTTGAGTATTCTATGCAGTGAGTGTTTAGTCTTAGTGTTTATACCAGTCTTGGCCATGTGCTTGAAGGATTCTCCCAGCACTTCTCCAAATTCCTTCCCGTACTCCGGGCCCTTCTTTTTACTGTTCTGTATTACATCATTAGCAAGGTACATGAATGTAAGCTGCTTACTATCTTTGGCTGTAAAGAAAAAACTCCATAAAGAATAGACAACTTGTCTTTTGCACAATTTAGAAAAATACTTGACCAAGACTTGACGCTAGGGTAACGGGCCTTTGGAAGGCATATGAAGGACCGAAGCCTCGCAGGCCTGTTAGATGTTTTCGATTAAATGAGGCGCCAACGGAGGATTATCCCTGTTGGCACTATGCAAGTGCACCCAAGGACAACCCCTGGTTGGTGTAGGACTATTGTGGGATATTAGTAAGTAAATTCATTAAGACACTTTTTTTTTGACCCCTTAGCACAGCAAATAAAAGATAGCAAAATAAAATGAAAAAATTAATAAAGAAAAATGCAATAAAGTAACCCTAGTGTTACTTATGTGGGATCTAGATCCCACATAAGATATGAAAATAAAAATAATAGATTATTGGTTTGGGTGACTAAAGTGAACTGGTTATCTAGGACTATCGAAAGACTATTGTAACCCCTGCCTTACCATTGTTTTATATACATTACACAGACAAAATGGCAGTGGGTGCCTTGCCCACTCAATAATGGGCCCCAGACAACTGTCTGGCAAACCCTATGTTGGTGACAGGTTTTTGTTTAGTGTTCTGTTTGATTTGCAATCAGCTTTCTAACAATAATCTGATGGGGTATTTTGTGAGATGGATTCAATAACATGGATAAATACATGATGAGCTTGTTACATTTTACAGGTGCATGATTATTATTTTTATGTAGTTCCTTTAGCTTAAAATGATTTGATCACATCAAATAATTTTCTGCATTAAAATCTACAGGTGAAAAATATCCACAAGTATCTCTCATTACTTGCTGTTAAAATACCAATAGAAAAATAATTAGCACACAACCACAAATAAATGGTTTTGAATAGCATTTAATGAAATCCAGAACTTATGGTTTTATTTCATCATTTGGATGAAGAAAGGAACGCACGAAGTAGTAAAGGGTGGGCGTTTTGGGGGACTATCTTATGTAATTTTGATGTTCGAAAAGTGTTGATTCTCAGCCTAATTTGATTAAATGACTTTTGATCTTTTTTTTCTGTAATACTAGACACTCAGATGCTGAATGAACCATTACAGACATTGGCGGTCGCCTACTTTCAACCTTATTCTTGAGGCATATGGGTGAAAAGAGTGATCTACCGCTATGGTCTACGTTGGTACAATTTGTTATCAGTACCTACCTACAATAACAAGCTGTGATAGATAGGGTGATTTTTGTTTCTTATTGTATGGTCAACGAACTAGTGATTAAACGTCGAATAAAAATGAAATGCATAGTGTTTAGCACCCCTATCTACTAGATTATTCTATGGTCGCAAAATAAACAAAAGTGAGACATTTTGTGATCGAATCATGTCCGTAGAACCATTTTAAAAACAAAAGCATTTCTCATGTCTGAAGCATTTTACGTAAGATAAATGATTTGTAGATTAAATATCACATAAAATAGTAAGAAAAATTATATTGTAGGTTACCTTTTAGTATTTCTTTGAACCAGGTTTTTACAACTACGGCATGATGTTTTCTGTGATGGATCAGCCACAAGGAAAGTGTTTGAATGCTTTGCTGACTCGAATTCAATTCTTGGAGCTTACGAACTAACGCGTTTTCCGTAAAACCAGCCATGGTTTAGGAGAATGCTAAATAAACGCCACGGACCACAACACAACACCACACTTTCATTTGACGTTTACTAACGCCATATTGGTTTCATTGGTTTGAGAAAAAAACCGCTTGTCTTTGATTGCGTTCCATTTCAAGTGCTGTATTCGAATGATTAATGATTGATTTTATGACTGCATATTATTATATTGAATATTTATTGGTTCTTTGGTTCTTTGCTTATTTATATTTTAATTTTAATAATATACTGTTTCGATGATTATTGTTTAAAATCATAACATGCTTTCATATCATTCGCCAATCGCTATTCAGAATCAAACTCGCACGCGGACGATAACGTAGCAGCATAGCCCGTTCAAACGAAGACGAAACGAATGTGACGATTTTATCATAGCTAGAAAAGATAGATCTATCCTATCTGTTACCTTTTTTTAGTTTCTGTAACTAAAAATTTATATTATGATTGAACTTAAAAAATGCTTGACAGACAAAATCAATGGATCAGTTAAATCATAATTTTATAAGTTTTTTTATACGGATTATGCCAATATAAAAAGCTTTTTTAAGAGAACCTTTGCTACAGGGATTTTCTTGACAACCATGACCCACCTATACTTCCACCCATGGAAAGAGATTTTCAAGGAGAACCTTTGCGACCAACACGATTCGGACACTTTTAATTTTCTTGGTAAATTAAGCCGCTTGAAATTGTAATATCAATATTTAGCATACAATCCAAATTTAAAATAAAGGTTCTAAGTTGCCATAGCTAGCACATCCAGTGGTAAAAATAAGAGTAGGACCACTTGATTGCCTTTTTTATTTCTAGTTTATATGACCTTCGTAAGGAAGGTCAGTAATATAAACTGATGGCTAACTTCTCGGATATAATTTTATTCGCTGATGAGACTCTCTTATTTTTAGAATAGATAGAAAAGATACGGATGTCTTGCATGTCAACGATAGTCTAGCTGTTCTTTCGAAATGGTTTGCGGTTAATAATCTTTTACTCAATACGAACAAAACTAAATGTCTTAATTTCTCATTACCAAATGTACCCCAAGTAGGCCTAAATTTAAAACTTGGCAAGAAACTAGATGCTATTTCGGAAACTGTATTTCTAGGAATTACTTTAGATTCAAAATTGCAATGGGGTGCCCGCATTAGAGCTTTTTCAAGTAGATTAAGCTCAGCTGCTTACGCAGTAAGTGAAATAAGGCAGTTGCATGGGCGCAGCTGGGGATTTCGTCTAGGGGGGGCAGCCGTCTAGATTTCGTCTCCCTATCTTACATACCACATAAGTACACTATGGGGCCATTCAATTATTACGTAAGTAAATATTTTGCAATTATTAACGCACCCCTCCCCCTCGTCAGCAAAAGTAAGCAAAGCTCTTACACCCCCCCCCCCCCCCCCCCCCTCCCATACTCACGTAAACATTGGTACATGCATTTTTCAATGTGTTCTGGGTTATTTGTTGATTCATGAGCAGCAGTTATAAGTTTAGAAATAAGGAATAGGTTCTGGAACTGGATGAGATAGAGCAGCAGAACAGAGGATGTGATAGAGCAGAGCAAAGGCTCCAAGGTCTTTGCTAGGGATCTGTTTATTGGGCAGAAACTGAAGACCGATGAGGGCAGGTTCGTATCTGCCTAACCTGAACCCTTCAAGACCCTCCAAAAGCTGTTTTATTCCAGCATTATCGAGGCAAACCGCCACAGGCATGGAGGTGTGGTGATACTTTTCTTTAAGAAGAGTGACAATGCCTTTTTCTCACTTCTGAGTCATGTCTACAAGTTGTTGTCAAGAGTCATCACGAACCGTGTCACGCGCAGGTTTTATGACCTCTAGCCTCCGAACAAGCCGGATTCTGTAAAGGCTTTAGCACCGTAGACCACATAAACATGCTGCGGCAGGTTATACAGAAGGCCAAAAACGACAACCAGCTTGCCTTCTTAGCGTTTGTGGACGACTGTCGGTACATCGAGGTGCTGAAGTGTCTTTACGAAAACGCCACTTTGTCAGTCCGACTCCAGGACCGGACACAATATCACCGCTAAAAATTAAATAGAGCCCTACAAAAATAAATGAAATCCTACCCTATACAGACCATTTAAATGGTTGCCAAGACTTAAATAACGCTTTCAAGAAAAAACTATTTCTATAATATAATACGTTTATCTGCCTACCCCGTCGGGAACCTGTCTGCACTCTGCATCTACATACCTTCCTACTTAGATACTTATGTATTTAAATTGCATTCATCAGGCCATCCTTATGCATTTTCGATGTATTCGTAGTCAAGAATTTTAAATAAGTCGGTCTTTATGCAGATAAAAGTATTATAGATGAGCATCTATCCAATGATTATTTTTATGACATGACCACAATTGAAATCATTCGATTCTTAGATTTAATAATATATTTATAATAACAAATAACTTCTAACCTAAAGTCCTTAATCCTACTGCTTTGATTTACTTCGTATTAGCATCGTCATAAGCTGTTAGCTACGTACATATGTGTGAAATGTTTATCTAAACGCAAAACCTTTTTCCGCGCTCCAATTTCTACAAGCTCGATCTAACCGCGTCTACTTGTCGCAAATACCCAAACGTGTGTAATCACTTGTTTATCGTATGATAGCAGACAGCGGGCGGTCCCGTGCCATCGACCGGTCCGTCGCTCTACGATGGACATGCGTTCTTCTTTCTCTATACACCTGCGCCGGCGCAGCCTCCACTCAGTTTAGTTTCCAAAGGCTGAGCCGCACGCGCTTCCACGTCCGCGTCCGACGAAACACGAAATCCGCGCGAAACGTTTCGTGTTCGTAAATTTTCAATTCGTTTTAAGGAAATACCATATTAACTTGTTTAAATTCAAATATATTCTAGAATTTACTGTTCCTTATATCACATTAAAGATTGTTGTATAATTTGTTTTTGAATAATAAAATTAAAGATGAATTACTTTTTCGGTAATAACGTGCCTATTGTGCTTCTGTTGTCGCTGGTGTTTCTGGCAAATGCTCAAAGAAGAGATGTTGGTGAGTGTTATCTTTCACTTAGAAATTAATAAAAGAAAGCTGTGTGTTCTTTACTATAATATTACTTAGTAATTAGAACTAAAAGTCGGTAGGTGGTAGAAAGACGCGGCATAATTGCTTAAAAGGTGTTATTATTTGTGTAAATTGAGTAGGTCTGTATCATAAAATTCAGACGTATTCTTCATACATCATTCTGACATAGTGTTGGTTGATTAAGTATTATTTAATCAAATTAGTCGTAGAATCATAATTTTCTTACAAAATTCGATCAAAACAAAGAAACATGGTCGCTAATAATACTAATAAAATTCGCTGGAAAATCAAGAACGGACAATGACCCACTGATCATATCGTCAAATGTTAAATAATTCAGATAAAACATAGGTATATATCAGCTCAGCTAGCAGGTCATTTTATGCATAAAGTTTTTTACTAGAGAGCTAAAAGTCCAAATTTTAATGCAACTAAATGGTAATGAAGATACCACTGGTGTATTTAAATTGTGGCACAACCTTGTTATGCCAGTTTTGGTGCGCCTAAGTATCGTGATGTTCTAACTACTCGTATTTGAATTTATTTTATTGTGAATAAATTACTCAACTAAAATAGCACATTTTAATAAGTAAGGATAACTCCGGTTCGACTACCATGACTGAAAAAATGTCCTGATTCTTCTTAGGTAGGTGAGAGGTGAGAGGTTAAGTAGGCTTTGAGGTAATGTAAAAAATAATTGGTAGGTAAAGTCTAAAAGTACTAATACCTATTAGAGCTAGAACTTTATTTTATACTAGACATCTATTGTCCCCGATAAGGTTTTGAAGATTTTTGTTATTAAGTAATAGAGATAAACGAATACAATTTATATGTAGATAATAAACGCCGAATATCTGTTTATATATTCGGCGTTTGATATATTAATATTAAATTTACATTTAATTAAAAAAATGTTTCGTGTTTAGTTTCCTTTAATCTTATTATTCTAATGAAAATTGGTGTTTGGATTTTTGTTACTTAATCACGCAAAACCGGCTGAACTGATTTCTATTAAATTTGGCAAACAGATATTAACACATTTGATACTTAATTATCCCGGTAGTAAGTTCTTGTGGGATAATTTACCGACAAGCACGCAGGCGAAGCCGCTGGCTAAAACTAGTATTATCTAATTATAATTGTACTCAATACTCAATTCTTTATTGCATTCCTTAAGTATTAAATAGATGGTATAATCAGTGAGATCAATACGGACCCTATCGGGCACAGCAAAATTAGGAGAGAGGAAGAGTGCTACGTACAAATTCAAGCAATTCATTTAAATATTATTATACATTATTAGATGTATAGTTGGGTGTATAATGACCTATACAGGAAAAGTTTTTATTCAGAGCGCAAACTTTAACCATGAATTCAGCATTTCATTCTAGACCCCCCAGCGCAGAAATTTTTCGTCGGTTATACAAAAATAAAACAGCTGTTTCATAGAATATTTGTATAACCGACGAAAAATGTCTGCGCTGGGGGGTCTACAATGATATGCTGAATTCATGGTTTCAATTTGCACACTGAATAAAAACTTTTCCTGTATATCTTATGAGGTTTGTGTATATAGGTAGGCATAGTATATTTGTTATTTTAATTTTATAAGCTATGATAATGTGTTTTCTTTACTGAAAACCCCATCAGTATCATTTGCCTATAGGGTCAATAAGGAATTAATTCTAACGTAAACATTGTTGTAGCTGATTATACCATTACTTTCAGTATTCTAGCCAATCAAAGTTAATTAACACTGATAACAGACAATTTTTAATTATTACGCATAACACTAAACGATCGTAAATATAACTTTAAAGACCAAGACGACCTTCAATTGTTTACTTTAAACCGAAAAATAAGAAACATAACGCCCTACTGAGCACAAACAAACCGCTCTCATTAAAACCTTGATTAATTTAAGGCATTAAGTCCGCCTTTATACCTTTTGTTTGTACGAATAGTTTAAATAAATAAATAAATGAATACTAGTTGAGTTATTGGAACAAGTTATCAGTACTTGTTACGTAAGATAAGAACCGTGATTAAACATAAGAATGTATAAATAAAGCATTTTGGACTGACAGTGTTCGGCATGGCAATGGCGGCACCACTTTTACTTTTCATGACACAACCGTGGGTGTGATTTCTCTTTCGGAAGCAAGCTATTTACTGTTTGACCACCAGATACGAAGCTATAATATGATTACGTCGCAGTTCCGATATTTGCATTTTAAATTTTGCCTTAATCAAAGGCTAAAAAGTCCTGGCGAGGCAACGCAAATAGTCTGTTATAGTCGACTTGCGTCTGCTTATTCGCATGAAATTTGAATATATATAAAATATATTCTATGATATTCGGAAATATTCTCATTGGTGAGAGAATTTTTAGAATGGGTTCAGAAATTCCGAGGATTACCTCCTACATCACACACAATTAGTCTATACCGTTCGCACTGCTGGGAGACAGAGCTCCTCTCAGTAAGAAGAAGCTGGCCAAAATCCACCACGCGTGCCCAGCTGGTGGATGTCACATATATTCGATTTTTTTTATTCTAAGACATGCGCCCCGCCCCTACACACAAACTCACAAATTTTACACTCCTATAGACAAAAACAGGTTGTATTGTAGATATCTATTAATTGTAGATACATGCCTATGTCTATTTCTTTATTGCATTTATCCACATGAAAGAAGCAATAAAGAAATAAACATAGGTAGCTACATACCTAAAGCAATAAAAAAATGAAACGCGATGTGCAAATTGCACAAAGTATTATCAGAAGAGAGAGCGCGTTTGTGTCTTTTGAAGGAGAATTTTCAAAAAACTAACAAACCATCTCTGTCTCGCTCTTTTGATTGCAGTTTGATTGTAATCTTGAATCAAATACCCGACCCAAAATACCTTCGTTAAAATATATTATTGTTTCGTACAAATGATTTTATTGATATCAAAATAATCGCGTGAACATCGTAATTATATTTGTAACAGTTACCAACAGCTTACAGCGCTCTCAATCACGCTGTCGCTAGTCTAGTAATAGAATAATAGAAGTACTGAACAAAGTAAAGCGTCGAAAGTTTTTATAGAACTCACAATAATGTTTGGCTCGAAAATGTGATAAGAAGGTACGGCAAATACTTATACAGTGTAAGGGGCGTTGAATTTGTCACATGATTCTAAACCCTTCAGGGTCAAAATGTATGAAACAGCAGGTTTTTTTAATAACCCTCGAAAAATTTCAACTTTGCTGATAGGTCTCATGTACCTGCCTACTGAATTCCTGGTAACAGATTGTGCGCCGATGTCCCTTACACCCTGTGTAGTCTTTATTCTATTAGTAGAGGTATGAAACCTGTGTATTTGCCTAGCTATCGTTTAGGAGAGAGATAGATTAAGCATCTAACTGTTTTCATTATAACCCTGTCTGTATTTTTGGTTTCTGGTGATAAATTAATTATAAAACAAGTACATTTTGTACAGACATAAAATGTGCGTCTTCACCCTAAATGGGTGCACAGCATGACATGCGTGGGAGAGAAGCATCAACATTTGCTATGTAGAGATGCAAAAAGTGCGAATAAAATAAGTTTGCGTGGGGATTTTGGTGTCATCAAAGCGCAATTTATTTGTTTGACTGTACAATTAGCCTCAAAAAGATCTATACATCGACAGAAATTCATTTGATTGTCAAAGTGGAGCTACAATGGGGTACCTAAAATAAATGTTTTGTGGCTACACAATGTAATACAAAATGACGGCACGGTTGGCGCAGCGGTTAAGCGATTGACTGCTGCGCTGCGTGTCGCTGGTTCGATTCCCGCACGGAACAAATCGCAAGGGCCGATGCCTACCAGGCGTGCGGGTTGTTCGAAAGAGGAACTGAGGCAACACAGGTGGGTTTTAGCCAGTAAAAGTCTGACACGCTCCTCCTGATCCACCCAGAGCGGGAGAAGTTATTTGATGATTTCCCACCCAATGAAACCTACAAGTAGTTGTTCCGGGTCTGGCTGTTTGTGTATATGATTTTAAATGTTTGTAAACTCACCCAAAATACAGGAGAAATTCCTAGTGTGGGGCAAAGTATTAAAAAAGTAAAAAAAGATATTAATCAAAGATAATATAATATTACGCCTCGGGGATTACCCGAAGTTTTAGGCAGAGATGTACCTATAAGTAGTACACCCAGGTTCTGCCAGTTATTTTTAGAACAAAATAATATTGTATACAATTAAACTCATTCTTGTAGATTTGTACATCTTTTTGAGGCCGACTACGTTACACCATATAGTATAATCCCAGTGCTAGTTTTATTTCATTTTTGTTTGTCGATATCTAGGTAAGTACCTACTTGAATGTCTTGTTGCGACATTTTGCAACCGCTGAACGTAATATTATTTATTTAGTCAGACTTTATTTTCTATTGCTAGCTATGAAAACATTGCGTCTTATTGACTTTTAAATTCTATTTACATTTCTATTGAAATAGTGCCATCGGAATAATTTTAAATCTGCCTAAGTGTCAGTAGGCCGACTGCGATTTATACCTGATAGCTTGACACTAAGTAGTTTGACACTTGCCTGATATTGAGTCTATATGTTTTTTTTCGGTTTTAGCGTCGCTCGGTTTGTGCATTTAGCCAGTGTCATGTAGTTTTTATTTACGATCAAGTAAATGGCCCGATATCGGGCACGAAGTTACAAAACAGTCATAGTCGTCATTAGTCAGACAAGTCAAAGTTATTGTAAAACGGTAGTAATTTTAACAACCTAATTTGAGTTTTTGGGGGGAAACGAAAAGTCCACGTTAGTCACTCATTTTCACCTTCACTACACTTGTGCACTCACATGTAACTAAATTGAATAATTCACTACCAAAATTATACAATTTAATTCACTATTTCACTAAATTTCATGAAAATAAAAATTCGTACGACATGTTCCAACCCGATCCCGCCAAAAACTCGAGTCTCATTAATAGACTCAATATTAGGCAAGAGTCAAATTAGTGCGCAATAATTATATTACGCACTAATTTTATGTAAGTAAATATGCGCGTGAGCAAGTACTGAGTCATCCGCTGCAGCTTTGGTTCAATTATATGAGCTGGCAAGGAATTTATAACATCCTTCGACTGCCTACTTATTTGAAATGGACATTTTCGAAGTTCGATTAGCTTGTCATGGAATATTTTAGAATGGAAAAAAGCCTCAACTATGTAAAATCTTAAGAGGAGAGCGCCGCCGCCGTGGTACCCCGAATAATTCAAACTTACTTACGTTTTTAACAATTTTCACGTGCAAAATTTAGGCTGTATGTTTCATAAACTCTGATCCGCGATCGTAAGACGCATACGTATTTAGATAGATAGATAGATATTTATTAAAATATCATTTATTTGCCTGAAATATGGTATTTTACAGATTTTATAACAAATAGGTACCCAATAGTTCTTCATATTCCGCCTACTAAATTCGACATGCAATTTTTTTTTTTTGAAATTACTAAACGATTCTAATTCTAATTTAATCAATTTAAACAAAATAATTAAATACCCATAAAAAAAGTACTAACTTTACGAAATTATAGTCATTAAAATCATTGATACGACCCTTTATGAAATAGTCATTCAATTCTATAAACCCATAATATATTTGTAACTGTCACGAATTATATTTTAATCAATATGCAGCCTTTTTTTTGAGGCTGGGAAATCATCAAATTACTTCTCCCGCTATGCAGCGGGAGGGTGTCAGACTTTTACTGACTAAAACACACCGGTGTTACTTCAGTTATCTGTGTGCCAGGGGCCACGGTATCTCTTTCGAACGACCCGCACCCCTGGTAGGCATCGGCCCTTGCGGATCCCACCAGTGGGTGCTGACATCTCTTTGAGGCACGCGTGGAAAACAACGCGCCGTCGACCCGGGCTAGGTCCTTACCGGACAGCGAACCATATTACTCACCGTCCGCAAGAGGTGACCGGGAATCAGCTTGGGATTCCCGACGCAACATGCAACCTGACACTGACTTTTAAATTGCAAAACAACGTATGAAAATTTGAATTTCGTGGGGTACCCATGCGCATAGTCCCTACAAATACTGTAGGTAAGTCTCTTCTTAGTGAAAGTTTTCGATTAACAAGGGAACTTACCATACCTACTTCCTTATACAGCGTGTACCAGATTGTAGGTGGTCATAATTAAGGGTGTGGTATAGACAAAGCCTGAACATCGTCATAATCAGCTGTCTCATTAAAAAAAAAGCTTCAATACCTACTCGGCCCAAATGTACAACATATTATATTTTAGCAATTACGATGTTGAACCCATGGTGAAAGTTGCTCAGTTTGATGGTCTATACTTACTTACTATAATACCCTTAAATATAACCACACATTCCTGGTACACGCTGAATAAACCACCATGATCCTGTACGCGGTACAAAAAAAACGAATTACCCACATCACCGGGACTTACCAGACTTGTCACGGATGTGGTTATTATAAGAGCTTTGATTACCAAGTCATATTTGTAGTTTGACCCATCTTTATAGCAAATAAGTGTTTGAAAAACCCCGTTCGATGAATCAAAACCCGAATGAATAATCAAATAATAGGTTCGTTTTACAAGTCTATAGAAATAAGTCGTCGGACTAATTAACAAAAAAATATAGCATCGACATCTTCTAGTGACTATACGTCATTAGATACTTAAAACATTGTTATAAATAAAAACCAAAACGAAAAAATCGCAAGATTTAAAATATCACAACCTTAAAACAATTCTAAATATTAAAGATTTAACTAAAAATTTTGTATTGGTAAATGAATTATCTTCTCGTATACCTAAGGATTTTGACAATTAATGTCTATAATGTTTCGTCGTTTTTACACAAAATATAATTTTAACGACCATATCGATGTATTATTTAAACAAGTCACGATCACATACCATAACGTATCATTTAGTATTCCAAATTGAA
The DNA here is from genome assembly GCA_947359405.1 of Antitype chi. Classification (NCBI taxonomy): domain Eukaryota; kingdom Metazoa; phylum Arthropoda; class Insecta; order Lepidoptera; family Noctuidae; genus Antitype; species Antitype chi. Next base: position 6,561,392 of record OX375823.1, read on the forward strand.
TTCTAATTGGGCATGTGAACTTTATTCTGGGCACACAATAAAGTTTGTTCATTACACGCCTTACCTAAATTCTTAAAACCTCCATAAAATAAGTGGACTATAAATTGATGGTGTGGTTTTTTTGTAGACAAGACAAGACGAGTTTCTTCTATAAAATTTCAACAAAAACATAACTTAATATTACATAAATTTGAAATTTAAATTTGCAGAGGTGTTTAATATATCTTTATTATACTTCTTTATTATTTATAAACCTTGATTAAAGTTATGTCATGAGTAGTAATTATTTGACCGTACATTATTGACGTTTAAACGTATCTTAACTTTAAGCAACGTTTATTAGTAAACTACGATATAGTCAAAACAATTATCCATTCAATTTATCTGCTATCTATGATACCTTTCATATTAGAATATATAATTATTTGCTCCTTTCCTTCTCTTTCTAGAAGATAAACATATGCCTACTAAGCAATAAATAATGTTAGCAAGTCAAGGATTCAAAATTACAAATTTGGCTAATACGATACGTCCTTAATAAAAAACAATCAATCATAGACGACCGTATATCAATATGGTTTAAATATAATTTGTAATGGGGACGCTGAACATCAATCATGGCGGTCTCACGGCTGCGCAGGCGCCGCAAAATTGCTATCATTATCATTGTACTCGGATAATGAGTATTAGTGACCTATGCCATAAATCCAAAGCACAATAGATAGGATACTGCTGTGTTTTTAAAAGTGTATCCGTATGTAGTAACCAGAGATCGGATATTCGGATGCATATTCATCTAAAGTTGAGATGTTGGCTAACATGGAATGCGCTTTTGTATCGAAAAAATCTTAATTTAGGTAAGTAATTCGTAAATTTTTTGTTTGAACTAATACAAACCACCCCTTCTCCAGTACATGCACATATTTGTATCGGGTTAAACATAAATTTTAAATTAATACACATCTGAATAGTTATGCAATCCAAGTATCTCGGGGTTTTTAATAAATATTACAAATAATATATAAAGCCGCTTTCATACTTTCATGGCTAAAAACTATCTTTAGGTAAATATGCATCCGAATGACCGATCTCTGGTAGTAACATATCAGAACATATCACACAGACAAATTCATGATAAAATAAATACGTTAGTTTGTTACTTAACATGATGCGTAGTCCCACAGTTTGGCAGTGATAGACAATAGAATCCCCTTCTATTTTAATTAGACTGGAACCTAGGTAGCTTAGAACGAACAATATTCGTAAAATAAAAACCGTACTTCTGTTCTATTATTGCACCCACAAAGCAAAGCTTCAAAGAAATGTTGCTGCGGCATTTTGTCTCCTTCTTGATATACAGGGTGATTGGAAGATGGGTGCAAAGCTTTAAGGTGAAGATAGTATAGACAATTTAGAACCATTTAAGCCATGGTTGTCTTAGACGAAGTCTTACCAATTTTTTTTTTTTAATAAGGTTTAAAAGACGTATTGTACAATTTTTTTATTTTTTCTGAGCTTTAAATGTCTGTAAAAAAAATGTCTAATGACACAGAAGCCTAGAACATGTTTTGCTTGATTGCTTACACATTACTTTAATTAAATAAATAAAAAATGAATTCATTTATCATTCAATGTGGCCATAATTATGTAGTTTACATTAAATTTTGAGAATTTCCGAAAAAAAACTTAAAAATTTGGTTAAAAATATTTGGTAAGACTTCGTCTAAGACAACCATGGCTTAAATGGTTCTAAATTGTCTGTACTATCTTCACCTTAAAGCTTTGCACCCATCTTCCAATCACCCTGTATATCTATACCAAATAATCTTCGTACAAATACAAATGGTACATAGTAATTTCTCATGGAACACCCTGTTTAACCTTTGCTCACGATATCTGATATTACGCGTAAGATACAATATGTGTGCACAATTAACTGAATCCGTACTGTTTATAGGGGAGAAAGAGAAATAAATCATTTATTTGCTGATAATGTAGGTATACATATTTGGAAAATTTGTAAATTGTCCCGATATATTTTACCTTACGGCATGCAAGATATTGGAATTTAATTTAATAATGTAGTTACAACCATTACAATTATTATTAATACTAGTCAGAGTTGAATAGGTAGTTACAGATATAAAAAAAATAATAATAAATATATCTCTCGCATACCATAAAATGGATTAATATAAATGTCGTAATGTGTGTTGTCAAAAAGTTTAATGTCAAATGTTTAATGTCAAAATATTCCAAAACAATAACAACAATCACAATTATTAATAGAGGATAGACATAATGTCATAATGTGTAGGTAATGTCAAATTATGTTTAATATCGGCAAAGTTATTCTTATTTAACAACAATCATAAAAAATACTAATAGGTGTAATAATCATAGACATGGGCCTGAGCATTATTTGTCAAAATACAAGCAGTTTTTAGAAGAAAGTGTAATTTTAGTGTTAAGTGTAAGCATATTTTTCGTGGCGTAATGTGTGTGGCGTAGTCTCCGTAGCGCACACTCCGTAGCCAAGAGTTCGTACTTCGTAGCGTAATGTCTTGGGCGTAGTCTCCGTAGCCGAGAGTTCGTAGCTTACTTTTCGTAGCGTAATGTCAGCGGCGTGTAATCTTCGTAGTGCACACACCGTAGCCGAGTGTTCGTAGATTATTTTTCGTAGCGTAGTCTCCGTAGAACAGACTTCGTAGCGGAGCGTTCGTAGGTAGCGTAATGTCTGTGGTGGATTTTTTGTAGCGTAAACTCCATACTGTAGAGTGTCCATCAAAATGTGTTAAAAACTTTTGTTAAATATTTTAATATACAATTTGAATATACTTACAACGGTTTGTTAATGTTATAGGGACCAGTAAAACTAAAATAGCTGCAAATCGATTTAGGATATCCTTACTGTCACACTTATGTACATACATCGTAAGTAGATAATTGCAACGAATAATTAAGTTTGAAGATATAAACCAGTTACAGTGAACTGGACTGTCCAGTTTGTTTCGATGAGATGACCCGACGTCCTTCGATGCAGCTGCAACTGACCTACCACATATCTGCCAAGATGCATTATTTATTAGGCTATAATGCAAGTTTTTGTGAGAAAAGTTGTGAATTCCGTCTTGTTTATTGTCATGCAATTTGTCGCATGGACACTTTTGTCTTCCTTTGTTTTATGTGCCCGTTTAACTAAAAATACATCCCATGAGATGGAATGTTAACGAAATGAAGAAATATACATAAATCTTTTAGACTGAATAAACATGTTCTGGGCACGTTCGTAACCGCTCTTTCCATCATAGACCTCGTCAATCGCGTTCCATCAGGCGTGATCTAGATCAAGAGCAGGCCTATTCAACAAAAAAATAAAATAAAATAACTAGTGACTGGGTGGTAAAAATGTAGTTATTAAATAAACTTAAGTTTGATATGTAGTTATTAATTCTCAAATGGAGTGATAAAAAATAATGGCAACAGATTCTATTTTTATTAATTAAAAAAAATATTTAACAAATAAATAGTACGATTTCGCTAAGCTTTAAATGGTCAACAATAACTTGTTATAAGCCACATTGTCGCGACTACATTAAAATGGGACCAAATTGACTTCTTGACCTCTAAAACAAGAGACGGCCTTGTATTTTAATGAAAGTCATCACTAGTGACGTGGTTCAGCTGCTTTTAATTTTTGGCAGTTGATTTTAAACCGGTTTGAGGACACTTCTCATTTATCCTGAAACTAGCAGCTGTACTCAGCGGGGTAATTGTGTATCTAACTTACAGCAAGTATGGCTTTCATTCTTGACAGTTCAACAGCGTTCATTGTGCTACTTACATTATGGAGCCAAATAGGGTATTTACTCTATATGAAAAACAAAATATAAATATTATTGAGATAACGATAAGCAAAAAGTAGTCGGAAATGTTAGTTTTAGTTCATGAAATAACAAAATAAATTTAAAAATTCAATTCAAAGATTTCAGTTTTTTTTATCTTTTCTTGAACACCATGCAATAGTAGCCGCCATGTTATCATGTCATAAGGCTGTAAAAAGTAATCGACTGAACAACTTTGTACTTTTATTATTTTCGTAACCAAAGTAATTTTTATTGAAATAATATCTTACATTCAGGAACAGAAAAACCAACGTTAAGTAGAATAATAACTCATTTTTAAAATGATAAACCATTATCATACAAAATATCAGCGCATTTGTTTACAGAGCAAACTGACGTCATACCCACCCACAGCAATATTGCGTCCACAGCGTTCAGCGTTTTCGCCAAATTACGCGCGAAATATGAAAATGTAAAATCTAAATGCATTTTTATGGCACTAATCGATTAAATAAAAATGTTGTTTTTTTTGTGGTTTATTAGTATTTTTGAATCTAATTAAGACACTATTCAAAAATGGGTGTAATACCCTATTGTACGTTCAAATTAATCAATGGATTAGCAATAACCTTCTAAATTATTCATATTCTTATTAATAGTGTGTTACGTAATTAGGCTGCTGTATTTTACAGATACCAGCACATCAAGCTACCCCAATCTGTCAAATTTCTTTGATAGATTTTCATCTTTATTACATAACAAGCTCCTGCCAGCGGCTTCGCCCGCGTGTGGAGGTCGGAAATCATCCCACGGGAATGTATTACCGGGATAGAAAGTACCCTATGTGATAATCCAGGTTATAAGCTATCTGTTTGCTAAATTTCATGCAAATCCGTTTAGCTGTTTTTGCGTTATTGAGTAACAAACATCCATCCATCCATCCATACTTACAAAATTTTGCGTTTATAATATTATATATATTAGGTCTTTACCTATGAAATTGCCGTTTTGCAGTACTGGCCATTTCAAATCAAAATAATTTTTGTTTGGGTAAGAATTCTAATTTCAAATTAATTTTATTTTAAAAACATGGATATTTTTATCCAAAAGTAGTCATTTGTTTATTGATTAGTGTTACATTTTCATCGCATTTCAATCTTTTTCGTCATCATGGATACGTTAAAAATTCGAGTAATTATGGAATATGAGTACCGTCGTGGCGGCAACGCGGCACAAGCGGCACGCAACATCAACGACGTTTACGGAGCTAACACTACAAACCAACGCACCACCTGTTATTGGTTTGCTCGCTTCCGTTCTGGAAATTTCGACCTGAAAAATGAACCTCGCGGTCGTCCGAAGACTTTGGTCGACAATGACGAATTAAAGGCGATTGTGGAAGCTGATGATACACAATCTACGGCTGAATTAGCAGCAGCTTTCGACGTTAGCGTCAAAACAATATTGGTCCATTTGCGTAAAATTGGCAAGGTAAAAAAGCTTGACAAATGGGTGCCCCACGAACTCAATGATCGTCAGCGCGAAGTACGCGTCGAGACGTGCCTTGCACTGCTCAACAGACACACAAATGAAGGAATTTTGAACCGCATTGTTACCTGCGATGAAAAATGGATTCTGTTTGATAACCGCAAGCGCTCAGCAAGTTGGTTGGATCCTGGTTCAGCACCTAAACAATGCCCTAAACGAAAACTTACCCCTAGAAAAGTGATGGTCACTGTTTGGTGGTCTAGCGCCGGTGTGATTCATCACAGCTTCTTACCAAACGGGGTGAGCATTACTGCAGATGTGTACTGTGAAGAACTGAACACAATGATGGAGAAGCTGGCACATCTCCAACCAGCATTGGTCAATCGCTCGTCTCCGCTGCTCCTGCACGACAACGCGCGACCTCATACTGCACAGCAGACGGTCTCCAAGTTGCAAGAACTGGGGTTGGAAGCTCTCCGTCATCCGCCCTACTCACCAGACCTTGCGCCTACAGACTACTACTTTTTCCAGAATTTGGATAACTTCTTGGCGGGAAAAAAATTCAATACCCGAGAGGCAGTACAAAATGCCTTTGAAGAATTTGTTGCCTCCCGTCCAGCTGATTTCTTTAAGAAGGGCATCAATAAACTGCCACTGCGATGACAAAGATGCATTGATTGCATGGGTGATTACTTCGATTAATACAAATAAAAAATACATGAAAAAAATTCGTTAAAATTTTTTCATACAAAACGGCAATTTCATAGGTAAAGACCTATTATATGTATAGTAGGAAGTAGGATCATAAGGTTCATGTCAAATTGAGAAAATTTTACAGTTTGGGGTATCTTGATGAGCTGTAGTTAGTCTGTACTTATTAATTGCAGAATAGAAACTGAAAATGCGCTGAGGAAGGCCGCAAAATAAAATCTTTCTCCCTTCTCACGTTACGGTCATTCAATGGGATTAAATGTACTTGATTATAACTCTGTGAAGGTGAAGACATATTATATATGGTCGCCAATCATATTTTGTTCAACATAGCCAACAGCCTGACAGTAAACTGCAAATTGCAAAAACGTAAGAAATTTGCATTTCGCAGGGTTACTCTGGCGCTTTTACCATTAAGGTAAACCTAGTCCACATTTTTTGCATACAAACTTGTATGCAAAAAATGACATGTCTGACATGGCACATCCAAAGTAAAATATGATATCATTTTGTCTCATTATTATTATTATTGTCTGTACGGAAACATAATACTAAAATAAAAACTCATTAAAAAGTTAGGAGTCAACAAAGATTCGTTTTTCTTGCTAATTTTACTTAACTTTGGGCGTGTTTAAGTAATAAAGGAAGTATAAAATCTCCAAAACCAAATCGGTACCGACAAAGTCCAATTATCGAAAAGTTTAATAAACTTTATTGGTTATTGATTTATGCATTGGCTTTTTCATAAAACCCGATTTTCCAAAAGCCCTTTTCGCGATTTTTTTACTATAAATGATCCTGCATCTCACTAAATAACGTTTTGCGTGTAGACTAGCGTCTAACTGCTCATCACTGATACTGTCTCTATCGGACACGAAGCCTGGTGAGACAGCGTGATTGTTAGCCAGGCCCACCAGTGAGTTCGAGCCCGCGACTAGGTTCCCCAGGCCAGGGTGCTAAGTATCCTGAGCTTTTCAATTCATAATTATGTATTGTCTATACAAAATTCGACAAGGTGCAACATTAGATCTTATCACGATATTACCTACGGTGACTCACCTTCTAAGTGGAACTTCTAGTAGTAACTGTATACAGCGTGGCAGGGCCATCGCCGCAGAACCTGTTTCCTAGATTCAGTACAAGATTCTGAAACCCCACTGCGTTGAAATTTTACGTAAAAATACTGCTCTGTCATACATTTTGACAGCGTAAGTAATGTGCGCGATTTTTTTTTATAACCGTCGAAAAAAAATTACGCTAGGGTGTTTAGAATCATGTGCTGAATTCTTGGTTTGAGTTTGCTTGTCAATTTCTCTACCACCCTGTATATCTAAGAGAACGTACATCACTCACATTGTATCTTACTACCGTGAAATTGCAGTATTTTCATACCAGGGTAGGTAATTTATCTACATAATAAAAGAAGAGCCATAGAATATCTTGTTTACTCCTTTCCATTGAACCTACGATTGATTTGTCACATCAACTCAACTATTTTCACAGTTCATCACCTGTATTACCTACTCTATAATGCCTCATATTTCCCATGCACTATCACATTAGTGACGTCAGACGTACTCATTGAATAACATCGAATACAATGCGTGGTGTGTTGACGGTCGGTGTCACGGACTCCGATCTCGGCCCGCGATGAGTCCGTGACCGATCGAGTCAACATCCGTAAAGTGACACTTTCCAAGGCGGGGCATCCACCGGGTCACGACGAAAGAGTTCTGAAGTAAACATAGTGATATTCAAGGATGACTCTTTTTGAAAATGTGGGTAAAATGTTTACATACATATTCATAAACATCACGCCAGTGTTCCCTGAAGGGAAAGGCAGAGGTGTATCTATTGTACCTACACCCACATTTCGCCAGTTATGTCTAGGTCCAATTTATATAGGGGCAAGCTTATTACCATAAACCAGGTACAAATCTAGACTCCAAGCTGCTACTGAAGTAACACTATCCCTGTATTAATCTAACCAAGAATACCCAGCAGTAGTATCTACTTGTAACCACTTTACATACCAATACGCCTCCGTGCCTCAGAAAGTACGTTTAGCCGTTAGTCCCGGCTGTCATTCGTGGATGTTTGACAGTCGTTACGTGTCGTAAGCCCGAAAGTCTGACAACTAATCTTACCAGGGCGTACCGTATTAGCCAGTAACTGGGTTGTGGATGTCAGATAGACAGTCGATCCATGAAAAATACTGGTATTCAGCTGCTGCTATACTCGTATATATAGCATATACTTAGATATATATACGATAGTTGTATTTTTTAGAAAGGGAACCTTTTACCTAGTTATAGCGGTTTATACTACAAGATTGATGAAATACTATGTAAAATGAATAAATGCATTTAGGGAATTTGCACAAAAATAAAATTAAAGCTTGCATTTTTTATGAAATTAAGACCAATATTTACGGTCCTTTTTTCGAATAATTTATTTAATTACATTGTCACTGTAAGCTTGAGTAGTTATCCCTATATAAAGTAGTTTTTGTCTTGAGACGTTCTTTAATTTCGCCGAGTGGCTACAATATACAACGTTCAATATTTCGTAAAATACGCGAAGCGAGCACAAATCAAGGATTATGTTGTTATAAATCGGTGAGAGTAATGTTTATGTCCTGTGTATTCTTGGTGAAATATTACGAGCTTCAACGAATATAGCGAGTAAATAAAAGAGAATACCATTGATTTTACGTAGGTTTTACTTCGTGTATACTAAGATTCTTCTGTCTCATGAGAATAGGTACCTAATGACGTGGTAAAACTGTTTGGCAGTCTGTAAGGTGACAGTGGGGTTGACTGATCAGCGGGGTAATTGCGTACACACTAATGACTTTCATTTAGACAGTTAACAACAACATTCATTGCGTTGTTTATGTTTTGGGCAAATACATTTTCGAGCAAATGAGCAAGCAATGGATTAGCAATCATCATCTGCCTAGCCTTTTCTCCATTACGTTGGGGTCGGCTTCCAGTCTAACCGGTTGCAGTTGAATACCAGTATTTTACGTGAAGCAACTGCCTATTGAACCTTCACAACCCAGTTACTGGGTAATAACGATACGCCTTGGTAAGACTGGTTATACAGCGATTATTTTATTTATTTATTCATCATTGTATTCCATATTGTATATATTCACAAGCGGCAGTGTAAAGACCAATTAAAGTTTTTGAAGTGAAAACTTCTTTAGGTGCGTTGAACACTTTTTGGATGAACAAAAATCATGGAACTCGCGTCATCGTCACCGAACGCTTTCCATTAGCTATATGTATACTGTGTACATATGTGTACTTTTTGAGCGAACAAAAAGCGTGAAACTCGCGTCATATCAGATTATGAGCCACCGCAGGGGTTTATTTAAAATGGTGGTTGGGTAAACGAGCACACAGATGAGTCGCGCGTTGATGTCTTTTGGAAAAGTCCCTTTCTTTCATTAGGAAATTCTAATTATTTTATCCCTTTCTTCCCTTTGTATTTTTATCGTAAAAACCTGTGCTGTTACCTTTAATGGCTGAAGTCGATCGCTCGTTTATAATTTTTTAACGAGAGCAATCAGGACCCAAGGAACCAATGCGAAATCCTGTATTGACGATTAAAAAAATATACGTGATTGTTCAAGTTTTCACTTCTGTCGGCACTCCCGGAGTGCCACTGTTTTTTTTTTCATCAACTGTAAAAAACAACAAAAAATTATGTAAAATCTACCGAACAGATCTACCTAGGTAAAACTTTACTAGTAACAAAGCGTGTTCGCAGAATTATCTACGAGAAAAGCTATTGTGTTATCTCATATCGCCCCGGGGTTAACTTGGGTTCCGCAATAAACTTGTTCCTGTCTTTTACCCCTTTTTTCTGTTCCTTTGAGCGAAACTGTGTGGACAAAGGATAATGGAGAAATAAAAAATTCGACGCGAGTACCTAATAAAAATGTGCAGCGACGTTTGAAAGACTTACATATTCATTTGAAACATGTTAAGCTGAAATTATAGAGGGTTTGTGTTTTTTTTTACACGCTTTATATTAGCTCGGGTTGTATGTATGTATGTATGTATGTAACGGAATCTTTGAGCGCGATTTTGACCCACTTTAAACGGTCAGATTACATTGAAACTTTGTAAACTTGTCGAGGACCGATGACAATTCAATAATTTAAATAAAAATTGAGAAAAAAAAACAAAAAAACACGTTTTGTAGTTAGCAGAACTAAAAAATAGAAAATAAGTAATAGTTTAAAAAACTAAAAAACACGCTTTAAAAACCAAACTAAAAAAGGAGAAAATAATTTAATTCAATTAAAAAGCGTGGGGTGCTTGACATTAATTGATTATAAAAATACCTCAAAAAGCAGCCCACGCTTTTTAATTGAATTAAATTATTTTCTCCTTTTTTAGTTTGGTTTTTAAAGCGTGTTTTTTAGTTTTTTTTTAAATTTCATAGAGTTCTATGTAGTTATGTTTATCGTATTCATTTACATTAGGTAAACACTTTTCTTGTATCGGCACGATAATCTAATTCGAGTACCTAAAAAACTCATGGCTTAATGAAAAGATCACGAAATCAGTTCCAATTAAATATAACTATAGCGGAGCAAGTTGGAGTGGTGTTGTAGGTCATAGGTTCAAACCCAGGCTGGCTTTACTTTGTGTTAATTATTTAATCACGATTGCTCTCAAAACAGTAAAGGACAACATCTTGAGGAAACCGGCATGTCCTAGAACCAGAAAACCGAAGACATGAGACATCTACGAACACGCACTGGGTCTGCGTGGTGAATTATGGCTCACTCTCTCTCACCGAGAAGAGGCCTGTGTTCCAGCAGTGGGAACATTAAACGCTGATTATGTAATGTCGTTATTAGCAGACGGTAACTTTCCTGAAATAAAAATAACGAATTGTTACAAAAGGATGAAAAAGATTAGTAAATAAAATAAGTGCCAATTAAAAAATACTTTTATCTTTTAACACTCTGTATACGTATAATTATTTCTGTTTAAAGATTCCGATCTCCTAACTGCATAATGATATTGCATACGAATAGTTAAATTGTTCCTACATCATGAATTCAGAGCATATATACGTAAAGGTGTTAATTACATTACGTTTTTTACGTTTGTGAAAGGAAGCAACATTATTTTAATCGGCCCAAGACTGTAACTTAGTATTAAGCTATAATAACTATATAATTTACAGGCTTAAGGCGAGAGAAAGATGGCCAATTAATACTCAAGAGATTCTTTGTTTTTTTATTGTTTAGGTACATGGTTGATACTTATAGAGACATGGCGATCAGATAGTATTTCGAATGACTCCACAGATTGTTCTGAAAGTTACACGTTGTCGTCGGATTCGCTAACGCGTTTCATAGCCTGAAAATGTCTGTCTATTGAAAATTCAGGCAAAAATATTACAATGTTTTGCAACTGAGAGTGATTTTGGTAAAATCTGTTGTCTTACAATCTTTTTAGTGCCATAATTAATATGTGTTATCCGAATTTCAGTACACTTTATACCTAGACAAAACGAGATTAACAAAATCTAGTTTTGTATATAAAATATTCGTATTTCTTTTCTTACTAATTTCTACGCTAATAACAAGTTGGCGAATACTTAATTTTATTTAAATACAAATTTTGATACCATACCTACTCATAAGTATTTTTTTTTCATTATGATTTTGTACCGAACTCATAGAAAATTTATGAAATGTCAGGAAAAATCTTCATAAAATGTTTTCTCAAAATAAAACGACTACAATAAAAGCATATTCAAAGCCTTTTTTAAGCACAATCATAAATAAGTCAGTTATTTTTAAAACTACGAACCTCCAAAATCCGCACTACCACATTTTTCTAGTTCCCCGCTAGACTAAACAGATGTACACGAAAAACTAAAGCGCCCACGGGAAATTAGACCACTGGCAGCGGCGCCGTTCGCGTTGTAGACTAGTTATTAATATTTATTTTGACATTTCATAAAAGCAACTTCGCTGTAGTTCCGCCATTTTCCGTCGTCGAATAAAGGGTAGTTTTCTAGTTTATTTTGTATGTACATAGCAAGCGTGTTACAGTTTCTATGTTGTATTTCATATTTCATGATGAATGTTTTGATGTTTTCGTTTCGTTTTGTTTTGGAGTTTTAATTATCTTACATGATGTCATGTGTGATGCTGATGACTGACTGCCTACACGATTTGTTTTCCAAAGGCCTAATATAGAAGGAATGGGTTAAAAGAAAACTCGTCTTTTGTTCTTGTCAGTTGATGTTTGGCAAGACCAACATTGACAAACCAACTTCTGAGGCTTTTGGAGTCCAGCCAGCTTCTCCAAAGTTTACTGAGTACCTACTCACCTACAAAGCGATTGATCAGATCGCACTTTTTACATTAAACTATCTTAATTTTCTTAAAGGTAAATAGTCTGAGCAATGCCAAGCAAATTACGACTCTTGTGTCGACACCTAATAATAACACTTATAAGTAACGTAATTCGTATCGTCATCGTCATCTAAACGTCGGTTCGCGTGTTACTTGCACCTTACTTTGTAATGGAGTTAATTGATGGGACTGGGTTGATGTGCTCATGGCGATTTTGACCTCCTTGAGCAAATCAACCCAATGATATATATTATATATATTACCTTTAGATGCGTTACCGGCGCTCAATATTGGCAATATAAATCCAAGTACATGTAATTGCCTGTCGTGTTATTAATCACATACCATCCAGTGACGCGGCGCAACGCTAGTGACGTAACTAAATATATTTATAGGTATAATTCTTTCTAACAACAGGAATCGGTATGGGTCTTTCTTGTTCTTCGCGCACTTTATGATTATATGTACTAGTAGGTAGCTACATTCATGGTTTATGTTGTTTTTGAGCACTCAAATGTTCGTGTATGACGCGACTATTTATAAAACGTCATTGCTTCAACCCCCATCCCATCAGGTCCTATGTGTAAAAAAAATCCAATATTTTCTTAGTGCTTGGTCTGTCTGGTTCTTCGCTATAAGTATCTTCTTGACAATAGGGTCCTGAAATACTCTACCCTAATAATAAAGACGAACTGTCAGTCTTCCGGCGACGATATGGACGACAATGTTACAATCGCGGGTAGAACCTGGATTAGGCAGGCACAGAAACATGAGGATTCCCACAAAAAAAAAACGAAGCGTATGTCCCAGCAGAGGATGAAGTCGGGCTGTGAATGCTGATGAATATACAAATAAGAAAGCAGACCTCTTTTTTATCCTGTATTTTCCACTTTTAATCATAGCATAGGTCTCCTGCAGCAGTGTGTAATTTCTGGCAAATCTGTCATGAACGCTCCTACGGAACGGTTTACGTTTCATTCTAGGATTTTCCATAACAGTGAAGGAATTGATACATTGCATACCTATATTTCCGACTAGGTATTTATCATAATATTCTAATTCCATTCTCATTATGAGAAGAAACCACAAGAAAATTGTTTTGCGTGCACTTGTAGAGTTTTGCAACGTCCGCAGTCCGGCCCATTGCAAATTGCAATCAACGCTTTTTGTAATAACTGTATTTACGAAATGAGGGTAGTTGTAAAAACTGTCATTACTACTACTTCTGTCTTATCTACGCGTGTATATTAATGATTATTGTTGGTAAATTAATGATTTAAGTGTCGACATTTTGTCATTAATTGAAAATCTTATGAGTCATTCAACGCTTTCACCAAAATATTGAGGTTTATTATTTATACATATAAATGTATTTTTTATTTTGACCTTAAAGGTCAAAATTACATAAAAAAATTAACTGCAATGCATAAAAACTCTATCCGACAAAACGCAGTTTGGGTTGTTCGAAAGAGATACCGCGGCCCCTGGCACCGAGGCAACTGAGGGAACACGGGTGGGTTTTAGTCAGTAAAAGTCTGACACGCCCTCCCGCTGCACCCAGAACGGGAGAAGTAATTTGATGATTTCCCATCCAAAAAAAAAAAAGCTATAGCGTAAACCATTGACGAGGTTTTGTTTTCGAACTCATTTCAACTTTGGGACAACTTAGAAAAATCTTGCTCTGTAATAAGACTACACAAAACGCAATCTAATTTTAGTACTAAGTCAGTTTTTGCATTTCCGACTTTATTTCTATTTAGGTAAAGTTCTTAATTCAAAAATGGTATCTTGACACTGGACTAAATTGTCAGTTATGTAAAAAGATTGGGTTCTTAATTCAAAAACTAGCTTGATGGTTTAAACCATAGACACCTTTTTTTGGATGGGAAATCATCAAATGAGACTTTTACTGAATAAAACCCACCCGTGTTGCCCCTACAATTGCCTGTGCCAGGGCACGGTAACTCTTTCGAACAAATCCGCGACCCTGGCAGGCATAGGCCCTAGCGGACCACCATACCATAGACACCTAAAGAAAACTTTTGTTATGTACTAAGTAAGACCAATTTGGCCTGCTCTACCATTCTTAAGAAAATATATATTTATTATTTTCCTGTCAGCAAAAGACAGCAATATTAGTAGATAGATATAGTTTAGTCAGTGCAGAACAAGCTACACCCATCTACCTTTCTAACGATCTATGACTACACAAACCACAACGCATCCTAACATATTGTCCAAACCATTCAATGGTCAACCTAACCGCGGTCCACCACCATCGACCTTCACCCGTTGACCTTCCATTCATTTTGAAACAGCTTCAGATCGTAATAATAGTCGTCAATCATACGATACAGCAGTTATATTGTAACATCTGTACCTAGATTACATTTAAAATGCTAAGGACACGTATTAATCAATGTAATTTGACTTTTCACGCAAACAATGTAGGTTAACAGTCTGATTTTATTTAAGAGCATCTTTCAATTTTGTTTTTTGAGTACCTTTCGCCCATTTTGAGTTATGTGTAGTATATTTCAGATATAAAATAATTTTCAAATACCTACATAAAGTTTTAAATGAATTATGGTTGAATTTCCACTATGACCACTAGTAATATTAGAAACGTAAATCTATTTATTTTATTTATTTATTAACCAACTTATATTAACAGTAATTTCTTGTTCGTTTTTCCATCTCCTTCAAACTCTAGTTTGTATGTGCGAACGAAGTTACGAATAACGGTATTACTTAAAATATTCGATCAGCAAACTTTGTAAGTAAATGTCAGAATACTGGACAATAATAAATTCTGTATTCAGCAATATAAAAGAGAAAAATACAGCGTCATGACCCGTGAATTACGACCATTGTAAACGTTTTAAGTCGACGGGAAAATAAAATTCAAACAATGTTTCCAATTGTTCTCTTCAATAGCATTCTGCGAATGAAAATAAATATGGAGTAGGTACAGCCAAGGTCCTTCAACACGCATAAAATATATTAAATGCTGGGTTATAGTGACGGGTTAAAGGTAGTTTATAAAGGGCAAAATTAATTGTGCTTAAAGCCGCTAGTTATTGATCTTACATCCTGCACCCTAATTGCGTAAAACACTATTAATCAGGATCTGAATCATTTTGAAGGTAAACTAACTCAATTTGTCATATGGTCGAAAAAATTGTCTGCTTATCGACGTAAACAACGCCATGAATGTTGTGGAACTGTCAAAATGAAAGCGATTCCTGCTGACAGGTAGTGTATTACGCAATTACCCTTCTGTACTAACCTATACATGAAAATCCTTGTAAATACCTCATTTTTATCCAACTATATTGTCATGCTGCTTGAATAAGGTCTCCTCCAGAGCCTTCTACGATTCCTTGTCCATTTCTTTTTTGCAGGTTCAGCATGACGCTTTCTATTTCTACTCTGCTGTAGAATAGAAATCACTTGTCTACATTTCTCGGTGAAAAACTGTCAACTACGGAAACGTCATTTTTGTCTACTCTTCCGGCGACAAAACGCTTGTCTACAGTTCTCTTGCTAAGCCTGCTGGTTAATCTCTCATGAACGCGTTATAGTTATCTCTACTTCATAATATTTCTAAAATATTATCAGGATGCATTTTGCTCACAGCGTATCACTTTGCCGCAGTTTGGCTGCAGCTGATGTTGCTCCAATGTATTGAATTCAGCACACGATTCTAGACCCTAGCACAGACATTTTTCGTCGGTTATCAAAAATAAAATCTGCTGTTTCATAGAAAAGTGTAATCTACCTCCACGATCAAAATGTATAGAACAGCAATTAATTCTTTTGATAACCTAAAAAAATACAACCCCGCGATTCAGAATTACTTATATCTACTGAATAAATGGGATCAAGTTGCCCGTCGATGTCCCCCACCGTGTATGTTATGTTGGTAGCTACCTATTCTGGGTGCTTTTGTCATATATTACTAAAAATAAACTGCACTAAAATTGCAATAAAACTAGCTTAACCGAATTTATTAATGGTCAATCATAATTTAAATCAAAATGTACCTTGCCCTCAAAGTTTATTTAAAATTGGTTTTAAACAATTAGTCTTGATTAACCTATATTTTGAAAGTTAAATAATATTTCTTAATACGTTTTGTCGGTTTCAAACCGCATTGTGTACACATCGACAGTTTTTATGCAACAATTAAAAGTTAAAACTATTCGCTAATAAACGAAAGGGCGGTAATTACTGAGATTTATTGCTTTTAGACGTTAACGTTTGCGATTATTTACCTTCAAAATAGATGTGGTAATAAAAGTAACTTAATATTTTTTAAACAGTAACCCCCTTATTCATAAACGATGATTAAAGTTAAGTAATGATTAGCGTCTGTTTAACTATTCATTTTTTTACGTTTAAACATCATTTAACTTTAATCATCGTTTATGAATAAGGGAGGTAATATTTATTTATGTTCAACTTGTTATAATGGAATTTGACTCTAAATATATTCACTTGAAACAAATTGCATTAAGAGTGTTCATCCTATGCAGGCCCGCTACGTAGCATTTCTAGCGATATTTCGTGATTATTTTATGAAATATTAATCAAATTAAAAAAAGAATTTATGCCAAATAAAAAAAAAATGTATTTACTTATAAAAATCGAAATGTTGTCAATTATTTTCTATTTGCAGTACCTACTGATTACGATTAAATGTTTTTATTTCCGAGTAAATGTTAAAAATAATAATAAATACCAACGATCTAGTGCTTGGCTGAAAAAAAAAATACATTGATTTATGTACCTAATAACATATCACGAAAATCCACTAGAAATGCGACGTTACCAGCCCGCGCGACAGTTTAATTTGTATCTACATTGTCTTGCTCATAAATTATCTGTTTCAATAAATTCTATAATATCTATGATATTTTAATGCACTCTTAAAGTACCTATTACGAAGACCGCAGGTACTGCGTGTTCACAGATTTTATTGCTTGTTACATACGTGTCAAACTACGACCATAGAGCGAAGAATCATCGTGTATAGTTGCAATTTTAGTGTTAGTAAATCAGTTGCGCACGCGCTGGTAAATGACGGAGATTATTAAACAAAAACGTACTTAAAACACTTAAATATTACACTATAATTATGAGTAACAATAAATGTTATAAAACGAAATAAATTAAGTAATAAGTATTATATATAAATCTCGGAAACAGTGCGTTACAATTTAGCGATTACGCAAAATGTTTTACTTTTAAAAGTGCAGGCTATGAACTAGATGCTCGGATAGGTGCGCTTGCGACAGAACGCATAACGTAGGCGCGCTTAACTTTGTTTAATGTAAGTCGACGTTCACACGAACGTAATAAAATCACGGCGAGATTTTTCGCGCACTAGATTTCAACAACTCTAGGTGTTGAACCGAGCATTGAGAATTCAACAGAGTGGAGCGCGAGTGAGCCTCAGCGCATCGAAAAAACACAGCTTTAGTGCGTTGCAGTGCACTGAAGATTCAGTCCGCGAAAAATCTCGCCGCGATTTCATTACCTACGTCCGTGGGAACGTGGGCTAACGCGTCCGCGCTTTACTTTATTTAGCTAATGTAAGTTATACGGAACCACGTACGGAACGCATTTAAAATAAATTTGTAAGACTGCGATGTGTTTGTTAATATATTTCAGTTAATTATCTAATAAGGCAAGAATACCAAGTTGGATAGAATTATGTATTAATTAAAATTCTGGCTCGGTCATGGTAGAGTAAGATATGACTTGTAGTTTAGTTGTTATAATACTTAGTAGGACATTATAACATGAGTTTACCTAAGAAGTACATATGGGCCGATGAATGATTTACCAATACGCCTTTGAGGAATGGGTTTTTTGAGTGTGACCTATGTGTGACAAGGTAATAACTGTCTTCATACATTTTTTTTCGATGTAACTTGTGAAGTAAGTCGGTTTCTTCAAGACCAAGACGAATTAAAATAACCATAAAACTCGCATTTTCCATTTTCCAACTTAACCAATTCCAGCACCCCAACACACTATCAATCAGAATCTGAATCATTTGAAGGATATTGCTAATCCATTGCTTCTTAAGTTCGAAAAATTTTTCTGCCCAACAACATAAATAACGCAATGAATGTTGTTGAACTGTCAAAATGAAAGCCATTGCTACTAAGCAACTCCTCTGGTATGTACTAGTAAAAATACATTAGCAAAAAAGTAAGTAAAAGGGTACCAATTACCTTTGCAACGGCCCAAACTTAAGGTGTGACCACATTTCTACATAACTATTAATATCCATTTAATCAAATATAGCTGATATCACCAGGTTTGGGCAGTCCACTGCTTTAAATTTTTATTTGAACCTTCGAACCGTATTCGTACTTCGTACTAATCAGGTTTTTTGTTAGCCGCCGCAAACGCAGCACAGATATCGATTTTAAGCCATAAAACAAGTTGTAGGTAGGATAGCATAATGAGGCTATAACGTCTCCACTGCTGGGACACAGGCCTTCTCTCTGTGAGAGGGAAGTGCTCCGTAATTCACCACGCGGGCCCAGTGCGGGTTGGTAAGACATGCCGGTTTCCTTACGATGATTCCCTTCAGTATTTTGAGCGCAGTGGTGATGTACTAATTTATACAAAGTAAAACGCATGCCTGGATTCGAACCCGCGACCAATAATTCGTAAGTTAGTACTGCTACCACTGGGCTACGACTGCTCACTGCGCACTGTAGGTAGACATTGATCTATAATATAATCGATTTTTGGATGAGCAGAATTATTAAAAAGTTACACAACCCAGTGGGAATTATAAAGGTAAATAATCATTTTTGAATGTTTCATTTTAGATAGAATTAATTATAGTAGTATTTAATTACTTACTCTAAATTGAATTTCAAAATAGTATAATCAATATTTCAGTATCATGTGATTTAAAAAATATTAATAATCTGTTGTAAATGCACTTTAATGAGTGAATTCAGATCAATCGGATCTTAAGACCATTATTCTAAAGTTCAATAGTATTGTAACATTTTATTGGGTCATTAAAATAGATGAACATCTTTATCTAAGTATCTTATTGAAGATGCGCGTGCGACTTTTATTTTGCAATACTGGAGTTCATGAATATTCATATTTCAAAGTCAATCTTTGAGGTTTTTGCCAGTTCTTGTTCATTGAATATTGCCTATGTTATGCTTTACGGTGTTCTTAATGTTTAAGGTTATATATTTTCGCACTTAATATGCAAAACAGTAATCTACATAATAAAAATCTTCTATTATTTTTTTCATTCGGTTCCTTCGTGGATCTTTGACAGTCGTAACGGGTCGTCAGAAGCGCGAATGTCTGACAACCATTCTTACCAAAGGGTGTTGTAACAACCAGTAAATGGTTTGTGAAGGTCAGATAGGCAGTTGTTTGTAGATGACGCTGATCATTCAATCACTGACAGACTTAACAGCTGCATTATGACACAAGAGTTTCGTATAGGTATAACGAAACTAACTAAGGAAAGAGTTTTGTAAATTCATCCCCGAAACGGGTTAAAAAGGATTTAAAAAAATATAGAAATTCGGAATCTTTGTCGAAATAAAATCCCATCGGGCACACGGCTTGTAGGTAAGTAAATAATATAATTGATTTGAATCAATGGGGAAAATCGAAGATATCCGGAAAATAGCTGGAGTTACCGTCATAGCTTGCAGAGTAAGTAGGTTGAAGTGGCAGTTGGCTGGCCATGTTTGTCGAAGGACCGATGGACGGTGGAGCAGACGAGTCCTGGAGTGGAGACTGCGTATCGGCAAGCGTAGTGTGGGACGCCCCCCAGCTAGATGGACTGACGACCTTAAAAACGTGGCTAGGTCAAACTGGATGCGGAAGGCGGAGGACAGGGTGCTGTGGCGCAGCATGGAAGAGGCCTATGTCCAGCAGTGGACTGCGATAGGCTGAGTTGATTGAATGGGGAAAATGACATGATGTTGGAAGGTGAATAATTGTAACGATGAAAGTTATGAAATTAACCATTTATTTTACCTTCTTTGTTTCAGGTAAGTTCCAGATGAATAAACACACAACTTATCAACAATTCAAGAATAGGTAAACCATTACCTTTCTACCACTTAGAATCTTGTTGTAACAAGAATATGATACTTCATTTCATTAATCGTAGGACGGGCTCCTGCGACCTGGCTTCGGCCTCTCGTATGCCTTTCAAAGGTAGGGTTCCCTGGGTCCCAAGATATGGCAAAGGCAAAAAAAATGTTCAGCAGTCCATGACTCATCAATAGCATCCAGCGTAGATCGAAAAGAGGCAATAGTCCAATGGCTAGGACGTGGAACTGAAGAGCAAGAGGTCGGTGAGTTCGACCCAGTCCATGGCGCTAATTATAAAACTGCTCTCAAAACAAACTTCTCTCAAAACGATGAAGGAAATCATCGTGAGGAAACCGGCAGGTCCTTAAACCAACAAATTCGAAGACATGTGACATCTATCAACCCGCGCTGGGAAAAACTACTAACAATTCCTTTAAAAGCAAGAGATGCGACCAGGAAACGCTAAAAAATTACATTCCTAACAAAACTATCTGACGCAAATATTCATAAACAAACGCTCGAATATATCTAATTAATTAACAGACTATTACAGTAGTCTAAGCATATCTTAGTTTAGACTTAAACTACTTTCACATCGAGTCTGCAAGTACTTGCAGGAGCAGCTCTAATTAATCTTTAGGTAGCGAGTAGACTGTTGAGATCCGATCTCCTTGCTAGTTTCCATGATTTTCAATAATTCAAGACAGATACCTTTGTATTATTTAGTAAGGAGACAGAATGCACGAGGACACTGTTCGTAGGCATATTTAGACATGTAGGTATAATATACTTTAGTAATAAATGTAACTACGTAGGAATGCAATCTACAATATTGAAATGCGTAAGCTAATGCAGACGTTCAAACAATGGTACTTACTTATTTCCAAAGATATGTTTTTGGAAAGAATTTCTTGCCGTAGGAGTAAAATTGTAGAAATCGTCACGTAACGAAAAAAGCGTAACGTAACGAAAAAGTGTTATGCTACTTTTTATTTTTTATAATAGAAGGAACAGCGAGAGAGTGAGAGTTTTCATGGTTTTTGAGTGTGCTGAAACCGATAATGAGGATTAAAATAAAGTTTGAGTATTTTAAAGATAGAGTACCTAATCGATGTTAAATTCGGAGTTGAAGAAAAAGAATTTCGTTCCTGACCGTTTTTAATACGGCATAAATTAAAATCGGTTTCATATACTACTTTAAATAGCAAGTAATTAATTTAAATCTGTACTATTATGTTGTACACCTCTGCTTCCGCAATAGATTGCAGTATCTATGCCACTTATGAATGCAATACCAGATGCAGTAGCAGACCTTAATCTTTCTGATTTCCTTTCAAACTTACTCCATGTTTTATTTAATAACTTTGCTTTAATCCTAAACGGAAGACGGCTATATCACTTATTACATACATATTTCGCAATACTTAGTTAATTGCTTATAGTTCTGTTTCATCACCTTTGAGATAGATAGATAGATAAAACCTTTATTTAGTGCACTCAAAAGACATAACACTACACACAAAAATACAATTAAATGATGACAATTTACACGAATTGAAATAAAAAACAAGGTGAAATTGACACTGGACAATATCGGTTACCAACGCTGTTGCTGGTACTGGTGCTACCGGGGAGTTTGTTGCGCCACTTCTTCTTCCCAGCTAAAGCACTAGGAAGTGGTGACGGTTGGGGACTTTATTATGTAATTTTGACGTTCTAAAATTACTAACCCTCAACCTAGCTTGAATAAATTACTATTGAAACTAGTGACTTGAAACAGTAGTTAGACATGCTACAGCTCAAAAGAGAACAGTTGGGTGTTAGTACACCCGGTTTTTGAAAAACTGATAAATTCAACAAAACGCTGTCATCATTATTCAGCTGAAAGTCCACTGCTGAACATAGCGCTCTCAATATCATGTTAAGGGGAACCTAGTCGCGGGCTCGAACTCACTGGTGGTCCTGGCTAAAAATCACGCTTTCTCACCAGGCTTCGTGTCCGACAGAGAGCCAAAACACGCCCAAAGTTAAGTAAAATTAGCAAGAAAAACGAATCTTTGTTGGCTCCTAACTTTTTAATGGGTTTTTATTTTAGTATTCTGTTTCCGTACAGACAATATTAATAATGAGACAAAACGATATCATATTTTACTTTGGATGTGCCGTGTCAGACAGTGGAGTAAAATGCTCCCGAAGTTTGTATGCAAAAAATGTGGACTAGGTTCACCTCAACTGTTCAGATTAGTTGGCTGAAATAATTGTTATTATTTATCTATACGACAACCTACCTACTTAGTGCCTACCCGGAGTTGGAGACATGTTTTTCAATATAGCATTCGGTAACAGCTTCAAGAATAATGCTCGGTTCGTATAAACAAAATCGGATTGTTTGCCAATCGGATCGTTTGATTATTGCCAATCTGGGCATATAGAAAAATAGATTCGTAAGCTAATTTTACATGTGATAGCTACTTCCATATTGTAGGGTCTACTACACAAAGCTATGATGACTGCTTCATTATTTTTTAAGAAACGGGAGTCGTAATTTAAAAAAATAACGGTCCATAAATTATAGGAATCGGTCATTAGTAATGAAAGAAAGAAAGAAAATACATTTATTTAGCACAGACTAAAAAAAACACATAATATACAGCAAAATAAGAAAATTATACAAATCAACAAAAAGTGTAAAGTGCGTCAAAGTGTGCCTCACGGCTGCGCTAAAAAGGCCCAGTTCAGCATAAATGCCAGACAACTAGTGCCTGACGCTGGTTTTCAACGACGCTGACGCTGACGCTGACGCTGGTAGTAATTGCATGCATTTACTGTTTCCTAGTTCACAAGTACGGACCTATCTGCGGTACATCAGAAATAACAGTGTTGGGAACCCTTTCCCGATGACTGCACGGTGACGTGGACCAGCGAAAATGGTTCCACCAACTATCTACCACCACACAAACAAATTTCAACCCTAAAATCTAAGGACACAAGCTTCAGTATCGCTTTTTGGCAAAAATTCTCGGTAAAATTATTATTCAGTTGCATGGAAACTACGGCTAAACGGTTTACGCTACAATTTCGTGCATCAATTTTCGATTTGATATCGATTCCGGTTTTATTTGTTATGTGCAACCTTTTTCGTGCGGTTTTATTACGGTTGTTATGCGGTCTGGGTGTAAGTAGCTCTAAATAGACGTGAAATTGTCACTTACGTAGTTAGGTGCTGTTCTTTTTGGGTTTAGTGAAGGTGAGTCTGAAGAAACTTGTTCTTTTTTTAAATCTTTGGATACTGTCTCTGTCTCGTTTCTTTGTTGAAAGGTACCTAATGAAATGGACGTTGAATGTCTATTTTCTTAGACTGCACTATGAAAAGCATAATGCATAAACAGCCTATAATGTTCCCACTGTTGGGACCTGTTTTTTATATTTCTATGGTTGGGACACAGGCCTTTTCTCTGTGAGAGGGAGTGGGCCGTAATCCACCACGCGGGCCCAGTGTGGGGTGGTAGATGTCACATGTATTCGAATGTTTGTTTCTAGGACATGCCGGTTTCCTCAGGATGTTTTCTATTTTTCAATCACCGTTTTGAGAGCAGTGGTGATCGAAATAATTTACCCACCTTTGGAAGAATGCAAGAAACTGGAGGAGGCCTTCACCCGAGGAGGGCCCATATCCCGGAGAAGATACTAACTTAGATTATAAGAAAAATAAAACTACTAACAAAGAAACAAAATATTGTATACATTTATAATGTGGGAAATAAAGGCTTTTTTATTTATTTAAAGCGCCTTTGGGTTCGAACCCACGATCTTACAACTCGTAACTCGCGGCCATTTCCATTCCACCACTGTTCTCTGGACACAATACACTTGATTACATATTTATTTAGTATCATATAACACTGTAAAACCTAGATCTATTTAGGTATGAGCGAGTTGGTCATCATTCCATAATTTTATTATGTCATAAAATGTACCGGCTGGTGATTCAGGAACTTGTTTCTTCAATTATTTCCATATCTAATAAATAGGCATGTATTAAGTAATCATGGTCATTACATTTGTGCAATTATGTCAGATCATCGTAAGCAATCAATCATGTTGTGATGATTGATTTGTTAATTTCCTCACACCATTAAAATTTGCACAACAATTGATTTCAAAATAATATGTTGTAGGAAGCTGAAGATGGGCAGATGGGCTCTATAATAACATGGCATTTATAACGAAGCCACTTTCGGTTCAATGTGCAAACCATTCTCATTATGATTGGTAGCTACCATAATTAATTTAAATGTCAAACGTTTTGCCAAATTATAGAAATCATCCATAGGTCAATTACTTCTGTAATGAGGTGACACCCGATGGAGCTCAAAAGTCGTTTCCCGCCTTCTATCACAATAAACCATTCAGAATTAAAAGGGCATCTTCCAATCCCACAGTAAACAGATCTACTCATCACGAATGTAAAATAAACTACATTTAATTACGACCATTTGCTGAATCTAAGTACTACCTACTAACACAGAATAAATAATAGTCAGTAGACTGCTAATAGCTACACAGGACGCTTATAATAATTATTAACAGTAATATACTGACAGATCGTGCAAAATATTACGAATAAATAATGGAATCTATCGGATATCGTACATGGTAATAAAGTAAACCGAACCAATTTTCTGTAGTAGGAAGAATTTCAGACGCACAGTTGTGCAAGACTGTACCTAACTAACTGGAGCAAACACTTTGGAGTTTACAATCTTCGAAACATAAATCCGAGGCATTCTCTAAATCGTTACTATTCTATTTTCAAATTCGGTATTTTCTCACGAGCCTTACTGACTCTTGTCGTACTGTGACGTAATCTACTTTGGTTCTGAATTGATAAAATCAAGTCCCGATATTCAAATTCGAGACACTGGAGTTTTTACATTCACATATTTTTATAATGAGTTTAGAAAACCGTGCTGACGGTCAATAGTAATTTGTTTTCCTATGTTAAGAGGCCGTTTACGAAATTTTCCGATTTCGCTGATTTTATAGACGCAATTTTACAGTTAAAAAACTTTTTCCAAAAAAAAAACAACCGACTTCCAAAAAAACACTACAAAGTGAAAAATAACTTTAATTTCGGAAGTCGGTGTCTTTGGAGCTGTATTTGAATTTTTTGTCACCGCCTTCCGAAATTAAAGTTATTTTTCACTTTGTAGTGTTTTTTTGGAAGTCGGTTGTTTTTTTTTTGGAAAAAGTTTTTATTTTTCACTTTTTAGTGGTTCACATGTGCTTACACCTTCACAGCATACTGGCGTGATGTTATGTTATGAACTGGTGTAAGCAATAGACAGAGATGAGATTTCAGCAATCCCAGTCCATTTGCTATCATTTATTGAGGAGTTCCGTTGCATATCTCCGAAGTTCTTCATCAGATCTTCACCAAATTGAAATGGAACCACTCTGAGAAAGTACTCTTCCAAAAAATACCTAAATCGCTTTGTGTGCCTATAAAATTTGAAGAGTTCTCTCCATTTCTCCAGGATCCCATCATCAGATCCTGATTTGATGATCATGGGACCACCTGGGAAGTATACCCTTTCAAACAAAAAAAACAAAATTCAAATCGGTCCAGCCATCTTCGAGTAATCGGGGAACATACATAAAAAAAAATAAAAAAAAAAAAAATAAAAAAAAAAAAAACGTTCCGACGAATTGATAACCTCCTCCTTTTTGAAGTCGGTTAAAAATACTGTACTTCAATAAGTTTTAACGCACCATATGAAAGATGATTTCAATTATGATCAAATGATTGAGCTAATTTTTTAATTTTATCGAGAATTTAAAAGTCATTTTTAATAAATTTTAGAGACAAAAGACATCAAGTAAATAAGCGAAACCGACAACATTTCGTATAAGTATGGCCTCTTAAAAGATAATTAAACAAAATACTATTACAAAAATGACTAAAAAGAAACGGATTTTCTAAATATTTAGAAAAGTATTGCAACTTTTACGACTCGGAACCCGGATATAATAAAATAATGCTGAAACAGATTTGAAACTACGAAACTATAAACTTTACTAAACCAATGTGCTTGAAAACCAGTACTATCATTTTCTATTTCCTAGCTAGCAGTGAAATCACGTAATGCCAAATAACTTTAGTAATCTGTGGTAATGCTTACAGCATAACGTGATATTACTTCATAGCATGAAGTTTATAATACGGTCAAGTCCAGGTGCACGATACTGTTAGCTATGCTTTCGAGAGAAAACGCACAAGAGCTTGATGGTATGATTTATTGTTAATGATAAAACATGATAAAACACACTACGTAACAGAAGGAATGACTGGGTGTAAAGAATTTTATTTAACATGAGAACTTCAAAATAACAGTTCGCTTAAACGAGATAATTAACACCTTAACTGTCCCAATGATATTTACGTCCCCATCACCAAATGTCCAATAATATTATTATATTTTGAAGGTAATACGAGGTCACGTAATTAATTTTAGGTAAGCGAAATTTCGTCTACAGACTCCCAGGTAGCTTGAGGTAATTTTTGAAAAATGCATTAAGTGTAATAATGCACGGACGTCTGAGCACGGACTACCGACCAATAGTGTTGTTCAAAAACGTTGAAAACACACTTGAGAAATCACGGTAAATTCACGCTAATGTTTAATTTAAAGCCCTTTTTGTTTGCTTAGCCAATTCTACTGAAGGAGACAATATTTTTACACGACGACGGATTAAAGTTTACGGACAAATGTGATGTTTGTAGGAATAAATATGCAGCTATGACTGATTTAGGGGATGTAGTACTACGATATTGTTTCCACGTTTTTTGGTTAGCCACTCCGAATTAAATATGAAATTTATTCCACATTCCATTGTGCTTTTAGCTCCATCATGTATACGTCTATACGTTCTAATTCTACTGAATTCTTACTCCACCTCTTAATTGCGTTGAGGTTTTATTTACAACGCGATAACTACACGGTGCATTATATGTCATGCACGGACGCATCAAGTAAAGTCTTTAGTGCATTACTTGTAATGCATGGACAGTTAAAGTGTTAAGTTAGTTATAACTAGTACCTACCTACTATTAATATTAGTTACCTATAGGGGGTTGGAGACATTATTATAGCATATTATTATCATTAGCATTATTTTTTTTTTATTTTTTTTATTTATTATTATTTTTTAGCATAACATAAAAATGTTATTTCAAATGTTGTGATGTTGAATGTGTTTACACTGTCATATTTTTTTATATCGTCCGTTAAACTTCAACCAATATGCGAGCGTGCGCTGGTTTAAACTGGATTTTGTTTTTTTCCTTACGTTTTGACATTTGAAATTTTTCAAACATTTATGAAGCAAGGGATTAGCAATATCTTTCAAAAGGATTCAGATTCTGATTGATAGTGTGTTACAAAATTAGGGTGCTATATTGGTTACCAGAAACTTTGCAATATGACAGATCCTATTGTTATCAAGAAGTCATGTGTTAATTATGTTAACAAACTCACACCACTAGCGCGGCACAATGCCTTATATTCTTCGATCAATAATAGTACTATTATTGATCGAAGCTTATATTATACCCTTCTGGCTGAAACCGCGAATTTCAAAATAATCGGGCAATTAGTGCAAAAAATATATGGTACCAATGAAGGGATTTTTATATTTTAAGATATTCATACATCGTAAAAGGTTATATATTGCGTCATTAAATGATCACAAGGAATGATCTTAAATTGTTTATCAGTAAGTTAAAAATGAAAAATATAAATAACGCACTTAATAAAACTAATAAGTAGAAGCTATGTAGATTTTAATGAATTAATTAGATACACGTGTACCTGTTAGTCGTCCACAGCACACTGGATCTAAAATCGGGTTTCGAAGCCATAATGCTTTTAAGACACTTTTCGAAAACTTCGTAGTTTTCGAAAAGTGTCGGTTTTGGGCTTGAAATGGTTTCTATTTAGTATTTTCATGAATAACGAGTTATACTAAATAGAAACCTTTTCAAGACCAAAAAACGACACTTAAAACTTCGAAGCTCTTCAGTCTTCAAAACGTGAATTTCGATCCGGTGCGCGCCTTGGGATATGGATTACAAAAACATTAATTTGTGGCAAATTGTTATTTTCACCAATATAATTAATTCAATTATTTAAATATTGGTATTATTATGTCTATGTCGGAGCTTTTCATGAAGCTCTTCGTCTTGCTGACCATGGTTTTGTCATTGTTAATTGTTTTAACTTTTTATTAATTTCAGTCGAAAGGTCCTAGTTTAACTTTTATTACTTCAAGTTATAGCTATATTTACATAATGCAGAATTGCATATGTAAGCGGGCACGCCCTTTATGCCTGGGGGCTTTTATTTAGATTGTAAGTTTTGTTTACGTTTTTTTAATTTATTATTTTTTATTTCTTATTGAGTACCTATAGTTTTCAATGTTTTGATGGTATATTGGCGTGTGCTAGCTGACATATGGCAAATATTTACCTACTATTGTATAGAATCAAGTTCTTCTAACTTAACAGACAGCTGTGCTGCTGGGGAATTTGTTGCGCCACTTTTTCTTCCCAGATAAAGCACTAGGAAGTGGTGCAGGGCGGGCGTTTTGGGGGACTGTCTTATGTAATTTTGACGTTCAAAAAGAGTTGATTCTCAGCCTAGTTTGAATAAATGACTTTTGATTTTGATTTTTAATTTTCTTCGGCTCAAAGTTTATTTAACAGTTAAAAAATCCTGTTAAATCGGTAGTCTTGAGTGAGATACCATAAGTCTCAAGACTTCAAAGCTAATGTTTACGAATGTCACACTGTCACAATTTAATAGACTTTTCCAATCGAATAGTGGTATGAACAATCACACAGTTTTGCACGCGACGCGATTTGTTCGCACCGAGCGCGCCGTTATCCATTTTCCCACACCCTGTGAATGTGAAAACAGATATGTTTCAGCATGTGCAAACAAATTCACTAAAGAAAGAAAGCAAAATCAATTTCATGATATGGAGGTCGGTATTGTAATTCCTAATTAAGGAATAATTGCGTTATACAGTAACAGTAGGAATGACTTTCATTTGGACAGTTCAACAACATACATTGCCTTATTTACGTTGCTAAGCAGACAAATTTTGCGAGCATATAAAGCAATGGATTAGCAATATCTTTCGAACTGATACAGATTCTGATAAATAATGGGTTACGCTATTAGGGTGCTGGAATAAGTCATAGACAACAAGACAAGCATGTCTCTAACTACTTTACTTCGTCTAACATTTGATCGCTTGGTCTAGTTACGACTAGATATCGATCCAGCTCGAGGCACAAACGTAATGACTTTCCAGCAAATCGGAACGTCTGAAGTCGGTTGAGTCAAATTGGACTGCATTTAAACGAGAATGGATTACTTGGCATTGTGCGCTTTGCGTGTTCGGTAGTGGTACCGATATCAAGTCACGGAGATCCACGATAGTGACGCTAACGATGGCGTTTTCGTGAAGTTGTCTTTTTTAAAGATAATTTTTTGTTGGTTATGGTAATAAAATATGAACCGGATTTGGTTATATCGGTTGACATTTAAGTTAATCGTTGTTTTAATACACAGTGATACCTATTAGAAAAGCGTTTTTTACTTCTCTTTCCATTAATTTGTGTATTTTTGAATTAAATATCAATTAAAACCGAAAACTTACATCAGATCGGTTTTTAGTCAGAAAAATAATACTACCTACTTTACATTAAAAAAAACAAATTTGAATTATAAAATCGTGTTTACACTACGAATTATTTTATGGTAATAATATGAAAACAAAAAATAGGAAAAAGTAAATAGTACTCTAAACGACTTTGAAATACTTAA
Source organism: Antitype chi (assembly GCA_947359405.1). Taxonomy (NCBI): domain Eukaryota; kingdom Metazoa; phylum Arthropoda; class Insecta; order Lepidoptera; family Noctuidae; genus Antitype; species Antitype chi. The sequence goes on from OX375823.1 coordinate 6,591,826, forward strand.
ATTAATTTAAATAATTTATGGTTTAATAAATTAGTTTGAGTTCTCATTTTTGGATACTTTATCGGAATGTCAGGTCCATCATGGAGTTTTACAAAAACCTTTTAACAAAATAACTTTTATTTATATTCTTACCTAAACCCAATTTCATTTCCTATGGATAGGTACCTACCTAAGTTTTAAGATCTAAATAAAGAACAAACAACATACCAGCTAAGAAAGATTTCAATAAAGGGAAGTTATACAATAGCCAGAAAGTAGCAGACAGTCAAGAAACTTTTTTAATTCAACTCATCGAAGATTTTTTTTTAAATTTTCTTTTAAATACACACTCGTTTTTTCAATTCACTTTAGACATTAGCACTAACCAGACACATCAAGAGAACGAAGCTACGGAGTGACCCACGCCACCCCAAGGCACAACTTTAAACCAATGTCACAGAGGCTTAAAAGCCGCAAAAATGTTCATGGGTGCGTCAGTCCAGATGGCAAACCCACCACAGGAAGATTTGATCTTTGGCAAAAACTGCTTAAGCCTCCTGATTCCTTCATTACGCCTGTAATCCCCAAGAGTTAGGTAAAGGTGTAGGTACCTATAGTAACATCCAAATTTCACCAATTAGGTATGATTAAGTCCCATGTGCCGGACGTAAAAGAATAGCAGCATCCCATTTCTACCCGTGGGTGTCGTAGAAGGCGACTAAGGGACTTACTAGAGAATGGGCAGCAGCGTTCTATAAGCATTTTTACAACCATACTGCGATCGCCAACCCGCCTGCTAAGCGTGGCGATTATGGCAAAGCCTCCCTTTTGGGGGAGGCTTTTGTCCAGCAGTGGACGTCTTTCGGCTGAAATGATGATGATGATGATGAAGTTCCATGTAAAAGGGCCACTTCTGGGCTGCTAGTGACGAATAAACATAAACTCACGCCTAGGCACGGGTAGGCAGAAACTACAGGACGCCTCCTGCTACGATGCTTTCATACTCCATTTGCCTCCTTTACGTTATTAATATATTATTATCTGGTCGATTATACATGGTCGGTTGCGAGTACTACGCACTGACCCTTTCTGGAGAACATCACCATATAAGGTAAAACCATAATAGTTGCCCCAGGGGTATAGTTACCCCGATTGACTCTAGTTTCGCGAATGAATTGCATGCAATTTTATTAATCTATCGAAAGATTCTCCAAATACCGCTAAGTTGACCGTGTCGCATGTCTCTGTGCGATTGCATGGGAAGGCAAAATGCGATCAAAGTTTTTGCGGGATAGATGTCCTGTTTCTCGGTGGGGCATCAATCCTAGACGTAATTTATATGGGTTAGGCAAGTATGCCCTATGTGGGTTAGATGTCTAAAAATATAGAGGTCCACAAAAATCACTAGATAATACTCACGAAATATTAAAGATAATGTTTTTAACTTTTCTTAAATTTGTAGATACAAAACCAAAGTCTCGGGCAGTTTTACAAATAAAGTATGTTGCTTTTTGTTTTGAGAGATACAGAGTGATTTAAAAAACTGTGGCAACTATCCGGTTGTTACCCTACATCCTCTTAGGTAGGGTTGCCATCCGTCCGGGTTTCCCCGGATTTGTCCTAGTTTAGAAGGCATCCGGGGAGCGTCCGGGCGGGGCTTCATCTGTAGTCCGGGTTTATTTTAAGAATAAAAAAATTCTAACTGATTATTAAAACAATTTATTCTGTTTTGTTAGGTACCTACATTTAAATTGATGATAAAAGATTACTAAATTTAATTAAGGTCTGAAAATAAATAAAAAGGTGATTTATGACATTTTCAACTGTTTTTATTACACTGACTGTTTTTAAAAATCAGTTGACAGTCCGGGTTCTGGGCTCTAAAATCCGGGGTTTTCACGCGTCTTGTCCTGGTTGCCAAATTTTAGAGATGGCAACCCTACTCTTAGGGCGTCCTGTACTGTCCTCCCATACCTATTATCACTGTAATTTGAAAACATTGTAAAAGTCAATTATTTTTAAAAGAGTAACCGTGGAGTTTCTTGCCGGCTCTTCTCCATAGGAAACGACAAATTGGAACCGTGCACCTAGCTTCTGACGTTTCATAAGTGCCCATGCAGGCTTATGTGAAATAAAATACATATTTTGATTTTGATTTTGATTTTTGTCCCCTTCGCCCATTTCCACTCACATCTGCCATGTAAATGCCTTTTGAAAGAAATTCCTGATGCTAACACCAATACTACGTTGTCCGACCTGGAAATCGAACCTAGGAGTAGCGCAGTAGAGGTAGCGCTTTCGACCACTTGACCAATCACGGCAGTCGAAGTGTTGAATAGTAACTTCATAATTAGGAACGGGTTAGCGGTTGACCAATCACGGCACGTTTGCATACACCATAACGATCTGTTTCCCGCATTGCATTGCGTTGTAGTTACTATAAACCTCACAACTTCCGCGGGATATAACCAGTAGCTAATAAATAACTATTTTAAGATTTTCCAGTCCCTCACTCGTTGACTAACTTCCGTTTCAATAGCTGTAAAACCGATAATAATGGAATTACTCGTAGAAGAACTTCAACAGCTGTAAATAAGTTCCATCGGATATCGGATTTGGTAAAATTGGTTAAAGGATTCCACTGTATAACTTTTTGTTGCCGTAACATCAAATATTCAAAGTGTGTTATTAAAAGCTTGTGTATTAAAAACATTATTTATTATAACTATTAGCCTGGATTTTACCATTGCAGGGAAAATACGTCCCTAATTTCCTTCTACTTCTCCCTATCTAGGGCCATTTTCCGTTATCAAAGGAGTCTAGCTCATTCTGTTATCTCCGCCTGGGGTTAATGCGATATTGCTTGCTATGTAAAAGGGACCCATTGCGTCGTTTTGTCCATTTAATTAAATTAAATTAAATAATCATTTATTTCAGGAAATTATTTTAAATTATGGTTAATATTAAATGCATAATTATGGCAATCAATGTCAAGATTATCACCGTTTGCATCTTGATCGTGTAGGACTAGGGACTGATTAGGGGCTCGTAGCTAACTTATAACAGCCGCACGGGTCCTGATCTGTAGGTATGTATGGTCTAACGTTATCAAGTGAATCAAAGGAGGAATAGACGTAACCATGTTTGTCCAAGTATTGACTAATTTAGGCATGTATTTCTTTCATTTCTCAATTGTATCGCATTTCTCAGCAGCCCAATATGGTACCACTATGATAATCTCTGATAGGTAGATAGTCCTTTCTCCAATGTTTGCTTTTAGTTTTAAGGCTCCCGCAAATAGGCGCCACAATTTCTTCGAAAACTTCGTGGAAATTATTCTGAAAGAGTCGCGTCGCGCTGTCTCGTCGCGCCTGACTGAAGAAGCCTTTAGTCACACCTTACGAGAAATTCTCTATGACAATTTTATGTTATAATTTTCCGTATGTATATAAGCATAATTTGACTTCATTGTCTCATCCCCCGTTTGTTGTAATATAAAAACATTGTAACACTCGAAATAAATTAAATTAGCATTGTCAACGAACCATGTGTGGATAATTAAGCTAAGCATTACGACGTTTGCATAACGCGCTGGCGGCCATTTTATATTAAAGCATTAAAATATAAAATATTAGCATAATTTCCTATTATCTACATGCTCTACTTTCCTTGTACAATGGAGAACTCAAAAACCGTATCGACGGAGCCCCACGTTGCATAAGGGATGTTACACATTTACGTATTTGTATGTTTCGACAGCGACCGTGGTTGATGCCCGCTAAGGCACTGTCATCTGATACGAAATTCATGTTCATTGTTCCTCTGGTTAATAGTCTGTTTATCTGATATTTCGTAACGTTCCGTATTGCACACAGCCTAAGCCACTAACCCATATTTCGTTGAGACAAGCTTGTAACTGCCTGGTACCCGACAACGTTACCAGGTACATAGTCCACGTTCTTGATTTAGTGACTCACAACGATATGGCCAGCGATTTATGCATAGTCAGCCTTTTAACGTTCCCACTGCTGGGATACACGCCAACTCTCTATGAGAGGGAGTGGGCCCTGGCCCAGTGCGGGTTGGTGAATGTCACATGTCTTCGAGTTTTTAGTTCTAGGACATGTCGGTTTACTTACGATATTTTCCTTCACCATTTTGAGAGCAGTAGTGATGAAAGTAAAGCACCTGCCTGGCATCGAACCCACGATCTACAAGATTGTAAGTCGGGGCCGTTATCACTGGGTCACCACTGCTCTATCAGTGATTTATGCGCTTATTTTTAATTGCATACGAAATAATCGTAAAATTGTAAATACAATGATAATGACCCACAACGGGTTTGTAAACTTGCATACCTACATATGTGGGACATTTTTAGGTTAAAAGTTTAAAATTAAACGATCTGAAATGTATCAAAGACACCAAGGACAGTAAAAGTTGTGTCTTTTGACCTAGATTTTTATTCTGAGGGTAGTAAAAGGATTGCAGAACCAATCGGTTTAAGTAATACCTTCGATTGTGTCGGACGGCGAGGTGTAAGGTAGGTAAGCTCTACTGTTAATGGGATTTCTTTCATTTAAAGCTAAAGTCAGCTGAATACGAAGTCTATATTTTGTGGTAGATAAATAGAGACTGAATGAGATATACCTAAAGAAGAAGTCTGGGTTTTTACCCAGTTGATGGCAATAGGCACGTTCCTTATTACATAAGACTTCAACATAACTGGCGAAGTGTGGGTGTACTATAAGGACACCGCTGCCCACCCTTCAGGGCAACAAGGCGTGATGTTATATATACAGGGTGTGGCGTAAATAATGGATAACACTGAAACTGTCGATTGGCCAGATTATCATCTATCATTTACGCCACTTATATCGCCATAGTGGACATATGGACAGACGTGTGTGGAAAAGGGAGGATATGGCTTTTGTCTAACTATGTGATATTACATGCTAAATAAGCATATACATAGGTTATTAAAATTTACAGTATATACAATTTTATTGGAATATCCATCTCTTTTACTATGAGAATTGAAAATAATATTGACCGAACCGATAAGGGCCAGCCTATGTTCAACAGTGGCTAGATCATGACTGTGGTCACTCATAGAACTTAGCCTTAGTCATCAACGTTCCTATTTTCCCGCTAGTTAATATTGTAAGCTTAAGCAGGTTTAGTAACTAAACATAGTAGGTAAAAAGCATAGTAAGCCTGCATTAACAGAATATCAATAACATATAGTTTTACCTCTCACTGCAGAACTGAGTAGGCGCTTGCAACTTAAGTTGAACTTAGCCACACAAGAAAGAAACTACGTTAATCGTAATATTTGTAATACTATAACACATGTGAGGTAACATAATGTAAGTAATACACTTTATGAAGTCGACACGCTGGTTTTGAGACGTTCAAGTGCGCAGGCGACTTTCTCTGCCAAACCGGAATTCATTCACGCATTATTTGGAGGTGATGGCTAATATTTTTACTTGGTATTACGTCCGGTATCTCAATTATGACTTGTATGGCAATAAAAGGATGGGACGAGACCTCCTTGAAGCGTGACTTATGTTTCAAACTAAGTTGCCGTCAATTCGTTTTTGACTACCTTCAAAGAAAGTTACACACTGAGAGATCTTGGAAATTCAAGAAAAAATTAGAGTGATTTCACTTAGCGGACCTGTCAGACATTGTTCTGCCAAACAGCGTCACCTACCGGATCCAATTGTGAATCTAAACTATCTAGGACCCACTCAAACACAAACAAAAAAGTACGATCAAAATCCGTCCAGCCGCTTACGAGGAGTTCAATGACATACCTACATACGTACAAAAAACTTATTTACTTATAGATGATGTGCGATGTTTTTATCAAATATTTTATTGGTATTCCATTACAAGACTGTCAGATCTTGTAAAAATTTACAATGTTTGAACCCGACAAAATTTCGAATAACTTACTAGTTATTCGAAATTTTGTCGGGCAAAATTCCTAGATGCAATCTGTTCAGCAATTACCAACAAAGCAAAAAAAAGTACATAATTATTTGGTGAAATAGCCCAGCGCCCGTCTCAGCGGCGTCTGCGTATGCTTTCACTTGTCTCCACACGTCATTCAACTTGTCAATCTCTCCAACATGATCTAATCTCGGCTCCGCAATGTGTGAACAACACTATTCCACAAGTCAATTAGAAGAGAACACATTGCTTCTTATAGCAGCAGTGGTCATGTGAAACAGTAGAAATTTAAGTATGTATCTATAGTAAAAAATATTCTCTATAGAAAATAATCGCTCGTGGTGGCTAAATAGTAACAGCCGTACGCGTCAATCGAAGGTTAAGCTACGCTTGCTGCGGTTGTTTCATGGATGGGTGATCATCCATGATGTATCGAGACTTCTCTGTGCGTCGGAAAGAACTTTTAGCCGTTGGTCCCGGCGCCAGTTATTTGTTTAACTTTGACAGTCGTCAAAGTAGCCCGAAAGTCTGACAACCAGTCTTAAGTATCAAGAGGTGTCGTATTACCCAGTAACTGGGTTGTGGAGGTCAGATAGACAGTTGCTCCATGTAAAATACTGGTATTCGAAACCAACAAAAGTGGAAGTAGGCTAGGCAGTTGAGTTAAAATCAATTATATCTTCATCTCAAGCCTTCGTTTACTAAGATTCCAACTTCTTCATAACAAGAACGAAAGTATCCATTTTCACAACTACGAACTTATTTGAGAATTGCAACATTTCACTAGGATAACTTAAATAAGCAGTTTGTCAAATGAATAGAGCTAATAAAAGATAGATTACTAAAGACAAAAAGTAACAGATGTTACAGTTTATTAAAAGTTTATATAACTCCATTAAAATATTTGAATAATAAAAATATAAGTTTACTATCATCTCGACCCAAACGATACCAATACAATAACTGTTCTTGGTTATTGTTTTGTTGATATTTAATATGTAGACATATTACATGCTATTATTATTTTCCATGAACGCTTTCACTTGATCTTGATACATTTTATGTTTCTCCTCAAGTGTTTTTAAGGCACTGGCCTGTCTGATCCCTCCAACGTTCACCATGAAACTTATTTGCACTGGAGGTACCTCAGACTCCGACTCCGTATTGATGCCCATGTTTTTAGAACCAGATTGTGTCCTCTCTTTAGGTTTCTTACTCTGCAACTTTAAATCAGGTTTAGGTTCGACCTTTTGTTTAGGTTCTGTCTTCTGATTTATATTGTCCTTCTTCTTTGAAGCTGACTGCTTTAGCCGTCGGTCCTTCTCCGTGTTTCGCTCTCTAGTTTTCTGCACATCAGCAGATTTTGATTTAAAATATGGGTTGTTGGCGTTGGAGGTCTTTTCTTTAGTAGATTTATTGACCAAATAGGAAGGACGTTCTTCTTCTTGGCGTTCTTTATTGGACGATTCCTTCACAGGCTCCCTGCTTGCCTTGCCTGATGTTCCTCGTTCAACTTTTTTGTTGATTTGCGTTTGATATGTCTTTTTATAAATCTTAAGACGGTTTTCCATCCTCACTTTTTCCGAATATCTTTGTAAACTTCTAGCTCTTTCTAGTCTTGGTTTAATCTGTTCCATGTCGGGTCCCAAACCACCTAGTTTGACAGTTTGTATAGGTTCTACGGTTGCTCGTCTAGTATGGCGTCGAGAATTTGTGACCTCTGAGACACTTTTAAGATTTTCAGGACTTGGATCACGAATTTCCACTGGTTTACAAGTCAAACGTTCCGTAAATTCCAAATGCAATTCTTCGCGGTCTTCTTCAAACGAGTTATCCAGATATCGCTGTAAGTCACGACACATAAGTTTTTCATAATACATTTCGTTGTACGGCTCGGTATTGTAAAATTCTGGCATAGGATTGTTAGCGTCTTCGCCGATACTTTCCCTTTCAGTATCACCAAACTCTGGTGATATTGATCGTATTTCATTGCTAACCTTCTTCTGATCATGGTTTGGCGCGAACTGCTTCCGGAACATCTCCAGGTATGAGGTGTGCTTTGCCTTGCGCTCCCTATCTTTATTGACAAGATACCCGGTAGATTGAAACAGTTCTGTCTTCAATTTATCATTTTCTTGATATTTGTTACCTGAATTATTTTGCTTTCGTTTTTTGTCTTTTGGTACCTTTATGAGTACGTCTTTTTCGTAAAAAGGCACAAGTATTGTATCAACATTTTCATCCGAATTACCTTTTAGAGATGATTTCCGTTGAATTTTTAATTCCAAGCTATCTAGTGACATGTTGCTGTCGGTGGTTGAGTTTTTATCCATTGCTCGGAATGAAAATTTTAGCCTTTTTCTTTTACTCATAAATAGATACGATGACTTGTCCATAATGTCAAAGTGGCAGTGGTTTTACGTTTTTTTTTTATAAGACACTGCCAGGATCCCTCACAAATAAAACGAACTTTTTCGAATCTAAATATATTTAAACAACTTGCCTTTACGTTATTCACGAAACGGTATGCTAGCAATAAATAGTTGGATAGTCAAAAGTTGGGACACGTAGTGGGGTTGGCAGCGGGCCAGATTGAAATAATGCGCAAATTGCTTTACGCCCTCGTCGGCAAGGGGGGCGGCGTGGCGTGCACGACCACGCGTCCGCTGCCGCTTGTCCGCCGCAACGCTCCAGCTGTCAACACTATTTCTACTAGATTTAGCTTTTGGATTTCCACTTTAGATTCAACCTGTGTCGAAATCCCTTTTGAATACATCTTTAAGAGCAAATAAAGAGAGAATTGTCATTCAGCTCCACACACAAATCTTTTCTTGAAAACGATAAATATGTAGGTATGTGGTACCGAAATGCTTTGCCAGAATTTTAAAGGATTAGAAATGTATAGTAAAAAGGAATAGGTATCTCTCCTCGCAATATCTGATATTACTTAAAATCCTCCTTTTGAAATTCTGCCAAAGATTCTAGACATGTAGACAGGACGTCTTGCTATTACCTATACAGTGGATTATTAATTTGTGTCTTGTGGACATATCTTTGAGACTGAAGCCACTCCATATTAAGTTGATTATAGTAGTAATCCTTGGGATTTTTGCAAAAACATCGGCAAGTCGCTTCAATCTTCCGACTGGCCGTACATGAAGTATATGGTTTGCAAGTTCTGTCCGCGACTTATTCCCTTGCTCCGATACTTCGTTTTCGTTCAACTCTTTTTCCAACTTTTTTTTTACTCAGTGCCTTAGTTTCGTAATGTGATGTTAAATTTCCTATCAAATGCAAAAATGATTTTTTCAAATCCGCCTCGTAGTTCCAAAGATTTGGGCGTTCAAACAAACTCTTCAGATTATATTTGAAGTGAATGTTTCAAGTTGGCGTTCGTTAATCTTCCCACAGCTACTGTTCTAACTCCTACATGGTGTAGAAGGGATTATAAACTACAATAATTACAGTTTACACAATGGCAGCAGATTCCTGGCTGGCTCAGCGCCAATGTCCGACTGAGATAACGGATTGGGGGCAAGCTCCACACGAACCGGCCGGATATCCTCTCTTATTACCCACATAATACTATTTTATGCATTTATGTCCTTTTACAGTTGCATTTTGGTTGTAAAGTACTACTAAATCGCCTCAATCTTCTTAGCCTTTTCCGAAACATATTGGCGTCGGCTTCCAGTTTAATCAAATGCAGCTGAATACCAGTAATTTACACGGAGCGACTGTCTATCTGACCTCCACATCCTTGCAGTTACTCGGGAATACGATACCCTTTAGCAAGACTGGTTGTCAGACTTTTGAGGTTCTGAATACCAAAATCAAAATCAAAAGTCATTTATTCAAACTAGGCTGAGAGTCAGCTCTTTTTGAACGTCAAAATAAAATTACATAAGACAGTCCCCCCAAAAACGCCCGCCCTTCACTACTTCCTAGTGCTTTAGCTGGGAAGAAGAAGTAGCGGAACAAACTCCCCAGCAGCACAGCTGTCTGTTACTCATAACGACTGTCAATGATCTACGCATGACAGCAGGGACCAGACACGGAGGGGTCTCGAAATTTAATTAATGGTCACCTATCCGCGGACCGACCGCGGCAAGCGTAGCTACGATCAACCCGTGCCACGAGCCTCTCATCTCTGCTACTAAATCGTCTATAGGGAGTTATTTACTTCATTTGAATTTTAGTTTTGCATCATTTCATTTCAGAAATCACTAATTAATATCAGCCTTGTTTATATTAGCCTATTGTATTTATACAGGGTGTTATTAGTTTGACTGACAGCTGACTATTTCATGACTTGCATGACCTGAGCTATCTATTATTGTTCCTATGACATTCCACACGACCTCAATCTATTAATATTAAAGATGTTGATATGTTAACCGTGTCTCCAGTTCAATAATACATTTCCTACTGTCACATGGTTTCTGTTAGAAAAGGAGGCTACAGACATATTTAGGTTTGAGGCTATTACTTTTCCAACAGCATCTGTGTACATCAAGTACCATGGATTTAAGTGAAACTCTTCAGCTATATTATAATAGTATAGATCTAGCTTCTTTGAAAACTCAATTTCAAACAACTCAATCAGTATCATCATCTAATCCACGAACTGTAAAATCTATTTTTGATTAGGTTACATATGAGATACATTCAGTACAGACCACGTTATTAATGTTATTATGAGCAGAATGCATTCTAATGAACTTCGATTCCTGCATAATTTGAAATGTAGACCACACAAAGCCCTATTATCATTGAAATTGGTAATAGATGAGATACATTTATTATCCGACAGCTTCGCCCGCGTGGAGGTCGAAAATTATCTCACAGGACCGTATTACTGGGATAAAGAGTACCGTATATGTTAATCCATGCTATAAACTATAATATATGTGTGACAAATTTCATCCAAATCCGTTAAGCTGTTCTTGCGTGATTGAGTAACAAACATCCAAACTTTCATATTTATAATATTAGTAGGAAGTAGAATATTAGTAATTAGTTTTAGTCTAATAGTATTAGTGGGATAGTAGGACTGCAGATATTAGTTAACGCAATGTTAACTACGTCGTGAATTCTACTGATCAGGTGTTAAGGTCGTCGGTAGCATATCATTGTCGATTCTGAGTCATGCATAACATGTTTAAAAGATAAAGTAATATTGAACTTTATTCTCTTGTATTAAGGTCCACAGAAATTTCTCCTTCGTCAATACAGTAGTGACAGCTTTGACACCATGATAGCATCGGTGGCATTTAGAATTAGAACCGGAAAGATAATCAGAGAACTGAGGACCGAAGTATGGCGTAATTCTAAAGGTGAACGAGTTACAAGTTTGGATATTCCTTCATAAAAGGAACTTTCAAGGACTTTTCGTTTGATATTCTTTAAAAAAACCTAAACTAAAAACATCCTTCAGTAATTTTAATGTCTTCTATTATCGATATCTTAATTACATTATGTGATTGCTTTAACATTAAAACGGTAAAGTAATAATAGACGCACGGGTCGATCGATCAGGTTAAAATAAGCTACGCTTGCCATGGATGGGTGACCATCTTTATATACCAAGACACCTCCGTGTCCCTGAAAGCACGTTAAAAAACCTTGGCCCCGGCTGTCATTTGTTGATGTTTGACAGCTGTTACGGGTCGTCAGAAACTCGAAAGTCTGTTAACTTACCACCGGGTTTCGTGTGGCTGGGTTCTGAAGGTCAGATAGGCAGTGGCTCCATGTCTAAGTACTGGTATTCAAATGCATCCGGTAAGACTGGAAGCCGACCCCGAGGTAGCTGGAAATAGGCTAGGCAGAGGATGATTACTTTAATAACGGGATTAGAAATGTATATTTTCGGTATTACAGAAAAGAACGCCTATCTGTATTTTGCTATTAAATTAATTTACTTAGGTACTTTAAATTGATTAACTAATACCTTTAAACGGGCAATTCTTGTATACATATATATATAGGGTGTCCGGTAATTAATGGATAACCTTGAATTGGTTCATGGTATACCGAATGGCCATTCAGAAAAAAACATTTGTAATTAGTATTTTTTCTGTAAAAAAAAATAAAAAAAAACAACACACTTCCGAAAAAACACTACAAAGTGAAAAATAACTTTAATTTAGGAAGTCAGTGTCTTTGCATTATGTATTAAAAAAAATTGTCACCGCATTCTGAAAATAAAGTTATTTTTCACTTTGTAGTGTTTTTTCGGAAGGCGGTTGTTTTTTTATTTATTTATTTTTTACAGATTAAATGTAAATAAAAATGTTTTTTTCTGAATGGCCATTAGTTCTACCATGAACCATTTCAAGGTTATCCATTAATTACCGGACACCCTGTATAATCTGAATCTCGGAAACGGCTCCCACGATTTTCATGATATTTAGTATGCAGGGGGCTCGGGGGCGATAAATCGATCTCGCTAGGTTTCATTTTTAGAAAAGCAAAAAAAAAGAAATACCGAGCCTAGCTCGGCCATCCAGATATTAGAATCATTAATAAAGTAGTTTGCCTTCAAAATTCGGCAATTTAGTCTTGCGTATAATGCCTAAAATTCCAATAAACTATCTATTAGCTAATGTTCTATAAATCGGCAAGACCTTGACATTTGTACCGTAGATGAACATCTTAAGGTGACACATGGTTAATTTTTACGTTTTATATAACATAATCAGCCTATATATAATGATCCCACAGCTGGGACACAGGCCTCCTCTTGGTGAGAGGGAGTGGGCCGTAATAGATTACGGCTCACGCGTGGACCACGCGAGCCCAGCCACGCGGGGTGGTAGATGTCACATGTCTGGGAACTTTTGATTCTAGAACATGCCGGTTTCTTGATGATGTTTTTTTTCACCGTTTAGGGAGCAGTAGTGATGAAGTAATTTACACAAAGTAAAGTGCATGGTCTGGGTTCGAACCTTCAACCTACAACTCGTAAGTCGCGGCCGTTACTACTGGACCATCACAGACCTCCTCTCGGTAAGGGAGAAATGTAATTATGATTATATTTTCAGAATTCTAAAATTACCATTTTTCAGTTTTCAGCAAATCGTGTTCATATAAGTATTTATAACATGGGAGTAATACCTATTTTTTTTATTAGTAAATAAAGTTCTCATAAGTAATAGACAAGTATTTAGGGACAAATAACTGCAATACTTAAACCTAACTTAATCGCACTGACTTTTAAGTTACACCGGTGCTAAGTTGGTGTTAAGTATCATGAAAGATTAGCAAAATGTATGCACAATGAAATACTTATGGCCATGGAAGGCATCTTCATTGTAGTCGAAGATTATCAACACTTAAATGTGCGTGCACACAGCATCACAGAGAACGTAAAGCTGGGTCACCATTGTCAACTAAATTGACATCAATTTCATAGCACCTTGGCCCACATAACGGAGGTGTAAATCCATCCTAATTTGAGTCACCTTGTCGATATCTTGGCTGTTTAGTTTGTTATAAGGTTTCGTTTGAAATTTTTTTGTGGTTCAATAGTTTTAATTTTATCGAGATTTAGAGTTTAGAGTTACTGCATATGAGCTTATTAGAGACTAGCTTTTGCCCGTGGTTGAGCCTTGTGGATGTCGGTTATCGCGTAAAAAAGTACCCAATGTCCTTCTCCATTTCCCAGGCTATATCTCTGCCAAATTTCATGACGATCGGTTCAGCGGTTTAGGCTAGTTTCGCATTTATAATATTGGTAGGAAGTACGATCTCGGTGATGCAAGTTCTTACTTTTTACTACCATTGTTTGTGTAACAGGATCGGAATACAGCCTGTTTCCTAGCAGTGGGAATATTATAGGCTGATTACGATTATGGGGCGACTATAGGCTATTCTATAATAGGGTATTACGCCCATTTAAGAAAAGTGTCTTAATTATTTATTTATTTATTGATTTAAGATCTCCAACAAAAGATGTACAAAAGGGCAACAGCAGGTATTAAGTAGGTGTACTCCTTCACTTATAGGAGACTACAGCATGCAAAAGAGTTAACAACTAAGATTATAAGGTGCTAATAAACTACTAAAAAACATACAACATTTTTATTCAATCGATTTGTGCACTAAAAATGCATTAAAATTTAAAATTTTCATATTTCGCGCGTAATTTGACGAAAACGCTAGACACAGTGGACGCCATATTGGTCTGTGGGTATGACGTCAGTTTGCTGTGTAAACAAATGCGCTGATATTTTGTATGATAATAATAAAAAAAATGTTATTATTCTACTAATCGTTGGTTTGATGTTCCTGAATGTAAGATATTGTTTCAATAAAATTACTTCGGTTACGAAAATAATAAAAGTACAAAGTCGTTCAGTTGATTAGTTTATTCAGCGGTATGACGTAATAACATGGCGGCTACTATTTCATGGTGTCCAAAAATAGATTTAAAAAAAACTGAAATCGTTGAATTGAATTTTAAAATTTATTTGGTTATTTCATTACTAACTAAAAATAACATTTTCCGACTGTTTTTTTCTGCTATCTCAATAATATATTTTTAGATATTTTCTCATATAGAGTAAAATACCCTACTACATTTAACATTTAGATAGCAAACTATTTGTGCGTTTAGAACAGTTCCTAGAAATGTCTAGTCTAAAAGCGATCCTACAATGAAAATAGCCCAGTATAGAATCAATTCCCAGACTGTTAATAATAGAAATAGACCGGAGAGAATAACGAATATAGAGTTTCAACGTAAAAGCAGTAAAAATAAAATTATAGATAGCTGGTCACGGTAATTTGGCGCGCCCTACATCGTGTAATCGTGTCAGTGACCTTACAGAGCCATTCATTTGGGAAACATGCTGAAAAAATATTCCTCGTTGTACATGAATTCAATAGAAACTACATGTACATGAAACTACATGGTAGTAATGGGTTTTAGGAAAATGTATTTTTTAAACCTGTAATTAAAAGGAAACGCGGTCACGTGGCCATTCCAAATATTTTTTACAATAGGTACCTATAATAATCTTCTATTATACCTATCGTAAAAAACATGGGCCTTATAAGAAGGTTTAAAGTCACCCAAAGGGCAATGGAGAGGGCTATGCTTGGACTTTCCCTGCGTGATCAAATCAGGAATGAAGAGATCCGCAGGAAAATCAAGGTAACCGACAGCGCGAAGAATTACCAAACTTAAGTGGCAGTGGGAACGCAGAACAGATGGCCGATGGGGCCGAAAAGTTCTGGAGTGGCAACCGCGCACCGGAAGACGTGAAGTTGGAAGGCCTCCCACAAGGTGGACCTTGTGAGGGCCGCAGGAGTCCGCTGGAGGCGGGAAGCACAGAACCGGTCGAGGAGGCGGAGCTTGGGGGAGGCCTATGTCCAGTAGTGGATGTCTTTCGGCTGAAATGATGATGCTGATGATGAAAAAAATATTTGGACTGTGGTGTGTAGTGACATAAATTTAAAAGAGTATGCTTAGATGGTTTGGTCATGTGGAGAGGATGAATGAATGAAGGGCAGCCAACAAAAGATGTGGAAACGCCGGGAGGGGATGCCCTATGAAGACATTTAGTGACCTAATTGGTGACGTTCTTCAGAAAGGCCAGGTGCGTAGATTTCGCAACCGGCGTTCGTGTATGACCAGTGGCCTTAGTGTGAGTTTTATTTAACCATCTCGATCAAACGCTTCGAGCGCGTTCGGCGCTCCGATTGGTCCGTCACCAATTTTGGGCCAATCGGAGTGCCAAACGCGCTTGATGCGTTTGATCGAGCGGGTAAAATGAAACTTACACTAAGTCCTCAAGGCGGCAGAAACTACACCTGCTACGATTAGCAGGTGTAGTTTCTGCCTACCCACAAAAGAAAAGCCGTGAGTTTATGTATTTACGATAACCTAATCCTGACTAATATTAAAATGCGTATGTGAGTTTGTTTGTTACGCTTTCACGCTAAAACGGCTGAACGGATTTAGATGAAACTTTGCACATCGGTAGACCATGACTTGGAGAAGGACATAACGTAAGTTTGACTCTGGATCGCACACGAAGTCGCGGGCAACAGCTAGTAATAATTATATTAAGCAGAGGAGGAATACGTTAACGAATGCTAACGACCACGTGAACCGTTTCTTCAAGTACTTCTTAGACATGCTGATATAAGTAATTTGAATAATTGTCAATAACGAAATTTAAAAGAAAATATAAAAATCTTAAAATTTCACCGGAAACAACGTACCTAATCAATCTGGAAATATTTAGCACTGGCAACCCTCTTCAATGTTTTGTTTTTCATTTGTACATTTCGATGCGGTTATTGCAGTGTAATGGCGTGAATCGTGATGGATGCGGTTATCCAATACTTACGATACGACTGATACAGTTCAAGTTCGACACTTACGATGACCGGTGAAGTACTTGCGGTACTTTGCGTAATCCATTCAGAAGTCCACTATAAAATAAAGTACCACCCAGTTATTATTTAATATCTCTTACGCCAAACATTAATTCGGTTTTTGGTTCCGCTCAATTTGGTTCTTTAAATCTATACATATATTAGAGTAATAACAAGGAACTACTGTCCTTTTGTCTGGTTGTATATTCTGGATTGGCGGAAAAACGAATGAAGGTGTGGATGAAATTTAGCACACAGGTAGTTTATAACCTGCATGAACACATAGGGTAGGTAACTTCCTGTGGGATATTTTCCATTATCCACGCTGGCAAAAGCTAGTAGGTTCTGTTTTAATTTTAGATACGTCTGGGAAAATACGTTAAAATTATAGCAACATCAACCAAAACTCTAAAAAAAAGAGCAACACCTCTTCGGACCGCGTACTTTTTATTTCACTTAGTAAAAGCAACCAGCAACCACAATCCAGATTTTCCGCGAAGCGTGCCGAACTTACGTAATAATTGATTGATTACGTGCTTACCAGTGCAAAATCACGTTTATCGATAAGTTCCGGCAATTGGGCCCGATAAGACATTCAGTTCCGAGACAATAGACCGATTAGTTAGGCTGAATGCACTTGACCTACATCCGGTTGCGATTGATACAAGCGTTTAATAGGTATGACAACACTGGCCGTAACTCAGTAGCACAGATAAAAAAAAATAAAGCGCGGGACAAAAGCTTATTCGAAATTCGATTGCTCGTAGGATTAGATTAGGCGATGAACTTTAAAAGGCGTTAAGCTTTTAAATTGCTTTTTTTTCATTAGGCTGTAAGTCAGGGTCATTTGCCTGACATTGGTGTCTAAAAAATACTTAACCGTTATGAGAAAATAATTAAAGGTTTTTTGACTTGGCGATAGTTGATTCTGGGGTCTTTAATCCTTTAAAATGAATAATTAATTATTATAAAATGTAACAAAATATCTAGAATCAGATAAATTAATAGGCTAAATAAATTTTTATTTCTCTTTTCTATTATGGATGGTAACAAATTATCCATTTTTGCATAAATAAATTACCTATCATGGTGTCATTGTACGGATCGTTGACCTAACTTATACTAAGCCAAAGACCCATCTATCACCAAACGGTATTCCCAAACAAGTTGTCGAATCCGGGACTAATAAAACATATGTTCTATCATGGGACTTAAAAATTATAGCTTAAATTAGTTAATGTCATTGCTCGATTTATTAAAAAAAAAACTTGTAAGCAAAACAAATAAGGTTGATAACCTGGTAAAACTAGAGTCAAAGAACAGATAAATGGTCCTATGCCTTTGAAATGTTTATTGACTTTTCAAACATTTGCATATTTATTGATTTATAGATATAAATAACTGTATTATTTAGAACAGAACCAGCCTATACACTTGTTGAGTTTAGTCACCCATTTTATGATCGAAATATTATGTAGTAGGTAGGTATTTATTTTCAGGGCATCGACCTTCGCAATTAAAAACATTCGTCATAAAAGTGACATCGAGTCATCGTAACACCTCGACTATCGGTCACTCTTCCTGTTTCAATTCACGTGAAATTCACCCTTACGTATATTTCGTCAATAAGGTCTGTTATCCCGTGAAGCTTTTCTGTATTACGTACCGAACTGGTTTATAGGTTGTATAAATGGTGGGCAACTGAAAACAACCTTAATTACTGCGAGAGAGTGTCGAAGAGTATTAAAGGTAACTAAATGGGTGCGACTGCGATCATTTACGATCAGTTGTCACGAACAGACAGACAGCTGGACTTTTATACCAGATAACGGTTACCAACATACGTAGTTATATCCTCTCATTTACATATATGGGTCTTACATTTAGGCAGGTGCCTATTTCAGTTATGGACCTTTTCTTATTCGAAATTGGGCATTTATGTATTTTTGAGAATTCAGACTCGCTGATCCCAAACAAATTGGGATAGGGCAGGAGAATAAGGATTATTTTAATGTGGTTTTGAGAATTCCATTGCGACCTTATATTTCAACAAATAAAATATGTTTGTGAACGTGTACCAAAAGGTCGTAAAAAAAATGCTCATGGCTATGATTAATTAAAATTAAAAGAAATATTATTTTTTATTAAAATATTATTTTCACCTGGTTATCAAATTGGTGAAGGTCGGTCTTACTTGGGATCCTCTACTATGTAAAATCCACCCGGAGTCAGATAGGAGGTATTGGGCGTTTGTGGACGATATTTTAAAGAGCTTTGTAGAATTGCCGTCAACTTTTTTTCGTAGTTTGGTAATATCTACCTACTCAAATGTTGGTATCTCAATTATGATCCTATTTCATACGTACAAATGTTTCCAACCAATAATAAGTTATTGCAACACATAAAACCGCTCATTAAATACTTATTAATTTATTGAAGATGTACAAACTTCAAATTACTCAATAAAAAATATTACAATGATCAAATTGATCATTAAAAATCCGTTTCCTAAATCATTTTCATTGACATTCAGAATATAATTACGTGCATTGATCTTCTGATGTTCCGTATTAAGAATAAGGTCGGCTTATTTTTGAATAAAAATATCGATATGATTTTTTATTCGATTCAATTGAATTCGAATAAGGTCTCAATTCGGTGTCGATAATAACATCATTTTTGCAATGAAAATGGAATTTCCCTGTCGCTGGCAATACAGTAATTTGTCCGTGTATTTTCATTAAACTCTCGATACTCCATCGTCACCTCATGAATAAAATTATCATGTATCCCTTTTACACATTTTTTTATGTCCACAGCATATATTTGTAAGACTTTCGCGCTTAATATTTTTTAATTTATCGTGTCCAAATTTTGTCAAATACCTCATCTACAAAAATATTCAGCAGTAAAGCTCCCGCAGACAGGCGCGATTGCGGTAGAAAAACTTTCATAAAATTTTCATATAATTGCTCTACTAAAGTCGAGTCAGCTGTCGCGTCGCGCCGGTCAACGGTAGCCTTTACATGACTTTGTAGTTCCTATATTTATGATTCCGATACCAGCAATTTAAAATTAAATGTAAAACCGTGTAGGATATTCCAGAGATCCTTGTGTACCTACTTATGCATAATTTTAATCAGGTGCCACGGCATAATACTTAATTATGATACAAAAATGTTGGAGTGCCTACTTGTTAAATATGCTAATATTATAAGAATTAATATTTTATGCTCACATTTACGACGTGGATAAGAATAACATAGTATAACCTATAAAATATTACTAATTCGATGTTTTATAAAAAAAACAAATAAGTAAAATTCGTCTGTTAAGAAGGCATGACAGTATCAAACCTGCGGGGTAATTTCCTAATACACTAACAGTAGAAATGGCTCTAATTTTGACAGTTCAACAAAATTATTTACGTTATATTTACGTTGTAGAGCAGACGAATTCTTAGAACACTATGAAGCAATGGATTAGCAGTATCCTTTGTAATGATTCAGATTGTGATTAATAATGTGTTACGTATTTATTTATTTATATATACTTTATTGTACACCACAAAAATACATAACAGAAAAACAAGGTACCTACACTAAAAAATCTACAATGGGCGGCCTTATCGCTTGGCGCGATCACGTTCGTGCGATCTTTACGTAATTGGATCCAGGTTACATTTTGACTTTTCGATGGGAGCTTCAGCAATATAATTTTAAAAACGATATTTTCAACACACTTGCTTGTAAAGCGACTTGTGGCACATTGTGAAAAACAAGAGAAAAAAAAAGCGAGAGTTTATTTTGCTTTGAACATTTATGCATCGCTGTTCCCTTTGTCGGCGGCGCGTGCGAGTGCGAGTAGTACCTGCAAGTAACCTCTAGTGTTACTATTGATTTTCAAGTTTTCGAGTCGATGAATATTTTTTAATTATTTTCAAACAAAAACATCTTATTTTTTAAATTTTACTCTATGCCTCGAAAGTACACCTTATGGCAAGTTGTTCTGCCGTGGGAAAACAATCATTAAAATTTCTCGATGAATATATACTCGTAGCTTTTGGTCCCGGCTGTCATTTGTGTATTTTTAACAGTAGTGACGATTCATCAGAAGTCCGAAAGTCTGACAACCAGTCTTACCAAGGCGTATCGTATTACCCAGTTAATGGGTTGCGGAGGTCAGATAGGCAGTCGCTCCATGTAAAATACTGGTATTCAGCTGCAACCGGTTAGACTGGAAGCTGACCCCAACATAATTGGGAAAAGGCTAGGCAGAAGATGGATTGTATTATTTAGATATGTACAGACGCCAGCACATCAAGCTACCCCAATCTGTCAAATTTCTTTGATAGATTTTCAGCTTTATTTCATAAGCATAAAGTTCACGTTCAATTGGGATAATTTGACAATTTGGGTTAGCTTGATGTGCTGGCGTCTATACCTACTACACTGACTTTACGATAGTCATACTTAATAAATAATGATAATGATTTCGGTTTAAGGAAGGTTTAAACAAACAAAATGGCATTTAAGTGTTATTTTGCTATTTAGAATGTGTCTGATTAGTGAAAGTGCCTAGTAATGGCGATACATCATCATAACCTATGGCATCATCGCATACCTACCTACGGATTAGAAATACCTAATTAATCAGGAAGTCTTTGTTATATTTTTTAACTTAAAATATCATTTTTACTTAATGAATTTAAATAATTATAATTTTTCAAATTGACAACTCATTTTAAGGAATGTTTTTTTTAAATAATAAGTTGCAGCAACTTGCTTGACCATTGTTTAAAGATGAATATTCTAACATTCTACGTATGAAGAATGGTAGAATATTTATCAGATTCAGAGATAACAAAAACCAATAATTATAATTAATTATTCGTTTTTTTTTCTCTGAATCTATCAGATCAAAGATTTCAAACTATAAACAATGTATACATAAATACATATATAGGTATTGTAAAGAAATAAAATGTATGAGTTTGTATGGGGTTGTTTGTCCCTGCATCACCCAAAGGTTGACTGGTAGAAAATGCCTATGGCATTAAGTCCACCTCTGTACATTTGTGTTTAAAGTGTTAAATAAATAAATAATCTTCGAAGATGCTGGTCCGACTCCGAAAATTCTTTTACTAATGGGAAAGGCTGAAGCTAGCTAAACATCAAGCTATAGATTTTCAGTTTACGCTGATCTCGCACTGTACGGAAATCCTATACAATGCGAGATCAGCTTATACTGGAAATGTATAGCTTGTGTAGCCGTGTGTACCTACATGATTACTTTACATAGGTACAATAATACTATTATTTTATTGCAAACGATTACGGAAGAACGAATGAAGACCATATAATGTTAGTAATCAATAGGTAGGTATACACACCTACTTAAGTTTTTATTGTAAATCTCCAACCCTTGGGTGGACCCCTCTCTACATGGGAAATCGGATCGTACCGGCCTAACACGACTGCAAATGGAACCAAACTTAAGCAAACTAACACAAACTTGTGGTTCAATTGGATAATGAAAAAAAAACTTTTTCCAAAAAAAAACAACCGACTTCCAAAAAAACACTACAAAGTGAAAAATAACTTTAATTTCGGAAGTCGGTGTCTTTGGAGCTGTATTTGAATTTTTTGTCACCGCCTTCCGAAATTAAAGTTATTTTTCACTTTGTAGTGTTTTTTTGGAAGTCGGTTGTTTTTTTTTGGAAAAAGTTTTTATTTTTCACTTTTTAGTGGTTCACATGTGCTTACCCCTTCACAGCATACCGGCGTGATGTTATGTTATGAACTGGTGTAAGCAATAGATAGACATGAGATTTCAGCAATCCCAGTCCATTTGCTATCATCAGATCTTCACCAAATTGAAATGAGACCACTACGAGAAAGTACTCTTCCAAAAAATACCTAAATCGCTTCGTGTGCCTATAAAATTTGAAGAGTTCTCTCTATTTCTCCAGGATCCCATCATCAGATCCTGACTTGATGATCATGGGACCATCTGGAAAGTATACCCTTTCAAACAAAAAAAACAAAATCCAAATCGGTCCAGCCGTCTTCGAGTAATCGGGGAACATACATAAAAAAAAAAAAAAAAAAAAAAAAAAAAAAAAAAAAAAAAAAAAAAAAAAAAAAAAAAAAAAAAAAAAAAAAGGTCCCGACGAATTGATAACCTCCTCCTTTTTGAAGTCGGTTAATGAAAGTGACAAGCAGACTGTCGTTTTCTATCAACAAGTGCGTTTTTTATTATTTGCAAGTTTTTATTAGCTTCTGTATCTACAAATAGGTAAAAAAGAAAAGTAGGTATCAAAGATTCGTTTTGACCTTCGTTAGGTGATTATAACTGTTCCAGAAAGTTCTTGTGGCTGTGGTTGTGGAATAAAAGTCGTACGGGTCGATCGATCAGGTTAAGCTACGCTTACCGTGGCTGGTCCGTGGATGGGTGATCATCTTTACATACCAAGACCCCTCCGCGCCTAGGAAAGCACGTTAAGGCGTCTCGGCTGTCATTCGTGGATGTTTGACAGTCGTTACGGGTCGTGAGAAGCCCGGAAGTCAAACAACCAGTATACAATTCGTATTACTCAGTAGCTGGGTTGTGGGGGTCAGATAGTCATTTCATGTACAATTCTGGTGCTCAACTACACCCGGTAAGACTGGTGGCCAAACCCAACATAACAGTAGCTCGCTGTCCGGGTAGGACCAAGCCCGGGTCCACGGCGCGTTGTGTTCGCGAAAACAACTAGGTAAATACGAACGATACAAGAAAGGTTTTTATTCAATGCGCAAACTTTAATCATGAATTCAGCATACCATTCTAGACCCACCAGCGCAGAAATTTTTCGTCGGTCTTACAAAAAAAAAACAGTTATTCCATATATTTTGACCGCGTAGGTATTGCACCTTTCTATGAAACAGCTTATTTTTTTTTTGTAAAACCGACGAAAAATTTCTGCGCTGGGGGTCTAGAATGGTATGCTGAATTCATGATTAAAGTTTGCGCACTGAATAAAAACTTTTCCTGTATATATACGTATTTACCTAGTAATTTGAATACGTAATAAACACTTTGAATATTTTCACTTTCCGGTTTCCTACCAAAGTTAAGACAAGGTCATAAGATTCTAATCAGACATTCCGCTAAAAGTATTTCTTTCAACAAACACATTAATAAACCATCATTGCCCGACCTCTAACTAATGTAGAACATATTTTAAACAATAGGCCATCAAGCACCCTTTGTACCTTGGCCCATATTTGAAAAAAAAAAACACAATTGTACTTGCAACATTTTTAATAACATCATCAATTAGCAATGTCCTTAGGACTTCCGCGCCCTATAATCAAATGTACTAAGAGAGCTTCCGTACATTGTAGACAATTGGAAAAACAATTGGCCAGCCAATGTACCCATTGTCCTTAGAATGGATGCTCTAACAATGAAGCTGTAGTAAGTAGTTCGATTTGCACTTAAGGTGGATGCTCTAGCGTAGCCCTCGAAATAATTATTTTTTACGTTTTTTGCAATTTGCAGGTGTCAGGCTATATGTTGAATCCTACTATCCTACTAATATTATAAATGTGAAAGTTTGTATGTTTAGATGTTTGAATGTTTGTTACTCAATCACGCAAAAACAGCTGAACAGATTTGGATGAAAAATAACACACATAAGTAGGATACTTTTTATCTCGCACCCTAATTGCCTAGCATATCTACGATTAATCATAATCTGTTTAATTTTGACAGTTCAACAATTTTCATTGCGTATCAACGTTGTTGAGCAGACACACTTTTCGAACATATGAAGCAATGGTTTAGCACTCTGTTTAAAATTTTTGACTCATCATCTGCTTCGCCTTATCCCAACTGTAAGGTGTAAGGTGCTCTTATACGGGCAATTTTTTGAGCAATTATTGCTCGGCAACACTAATGGATCAATCTGGATCAATTAAGTGGAGCAATCAGGAGTAACAACAATAAATTGCGGATATATTTCGGGAATATTGCTTCTAATTGCTCCATATATTTCACATTTCTCATTGTCGACAATATGAGTTTCCGAATATCCAATCGGTTTGGAAACTTTTAGTCAATTTTCATTCTATCTCGTTTGTACGTCTCGTTTTTGCGAGAGGAACCGACCGGCGGCGGAGGCAGCGGGGGTATTGCCTAGTTTTTTAAGTTGCTGCATATTGAATGGCATTGTGTGGCCGTATCTCTGCCCTAAATTGCTAGATGTAGTCGTGACGTCATAGTTGACGAGAATTGACCAGGATGGAGCAATTTTAGTTGCTCGTGTAAGCGCACCATTACGGGATCGGCTTCTAGTCTAACCGGGTACAGCTGAACTTTAGACGAAGCAAGGTATTAAATGACTATTTAATGAAAAAGTCATTCAATGGGATTAAATTATCTGTGTTGCCTTAATTGTTACGGTCGCAAATCATATTTTGTTCAAAATATAGCCTGCAAATTGCATCAAATCTAAGAAAATTTGAATTTCGCGGTCTAAATTGGAGCTTCCACCTTAAGCCACTTTGTTTTTAATCTTGCATTGTTGTCCGATGCTATCGGAGAGTATTGAAATGTGGGAGAAAGCAAAAAGAAATCACTATTAATGGTAATAAAGATTGATATCAGGAGAACAATACATTTTTTATAAACGTTGATATAGTATCTGTGTTCAATGGACATTCATATCAATTATTTCTTTAATTTGTAATAGAAAGGCGATAGAGGCTTTAATAATGTTTGTTGCCTTGTCAACAACCAACTATATAAATGATTATTATTATCATTTTGTTCTGCTGAAATTGTCGATATATCAAATTGCGTTAAGGCAGAGTATCTACCGGTTTAACTGCGGTCTTTTTGTGTGTAAAATAAGAAACTATGTCTCTTATCATATCTTACCTATAAGCTGTTTCTACCTATATTTTATCCATCTGTTTGTCTATTCCAGCTTGATTCTTATCTATAAGTACTCTTAAGTATAATATGTATTGCAATCCCATTTTTCGGTCCCCAAGAAGGGAGAACCAGATAAAAATGACGTCGATATCTAAAATCCTGATCCCCAATCAATTCTGTTGTCAGTCATTCATTGGCTAAAGCACAAAAACAAAATTGCGCAAAAAAACAGTCATTTTTATCTGCATTCTCGTTTCTCCGCAGACATGCAACACGAACTGGAGAGACAGAACAAGATCACACAGCAGATCCTGGAGGCGTTTATCCAGAAGAAGTTGGGGTTGAAGAGTAACATGCCCAGGGCGCCTTCGATCCTGGATATCCTGCCGGTGAAGATGAAGACGCCGCAGACGACGAAGCAGCCAGAGATAGAGGAAGACATGGAAGAAGAAAACATAGAAGACATGGATTTAGACAACCAGGATAACATTGACACCCAGGAGTTAACAGAGGAACATGAGTTGAGAGAAGACGACAGCCTGCAAAGCGTGGAGAGCGAGCAGATCGACTCCATTTATAACACTCAAGGTAGATATCACTATTATAGTTGTATGTAAACCAAATTTATTTAAAACGGTTCACTTAAATTATATCACCTACTTTTACTACTTTTTAAGGATTAGACTGAAAACAATCTTGTTAAGCGTTTTATTCAAATATAAATTTTAAAAATATGTTGTACTTAGCTGAAATGGTCCGAATAGGTTTTACTTAGCATGCTTTTAGAATGTATATAATTTTAATTGCTCTTGAATTTCCTAAGCCAGAGAGTATCTAGGTATGGAGATCACTTCGTGTGAAGTTTACAGTGCATACTATTAAAAAAAACAAGATTAAACCGCTATTAAGTGTGGTTTTAAACGTTTAAAATCTGTTTTGCATCTCTATCATACATATAATTAAGATTCACGATTGAACTTGCCAATTTCTTCTTATTACCGACAATTCACAGTTTCTGAATGAATTGATTATGCAAGTTGCACATTTTGTTTAACCTGTGTTTAGCACTAACTCGGTACGATGATGATCGTTTTATAAACAAATTGATATTACGTCGATATTTGCGTTCACTGCATGTCAATATTGACACGTGTTTCAAGTTTAGTGCACTTCTTATTTAACTGACAGATTCACGACCTGCTTCTATTTATATTTGAGTAGCAGACATTTGAAAAACAGACATGAGTGTCATCAAGATGAAGACTGAATTCAGTCGTTTAGATTTCAAGAGACCGCCTCTTTGACGATTCCTAGAAAACCAATCGAATTCATATTTCCATGACCTGAGAATTTAGACAGTACATTCTTTCAAGTGTCATCACGATTCTTTCAATGCTAC
This sequence comes from Antitype chi, assembly GCA_947359405.1. Taxonomy (NCBI): domain Eukaryota; kingdom Metazoa; phylum Arthropoda; class Insecta; order Lepidoptera; family Noctuidae; genus Antitype; species Antitype chi. Next base: position 6,618,473 of record OX375823.1, read on the forward strand.
CCAAACAACACACTGATATCCCCTCTAACCTAAACTCTGAGCCAACAAACGTAGTACGCACTTCAGTTAGATTGGTCAAACATTTGTCAATACAGCAAACAATACGCAACGCGTGCGCAAATATGTCAAAAACACCGCGACCCAAATCATATACCACGTTAGGACAAACATTATGTCAAAGTTTGAACAAATATTTGCGATGCGCTCGTGAGACTATTGCAAACCTTCGCGTGAGTTGATTAATTGTGAAAAGTCAACATAGGATGACTAGTTTTGTGAGGGTTCTAGGTCTCACACTTTATGCACTGGATTGGAGGATACTACTACGTGGTTCACTGATTAAAACTCTTTAGAAAACTTGAAGACTATTTATTTATCACTGTACATTTATAGACTTATTTATAGCTCACTTATTTATAGTCCACTGTTCATTGTTACTGTTCACTTTTTACTTATTTACTGGTTATTATTTACTGTTCATTGTTCACTGTAAGCACTGGTTTCACAAACTGATCGAACAGCTCAAAATGCCCTATACTTATACTTGGGCACATAGGTACAAGTAGCGGTGTTGGCGCCGCGTTTCGCAATTAAATTTGCCAATCATATTTTTCTAGATTAAGTTGTGTTCGTGCTCGACTCTAGATCCACCAATCAGAAATGAGTGTAGGCGTGGCTAAGACCGGACAGGTTTCGACAAGTTCGAACCTGCTCTGAACTTGATCTAGAGTTGAGCGTGATCATAACAAGGTTCTTAGTATCTACTTAAGGAAATCAACAAAACTTATAGCTATACACGAATATTATGTACAATGATCATTATATACATTCAATTAGGCTATCTATCTATTGTTCCGTGCGTGGGCGTCCTGCACATTTCTCCCGCCGTGCGCCGTCCGCCGCTGACGTCGCAGTCGTAGAGACCGGTGCAGGCTCGCCGTGGTCGATCGATAGCACCACTATCTTCTTCACTGGACGTCGCAGGATACCTCCTTTTGTAGACACGTCCACTGTACGCACTACTCCATCTGGACCGGGAAACGTAGCGCTGATGCGCCCTCTGACCCACATGTTCCTTGGTAGGTTGCCATCTACGATGAATACTAGGTCGCCTATTTTAGGGATCGTGCCTCTAGTGTGCGGTTCTCTGCGGTTCCGTAGTTCCGGTAGATATTCTTTGAGCCATCTGGCCCAGAATATATCGGCAAGCCTCTGAGCGGCACGCCAACTGGCTCGTAGACGTAGGTCGCTGTCGTCGAATTCTCCTGGTGCCGCGATGCGTCCTGGACCGCCCAAAATGAAGTGATTGGGGGTCAAAGCCTCAGGATCTTCGGGGTTGACGGATACGTGCGTAAGTGGTCGGCTGTTTACGGTATGTTCGGCTTCGATGAGTAGGGTATGAAGCACTTCTTCGCTCGGAAATCGTTCGTTCAGTGTAGTGGCTAGCGCTGCTTTAACTGATCTCACCATGCGTTCCCAGGCGCCTCCCATGAACGGCGCTCCTGGTGGGATGAATCGCCAGTCGATCATCTTCTTTGAAGCTTCTTCTGCTGTAGCTGTGAAGATGGCTGCTCGTAGTTCCTTTTCAGCGCCGTGGAAGTTTGTTCCGTTGTCGGACCATAGTTGTGCGGGACATCCTCGGCGTGCTATCATGCGTCTCAATGCCATGATTGCTGAATCTGTGTTAAGCGATGCCACAAGTTCCAGATGTATGGCTCGCGTTGTCAGACACGTGAATAAAGCGACGTATCTTTTTTGGTGACTCCGTCCCGCCGTAATGGTCAATGGTCCGAAGTAGTCCAGTCCGACGTAGGTAAATGGTCTCTGGTGATGTGCTAAGCGACAGGAAGGAAGATTCCCTGTCATCGGCTGAGGCGGAGAGGCTGCCTTGATACGACATCGCAGACATTTGCTTATAATGTTCTTGACGGTCGGTCGCAAACGGAGCACCCAATGCTGCTGACGACACTCGTTTACTATGGTCTCGGTACCTGCGTGATGTAATTTGCGGTGTACGTGTTCTATCCATAATCGCGTCGTGATATGGTCACCATCTAGTATCATTGGTTTCTTCAGGCATTCTGTGACGTCAGTCATGGCGGTTATTCTGCTCTTCAGGCGAATCTCTCCCTTCGTGAGTTCTACGCACAGTGCGTGCAGGCGACTGTTTCGTTGTATGTGCTTCTTGTTTCTTAGGGCTTCTATTTCTTCCTTGAAGGATTGTTCTTGTGAAGATCGTAGGATCAGACTTTCGGCTTCGCGCAGGAGTTCAGCTGTGAGAGGCAGGTGATTGTTCGTGATCTCTTGCTTCTCTCTGGGTTTGATCGGCACTGTCTTCTTACTCCTTCTCCAATCAGGGTCGTTGCTGCTGTTCTTTTTGGTTCTTTTGTAGTTAACATTTTGTCTAGATTGGCGGCAGAGATGTAGAAACTGTAGAACTCGCGCCGTAGCTCGTAGATATCTTTCCCAGCGTGAAAACCTATTGACGTTTGGTATAGCTTCGCAGATCTGTATGTTCTCGTCTCTAATGCTACAGGTTCTCTCTTCTCCTGTGATTATGACGGGGTTCTTATCATCAGCTGGCCATGTTTCCGGGGGCCTACGAAGGAATTCTGGTCCATTAAACCAACGATGATCTTGATCGTAGTGTTCTGGTACGTCTCTTGTAGCGTCGTCCGCGGGGTTCAACTTGGTCGGGACCCAGCGCCATTCATTGGTGGAGCTGTGTTCTTCAATTGCTGCGATGCGGTGCGCGACATATGGCTTGTAAGATCTGGACCCAGTCCTTATCCATGATAGTGTAGTTCTGCTGTCGGTCCAGAACGTAGTTGACTCTGGTGTCTTTTCGTGTTCTTCTTTAACCGCTGTTGCCATACGTGCGCCAAGTACAGCTGCTTGCAGTTCTAATCGCGGAATCGACATCAGTTTCAATGGTGCTACTTTGGCTTTAGCTGTGATTAAGCAGACGTAGACTCTTCCGTCCTTGTTGATTGTTCGCCAGTATAGTGTTGCTGAGTATGCAGATTCGCTTGCGTCGGTAAATATATGCAGCTGTAGTGATTCCGTAGTACTGAAGCTTGGATAAGTTCGTGGAATGGAGACGTGTTCTAATGCTCTGAGATGAACGAGCCATTTCTTCCAGCTTGCGGCTAGGTCGCTATCTAGGGCTTCGTCCCATGCTGTTCCACGGCGCCACACTTCCTGTAGTATTTGTTTGGCTCTGATGGTCACCGGCGATACAAGTCCCAAAGGGTCAAATAAGGACATGACTATTCGGAGAGCTTCCCTTTTAGTAGGCGTGTCGTTCTGTAGGATGTTCTGAGGTATGCGCGTCAGATTCAAGTTGAAGGTAAGCGAATCTTCCGTTGGCCTCCATATCAGACCGAGAACTCGTTCTGTCTGGATGTTGTCTTCCAGCTTGATTGTGTCTTCGGTCTTGGTTACTTCCCCTAGTGCTTCAAGAAGGGCGGTAGAGTTTGATGACCATTTCTTGAGTTCGAAATGCGCTTCCCTGTGAATGCTGCGCACTGCTTGCGAGATTCTTACTGCTTCTTCTAATGTGTCAAAGCTATTTAGATAGTCATCCATGTAATGCTTCCGTTTGATAGCTTCGACTGCCTCTGGATGTTCATGTTGGAATCTCTCGGCGTTTGTGTTCTTTATGTATATCGCTGTAGCTGGTGAACAAGAAGCTCCGAAGATCAATGACTTCATCCGGTATTGCTCCGGCGGCTGGTTGTCTCTTCGGTCTCCTCGCCACAAATAACGTAGGGCGTCACGGTCTTCGGGTCGAAGTTCTATTTGTAAAAACATTTCAGTAATGTCGGCGGTCACGGCGATTGAATGTTGACGGAAACGCATGATCACTCCTGGTAGGGATTGCAGGAGGTCTGGTCCAGTGAGTAGTTGGTCGTTCAAAGAAACTCCCCTGGTTTTGGCTGCTGCGTCACAGACAATCCTTAATTTGTCCGGCTTCATTGGGTTGAAGACTGCGAAGTGAGGTAAGTACCAGGTTCTGTATTTTGACGTGGTTGGTGGAGCTGGCTCGGCGTACCCTTTTGATACTAGTGCTTCCATTTGTTCAGAATACCTCTTCTTCAGTTCTGGATCTTTATCAATTTTCTTCTCCACGCTGCTGAGTCTGTTCAAAGCGCTGTCATAGTTCTCCGGCATTCTTATGTTTTCATTTCGCCATAATAGAGCGGTTTGATATCGTCCTTCTGTGGTTCTCTTCGTACACTGCTGCAGGATTCGAAGTGCCTTTTCATCAGGATCATTGATGGGTTTCTTAGGGTTGACTTGCATGTTGTCCATCGTGATGTATTCCTTCACTAGTTCATGCAGGTCATCGTCTGTGTTAGTATGTGTGATGAAGTTCACTCTGTGGCCCAGTGCTCGTGCGTGGCTACCGTGCAGGACCCAACCGAGTGGTGTTAGTGAGGCCACTGGTTGGTTCTTCTTTCCTGTCTTGATTTCTGTTGTGATGAGGAGGTCCCAGTTATCTTGGCCGATCAGGAGTCTGGGTCTTGCATCTTCAGTTACTATATCTTTGGCTATGTCTCGAAGGTGTTCACAGTCCTTAACTGCTTCTCCAGGTATCCTTTGTGCAGCCAGCTCTAGCTGTTTGACTGTTCTTGCATGTAGCTTGCGTTCAGATGTGTGGAGTCCCTTGATGAAGAAGTTCACTCGTCGAGATGTTATGTCGATTGTAGGTTCGCCGTCGAAGGATGATATTCGTAGTGGTTCACATGATCCTTGTGCTCCGATTTCATTGGCTAGGCTCTCATCAATCAATGTTACAGTAGAGCCGTCATCCAGGAGCGCGTAGGTATCCACAGCTCCCGCCGGTCCAGAAAGGTGTACTGGAATTATTTTCAGGAATGACACCTTAGGTGTCCATGCTGAATGAACCTTCTCTTGTTCTTCTTTGGAGCACTCAGGTTCTTCTTTCTTTTTGTTCACTGCACTGTCGGCGTGTAACATCTTATGATGTAAATGTACACAGTCGTTTATTTCACATTTCTTCGGTTTACAGCTGTGTTGCTTTGTTCTATATTTGAGGCAACGAAAACACAAGCGATGTTTCTTAGCTATATCCCATCTAGCATCAGTAGCTGCTTTCTTGAATTGTTCACACTCCATGATGCTGTGTCCCTGACGTTCACATAAATTACACTTTGGTTTATTTGTTTCTTGCGTTGCGTTTACTCGTTGCTGGCGTCGTTGCGTGTTCTGAGAAGTTTGTGTTGTTGCAGCGATGTTTTCAGGCAGTGCATATGGGCTGCATATTTCAGCTTCAATCTTGATGAATCGAGTAAACTTCAGAAGATCAGGTTCTGTTCTTGGATTCATTGCTGAGAACTGGTACCACTGTCTCTTCAAGGTTGGTGTGAGTTTTTCAACAATAACTTTTGTCACTTCTGGATTGAAGAGGTAATGTCCACAGTTGAGTGCTTGTAGAGTTCCAACTATGCTTTCTACTTTGGTAGCGAATGTACATACTTCACGCGGAGATTCAGTGAGGCGCGGCAGTATTGCAATTGAGTCCGAACGTCCGAAGCGTAGCTCGAGTGATTTCATAACTTCACTTGGGTCTGCGTTCACTATTAGTAACCCTTGTACCGCTTCCTTGGCTAGACCTCGAAGGCTTCGTCTAAGTCTAGACATGTTCTCTATTGCTGTTAGTCGATGTGCTGTTTCAACGTAGGCGGCACGGAACGTGAGCCAATCTTGATGGGCTCCGTTGAAGCAGGGTAGTTCAGTGTGTCTTGTTGGCTGCTGGTACTGTGTGGATTGCATAGCGTGTGTGATTGCAGCAGCAAGTTCTCTTATGTCCGTCCTAGGTTCTTGGACGGCCAGTGTTGGAGGCTGATGCAAGGCGTGCGCTGATAGCGTGGACTGCGGCACCCGGGTTTCGGGGGCATCTCCCGGAGCGTAGCTGCGATGTGGTGCCGTAGTGTAGATCGGTTGCCATGATGTGTTCGTTGGTACGTACGTGGAGTTCTGTGGCCAGTGTGCGACGGGTTCTGTCGGCGCTGGCGTTCGTTGTGGCTGCGCAGGCACGTAGTTCGGTTGCCAGGATGCAGATGTGATCACTGGCTGTAGGTTCGGATGTGGCTGCGTGTTCACTGAGTTTTGTAACCAGGCGGTGACTACAGGTGGTGGGTTCAGGTGCGGCTGTTCAGTCGCAGTGTTCGGCTGCCAGGAGGCGGCGTTGCTCACTGGCAGCATGTTCTCAGGTTCCATGTTCAGGTTTTCAGGAGGCGGGTGCATGGTGCTGACTCCCGCCGGTAAGGTCGCCGGGATGCTCCAGGACACGGCGGTGGTTACTGGAACTGCAGGTTCGGTCGACGACTTTACTGGTTCATGTGGTCTGTCGGCGATGGCGAGCAGCTGGCTTGATTGTAGCCAAGTAGTCACTCGTTGATCATTGCCAGCTTCCGAGGCTACTGAGGATGAGTCTTCCTCAGTGGATTCAGCTTCGACCTCGGCTAGGCGCGCGTTTGCTAACTCTACTAACCTTTGTGCTAGTTCTGCTTTGGCCTTGGCTATGCGGCGCGTTTTGGACACTTTTACACTTTTTTGAGACGTAGGTTTACTTCGGCGACCACTTTCTTTATTTTCAGGTTCTCCGGTGCGTTTGATAGTAGACGCGGTCGCGGCCGGTGCTTCTGACGTTTCAGCTGTTGTTCTGGTAGTTTCCGTGGTGCCCGTCTCAGTTGTAGCTTCAGTAGTGGTTTCAGTGGCCGTTTCAGTAGCCGCTTCAGTGGCTGTTTCAGTAGCTGAAGTTGATGCTTGTCTGCCCTTTTTGCCTGTAGACCTCGTAACTGGCATTGTTCTTGAGTCTATGTTCTTCTAAATATTCTTCAAGAGGTTCACTAGAATCTTCTTAATAGCGTTTTCCTCGAATCCGGCTCTCGAAGGACCAGACAATGTGAGGGTTCTAGGTCTCACACTTTATGCACTGGATTGGAGGATACTACTACGTGGTTCACTGATTAAAACTCTTTAGAAAACTTGAAGACTATTTATTTATCACTGTACATTTATAGACTTATTTATAGCTCACTTATTTATAGTCCACTGTTCATTGTTACTGTTCACTTTTTACTTATTTACTGGTTATTATTTACTGTTCATTGTTCACTGTAAGCACTGGTTTCACAAACTGATCGAACAGCTCAAAATGCCCTATACTTATACTTGGGCACATAGGTACAAGTAGCGGTGTTGGCGCCGCGTTTCGCAATTAAATTTGCCAATCATATTTTTCTAGATTAAGTTGTGTTCGTGCTCGACTCTAGATCCACCAATCAGAAATGAGTGTAGGCGTGGCTAAGACCGGACAGGTTTCGACAAGTTCGAACCTGCTCTGAACTTGATCTAGAGTTGAGCGTGATCATAACAAGGTTCTTAGTATCTACTTAAGGAAATCAACAAAACTTATAGCTATACACGAATATTATGTACAATGATCATTATATACATTCAATTAGGCTATCTATCTATTGTTCCGTGCGTGGGCGTCCTGCACAAGTTTCATAAGAGAAAACTATGAATCAATCTCTTCAACCGACTTCAAAAAAGGAGGAGGTTCTATGTTCGACTGTATGTATTTTTTTTTAATGTATGTTCACTGATTTCTCCCCCATTTGTGGACCGATTCTCAAAATTCTTTTTTTATTTGAAAAATTATACTCCTGAGGTAGTCCCATTGGCACCAAGTCAGGATCTGATGATGGAATCCCAGGGAAATCGAGGGCAACCCTCAAATGTTATAGCTATTAATAATGTTTTTCATATATTTTCTAAAGCTATTGAGACATTTGCGTATGCGTCATCATCATCTCATGACGCTGAGCTGATAAAGGAAAGTACAACTCTTTAACGGTTGGGAGTGGTAGGATGTTCGGGCATAACTCCGTCATATATAGACGGATTTACAAAATTCTTTTTTTTTCGAAAGGGGTTTTATTCCGACATGGTCCTATTTGTATTTCATGTAGATCTGATGATGCGTTTCGGAGAAAGACAACGGAACTCTTCATAAAATGGCAGCAAATCAACCGCGATTGCTGCTATCGCATAAATATGCATTTTTTTGGCCCCAAGGATGATGAAATTTCGAATTGGTGTGGGGTAGGTACTATAACTAAAAAGTGAAAAATAATAACTTTTGCAAAAAAAACCGACTCCTGGAAAAACACTACAAAGTGATAAAATACTTTAATTTCGGAAGTCGGTGATGTATTTGAATTTTTTGTCACCGCCTTCCGAAATTTAAGTAATGTTTCACTTTGTAGTGTTTTTCCGGGAGTCAGTTGTTTTTTTTTTGGAAAATGTTTTTATGACATTCACTTGTTGGCAAAATGTTTGTTGAAAATTATTAAAATCTAGAGTTAGCTCTTTCAATCAAAACTAAATGAAAGTCAATAAAATCTTTGTGTTGAAAAAAAGGTGCAATTTCCAACAAGAACTCTAACATGTCGGTAGTTTTATACATCGTGCCTCAAAAACATTTTACAACACACTGAACAGCTAAATTCTTACAGATAATTAAATGATTATAGTGCACAAATTAGCATATTCATTGTCAGTTGATTCTGTAGTTCAAGGTACAATCAGTTAATAAGCGGTGGCTGGTCGTGAGCCGACTACACCTGGCCTTTGAACCACGATACTCTGAAACAACGCCAATCGATTTCGTATCCATTCATTCGGATTTGTCTGACAATTAAGTGTACCGTTTTTTTTTTTTGGTTGGGAAATCATCAAATAACTTCTCCCACTCTGGGTGGAGCAGGAGGGCGTGTCAGACTTTTACTGACTAAAACCTACCCGTGTTTCCTCAGTTGCCTGTGTGCCAGGGGCCGCGGTATCTCTTTCGAACAACCCGCACCCCTGGCAGGCATCGGCCCTTGCGGACCCCACCAGTTGGTGCTGACATCTCTTTGAAGCGCGCGTGAAACACAACGCGCCGGACAAGTGTACCGTTAAAAGGAAGACTGAAGACTGCGGCAAAATCTTTCGACTTTTTTACTTTTTTATGAGGGTTCTTTAATTCCAAATAAGAGCTCTACCCTTATGGACAATACTTGCTTCGCCCGTGTGGAGGTCGATCCCACGGGAACGTATTATTGGGATAAAAAGTAACCTATGTTTTAATCCAGGTTACAAACTATCTGTTTGCCAAATGTCATCCAAATCCGTTCAGCCGTTTTTGCGCGATTGAGTAACAAACATCTAAACATACAAACCAGAGATGGGTCGAATGTGGTTTGAACCGAATCCGAACTTCGGCCGAACATTCGGTTAAAATGAAAAGTTCGGCCGAATAAAAAATACTTGATGTAAATGAATGTTTAGTTTGTGAACCAAAAATGTGTTTTTTTTTTTTCAATTTACGAATTGTATTCAGATGTTAGTTAGAAGAATACTAAGCTTATTTCATTTTTGTGATAGTGTGTCTAATTAATTAGGCAGAGATTTTCAAGAATAATAAGAAGAACTAATTTAATTTAAGGATTACATTTACAATGTTCCTAACTAAAACAAATGGCCATGAGTGAGTAAAAGACATAATTTTATTTTACAGTAATGCTATAAGTACTCTAATTCTATTAAATTTCAGTCAAAATAGTGCAAGTAGGTATTATTTTTCTTGTGCCGATATTCGGCATCTGAACCGAATTTCGGCCGAATGCTGAAGTTCGGTTCAAGCTGCCGAAATTCGGTTGAACCGAATGTGAACCGAATTTCGGCCCATCCCTAATACAAACTTTTCGTTTATACTATAAGTAGGATTATCCTTAAGGGGCATATGCTAAGACAGCCCGTGAAATTCAAGTTTTCTATATAATGACGTGCAAACTGCAAAAAAACTGAAGAAAATTATCATTGCAAGAGCTACTCTGAGTACCCTGTTGCTTTCATCTTAAGGTAAGAAACAGCTCGTATTTTTACTTTATCCTTACTAATATTATAAACGCGAAAGTTTGTAAGTATGGATGGATGTTTGTTACTCTTTCACACAAAAACGGCTGAACAGATTTGGATGAAATTTGGCACACAGATAGATTATAACCTAGATTAACACATAGAATATCTTTTTATCCCGGTAGTACGTTCCCGCGGGATAATTTCCGACCTCCACGCGGGCGAAGCCGCGGGCGGAAGCCAGTAATAAATAATATACCTACCTAGAAGTTAGTTTCAACTTCCAACAATAATATCATAATGATAGATTATTTATAATAGATAATTTTAAATAAAAAGTATAAATAAAAATCGTTTTATGGATTTATCCAGACTAGACTTTACCTAATAGAAAAAAGAAAACCACTATCTTATTTTTATGTCGCAAAATGTGAATTACAATCTTTTAAAAATAATTAACCACAAGTTTGACATTTGAAAATAAATAAAAAACTTTAAAGACAAAAAACGTACAAAATCAATTGAGATGCCTCCTCTATTTCTTTTTACATACGGATTAACAGAAAATAAAGTTCATGGTTATAGGTCGCGATCTGACATTTGCAACAAATTAGATGTAAAATAAAGCGAATTCACATATACCGTCACGCATACCTATCTGTTAATTTTACACGGTTAAACCAGTTTACAATCTTGAAAATGTGTTTCTTATTGACGTAGCAATATACAAAAATAGAATGTTTACAGGATGTTGAATTTCATAAGATCTTCTTCTTCTTCTCAGCGTGTCGATAGCAAAAATAACACGAAACAATGTACGCAAATGCAAAATTTTCTAAAATAGTTAGGCCCACAATTCAGCAACGCGGATGCCGTTCGTTGACGCAGTCATTAAGTCCTCACGTGTGCAGGTGACAAGGCAAGCGGTGCTAGATGAGAGGTTAGCTATTGTCTGTGGAGAGACACGCCGGAGGTCTGAGCCGTCCATGAACCCATTTGTGGAGGTTATCCTTGGACTTAAACAGACTTCGTACCCAAGTAGGTTTGATGAAGAAATCATGAGGCTTTAGCAGTTCTTCCCAAAGATCACGTATTCCTGTGGAGGGGTTGCTATTGGGTGAACTCACCCACCCAAGAAAATTCATGAGATAATAATATTCCTATAAGAAAAAGTTTATACTTTCTAACAATTTGTATTTAACATCAATTTATAAGTTTCGTTAAAATTGCTTTTATCTATCAACTGATATTTTTTTGAAGTAATAAATAATAACAGCCGCACGGATCGATATTCAAGGATAACCAACGCTTGCCGAGGTCGGTCCGTGGATGGGTGACCAGCCATACCGAGACCCCTGCGTGCCTCGGAAATCACGTTAAGCCGATGGTCTCGGCTGCCATTTGTAGATCTTTAATAGTCGTTACGGATAGTCAGAAGCCTGAAAGTCAGACAACCAGTCTTACTAAGGGGTATCGTATTACACAGTTACTGGGTTTGTTTTAGAGATAAGATAGGCAGTCGCTCCATGTTAAAAACTGGTATTCAGCTGCATCCGTTCAGACTGGAAGCCGACCCCAACATAATTCAGAAAAGGGTGGGCAGATGACGTACTTACCTAACCTTAGGACGCATGACGGAAGACCGAATCGGCGGGTCAATATAGCTTGCTGAATATTTCTAGGAAAACAAAGATCTATTCATCAATATACCTATGTATGTAGTTAGATAAAAAAAAAAAAAAAAAAAAAAACATGCTTTAAAAACCAAGCTAAAAAAGCAGATAAAAAAAGCAGATAATAATTTGAAAAAAGCGTGGGGTGCTTCTTGAGGTATTTTTATAATCAATTAGCGCTTTTTCAAATTATTTTCTACTTTTGTAGTTTGGTTTTTAAAGCGTATTTTTTCATATTTTTTAATCAATTATTTATTTTCTATTTTTTATTTCTGCTAAACTAAAGCGGGATTTCTCAGTATTTTTTTGTTTTGTTTTTTTTTTTTAATATTTTAATTTAAAATTATTGAATTGTCATCAGTCCTCGATAAGTTTACAAAGTTTAAATGAAATCTGACCGTTTGAAGTGGGTCAAAATCAAGGATCAACCAAAGGAGTCGGTTACAAACAAACAAACAAAAATACCGTTGTAGCTAAAAAAAGCGTGTTTTAAATAATCTCACTCCTAACTAATTGAAGTCCCGATTATACTTATAAATGGTCCCTATCAACAGTATGATCATGACCAGGCCGGTAGTTCACCCCACACGTTCTCCTTGAAGAGTTCAGTGTTGCGGCCATGTGACCTGTTCAGTCTAGCCAAATGTCGACGGTCTGCAAATAAAAATAACAAAAAACGCAAATTAACGACTAATAAAAGCCATAAAGACAAAATAGTATCAGGAATCTTGCTTTATAACGTCTTGCCGTAAAAAGAAAATATGATACACTTATAATAAGGCATTAGTATGAAAATGAGAGTGGAATTACACATTAGTTATTATTCTCCGGTCACCTTGTGGGGTCATTGATACCGTATAATAGTAATTTGACATTTATAAAAACGCAAAACCAAAAAAACTGAAGATGATACACGGTAACACTAATTTTGATAATTTATATTATACCTATGTATGTAAATTGGAAAATTATTATTCACATGAATCATTAGGTAAGCAGTCTTACCGAGGGGTATCATGTTCCCAATTACTGGGATGTGGAGGTCAGATAGGCAGTCACTCTGGTACTTAGCTACATCCGGGGAGACTGGAAGCCAACCCCAACATGGTTCAGAAAAGGCTAAGCATGATATGAGTCATGTAGATATTTAAAAAAAAAATATTAAATGTGTAACTTTGTCTTCTAGACCAAAACACGATGGTAAATAAGAATGTTTTTTCATATTTCAAGCGCAAGCAATGAACCTGAAATTTCAATAGTTAACTTTAATTTACAAAAGACTTTTAATAGATAAATCATAACATAATATATTATAACTATAGCTATGGTTAGCTATTATTTTATTGTAACATAGATGGAGCTTATTTTTTTTAGTTTTATTGTATGATTCCACTTATTATATAACTTAATTCGATTATTAATAAAACTTTATGGCCGATGTTAAACTTTTTGTAAGTAACATAACAAAAGTATTAGAATAATTTGATTTATAAGGAGGGAGGAGGGCACTAGATGCCCTGCGTGTGCAGTATAATAATGGTTTCAGGGTGCTGTTGAGGTTACCCCGGTTCTGCAGCGCGTCTGGCATGTTTGCTGTAGCGCGAACCGACGACTTCTATGCCATTCTGAGGAAAAAGACCGCGTCCCTAATTAGCAGAATGAGGGTTAGCACCAACAGCATTTTGAAAGCCCTAGCCGATAAACACGATGCACCAATATTTAGGCATGCTGTCCGGTTGCTCGTACGGCAGGGATGAATAATGTTTTAATTAAATAATATTACTAACCCTTAGTTGATAAGTTATTTTTGTACTAACCATTGGACCTAAGTTGTCAAGTTAAATAAATAAATTATTATTATTATTATAAGTTTATGCAATACAAAAGGAAGGGTTTATTTTATGAGTTTTCTAGCCATACGACTAAAGACAAAACTATAGTAACATATTTTATGTACCTATGTATATTTGTATCTACGATTTATGATAAGGCAATTCGTGAAAATGGAAGCTTTCTTTCCTCAGGATACTCAAATACTGGTAATAGCTATAGAAATGATAACATAATAAATAGTTTGTATGTTTTTTAACCTGGATTAACACATAGACTAGAAGGCCGCGGAAATCCGCTGGATGTGGGAAGCATAAGACCGGTCAAAGTGGAGGGGCTTGGGGAGGCCTTTGTCCAGCAGTGGACGTCTTTCGGCTGAAATGATGATGATGATGATAACACATAGGATGGAGGCTCATGGAGGACTTTTTATTGCGGTAATATGTTTCCGTGGAATGTCGACCTCGGCAAAAGCTAGTATTAAAGTATAAAGCTTTATTTCTACTTTTAATCTTCACATCTTGCACCTAAGTGCGTATATTCGATATTAAAAGCTTCGTGTATCATGTCGCTATTGAAAAATCTGCGTTCTCAATGTTTTATGAGTCACTTATTCATACTAAGAGTCAACGATTAATTCCGGTCTGTAAATTAAGTAGGTATGTTATGTATGAAATGTGGTGTGTAAAAAACTGCGCAAAGTATTGGCAAAGTATTATTTGTTCTTTCCATTGAGGATTTCTTAGTAACAATCCGGAGTTTGGAAATTGGCGGTGTGATATCCCCGTGCCTCGGTGTGCACGTGTCGCCCTTTGTCCTCCGCCTGATCTTTCTCGGTCGTGTCGGATTGAAGAAAGATCCCAGTGCACCTGTGTCTGCGCACACACTTGTGCACTAAAATATCTCTCGTGCCGAAGGCTTAGTGCCCGTTGAGATAACCCGCCATGGCCAAAATACGGTCTGGAGGACTATTATTATTTTATAGTTCCATGGAGTTACTTGCCGGCTCTTTTCGATAGGAATCAAGCAATTAGAACCGTGTACCTAGCTTCTGTTGTTTCATAAGTACCCATCGTCTAGGTTTATGTGAAATAGGTGGCAGAAATATACAGGGTGGTAAGGATCTGTATCCTTCAGGGTAAAAGCCAATCAAGGCTTAATCTTAATCTTCTATACCTACGTGTGTTAGATGACATCCATTTTGTATGCGCAACCTTTTACCCTGATTTCACCCCATGATTCTGAACGCCACCCTTGCGTTGAAATTATGTTGAATATTAAAAAAAACAGTGGCACTCCGGGAGTGCCGACAGAAGTGAAAACTTGAACAATAACGTGTGTATTTTTTAACAGTGTCGCCAGTTCAATTGTTTTTTCCCATCTCAAAAAATGCCCACGAGCCTAAAGAAGTTTTGACTTCAAAAATTTGCTCGTATATATAAAATTTGACCGCGTGGGTATTGCACTTTTCTGTAAAACAACAGATTTTTTGTTTTGTTATTTGAACAATGACCAACCCCCTGGTCTGGAATCATGACAGTTTGTGTGTCGATGACGATGTGATAAAGTAGGGTATCTAACTACTTTTTTTATGGTAGGTACTGTCATACAGTAAAATAAAAAAAACTCAAAGGCTATAAAATGCAAAGTCAGATAAGATTAAGCTTTAAGTTAAAATTTATGACATACATACAGCATTTTGTATTCTGGCACTAACACCCCTATACCTATGTGTGTTAGATGACATCCATTTTGAAGCCAGTAGGCATCGCAATTTTAATAGGACACGTAGGTACTGACGCGACAACCATTATAAATGTAGACTAGTCACAAGCTCCCTGAGACAAGCTCCCAGCTACATACATGAATATGTAGCTAGTTACTTTGTAAAACATTAAAGAATGTATTGTATCTTTTCACACACTCCAGGAAAATAAATGGTATTTATTGTATATAGCTCTGTTTGAAGCACACATAGGGATACATGATAAACGTTGCTTTAAGTTAAGTCATGATTAACATCTGCTTTTCATGTATTCGTAAGATACGTTTATTAATAAAGTTATACGCCCGAGATTAATAATGTATCTCTGATCCAAGGATAGAGTCAATCTAAGATTGCTGTTCACGGCGCGATCGATCTCCAATCCACATGCCAATATGAAAACTATGCAATCGTTATTTTTTTTTCGATCCAGATTGCGAGCGATCCTTTCCCTCCCGACCGTTCCGTTTCACATATAATTTTGATAATGCAATGCATTAGATTCTGTGTTTTATGAAAATAAACTAGTCACTAAACTACACCAAAATATACTTTTTATCAAAACACAATAAGTACGTGTCTAAAACCCCGTAAAATTAATAATCGTTAAATTATATTTATAATACTTCAACTATTATAAAAGGAACGGAACGTGAATTTAACGTCTTGACAGTGACGCTGCGCCAGTGTTGCCAACCCGTACGATAATTATGGGGGCGTACGATAATTTGGCCAATGGTACGATGTACGATAATGAATGTCTAATGTACGATAATTTTGTACTTTGGAGAGCAAAAAAA
The DNA here is from genome assembly GCA_947359405.1 of Antitype chi. NCBI lineage: Eukaryota > Metazoa > Arthropoda > Insecta > Lepidoptera > Noctuidae > Antitype > Antitype chi. The sequence goes on from OX375823.1 coordinate 6,634,477, forward strand.
AAACAACAAAATCTCACTGGCAATGTGAAGAATGACAGCGTCAACAAATAAATGTCTCTCTCCAACTCTTTCCCTTACATTGATTAGCGCACAATTCTGAAAATATTCTTATGTTTTCATCTGCAATAAGCACATAGCCGTAAGCAAAACCTCAAATAGCTTATAGGTTAAAAACTTAAGCGATGTTATTACTTTATTTTTACGGTGAAAAACATAAAAAACACTACGATATAACACGGTTACGGTTCGATCTGCTGGTGAAACTTGGCACATACTCCTCCTTTGACTCTAATCTTGTCGTTTGTTTTCAAATGAAATGAATTTATTAGAGTTTTTTTGTGATTTTGCTTTTGTACGATAATTTTGCCCGGAATACGATAATTTTCAGGTCGGAACTCTATAATTTGAACTTTTGGAGTTGGCAACACTGCGCTGCGCTGTGCATTAATGCATTTTTGTTATTATTTGTTTGGCGTATCTACCGAAGGAAGAACTAATATTATTATTGCTCATTCGTAATAATTAGCTATAAATTGAACTTTATTTGATCTGTGTGTGTATTACCTAAGTACCAGATACCTATAATGGACTGCGAAATTGTAAGTATTGTAATATTGTATGATTGTAAGTGATGCATCTTATTTCGCGCCTTCCCGGTGCGGAGGTGACGCTGTTCCCGATCCCGATGTTTATCAACGTTTTTTTCTGTTACTAGGTAAAAGGCAAGCCTCTAACCAAAGAGGAATCAAAGTTTCTGCTAGACCTGATTGAAAGCAGTAAAATTATCACCACAAAAACGACAAACGCCACCAACAACAAATTAAAAAATGAGGAGTGGATTCGTTTGGCAGAAAGTTTCAATGCCAATGCTACGAACGGCCCTAGGACACCACAGCAGCTGCGTTTGAAGTGGGAAAACTTGAAAAAGAACTCACGCAAACGCAGCACTAAAATCAGGATGAACCAATTAACGGTACCCATTTACAATACTACTCATTTCTATTTAGATTATGACTAAACCTAATTAATCAATCCCACAATATTAATATTGACTGTTATTTTCAGACTGGTGGTGGCCCCGCTGACTACATACCACCAGATGACATTTTAGACCGAGTAACTGGCTTACTAGGTAGTACTGCCAGTGGGTTCACGGTACCATTTGGGGGTGACAGGGAGACAGAGTCTTTGACAATTGATGGTGGCGATGATGGTGGTAGTGGTGATGGCTTTTGTGATGCAAGGGTGATAGTTGACGATGCTGTTTTAATACCTGTTGACCAGGGTATTGAGCCTGTGATCTGTGATGATGGTGGTGTTGTTATGACTGATAGTCAGGCGATAAACAACATTTATAACATAACACCAGTCAAACCCAAGAGGTTCACATTTAGTACACCTAGGGCAGGTAATTGTCATTGAAATCCTTATGTATAATAATTTTCTTATATATGTATAATGAAATGATGAGACATAGCTATGGATCTAAATTTTATCTCTAAAAATATATGGGTACAAGCCATGGTAAAGCTAGCTTTTCCATAGTTATATCTCTTATTAATTTACCTATTTTATTTTGTTTAAAAAAATATTTATCTAAGAGCAATGTGCATTAAACAACTCTTAACATATTGTTTTTTTTTTCCAGTGAAAAAGAAAGTGAAGACAGATGATTGCAAGGCGGCTAGAAATAGTGCAATCGCTGAATACTTTCATGCCAAAAAACAGTGTGTGGATGCTAAATTATTAAATATTAGTTTAGAAAATGAACACTTAAAATTAAGAAATATAGAGCTTAAGTTGAAAAATGAAAAACTACAATTAGAAAAAGAAAAATTAAATTTAGAATTAGATAAGTTAAGGAATCCCTGATTATTTCATTTTAATTTAGCACAAACTTGTATAACTTTTAACTTTTTTTATGATTATTTTGCATGCAATTGATATGTATACTGTATAGCTTAACATTAAGGCAAATAAAGACTATCTTTGTACTCAAAATTTTATACTTTTAATTTAATATAGGTAATATTACAGAATGATTCTTATTTGTTGTAAATAAAACATGAGAATTATAGCTATGTTGTTTTATTTTCTGAATACCTACAAACTTTCTTTTATATAAGCACATACAATAAAGTATCACTTTCATCTGCTACCGGAAGTAATTATTTATAAGATCAGCTCTTTCCCGGATGTCTTGATCTTCATTATTTAAATATTCTATGGGCTCTGCTGGTGGCAGGTCCACTTCTGCAGGAATTTCCTCCAGGTTATAACTCCTGCAAATGTTGTGCAGCACTGCAGTGGCTATTATTACTGCTTGGGTCTTCGGCAATGATAACCGCATTGTAAGTGCCACAACAGGAAACCTTCGCTTCCAGACCCCAAAGGTTCTAAAACAATAAAAATCATGTTGTTAAAAGCTTGCTACTATATGATTTTGGGTAGCCTTGGCTAGCTTCTATAAAACCATACTATTTTAATAGTTACCTTTCTATGGTATTCCTTGTTCTAATATGTGCTTGATTATAATTCTGTTCTGCTTCGCTAACAGGATTTAGAAGTGGTGTCAGCAGATAGGGTCTGTTTGGATAAGCACTATCACCAAGCATCCAGCGGTTACCAAAGTTACCTGCATCACATTGGGCTGCAAATATTCATAATATAATTAATATCAAATAAGTAATATTACCAAAACAGCTGTAGTAATATATACATACCTCTAAGAATAGAGTTGTTGAAAATTGTGGAGTCATGTGATGAACCTGGCCACCGCGCTACCACATTCATAAATTTTAAATCAGCATCGCAGATCGCTTGGACATTAAGGGAAAAGTAACCCTTACGATTTCTAAATTCTTCACCTATATTATGACCTAAAATAAACCAAAGAAGAATATTACTATATTAACTTATTATTCATACACGTGGTATTAAATAAGTACTCACATGGTGACTGAATACGTATATGAGTGCAATCAATGGCAGCAAGAACTCGAGGGAAGTGTCCAATTCGGTAGAACTTTTCTGCACTTTGTTGGTGAACATAGATGTACTGATCATACAAGGACGAGATTGCAGAAGATATATCATGTACTATTCTTCCCGCTGTTGATGTAGACACTCCAACAAAGTCTGCTACAGATATCAACATAGTACCTAGTGCATAAAACCGTAACGATAACAATAGTTGATGGAGTGGCGAAACACCATGATTCCTGTAAAATAAAATTATTACAGAATAAACACTTTTGTTAGTACTAGAGTTAACACAAGAGGCTTCTTAGTTTTAATAACTCAATGACAATTTATATACACAATTCTAACAACTAGTTACAAAAGATAAAATGCACATGTACACATTGTGTCTAACTAGTTTGCATACCTTGTAGAAGTTACACGGATAAACGGCATCAACTGAGGTAATAGAGAATTCACTGCAGCTTTAGATAACCTAAATCTGAAGGTGAATTCAGCATCATCAAGACTTTGCATGTAGTTCACCCTTTTTAGTCTTCGTGAATCAGCACGTTGTCTATCATCAGCGTCGCTGTCGGTGTCCCAGTCGGATAACAGAGCAAGGACCTCCATATCACTATCATCACTATCACTTGAAAATGCCATGACTTGTTCAAAATCGTAAGTAGTACCAACGATTACTTTCTTACAATCCTCGAAATTTCTTGGATTGCAATCTGCGATTGTTTACAACGATCGAACCAAATGTCAAAATGGACAGATTGGTTATTGGCAAGCAAAATCTGTCATTTCCGAACAGAGGCCAATCTTTTGTCAGTGATCCGTCCTCCCATAGATAGATTGGTTCCGAGGATATTAAAATCAATCTGCAGATAGGTTATTGGCAAGCATTTTCCGAAAAATGGATTGGAATATCGATCTTAGATGGCAAAAATTGGATCAGGATTGATTATTAATATCGGGCGATAATGTGTCAGTTACGTCCTTTATGTATGTAACCTAACATGCACCAAACAAGGAATAAACATTAAATTCGTTTGCATCTGTTAATAATATATAGCAGAAAATGTTAATTAACATCTCTCCCTACCTGAAACTTTATTTTCATGACGGCTGGGCATAGCGTCCGTGGATAACGCAATCATGCGGTATCTCAACTCGATATGTAACAACAGCTCACAGCCCGCTTGATAATTATATCGTGTTAAAACACATTTAAAGCTATTTTTAAATCCAATATTTTCATGAGCACGGTTTCACGTATTTCGATACTGTTTACCTGATATTTTGTTTACATTAGCTGTACCTATTTCAGTAAAGGTCGTCTTGTGGTTTTTGTTTTATTGATTTTTTGCTTGACCTAGGCCTGCGTTGTTCCTTTCACTATAAAACAAACATCTTCTACACTTAGAAATATGTATAACGTTATTCGACAAGTAGGTAAGTAATCAGAATAATTTTGAAGATTATTGCTAATCCATTCTTTCATGTGTTCGAAAAAATCGTCTGCTTAGCAACGTAAACAACGTTATGAATGTTGTGGAACTGCCAAAATGAAAGCGATTCCTACTGATAGTGTATTACTCAAATACTCCTCTGTAGGTAGATGACGACATCGCATCGTCATTAAAACCCAAAGTGTTATACCAGAAAGAAATTCCACCTCTATAAATCCAGGTGGCATTAATAAAGTATGCTTGATATACAAGCCTTTGGGACGTGGGTGCACCGTAGTGGAAGAAGAGATTCCAACTGGTGGTTCGTTGTGATCTTGTCATAATCTGCGAGACCGCGTCCATCTTGCTATAACTGACAGCCATGCGATTACAGATGTATGAAACAAATGCCTGGAGATTTGTAGAAAAATAACTACAGTGAACAAGATGGCAAATTCATTTAAACACCACTAAGATAGGCGTGCAATTCTAGCTCTGTGGCATGAATAAAGTGAGCTTTGGAACGTGGGCACTGTGATGGTAGACGTTACGGAGAGATGCCTGCAGGCGGCGCTTGCGTCTGTGATCTTGTCATAATCTGCGAGACCGTGCCAATCTCGCTATTACTGACAGCCATGCGGTTACAGATGTATAAAAGAAATGACTGGATATACCTTGTAGATATTTGATAGACATTTTGTTAGACAAATAAGTTATTAGATAACTTCATTTTTCATGTGGAAGATTTAAATGGAATCCGCCGGATGCGGAAAGCACAGAACCGGTCAAAGTGGCAGTGCTTGGGGAAGACCTCATACGTCCAGTGGACGTCTTTCGGACCAATGATGATGAGATTTAAATGAACTAAAGAATTTGTTTTATTTAAGGTGAGGTTTAACTGTCAGATTGTTCTCCTTCTGTTTTTGAAATGAATACATATGAGTTGGAAAATTTGGGTCAAATGTGATAAATAAAGTGCCCTGAATTTCTTTTATGAAAAACCGATTTCCTTATACTATATTGGAATGAATCGATTTTTGAATGCTATTCAGTGTTATTATCCTGTGTAATTATATTAAAATAATTTAATCACATAAAGTCCTGTATTTAATTTAGTTGATGCGTTGATTTAACCTTGTATGGGCATTAACTTTGTAATCGAAAAGTTTTGAAATTGTTTTGTGCGAAAAATTAATTTATCGTTACTGCGCGTTTATGACCGATTACACCTAGGTACGAATAGCATCTCCATTCATTTATATTTTTGAGTAATAGGTACTTAACCTTCACGTAAACTATTTTTATGTGAAGTGAGACTGTTGTTTATTAATTTTATGATGTAATGTCTTGAAACTAATCTTTTTCATACAAAACTTGAATTTGATAATGTGTGATGATAACCGCAGACTACCAATCTAGAAATAGGCAGCTACGAAATGTGTGGTTTGTTACTAGATTGCAGTTTATTATTTATAGGGGACCAAAGACATTCTGAAACTGGTGACAATTACAAGTTTCGGTGCTGATTAAAGATATAATGACAATGGGTGTTTGAAATACCCGAAAACAGTTTGTTGACGCCGCCATAGTATTTTTGCACCAGAAAATTCTCTAGTTATAGACGTATTTCGCGTCAGATAGAAACAGAGTCTTGTCTCATGTAAAAAGGTATACCTACCTACACTTTTCGAAATTCGGAAGACATTTTCACGATTTTCTTTAGTCTGTAACTATATTTTTTTATTTTTTTACTAAATAGTACTTTTGTAAGTTCTACTGAACTAACATTCTTTGGATTTTAAAATCTGAATTAAAGATTTTTTTATTTTTTATTCCAATACATAAACCACAAATCGTCTACTGTAAAGTATAGAAAAAGTCATACGTCTAATTTCTTACTATGCCTATACTTCTTATTAAACATATAGTCTCAAAGCTAGGCAATTTTAGGTAATGAGTCCATGGGATTGGGAGCAATATGACGTATCATCCGGCATCGGTCACGAATTGACCATCGCTCACCATATACAGCAAATATACCAAGTTTTTTATTTAGAAACGTGAACGCGCATCAATCACATTTTGTTTGACGTAAATGGCTGTTGACGGCTTTTTCTGCTTTAATTTTACTCACAAAATGGTTTGATCTAGGGAAGTCATTTTTTTTTAAGTTTGTTCCTATCTTATACAAGTTTTCTTTTTATTATAAAACAGACAAACATAAAACAATAATATTTCCTTAAAAACTTGAGGTGTGAACGTCCTTCTGGAACTTTAAAATAAGCCTCAAGGTTTTAAGAAAGTAGTTGGTACTTTTAGTTCATTAAAAGCTTGTGTTTTTTATCATCTCGGATTTGGTTATAATAAGGCTATACAATACAACAATTTTTATCCCTGATCCTTAGGATTACTGTTAAATTCTAGCACCTTGTGTTTTTGATGTAAAGAAAGCGCCAATTCCTACCTTCAAGGGAGAAGCGCCATGTTATCCCGCGAAATGCAAATGTACTTGCGTTTTTTGAAATTTGAAGGCCGTATATTCAACGTATGTATTTAAAGAAAAAAACATTAAAACATCATCATTTTGACTGACTTGCAAATTGTAAAAAAAGTAAGAAAAAATTAATTACCCTGGCTTTATTAGCGCATCCTCCATAAGTAATTTCACAGCAGATTACGCAGCATCTCAAATTGTTACTTATGATCTTCTACGTGTAACAGTTATCTCAAATGGCCTGTAACCACAAACAAACTTGAACCCACGGCATGCGGCACTGACTTTCAGTGCCCTTGCCACGTTGATTATTAATTACTGACTTTGCCTTCACGTCTTAGTGCGAAAAATAACAATCACTAGCTTCCAAAAACAATTGCATGCTTGTGTAAGTTTTTGAACACGATCCGAGTTGCTAGATTGATGTTAAGTGCCTATCTAAGTTATAACTAAGCAATTTATTACCCGCTTTTATTGAGGCGTTCATTTAGGTGCCTATCCCTCTAATAATTCGAGACCACAGAAAGTGTATAGTGTTACTGAGAACATAAAGAAAAAACAAAAAAAAAACCAATGACAGGTTTTTTTTACTGATCTTTTACTGACAATTCTTCCTCTTACACTTTGTATCTTTGTCTGTGTCTTGTCATAGACAAAATTCTAGGTAGGTAACTGACATAACAACAGTTGAAAACGCGCCAAAAATGTAAGCTCTAATTAATCACTCCTTTCAATACGAATGAATGTATTAAGAATAGCGACGTACTTAGTGCTAGATACACTACCTACTTATAGACGCACACATTGGCATTTTATTTCCAGAAGCCATTCTAAGTTAATGGATTTTTTCAGTCACGTATTTAAAGCTATAAAAACTGATGAGAAGCGCTCTAGGTCACAGCACGCATTAATTTAATCATTGAATTAAATATTGCAATTAACACCTGTTCTTAGTATTACAAAGATGAATTATCAATTAGATCAGCTTAGACACCTGCGTATAATTTGAAATTAAGCTCTTTGTCCGTCTAAAATAATCCACTACACTCTTTAGAAGCATCGATTCTTCATTTCATTTCGTTAAAATAATCCAGTCACGGAACGTTCGCAGTCTCTTTAATAATGCAACAAAACCATTGACAGTTTAAAAACTCAGTATAGTATAGTCAATCAATCTGCATGGACTTTTTCCAATTATGTTGGGGTCAGCTTCCAGTCTAACCAGACTTTCGGGCTTCTGATTACCCGTATCGACTGTCCAAGATGAACGAATAACAACCGGGACCAACGGCTTAACGTGCTTTCCGAGGCACGGAGGAGTCATCATCATCATCATATCAGCCGAAAGACGTCCGCTGTTGGACATAAGCCTCCCCCAAAAGGGGGGATTTGCCATCACCACGCTTGGCAAGCGGGTTGGCGATCGCAGTATGGTGGTCAAATGCATAGAGAACGCTGCTGCCCATTCTCTAGTAAGTCCCTTAATCGCCTTTTACGACAACCACGGGAAGAAATGGGATGGTGCTATTCTTTTACGTCCGGCACCACACGGAACCGCACGGAGGAGTCTCGATATGTTATGGATGGTCCACCCATCCACAAACCGACCGTGGCAAGTAGCTTAACCTTCGATCGACCCGCACGGCTGTTATTACATAGCCACGAGCTCTTATAAAAAAGACTTAACACTCAGTATAGTATGCTCTTTTAACTTAGTGATTACCTAGCAATTCTCGTATCCTACATTTCCCAAAGATACCGTATCAACGTGCCAAGTTTTCTACACTCAGAAACATTGAAAGAAGACGGTGGCGAAAAAGCGCAAAAAGGAGCATCGTTAGAACTCACTGACCCATTTCTGTAGTGTCCCGTAGTTCGCACTGCCCTGTTAGCTGAGCGAAGCGAGAAATGAACGCTCATTACTAGCTCAGCTGACGAAATTATCACTCTACGTTTAATAAGCGTTCTATTCTTCTGTCAACAATCGTTAGTCTTTTTTTTTCAAGAGGAAATGGCAAAGGTGATGACTTTTGCGGTCTAAAAATGTCGAAGTAATGAGGTCGGTTAGTTTACAAACTCTTTTTGTTAGGTTTTTACACCTTGCCGGGTTTCTGTTAAGAAATGTTACAATCAATTATGAAGATGGTGCTTGTGGCTCTTTTAATTGGGGACTGAAATAGTTATAATGATTAGGTAACAAACGGATTGACAGTTAAGTATCTTTTTAGAGTTATTGAATTGACATGTTGCATTGCAATGCCTTTTTAATTTTTTTGTTAGGAAACTTCTCCAGTGCGCACACACAACGTTTCATCACAATCGGTCGAGCCACTATAAAGTTTTTCGAGATTAACACATAGTGCTATCAGGGATTCATAAATGGTGTATGCCGCTGGTCTTTGTTCTCGTGAGCAGTGGTGGCTCAGTGGTAACCGCCGCAAGGTAAGTAGGTCATAGGTTCGAACCGAGAGACGGGCTTTACTTTGTATAAATTATTCAATCACCGCTGCTCTCAAAACGGTGAAGGAAAACATCTTGAGCAAACCAGCATGGCCTAAAACCAAAAATTCAAAGACATGTGACATCTAGCAACACGCACCGGGCACGGGTGGTGATTATGGCCTATACGCACATAGGCATGACACAGGCCTCCTCTCGGTGCTCTCACCAAGAGGAAGCCTGGGAATATTATAGGCAGATTAAGCATGCTGTTCTAAATACGAATTACATTCCAGTATCGTTCAATATTGTAGTCTGGAAATATAGACCAACAGTCGATGGCCACGTCAACAAGCCAAGATGCATAGATATAATACCGGAACGAAATGGAACAGAAATAACGTTACACTTACAAACTTAGTTAGCACTTAGAAAGCCGATAACATCCGTGTAGGAACACTAGGAACTGTTGTTATATAAAAGGGACAATCGTGCTAAGTTGGCTTTCTCAAACTAGGCCTAACTAAAATGTTTCTCTTGTAAGGCCTATATCGCTCTGAAATTACAAATAAATCCAAACTGTCTGCAGAGATGGAATTAATTTAATTATTACACCCAGAGTCCATAGCAACACCGGTTGGCGCAAGCGAATATAATCTGTGATGATACTTTAACTTAGTACATAGGTAGTCGCTCTTGTTACATATAAGAGTGCCAACTAACGTTTAAGTGCGCCCTATTAAACGGCATCAATTTTATAGCGAAATAAGACAAACAGTTACAATCGGCTATGTGTCTACAGCTGTTCACGCTATGCTAAGTATGCGCAATAAACTTCATAGCCGCTGTAGGTATCTTACTATAGATACTGCTAAACAGATCTATAGGTAGACATTCTCGATTTTGCAGAAAAATCCACAATTGATTTGTGCACAAGACATGGAGTATGCGAAGGAGGAAACCGCCATACAATTTTTTTTCGTGTTTTTTTTTGCAACTTTCTGATCAATGAGTTTTTCATGAAAATGAAAAACTCATTGAATGATGAATGTGTGTGTGTGTGTGTGTGTGTGTGTGATGTGTGTGTGTGTGTGTGTGTGTGTGTGTGTGTGTGTGTGTGTGTGTGTGTTGTTGATGAATGTGATGGGATTCAATGAACTTAGATGGTTGTATTGATAAGTTTAATGATTCTAATTCTGTAAAGCTTGTTTGTTAGTTTGTCATCGACGTAGCTTGCATTTGCATGCGGGCCATGTTTGTCGAAGAACCGATGGCTGGTGGAGCAGACGAGTCCAGCCGGCTTAGCATGACGCTTTCTATTTCTACGAAGAATAGACAGTGATTTTTCAATACAAAGTGACATTTCGTTACACCATTTTTGACATCACACCATAGATATCCTTACAATCTGTCATTTTGTCTTTCGTTTCTAACGATATTTGTCTAGGTTCTTAAAAATGTAGACTATTGTAGAAGAATATATCTTAACAAACTGTCAAAATCACACTGACAACAAACTTTCTACTCGACGTCCACAAAGTATTTACGATTATCTACAAAATCATGATTCGTATAGAACGCATAACTGTTATAATTAATAGAAAACATAGCCATCTTCTCCTATTGTACATCACTTAGTTAATAGTCATGCCTATTCATCCGTCGTCAAATCTGTGCTCGTGCTAAGCCTCCTGAAGAGAAGACCGCGTATCGGCAAGCGTAGCGTGGGACGCTCCCCAGGTGGACGGACCGATGATCTTTAAAATGTGGCTGGGATAGACTGGATGCGGAAGGTGGAGGATAGATCGTTATGGCACAGCCTGGGAGAGGCCTATGTCCAGCAGTAGACTGCGATAGGCTGACTTGATTGATATTTGTTACAGTCACAAATCATAGTTTCATCAACATAATACCTGAGACTGACCAGTAAATTGCAAAAAAGTAAGAAAATTTGATTTTCGCGGCCTTCTTAGCGCATCCACCAAAAACTCCCTTCCTAACTTGTAGGTTTGTTACCAACTACTATTTTACTGCAATTTTATTGTTATGTTTATTGTTCTCTTTTCTTTTTTTAAATGTTTGTTGCTGTTGTTTTGTGTCTGTGTCGAATAAATGTTTTATATTCTATTCTATTCTTTCTACCTATATTTAGTAACCTATATTCAAAAACATAATAATTAGGTACGTTAACAAGTATCCTTGCGAACCTTTTATAAACTTTAAATTGGAGCACGAACTACGGACTGCGAAGGTTACCGCCGAACGTGAGACTCTCATTAAGTATGTCTACGAACAATCTGCACATGGAACTACGTAAGTCAAAGTTCAAACCAAGTGGAGGAAGAAGGGCGCTATGGCTATCTTTGCACAAAGACATAACCGTGGCATTGCTGTCGCGCAGCTGGGCAATAAGCCCGATTATGGTGTTTGGAAGATTACATTAATATTATTATAGCCGAACCATAAAAGACGGGCACAAGGGAAGACGCAGACGCGGGCAGTTAGGTACCTACTGCAGTAGTATTTGTAGCGACGTGTCCAAAGCCACATGGCATATTTCTAATATTTCTTTATATCGACAGAAAGAAAAAAGTTGTCACAGAACCAACCGCACATAAAAAGATGATTGTTATAAAAAAAACAAAACAACGATAATGAAAGGATACGCCGCCAGACCCTTCTCATAGTGAAAGGCGTCTGCTGATATGAATGATAAACTGAAATCACCAATCCACTTACTAAGTGTGGTGTTATCAACCTATCTCGTCCATGCGCAGCTCATGAACATTTAGAAGCATGAGGGACAGGGTGTAAAGTTCGCTCATCCTGTATAGAAAAGGGAGGATCCTCCGACCAGATGGGTGTTGTATCTGGTGAGCAACTGCCCGACGATTAATTTAGGGACAATCATGTATACAGGGTGGGGCGTAAATAGTGGTCCACCGTTAAGGATTCGATATACCAAATAATTTACTATACCATATTACAATTTTAACCATTTTTACCAAAGGAATCCGAAAATATTTATTTTTGTTTTTTACTTACGAAATTTCTACCTTTTGTAAATTATCTGGTATTTCGAATCCTTAACGGTGGACCACTATTTACGCCACATTCTGTATACGTATATATGCTCTTCGCGCAATATATTCTGTGCGATGCAGGATTTGGCGCGATGACAGTGTGATGATGAATTATCAGCATGTGCAGATGTATTGACAACACAAACACTGATAGAAATAAAGCTTCTAATCAATCGGTATAACAAAAATCTCCTCACAGCTTTGTTGTCATAATCACCACGGCTGGTGATTTTCGAAAGTACTAGTACAAAGACGCTGTTGATTACTCCATAGATGTCGAATACTAATGATGTTACAGAGCACCCTTCTATCATAACTAACTCTGTATTGTAACCTTTTGTAAATCCTGCGGTTTTTGCCTGACCTCTTAACGTAGAACCTTGAACAATACTCATATGATGCCATAATCTTGACACTCTTTTAATAAATGATTCATAATTGCATTACTAATTCATAAATTACGTGCTGGTAACCATTGGCATTTGGTACACGCAAAAAAATCTTTTGGAAATGAGTTTTTAATTATTGGTATTACGTGGGAACGAAATCACCAAAATAATGCCTAAATATAATATGGTATTTAGGCATGTTTTTATAGTGTTAGAATATCCAGAGATGAATATATACTACACTTACATACATCTGTACTACATAGGTACTATATACAGACCTACATACAACTAATCTCAACAAATAAATAAAAATTTAAGTGTCTGTTTGTAATGTCAAAATTTACAGTTTTTTTACTAAATGTATGAAAGTATACAGGTTGAAATTGAAAACATGCGACAAACCGAAATGGGAGATTGTACTCATCATTATGAACAACTTTTACTAAGGGACCAATAATGCAATCGCGAAAAAAAAAACATCTGTTCCCTACATTTATGTTCGCATAACTCGTCAAAATGTAGGGAACAGCTGTTTTTTTTTTGCGATTGCATCATTGGTCCCTTAGTAAAAGTTGTTCATAATGATGAGTACAATCTCCCATTACGGTTTGTCGCATGTTTTCAATTTCACCCTGTATATACATTTTGTCTATTTATTCCGGCTCATTTCCAAAACGATTGGACTGATTTTGACAGGACTTTCACTGGCAAATAGCTACTGTTATGAGGAGTAACAAGCTATTTTATTTGTCCTGGTAGCACGTTCCTGAAGGAGAAATTTCGACATCTACGCGGAACAAGCCGTGGGTACAGCTAGCCTTCAATAAAAATAATATCGAACTGTCGATTAATTAAAATGATTTATCAGAAAAGCTTAATCTGATTATCGAAATGAATAAGTTCAGTCTCTATTATTTCCAAAATTTAGACAAAATAATTGCGAATTCTACGTATTTCCTGCGTAATCCAAATCATTTATGTCGGTAATACTTGAAAATATCGAACTGATGAATTCCGGAAAACATGGAATGCGATTAAAGAATTAAAGTGAAAATAAATTAACGAATGAAAATTAAATCCATACAAATTATTTTCAGAGAATAGCACATTATATTGGTGTAGGTATCATCCTAGAATCATTAATTGCATAATATTTAATGCTTTTTGTACAGTATTTTCCATTTCCATAGCATTTATGGTTGTAAAAAAAGAAAAACTTGAAACTTTTCTAATTTAAAAGACGGCACTAAGGGATCCTTAATCTATACATCTATCTATACATACAGATAAATAAAATTGGAGTGTTTGTTTGTAATATTAAAATAACCGCTTTTTACTAAATGCATATGGATGTATATACGGTACATGTACCAAAATATTTTATTTTACAATTTTTGTCGGTCTGTTTGTTTAGGCTAATCTCTGAAACGGCTGGACCGACTTTGACGAGACTTTCACCGGTAGATAGCTGATGTAATAAGGAGCAACTTAGGCGACTTTTACATTCGTTTTTTTTTATTAATATATATTATAATAAATAAAAAATAATTAAAAAGAACACTATTCAGCGCGGACGAAGTCGCGGGCTCAGCTAGTTTACTAATATATATCCTTTTTCTTAATTTTGGTTTTATTTTGTTACAGGTAGGAGCAGAAAGTATGCGACCCCACCGTTTGAGGGGGACGTGGAACCGAGTGGTTACAATCGTAAGCTATACAATTTAGTTTTTACTTTCATTACATTTCATTATTTGCTGATATTTCTCTCTCATAATCAATGACCATTGTGCTTGTATGGCTTTTTTGTTCCACTCGATTTTGACACTTATCTTTTTTCAATACTTATCTTTCAGTCATTAATTTTGCATTTCCAGCCTCCATAACCTTAATATTTAAATACACATTAATTACAATGACTATCTAACAGATACTGTCAATTAATACGCAACACCTTTTCAATTCTTGATTGACAGTATCTATAATATTATTGCGAGTAATATTTTTGGTCTTGTTACACAATACGACAATCCTTGCATTACTTAGGCCGAAATCTCCAAAAGTTACTTAGCTCGTCCTCTGAAATAGACATGGTCTCTTCATGCACTCGCAACTCCGGCTATTGCTATCCTTTTCCGTATAATGAAACAAGAAAGTGGCGGAAATAAATAAGAGCTGTCAAATTTAGTTGAACTAAGATTTTCGTTGACGTAACTACGACGAACTAAAATCACTCCAAATTCAAATCAAAGGAGACGTAAATTAGTTTGACAGTTCTAAAGTGTCACTTGTCTTTTCCTTTCATGGTTTGTCAGTAAGAGATAGCAATACTGAGTTGAGGTGGTGAACAAAAGAATCGGCACCAATTACTGACGCTTACCTAAAGACCGTGCTGAGTAACGTCTATAGATCTCTTTCTTCGTAACATGGCAACATTCTCTCATGAGCCTTTTGCCGAACAATGCCACTTTCGCATATTAAAACATCTGCATTTCCTCTTGACTTATTAAAATTGACTATTTATACCATTGTGCTTGGAGCAACAATGACGCGGCTGCTCTGAATGTTTCATTGTACTGTCAATGTTGTTATTTATGGATACATCTTACCCGCCCTGTATCCGCTCAACTTGCAAGGCTGTATTTTTTCCGAATGAATATGATTAAATAATTTTACACGAAATTTTCATCAGGAATGCCTATATATTATTGAAATTCAACCATTTATTCGACATTAAAACGTTGATACATGAACATCTTCATAAATAATACTCTAGTCATTACTAGAGCATTATTTATGAAGATGTTCCACCACACGGAACATGCATCTCATTAGACGCATGTTCCGTGTGGTACCGGACGTAAAGAATAGCACCATCACATCTCTTCCCGTGGGTGTCGTAGGAGGCGACTAAGGGACTTCCTAGAGAATGGGCAGCAGCGTTCTCTATCCATTTGACCACAATACTGCGATCGCCAACCCGCCTGCCAAGCGTGGCGATTATGGCAAACCCCCCCAAATTGGGGGAGGCCTATGTCCAGCAGTGGACGTCTTTCGGCTGAAATAATGATGATGATGATGATGAATGAGACGCATATTGAAATCCAACCGTGCCTATGCATTGGCTTCTGATAGAGTCTTAGGTCATAAAATATTCATGAAGAATGCAACAAAATAATATGATAATGCAAGTTTAGAATATGGCCACATGTTTAGTCATTTATGACTAACATCGTATATACTCGTACCTAATACATCTACGAATAAGCAGATCTTCATGACTGCAAGCTGTTATTTTTAATTTTTTTAAATCTTCCTATTGCAATAATAATTATATTAATAAAAAATTTGAATGATATAATCATTTTAATTAACTTTTAGGAAAACCTTCTGTTTTGACATTTTATAAATTAATTAAGTCAGTTGGAGAGCAGTGATGACCCCACTGGTAACGGCCGTGACTTACCTACGTATTGTAGGCCATAGGTTGGAATTTAGGCAGGCTCTTTGCTTTATGTAATTTATTTCATCACCACTGCCCTCACAACGGTGAAGAAAAACACCATGAAACGTGAAATCGACATGTCCAAAAAAAAATGTGAAATCTACCAACCCGCACTGGGCTCGCGTGGTGGATTATCATCATCATCATTTCAGACGGAAGACGTCCACTGCTGGACATAGGCCTCCCCCAATTTGGGTGGCCTTGCCATAATCGCCACGCTTGGCAGGCGGGTTGGCGATCGCATTAAGGTGGTAAAATGCATAGAGAACGCTGCCGCCCATTCTCTAGTAAGTCCCTTAGTCGCCTTCTACGACACCCACTGGAAGAGGCTGATAAAACGAATAATTCTAAAATGCTATTTAATCTATGACGATGAACGATAATGATATCTACCAGAAGTAAAATTGTTCTCATAGGAATTTCTATTCTGCCGACTAGGCCATATTTCTGTCTGAGTCTACTCATATTTTAAATTCGCCATTTACCAGAATGACTAACCCAAATAGAATTTGAATAGCTTAGATCTTTATGTGAAAATGACATCAACGCTGAATATTCAAATTCATTATGCTATACATCAATTTAAGTTATATCTGCATACATTTACGAATGCTCCATGCGGACCGGCCAGTCTGCGTGACATTTGAACCAGCCGGTATCCAGCGAAGGCCGATCCCAGCTTCATGCATTCTGCACACAATATCAGGTGGCCTATTCAACCACCCGGGACCGAATACTTTTTGTGCTACGACTGAGGCATACAAAATTAAAGAGCCTTGCGAACCAACACAGGCTCTTTTGAAAAATTATGAATAATGAACGAAATTTTCTGGCACTTTTCCAAATGCTCGCGAATTATCCTTGGAGAGTGGGATGCGGATTTATTAAAATGTTGGCCTTTTAGAAGATCAGTCTTGGCTGTAAGTATAAAATTAAGATAGGTATTGTATTGATGTTAATGGGTTCTCAAACTACCTTCGTGTTGGGATCTCATTTAGTGCTTACCGCTTTTGCCAGCGGATTCGTCCGTATAGAGGTCGGAAACGATCCCACGAAAATTTACTAGCGGGATAAAAAGTATCCTATGTGTTAATCCAGGTTATAAACTACCTGTGTGCCAAATTTCATCCAAATCCGTTCAACAGTTTTCGCATGAAAGAGTAACAAACATCCAAACATTCAAACTTTTACATTTATAATATTAAGTCGGATTCTGCGATAAAAAATATGAAAATTATTGATGTAATCAAAAACTCAAGTACTGCTTTGCTAAACAGCAAAACAGCCTATCAAATAACAATAAAAGATTCCACGCAAGTCCAAAATTTCATACAAATCTTACACAACACCAGTTCGCGCGGTAATTATATGTGGTTGCTTGTAAAAGTCAAGGACGCGAAGATCGCCGCACTCGAAACGTTGCTATTCGATTGAAATCCACATACCCGACAGTCCACCGCTCACTATACGACGCGTTTGGCTTTTTACCTTTTATTTTCCATTTACATACGCGTTCCTAAAGTTTCGTACATTGTCGGTATTTGGCTGAGACCTGAGTGGGAACCGCCGGCTGGCGTGCACCCCAGAAAACCATAGTAACGCCCTCGTTCAACATATTATGTTTTCTATATGCTTACTAGCTGTTTTCATTTCTAGGTTATAATTCGCAGTCGCTTGTTATAGCGTTATTGTTTTCATAAAAGTTTTCTTTTTCCGCAATCTATGTATACTTGTATGTGATGTTCTTTTTGACAATATGGCCAGAATTCTTCTGCTCTTAAAAAGTTAGTAAAAGAAAGATTAGTGCATACTTAGGCCTCAAATTCTAATCTTCTACTAGGCCAGCAATTCCTTAACAGTAAAAAGTTGCCCTAGATGTACGAATCTAGGATAGATAACCACTATCAGGCAACGAATTAGTCACCCTTCCTGTAGGAGTATCTGACAGTGTCTAAAAATAACGCTCTAGCCTTGCTCTACAACATTGTACAGCAAGACTTTTATTTTCAAAGGTTCCTCGTGGCAATCAAATTACTTATTACGATCACAAATTCAGTTGCTAAGAAAGGCCATATTGATTCCATACTTTCATGATAATGAAGATGACGAATGAGATCTACACAAAATGTTGCGTAAGCTTGCGATACTTCCCTAAACACAAAAATTCGCTCAGTTTACGTTCCAACTTTCTTTTAACTTGAATAATGACGATACACACGACCGGTTGAAGATTGAACATGAATGAGTGAATGATGATTGAGCGCCTTTGACACATCAAGCGTCTCACGGAAGTAGCATTACAGTATGATTAGAATATCGAACGCGTAGCGTGACACGGCACGGTCTCGTGACACTCTCCGTGCCACCGTGACTCCGTGACGTCTCCACATGTTGTCAGTCGTAATTTTTCATGGAAACACTCCGTTTATGAATGTAATTTAAAACCGATTGTTCTCACTTTAATTTTTATATGGTTTTGCTCTCTTATTTCGTCGATTCGTTTTGCGTCGAGAATTTCGAAATCGTTTTTTTTAACCTGTTTTAAAACGTCACCTTCGTGCACATTTCAAAACTGCATAAACATTCAAAGAATTCAGTGTCTTACAACACTTTTAACATGTGCAGCTTTTTTCTAAGTCTTGAATCTAGCTCAATGAAAACTTGAACACGGGTACTTAACATGTGCCGATTCGAAAAGTGCAGAGGTCATTGACAAACTACATGTTCAATTCAATGAGCCTCCTATTCTTAACATTGTATTGTATCTTTCAGTAGACTTTACAGAATGTATCTCAGTTCAATGTGACTCTGGCAAAGACCTCCTCTAACAACTTACACAGTTTGTATCATATTCAAGTCAAATAATTTATTTTAAATAGGCTCATAAATGGCAATTTAGAACGTCAAAATTTACATAAAAGAAATAGAAATGATTCTATATAGTTGCCCCTTCCAATACAGAGTTTCGTATGGAGAAGAATGGGCAAGAAACTCCACCGTTCGTAACTTTCAAGTAGGTTTTCCCTGATCTTTTATCCATATCATGTCACCTATCCATGTCCATGTTACAGCTTTTAAATACAGGGTACTTAAAATGAAGCCGACAATAAATTTCCCATCCACGCCTCTTACCTTCAAAAACGACGGATACAATATTGAATGCCTCTGACCAGCTCGAACTTAATGTAGTTTATTCAACCGTATGTAAAAGGTACCGTGTACGCTATCTGAACAATCAATAATTGGCTCAATATATACAACAAGTAACAAAAAGCCGTAGAATAAAGCCCTTAATCTACGACGCTGCTCAAGATTGCCAGTCACAATGGCTAGAATATCCCAAAACGTCACAGCCCTAGTAGGTATTTCAATGGTGGTCTATGCACGACCCAAACAATCACAAGTTAGTGAATAACGCGTTAATAAAAGAAGAGAAAATAGTTTGTTTTTCACAAATAAAACGCACATTAAATAAAAACCTTTTTCCAACAAAAAAAACAACCGACTTCCGTAAAAGCACTAAAAAGTGAAAAAAAACTTTAATTTCGGAAGTCGGTGACTTTGGATATTTATTTTAATTTTTTGTCACCGCCTTCCGAAATTAAAGTTATTTTTCACTTTTTAGTGTTTTTCCGGAAGTCGGTTGTTTTTTTTGGAAAAAGTTTTTATTTTTCACTTTTTAGTTATAGTACCTACCCTCACTCGAAATTTCATCATCCTTGGGGTCAAAACAATGCATATTTTTGCGATCGCAGCAATCGCGGTTGATTTGCTGTAATTTTTTGAAGAGTTCAGTTGTCTGTCTCCGAAACGCCTCATCAGATCTATATGAAATTTAAATGGGACCACACGGCAAGCACCAGCTTTCAAATAAAAAAGAATGATCAAAATCGGTTCACCCAGTCGAAAATTCTGAGCCAACAAACATTAAAAAAAAACAGTCGAATTGAGAACCTCCTTTTTTTGAAGTCGGTTAGCCATAAACTAAGACTCGTCGCATACGGACCACTATTGAGATACTACATAACATAATATATCGCCTTGTTTCCCCGAAGAGTTTGGCAGAGGCCAGTTATGTATAAGTCCTATGTAATTGGGGGCAAGCCTATTGCTGATGGCAATAGGCTTGCCGCCGAACACAAACCAAACTCCGGGCTGCTACTGAGAAATCCCAGATAGAAAAACACTTGGCCCGACCTGGGAATCGAACCCAAGACATCAAGCTCAGAGCTCAGCGCTTGCGATCACTGGACCAACGGGGCAATCTTTTAAACACTAATTAGTGCTGTGGCATTCTGGCTCATTAGTGATTTGAGTCAGTACGTATCACGTTTCTTTTGGGGGATTGTGGCTTTGTCGCACGGGTCGATCGATCAGGTTAAGCTACGCTTGCCGCGGTTAATCCGAGGATGGGTGAACATCTTTACATTCCAAGACTCCTCCATCCCTCGGAAAGCTCGTTAAACCGTTGATCCTAGCTGTCATTCGTGGATCTTTGACAGTCGTTGAGGGTCGTCAGAAGCCCGAAAGTCTCACAACCAGTCTTACCAAGGGATATCGTATTACTCAGCCACTGGGTTGTGGAGGTCAGATAGGCAGTTGCTCCATGTAAAATACTGGTATTCAGCTGCATCTGGTTAGACTGGAAGCCGATCCCAACATGGTTGGGAAAAGGCTAGGTTAGGAAGATGATGATGAACACGTTCCGTTTGAGTAGCGTCGTGGACGAGGAGCCTAAAGTTATCAAGTTCTCAGGTAGACGCACCGAGTCTAGGTCTTTAATTCTTTAGTTTAGACCTTGCCCTTTGTCGGTTAACGACACCGTAATGCTGGTTTCTTTGAACGGATTTATAATGGCGACAAAAAGTTCTTACTTTCGTTTTTTGTTGAACAGCTGTCTAAGGAAGGAAAAGGATGTTTTGTTCGTTTTGGGGTCATGTGTCTTGGTATGCTGAATTTGTAATTTCCACTTTTTCGAGTCGATGGATCAAATCAAAGAGGCGTTCTGTAATAGATCTATATCAATGAAGCGAGGAAGTAGAGTCACTAAAATAGTTTAAAAAACTAAAAAACACGCATTAAAAACCAAACTAAAAAAGGAGAAAATAATTTAATTCAATTAAAAAGCGTGGGGTGCTTTTTGAGGTATTTTTATAATCACTTAATGTCAAGCACCCCACGCTTTTTAATTGAATTAAATTATTTTCTCCTTTTTTAGGTTGGTTTTTAAAGCGTGTTTTTTTAGTTTTTTAAACTATTATTTATTTTCAATTTTTTCGTTCTGCTAACTACAAAAACGTGTTTTTTTTTTCATTTTTCTCAATTTTTTTTTTAATTATTGAATTGTCATCGGTCCTCGATATGTTTACAAAGTTTCATTGAAATCTGACCGTTTAAAATGGGTCAAAATCGCGCTCTAAGGAGTCGGTTACATACAAACATACAAGTGAAGCTAATTAATATAAAGCGTGTAAAAATAAACCTCCACACCAGTTTGAAATAATATATCTGACAATAAATACTCTTAAGAGGCTCTATTACAATGCAGTCTAGCTACCTTTATTAATTTCAGGAGACATTTATCTGTTTGCATTTGATAATAAACCTCGAAAAGCACCTCAAATTACGCAAATAAAGCTGAGTGGAAAGCTTTATCGACTCTACAAAAAGAACTTTGAAAAGTTTATTTCTATTTTTCAAAACCATAGTTGGTTTTTAAATCCCGGAGACTAATCTGACATTTTTACAAAACCATAAACAAATGACCGGTGTAACTCTTGTCAAACTCCCACGAGTTTGACAAGAGTTTGACATTACACCAGTTAAAGTATAAGGATAGTATCTGGGTTTAAAGAACGAACAAACAACGAAAATAGATGTGACAGGTACGACCCTATACCTATTTAGCATCTCTACACAAACAATGCTCTAACAGGTCACACATATTTCCAAATAAAACAACCTTAACTGACCGCCACTACAGCGAGGGTTACATAAGCATTCAAAAACACAAACCTTCTAAAGGTCATTTGGAATGTAGCTTCACGGCTCTGGGTGGATCGTTTGCGCCATCTTCGTTAGATCGCGCTTGACCACAAAAATGCGGCTTTCAATCCGAAGGTTGCATAAAGGCTTTGCGTTTATCATTGTTGGCTGCTTTAGTAGAACCGGTACGACCGCGCAGAGCGCATGCGTCGAAGCGCCCGCGCATTTTCCCAACCAAAGAGATCGTACGGCTTCACCGTTCGTAACTTTTAGTCTCCGCTTGCCAATGAGGTGTCAGTGTGTGCAAAAACGTGATTATTTTCTTCGTGTAAGCATTAGATATTTAATGGAATTTACGTCTCATTAATTAGCATATTATTTAATCTATTTTCTCTTAAAATATTTATTGCCTACGCAAATAGTTGATAAGCGGGTATTTAACGTTAATTATTTTTAATTCGACCTTGACATTAAGTGGTGACATATATTTATGGGTTTTATTAATTTAGCTATTTTATAATCGAATAATCTTAATTGAATCAAAATTGAATCGCAAATTTGGTGAGGTGTAAATTTTTATGAAAACGTTTTACTATGGTGCAATAAATCAGTGTCTGCTTAGTTTCTACTCGATTGCGGATGAGCTGAGGGAAATTCTGATATCCTATGAAATCTAGCCGGACACCGGCGCCCGCTCCGCGTGATAAATTACCTCGCAATTTCATTTCAAACACCTTGGAACGGAAATTTAATCAATATTGCACCGGTGTCGATGGACAGGCTACATTTAATTATGCGAAAATATTAATGAAAAGTGCGACTGTCGTGAACAGGAACCCGGTACCACGAAACTTTCTCGAGGTCCCAGATTTTATAAGCAATCTTGATCGTAATGTTGTTGAATGGAATATCATTTCAATGTCAGTAAACGGATACATAAATAGATTTCTTTTGTTTTTTCGATTTGTTTAGTTACTGTTGTGGTTCAGACGAGTATAGTAAGGCAGTCATTAATTACTTTGCCTGTTAACTGAACGGACATCAGCAAGGTCTTTTAACCCAAGAGATGTGTTGCCTACAACTATTGAGTAATCCATATTATACCTACCATCATACCACGTACCTACCTTCCATTTGACATTTACGCAAATATCCATTAACATGAAACGCACCGTAGTCTGTAAAAGTTGTTTTAATTCAATAAAGACACGTATTCTCCTAATATCACTTTTGATTTCAGTGGCATATGCATATTAACCGGTTATTTACCAGAATAAATTACAAGCACATAAAACATAAAAGCGAAAATTTATTCTTGGCTTTAAATACTTGCAAGGCATATGATAATGTAATTTGATTCTATTAAGATCGAAGAGCTTAATAAGATACAAGATAGGACACTGTATATGGCCGTCTAGTTTTTCTAAATATTTAAATAACTAGATACATATACGTAGGTCTTATTATCCTTGTCAGAATTCGAATTATCGAACGTCAAAAAAAAAAGAATGTGTAACGTTTATAGCTCTATCAACCTTTTGGAAATGTGACATTTCTACATCCGTATTGTGCATTGTTTTTTGCAAGCTCTTGTTTCTTGTGCAAGTAACATTCGCGTGCAGTTTTGACTTGCTAAGGTCACACCTTTTACATTCCTTAGGGTGGCTGCACCACGTGCTTACTGTCACCAGCCAACGCTTACAAATATTACATGCTGTAGGTACTTTCATCATAACAAGACATTTTATAAGCATTATAGCACACAAATAGACGAAAATATACTTATGTAGCAACACAAGTTATGCAAAACTTGAGGAAACCAAATTTAATCATATACAGCTCGTCTATACATAATGTTGGGTGACATTTAAACAAACACTGAATAAGAAATAAAACTAATATTACTGGTATTAAAATTAAAGATATCATTTGCGTCTTCAAAAGTATTAAATCAATTTATTTATAGATGATGAACAATCATTGTAGAAGTTGATTTATTTTAGCTTTGTGTTTCATGGCTCTAACAAAGAATCATAGTAGGTAGGTACTACGCTTAACAACATAGGTATTTACTAAAAACTCAAACTCAAACCATTTATTTTAATTAGATCATTTATAGGCACTTTTGAATTGTCAAAAAGTCTATCAGTTATTCGGAAAGTTAAAGCTAGTTGCCCATTCCAAAACGTATATATCTATGAAGAAGAACAGATAGGAAACTCCAAAGACACTCTTTTAAATCGATTCTAAATATAAGATTAAAAATAAGCCCTCGATCCTTATCCGAAGCCTTATCTTATCTTATCGTATCTCGAAGTTAGAAGATGACCAGTCTCAACCGACAGCGCCCGTATAACATAATAGTGCTTACAAATACATACATATAAAATGCATAGAAATCCTAGTTGCATAAAACAATAGAAGATTCAACAAAAGTCTAACATTTAAACAAACTTAATAAAGATTAAATTAACAAAGGAGCAACTGAAAAGTGCATTAAGTAACTGGTCTACAATACCTTGAGATGATTACACTAAAGACCTTGTATTACACGAAATAACTTCACAAATTTTGTTTTAAACACATAATAATACGCATAATTGTGTAATTACGTAAACAACTTGCAATGTTTTCGACTTGCACAATGCTATGAAAATATCGTGAACTGGCACACACGAGAATGAGTTAGATTACCCTGATTTAATATTGCATCCAACGGATTTGAGTCATTTATCATCTTAGCCGGCAATCTGAAGCGTCGGAATGTAGCACGCAATCCCGAATAAATCAGGCCCTGAAATTAATTTGCACGATGTCAGTAAATAAATACAGAGGAGTGAGGAAAATGTCGTGAGGAAAGTTTTGAGTATGAATGTCGATGGCTATAAGAGGAAGGGAAGAACAAGGAAACTATGGATGGACTGTGTCAATGATGATATGGTTAGAAAGGTGGTGACCAGTGAGATTACGAAGAAGAGAGAAGTATGGGAGACAAAGATAATTATTTTATTTATTTATTTATTCATTTACACATACAATTATTTTTACAGGCAGAACCCAAGGTAATAAAAGTAGCCTTATACAATACGACACCCAGAGACGCCACTCAAGAACTGATCACACACCTACACGGGTCCATGACTGACCAGTCCCAAGTAACGGCTCCGTGTGCCCCAAGTTACATAGAGGACAACACACTAACTGTCACTCTCTGGAATTCCGCCAATGAGCAGTTAGTTATGTTGCTCCGACCACAAATAAATTCGGATAAGGACAGGATAATGATGATGTCAGTAAATAAATGAAAAAGTAGGAACTAAACAGAAAATTTTTAGTATAAAATGTTACCCAAGAATTAAGTGTAGGTACAAAGCTTGTCAGATGCTGGTAACATACATAATTATAACTTAACGTTTTCGGTAAAGCCAATGAAGCAATTTTGTTTCAGATATTTACCAACAAAACATAAGAAAAGCATTAAAGATACGAAACACGCTGCAATAATTATTTACACAGCTCTTAAAATATTACCAAACAATATTTACCAAAACCTTTCCCTTCCACGGGAAAAACAAACTATACAGTTCAAATTATACGCTTCATAGATAAACAAGGTGCCATCCTGATAAAAATACACACCCTGTCATTAATATGGATCATCTTGCAATGGAAAAGATACGAATATGGAAATCACCTTCCGCATAGGAAATGATATAATCTAATGCAGCATCATGCGTGTATCCTTGAAACTGTATAAAATAACATCAACATTGAGCCATCCATAACGAATGAAGGAAGACCCAAATACCAACCACGGCCTACCGGAAGTTGTTTCATAAATAAATACATAATTAATACTTGATCATTAGCTAGATAAGAGAATTACCAACAAAAATTCCAAAACCATATTTTTATAGCAACATATATGCCTTAGTAATCCGCAGTAGGATGTTTAGGAAAGATGTTGGCGGAAGGTATTTCGGGTTTAAATACTTGTTTATAATCTTTAAGCACCCATTAAAGGTCTACGTCACCTCATTAGAGCAAGCGAGTCTGACGGACGAAGCTAGTAAATCAAGTAGTCACCACAGCCACGCGATAGTGCCAACATTGCGTCAGCGACGAACAGTGCAAGGACTAAAGTGATCAACAAAGATGTGGCAAAGGAAAGCTCTTTGCGGCCTGGTGCTGTTGATGACCTGGATCGGAAACACGGCGACCGTCAGCTACTCGAACCCGCTCAACCAGATCGGGAACGGCTTGAACAAACCAGGTAATGTGAAGTCAACGAAAACTGTTTGAAAAAGCTTTTTTTTAGGTAAGCGGAAAATGAAGGTGTGTTTTGTATGAAAATATAAAATTATACATAATTATATATGCCAAAAAAATCTTTGTTGCTCATATACCTAACCTGTAACGTAAACGTTTATTAAATTGGAACGTAACGCATTAAAGTTTACTAAGATTGACGTCGAACTCGCAGATGACCACTTTCGTTCGAACTTATCTTACCAATCATTTACGTTTTATAAAATTTATGTTCTCGTAACGTCCGGGAGGGCACGCATGCATGCCCACACAATAGAAAATTAATTCTGATCCCATTAGCCGGGTTTGACAGGTCACGGACTGTTCTGTGTCTTATTTTTGGATGCGCCAAAGTAGCCCGCGTAATTCATCTGACCTTATTTTTGAACTGGTAAATTAATAAGAAAAGTATACCTGTGCAAATATTATCTGTGTAGCTAATTGACGGATTTAAAAGTGAAGAATGATCGTAAAATGTAATGTTGTCGTAATATTCGTTTATTTTGATGTCCGTAAAGTCTTTAAATTCGATCTCGGTATTTATCGAAATACCAACACGTGCTTGTGAGAACAATGCAAGATATTTATCATTGGGGACATCACAGCATTGTTTTTTCGAATCAATAAAGATTTTAAGGTGTGGCTCCTTCACACAAGCCACATATCAATAGTCGAAGAAGAATTTAAAGCTGCATTCTTTTAAAAACAAATGAAAGTTTAAAATTAAAGTGTGGTGCAATAATGTGGTTAACTGAAATTCTTAATGATGACTATTGAATTCAAAATGAAAGTCTAACCACTATGAAGACTGCTTATAATTCATAAGAACTATGATGAAACCAAGCACTGGTTTTGACATTGACAAAATAATAATAACTATTATGTTTGCTTTCATCTAAAATTCTCAAACCATACACTGTGAAGACTTCTTAGTATAATTCTTATTAAACCACGTACTAATTTTGACATTGACAAAATTTAGCTACTTTGTTGACTTGCATCTCAACTTGTGTTAAGAATCCTGCAGAAAGGCGCGACGCGATTCTGGCAGAACAATTTCCGTAAAGTTTTCATTGAAACTGTTCTATTAAAGTCGCCTAAAAGCTTCTTCAAAGAGGCGCGACGCGACAGCGTAGACGAGAGCGACTCTCGTAGAACAATTTCTATGAAACCTTCATGAAAATTGTTCTACAAGTGTGGCGTCGCGCTGTCGTGTGGCGCCTGTTAGAAGGAGCCTTAAACCTCTTGGTAAGACCGGTTGTCAGATTTTCAGGCTTCTGACGACCTCTAACAACTGTCCAACTTGCTACGTGTATACGGGGCTTTAATTGAATACCACGCCAATTGTAATCAAAACAGACATACAAGTTTGACAACAAATATTGACTGACAAGCTTGCAACACTTGACGAACTAGGCACAATTTAACACTTTAATTAAATTGATAAAGTGACAAACATTGAAGTACCAGAAGTTGACCTTATGGACGTTTGCGGTCAGCAAGTGCCTCCTTAATGATCTTAATGTTTATCTTATATATTTTGTAACTAGAATTTAGTTACATCGTTGACCTTTGTGAAGCGCACACGCAGTTTCTTCACACACACAATGATGAATCTATAAATAATGTCAAGCAGGAACGGGGCAGGTGTTGTTTATGGTCAACAGAAAGAGATGAAAGGTCAAGAGAGATGTAAATATTTATGTAGGTACGCGGCTAAGTAAACTCAGGGATACTTATTAGTTTTAGGAAATTGACTATCAACTTAAATTGTCCGTTTATTCAAATCTCAACTGTCATTCTTTGACAGTTGCATAAAACACGGCAAGTTGGCGTTGTGTCCCAATTTGATTTAGCATAAATTTTCCTGATTCTTTAAATACCTTTTAAGCCTTGTTGTGTGAGCTCTGAAAAGAAAAGTCAAGTCTTCGCAATATATTTTGTGTTATAAAAGGATATGACGCACGCAAGAACAAAGAATACCACCTACGTAGAGAAAAAATGTTCCTTTCTTGCGTGCATACAAAGCTCTTTTGTTGAGTGTAACCTATACATATACATGCGAAAAAATTGCATTTACGTTTTTTTTAATATTATACAGGGCTAAATTTTAACTAGTGCGCAAACTGTAATCATGTATTCAGCATTTATGATACTAGAACTAGGGTTCTAGTATCATACGCTAGGGCGTAGAAATTTTTCGTCAGTATAACAAAAAAAAAAATCAGCCGTTTCATCGAAAAGTGCAATACCTACGCGATCAAAATGTATGGAATTGCTGTTTTTGTTTTTGATAACCCACTTTAAGTTTCTTTCTACGCTAGGGGGTCTAAATTCATATGCTGAATACATGGTTACAGTTTGGGCACTGGTAAAAAAGATATCCTGTATAACAAGTCGTATAGCTGTGGAACGGACTATTCTGGGTATCAAACTTGTGTGGACCGGGTTATGAATACAAAAATCCGTTGCATTACGAAAATAACTGATGTCACTCGGAAAGCTGCCACGCTTAAATGGAATTGGGCTGGACACATCTGCCGTATGTCAGACGATCAATGGGCCAAACTTACGACCCAGTGGGTCCCGCTTAAAGGCAAACGACATCGCGGCAGGCCAAGACGGAGATGGCGCGATGAACTGGACTCCTTTAATAAAGATTGGTCCTTATCAACTTTGGACAGAGAGAGGTGGAAAGAGAGATTATAAACGTGAAAGTTTATGAAGATGTTTGAAAGAAAGAAAGAAAAATTGTTTATTCTGCACAAACAACGCGCACATTATAAAAAAAAAAAAACATAAAATGCACCCATACAAAGTAGCCAAGAGCCCCGTATTCACGTAGAAAAAGTTTACAATTTTTATTAGGCACACAGATAGATTACAACCTAGATTAACACATAGGATACTTTTTATCTCGGTAGTACGTTCCCGTGGAATAATTTCCGCCTTCCACATGGGCGAAGCCGCGGGCAGAAGCTTGTTTCATTATAAGTCTGTAAAACCATATTTGCTACGGTCGTGAATTATATTCTAATCAACATAAAACCTAACGCTGACCTGCAAATTGCTAAAAACGGAAGAACATTTGAATTTCTTGGGCTATGTTAGCGCGTCCACCTTAACTATTCATGTTCACCTTTTTAACATTTTTGTCTTCTACATATTTGAGGTGTAAATGATAAACGCTAACAGTAGACACAAATTCATCATCTGCCTAGCCCAATTACGTTGGGGTTGGCTTCCGGTCTAACCGGGTGCAGTAGAATACCAGTATTTTACAAAGAGCGACTGCCTACCTGACCTCCACAACCCAGTTACTGGGTAATACGATACCCCTTGATAAGACTGGTTGTGAGACTTTCGGGCTTCTGACGACCCGTAACGACTGTCAAAGATCCATAAATGACAGCCGGGAGCATCGGCTTAACGTGCTTTCCGAGGCACAGAAGGGTCTTGGTATGTAAAGATGGTCACCCATCCATGAACCAATCGTGGCAAGCGTAGCTTAACCTAAACGATCGACCCGTGGGGCTAATATTACTTAGAACAAGCCCCTCAGTAGACACAACATGTTGTATACATGTTTTAAATCTTGGTGTAAACGCGAATCTTGGTGTAGAGTGCCTATATTTTATAACCAGAAAATTAATGTAAACCTGCTAAAATTGTTTAAGTAAACAAGGTTCACAACTCCACGAAAAGGTTAGTTGTATTTTGTATATAACCGTAACGCAAGATGCTACTGCAATCCCACATATTTTAACTCGGTATGGATTTTATGAATGATTTAACTTATAATTTGTAAAATTCTTTACTCACGTATTCTGCTTACGAAATAAATAGGTTATATGCAACAGTAAAGTGTTAATAATATTATAATAGTATTTGACAATATTAGTATCACCATTCTATTTCAACATTATTTAGTATTTAAACTAGCAACTTGTTAGCTCAATTAACATATTATCCACGTTTATTAATTTTATTAATTGGTTCAGTAAAATAAGAGAAGCTTTGCATCTTTACAATTGTTTTTTTCTTTTGATAACTTAGTATCAAAGCAAAATGAAAAAACGGGCTGAATTCTAGATCTAGATTCTCATGAATTTGAAATACTATCATTATCACCAGCAATTTGTGTCCTACTGCAGGGCATCGGCTTCCCTTCCCTCCTTCACTTCACTTATCCCTTCGTCTACCCTCCTTCCATTTATCCCTCTATTATCCCTCCTTTCACTTATCCCTTTATCTTCCCTCTTTCCACTTATCCCTCTATCTTCCCTCCTTCCACTTATTCTTCTAGCTTCCCTCTTACCACTTATCCTTCTATCTGCCTTCCTTCACTTATCCCTTTGTCTACCCTTCTTCCACTTATCCCTCTATTTTCCCTCCTTCCACTTATCCCTCTATTTTCCCTCCTTCCACTTATCCCGCTATGTTCCCTCTTTCCACTTATCTCTCTATCTTGCCTCTTTCCACTTATTCCTCTATTTTCCTTCCTACCACTTATCCCTCTATCTTCTCTCCTTCCACTTATCCCTCTATCTTCTGCTGAAATAATTGAATTACCAATATTTTTTTTGGAATACATTGGCATTGGATAGCTAAAGCAATGAAATAAACCTTCATACAATTGCTAGATCCTGAAAGCGTTACATTGAACTCAGTTCAAAAATAGTTTTTGCTCGAGTTTCTCTAAATCGCCGACTCTTTTGTGTTTAAATAAAACGAGCGCAGTATCACTAACAGAGCAGTCGAAAAAACTAGAGCAAAAACTGGATCCCGACCACCGCTGTACCGGTGAGCGAGGCACTTAATTGTTATATGCTATAAATATACATTATGCATCTTATTTGGGGCTATCAAAACCAGCATTATCGTGCCTTCCGAGGCAATTCCGTCTGTACATAGTTCGCGTGTTACACATGCCCGAGCTATGTGATTACACTCATCGTAAGCATACTTCCATGGAAACTCAATGATTACGTTACACAACTCACGAAAGATCCGCCTTCAACAAACAAAATCGTAACAGAATAATAACACAAATAATTCTCTTGCGAGGCTTTCTACCTTATTAGTCTTGCTTGTGTTTGTAACATCATGTAACACTCTCACTGAATCCCACTTTATTATTATTACAAGTTTCCATAAACGGTCCTATTAACGTGCCATTACATTGGGACTCGCGCAATTTCGGACGAACTAAACGCATTATTTATTACACACGGCCTATTCGAGAAGGTCGGATTGTGAAATTGAAAAACGCATCACTTTGCGAAATTGATTCCTTTGAAATTGAATGAGCAGTCAAATAAATCTTGGGCGTTAATCATTCATTCGTTCATTCGTTAATTGCCAATCTGTTTCATTACGACTATTAGGGACGCGGGAAACGGTCACCAGAAAATATTTATACTTGACCTTTTTGATTTTTGATACTTTTAAACTAAGTCAATCAATCAAAATGCCAAAATGTGTTTAAGGACCATTATGATGATCTATTAAAAAAATTGCTCATCCATTCCACTTTTAACGGCTGACCTCTTAAAATTGATTATTAATTTCTAAAATCATTAAATTTTGGTGACCCAATTCGGTTTGGCATAATTGACCATGTTTATAAACATCTGTCGCGAAACAGATTGATTAGATTCTAAATTAATATTTTAATCCGTTTGATTTGAGTTGGCTTAATTTAGGAGGCAATGATGCGCATTTTTCCATTAAAAAAAAAAGAATGTGTCCATCAAAGTTGACATCCAAAATTTTTACGAATAACTTAATTAACTATTAATTAAGTTATTCGCTCAATTTGAATTGAGTTTCACCTTTTAATTTTTGGATTTTAACTTTGATGGACACATTCTTTGACATTTAAGCCATCCTATTACTTTATGAGTCACGTTATACTTACTTTTTTTATCTTGTTTACAGAATGTTCGAGCTGTAACGATGATGAGCTAGGAGTGACGCGGTGGACGATGCCTCTACTCAAGTCCGGGGAGAAGAAATACTATCTTGGAATATTCTTTAAGGTAAGAACAATAATTTTCCTCATAATTAAATGGTAACAGCCGCACGGTTAGAGGTCAAGCTATGTTTGCCGCAGTTGGCCCATGGATAGGTGTCCCTCCGTGCCTCGGAAAACACGTTAAGCTGTTGGTCCCGGACGTCATTTGTCGATCTTTGACATTCGTTACGGGCCGTCAGAAGCCGGAAAGTC
The DNA here is from genome assembly GCA_947359405.1 of Antitype chi. Classification (NCBI taxonomy): domain Eukaryota; kingdom Metazoa; phylum Arthropoda; class Insecta; order Lepidoptera; family Noctuidae; genus Antitype; species Antitype chi. The sequence continues at coordinate 6,667,327 of OX375823.1, forward strand.
CGTCGCCTTACCAAGGGGTATCCGGCTACCCAGTAACTGGGCTGTGGACATCATATAGGCAGTCGCTTCATGTAAAGTAGGTTCTCCGGTTAGACTAGAAGGCGCCAGATGATGGATCACAAGAGTAATAGATTCTCCACCACAATGCACAGGAGTGCAACGTTATCCAATAACTTCCTATGAACAGTGTTCTTTGAATATTTAATCAGTATCAAGATAGCGTCGAAAAATTCATCCGCTTCGCTGCCGACTGGTTATGTAACTAAGAGACTTGCGGCATTACCACAATGCAGCGCTAAGAAGTGACCTACTGAGATCTTCGTCTCGATCGGCTCGATACACACACAACACACATAGAAATAGATATCAATGTGTATTGACGACAAAACTTGTATATAATTAAGTTAATTATTGTAATAAATCAGTCATCAAGCTGGAGTCGAGGCTTTGGCAATGGTAAAAACCAGCCCTTGGTTCACGGAAAGTGTCAACCAGCCGTACCATGAGCACTTGGACCCACGGCCCGAGGGTTGCAACCCCAAACGACTCGATAATAATTAATATCTGTCCATTGGATACTTGGATGCGATCGAATCGGCTACCTTTATATTAATAGATATAACAAATCATGACACTGTCTAGACTTAACACACCTTCCGAACCTTAGTTTCAGCCGATATAAACAACGCTTATATGTATAATACTTATGTATAGAACAGTAAGAAATCTTCTATACATAGGTAAGTATTATAAATTAAAGTCGTTTTTGTGGCTGTTTTTGTGACCGATCTTCTTCTAAATTGCGCAATGAATTTAGATGCGATTTTTACCATTATTAATCAGGAAATTTATTCCGAAAGGTATAGATATCTATAGAATAAACTAATTTAATACCTAAATACTTGTAATAAAGAAATCTCGGCCTTGCTTCTCCTAGAGGTTGGGCAGAGGTGTACCTACCTATAGTACAGTCACGGACTTTAATTGATAAGCCACTTGCCACTATTCCTATTTTAGCCGTGTAATGCAAATCGGGTTTAGTCGGTTATACTAATACATCTCCAGAGTGACGACCCAAAGTCAACCAATTGCAGGGCTAGCAACCGTAACCTAGCAACAATTGTTTTAGCGTAGCGATGGTAACGTTATGATTAGTCATTTCGACATCGGAAAAATTCGCACCCACGATTTTATCCGAACGCGTAGCGTCCAACAGACATGCATGACAAATATGATAACTGTTGCATATAAACAAAAATAGTTACGGCTACGATTCACCAAAATTCGAAATTATCGTCTCTGACATTTCAACTGTCACTGTCAATAACGAGTATATAATGAGCTCATAATCAAAGGAGGTCAGTATCAAATAGATTGGATAAACTTACGCAACAGTGTATTGATTTATCATTGACAATTTATTAGTCAACCTCTATGGATAAGACTATTTCCGATTATAAGTAATTTGTCATCTTGTTTACGAGCATGCGGTTTAAGTTCGTGTTTAATCGGATAATCTCGTGAATGTATAAAACTGCAAAATTGGAAAGATTAATAGTGGCTTATCAATTAAAGTCCGGGACTGTACCTACACCCACAATTTGCCAGTTATTTTTAAGTCCCATGTAATAGGGGGCGAGCCTATTGCCACAAATCCGGACTCCGGGGTGCTACTGAGAAATTCTAGAAAGAATAACACTTTTTTTACCCGACCTGGGAATCGAACCAAGACCTCATGCTCAGCAGTAAAGTAAAGTAAATGTATGTTGGATGTTAATTCAGAATCCATCATAATTTTAAGAACATAAGCAGAATATGATGAACGCAGCGGTGATTGAATGAGAGAGTATGTGTGGGAGGGGGAAGGAGAGAACGACGGTTTAACAAATTGTAAGAAGTTTTAAAAATATTAAAAGAAGTTAATAAGAAGGCAAGAGTCTTTATTTCGGTCATCCACACCGCCCTACATGTATTTCTCCAAAAACTTAGCTAGTAGCGACCACTTGACCAACGAGGCCGTGAATAATACAACATTATCCATATTCAAGCTCCTATAGTATGTATAAGTTGAGGAACTGTGGCATTAGGTTCTAAGCTATGAGTCTATGACCTCAGTATCAAGCCTTCATGTTTGGTATCAGGTACACATTATCAGTACATTCGCGCCTGTTAAGTAACATAACCGCATTGTTTAAATATCATTAGATTTAATTAAATGTTTTAGAATAGTTAGCATCGGTTGGATTGTTCGGTGAAACTACAATGGTCTCGTGATACACATAAATAAATGAAACATTTTTAATTTTAAACTTTTAGAACTGTCTGATGAGTGGTATTGTTTAGTCAATCAACTGTCAATCATATCATCAAAATCCTAAGATTTTTATAGGTTTTTTCTTAACCATTCAGTCCTTCCCCGTCTCCTCGGGTTTTTTCTTTCATTACTAAAGTATCACAGTTGGTGATAATTTAATCACGATACAATCTATAGCTAATACCTAAGTAATTTCAATATAACTTATACCGCTAAGTTACTTTGAAAGATAGCACAGAAAAACCTAGTTTTATAATGCGCTGAATATGAGAAGGATGGTATGTAACCAACTACTTCAAATTAGTGGAAGGCCTTTCAGTATAATCCCTCGTTTGTTTCACAGTCACGTATTATTTTATAGCTCCATATCGAAAACCGCGGTGTACATAGTTTGAATTAGTTAAACAGAGATAACAGTTTTTGTAAATAATAAATGTGAACAAAAACCGCTGACACATACAAAATTTCAACACGCAAATGTATGGGACGGCTGATATTATTTTATCGAGATTACGATGTTGGTCCCATAGAGAAAGCTGTTCAGTTCAACCAGACCCTTAAATACATTTTTGACAAGTTTTTGACATTTGATTGTCGCCGAGATGAGACTGCGACTAGATTTTAAACGTTTTTAATTACGAGAATTAATTTAGATTAATTTCGGGATTTTTCTCTAGGTCATTCAATAAAAATAAGTCAATCGTTTCCATTATAAAAGATGATACACAGAAACTAAAAAATGAGTCATCTTTCCACATAAAAAACCCAACTTTTTAATTTCACAATCAGTGACTGATTTACCAACTTCAAAATCTCGGTAGACATTTCTTAAGGCTCTGTCCGGAAGTACATTGTTCACAATTTCCGACTGTTTTCTATTATGTCACCGTTTGCTTTAGGAAAATTGGACATTATAAACAGATCTAGACGGTGATATACGGTATAATTTGGCTTGTATTATACCGCTAATATTCCATAATCAATGGCCTACATAATATATCCATGTTGAATATTGATGTGTTCTGGTACATGGTATTTGATAAATGGATTCATGAATGGAAAGATGAGCTTTGAATAGTAGGTTAATGTCGTACAGTTACAATTGTACAGTCGACCTCGTAATTGCTACAACTATCCCCAAAAACATACAGTTGAATTCACTAAGATTGACGAGCAAATGTCTTTCAAACTTAAGGTGATAAGCAACTGCGAGGTCGACTAAACATAAAATTTACTATTACCTTAATTCACGCTTAATCCCATTCATTAGTAGGTATCTCCTAAAGATAATTACGATCACATTCACAAGCAAATTAACCGAATCGATTTGTCATTTGATGCGGATACCCGAAGGCTGCGCGTACGCAGGTTTGCGATGACGATGATGACGCAACACCGCGTGGCGCGTTGATAGATCGCACAGCTTTCTCTTTCGCCAGCTGATACACAAGTATTTGCTATGGCTATTATAAGTTAGTATTCAATCATATTTAATTGGAATAGGCACAGTCAAATGTAGATTTCATTTTGATAATTAAGGCCTCTTAATTTATTAAAAAGTTTTAAAACTTTTAATTATGGTTTCAGAATAATTTATTTGTGTTTAAAACCTTTAATTATTATCTAATAACTAATAGTAACAATTTAATATTGTTTAAAGACAAATTTTAAAGAGAAAATATGGCTTATGAATACAAACACAGACGGCAAACGAAAAAATTTCTAGCTTTGTGTGTTAGTAGAAAACACATTTATACATAACCGCAGATTCCAGTGGGTCACTCGCGTCACTGTGATATAACTGACCAGTTTTAGCTGAATAACCAGTTAACTGACACGTCAGTCTACAGACTTACAATATCTTAGATTTTTAAAGGAAAAAGAATTTGGTCAGCGCGTTATGGTTCTATGTAGCAATAGTTATGGAATAGTAAATCTTAATAGTTTCACTGCAAAATTACTTAAAAATCTTCCGAATTAACTTCTCAAATCTGTTTGAGAAATAAGTTTTTTTTTTTGGAAAGAAAAGTAGTCGAATAGCGATTTATGAAACTATGTAGCTATGGGTTTTTTTTTTTGTTTGGGAAATCATCAAATAACTTCTCCCGCTCTGGGTGGAGCAGGAGGGCGTGTCAAACTTTTACTGACTAAAACCCACCCGTGTTCCCTCAGTTACCTGTGTGCCAGGAGCCATGGTATCTCTTTCGAACAACCCGCACCCCTGGCAGGCATCGGCCCTTGTGGACCCCACATGTAGCTATGGTTATGGAATCGCTAATCAGCCCCAAAAATGTAGTTTCACTGCAAAATTACCTAATAATCTTCCAAATTAAGTTCTGAAATCGCAATAAATTATAAAACAAACATACACTCCACTGTCGCTGCAAAAGCACTAACGAAATAAACCAGCAAAAATAACACAGTAAAGTTTGTAGGTTTTACACACAGTTTCGTAACTAACATTTTCACGTGGAAATATTTATTAGGAAGGTATAATGTGGGCCCTTCATTCATGGGCATCGTGTTACTTAGTAACTGGGTTCTGGATGTCCGATACTACCAGTATCGGACATCCAGAACTGCAAATTAAATACCCGTAGTGTAACTATATTTATTGGCAATAGTAGACACTATTGACGTGCCATTTTTCAAAAGCGGTAGAGATGCGAATCACAGAAGGGAAGCCGGTAGGAATCGTGTTCAAAATCAAAATCAAAATATTTTATTTCACATAAGCCTGCATGGGCACTTATGAAACGTCAGAAGCTAGGTGCACGGTTCCAATTTGTCGTTTCCTATGGAGAAGAGCCGGCAAGAAACTCCACGGTTACTCTTTTAAAAATAATTGGCTTTTACAATGTTTTCAAATTACAGTGATAATAGGTATAGGAGGACAGTGCAGGCCAGTCAATAAGTACCAGGTACTTAGAGGAATTAAAATACAGAATAGAAAAACGTCTACAAATCTAGTCTCTAAGGCCTACAAGTTCTCTCATTCACAATATGTAAAAGAATCTACGTATATAAAATGAATCTATTTGAACCAAGTGACATGATTTCGATGACAGTCACTAATAAAATAGACAGAAGTAAGTGTTATATATGCTTTCGCCACTGGGTGGTACACTTTGTGTTGCCATCTGACATTATACTAAGCTGAGGCTCTATTGGCATTAATAATATTGTTTTATCTTTCATTTATTGTTTTAAGTTTCAATAAGCTGTAATGCTAATAAACGCATTATTCTTTCTTTCTTTCACAGTCTAGTTGTAGGAATAGAATGCAACAGTTGCTAATTTCCTGGCGAAACTCACTAGTACAGTCGACCAAGGGAAAGTTGGGTAGCCTTGTTACAACTTGGGACATTTAGCATGTAATACTTACTTGGATGTGACATAAACTTTGTTTGCACCGTACGAAACATGACTTAGGTACTTCAAGTTAGTTTTCCTCGTAGTTAATTGACGTCTAACTTAGACTTGGCCATTAAAAAGTTGATTAGGACACGTCAGACGATGAATTTAGGAACATTATTGATTGATGTGCATTAAAAAAGCTTAGGCCAACAAATATACATCTAATATAACAATAATTAAATTATACACAGAACTGCCTCCTTGATTTAGTGATAGTAAGTTAGTGCTACTGCTGAGCAGTCCTGGGTTCGATTCCCAGGTCGGGCAAACTGCTGTTTTTCGGGTTTTTCTATCAAGAATTTTTCAGAAGCAGCCCGGAGTCTGGATTCGTGCCCAGTTGATAGCAATAGACTCGCCCCTATTACATGGGATGGTACCTAAACATATCTGGCGAAATGTGTGTGTACTAGACGTACACCTCTGTGTCTGCCCAACTCTTCGGGGAAACAAGGCGTGATCTTATGTAAATAATACGTAGTGCATATTATCTGCCACCATATTTCAGAACCAGCTGAGCCGACAGACGTTGTCTTGTGTTAACTATGAATATATTATATTACGCGTTATTTTTTATTTTTTTCTTTCATAAGAACTTTCTCCTGACATTAACAAATACAAATAAAAAAAGAATTAGCAAAATTGGTCCAGCCGTTCACATGTGATGCCGTGACCAAGGGAAATAGGGATTAATTTTTTTACATAAGATTATAATAAAGATAAATGTTCATTCAAAATCTGCGAACAAAATATTACAATCAGAAGCCCAACAAAACTATCTGACTGATAAAAAATATGTCGCCTCAAAGAGTCTGTTTTTCCTTTTGCAACTTGCACAGAATAGGAAAAACCTGCCACACTTTTTTTTATTTCCCCCGATCAATAGAGAAATGGGAATAAAAATAGGGTCCCAACAGAGTATCGGGCTATATCGGGCTATATCTCATTCCGAGAGACTCAGGTTGTTTAAAAAAGGGGGAAAGAAATCTCAGGCGGCGCAATACTCATAAAAGTGGGATTATTACTGCGAAGACTGCCATTTTATTGTATAGTGATAGACGTTATGAGACTATTTTCAGTGTCGTTGAAAACAGGTGTGTTATTATTATTGTGTATTGGTGTTAGGTGTGGTTTGTATGTTTAGACGTTTGCATGTTTGTAACTCAATCACGCAAAAACGGCTAAACGGATTTGGATGAAATTTGGTACACAGATAGTTTGTTACCTGGAATAACACATAGGCTAGTTTTCATCCTGATAGTACGGTCCCGCGGGTTAATTTTCGACTGCCACGCGAGTGAAGCCGCTGGCAAAAGCTCGTTGTGCCTTTATTATTATTGTACTGACGCCAGCACATCAAGCTACCCAAAACTGTCAAATTTTCCCAATTGAACATGAACCTTATGCTTATGTAATAAAGTTGAAAGTCCATCAAATAAATTTGACAGATTGGGGTAGCTTGATGTGCTGGTGTCTGTACAATGCTCGTGTCGGACTAGCTCATTTAATGACTTCTGGTAGTTAGACTGCGTTTTTTCGGAATAAAAAAACGTGTGCGTTCAGGGACGCTCTGCAGGAATGTAGTTCAGTTCACAGTATTGGAAAGAGACAAAGAGAGAGAGAGAGAGAACCTCGCATGGGCATAACTTTGGCTTTTTCCTTACGTTACGATTTCTACTAGTCAACTCCTACACAAAGCCGCGTTATATGTAGAACATAATACCAAAAACCACAGAGGGACTTTTGGAAAATTATGAATGAAAGTTCAAAATATGACTGCGAATTTACCTAATATACATACATGGGTAAGTAAATACACGTACTGTAAACCAGTTCAAGGACCATTAAGTTTGGTCCAGTCGTAAACAAGCAGGCAGACCAACAATTGTTACATTCATATACCGCTGTCCTATAAATAGCCCAGTGTCAGACATTTACTTCGTAAATATAAATACAGCTATTTGAAGCAGATTATAAATTAATAAGGAACATTTATATTTAGAAACTTGTCACTACAAATTATAAAACAAAGTCCCCCGCCGCGGCTGACTGTCTGTCTGTCTGTTCGCGATAAACTCAAAAATTATTTAAGGGCCTACGTCCCGTTTGGTAGCGTAACACGGTCACTTTATGAACCCTACTGCTCATTAACGGCTTGTCTTGAAGAATTGAAAAATATATGATTTTGCTATAGATTCATATAGATCATTTTGCCCGAAGTACTTTTTTTGTATGGTTAATACTTTTGCTGTAAAAAAATATTTTCCAACACGCAATATTTTGGCTTCTATTCCATACTCCTACTAAACGGCTTCGTTATTTGGAAAAAAAAATACACTGAAAAATAGATAGTTAGAGGTACCACAGAATCGCCGAAGCACAATTGTAAATTAATCAAAGGAATATCCCCATTTTGAGATAAAGGCTCAGAGGTGCCCTGCGCGGGCGCGGGCGGCAGTCGTGCTTTAGCATACAAACGGGAGATGAGGATACTATGGGCCTTAACTAATTTTCGTGTGGTTTTCAACAATAGACAGAGTGATTCATGAGTGTATTTAGTAATGTGAATTTTAAAGCAATTGACTTTTGAATGATACTATTTGACTGCATAATAATGAATATACTGGATATAATTTAATTTATTTTTGAATAAAATATACTTATTCAATAATATCTTGACATCAATTATTATTTATTCCTTGTGTATTTCGAATGAAATTTAAAATGACTTTAAGTAAATTTTAATGCAATTAAATGTAATTTCTATACCTACAAAATTTGTACGCCATTATTGGCAAAACATGGACGCTCACAACATATTAATTTAATACGCTGCATGTCTGATTAGTCAGTTTATGTAAACGCATGTTTGACAAATAAATGACCTTTATCTTTATAGGTTTTGTTTAAATTGGTTAACGTAGACGAAGCCGCCGCCGCAAAAGCTAAAAAGCTTTTAATTCAACTGTGTTCCCCCCAAGTGTTAGGCAGAGGTATAGGTACCTATAGTAGGTAGGTATAGGTACACTGACATTTCGCCAGTTATATTCAAGACCACCACAATCCATCAACCGGGCAGAAATCTAGACTCCAGATTGCTACTGAGGAATTCTACCCTCCAACCCAATAATATATCATGTCATCATGTTTTATTTTCTGCAAGCTTAGCTTGCTGGTTTCCATTTCTACCCGTACAATAGAAATCGCTTGTCTACATTTCTCGGTACAAAACTGTCAACTGTCTACACTGAAACGTCATTTTTGTCTACTCTTCCGTCGACAAAACGCTTCTCTACGGTTCTCGTGCTAAGCCTGCTGGTGTACAATAAAGCATATATATATAAATAAATACTTTGCCCGACCTGAGAATCGAACCCATAACTTCATGCTCAGTAGTAACGCTTGCGACCACTACACCCACGAGGCAGTTTACATAATTACAATGTTACGGCAATAAGTTTTTATTAAAAAACAAAACAATATAGACAATTACGTTAACATTTTTATCTTAATTACGTAATATCGTTACAAATATATCCAATTATTCATTTAGCGAGTGGGTAAATCTAATAACTTTTACTGTGTATCAATTAATTTAATCAACGTAATGTATTTTTGTTTATTATACCTCGTTACATACGGACTCAATAGTTGAGTAGTTATTAATTAAGTAAAGAGCTCTAATTAAAACAATGCAAACGTAAAAGTCACTTCCAATAATACCTTTTTAAATACGGATAGAGCATCAAATAATTTATAGAATATCGCCACAAGATTACGGTAATTCAAAAATCGAGTTCGAATTTTGAATGTTAAAGCAACTTGTCGGTTTCCAGGGTACTGGGCCAATGGAGCGCACGTAACGTGGTCTACTGCAAAATGTAGTGGAAACGCTGACTGACCACAGCCCCTAGTCTACATTGCACACTGGACCACAGATTATAAGAGATTTAGTGGTGTTATGTTGTATAATAGACTGAATTTAGTATGTTACCTTTGCCTAACTTTCGAAGGCTGAATGAAGTGGTGTCTTTGCAGATTTGTAGCTCAATGGATGATGATTATTAAAAATAATATTAAAGTTTTTATAGATAATATATTAAAAATATATATTAAAAAATTACTAAACATACGTATTGATAATACAGAGACTTGGGAAATGACTTTTCTTGTGGGCGATGCGTGTAAGTACTTAAATGTGCATTTTCAATCACTATAAAGCCTTCGATCAATATTGATCGAAGTATAAAGCTACGTTATTACGGGCTATTCGATATTTTAATGCTATAATTATGTTCACTTCAATTCTTACCGTAGATACCTATGGAATTTAGCTTAGTGTTCATTCAAAACCTTTATGGGAATGACGTATCTGGGCACAGGTGAGAATTTCTACAAACGGAAATTGCTAGCATTACGACAAATACAACAAATGTAAACATTCTTCTATTATGAAACAGTCTCTATTATGTTTGATTGCATCAGCACAACCACAAAGTAAATTGGAATCAATTTGGTAAACCTGCCTTCTCTGTTTTCCTCAACCACAGTTTAATTTGGTAAACCAAAAAATTACGCATACAATTGCAAGATTTTAATTTAGTCACACTACGAAATTCTTTACGATGTGAATAAACCGTACGTAATAACATAATACATTAACTTTATGCAATAACAATTAGTGAAGTACAAAATAAATGTCTGATGACGATATCAAAAAAAACCGAACTTGTAAACAACAAAGAATTGAGTGACATCCTTACGTCAGAGATCGAAAACGTACAACCGGCGTTTGACATCTAAATTGTAAATGGAACGTGATTGCATAAGCGGCACAGTGAGAAAAGTAAAGCATCCGACGAGATTGCTTCGCGTCACACCACATCTCTTATTAGCCGGTTGCAGACGTAGCCGACGCCCATTACGGCGTAATTTGCACCGGGCGCTGCAGGGTTGGCACACATCCGTCGATCATCAACACAAGGCTTTACAGAACCTACATTATTCCCATATTATTATATGGTTTGTATAACTTGGCATTTGTATGAGACTCACAAAACGTAGGTAACACTTAGGTACTATTTACATGAATCTGAATGTTCACGTTTGAAAGCCTTTGGAATGAAAGGAAACAGAAAACATAACCGAACCATTTCAACATCTAAAAAACTCGAAAAATAAAACGCTTAGTAAAATGTTTGCCACCCCTAATTTCCACTCGGCAAGCTGTACCGAACCGGTGTATTCCCACTTTCTCTGACAACCGGACAACAGGCCAACGACAATCGTACATTATTAAACATTTACAACTCATAATTTCGTAAACATTACGGAATTAAATAACGCAATAAGAGACAGTATTAAATTTATAATTTCGCCTTGACTCTCTTTTGATGAACAGACGGAATAATAATCGCGAAGAATAAGATTGAGTCATCTAGTAACTAAAACAGAGCTTAATAGAATTTCCAAACAACGTAAACATAACTTAAGATATATTCCTAAAAGTTCCAAAACATTTTTAATATGAAGGAAATTGGAATGAGTGTGGGTGAGTGTGTGGTGTGTGTGGTGTGAGTGTGGGTGTGGTTGGTTGGTGTGTGTTGGCCATGTTGAGACGTCGAATGAAGGGTGTTTTCATTATCGGAAAATTATTTTTCTTATATCTTATATTATCTTTGCAATTGTATCTTTAAAGTGCAAGCATTAAAATCAAACACCTACTTACTTATATATAAACAATTAACTGGTATAAAATGCTCAATTAGTGATCAATCTGTTAATTCGTAGACGTAATAGGCATGTTAATGCAACTATGCGTGTTACGGTAATATTTGGAATTCTCACATTTAGTCAAATGCCCAGATTATGTAGGTTAATTCCGGTTTCCTAACAATTGGTTGTTAACATTATCTTCCGTGATTATTAAGTACAATTTTGTAAGATTAGACCTGGGAACTAATTTTATAATGATTCTGGCAATTGTGATAATGTAGGTTCTTGATAAAATCGAGCAATGTGTGGCAATAAATACAAATAATATTACGTGATTTAATAAAACGTCAAAACCTGAAACGTGGGCGACCACGTTTCAGGTTTTGATGTTTTGCCGTTTTGACGTTTTTGACGTGTGCGAACACAATAGGCCCTATTAGAAGACTAAAAGTCAACCAAAGGGCAATGGAGAGGCCCATGCTTGGAGATTCCTTACGTGATTGAATCAGAACTGAAGAGAAGCAAGAGAGCCACGGTAACGACATAGCCCAAAGAATTGCCAAATTTAAGTAACAGTGGGCAGGGCACATTGCTAGCAGAACACATGGCCAATGGGGCCGAAATGTTCTGGAGTGGCGACCGCGTACCGGAACACGTAGAGTTGGAAGGGCTCCCACAAGATCGACCGGTGACCTTTTTAAGACCGCAGGAATCTTCTGGATTCGGAAAGCACAGAACGGGTCGAAGTGGACGAGCTTCGGGCAGGTCGTTCGGTTGAAATGATGAATAAATAAAGTAAATGAAGAAAAATCTTGTGTGCAACACTATAAATATCATAGTTTTGCATAAGTCTATGCTGTGATGGTATTTAATTAGTAGTTTATGATTACCTTTTCATAGAAGGATGTCTTCTGTAATTTATTGCAAAATAAAATGTTGTCATATCTCTACTATAGAAAATATGACCTGTCTATGTATATTTCTCAAGTACTTAAATTGACAAGGTGTAATTAATAGGTTTTTTGTATTTTCTTTACAAAAGACAAAATTATTTGATAAACTACGACGGTCACTTATTTCAAAATATCTATTTCAAATTGTACTTGAAAAAAACCGACGCAAAACCTGTTGCTATATGTATTCTGTAAATGATTCTTAATCGCCTTTCGTTAAAATTTTTCGTCAGTGTCTAGAATCATGATTGTGTTGAATTCATGGTTTCAGTTTGCGCGTCGATTGTCTCTACAGCATCGATTTGTCGACGGAAGAATAGACATGACTATTAACTAAATGATGTACAATAGGAGAAGATAGCTATGTTTTTCTATTAATTACCACAGTTATGCGTTCTAAACGAATCATGATTTTGTAGATAATCTACACTAATATTATAAAGAGGAAAACTTTCTACACTAATATTATAAAGAGGAAAACTTTGTTTGATTGTTTGTTTGATTGTAATGAATAGGCTCAAAAACTGCTGGACCGATTTTAAAAATTCTTTCACTATTCGAAAGCTACATTATCCACAAGTAACATAGGCTAAATTTTATTTTGGAAAAAAATAGGGTTCCGTAAGATATTTGGGGTTTTCGGACACAAGGTGTAAAAAATCAACCAGAAAAGTTACTTATTTTGCGTACGCTGCCTAAACTATAAAAGATAGAACCATAAAATTTTCTAATTAATTGTAGATCTTATAAATATCTACAAAAAAGTCCGCGACACACTATACCTGTCTATGTCGAGTGAGGCACAACAACCATTTTTTTATTTATTTATCTTGAATCTTTTTTGGACTACATTTAAACGCATTTATTTTACTCATGCTATAATCCTAATCAAAATAAATTATTTCATCACTAAGTACAGTTTATGTAGATAATATTTGGTCTTTGAATGATTAAAATTGGACGTTTGGTTTTAAAGTTATGGCGAAATTAAAATAATACGATTTCTGCTGCACGGCCCGTTGCGAAGTGGGCGTCACCAAGACGGGGTGCGCGTGCCGGCGTGCGGGAGGGGAGTCTATGCAGCCTGCGGATAATGACTGCGTCGTCGATGTCTGTGAATTGACCTGGGAATCATTTTGTTGACCGTGTCTTTCCTGGGTAGGCTTTTTGCAGCGGTAACCGACATCCACGCGGGCGGAGCCGCGGGCGACCGCTAGTCGTATATACTTTGCGGCCGTCGAGTAGAAAGTTTGTTGTCAGTGTGATTTTGACAGTTTGGGAAGAAATATTCTTCTGCAATATTCAACATTTGTTGGGGCCTAAACAAAGATCGTTAGAAACGAAAGACAAAATGACAGATTGTAGAAGGATATCCACGGTGCGATGGCAAAAATGGAGTAACGAAATGTCACTTTGTATTGAAAAAGCACTGTCTATTCTTAGTAGAAATAGAAAACGTCATGCTAAGCCTGCTGCTCTGTATACCTATGCTACAAAAATAATCTATTTACTAATTCATAAAACACTTGCTGCTACCTACACACAAACATTGCATCACAAGCTGTGAATGATGTTAAGTGCATCGTCATCTCCTCGCAAACAGATGGGCTGCATCACTCAACAACTACTAAAGTACATACTTAGGTAGGTACTAATCCCAATGCCAGAGAAAGTGGGTCTTGTTTCATAAGATCAATGACTGAGTATACAAATACATAATATTGTTATGTACAGTCGAAGAAAGTATTAGGTAGGCACGCAATAAAATATTCATATTTTCACAACACTGCAAAAAGCATTTCATTATGTGCTTTATCTTCCCACTACACTGCCCGCGACTTTAGCCGCGTGAAACTTCTTGTTAAAACAAGATAGGAAATAAAGGAGGAGGGAAAAGGAGTGACATATTCTATGATACTCTGATGAGTATATACTGTAGCTTCCCATTGATGAAAGAACTTTGGGAATCAGATCAGTGATTCCGAAGATTACCGATTACCGTCTACATACAAACTTCACTTCTTTATAATATTAAGAGACTGATGCGAAAGAATTGACTACTCAGTAGGACTCCACTCACAACAACGCTTTAAAGTAGTTACATAAGTTAGCTACGTGTATACATGTTCCTTTGTTTGGCTGTATCTACATGACAACACATTTGTAAATACGCACCTGTATTCATTGTTTTAGCTCTCGTATTAATTAATCTTACTGATGCATTTCATTGGCATGACTGTTGGCAGCTATGAATCACAAAAGCTGTAATCTAATAATTAATTCATATGAATTGTGAAACGGATTTTGTAAAGTGTATAATAACTTAGAAGATTTGGCTAACAAAAACAATTACGAAATAATAATTTGATATTACTATTTAAGATTTTTCGAAAATATTATTAAAGGTCGGAAATCATCCCACGGTAACGTTCTACCGGGATAAAAAAGTAACCTATGTATAAATCCTGGTAATAAACTACCTGTAAAATATTTCAAATCCATTCGGCTGTTGTTGCGTGATTGAGTAAAAAACATCTTAACATACAAACTTTCACATTAAAATAAATAATAGTTTAAAAAACTAAAAAACACGCTTAAAAACAAACTAAAAAGTAGAAAATAATGTAATTCGTGTAAGCGTGGGGTGCTTTTTGAGGTATTTTTATAATCAATTAATATCAAGCACCCCACGCTTTTTATTAGAATTAAATTATTTTCTACTTTTTTTAGTTTGCTTTTTATATCGTGTTTTTTAGTTTTATAAACTATTTTTTTTTTTTAATATTTTTTAGTTCTGCTAACCACAAAAGCGTGTTTTTGTTTGTTTTTTTTTTTAATTATCGAATTGTCATCGGTTCTCGATAAGTCGCTGTTGTATGAATTTTTAGTTCCCGTTTATGACGTTTTTGCGCCGTCAGGTTAATTTCGTATTGTTTTTGTTGTAATACAAAGCTAAAAATAACCGTTTTTGTTGTTAACCCCGTAGTGTAACTCTATTTTTTGACAATAGTAGCCACTATTGACGTGTCATTTTAGTTGCCAATACGAATCCCAGAAGGGAAGCCGGTAGGAATCGTGTTATATAGTGCTTTCGCCACTGGTCTCCACTCATGAACAAGTCTACCCCAACGGTCATTAGTTCTACGGCGATGTATTAATAAATGTTACCAGTCGAATTTAACTATAATTACAAGTAATAAAATCAAAAAAGTCATCTCAAGATACACGAACATATCGAAAATCGTTGACACCTCATCCAGCTGTGACTTGTAACCTAATTGGAATCTTAAATATAAATATAAATGCACAATAATTATACTACAAAATGATGTATTACAAAGTAACTATAAGATAGGTACTTTTGCTTTCGACTCTACAACTTTCGCCAATCATATTTTTTCTGAACATAATTTATCGAGACGGTCCAAAACATGTGAGTTATATATTACATCTTATAACATCCTCCGACGTAACACCATGGTAATTAGTTATAAAAGCTGTCGCTTGAGGCGTTAATAAATAAAAATATCGAATAAATATTTACTGTAATAATTAAAATAAATAGCCTATTCGATCAGCTGATTAGTCGGTTCGCATTCGCACGCATGTACTCGCCCGAAATAGGCGAATAACTCTTGAAAAACTATATTGTTTTCTGCAGGCGATTCGCACGAAGTTAAGTTATTAGTGGGGAAATCGACCACTCCAAAAATGCGTACCTATTAGGGAATTGGCACGTTTTGAATTTTCTGCAATAAATTCACATTTGTTCGATATTCTCCTGTTATTTAGTAAGAATGTTTTTTTTTCTAAACCACGCAATGTAAGTGCCAATTGCGTAATTTTTATTTCTGAATTGCCGATTCGCCCACAAATAAATCCATTCGTGCGGATGGCCTACAGAAAATAATATTTAAAAGGGTTAATTCGCCCCTTTCGGGCGAATAAAATCATGCGAATTGCGAATAATAGACCATTTGGTTTTGTAGTGGGCGCAAATTAACGAATGAAGATCTAGGCTACATTTTGAATACAAAATAAGCGTTGCCGACGAGTTGAGACTGCAGGTAAATGGCACCTGTCCAGTCCAAAACGTGGTTCCTATTTCTATACGTGACTTTGGCTACAGCCAATTTATAGCGCCGATATAAAGCAGGTTGAAAACCGTCGAGAGAATAAAAGCAAAAAGCTTTGCGAATGTGTTTGGCTTAACGAGATGTTTTTTAGAAAGAGTTGTTTTTTTTTTTACATAACATCACGCTTTTTTCGCCAAAGGGTTGGGCAAAGGTGTACCTATACACCCACAATTCGCCACTTATGTGTGAGTCCCATGTAATAGGGGGGAGCCTATTGCGATCAACCCGGCACAAATCCAGGCAGCCACTGAGAAATTCCAGATAGAAAAACCCAATAGCACTTTGCCCAACCTGGGAATCGAACCACGGACCTCATGCTCAGCAGTAGTGCTTACGACCACAAGACCAACGAGGCACCTTGGCAGTTTTGGCTGCCCCAATTAAAACTTCAGACCTCTTCTCTCGTTCCGACAAGATTAATACGAGAATACCTTGTCATGCTAAAAATAATAGCAAAGGAGCCAGATAGTTCCAGGCCTGACTACTATATAATTTACCTGACTGTACCTATAAGCCATCCGTTCACCTCCAATATAATTATATTCCATTATCTTAAAAAAAATATAATTTCACCTCTCTACTCTATTTAACGTAAGAAAGACCAGAAGGCCTGCTCACACTATAAAATAAAACGATCGTTAAATACGATCCAAACGATGTCCAGTCTCTAGTTACACCGAACATCTCATTCTCATTAAAACAGTCATAAATTTGAGAACACACTAAACTTCCCAAGTACCCTGGACTTTATGTCGTTCTCTCTCGTCTCAATCAAATTGATTTATGTTCAGACATGACGTGTTCGCAAAAACCGCACAAACCTGCGTGTCGCCGGTCGGTTAACCGCGGTTTTACCTTTTGTGCCGCTAACCTAGTTAGTATGCGGCTTCCGTACTGCGCATGCGATTAGTTTCAATGATTTCGGTGTAACATTGCCTCGAAATTTACAAGTTCAACGTTTCCATTAAAATTCTTGCCTAAATTGTTTAATAGGTTAACTTGATTAGGAATCCAACTTGAGTTTCTGGAAGAATGCTGCAATAAAGTTTCCAAGGCACGATTAAATTGGTAGACTAATAAAAACGGGAGGTTTTTCATGACACATATTTAACTTCTTGAATTGCACAGTTCAAAGAAAATATTTGTTATGCTTATGAAAAAATTTAGATATTTATCGTGACTGCATGTTACATTGCTCAAAACTTTGCCAAATTAGGAATCGGGGATCAACAACAACTCGGCCTTTTGCGGTCCACTGCTGGACATAGGCTTCAGAGGCCCCAGTCAGTCGTAACCACCCTTTTAAGGCTCTGCTAACTTTAAATATTGTCTTTATGAGCGATAATAGTTCTTATTGCAATCCGATACGGGTTAAAATCTGTTGTAATAAATTTGAATAATAAATGAGCAAGCATTGTCATAAAAATGCAAATAAAATCGTATAAAATTAGATATTAACTATTTAATAAAAAACAATCTATCACTGGTTGCAGTTTCGCATTTTTAATTTAATGGTGTATTTTTAATTATAATTATGTTTGTTATTGAAGGGATAAACTGGTTTTAAAGATAATTAAGAGGTGACTTTGATGATTTTTTTGATGCATTAAAGTATGTTTAATTATGTTTTGAGTTCCATCACTCTATGCAAAAAAGACTTGAAAATATCGTATATATTTTTACTTTCATAATTATTTACGGTTAAAGAGATACACTGGTAAAAAAAAAACACTTTTTTGAGCGTTTTCAAGAAGATCGTCGGTCCATCTAGCTGGGGGGCGTCCCACGCTATGCTTGCATACCCGGTCTCCAGTCCAGGACTCGTCTGCTCCGCCGGCCATCGGTCCTTCGAATCAGGGACTAGATTCCCAAATTACAAACTGAAACCCACAGAGAAAGTACTTGTCTAAATTTACAGTGTTTTTATTTAACGCGCACTGTTTAACATACCTAATTAAATTCTAGACTTGTCTTTCCAAACAGAAACAAAAAAGTGCTAAATAATAATTTCTAATGATATCTCATCCGTTGTTTCAGGCGAACTGGTTCAAAGCGCAGCAGTACTGCCGGTTCCACGGCATGCACCTGGCTTCTATCTCATCACAACAGGAGAACGACAAGCTGGAGCAATACGTTAAGGACTCAGGTAAATATCTAAATACGCAAATTGGGTACATCATTATCAAACTTTTCACCTACATCGAACAGCCCACAGTTGCCACAATCTTCAGATAGACTTAACTGTCCCTAGAAGTAAGGTGGTCACTCTAGGCAAGACGGGAATGATGTCAATAGACTGGAATCTTTCTCAGCCGCGGCATCTTATCTTGAAGGTTTTAGGTTCAAAAGCGAGATATCCTATCTCATCTTGCAGCCTGCAAACTGCAGCCTAAGATGGCTTTCTATCAGGTTTAAACGAGTGCGAAAACTGACGTTTGTAATACTTAAGGAGGATGAACTAAGGTAGTCCACAAAATAAAAAAAATCGTAAGTTTGTTGCAATTTACAGGTCTTTGTCAGGTTTTATGTTGATATAAATATGATTCGCGACCGAAACAAGTACGGCTTTACAGAATTAAAAACATTAAAATGATCAAATACAAACTCTAAGTTTTGAATATTATTTTCATGAAATATTTGGTTCAACATACCAGCACAAACTGGTGGGGTCCGCAAGGGCTGATCCGCCTGCCAAGGGTGCGGGTTGTTTGAAAGAGATACCGTGGCCCCTGGCACACTGACAACTGAAGGAACACGGGTGGGTTTTAGTCAGTAAAAGTCTGACACGCCCTCCCGCTCCGCCCAGAGTGGGAGAAGTTATTTTGATGATGTCCCAACCTCAAAAAAATGCCTGACAGCTACCCTCGCGCTTCCCCCTCCCTTAAATAACGCCATATTAGTGTTGCTTCCAAAATGCAGCATGTAGCAATAACCTCTTGTGATAGACTAATTTTACACCACTGTTTCCACTCAATGTATTACATAGAGGAAATACCAATTCTTAATTAAACTACATACCACCACGCTATGCTTTACCATTTCCGTTTTACATACAAGGCAAAATAATTTCTCAATCCCAACTAACATTTCTCTAATTTCTTATTCCAGGTTACGGCCGCGAACACTTCTGGACATCAGGCACTGATTTGGCTGAAGAAGGCAGCTTCTTCTGGATGGCCAACGGCAGGCCGCTCACCTTCGTGAACTGGAACGCAGGAGAACCCAACAACTTCCGCTACGAGAACGGAGAAGAAGAGAACTGCTTGGAACTCTGGAACAGAGACGACAAAGGTCTTAAATGGAACGACTCTCCCTGCTCCTTCGAAACTTTCTTCATATGTGAAGTGAGGTCCGATTGATGACCTCCGCCGCTAGATGTCGTTAGTAGTTGTGTGATTGTAAAGTAGTGTGCTAGATGTCGCCATTTGTTACATTACTGCCCGCAGCTGCGTCTGCGCTGATACTTTTTGAAACTATTGTGATAGTTTCTTGAAAACTGCACCCTGACCAACTGTTTATACTGGGGAATTTATTTTTCCTACTTACTGAGAATCTGATCTCTTTTGTTTCTAACTTGCCTTTAACAAATAGTACTGAAAAACAGGTAAAAAATCTTATTAATATAATAATGAACAAACCAAATGAAGTAGCGATTGATGAGTATGTTCGTAATATTGTATGTTGAAACAACATTCTGTTTGTTATTTGTTTTATTCATATATAAAATTAAGACGATTGGTAACTTTGCGTTCAAAATTATTTCAAAATATCAAGTAAAACGTTCGGTCAGTATAGATAGGTAACGATAAGTTAATATTTGATTATTTATTGTTTTATTTACGACTTCAATTGGGTCGTATTCGGTAAGGGTTAAAACTAAAAGAATTGCAATAGATCTGGATACTTTAACTTCTTTTATTTTAAATGATACGATCACTGCCTAATGATCTTATGATGAACCTCCGAGCAGCCGCTCAAAGGGACACGTTGTGTCCATAGTCAAACATAGTGGGTAAATAAACTATAGTTACCGTAGGTATAAATGTATAAAATAGTGATAAGTACGGACAATAAAACCTTTTTTAAGTAAACCCCATATTTTTATTACCTACCTTTACATGACAAAATACGCAGAATTCTGATGACAAACTTATCATCATCATCTGTCAAGCATTTTCCCTACTATGTTGGGGTCGGCTTCCAGTCTAACCGGGTGCAGCTGAATACCAGTATTTTACATGGAGCGACTGCCTATCTGACCTCCACAACCCAGTTACTGGGTAACACGATACCCCTTGTTATGACTGGTTGTCAGACTTTCGGGCTTCTGACAACCCGTAACGACTGTCAAAGATCCACGAATAACAGCCGGGACAAAAGGCTAAACGTGATTGCCCTCCGAGGCACAGAGGGGACTCGATACCTATGTAATGTATCCCCATCACGGACCGTAAGCAGCACGATCAACCCGTGTGGCTGTTACTATTTAGCCACGAGAGGTATGGACAGCCTATGGTAACCCGCAGGAAGATATTTTTGATAATAAGGAACTAATTCAATCCACACTTTACGCAGATGCAACAGATTAAGAACAGATAAACTAATTTAACGCTGTATTAGCTATAACATTTTAGCATAATGTTCCCACTGCTGGGACCCATGCCTCTTCTCGGTGAGAGGGAATGGGCCGTAATCCACCACGCGGGCCCAGTGCGGGTTGGTAGATGTGCACTTGTCTTAGAATTTTTGGCTCTAGGACATGCCGGTTTCCTCACGATGTTTTCCTTCACCGTTTTGAGAGCAGTGATGATGTAATCATTTACACAAAGAAAAGCACCTGTCTGGGTTTGAATCTACGACCTACAACTCGTAAGTCGCGGCCGTAACCACTGAGCCACCACGGCTCTCTAACATATTAATGAATTATATTCATACTACAAAACTGAGCCCAAATAACAAACCCCATACAATCAGCGCAAAACAGTAACACTGTGATCTCCCAAGCTTTTATAGGGTTCCGTACCCAAATCGTGCCAACGGGAAGTTATTACTAAAGTTCCGCACTCCGTTTGTCTGTCACAACTCACAAGACTGTATCTTTGAACCGTACATATTCACAGATAGTGTATAGTCTACGGATACTACAGTAAAAAACCAACAAGAAAACTAAACTGAAAAACGGAAAATAATCCTACTTTATAATATTATAAACGCGAAAGTTTGTAAGTAAGTATGGATGGATGTTTGTTACTCTTTCACGCAATAACGGCTGCACGGATTTAGATGAAATTTGTCACACAGATAGTTTATAAACTAGATTAACAGATAGGATACTTTTTATCCCGGTAGTACGTTCCCGCGGATTAATTTCCGACTTCCACGCGGGCGAAGTCGCAGACGGAAGCTAGTCTTCAATAAGTTTCAAATGAGAATAAAGTGATTAATAATAAAAAAAACTTTTTTATTGTAAAACAGGGGTTGCTAAGTGTGCACCCATACAAGAAACGTGTTAAATATTGAGTCACTTCGTGTCCGACTTGACAGCTTTTCCAAATTTTCCACTCGACTTCAAACAACTTACATTCGTTACCTACTGGTTATTTCCTGAAAATTTCATGCGTCTGCCGCCTTGCGGGTGGCAAATGTAAATGAAAGGCCGAAGCTGGGGGTGATGAAGGTGCCGGGGGGTGTTGGAGGTGCCAGGCGGTGCTAGGGGTGAGTGAAGCACGTGCTCCCGGACTTATTAATAACCAAGTCACGTGTCTAGCGAAGCCTTCGCGCCTTCAGTTCATGGCGGCGCTTCGGAAATCACTGATATTATTATTTGTTGAAACAAGGGTATGTATTGAGTTTGAGATATTGTTTTAAATTAAAATGGTGTGACTATAATAATATTTTTGATGATGATAGGGCTTGTAAACAAAATCGACGACGGCTACGAAGTATATACGGTTATCTACTTAATCATGATTTCCAGGAGAGTGCTTTGAACGCAAAACTGTGATAATTAATAAAAGAACAAAGCTATCTTCTCCTATTTTACATCATTTAGTTAATAGGGCAATACCAAGGAAATGGTTAAGGCCAATATTACTGTAATAATACGGTACTTCGAGACTTTGAGAAATAATGTTATAGTTGTCTTTATATACTCGTACCTACATAGGTAGCTACGTGACTTAATATCAGAAAAAAATGAAAAAAAAAACAGAAATAATAATCCTAAGACAAAACAAAGAATTCTGAGTCGAATTATGTAAAAGAGTGAATTTCGTTAAACTGCAGTTGACTCTTTTTTCTTTGCTGCCGTCAAAATCATGATAACGTAGGCGTGGATAGACGTGGAGTTAACCGGATAATATGTAGGTATTGGAATTTTTTTATGTAACTTTCAACTACTTTCACAAAAAAATCATCCAGCGATCATTTGATGAAAGTAAGCCTAAATGCTCCCGCAGACCGGCGTGACTCGTCTCTCGTAGATCAATTTCCATTGAGTTTTGGTAGAAATTGTTCTAGTAAAGTCGCGGTGTGCTGTCGCATCGCGCCTGTCTGTGGGGTGCTTGTTCTATATCGACTTAAGGTCCCCACAGACTGCTTATTATCTCTATATTTATTTACTCTATGGGTTTACCCCAAAATACTTAGAAATCTATGATTCATACAAATACCTGTTATAAATACGAACGTAACTGTCTGTCTATCCGATACCTATTCACGCATTAATAGCTGAACGGATTACCATGAAATTTTGATTGGTACATATAATACGTTGTACGTTCCCGTGGAATAATTATTGACCTCCATGCGGGCGAAGCCGTGAATGAACAAAAGCTGTACAAATATAGATCAAAGCCCTCTATCAGAAATAAAACTATATACCCACCTATACACATAGATATTTAAGTGTTTATAACACCGCCGGTACGAGCGGAAACCGCCCGCCCCGCCGCATCCGCCCGCCCCCGCCCTACACTTGCAGTTTCTAAGTAAATAACACGCGGTTATGCACTTTGTTACATAGTTATGACGCTCTGTGTAAGAAGCTCAGTTAATTTGGAGGATAATTTAAAGGTCAAAGTTCCTTGCATTTGGTTAGTAAAGGATTTGTAAGTCAAAGTGAAAATTGCATATTTTTTTAAAGAAGTTCTTGTAGATATACAGGGTGATTGGAAGATGGGTGCAAAGCTTTAAGGCGAAGATAGTACAGACAATTTAGAACCATTTAAGCCATGGTTGTCTTAGACGAAGTCTTACCAAATATTTTTAACCAAATTTTTAAGTTTTTTTTCGGAAATTCTCAAAATTTAATGTAAACTGCATAATTATGGCCAAATTGAATGATAAATGAATTCATTTTTTATTTATTTAATTATAGTAATGTGTAAGCAATCAAGCAAAACATGTTTTAGGCTTCTGTGTCATTAGACATTTTTTTTACAGACATTTAAAGCTCAGAAAAAATAAAAAAATTGTACAATACGTCTATTAAACCTTATTAAAAAAAAAAAAATTGGTAAGACTTCGTCTAAGACAACCATGGCTTAAATGGTTCTAAATTGTCTATACTATCTTCACCTTAAAGCTTTGCACCCATCTTCCAATCACCCTGTATAATCAATCTGCCTAGACTTTTCGTAACTATATTGGGGTCGGCTTCCAGTCTAACCGGATGCAGCAGATTACCAGGATTTTACATGGAGTGACTGCCTATCTGATTCTAGTATAACCCAGCTACTTGGTATCACGAACCAATCTGAAAGACTGGTTGTCAGAGTTTCGGGCTTCTGACGACCCGTGACGGCTGTCAAAGATCCAAGAATGACAGCCGGGACCAACGGCTTAACGTGTTTTGCGAGGCACGGACGGGTCTTGGTATGTGCTTTACATACGGACCGACCGCGGCGAGCGCAGCTTAACCTGATCGATCGACCCGTGTGGCTGTTGTTACATATCCACGAGACCCTGATCTATGTAGATAATAGATTGTGATATTCAAAATTACTGCCGTTGTTTGTTGTCGGGAAAATAATCAGTGATTAAAGTCCAAAAAGTAAAAAGATGGGAGAAAATTTAAAGATAATGTTTATTTTGTTTATTTTTTTGGTTGGGAATTCATCAAATATCTTCTCCCGCTCTGGGTGGAGCAGGAGGGCGTGTCAGACTTTTACTGACTAAAACCCACCCGTGTTCCCTTAGTTGCCTGTGCGCCAGGGGCCACGGTATCTCTTTCGAACAACCCGCACCCCATGTTTATTTTGGTTTCGTTTCTATTTTGCAAAACTGGCTTTTGCTCCCAAATTTCAAGACCTACATATTGTAATTTCATCTTTTAATTGTTTCTATTTCCATATTTTCATTGATTTAGACAGACGTACCTATGTTGTACGTCAGTCTCGAAAATGCATGCAATGAAAAGCGACCTGCTTCTTATGAATAGCCCCATTATTTCAACAACAAAACCTATCTTCCACTCTATATCCCTATACAATAAAGACATTTACACTTTACGACAAGCCCAGCATCCAGAGGGCATCTAATCCTCTAAATTCACGCTAGATACCTTCCCTGGACTATCATTGCAGCCCATCGCGGTTCCTACTCATTTCCGCAAGCCGGCGGCAATCGGCCCCATAAGCCCCTGACTCTTTTTCACGCTAATTTAAACCTTAACACCGTTGAACAAGGCAGCTTTTGTTGTTGTGTTTGTAGATCCAAGAGTTGCTGTTATCATCAGCACGTGAAGAATCTACCAACACGCTAATTTAAACCATAAAACCATATCATAAAGTAGCTATTTGCTTGTGTCAGCAGGCCCTGAAGTGGCTGTTACTACAAGCACGCGAATGAAAACCTTGCTCAGTTGTAATAAGGTTGTGTTTTTAAGGTGTGTAAAGGGAAGTTTATTGCAGCGTAAGGTTGGATACCTCGGGGGCATATAGTTAGATTGAAGATATTAGTGTGGATATTTGTGTGTTTAGCCGTTTGTTATCATTCTTGAATGTCTGTTTGTTTGTTTTTTGGTTGATCTTTTAGGGGGCTCTTGAATATCTCAACTGTTCATAAATATGTCTGAAGGCAATTTTTATGAGGAAACACTTGACTTTCTCATATATTAGCTACGGGGTAGTAGTCCCCTCTGAACAAATAATAATCACCCAGATCTTGTGTTTTGTGCATTTGGAAATCTTGC
Organism: Antitype chi; assembly: GCA_947359405.1. Classification (NCBI taxonomy): domain Eukaryota; kingdom Metazoa; phylum Arthropoda; class Insecta; order Lepidoptera; family Noctuidae; genus Antitype; species Antitype chi. Next base: position 6,693,052 of record OX375823.1, read on the forward strand.
CAATAAAAACACAGACTGTGAGTGTTCATTATAAATCTGGTATGTTTTTCCAATCCATTAAATTCTCTGCCACACTTGAACGAGCTTGAAATGCTCGAGAGTTTTATAAAATTCTTGCCAGCAACTTGTGTCCGATATTATCCCACGGGAACGTAATCCCGGTATAAAAAGTACCCTATGTTTAATTCACGTCATAAACTATCTGTGTGCCAAATTTAATCCAAATCCGTTCAGCCGTTTTTTAACCGACTACAAAAAAAAAGAAGGTTATCAATAGGGTAAGTATTTTACTCTATAAGAGAAAATATCTAAAAATATATTATTGAGATAGCTTGGGCAAAATGCAGTCGGAAAATGTTAGTTTTAGTTCACGAAATAACCAAATAAATTTTTAAATTCAATTTAAAGATTTCAGTTTTGTTAACTGTTTTTGAACACCATGAAATAGTAGACGCCATGTTATTACGTATTACGTCATACGGCATGTCAACTGAGAAACTTTGTACTTCTATTATTTTCGTAAACAAAATGTTTTTTATGCATAAATAACACTTTGCATTCAGGAACAGCAAACCAACGGGTAGAAAAATAACTTTTTTTAAAATTATCTTATAAAATATCAGCGCATTTGTTAATTTATCAAACTGACGTCATACCCACAGAACAATATGGCGGCCACTGCGCCCAGCGTTTTCGTCAAATTACGCGCGAAATATGAAAATGTAAAATTTTTATGCATTTATGGCACTAATCGATTAAATAAAAATGATTTTTTTGTGGTTTATTAGCATTCTTTAATCTAATTAAGACACTTTTCAAAAATGGGTGTAATACCCTATTCGACATGTTTTTATGTTTATTTTTTATGTATGTTATAATTCCGTCATAAACAGGAAAAGTTTTTATTCAGTGCGCAAACTTTAACCATGAATTCAGCATTTCATTCTAGACTCCCCAGCGCAGTAAAACCTTAGTCTGTATTAACAGATTTGCAAAATTCTTTTTTTGTTCGAAAGGGGTTTATTCCGAAATAGTCCCATTTAAATTTCATATAGATCTGATGATGCGTTTCGGAGACATACAACGGAACTCTTCAAAAACATTAGGTACATTAAATCAATCGCGATTGATGCTATCGCATGAATATACATTGTTTTGACCCCAAGGATGATGAAATTTTGACTTGGGGTGGGGTAGGTATACTGTACTTAACTATACTCCATTTACAATAGCATTAGACAGAAGGTAAAAAAGGTTCTTTTTAATGTACACTTCGTAACAAAATTACATTAAACGTGTTGCAGTTACGATTTATTCCAAAAAAATTAAAGTGTCGATGCTAAGAACCTAAAAGAAGCAGGAGTGAAAAACACCGAGTAACTAAATTAGCTAATGACGACGAAGTTTTACCAACGTATTGTGGGTCATAAGTTGTTATTTAAAATAAAGTATTGTAAAAATTTATATTTTATTTCCTTATAATCTTATTTAGATTTAAATCATCATGTGATTGTTTGTTTCATTCATTCGTTTTGTTATAGGTTTGTAATGTGTGATGAAGATGTTATTGTAAATAGAACATTATTTAAAATAAACATTACTTTTACTTCGTTTATCTCAGTATTTAGTACTGTGTTAAATCTACCCAAAAAAGTTAGAACTTAACTTTGAAATAAAATGTTTTGCACTCCTGCTTCTACGAGCCTCTTTTTTCTAAAGCTATAATAAATGGGGTATAGGTACTTATAAAGTGAAAAATAACTTTAATTTCGGAAGGCGGTGACAAAAAGTTCAAATACATATCCAAAGTCACCGACTTCCGAAAATAAAGTTATTTTTCACTTTGTAGTGTTTGTCCGGAAGTCGGTTGTTTTTTTTTATGGGTACACTTCTGCACAACCCTTCGGGGGTTTTTTTTTTGGCGGGATCGCGTTGGAACATGTCGCAAGAATTTTCATTTTCAATAAATTTAGTGAAATAGCGAATTAAATTGTATAATTTTGGTAGTGAATTATTCAATTTAGTTACGTGTGAGTGCACAAGTGTAGTGAAGGTGAAAATAAGTGACTAACGTGGACTTTTCGTGTTCCCCCAAAAACTCCTACTAGGTTGTTGTAAAGTTACTACCGCTTTACAATAACTTTGATTTGACTAACTAAAGTCGACCATGACTGTTTCGTAACTTCGTGCCCGATGTCGGGGCATTTACTTGATCGAAAAGAAAAATTACTTGACACTGGCTAAATGCACAAACCGTGCGAATCCAAAACCAAAAATAAAAAAACCCTTCGGGGAAAAAGGCGTGTTATGTTATGCTAAAAAAAAATACAAAAAAAAACCTTCCCCTTTTCCCTGACCAGGAACACATAACTTAGAAGGACAGGTAAATCCAAGTACACACTGCCCAATATACTTTAATGTTCACGAGGGAAATCAGAAAAAACCACGGCGTGATTGGCATGTTTATGTTACCCTAATAAATATAACATGCGCCTTTTGACCTAATAACATATGGGACGCATAGGGAACTTAGTGCACGTAGGTACCTCTTATTTCTTTTCTGTAATCTTCGCCAAGATGTACGAACGGACGCCGGAGTTAATTGGTCACCCCCTTTGCTAAGAAATTTGTATGCGAAAGGTGTACCAAAATAATGAAGACGTTAGAACACAGCCTTGTAATTTTTTTTTATTGGCGATAATGGAACAGTTAGGAAATTAATTCTCTGTCTCATTATCTGTTAGTTTTAACTGTGTTGCCGATAATTGTGATTTGTCCAGTGCATTTAAATAGTGTCCACCAGTGGTTAAACCCTCCACTTTAAAGAAATCTATCCTGCGTTTGAAATTTAGTTTCCAATTAGCTAATATTTTTTAATATAATATAAATTAAATTACTAGCTAAATATACAAATAAATACAAAAACAAAAGGACACTTAGATGTCGAAGTATTCGTCCGCATCGCTGTCATCAGGAAACGTGCTCAGAAGACTGGCAGCATTGCCACGTTGAATGGCAATGCTAATTCTTTGGCTAAAGAACGATCCAGCCCTCTGGTCACGTGAAGTGTCGACCAGCCGGCGAGAAATTTCCATAATAACGTAAAGAAACATGTGTTTTTTATTATTTACTTGCGCTACAACTTCAAATAGTCATAAATCATCTTAACTTTCACGATCATAAAGTTGATATTTGTTAGTGGGCGTAACATCAATTGGCTATCCAGTTTCTTCCGGCCACTTTAATGAGATCGTCTGTCCAGCTAGTCGGTTGCCTTCCCACATTCCTCCGTCCCGTTCGTGGTCTCCACTCCAGCATTTTTTCCCCCATGTCCCATCCAGTCTACGGCATATTTGGCCCGCCCACTTCCACGACACAAAACCGCCAAAAGTGGAGAGATTTGGAAGAGAACTACACTCAGCATTGGGTGGCCAAGGGTTGAAGAAGAGAGAAGAGAGAGAGTAACATCAATTGAAAACAAGGAGTTGAACATAGAACACAATACATTTGGCCGTATGTATACCACCTCGCTAAAACAGGCTGCTATTTTTACTGCGGTATGAAATATTCTCAAATAGTTCGTGCCGAAGCATACATAATAAGAAGAACCAAGTAACTAGTAGCCTCTTGACCTTTCCAATCTACCTGAAAAAAGCTTCTTTCTTCTTTCTTTCTACTTGAGGCGAGTCTGACTGAGAGAGCATGCGCCAAAATTGTAAGAGCCTATGTTCCGAGCGGCCATCATTCATCGACCGACTTGTTGATAACCATAGACCACTAATACGTTTGCAAGCATATTAATCAATATAATTGAAGTTTAAAGAAACACGCGATAGAATCGTTAAGAAAATGGATTATCAACTACTTATGGTAGTAATAGAAGTAGGTTATTAACTACATATTGCAATATTAGTTAATAGGTCACTCGCTTGACAGACAGGCACATGTAATCAATCTGTCATCAATCGTAAATAATTGATGACAGTGATTTTGAATTGTGTATTATTGTGGTCAATGTATTGCGCAAATTAATGTTATGATTAACTTAAAATGTGAAACTATTTCATATGCAATTTGGCAATTTTTGTGGCATTGCTTATTATTATTAAGAGCTCATAGATACGATGCGATCAACGCGTAGATATTTTTAAAATTCGGGCACAGCGAAAAAGAAGACTCTGCTTTCAGTGCTCCAAGTTAAAGACCATCAGAATATGGATAAAAATAGTTACTTATATAATTGCAAAACGAACAAATTCAGGCCATGGTAACCTTTTTTGCTTTCACCAGTTTTGAGGAAAAGAATAAAGTTACCTGCTCATTTTTTCCCCTCCATAATTTCCTTATTTAATTCCCAGTATTTCTTCTCTTAGTGATATTTACCATAGCCAACTTACATTTTTTTTAAAGAAAATACCCACCAAACAAAATAACTCGAATCACATGCATCGCACCGAAAGAGTTTTTGGCGGGATACGGTTGGAACATGTCGCACGAATTTTCATTTTCATGAAATTTAGTGAAATAGCGAATTAAATTGTATAATTTTGGTAGTGAATTATTCAATTTAGTTACATGTGAGTGCACAAGTGTAGTGAAGGTGAAAATAAGTGACTAACGTGGACTTTTCGTGTTCCCCCCAAAAACTCATATTAGGTTGTTGTAAAGTTACTACCGCTTTACAATAACTTTGACTTGACTGACTAAAGACGACTATGACTGTTTTGTAAATTCGTGCCCGGTATCGGGCCATTTACTTGATCGAAAAGAAAAATTACTTGACACTGGCTAAATGCACAAACCGTGCGAAGCCACAACCGAAAAAAAAATAAAAAAAAATCGCACCGAAACTTCACGAGTCACGGAACAAAATTCAAATCAAAACCTGCAGAGTGCAGACGGATCGATCGCTCACACAGCGACTATCGTAATCCATTTACTATGCAACTCTGTGGCATGGTGACAGGAATGACCCGGCTATTCAGTCCGAACACACTAATCCATCAATAGATGCAAAATGAGGATAAACTTTGCCTTTTGTGTGGTCGAGCCACTGCAGCGTGTAGCAGATTATGGATACAGCAAAATGTAAGTTAATTTTCTTTTATATGATTTTATGTACTGGGGCTTTAACTATATAAAAAAAGTGTACGAATACCATCGATACGAAAAGAAGAAGATCTGCACTAAAGATTTTGGTTGGTTGGGGCACTATGGAGCGAGGACTTAGAAAAATTTGGTTTTTTGGTCAGAGTGTCGTTGTACCTTTTTTTCATAGTGCCCCCAAGACGACACTCTGACCAAGATTTTCATAAAAATTAACGCCATGAGTTAGCGCCATTTTGACGAGAGGTCTTCCATTGCGACAATGACTAGGAAATAAGTATATAATGACGTTCATCATTTGTTTCATTTATTCGTTCATCATTCAGTCACGACTAAAGAAAGGGTATCATTTAAGCTATCACCAATTTAATTAGTTTTGTGTTTCTTAAATAATAGGGTTTGTCCTCAAAATAGTAGATCTGTCACCAAAATGTAGTCACCAAACAATGCAAAATCAGTTCCACAATAAATCACCTAAAATCCTGAGATATAAGGTCTAGTACCAAATAAATGTTTTTGTATGTATTATAATAGGTGTGTATTTAATGCGGCAACTAAGTAAAATGAATATAGGTTTAAAAAAAAAATAGAGTGGGTACCATATATAATGGGTTGGCAGCTAATAAGGAGTATCGTAATAAGTAATAGGTAGCATATTAATATATCAGTAATAAGCTCCGTTTTAATTTAAACTAGCATCAAGTTTTTCTTTTGGGAACAGAATTAATATCTAAGCGGAAACTTAATGGCGAAAATAAAATAGAAAATGGGCATTCATAAATAATATATTATTATTGTATTATTAGGGCAGGTTTAGATTTTCTATATAATCTAGTCGTTTCTGGCACTCGCCGGCCGCTACCGCGGCACCGCTCGCTTCGCTCGCTCGGCTCATGCGTAGGAAGTCACAGTTTTAACCTAACCTAACCTAACCATTAAAAAAAAAAATAACGTACTCTAACTAGACTGGTAATATATTATCTTTGCCACCCTACTAACATTATTAGTCGCCAAGTCATTATTTATAGCTCCTCGCCTAATATTTTATTTGACTGGTATAAATAAAATTTTTAGCAGAGTAGTAAATAAAACAATTAAAGTCAAAATAATCAATATTTGATCATTTTTTCATTAAAATTATAAATTGATGTATTAAATTGGTAACGAATACTATTAATTTAATATCTGAACGAAATAAAATGTTACTACTGTATTGGTGACAAAATATCAAATAAAAAGGAGTCGCAGTCAGGGATCGATAATCGATTTATTTGGTGACAGATCTACCATTCTGAGCACAGAGCTATTATTTAAGTAACAAAACTGTTATTATAAGAACGAAGTTTATATTCATGTAATGCAATATAATTTTATTGGTTATCGATCTCTTATTTTACACATATATTAACATTAATTTGATAATTCATACCTGGGAACAATTTTTGTTTATCTGAGAACGAAAATATTTCGTGGCGATAGATCTATTTATTAGGTGATACAACTTGATGACAAATATAAATTTTGGTGATAGAAAATATAGTTCCCCTAAAGAAAACATACGTGCTTCAATTGACACTTTTGTTAGGTTCCCGGACCTGACGTCTCAGTCCGGGAACCTATCAGGACAGTTTTATCACCTTTTGTCTTCTTCTCATTTCTTATGTATGTACCTAACTCAAAAATCATCTTAAAGCAAAGTCTAAGGCATAAGAGTTAGTTGTTATGCTCAGCTCATCATTAAAGCCTTTGCAATACATACTAAAAGTATCCATCATTTGCTGGAAATTGAATTCAACTGAAGAGTACTTCTTTATGAAACCACCTGGTGTTACCCCTAGTATAGTGATAACCTTTATGTCAGCATCATGTTCACTAGGTAGTGAATGTCATTGCAGAAAACCCTCATTACATACATAGGTATCTTAAAGGCACCACAAATCACTGAATACGATTAGCGCTAAAGGAATTTAAGACTTCGTTCTGTTTCTGTCAATGGTTTGAAGATGACAGGGATAGAATATTTAGTTAGGATATTATGTTTACTTAATGTGGTTCAGGTATGCTAAACGTATTTAGTGATTTGTGGTGCAAGCGGGCCTAGATGGACTTTCGTCCTGATTGTGATTAGATTGGTTTCTTCTAGTCACACTGGAGTAGATATTATATATTTATCTATATCTAATTAAGTTTTTTGCACTCGTTTGGGAAATTTGGAAACGTCGCCAGAAAGAATATGACACTATAGGTTCTAGAAAGTCTTGAGGCCGGGACTGAGAGTCATATTACTGCTTATACACAATAGTGTAATTTTATAGCTAGTAATAATGTTGGTTTTTTATTAAAAAATGTTATGTTCAGAAGTTTAAAACCCCCAAATAGTCTCACATTATTTTTACCGAGGCAGCACGATTTTAAACCCAACCCCTCGTTTGGATCATCCATAATGTAGGAGAGATTGACATCTTACGGCGAAACTGCGAGACTTTTTTAACACTTGACTGTCCAAAGCAGAAGCACTGTCAGCGGCCATAAGAACCTTAATCGCTTCGAAACACATTTACTAAAGCTAGGTACCTATCTACTACGATATAAAACATACATCAAACATCCAAACACAATTACGGCAACAGGAAACAGAAAATAAAATTGGCAATATAAATAGATGTTACAAATTAATTGGACGTTTTCCGCCAGTGTGGACGTTCGGCGCTCGTTAAAAATCTCATCAGCCGCGGGACGAGTCATTTCACTCTCACACCGATGCTGCGGCCCTTACATTCCAACCATAAACACTCTTGTTCAACCGAAATAATGTTTGTTTTTAATGTAGGTAAACGTCATATTTAGGAAAAGTAAACTTATTTGTTTCTGTATTTTTTTGAAAAGTAGGTAAGTATGTAATTACCATCTAAAATATACCTATAAAACCATTCGCTAAGAAATCACCCAGAACAAGCTCTTTAAAAAAAAGTCTTAAAGGAAATATGGTAAACACTCTGTATAAATAATATTCTTCCTTAGCGGTTAGAATGAATGGAATAATTACGTTCTCCATTCACCGCTCCCAGTCTTCAAAGCTCGTGAATTAACCCGCGCGTTCCACGTATGAAATCATTTATAATCTATGCATTCACAAAAGAGCCACTGTCAAGTACAAAAGTGGCTAACGACAGAGTAATGAGCCTGCTCTATGTAAGGCTTATAATTAGCAGCACCGCATTTACCGGCTTTTTTTCGTTTTCCTTCATTTATATCTGGGTCTGAACAATGTCTGGTAGTTGTAATTTGCTAGAGCTGCCAACTTCAAAAGGAACAGCGCAACTTTGACATTTACAGTTTATTATAAAATCGTGGCTGCAGCGGTTCACCAGGATTTAATAAATCTCTTCGACCGAAAACCGACGTAGGAATTAAGAAACGATGTTACTTTGACTAGAGCTTTCAACAACTTTTTCGTAATTTATACTATGCAATCTTCTTTTGAGCTAGAGATATCCAAATTTTCTTTGAAACTGAAAATGACCATTTATTTCTTGCGAGCTCTATCTGTGACGTCGTCTGCATGTTTTTTTTTCTGTTTGCTCGGCTTCTAAAGGCCGTAGCATGATGTTGTGTCCTCAAGAATTGGGCTGTCAAACGCAAAAAAAAAAAATCAATCAACACTTCAGTTTTATTATACGGGGTAAATTTTTAACCAGTGCGCAAATTGAATCCATGAATTCAGCATATCATTTTAGACCCCCTAGCGTAGAAATTATTCGTCGGTTATATAAAAAAAATCTGCTGTTTCATAGAAAATTGCAATACCTACGCGGTCAAAATGTGTGGAACAGCTGATTTTTGATTGTATAATCGATGAAAAATTTCTATGCTAGTGGGTCTAGATATGCTGAATTCATGGTTACAGTTTGCGCACTGGATAAAAATTTATCCTGTAATCGTTTAGATAGATTTGAAGAATTTTTGTTTGACAAATGTGGCAATCATAATTTCTTTTATTTTACTGACTTTTTAATTAAAATAAATAATAGTTTAAAAAACTAAAAAACACGCTTTAAAAACCAAACTAAAAAAGGAGAAAATAATTTAATTCAATTAAAAAGCGTGGGGTGCTTGACAATAATTGATTATAAAAATACCTCAAAAAGCACCCCACGCTTTTTAATTGAATTAAATTATTTTCTCCTTTTTTAGTTTGGTTTTTAAAGCGTGTTTTTTAGTTTTTTAAACTATTATTTATTTTCTATTTTTTAGTTCTGCTAACTACAAAAACGTGTTTTTTTTCTCATTTTTTTTTTAAATTATTGAATTGTCATCGGTCCTCGACAAGTTTACAAAGTTTCAATGAAATCTAACCGTTTAAAGTGGGTCAAAATCGCGCTCAAAGGAGTCGGTTACATACAAACAAACAAACCAAAATACAAGTGAAGCTAATATAAAGCGTGTAAAATCAATATTTACCGCCGCCATAGGATACACATAAATGAAAATAAAAACAGAATTAAATAGCAAGGCAAAATAAAGTTTAACCAAATATAACCAACAGGGAGGAAGTGACGCCTACCTTGTGAAGACTAACTGCGATTTATGTTACTATGTACTTAAACTTATGTACTTTAAAATAATATAGGTAGGTACATGGAATTACAAAACATTTACTTGCTAAGTTCAAGTAGGTTACCTGATGGCAAAATATTAAGACGTTGTCTAGACAGAATTTAGACTTTTTATTAAACATGTCTCCCAACATTATCACTATCACAGACTATCACTACATGTTATAAAACTAATTCCCCCGCCGTATCTGTCTGTCTGTTTGTGCGATAAACTCAAAAACTACAAAACGGATTTTCATGCGGTTTTCAACAACAGACAGAGTCATTCATGAGGAAGGTTTAGGTATGTGTATAAAAACGACGGCGAAGCCGCTGGAAAACGCTACTTAGTGATTTATAATGTCAAAATTCTGATTCTGATAAACTTCTAGGAACTCAAATTCCAAAGCTCATTAGGTAATAAAGACAATACAACACGGCAGTACAAAAAAGTTAATAAAATGACATCTCCAGAGCTCATGAGAATATGTATTAAACTGCAGTCATTCCAAGTTTCTAGGTTAAGTTAATTCCAAGATCTTTAAAAAAAGAGCAATTTTAGCCTACTTTTATAAAAAAGCTTAAAAAAAAATCATGGCAGTAAGGTAAATTCATAATGCTTTCTGTTGCCTTTGCGACAGAGAGCCAAAGGGACAGAGAGCCAAAGGGAGTGGGTGCAAGGTGTCGTTAGCGCCACACAGAACGATAACTGCGGCCGTATTCTGGTACGTTTCAAACGATTTTATTGTTCCACTAGCTTTTACCAGCGGCTTCAACCGTGTATAGGTCGAAAATCATCCCATGGGAAAGTACAACCGGGATAAAAAAGTATATTTTGTGTTAATCCAGGTTATAAACTAGATATCTGTGTGCCAAATTTCATGCAAATCCTTTCTTCTGCCTTTTTTGCGTGATTGAGTAACAAACATTCATCCATCCGTACTCATAAACTTTCACATTCATATTATTAGTAAGATTTGTAGTTTTCTATTTGTTTTGCAGGTCTGCACAAGATTCTTTAAAAAATAAATATGAAAGAAGAAAGAAAAAGAAAGAAAAATTGTTTATTCTGGACAAACAAAACGCATATTCAAAAAAAAATGACATAAAATGCACACATGCAAAGTAAGCCGAAAGCCCCGTATTCCAGTAGAAAAAGTTTATAATTTTGTCCATTACTTGTTAATGTCAGGGCTAGTGGCCAAATACAATTGAGATGGATCTGCGTTACGACACTGGCAATTATTGTTTAATAACAGTCAAAACAAAACCACAATGTCGATTGCAGAATTTGCAGAGTGCATTAGCAACAAACATACCATATGCATTACCATTGGCTTTGTTAAATGGCGAATTTTCTTTCTAGATTAGTTTAGGTGGAGAATAATTATTGATTTTTCTAATTGTAAAGACAAAATTGCTTTACAATAAGAGTGATGTACTTATAGTCATATCTTAACAATTTCATTTTCATAAATATCACTTTTTGTTTGATTCTCTCTGCTTCAATTATCGTTCGCCACAAAGCAAAACAAAATTGCTTTGTAATGTAACTTAGTAAATAAAGGAAGATCCTCATCACAATCAAACCTTCCACACTATTTTAGCAAACTCAAACGGCTTTCACTTCTCAGTAGATTGGGCTCTTGGTATTTAAGGAATACGGCAGTCATTGCTCCCGTTCCATTTGTTCAGCGTGTGCTACATTTGGCACTCGCATGCTTTCTACCCCTCAGCAGTCGAAGCCGAGACCGACTGCCGATGGACGAGTGCCGAGGGCCGATGTAATGACTGATGTGAAACGGGGAAATGTACAGCAACTTTCTTAGTAGTTTTTTTTTTTGGGGAATTGTGATCATAGTTGTATTTTTATTGTGAAACATTGTTTCTATACCTAACTCCCTAAATCAGCACATTGCGTAAGATACTATTGAAGGATATTACTAATCCATTGCTTCATAAGTTCGAAAATTTTTAGTGCTAACAACGTAAATAACGCAATGAATGTTGTTGAACTGTCAAAATGGAAATAATTCCGTACCCCTTAGATATTTACTGTCCTTTACTTTACTTATTTATTTAATTATGGCACTCCAACGACTTATTCACTAATACCTTTTTGGGGTACAGTAACAATTAACAACAACAACACACAACACAACACGTAACATTTTGCGGAACATATATTATGTTTTTTTGGTAGGTATTGACCCACGCTATCACCCCCTATACTATGTAGTACTATTTACTGGACACCCTGTATATACTCGACATGTTTTAGAAAAGTCTATTCCAATTTCCAAGACTAGTTGGAAAACAAGTATTGCGACTTGTAATTAAAAAAAAAAGATATTAGCCGTGAAATCCCACAGCTGGGCAAAGGCCTCCCCACTCTCTTTCCACCTCTCTCTGTCCAAAGCCGATAAGGGCCAATCTTTATCAAAGGAATTCAGCTTATCCCGCCATCTCCGTCTGGGCCTGCCGCCATCGCCATGTCGTTTGCCACTAAGCGGGACCCACTGGGTCGTAAGGTTGGCCCATTGAACGTCAGACATAAGGCAGATGTGTCCAGCCTAATTCCATTTGAGCGTGGCAACTTTCCGAGTGACATCAGTTATTTTCGTAATGGAACGGATTGTTGTATTCTTAACTCGGTCCACAAGTTTGATACCCAGAATACTCCGTTCCATAGCCATACGAATTGTTATACAGGATATTTTTTTACCAGTGCGCAAACTCTAACCATGTGTTCAGCATATGATTCTAAACCCCCTGCGTAGAAAGAAACATACAGCGATTCCATACATTTTGATCGCATAGGTATTGCACTTTTTTATGAAACAGCTGATTTTTTTTTTGTTATACCGACGAAAAATTTCTACGCTAGGGGGTCTAGTATTATAAATGCTGAATTCATGGTTACAGTTTGCGCACTGGTTAAAATGAAGCCCTGTATAATAATAAAAGAACGTAAACGTAATTAGACAATTTTTTCGCATGTGCGTAGGTTACACTCAACAAAAGAGCTTTGTATGCACGCAAGAAAGGTACATTTTTGCTCTACGTAGGTGGTATTCTTTGTTATTGCGTACCTACGTCATATCCTTTAACACAAAGTACATTGCGAAGACTTGACTTTTCTTTTCAGAGCTCACACAACAAGGCTTAAAAGGTATTTAAAGATTCAGGGAAATTAGTGCTTAATCAAATTAGGACATAACGCCAACTTGCCGTGATATAGCCATTTTATACAACTGTGTCAAAGAGTACAAAGTTGAGATTTAAATAAACGGACAATTTATGTTGGTAGTCAATTTCCTAAAATTATGTATCCCTGACTTTACTTAGCCGCGTACCTGCATAAAAATGTACGTCTCTCTTGACCTCTCATCTCTTTTTGTTGACCATAAACAACACCTGCTCCGTTCCTGCTTGACATTTAATAGACTCATCATAGTGTGTATGAAGAAACTGCGTGTACGCTTCGCAAAGGTCAACGATGTAACCAAATTCTAGTTACAAAATATATAAGATAAACATTACGATAATTAAGGAGGCACTTGCTGACCGCAAACGTCCATAAGGTCAACTTCTGGTACTTCATTGTTTGTCACTTTTTCAATTTAATTAATGTGTTAAATTGTGCTTAGTTCGTCAAGTGTTGCATGCCTGTCAGTCAATATTTGTTAACGTTTGTTAAAATCAAACTAGACATACAAGTTTTTGTATGTCTAGTTTGATTTTAATTGGCGTGGTATTCAATTGAAGCCCCGTATACACGTAGCAAGTTTGACAGTTGTTAGAGGTCGTCAGAAGCCCGAAAATCTGACAACCGGTCTAACCAAGAAGTTTAAGGCTCCTTCAAACAGGCGCCACACGACAGCGCGACGCCACACTTGTAGAACAATTTTCATGAAGGTTTCATAGAAATTATTGTTCTACGAGAGTAGCTCTTGTCTACGCTGTGCGTCGCGCCTCTTTGAAGAAGCTTTTAGGCGACTTTAATAGAACAGTTTCTATGAAAACTTTATGGAAATTGTTCTGCCAGAATCGCGTCGCGACTTTCTGCAGGATTCTTAACACAAGTTGAGATGCAAGTCAACAAAGTACCTAAATTTGGTCAGTGTCAAAATAAGTGCGTGGTTTTATAAGAATTATACTAAAAAGTCTTTGCAGTGTATGGTTTGAGAATTTTAGATGAAAGCAAACTTAATAGTTATTATTATTTTGTCAATGTTAAAACCAGTGCACGGTTTCATCATAATTCTTATGAATTAGGTATAAGTAGTCTTCATAGTGGTTAGACTTATTGTTGAATTCAATAGTCATCGTTAAGAATTTCAGATAACCGCAATATTGCACCACACTTTAATTTTTAACTTTCATTTGTTTTTATAAGAATGCAACTTTAAATATTCTTCTTCGACTATTGATTTGTGGCTTGTGTGAAGGAGCCACACCTCAAAATCTTTATTGATTCGAAAAAACAATGCTGTAATGTCACCATTGATAAATATCTTGTGTGTTGGTATTTCGATAAATACCGAAATCGAATATAAAGACTTTACGGACATACAAATAATCGAATATTACGATAACATTACATTTAATGTTCATTCTTCACTTGAATCCGTAAATTAGCTAAACACATAATATTTGCACAGGTATACTATTATTATAAACTAGCTGACCCGGCGAACTTCATACCGCCAATAAAAGTTGCCTGTTACTAAATATTACATAATAAATAAGTTTAAACTTTCCCTGGATTTTCTGAACACACAGAAAAATAAATTTCTGAACGCACGCATAAAATGTTTGACAGGTAAGAACAGTTTGTATGGGAAAATAAAATTGTTGATATTTAGATTTTCCATGCAATTTTTCCGTAATTTCTCACCGTTTAAATCTTTCCTGACCTGCCACAAATATTTCAAAACCAAAATTAGCCAAATCGGTCCAGCCGATCTCGAGTTTTAGCGAGACTAACGAACAGCAATTCATTTTTATATATATAGATAGATAGAAGATAGAAGAAATATAATATATATAATATAGATATAAATATAGATATAGACGAGACTAACGAAGTTTAACGAACAGCAATTCATTTTTAACCGACTTCAACAAGAAGGAGGTTCCCAATTCTTTTTTTTATGTACGAGTAGGTATGTTCCTCGATTACTCGGAGATGGCAGGACCGATTTGGATTTTTTTTTTGTTTGAAAGGGTATGATACTTCCCAGGTGGTCCCATGATCATCAAGTCAGGATCTGATGATTGGGTCCTGGAGAAATAGAGAGAACTCTTCAAATTTTATAGGCACACTTATAGCGATTTGGGTATTTTTGGAAGAGTATTTTCTCCGAGTGGTCCCATTTCAATTTGGTGAAGATCTGATGGAGAACTTCGGAGATAGGCAACGGAACTCCTCAATAAATGATAGCAAATGTAATCGGATTGCTTACACTAGTTCATAACATAACATCACGCCGGTACGCTGTGAAGGGGTAAGCACATGTGAACCACTGAAAAGTGAAAAATAACTTTAATTTCGGAAGTCGGTTACTTTGGATTTGTATTTAATTTTTTGTCACCGCCTTCCGAAATGAAAGTTATTTTTCACTTAATAGTGTTTATTTGGAAGTCGGTTGTTTTTTTGTTTTTGAAAAATGTCTTTTTTATGTATATAAAATGTATAGAACAGCTGTTTTTTTTTGCATAACTGACGAAAAATTTCTGCGCTGGGGGGTCTAGAATGATATGCTGAATTCATGGTTACAGTTTGCGCACTGGATAAAAACTTTTCCTGTATATAGATAGGCAAAAAAAACTAAGTACCTACATGAAAAAAAGGAAAAAAAAAGAAGAAATAGCTAAATCTATTTTGTTGTTCTAAAGAGTGATAGTATTACTCTTTAGAACAATTGGCGAAAGTTGGCGAAGATGTCGACGCTATTGGAACGTGTATGGAGCTCATTGTACGTCTTCATCAACCTGTTCATTGGTGCTGAATGTCCGAGGTTAGTTCTTGTTGGGCATCGAGCGAACACATCTAGGATGCGTTCAGATCTGGGACTGTCTGTCAGTTTACTTGCTGAAGGTTTATCGGGCTATAATAATTTTGGTCTTCCTTGCTTCAATCTGCCCAGCTATGCCAGCTACTATGGTGGGGTCAGATTCCAGTCTAACGGATGCAGCTGAATACCAGTATTTAATATGGAGCGGCTGCCTATCGGATCTGCATAGTTGAATGTGAAATACGATACCCTTTAGTAAGCCTGGTTTGTCAGACTTTCGGGCTTCTGCCGACCCGTTACGACTGTCAAAGATCCCCGAATGACTGCCGGAACCAATGGCTTTACGTGCTTTCAGAGCCACAGACGGCTCTTGGTACCTATGTAAAGATGATCAGTTGATCACCTAAAAAACGAATTATGTTTTTTTTTTTTATTGGTATTATCTATGGCTAGGTTTTGGCTCATATTTTGTGAATTTATACTAGTAATGACGTTTAACTATAGTAAATTTAGTTGGAAAAACTTGCCTCGGCTAGTAATCATAATATGGTGCAGACTGGGCCAGCACATTAAGCTACCCCAATCTGTCAAATTTCGTTGATAGATTTTCAACTTTATTACATAAGCATAGGGTTCATGTTCAATTGGAAAAAAATGTCAGTTTGGGGTAGCTTGATGTGCTGGCGTCTGTACATGAGGATAGGTATGGTTCCAAACATTTGTATAAAACTTGCGGAGTTACGCTATAAAATATGTCTTTATACATAGCTTACGTAAATAAGCTAGGGTACGTAGTGAATACTCGCAATCAAGACAAGAGATGTAGTTATGTGAGTATGTAATAAGTAGGTATAGGAAGAGTGATGCAAGAATGTTGGAGAGGCGAAAATGTCAAATGTGGCATAGCGTATATCCAGTGAAACGGTCTATTCTTGCTGAAAAGTAGAATAGGGAATAGGTTTTCAATTACGTTCTGGTTAAATTGTATTTTTAACCGACTTCAAAAAGATGACAGCACAGTTGGCGCAGTGGTTAAGCGATTGACTGCTGCGCTGCGTGTCGCGGGTTCGATTCCCGCACGGAACAAATATTTGTATGGCCTACAAGTAGTTGTTCCGAGTCTGGCTGTTTGTGTATGTGAGTTTAAATGTTTGTAAACGCACCCACAATACAGGAGAAATTCCTAGTGTGGGGCAACGTTTAAAAAAAAAAAAAAAAAAAAAAAAAAAAAAAAAAAAAAAAAAAAAAAAAAAAAAAAAAAAAAAAAAAAAGGAGGAGGTTCTCAATTCTCATTTTTTTTTTAAATGTTTGTTACCTCAAAACTTATAAGCCGATTTGAAAAGTTCTTGTTTGGTTTGAAAGTTTATTCTTACCGAGTGGACCCATATAATTTTGAAAGTCTTTGTCAAATACAAAACCAAAACTCCGATTTCCGAAATTCCATGTTTTTTTTTTATAAGTAACAGAGCTTTTTTTGGTCCGAATTCCCATAAAACAAAACAACTTTCCCTAATGCACTTTTAAACACCGGAAAAGGAAACAAAAAAATCCCGATTACAACATTTATCTTAGCAATTCATTTCTTTCCCTCACACATTTTTGATTTATGGCCGACGGAGTGCTAGGGAAACTTGTCACGCCCATTCCTCGGGCTCCATTGGGCCCCAGAGGCTTGGATATAAATGTTGTTTTTTCGCAAACAGAAGTAGGTTCTCAAATATTTAAGTATTCCCGCGTGTGGGTTTATATTTCATGTGTAGTCCACTTTCCTCCCTGGCCTGTAATGTATCTAGCTGGTTGCATGGTACCGGTACTTTCGTATGTTATGTAGTACTAACTTTTGCCAGCGGCTTCGCCCGCGTGTTTGTCGAAAATTATCCAACAGGAACGTACTACCGGGATAAAAAGTATTCCAGGTGTTAAGGGCCTACGTCCCGTTTGGTAGCGTAACACGGTCACTTTATGAACCGTACTGCTCATTAACGGCTTGTCTTGAAGATTTGAAAAATATATGATTTTGCTATAGATTCATATAGATCATTTTGCCCGAAGTACTTTTTTTGTATGGTTAATACTTTTGCTGTAAAAAAATATTTTCCAACGCGCAATATTTTGGCTTCTATTCCATACTCCTACTAAACGGCTTCGTTATTTGGAAAAAAAAATACACTGAATAGATAGTTAGAGGTACCACAGAATCGCCGAAGCACAATTGTAAATTAATCAAAGGAATATCCCCATTTTGAGATAAAGGCTCAGATGTGCCCTGCGCGGGCGCGGGCGGCAGTCGTGCTTTAGCATACAAACGGGAGATGAGGATACTATGGGCCTTAATCCATGTCATAAACTATCTGTTGGCCAATTTTCATCCAAACCCGTTCAGTTGTTTTTGCGTGATTGAGTAACAAATATACAAACTTGTACATTGAAAACATTATAGTAGGATATAAACAAACATAGTAGAACTCCTTCAGAATGGCCGTGGTACTGGAGGTAGAGGTGAATTCTGAGGGGTATCAGAGCATATCGTGAAGGTCTGGGTAGCTGGTTGTTATGGCTTGCGGCGCATCGAGAACGTGTGTGCACGGCCTTAGTAGACCTGATCATACAAAATTGTTCGTACATCTACGTACATTAAGTATATTTATTGTACACCTTACTTCCTCTTTTCAGGTTTGATATTGGCTATATGATTTTTTCAGATGGTGAGAGTCGGTGAGAGCAAATTTATTGCAGTGTTTTGTGTGTTTTTCACCCCGGAAAAGCTGGAGATGCCCCGGATAACTGGTATGGATATTTTTTTTTTGGGTGTGAAATCATCAAATAACTTCTCCCGCTCTGGGTGGAGCAGGAGGGCGTGTCAGACATTTACTGACTAAAAACCCACCCGTGTTCCGTTACACAGTTGCCTGTGTACATTCGTTTCATTATTTTATGTAGAACTAGCTTCTGGGGGATGGAATCTAAAAACGCTGATACTTACAAGATTTTTTAAATTCTTACCAAAATATAAGTTCTCCTATCCTTATCTTAGGAAATATAAAATTTGCCATTCAAACTTTCATCCAATATATCCCCTTTTAGCATTATTTTTGAGACAATAAATAGCGAATGTCCTTCTCCGGGATGCCATCTATCTCCTTGCCAAATAACAGTTTCCGTTCAATCGTTAAGGTGCCCTTAAGGTGCGCTTACACGAGCAACTAAAATTGCTCCATCTTGAGCAGTTCTCCTTAATTATGACGTCACGACTACATCCAGCAATTTAGGACAATGTGAACATGTAGCCGCCTGTTGCCAGAGATACGGCCACACAATATGGAGCAATATGGAGCAACATAAAAAACTAGACAATGCGCCTCCCCCGCCGCCTCCGCCGCCGGCCGGTTCCTCTCGCAAAAAAGAGACGTAGTTATACGTACAAACGAGATAGAAAGAAAATTGACAAAAAAAAACCAAACCGATTGGATATTCGGCAACTCATGAAATATATGGAGCAATCAGAAGCAATATTCCCGAAACATATCCGCAATTTATTGTTGTTGCTCCAGATTGCTCCACTTAATTGATCCAGATTGATCCATTAGTGTTGCCGAGCAATAATTGCTCAAAAAATTGCCCGTGTAAAGCTTTTAGTTGCTCGTGTAAGCGCACCTTTAAGGCGTGAAAAGGTAACACAGAGAGACAAACAGACAGACAGAGTTACTAGTTACTTACGCATTTATATTATCAGTATGGATTTCTTGAAAAATGATCAGTAAGTAATTCCCTTTTGAGTTGATGTTATTACACAAAATCACAACCAGATCCCCCAGATTAGCAAAATACAATTACAAAGGATTTCATCAACGGATATCGTGTTACAATAAGACCCAAGTAAATCCGTGTCCCAGATACCTGAGCACCTCACGCAACGCTTCCAAAACCAGAGACAAGAGATTACTTTCTTAATTTCGTCAAGACTTCCTCCGTGGGAAGTTCAAGGGTTAAGGCGGCCTATAGACACATAAACAATAAGGTGCCTATACTTTCGGCCTTAAGGAACTGCTGCGTGGGACGCCTTAAATATTATGTTCTACTTTTGGTGACGGTTTTGACGTCAGTGGTGTGATTTGCTTAGTCATCATCAGAGATCGGATATTCGGATGCATATTTACCTAAAGAAAATTTTTAGCTATGAAAGTATGGAAGCGGCTTTATAAATTATTTGTAATATTTATTAAAAATCCCGGGATTCTTGGATTGCATAACTATTCAGATGTGTATTAATTTAAAATTAATGTTTATGTACTGGAGGAGGGGTGGTTTGTATTACTTAGTGAAAACAAAAAATAAACAAATTACTTACCTAAATTAAGACTTTTTCGATACAAAAGCGCATTCCATGTTAGCCAACATCTCAACTTTAGGTGAATATGCATCCGAATATCCGATCTCTGGTCATCATCAACTGCCTGCATCCCAATTATGTTGGGGTCAGCGTCTAACTGGATGCATCTGAATACCAGTATTTAAAACGAATGTAACTATTTTAATGCTACTACCTATTTTAATTTTTTTTTTTCCTTAACAAAAAGCGCCTTTATCCTCTCTCCTATAAAAAATTAACTTTGCTGTGCCCGACAGAGTCCATAATTTATTCGATGTTTTAACATACCAAGTACACATTATGGAATGCAATAAAGTATTGAGTATGAGTATGAGTATTTTACATGGAGCGACTGCTTATCTAAGCTCCACCGCCCAGTTACTGGGTAATACGATATCACCTAGTAAGACTGGTTATCAGATTTTCTTCAAATTTCCTCATACTATTTATGAAAAAGTAATTCAATGGGATTAAATGAACTTAGAGGGTTGTGCAACATAGAACCCCACTGCCCTGCAAATTACAAAAAAACTTTTCTTAAGTTTAGTTACCAACCTGCTCTAGGCCCGAGTGGTGGAGTTCGGCCTACTCCCCCTCTCACCGAGACGAGGCCAGTGTCTCAGTACACATTATAGGCTGATTATGTAAGAAATTTGAATTTCGAAATTCAAAACCTACCTAAAAACAAAGCAACGAAAACACAAAACCTTTAAAAAAAGAATCTATCTTAAGATGTTGGTGTACAAACCTTCTCGTACTGAACATAAATAAATAACTAAGGGCTCGAAATTGGAGCATCCTTTTCCGTCGGTTACAACTAAAATACGGAAATAGTAGGAAAACTCGTAAAACCAGTAAAATGTTACGTTAAGTTCGCTGATAGTTATATGGAGCACGTGATTTACATTTAGATTGCACGTTTTGGAAATACTGGGTGATGCCGTATGCACTAGTAACTTGTAAGGGAAGGCTAAATGCGAAGTTCAGAATCGTATTGGATTGAGTTGTGGTTTGGTTTTATAATAAGTACTGCAGGTATACAAAGAATACGTAGCTATTTAGACGATGAGTACGAAGTTTATGAGGGGAAAGTGCCAGAGTAACCCGCAATATCTTATTACTAGTAGTTTATGAAGGGGAAACGCCAGGGTAACCCGCAATACTACTTATTACTAGTAGTCGCCCATTGATTGAAATTCAACGTATTTTTTTTTAATGTATTTCTTATGCATTACTAGCTTCCGCCCGCGGCTTCGCGTGGAAGTCAGAAATTATCCTGCGGGAACGTACTACCGGGATAAAAAGTCCTTAGCTATGAGAACGCTAGGATATTCGGGATTTGGGTTCCAGTTTATCACAAGAATGTATACTCTTGGAGATCGTAAAATTATCGATTAGCAAACGGCAGAGACCAGTGGAATCAGCTGCGAGTTATAGGTTGAAGGTTCGAACCCTGACAGACGCTTTATGTTGTATTCATTATCTCATCACCACTGCTCCCAAAACGGTGAAGAAAAACATCGTGAGGAAGCCGGCATGTCCTAGAAGCAAAACTCCGAATACTTGTGACATCTACCAACCCGCACCAGCAGGCTTAGCACGAGCACCGATTTATCGACGGAAGAATAGACATGACTATTAACTCTAAATGATGTACAATAGGAGAAGATAGCTATATTTTTTTCTATTAATTATCACAGTTATGCTTTCTAAACGAATCATGATTTTGTAGATAATTGTTTAAACTTTGTGGCCGTCGAGTAGAAAGTTTCTTGTCAGTGTGATTTTGACAGTTTGGGAAGATATATTCTTCTACAATAGTCTACTTTTATAAGGACCTAGACAAAGATCGTTAGAAACGAAAGTCAAAATGACAGATTGTAGAAGGATATTTAACGAGCGATATCAAAAATTGAGAAACGAAATGTCACTTTGTATTGAAAAGGCACTGTCTAGTCTTCGTAGAAATAGAAAACGTCATGCTAAGCCTGCTGGCCCGCGTGGTGGACTACAGCTGTTGATTATAGTTGCAGCAGCCCACTTCCACTATAAGAGAGGAGGCGTGTGTCCCAGCAGTGGGCACATTATAGGCTGATTAGGTATAACTAATCGCGTCCTGTGGGCTGCCATTATCAGCATAGTCCTCTTTCAACAATGTTTGGATTGGCATCCCTAGTCTGTACCTTACAAAGGATAACCGCCAGATTTGCTACTAACAGTTACAGGCAGTATTATCTATACCTAGGTACCATATATGCTTTAAATTTGGACACTATTCTGATGAAGATCATGAAATTATCAATGGATAAACGGCAGTCATCCATTCTTGTCTAGACCACAGCCCGCGGCAATCGACCGCCAACCTGGCCATTTTGCCAGTAGCCCAGGCTAAATGGCTAAGCCTATCGATCCACAAACCACCCAGCCTTGATACAGACATAAATATTCATACTCTAGAAGAGTAAAGGGCGTTGCGGTGTGAATTCGTATGTTTGTTCTTTTGCGACGCTGCGGCGCGACGTGCAATATGGTGAGTGGGTAGTGGCGTCGCGTATTGTGAGGGTAGACGGCTCGCGTATTGTTACCGACGAGCTTTCTTGCTTTGTGTTCTATGTAGAACGTTATTGGGTCACAATGTGAATGTACCTCGTGGTTTCGATTTCATAAGTATATATCGTATAGTACTCGTAAGTGGGTAATAAAAGCCGAGGTCGATCGATCAGGTAAAGCTACGCTTGCCACGGTTAATCCGTGGATGGGTGACCATCTTTACATACCAAGCCTCCTCCGTGTCTGGAAAAGCACGTTAAGCCGTTGGTGTCGGCTGTCATTCGTAGATCATCGACAGTCGTTACGGGTCTTCAGAAACCCGAAAATCCAACAACCAGTCCTACCAAGGTTTTTTTTTTTCAGGGTGGGAAATCATCTAATAACTTCTCCCGCTCTGGGTGGAGCAGTAGGGCGTGTCAGACTTTTATTGACTAAAACCCACCAGTGTTCCTTCAGTTACCTGTATGCCAGGTGCCACGGTATCTCCTTCGAACAACCCGCACTCCTGGCAGGAAGTCCTACCAATGGTTATCGTATTACCCAGTAACTAGGTCGTGGATTTTAGATGTTAGTCGCTCTATGTAAAATACTAGTACTCACCTGTATGCGGTTAGACTGGAAGCCGACCCCAACATAGCTGGGACAAATAAATGAATTGAATTGAATTGAATTGAATTGGAAAAGTCGCGGTAGATGATGCAGATGCTGAGGCTCGGTTCCCTATTACATGGGACTTAAATATTCCTGAAGCAATATGGATATGCTATAAGTACATCTCTACCCAACCCTTTGGGGAAACAAGGCGTGTTGCTATGTCGCACCTTTAGAATGATAGAGACCTAATGCGAAATTAGCCGCAAGCAAAATTATTTGGAATTATTAGAATTATAGAGACCTATTTTGGTTGCGGCTAATTTCGCATTAGGTCTCTATCATTCTAAAGGTGCGATGTGTTTATATTTCGCACACAGCATTAATGCATGAAAGTGTTTTTTTGCATGGCGCCAGTCATATTTAACCGCTTAGCAAGGTCAATCAAAGAACTAAACGTTAGCTTATTTAAGAAACGGCTCAAATCCTTACTAGTGAACAAAGCATATTACAGTATTTCGGTATTTTTAACAAACAAAAATCTAGAATAAAATACATGTATTGTTGTCCTTGACATAAGTTTTTGGATATTGACATTAGTATTTTAAATTGACATAATTAGTATTTTAAATTGATATCAGTATTATATTAGTATTGTATTTAATTTAGGCTTATATTTGTTTTCAGTCTGTGTGCTGACATGCCAGGTTATTAATTTCTATTGCCATTTATTAATAATTATTTTGTATTATGAAATGTATTAGTCTTTAAAATCTTTATAATCCAGTCTTTATAATTCAGACTTATTGTATTTTATTTAATCATTGAGACTTGGCTGGCTTCATAGCTACTTTTTTTTACTAACAAACATTTGTACGCTCTCTGGTATAACATAGCGCACTCTTTAATATCTTTATTTTATCATCATTATTGTACCTACCTATGTTAAACAAATGAATAAATGACTTATAGATGATTTTTGAAGTGAAAACTTCTTTAGGCGCGTTGGGCATCTTTTGAGATGGGAAAAACAATTGAACTCGCGACACCGTTACCGACACCTCTGTTTTTTAGTAGAGGTATTTCAATAATTTAATTCCGAAATGATAAGTTTAGGTCCAGAACTAATATTATAATACGAATTATGAAAATCGGATAACCCGTTTAGAAGATATGACCAAAATTATGATTATTAATAATGTGAAATCCTGTATTGACGATTAAAAAAATACACACGTAATTGTTCAAATTTTCACTTCTGTCGACATTCCCGGAGTGTCACTATTTTTTTCTGTAAGTAGGTTTGTACACACACTTTTATAACGTCAATCATATTTAAAAAACTAGCTGAGGTCGACATTTCGTATCTGACTATTCTGAAAAGAAAGTCTGAAACAAACTCAGAGGTCAGACTCTTTCAGACATAATCTTGGTCAGATAATGTAAAGACCATATAGATTGGCGTCTGAAATGGTCTTTTGAGGGAAGAACCGCACAGATTGAGTGGACTACTCCAGTCAGTGCACGCATTTGTCAGTAATCGTGTAGCTTCACTCGAGAACTACTTACTCAATTATTCATCTTCATGATATTAGTCTAAAGTCTCCTACTATTGGACATAGGCCTCCCCTAAGCATGGCCTATCATCATCTATCTCTTTTATCCCCATAATTCATTCAGGTTTGACCAAATAGTTTCGAACTCAAACGGAGCTCTGTTGTAAACGTCGTAGTAGAAGAATCTAAATTATTATAAAATCAAAATTGTATGGTACCTATGTATTGTATCCCTGCAGGGCAACGACGCGCAACCAAAAGAATCTGCTGTTTCATAGAAAAGTGTGATACCTACGCGGACAAAATGTATGGTACAGCAATTAACTTTTTATCTATCATCGACAAATCTGGCTAACGACCCAAGAGCTAGATTAACCCGACACTATACTGAAGATATCCCGGACGTCAGCTTGTACGAGATTAGGATGGCTCTGAAGCAGCTCAAAAACAACAAGGCGCCGGGTGATGACGGAATTACGGCTGAGCTTCTAAAGGCCGGTGGAAAACCCGTTCTTAAGGCCCTCCAGAAGCTGTTTGATTCCGTCATACTCGAGGGCAAAACGCCACAGGCATGGAACAGAGGTGTGGTGGTACTTTTCTTTAAGAAGGGCGATAATGCCCTTCTTAAGAATTATAGGCCCATCTCACTTCTGAGCCATGTCTACAAGCTGTTTTCCAGAGTCATCACGAACCGTCTAGCGCGCAGGTTTGACGACTTCCAGCCTCCCGAACAGGCCGGGTTCCGTAAAGGCTTTAGCACAGTAGACCACATACATACGCTGCGGCAGGTTATACAGAAGACCGAAGAGTATAACCTGCCTCTATGTTTAGCGTTTGTGGACTATGAAAAAGCCTTCGATTCGATCGAGACATGGGCTGTACTGCAGTCCCTCCAACGGTGCCAGATCGACTATCGGTACATCGAGGTGTTGAAGTGTCTGTACGAAAACGCCACTATGTCAGTCCGACTCCAGGACCAGACCTCGAAACCTATCCTTCTGCAGCGAGGTGTTAGACAGGGAGATGTTATTTCTCCGAAACTCTTCACTGCTGCACTGGAGGATGTCTTCAAGGTTCTGGACTGGAAAGGGGCTGGCATCAACATCAATGGCGAGTACATCACTCACCTTCGGTTTGCCGATGATATAGTTGTCATGGCTGAGACCATGGAGGACCTCAGTACAATGCTCGATGACCTCAGTAGAGCTTCCGAAAGAGTGGGTCTTAAAATGAACATGGACAAGACAAAGGTCATGTTTAATGCCCGTGTAACACCCACTCTCATGACGGTCGGAGGCGCTGCACTCGAAGTTGTGGACGAGTACGTTTACCTAGGACAAACTGTCCAGTTAGGTAGGTCCAACTTCGAGAAAGAGGTCAATCGTCGAATCCGACTCGGTTGGGCAGCGTTCGGGAAGCTTCGCAATATCTTCTCGTCCCACATACCGCAGTGTCTCAAGACGAAAGTCTTCGACCAGTGTGTGTTGCCAGTGATGACATATGGAACCGAAACGTGGTCGCTCACAATGGGCCTCATAAGAAGGCTTAAAGTCACCCAAAGGGCAATGGAGAGGGCTATGCTTGGAGTTTCCCTGCGTGATCGACTCAGGAATGAGGAGATTCGCAGGAGAACCAAGGTAACCGACATAGCCCGAAGAATTGCCAAACTTAAGTGGCAGTGGGCAGGGCACATTGCACGCAGAACAGATGGCCGATGGGGTCGAAAAGTTCTGGAGTGGCGACCGCGCACCGGAAGACGTAAAGTTGGAAGGCCTCCCACAAGGTGGACCGATGACCTTGTGAGGGCCGCAGGAGTCCGCTGGATGCGGGAAGCACAGAACCGGTCGAAGTGGCGGAGCTTGGGGGAGGCCTATGTCCAGCAGTGGACGTCCTTCGGCTGAAATGATGATGATCTATCATCGACAAAAAAAAAACTACGTTCTATGTCTAGAATGATGTGTTGAATTGGTGGTGCTGGTTACAGTTTGCGCGTTAATGTCCCCCTGCCATCCTCTTAGGTAGACATGGTACAAAGGCTTAGTTATTAATACAGATTGATATCCTAACTATATCATTCTGTTCTCTATCAAATTAGACCCGTGGTAATAAACTACTGCAGTGCAGCAAGGAAGCGATGCACAGACAGTACCCTGGGGATATCCTCGACTTGAGATCGATGTAGATATTAAAGTATAGGTGGGTAATAATTGGCAACTTCAGACCAGCTTCCCAAGAGATATTTTTACTAAAGGAATCAGGTTGCTTGACTGCATCGAATAGAAAAGATATTTAATAATTTTATTTTCAGTCCCAGATTTCCCGAAAAGTAAACACGAATTGTAAGTCGTATACCTTCTAATACTTACCGACATAACAATAAATTCAAAAAATTAAGTGACAATAATATGTAGCACATAATAATACGTAATTATTTACTATTATGTACTTATTTATTACGTTATTTTGTATATAGTAGTTTTAATTATTAAGTACTTTTCTGAAATAAATTATGTTGTAGTTGAATCAATATTCTTGATTCTTCTAGGGTTCAAAACACGATACTTAGTAGTTTACTCGATCATAAAAAATCGCGAAAACAGTGCATTTCTTTATCGTTTTTCAAGTCTTAATTGAAGTAGACCAAACTTTAACTTCCAAATAATACGTACTTAGTTATTATCATTTAGTAAACAACAGAAAATCTGTATGATCTAAGGATTCCCTTAGGTAATCTTACTGTTGAGAAGAGTAAACGCCGCCGCTAATTCTCATAGCAACACACATGTCATTGTATTGTCGCTTTCCCTTCTTCCGCTCATTCGTGCACTGTCATGGTCGTTTTATAAATTAATATTTCAAATAAATAGTTCGAATGTTTATATTGCTCTTTGCTTTATTTCATCAGGTTATGTACCAGAATTAAAAACAAATCTGCTGTCTGTTAGTAAAATAATTAAAGCTGGAAATAAAGTCACATTCAATGATTATGGATGTCAAATTTATAATTCAAGTAATAAGTTAGTTGCAAAAGCTAAATTGATTAATGAGACATATATGTTAAATACTAGTCAAAATGAAGAAATGCATGTCATGTTGGCAACGGCTGATGATGATACTTATCTGTGGCATCAGAGGATGGGTCACTTAAATTTCTCCGCACTTAATAAATTACCTAACTGCACAGAAGGTGTAAAATTGTCATCCAGAGTGGGAAATTTAACTTGTGTAACCTGTCTTGAAGGAAAGCAGACAAGGAAACCGTTCCCCGCTGAAGGCTCCCGAGCAATCAGTTTGCTAGAGCTTATTCACAGTGATGTTTGTGGACCGATGAAGAATACTTCTTTAGGAGGAGCAAGGTATTTTGTTACCTT
Organism: Antitype chi; assembly: GCA_947359405.1. Classification (NCBI taxonomy): domain Eukaryota; kingdom Metazoa; phylum Arthropoda; class Insecta; order Lepidoptera; family Noctuidae; genus Antitype; species Antitype chi. The sequence goes on from OX375823.1 coordinate 6,721,210, forward strand.
TATTGATGATTTTTCTCGTCGAGTACATGTATATTTTATTAAAAACAAGAGTGAAGTTTTTGAAAAATTTATTGAATTCAAGAATAGAGTAGAAAATGAGTTATGTAGAAAAATAAAAATGTTGAGAAGCGATAATGGAACCGAATACAAAAACAACAATTTTGAAAAGTTCTTAAAAAAACATGGAATTCTGCATCAAACATCCAATCCATACACCCCTGAGCAGAATGGTCTTAGTGAAAGAATGAACAGAACTCTAATAGAACGTGCTAAATGTATGATTTTAAATGCTCAATTACAGAACACGTTCTGGGCAGAAGCAGTTGCTACTGCTGCATATATTATAAACCGATCTCCGACCTGCTCTTTATCTAATGTAACACCTCATGAGGTCTGGACTGGAAAGAAGCCGAATTTGAATCATATGAGAATATTTGGATGTTCGGCAATGGTGCTTATTCCTAAGGAAAATAGAACTAAGCTTGATGTAAAGTCACGCAAGCTAATTTTTGTTGGTTATAGCGATAGCACAAAGGGCTACCGATTCATAGATCCTGAAATAAAAAAAAGTGTTATAAGTAGAGATGTTGTATTTCTAGAAGCTTCAATTAAGAGAAATATAGTGGATAATGTACCTGAAACAGAAAAGGAAAAGATAAGTAATGTAATAGAGATTGAGGAAAATAAAAATGAAAATATAAAGGAAGATTATAATAAAAAGAAAGAAAATAAAATAACTTACTTACCTTTATGTGATGAACCTGAAGTAATTGTTGAAAGAAACACTGATGACTCTGAAAGAGAAAGGCAGAATTTATCTCAAAGTACTGATTCGGATGATTCTGATCAGTTTGAAGATGTTAATGATGAGACATACATACCTGATACGACGTTAGATTCTCCACCAATGTCTAACATAAAATAATGTCATGTCTATAAAGCTAGACTGGTGATCAAAGGCTATAAGCAAATCAAAGGTATAGACTATAATGAGGTATACGCTCCAGTAGTCCGTTATACATCCATACGATACCTGATTGGCCTTGCTGCCAAATATGGACTTAAAATACATCAAATGGATGCAGTTACAGCATTCTTACAAGGTGAAATTGAGGAAGAGATTTACATGTCCTTACCACCTGGCTATGAAGAGGAAAATAAAGTATGTAGATTAAACAAGTCAATATATGGACTCAAACAGGCCAGTAGGCAGTGGAATAAAAAATTAAATACTGCCCTGTTGGAGATTGGCATGACACGTTCAAATATTGATCCTTGTGTTTACTATCGTATTTTGAACGATAATGATATGCTTTTTATAGCAGTGTATGTGGATGACCTGCTCTGTTTTTTTAATTGTGAGGAAACTTCGCAAATGATAAAAGGAAAACTAAAAGAAAAATTCCATATGAAGGATTTAGGAACAGCTGAACATTGTATTGGTTTTAGAATTTCGCAACAGGAAGATGCAATTTCTATTGATCAGTCTATATACATAAAAATGATACTTACACGGTTTGGAATGATCGACTGTAAACCAATATGGACGCCTACTGATGCTAATATTAAATTTAAGAAGGCTGAAAGTCAAGAAGAAATCTTAAAGAACATTCCATATCAGGAGATAGTTGGCTGTCTATTATACTTATCACAGGGTAGTCGGCCAGACATTACTTTTATCATAAATTCATTGAGCAGATTTAATAGTCAGCCTACTAATGAACATTGGGCAGCTCTGAAACGAGTTTTGAGGTATCTGAAAGGTACAATGTATATGAAACTGGTTTATAAAAGATGTGTTGATAAAAAAATTTCAGGCTATTGTGATTCAGATTGGGCCAATGATTCTGAAGACAGAAGATCTTGCACAGGCTACATATTTTTATTTCAGGGCGCCGCAATAAGCTGGAATTCTAAAAAACAGCAGACTATAGCTCTCTCTACAAGTGAGGCTGAATACATGGCTCTAGCGTCAGCCATTCAGGAAGCTCTCTGGCTGAAACAGCTGGCAGATGAATTTCAACCTGAGTTTAAAGGTAAACCTATCACTCTTTACTGCGATAATCAGAGTGCGATTAGTCTTGCAGGTAATGCTGTGTACCATGCGCGCAGTAAACACATTGACGTCCGCTACCACTTCATACGTGAGAAGATTGCTGCCAAGAGAATCGCGCTAGAATATAAATGCACTGGAGACATGGTCGCGGATATTTTAACGAAGGGTCTTCATCGACCAAAACACGAAAATTTCACCTCATTAATGGGCTTATCTTTAAATCGTCTGCGTTTAGAAGAGGATGTTGAGAAGAGTAAACGCCGCCGCTAATTCTCATAGCAACACACATGTCATTGTATTGTCGCCTTCCCTTCTTCCGCTCATTCGTGCACTGTCATGGTCGTTTTATAAATTAATATTTCAAATAAATAGTTCGAATGTTTATATTGCTCTTTGCTTTATTTCATCACTTACTGACATTCAAGCACGGCAGGGCGTCGTAATCTCATTGACATTTAATACCCCAATGGACGCAGTGGACACCTGCCCGACGTTTCAGATATCAACCGATACACAACTCTAGATATGTACATCTGTAAAGGTTAACATTATATAGGTACATAGGTACGCGCAGTAATAAAGTAAGGAATTCGTCAATTCAATATCACTTCACGGGGATCCTGAAAAAGGTCCCGATTTCCCGAATAAAGACGCGCAATCAATGTTATTGAAAGGACCCTCGCAGCCTGATCCGCTGTAGGCGGCACTATTCTGCAATCCTTTCGCGAGCCCGCCAACCAATCATTATCGACCTCCCCAATCTTGAACTGTGACCTTTTGCAACAATCCTCCAATTAAATTTCCATTCGATCTCTGAATGTAATTTGCTGCTATTTCGAAATATTCAGAAACTCATGTTGGCATACATTGATGTGTAGGCGGATTATTTTTAGAATTCTATTCAGGAACGCTAATTATTATGCTGGATGTGTAATTTATACAGCACGCAATGAATGTTAACATGACTCATAATCATATCAAGATCTTAGTCAGGGTGTGTTGGATAAAACACATTTCCATTAATAGTTTTTATGTCGCCAAACAGTTACCTGACATTTTCTAAATAAGAGTTGGGCTTTTAATAAACTTGTCCAATGTTCGACAAAAATACTACGACACGTGGAGCTAAGCTTAAAATAATTGTATCGCGACGTCGCGTCGTCGTAGCAAGCGATACCCGCTATCACAACTGTCTCTAACATCGGCTTAGCCGGCGTCATAAAATACCGAATCTCACTCCAATAAAGGTCGCCCCAAATCGCACCCCTGCAGGTATTATAAAATGGCGTCATCGGTATAGAATTATAGTCTTGTGATCGGCAGGTACGAGAAAGGTTAGGTAGGTCGGCGACGGCGCGGGGGTCGGCAGTCGCCTCCCCGTGACCTTTACAGAGTCGCCCAGTCCCGCGGGAGAGTGATCGCGCCGCATTACCACGGACCACGCGGCGATGTATCTGAAACAGCTCATAACATGGACGGGCCAGTGCGGGCGAGCCGGGTGTCAGCCGGCCGCGAGCCGGGCCGGCCGCACCTGTGTAGGTGGGCTCCGGCCGCGGCGGCCACTGCAGGCCGGGAGCCGGCGACGCGGCGCGACGGCGCGTCTCGCGCTCGACATGGCAGACACGCACCTCCAGGCACGTGCTGCGCAAATATCCGATAATATCCCTTGCGATGAATTGAATAAAACGATTAGGTACTACTACACTTCAGTTTCATGATGAACAGCATAATGATTAGCAGGTTAATGACAATGTTGTATTTAATTATAGTCAAATATGTGGGGTATGATGCAGAAATTAAATATATATAGGTACTAGAATACCGCTGACTTAGTGGACGAGAATGAAATGAGACTACTCAGTGACAGATTTGGATATATCTAAGTACGTAGAAATAACACTGAAAATGAATATTCAAACACAGTTTTTAGTCAAATACTTATATGGGTCTGAAAATAATGTGACAGAAATGCAGATATCCACACGTAGCGAAGCCCGTTATCCGCCGCGGCGCCATCGTCCCTACCCTAGTGGTTACGTTCGGGACGGCCGCGGCGCATGCGCGCTGGTCGCTATTAAAAAATGAATTCCTGGTTCCCGCACTGTGAGCCGTACGTCGGTGTCAGCGGCTGCGTTAGGTCGGCGCGCGCCAGACGGACCCGCCCGACGCGGACGGTCGCCGAGCCCGCATCGCGCAGCGCCGCGCGTGGTGTGCGGGTGTGGTCGCGAGTGCAGTGCAGTGCGTGCAGCAGTCCCATGCGGTGAGGCCGGCCATGCGCCGCCGTGCGGGCTGGTAGCGGCTGCGGCATGGCGCGCCGCGCCGCCCGCGCCCGCGCCTGCTCCTCACACAAACCATGAGCGACCTGCAGGCCACCTTCGAGTTCTCCGTGGAACTCTACAAGTTCTACAATGTCGACCTCTTTCAGAGAGGGTGAGCGCTCTCGATATTAATAATGTAGTGGTACATGAACCTTCGTGATAACGCCAATGACAACTGATAAGATGTGAAGTGCACGTCAAATTAGAACGGAATATACCAACTCAATAGCAATAGATAACATCGAAATGACCGGGCTAAGTTGGGACCTTTGATGAAGCAAGGACTATGAATTCAAAATGTCATTCATGAATTTCATGATCTCGCATTTCCACTTATCATCAATCATCGTGTTCAGATCCAATCTCCTCAGACCATCAAACTGCCAGCGATCACTATCTCCTTGACATTCGCGAGAGAGATGCCCTCTGATTGAGACGTACGCAGACAGAGATTATTGGTACATTTTCTTTCACCGCATTACCCCAACTTTAGAGCGGGATAGTGCTATGAAAATATATCGACGAAACTCAGAATTATGAAGACGGTCGGCGTAGCTTCGACTAATCTAAGAAATTCGTTGCTTGCTGCGGGATTATTGAAGAAAGCTTTTTTATTACCATAATAATATAATAATAATAAAAACACTGTTACAGTCTACCGAAGTCCACATTGAAAAACGGTCGGTATTCGGTAGCCTAATATCTCCCTCGAAACTAATCAAAAGGAGCAAGGAACTATGCGAAAATAGCTGGTATCCCAAATACATGTATGGTAACCCACTTTTCTGGTTTAACGAGGAATTCTATTAACTGGTAACAATAGAAGAGCTCTTTGGTGTCAGATCTCGTTTATTGGATATTACGAGTACGTTACTGTAACGTCAAACTGTCACGTTACTCTCTCGACAGAACCTATAGACCATATGGGAACCTATATGGCGAATATGTAGCCGGTCTATTCTAGGGTCAGTTTTTCTGAATGTAGTTTTAGACTTAGACAATTATAGAGGGCTCAAACATTAACGGATGGACGAGGTTGCTCTTGAAAAGGATGCCTGGAAGGATTTGGGGGAAGCCTTTGCTCAGCAGTGGGAAAAAGTAGTCTAATATTAAAAAAAAAAACATGAATCCAGGCTGCGTATCCAGGGTAGGTACTTGGAATTGGAAAATGAGAATAGGTGATGAAATTTAAAATCGTGCTAGCACTGTCATCGATTTATGTTGACATTGCTTGAAACCCCACCTACGTCAATGTTCAGTACAAGGCTATTGATACATGTATATATCAACACAAAAGTTCAATCAAAACAGTTCAAACCTATAGATTAATGGAGATATAGATTCCGCATAAATTACGACAAAAAGGATGATATGTAGCAGTCGTAAATGAAATAAAAACATGTTAACTCTCACTGACCGAATACTGGAAAATGAAGTTGATATATAAAGCCATTAAATTAAAATGATACCGTATTTACCATAGCGTCGAAGCATAAAATCAATCTTACTTTTTATTAATGGTCAGTGACGGTCGACATCAATTTCAGTAGCTACGAAATATGAAAGGGTTTTTATTTTAAAAATGTATTTGCAGACGTGCCTCGGGGCTGTCGCGCGCAATTATTATGATTGACGAATGCTAACTGCACGGCATCGTTGAAAACCCTTCAATTAATTTCGCTAGACTGAAGGGGAGAACTGACTCATGCCTTTTAATTGGAAATCACTGCTTTTAGTGTGCTTTCCCTAATTATTAGTTTCGAACAGAATTTCTGATTGATTACTGCATGCCATGCTTTGATATTGCTATGAATATATAAAAATTCCCGTGTGACATTTGCTATTACCGTTATTGATTTTTTGAGTATTACTCACATATTTAAAACAGTCGTTAAGAATTCGTTTGCTTTCATAGAATCTTCCCTAAGTATGTTAGACTCAGCTTCAATTAAAACCATATGTTTCTGAAATTCTACTTTCTTTTCTCTTCTTCTTTCTTGCCTTTCTTTTTTTCTTTTATTTTTCGTCTTTTAGTTAAGTAGACGTCGTTTATTAAATATTAGGTTCTTACCTAAGAAATTGACGTTTCATCGAACTGGCCACTCTGATCTCAAATATCTGGCTTTTGGTTAGGAATTCCAAATTCAAATATATTTCAGGCTTGTGTATTTGTGTTTCGAATTTAGTGATTAATTTGTTTTCGCACCATTTGATTTTTCTTTGACATCGTTCTGTTCACCAGCGCTGTAGCCACAGAGTACTTTTTCTATATGGAAGACCTAATATCTATCAGCATTTTCCCGTCCAAGCATTTTATTCTTGCATGACCTCAGTGAAGACTTTTTAAATACGATACCTTCATGAAAGCTTGCGTGCTAACAGCACCCATTGTATCATTGCGTGTTTGAGTTGCAAAGCTCGAAATATTTTTATAAGTCTTGAGCATTAGGTAGGTAAATATATTTACTCATACTTTAGAAATGTCTGCAACTCAGACTTAAAGTTTTAACTGCCAATCTAAGTCTGGCTAGGTAGTCCCAACTGTGGTTTGTAGATTTCAGATTAAGTCTAGATGAATCGCTCTGACTAAAATATTGTTAATTATATTAGCAGCTTCGAATCAGACATGGTTTCACAATACTTGAGATATTATCAGGCTGGCAGTGATCTTTGCCAAGTAATCAAAACAATTTTAGTAAGTACTTTAAGAAACATAGCATTATGTAGGAGGAAAAATGCTAAAAGCAGAGTTTGTTAGACTGCCTTGTTTGTACGCCTCGTAGTCACTACTGCCTAGCATGAGGTCCTGTTTTCGGTTCCCAGGAGTGCTATCTGGAATTTCCCATTAGCAGCCGGGAGTCTGAATTTGTGCACGGTTGATTGCAATAGGCTCGCCCTTATTACATGGGACTTAAATATAACTGACGAAATGTGAGTGTTCTTTATGTAGGACAGATAACTGACTAGCCCTTCAGAGAATACAGGCGTGATGTTATGTTTAGAGTTTGTTAAACCCTGTCAGAATGCGTTTGGCAACGAGTATGGTATGAAAATGTTATTTACGAGTCGAATGAAACTCTGCATTCCCAAAGCCAAACAAATCGATCATGTTACTGAAAAATTTACGCCTACGACTATTAAAGTGAGTGCATTTTATGAATCTATACCGCTCATGTTGATCAATTGGGATAACAATTTATTTCTGGATATTGGTGTTTGTTTTATACAAGCTTTTTCATATTTACCCGGCTACTACAGCTTATTGGAACACGGTAAAGGATCTATCTCAAGCTACCAGAAGAATACCTGACAAATTTTGATTGGAATGGTTGGTCTTATTATACTTAGCAAAAGGTCTAAGGTGCTAAGATTTATCTGAAAATGCCGTAAAGTAAAGCAACCAGAACTTATGACATATTGTGCAAAAGTGTGGAAACAATCCTAACTTAGGACAGGGACTAGTAGAACTCTTAAAAATAAGAATTTATGGATTGAATAGTATCTGCAAATAAAACTTTTACATATTTAATGTAGAGTGGTGTTAAAAATAATAAAAAGCCATTAAAATAATTCGAAAAGAAAACGATCGTGCTTTTAACAAGATATTCCAACTCACACGTCACAGCAGCCGCAAGGTCGTTGTCTAAAATTAAATGTTTTTGCTTTAACCAACAATGTTTACTCCCGTAGACCGTAGATGTTTTACTACAAAACACGTTGCACACACGGTACATAAACATTTGTAAAACACGCAGTCTAATATACTTCGTATTGTATAGTAATCAAATAAACAATGTACTTCGATTCTAAAATACATATCTGATGAATCAGATGGCACTAACAGTATGGCTTTAATTTTGAAAGTTTAACATCATGAATTGCGTTAATTACGTTTTTGAGCAGACAAATTTTTCGAACATTTATGAAGCAATGGATTAGCAACATCCTTCAAAAAATTCAGATATATGATATCTTACTCGTTTTGGGCAGTCAATCATTTTTGCCAATATGACGAGATGCTCTTATGCTGTGTCAACGAAACTGGCGTGCCAAGTAAAAATCCAATCCAGGTCCAGATATGTAAAACGTAACAAATACAACAATTAATCGCAACCCAAATGAGCCAACTAAATCTATGCAACATGAAATATAACACAAATGAGCGGTCCAAATCTATGCAACATGAAATATAGCACAAATTAGCCGCCTAAATCTATGCAATGCAACATGAAATGTAGCAACTACTTGACAAATTTGTTTTAACGTGTGTTACATCTCAAGTTGCGTTTCACTAACCAGCACCCTAATTGCGTAACTCACGATGAATCATAATTTGTTTAATTTTGAAACAGATAGCTAAACCATTGCTTCATATGTTCGAAAAATGTGTCTGCTCAACAACGTAAATAACGCAATGAATATTGTTGAACTGTCAAAATGAAACCGATTATGATTAATCGCGTGTTTCGCAATTAGGGTGCTGTAGTCTGTACCCGGCATTAAGGTGTAAAGAGATTGACAGAAGTGCAAATACCATGTGGCAAAGATCTCTAAAATATGTACACATCAAACTTTAAATGTGCTTACAAGCGGCTTAAACATCCACATATCAACCATAGACACAAATTACTTTGCATTGATGAATAACTAAACTCATTGACAAAAGTTATTTGAGATGAAGATGAAGCAATTTATGTTAAACATTTGCTAAGGTACTTGCTTACAAAATTGTAGAACAGACAAATTAAGATGTTATTTTATTAATGAAAAAAATATCAAACAATGAAATATGTTTTTAATAACATGCAAAACACTTTACGACAAGCACATAAAACAACACTATTTTATCTTTTAAATTGCAAATGACAAGACTCCTACGCATCGCGGACGGTTTGTGACCCAGTTCTATATTTGTGGCGCGTGTCTTTCCAAGTATGTCTGCCACAGAATAAATACGACTATTAGCAAGTTTACACATTTTACATGACTTCAAAACCTACAGCATCTCTTTCAGATGATTGTGTAGTTACTATGGATTTAGCATTATAGCGTGCCGCGTGAGTCTTATTTATAAGATTTCTGCTCTCATCATCGACATAATCCTATTAATTATTATCAGTGATAGCTTCGTAATATTCTTCTTGTTTGTCGTCATTCATTCTAAGTTTTATATGAAAGACGTGCTGTAAATGGACTAATGGTTTTTAATTTGTTTTTAGAAGTTGTATTTGTATGCTTTTCCTTTCTTACTTCTTTCCTGTATTCTTCGGTTTGTTCTTCGCTTTGTTTTATTTTATTATCGACACTATATTATAAGTAACATTATCCCGAATTCCTGAATTTACCGTCACAGTTTTTTCCTCCTATGATTTTGAAGCTCTCAACTTCCAGTTTTAGAAAACCGATAGCCAGTTTCCTCCGAACTCTACAACTTGCGTTAATCAAATTTTAGTTGAAGCATTTTCACTTTACCTGAACTAACAACGAACAAACGAGTCTACCAAACCAACAGTTAAACTTTTGAATAACAAAATTGGTATTTAAATGCTTCCATTAACGCCTAAACAATTAGCAAACTACTGAAAACTGAAAGTGTCTACACTATGTAATAAATGTCAGAATCGGCTGGCTGAAGCGCGCTCAAACTCATAGTTTACGCTACAAAATGCATAACCTAATAAACTCAATTTTCTCTTCTACACCTAATTATTGAGCAACGTGCTTTGAATGTTGTATTAACAGCACCACTATTTAACATATGAAGTTATGACATTTTGTAATTACTTAGTGAGTGTTTGTGGTAACAAATCATAGTAGAGATTAAAATACATATTTTATTTGAAAAACAGTATAGATTTACTCAGAATTAAAATGAAACGTACAAAATAACAACTAATATGTTTTCCAACCCGCACTGGGCCTGCGTGCCGCCTCACAGAGAGGACGTCAGTTCCCAGATGACTGAGAACGTTATAGTCTGATTTATGTGGGTTTTCTAATCTTTTGAGATGTTTTTTTTTTACTTTCAGATGAATCGTCATTTAATAGTAATTTTCAGCAGTAGTTCCACTACAATTTGCAAAAAATTTTGAATATTTTTGACTATGTGAAAATGAAAATCCAGAGTCACCGTTACATTTTCCTTGCCTTTTTGGTTTTACGATTATAAGCTAGCCGCTAGCGTCAAGTTACTGAAAACATCAGTCTACATAACTTCTAAGTTAAGTAGTAAGCCATCAATCAAACCTTCAGAAGTTGGTCAACTGCATTAAGTATTGTTAATATCGATGAATATTTTATTAGTTTTCTTTGTATTGCTGACTTGTTTATTTACTTTTGAATTGGTTATTGACGGTAAACGAATAGCATCGTTTGGTAACCTAAATTTATAATGGTCTAAAGTTGTCAACACTCAATGATCTAGAATGGTGATTAATATCTTTGCTCTTTGATGTGGTCTTTGCCTTTTGGCCTTTGACCTTCCATTGGGAGAATTTCAGGCTGGTACAGCAAAGTAATTTGTTGTTTAATTGTTTATTGGTATCCCTTTGCCACCTTTAATTATTTCTGCCATCTTCTTCGTGATCGTCATAGCCAAAGACGTCATGTTGAAGTAGTTACACGAAGACTGCGCTAATATCCATGTTCGGGGTCACCCGTTTAGAGGTATGACGAACAGGGTGCAAAATTCACTCGTCCTTCGACCAGACGGGCGTTGTATCTGGTCAGCAACTGCCTGACGTATGATGTATCTATCATTATGTTTAGTATATGCGAAACCTGAATATAGTTTGTTCAGAATAAGTAACTGAATTGATTCCAATAATTTTTACACCACGTTATATTTTTCCCAAAAAAGTTTTGCAAGTGTGATGGAAAATGTTATCACCAGCTAATTACAATACAATCGCCGTACGGTTAGGTACGTACTGCCTAATTATTATCAATGAGCACAATACGACGTTGGAAGCCCGGGGACGCCGCGTGGTGATCATGTTTGTGTAGAAAACTAGGTAACATAACAAGCTTATTATAACTTTGAGATTTTTCATGATACAGTTTTGAATTGTTGTACAGACGGCAGCACATCTAGCTACCCCAATCTGTCAAATTTCTTTGATAGTTTTTCTTCTTTAACCTCCTTTCTTAAGCTTATGCATAAGGTTCATGATCAATTGGGAAAATTTGACAGTTTGGGGTAGCGTAGTGTGTTGCCGTCTGTACATTATCTTTACATAAAAACACTAGACACGTGTTTCGGGTTTCGCATATACTAAAACTAGGGTTGTATATGCTAGTTGCGTCGTAAACTCAGCTAGCTCAGCGATGCAGGATTTTATTTATTTAAACTTCTCGCACACAAAAAAGGTACAAAGGTGGACTTAATGCCGTTGCTTAGGTTGGGAGGAATAATGATTTAAAAAAACTATAAAACTATATCAAAATGAAAAATAAATAAGATTGTTACTTAATAAGCTATAAACTTATGATATACATATAAGCATACATATCTACTATAATATATTTATATACATACATTTTCAAGGGAAAGAGGTTTTTAAATGAATCTACGCTATTAGTTATGAAAATACCTCTGAAATTTCCGCATTTAAATGCATTCCGACTGGTGGACGTCCTGATATTATTATTATTTATTTGCGTGACGTCAGTGTGAAGCGTAGTTTTCATGTGGCGATGCAGATGTCGCTACAGTTTAAAGAATCGGCATTTTAACAGTCAAACGAGCCATTTTATTTAGATATGCTAAAAGTTCTCGAACACATACAACAATTTATTCTCCCTTTTAACTGTCGTAGGGGGAGGGGAAATGACGACATAGCTACCACACTAAGGCGCAAATTGATTCGGGTCGAGACCAACGCGACAGGTGTAAATGAATTGGGGTGTAAAAAGTATCCGACTTCGTGGAAACAGCATGTGTAGGAAAAAGTTAGAGGCGACTAGACAAATTGTGTTAGTCGTGGGTGAAAACAAGATCAACAATTTGGCAACGAAGTCATAGGAAGTACTAGAGGGCACTTACGTACGCTCAGTTCCTATAATATTATGATGTAACGAATCGTCACTAACGAATGAAAGTTTCAATTCTTTATTTACTTTCTTTGTAATAGCAATGATCCGCTCACGTACTGCTGGTTCTGGGCGGAACCAGTAAGTAATATACATTAAACTTTTCTTTTATTTTTTTCAAATTTCGCAGCATCATGCTGAGATAGGAGCCTTTTTGGCCTCGCACAGGTTTTTCTTTTTATTTTGTTTTAAGGTTCTTTTCTTTATAGTTTTTCTGATTTTGTTAGATTTCGTATTTCCTGTGCGTGTCTCAAATTAAAAAGCCAGCATGTCTAACATTGAAACACTTTACTAACAGATAAAAGTTTTTCCTACGTTGCTGTAGCAACTAGGTACACTTTACTGTAAGTATGTTTTCAGTACCTACGTATATAACCGTCGGTACAACATACGGTGAAGTTTACTGTGTATTCAGAACTACTTAGGCAGATTGCAGACTCGTGGAGCTAGTAACCACTCTTCTCTTTGTTTTCCTATTCACATTTTCTGACATGATACCCGTATTGTGTATGGGCAAAATACTTCGGTGCAACTGTAGTCTGTAGCTAGTGTGGAGACAGTTTTTATTAATGTTGAAATCAGAGCTGTCAAATTTCGCTTTTTGTGTGAGAATTAATCTCTGTATGCGATACAATTTGAAATTGGAACCTATGGTCGTTGACTTCTTTGCTTTTCGCCTGCTTCTGCACGTTATCGAGTAACTATTCCAGTCTGACAGATAAACTAACATTTCGACGCACAGCCGAAGCTACAGGAACTAGGAACGTGAAATTTTGAACAGGGTATAAGAAGGGGTTTTTGGAAATTAGACCTTGAAAGGGCTGAAAAGGGGAGTTTTCTTTGAATGTAAAATCTTAAATGGAAGAATTTTAATGTGTGGTCCGATTAACTCGAAAATAGTTAAAACCGGAAATAAAGAATAACGTTGGTATACTAGGGTTTTCGTAAATCTACCCTTAACGGAGTTTCCCATCTCAGCCACTTTCGAGGTTAAAAGGGGGGATACAGTTTATATGAAAAATATTTTCCATTGATCAAGCAACTTGAACTTTGACCCGAATACTTCTACTTAAGAAGATACATGTTCGAAAATACCTTCTAAAACCTCTTTTAGAAGGTATTTTCGAACATGTATCTCTCATCTCATCATCTCATCTCTAGAGAGAGTTAAATTTTCTAGGGAAAAATACGAAATCTTCGCGTACGAAGTCACGGGCGAAGTGCTAGTTCTTTCATATTTATCTGGTAAACTTTACCAGGCGGCCAGTACCTAATCTAAGAACCTCTAATAATTCATATTACTTATGAAAATTAAAAGCTAAATACTTAAGAAAAAATTCTAAGGCAAAAAAAAACACTTTAGAATGAGGTTAAACGCATACATAACAGGTCAAGCCATAAGTCAAGCTACTAAAAACCGCCGTAAAGTTAACTGCTACCTTTCTGTGAAATGACCGTAATGAAGCGAGATGACCCCACTGAACTTAACATAATAAGCTTGGCTACCTTCGGAGGTACGAGGAGGAAAACCTCTGGAAAAAATAAGAACGAATTATGTTTTATATAGCTTTTTTTTTGGGTGGAATATCATCAAATAACTTCTCCCGCTCTTGGTGGAGCAGGAGGGTGTGTCAGACCTTTACTGACTAAAACCCACCCGTGTTCGTTCATTTGCCCGTGTGCCAGGGGCCGCGGTATATCTTTCAAACAACCCGCATCCCTGGCAGGCATCGGCCCCTGCGGCCCCACCAGTTGGTGCTCACATCTCTTTGAGGCGCGCGTGGAACACAACGCGCCGTCGACCCGGGCTTGGTCCTTACCGGACAGCGAGCTACCCATTACTCGCCGTCCGCAAGCCCGTGCCTACGGTGGCCGGGAATCAGCCTAGGATTCCCGACGCCCAGGGCGTCTCCTGCGGCGACTAAGGCCGTGAGGGCACATATACTGCCTCTCCCTCACGTGCGCCGCCTCCCTCTTTGCGAGCATTACTGCTTTGCAGAAGGAGGTGACGGCTACCCATGCATTCTCGCTCCGTACCATGACCTGGACCAGGGCCGGTCGCGAGAGATCGTCGCCACCGATCGCCTCTACGAGGACACGGCGCGGCGGTGCTCCGCTCAAGACGGGCAGACCTCCACCGTGTCCTCAGGGATGTTTTATATAGGTAATACAGAGAAAGATAATACCGCCTGCAACTGCAATAGCCTGACGTTGTCGATCTTACAGACACGGTAAAAAAGTAAGTTCAAAACCTAAAAACCCGACTACTGAAAAATCACGTTCTAAATGTTGAAGAATGTTAGAATGTATTTTTAGGAACTTTATGTGGCCATATGGGAACCATGTTCAATTTAATCTGACGTCACATAGCCGAAAACCAGCGGATGATCAAGTCGGTTCCAACGATACCTCATATACTCCACATTCTTAAAAAATGTAATCCTTGTAAAATGCTGATACGTAATTTAGAAGTTATGAGCGAACAGATGAACATGATGTCAAAATCATAACTCTCCTTTTTGCTTCACCATAGTCGGGGAAAAATGAGTGCAATCCTTACTTCCATACTATATCTTTTTATATATAATTCTACTGTACGTATGTATGTCACTGAACTCCTCCTAAACGTATATACATAATATTATAAACGCGAAAGTTTGTATGTATGGATGTATAGATGTTTGTTACTCTTTCACGCAAAAACTACTGAATGGAAGAAATTTGGCACACATAGATTATAACCTAGATTACCACATAGGACTTTTTATCACGGTAGTACGTTCCCGTGGGATAATTTCCGACATCCACGCGGGCGAAGCCGCGGGCGGAAACTAGTATTCCATATAATGAGCTAGTGCGGTGAGGAATGCTCGTAGCTCTTTGTATGATAGAAGTCTTTGCCCTTCAATGGGACCATATATACTGGTTTTATTTTATATCCTTTAAACTGGAACACAGAAGTTATTAATATGTTCAATAATGGTGATAGTACATGCGAGGATCATAATCACCCTGTATTGTTCCCACTGCTGTTGTACGCAGTACCGGTTGGTAGATGTCACATGTCTTCGAAATTTTGGTTCTAGGACATTTCGGTTTCTCACGACGTTTTCCTTAACCATTTTGAGACCAGTGGCGATGAATGTTGTGAACAGTGGCCAAGTAGTTCGAACCTGTGCCTGTGGTTAGAACTACTTAGCCAGCCCTCTCATCCGAGGATACGAGACGACAAATTTTTATTTTATAACTTGGTCTTCTTATGCTTATTATAATTTTAATATTGTTATTCTAAAGAGACTGCAACATAGACTGGTACTGCTGGTAGCAGTGCCAAGGCCAAAAATTCAAAGTATGAAATCCTTACTTTGTGCGGTTGCACGTAATAAGGACTTTAAAAAAGTCACATTCTGAGGCTGTAAACATCCCCATTTGATCATTATTTCTTTTCTCCTCAGACTTTACCAAGTGCGCGTGGGCCTCCGTGTGTCGCCGAAGGTCCCGGTTCACATCGAAGCCTCCGTGTCGAGCGGCAGTGGGGCTGCGCGCACAGGCCGCCCGGCCGCCAACGCGTCGCTCATCGGAGGCCTGGCCGCGTCCCGGGCCTTCCAGATCATGTACCGTAACGAGGAGGTCACGTTACGGGATATCGTGCATTTTAGAGCTCATCTCTTAGGTAAGAATGTTTGGTTTTATGTCTACCTTCAGCGATCATCTGTATCATCATCTGCCCAGCCTTTTCCCAACTATGTTGAGGTCGGCTTCTAGTCTAACCTGATGCAGCAGAATACCAGTATTTTACATGGAGTGACTGCCCATCTGACGTCCACAACCCAGCTTCTGGGTAATACTGACCCCTTGATAAGACTGGTTGTCTAACTTTCGAGCTTCTGTCGACCCGTAATGATTGTCAAAGATTGACGAATGACAGGACCAACGGCTCAATGTGCTTTCCGAGGCATGGAGGGGTCTTGGTATTGGGTTCATCTCCAGTCTTTCAAATCATTCGGAGGTCACTTTATGCCTGTTAGAGTATTTGCGGCCTCATCGATAGGGCCATAAGATCTGTTTTGTATGTGGGCGGTCATTTCTAGCATCATTAATGGCTTTGGCTCATCAAGACGCAAAAGTCAAGGGTCAAGACCCTCCCAGGTGACGATACAAAGTGAAGATCAAAATCTCCCAATGACCTTGTGAATCCTTTCTCTTCCGCATCAACGGATTTCATTTAGGAAGAGGATACCTGCGGCACCTAAAGACACAGTGTCTTATTTAGGTTACAAGAATCTTAATATGATTTGAAAGTTACTAATTAAAAACACATTAATGCGTTTTGGGAGAGGAAATTGAATTGTTCCACATTTCGCAATGACAAGTATTTGGAACTCGCTACTTTCTTTTAATAGATAGCTCGCTCTGAAACTCTGAACCGATTGTTTGCCAAGACTATTCGTAAAGCTGGGTATCCACTATGTTCGCGCAGCAAATGTGCTCCGCATATTCTGCTTTTTGGTGCTCTTCCGAAGGCGACCGCAAACCGCAAGTAGCAAAGTCGCCAAAACGTAATCAGAAACCACAGCGACACGACTGGTTTCTATGTCACTCTATGAGAACGGTTACAGGCAGCGTACATCTTTGGAAGCGTTTTCATTTACCGTAGTTGCCGTATTTATCCAAGCTCAGCTAATGCCCGCGGAGCATATTTTCTGCGCCAAACTAATGGACACCCTGCTTAACCTTTTCTATTTGTTCAGTGGACAGCCGGAATCTCAAGGAGTCCCTAGAGCGAGCAGAGTGGAGCCTTGGCGTGGAGCTGTGGTGCAGTGAGGGTGCACAGTCTAGTACCCTCGCCCCGATGTCCTGTCGGGTCCTCAAGCTGCACTTCCAGCCCTCCCAAGGCCTCCACTATCACCTGCCGGTTCTATTCGATTACTTCCACCTGTCATCAGTCTCCATCACCATACATGCAAGCCTAGTTGCTTTACATCAGCCTTACATCAAGTAAGTATGAGAAGTTTTGTAAAAGTTTGTGTTCCTACAATTCATAGCTGCCAAAATGAGTGTGTACTACGCCTTGTATCTAACCCTTAGATAAACAGGTTTGGTGTAATGGTTTATTAAATATGTGCGTCGTGCAGTTCGTGGATCGCACCTAAATGTAGGTACGGCTAATTATTATTGTTAACGTGTTTAGGTAAAATGTATTTTATAACATCTATTACTACGAGTATTTATTTCCGAAACGTCAAAGTATAAGTCAAAGCATTTATTTCAAATAGGCACTTAAAAGGCACTTTTCAACGTCAACATTTACATTAAAATAGAATTGATTCTAGTCGCCCCTTCCAAAATGTAGTTTCGTATGGAGAAGAATGGGCAAGAAACTCCATCGTTACTCTTATAAAAACTGGTGTTAAGACACTGAAACTGGCGTTAAGGCTAGATTAGACCAGATTGCACGACTCTTGTAGATCGTCGATATTCAACTTTTAAAACGCATTTCGTAAAGTAATATTATCGCAAATGTCAATGGTTTAAAAAAAGACAATGTAGGGTATTGATGACATATCGTGTAAAACCAACAAAATAACAAACCCACGCGTGTCGCGAATCTGGATTCTCATGTTTCCGATCATTATCTCATATTAATTAATGTCACAAACTACACCTTAAATCATCAATTACTGGTGTTTTATTGAAACTTAACCAAGGGCTATAAATTGCGATTGTCTTGATAACATCAGTGTGAACAACATTTAACTTCTTCGACGGGAAAATATTGTCCTGACACTTAGGTATTTATCGAAGTTAACACCTTTTTAAAGTTTTATCTTTAATAGTTTTTTTTTTCTTTTAAACATCGTAATAATATCTTTCCCGTTACTTAGGTATCATTTATCAAGCTGATAGTATATTTTTAAGTCATCATCATTATCATCTCCTGCCCTTAGGTATCCTAATTTATTTGGAGTCGGCGTAACTTGTCTTTTTCGTCCACACTTCTCTACTACTCGTCATCTCGGTAGTCACCTCCTTTGTAGTCCTAGTAACATGAAAACTTTGCTAGCAAGAGAATATCAAAATGATTCACTGTTATGGTCGATTTTCCCACAATTCTTTAGTCTTTAAACATTTACTCGAAGAGTAAGACTTACTTACTGACTTAGTAATTATTTCTTTTTTATTACAACATTTTTACGCATCTGTATACTCATTCTATCACGCCTGTCATCCCTGGGCACGCCACGATTGCGGCGGTAAGTCTTTGAGGAGTGGATTGAGAGGTGCCATGGCGTCCTCACTTTCCGTCTGACGTAGGTCCTCACCGGGCACGGCTGTTTCTAGAGGTATCTGTTTTGCATATGGCGGGAGGAAACGCCCGGGTGTTTACAATGCGAAGATCGCTTTGAGGACACGGTGGAGGTCTGCCCGGCTAGGGCAATGCACCACCATGTCCTCGTGGAGGCGATCGACGGCGGCGATCTCTTGCATCCGGCCCTGGTCCAGGCCATGTTACGGAGCGAGAGTGGATGGGTAGCCGTCACCTCCTTCTGCGAAGCAGTAATGCTCGCGAAGAAGGAGGCGGCGCACGTGCGGGGGAGACAGCATATGCGCCCTCACGACCCTAGCCGCTCCAGGAGACGCCCTGAGCGTCGGGAATCCCAGGCTGATTCCCGGACACCGTAGGCGCGGGCTTGCGGACGGCGAGTAATGGGTAGCTCGCTGTCCGGTAAGAACCAAGCCCGGGTCGACGGCGCGTTGTGTTCCACGCGCGCCTCAAAGAGATGTCAGCACCAACTGGTGGGGTCCGCATGGGCCGATGCCTGCCAGTGGTGTGGGTTGTTAGAAAGAGATATCGTCGCCCCTGGCACACAGGCAACTGAGGGAACACGGTTGGACTTTAGTTAGTAAAAGTCTGACACGCCCTCCTGCTCCACCCAGAGCGGGGGAAGTTATTTGATGATTACCCAGACTCAAAAAAAAAAAAATACACCTGTCATCCCCGAAGGGTTAGGTAGAGTTGTACCTATGTACACCAACATTTCGCCAGATTTTTAAAGTCCCATATAACGGGAGGCGAGCCTATTGCACTTGTAAACTTATAAGCTAAATACATGGGTCTTAACACAATTGAATTCTTACATGTCTGTCCGCCACTCAAGGAAAAGTATCATGCATTATGTGCAAAGTTGGTGAGTAACATCCTTAAATTGTTCCCATTTATTAACGCCTGGACTACAAATGATATGTGTTGGTATCAAACAAGCTTTCAGGCGGTTGACTTTTATTCGTTTATTATCAGGCTTCTAAACAATGAGGTTACTTTACAATGTGTACATTGCAAACTCAAATCTCAGTGTCTCAAAACGTATAGAAAAGCACAGCACACTTTATACAAGCGAGATTGTGACTTTTCGCTAGGCATGGCGAGCTGATGTCACTCTTGGGTGCGCTAATGCACAATCTCCCGGGCCCCCGACACATGGTACTAGAAGGAATAGTGGGGTTTTAGTCGGTAGGAGTTCGACATAATCCTCCGTTCAACCCAGACGGAGGGTATCCATGAGGATTTCCCCACGGAATCACCGAAGAAGTTTGAAAACAGCGGTAGTAAACGAGGACGGGTATACTAATTGACCCTGACATCATTAATTTACCTCATGGTGTTTTTGCTTGTGTTCTAGTACTCCACGCTCAAGTAAACAATGGGGCAAATTGATGAAGAGTGCTGGATCCTTCAACACTTCGGGAAGCTTCGAGAATGTACTCTTCGGATCCACCGGCAAATGTTCTGGTGGCAACTCTAGCAAGATTGCGCATGCTAGGTAAGTAGCTGAACTGTGGAAATAACTCTATTCATAGCGATTTTTTCTTTTTATAAATCAATTAATGTGTTGCCAGGTGATAAGTCAGTACATCCAAAACATATCCGGAGATGTGGAGTCCCATTCGGGAATTACGTGGCATACATTTTCCACAAATTCTATTATATTGCTTGGTATAATTATAATAATATAATAATAACGTTTATTTGGACTCAATAAAATATAGCCTAATAAAACAAATGATAATGTTATTTTTTCAGGCAAGTCCACGCCGAAGTGTGCGGAATCTTACTGGGGTCACTGGAGGGCCTACAAAGTGCTCTGGCCATTTGTGGCTCCCCCGGTGTACTGCTCACTCCTGAAGAGTCCTCGTCAAATTCTGCCGTCGGAGAAGTCGCGCAGAGAATAAAGGATCTTAGCGATTTCGGCAAGGTAGGTCATAGTTATAGTTAACTAAAAGATTTCAGAAAATGTGTCTTTGATAAATTATAAAATATATTTATTTCTGTAAATTGGTTCAACAAAACACGCGAAAATTAAATTATGTTTTAAAACTACATGAGGTAGACGTTCCTATTCTAGTTGGATAGGAACGTCTACCTCTCTTTTAAATTTTTTTTAGATATGTAATAAGATCTCCATAAACACGGGATATAATGTAGGCCAGAATTAAACAAAAAAAATATTAAAACTGAGCGGCACACAACTATTAAGACCGCCGTTCAGTATATTCTCTTCCCCAGTCAATTTACTGATTACAGACTATTGCCAAGTTGCAGACACTAAAACCATCTATTTTCCGTTTTACAGAACTTCCAGAAGTCCGAATGCGGTGAGGAGGAGGAATGGGCGATGAGTGCAGCACACGACATCGCGCAACTGTGTGCTGAAGTGACGCTGCGGTGGCGAGCATTCCTGCATCACACATCAGACCGACCTCACGTGCATCATGCGCTCGCGGCTAGGCACCACGCGCTGCGGTAATCAATACTTTATGTCTAACAGAGTTCGTGACCATGGGCCACTGTGACGATATTAGCAGTTGTGACCCTTCCTGCATGGCAAGTATGAGCCCATGTCAAAACGCGCTGCAATACACTGTCCTTCTGCATCAATGAAATGATTAACTATCAGATCTTCACCGAAAAGAAAGTACTTTTTGATTACCACACTCTGGCCAATACATTAATTCGCGAGGTGGCGGTGGTGGTCGAAGTGCTATTCTCCAAAAAAACTGTTACTATAATAGCACATCTTTATATCACTCACTTACTTACTTATTTATGCCCTTTCCAGCATAAAGCGCTTCGCCGAATGTTTCTTCGTGCTGGACAACCCGCGGCACTCGCTGGCGGGCTGCTACGACAGCAACTACCAGTCGTACCAGAGCGTGGGCGAGGTGGCGCGCCGCTCGCGCTACCTCGCGCTGCTGCCACCGTTGCCAGTGCACTGCATAGCCCTGGATGGAGACCCGCATATCATGCCTATCATATTTGAAGACAGGTGATACTTTAAATAATTAAAAAGTGTGATAGTTATAATCGCCCAGCAGGGGTCGAAATTCGTGACCGTATGGATTGAGGAGCCATGTCCCAGATTTAAACGAGGGTACTACCAATATTTAGTAGTAAATTAGCCAAATTTGTAGCCCCCGATCCTGGAATTTGTAGTAAAACCCTTCAAAAGTTACAGGACGTTGAAGGTGGCTCCTCAATTCAGACGTCTGGATTGAGGAGCCACCTCAGAACTCGAAAACTAGCCAATGGATATTTCAGAAAATTCATTAAGAAATAAATAAATAATAATAGTATAAATGTAAAGGAATTTTGATTACGCCAATATTTAGTAGAAATTTCTACGAAATATTGGCGTATTCAAATTTTGATTTGATCAACTACTTTAGTAGCTACTTGCATTTGTTTTTTATAGACCGTCAGGATTGAGGAGCCACATAAAATGTGTTGTATTGCCGAAATAATTAACCCTTTGCGTTTTATTTTTATACTACAAATTAAAACAAACTTACAACTAAATAATACAAAAAATCTGTTTTAATTGCTTCATTAGTTTCCGAGAAACAGCACGGGGAAATTTATAGATTTATCAAATAAATCAAAGCATTGTAGCTACCTCAAATTCAGCCGTACAAAACCCATTTTTTTGTACAAATTAAGCATAAACACTACTAATTCCTACCAAAGTTTCAGAAATGTCCATTGGCCAGTTTTCGCCTCAATCCAGACGTCTGAATTGAGGAGCCACCTTCAACGTCCTATAATTTTTGAAGGGTTTTACTACAAATTCCAGGATCGAGGCTACAAATTTGGCTAATTTACTACTAAATATTGGTATTACCCTCGTTTAAATCTGAGACATGGCTCCACAATCCATACGGACACCGAAATCTGACCATAGTTAATTTTATTTCATATAAAAAATTAAAATTATTAGCTTTCTGCACTCCTTCCCCAATTCCCAATCTAAAAACTTTAACTGTGCCAAATTTCATACTCCTCCGTCCACGTAATTTTCGTATAAAGGGGTACAACGTTTTTGCTTCAAGATTTACTAGCCTTAAGTTATTAAGTTACGATTAAGTTATTAAGTCATTAAGCTACGACTCTTGGGGTAACCCAAGAGTCGTAAAATACTACTGCACTAAGTCTTTTTGAATTATTTCAGATATCAAGACACAGCAGAATTCGCACGACGTCGTTCATTTCTGAATTCCAGTGCAAGCAAATCTGGAAGCGGTAAGCTTAGTTACTATTTACAAATACTACAATTACGTGCACAAAAATCTTTTACTAATCTGTGTCTGTCTTAATGCAGATCCCTTCCTATGTTCGGAGCCCCTTGGAGATGACTGTGCTTGTAGTATTAGTTCACTCATGGACTCAAGAAGACCGTCATCCGAAGCCTCCAGGGTCACCCTCACCCTGCCCAGAACAATCATGGATGTTCTTGAACCACAATTGAATGCACCTAAATCCAGTTCCAGTGTCGTTCAAGCAACTCTGACTTTAGCTCCCCAAAAATCTGCCCGCGGATCCCCCAAACGAGCTTTAGTGAAACAAAATGTAGTAGAATTACCCAAGGCACACAACAAACAACTCGAGCTTACGGGAAGAAATAGATACATCGTACAAAACAATCTTATTAGCGAAATTCAACTCCCACCAAACAACGCGTTCGCTTCTTGTCCGATACAACAGGGACAACCAATGTCTCGATATTCCGCATCCACTTTGCTTGATATCAGTACAGCAAAAAGTGCTTCGAACGTTTCGCGTTTAGGTAAGGAGAAATCTGAACCAGGACTTGAAGTGTTTCGACAAAAACATGAAATCACGAGTGGTGTGAGCACCCTGCCGGCGAGGCACAGCAAATCTCTGGATCAGTTAAGAGTGTCTCAATTAACACCACTGAATACTACGCAAACATTGACAAAGAATGTGAGAAATGGATCCAATTCTTCTGTTAATTATCCAAAACCATATCTACCGCCGCAACAAATTAAGCCTACCACATTGCCTAGAAGTGTCACCACTACTGCTTATCCAACGAATACAACAACTCGATGCAGTTCCAAAGGGACAGACGAGTACAGGAGGAATATAAACGAGTTTAGAGAAAAATACAAAAATCCTTGTAATAAGAAAGTTGGACACGGAGTGAAAAATGAAGTGTTCCATAATGTAGGGTATAAGTACGATGGAGCGATGCAACCTAATCCTAACCAAGTGTACGGCTATACTTTCGGTAATCAGGGTAATCTGCAAGTAAACAATGTTATTCGTAATCCGTTAGAGTTTCAAAGAGGCTACAGTGTAAATTTACCCCGTCCTATGTTGCCTCCACGTAATTCTTACCCACCGGTTAGTGGTAAAACTCAAGTGACTGATCAAAATAACTTAGTTTCTAATAAACACGTACATAGATCTAATTCTACGCATGTGTTTCAAAACCAAAAAGTGGAAAATCAACAAATTGACATTGAAGCTGCCCGAAATCAACTCAGACATGAGCTGAATTACTACCTTCAGAAAGGTGATTGGAGCTACGATTTTAATACAGGAAGTTTAATACAAAACTATCAAAAGAAATCTAGTAAAAGCAGTGATGACAGCGGGTTTGTGATGACTCTAGATAGAAGCAGTGATGGTACATCAAAATCAACTTATTCAAAGACACCGCCATCTACTCCACATTCGGCGATGCCATCTGTAAGGCACAAGAAAAGCCGATCCAAAGAGTCGAAACTAAATAATGGAGCAAAGGAAAATACTAAAATGAATTCGAGTAGGGATTCATTAAGCAGTCATCATTCCATTAAATCCCGGGATAGTAGATCAGATCGTCATACATCAAAATCTGAACGCAGCACTCCAAAATCTGATCGTGGAGCAACACGATCTGGGAAATCTACGCCCAAGTCTGGTGGGTTTACTCCAAAATCAGGTCTAGCAACACCTAAATCTGGCAGGGCTACACCAAAGTCTGGTGCTACGACGCCGAAAAGCGGCAGGTCGAGCGGAAAACCGGAAAAGCGTTCAAAACACAAACCATCGGAAAAGATGACTCAGTTAATGTCAGAAGCCGCATCGTCATCCAGCAACGAAAGCATTCCTTTTGAGCTGCGAAGATTAGAGTCTTCTACAAGTGTTCCTTACAGTCTCGACCACGGGCCAGAATTGTTACGACATTGTAGAAGTGCTGCATCAGTTTTAGATGAACCTAACTTAAATAATACTTTTGGCTCAGAATCTCTTCCCAATTTAGCTCCTCCACCAGCATTTGAATCGCCACCTCTTGATATAGCCGATAAAGATTTCAAAATTCTGCCTCCTAAAAACTTTTCGAACAAAGAAGAAAATCGTCGTAGAAGCACTTCTACGTCTAGTTTGAGTGAACAAAGTGGATGGGTGTCTAGCGGACGTAGTTCAGGCCCGTCCTCTCCAGATAATGCAAGTTGTCAATTAAACCAGAATTTCGTTGCTGGCAAATCATCCATGCCTAAACCAACTAGTAAAAACTACGAAGATACAACGGATCCTCGAAAAACCGAAGGTGAAACTATAAGTGACTTTAAAAGAACAGTCCTTAACGGAGATCAGTTGCGAGAGCGGCTCTTAAAATTAGCCGTCAAAGTAACTCAAAGTACTTCAAACGAGAAAATAGAATGCTGTGATAAGGAAGTGTGCGAGGAATGCACCATTTGTAGCGACTCTATATGCACAGATAGCCAGTGCGAGTATAATAAACTATTGCATAGTAATGGTATGGATGCGGAATGCAATTCAGACACTTGTACAGCAAGCTGTTTTCAACAAATCGCAGAAGCTAATGCAGTTAAGGGTAATCAAAGGCATAACTCTTTTAGTGCTGTGCAAGGGAAGACTTATAGCTCTTCTTCTAAAAGTCTGAATGAAGGATCGGTGAAAAAATCACAAACAATTAGTGACAATCTGCATCCTTATATCAGGAAAGAAATTCCGCAGAAGGCGCAGCCAGCACCCGCCAAATCTCAATCGATGGACAAAACTAAATTGAAAGACAGAATACAATATACGGAAAAGTTAATCGCGGCTGAGATAAGAAGTCTGACGGTGGATCGCTCTTGCGTCAAACCAAGCAGCCACAAGAAAGATCGTTCATCCAGCGGTGCGCAAAAATACTCGAATAAAGCTAGATCTGAAATAGATTTAGCGCATTTCATGGGTGACAACGACTATGAACATTTACCTCCGCCGCAACAGTTTAGAGACGCTCCACCTCCACCAGATGAGTTTAAGGTAAACACGTAACATCCATCGATGAAGATAAATATAAACTGATGGGTAAAATATCATATTAATGGACTTGTATGTTATAGGATCCTCCAACAAAATCCCCAAAGTTGAGTAGACAGAGCAGCAAATCGTCTACTCCGTCGAAAACGCCGAGGAAACAGCCGTCACAACCTTCGTCTCTTCAGTTAGACAACCCCTTGTATCACGTGTGTGAAGGTGGGTAGCACTGTTAACATCTGTGTAATTCAATAATGCTTCAGCTACTAACACTGTCGCTTGGCTTACAACAGGTATAATGGAGAGGCGGAAGCTGAGGCCACATCAGTCAGTAAATTCTAGCGGTGCGCCCACCGGTGGTACGCTTAATAAAAGTCAGAGCACCGGAGAACTGGCCAGCAGAAACGATACTGGTAATAAAGTTATTTAACTATTACTACATCTATCTTATACATCAACGCAGCAAAAAGCAAAATTTTTCCAGGTCCAAGTTTCATCTTCTTAACTGTAACTATTTTGACCACTTATAAAACCATTCTATTTTTAATTTAAAAAATAATTGGCACACTGTTAAGCTTCGGAGCAATCAAGCCTCCAAAGCCATAGGGTGACAGGTATACTGTTCCTCTAATTTCATAGGCAATTTTCTATATTTTCAGAACAACGAGAAAGCAATCTCATCAGCATATTCGGCCTGGCCGAATCTGAGAGGTTGTTCGTGAAATGCAGAGAAGAATTCAGGCAAAGTGTGAAATATCCGGGCGCTATTTACTCTGACTTCCCGCCTGTTGAGCACTCGCTGCCATACTTCCATATCAACGATGAGTATCGAATGTTTAATCCAGAAGGTAAGACATTGATTGAAACCTTATACACAAACTATAATATATAACTCTCCCATCGGAGAGTATGCAATGTGGCGACCAGCTCTACAGGGCTGTACCTGTTGGAGTGCGGCCTTTTAACCCGAACTAAATACTAGTATTAAAATAATTAGGGAAAACTAAAATTAAATCAGCTTAGTGTAATTTAGGAAAACCCTGAACTAGAGGGTACGGTACTGTGACTCCAGAACTCTCTAATTCAGGTTTCAATAAAATCGTCATTTAGACTAGAAATTATTTGTTCTGAAGTGTTGCTACTTTTCTGTAGTCTAGCCAAACCACGATATAAATAACGACTTTAACTATACATATAGTATACTTTCGGAACCACCTATCTTCATTCATCCAACAGTAATCCCACCAGGGTTTAAGCATATTGTCGATATATTGCAGGGCTCCACCTCATAATCTGCGTACATGGCTTGGACGGTAACGCGGCTGACCTCCGTCTTGTGAAGACGTACTTGGAACTAGGTCTGCCTGGGGCCAGGCTAGACTTCCTCATGTCTGAGAGAAACCAAGGCGACACTTTCTCTGACTTTGATACGATGACAGATAGGTGAGCGGTAATTATAGCTTCAAAGTTATGACTTATTACAACATCTTGATCGGTATCACGTTATTGATTTTTTCTAAATGTACTAACCAGTTTATAACCCAAATTAAATTATATAGTTAGTTAGTGAGACCGCTTTACGACCTAATTTATTAGACACGGCAAATCTCAATTAATTAATAATATACTTATATCAATTTTTAATATGTTTGTTTTTTATGTTGCCAAACTGTTTGATTTTGCCGCTATGTCGCTGAATATATGCAAACCTAAGTTTTAAATTCTATTTATTCAAAAATGTTTTATTTTCTGTTTTTGCTTCTTCAGGAATCACATATTATAACGTAATCCTATGTTACAATATTTCCAGACTTGTACAAGAGATCCTGACCCACATTCAGAGCTCGAGTGACCCAGCTCGGATCAGCTTCGTGGGTCATTCCCTGGGCACGATCATCATACGGTCAGCATTAGCGAGGCCTCAGATGAAGCCATACCTGGCGAAACTCCACACGTTCCTCTCGCTAAGTGGACCTCATCTTGGGACTCTGTATAACTCTAGCGGATTAGTAAATGCTGGTAAGTTGCCTGTCAATGCCAAAAATGCCGCGGTTTAAGAGTGAAATCATTTGAATAACTAATCTGCCCATACATCTATGTATAAAGAATAAAGAAACCACTTTTCTGTGTACAAGCCCATTATATTATTTACATTTCGATAGCCATGGAATAAACTTTGCAAAAAGTTTATAAAAATATCACCATGGAAACTACCTTTCACTCACTGACCACAATATTTTCCCATTTCCAGGCATGTGGTTCATGCAGAAATGGAAGAAGTCGGGTTCCTTGCTGCAGCTGTCTCTCCGCGACGCGTCCGATCCTCGGCGCTCCTTCCTCTACCGCCTGAGTGAACGGAGTCAGCTGCACCAGTTCAAACATATCCTGCTCTGTGGCTCTGGACAGGACCGCTATGTCCCACTGCATTCTGCAAGGCTGGAACTCTGCAAAGCAGCTGCTAAAGATACGTCACTCTTGGGGCAGGCTTACAGAGAAATGGTTGGTATTCAGTACTTCTATAAAATTGTACCTAATTGCTTACAATATTAATCATCTAGTTCCCGGTGGCCTGGCCGGATTTCTTATCATACGTCTCATAAATATAACTGAGGTTGAAGGGGCTGACCTAAGTTTCCGTCTATAATACGTTTATGACGGACAATGAGGTCAAAGACCAAAAACTTCTTATCGAGTACCACACAGGATCATACAAAAAATTACCAGAATTTTGTTTCATGTAAGAGTATCACTTGTTTTTATTTATTTATGCCAAATGACGTCACAACAACAAACACAAATCTAACAAACAAAGCGACTCTTTTGCAACGCCATACACTTAGCAATATTTTGGGCCCAAAAAGTTTCAAATTCATCGTGCCATGCGACACGAAGAAGAACAAAAAGAATAATGAATTTCCAAACTCCAGGTCCACAACATGGTATCACCACTGGCTGCGCGCGCGTCCACAGTGTCAGTGGTGCGCTACGACGTGCAGCACGCACTGCCGCACACGGCCAGCGCGCTGGTGGGCCGCGCCGCGCACATCGCAGCCCTCGACTCCGACCTCTTCATCGAGAAGTTCCTGCTCGTCTCCGCGCTCAAATATTTCCGATAAACTTACAATTCTAAAGGCAGGTTTTGAACGGTGACTATATCTAGCGCCTGTGACTAGCGACAGTGACAACGAAAAATGTTTTACATTGGACGATAACCACTTTATAGCCGGTGTGACCAGACTGTCGCTATCATAGAAATATAAAAAGCAGATCTATGGGCGCTATCAAGTGTGGCCGTATAAACCTGCTTTGAATCCAAAGCAAATGGCTGCATAGTTGGATACATTGTGGCTGCTGGCCTCGCCATATTCAGTTATGACTTCCAACCCAATCACTGTTCCTGATACTTATGACAGCCCAACACTACTACTGCTACTACATAATATAGCAGCAACAACTCAAGTACTGCACGCTTTTTTCGTAACGTGACATCTATGCACATTGAAAATAGACAAACAGTAATTAAGAAATTATTTAGCTAAAGCTATAACAGCGTGTATTCATGGACGTGGTGTGTGACAAGTACTATATATAGAGAAACAAAAAGCCAATGAGCTAAAGAGACTATAGTACTTGACTAAAAACTGCTAATATAATTTTCCTGAAAACAGTGCATTCGATGGTTACCATTACCACTTCTTAAGCACTTTTGGGAATCTTTCCAAAAATTATCAAAATGTATCCAACAAGAAATTAATCGACCCAAGACCCTAAGGTTAAGACGAATCTTTGTATAAATTGAGGCACTTTCATCGTTTAAATAACTATATTGTCTGAGTGAGCGTAAATGCCCTTTGAAGAATGATTTTTTTATGCATGAGATACCTACAATGTTTTGCACCTTCTTGACCTTCATTTGATTGCAAGCTCAATCGTTACTAAACGAAACAAAGGTATTTATTTTTCTGCCCTAGGGCTTACTGTATCTAATTATGTTCTGTTAAAAATCGTTTGTCAATGCATTTTCTATTTTTTTTCGCATTTGGTTGGCATTTAAATCTGTCTGCTTTGTACCAAAATGATTAATTGACAACTTTCTACCTTTGATTTTTATTACGATTGAGATTTCGCCCATTATTTGCATTTTCTTCCACGGAGTTGCTTCAAACAATTTGAAGGTGGCGAGAACTTTGCTGATTACTGAAAAATAAGCCAAGCCAAAATATTTTGAAGCAACTCTGCTTTGAATTATTGTGTATTTCCCTAGTATCGTCTGCAGTAGGCACTACAGGATTATCGAAATTATAAATAGACTTGGTGACAGCGTGATAATTCGAATAGAATCCTAATTGTAGAGTGATTTATGAACTATGTTGAGGGTAACGGCAATCAACAATTTTAATTACTAAGTAGGTTTTAAGACGGATCTTTACACCAATTAATTAAGACTATAATTTTAGCGACTGTAGATAATATAGATAGATGTTATTTGTATTATTATTGTCTATGAACGATATCATTCTGGAACACTAGATTGGTTGCTGTATAAGTACCTACCTACTCATAGATTCTTTTATATTTCATTGCGTTTGTGATGCGTTGGCTTGGCATATCAATTGCCATAGTGTTCTACGACATCTGAAGGTAATGGAATATGAAAACGTGGTTTTAGATACACACGGCTACACATCAAGCTATACATTTCCAGTATAAGCTGATCTGGCATTGAATAGGATTTCCGTACAGTGCGAGATCAAGATAAACTGGAAATGTATAGCTTGATGTGTAGCCGAGTGTACGTCCATAGTACACAACAGTTAAGTTTAAAGAAAAACCTTGTATTTCCTCCATTTCTTAAAGACCCGTTGTACCATACCGTAGCACTTTTTAATATCTATCTGGTATTGTAATTATGGGTCTGATCGTGAGTATGTTAAAAATATTTTATTGACCTTAATGACATACATAAATGAAATCAATTATAGCTGCACAAACGGATATAAGGATAAATTATATTATTAAGATAAATACAGAGTTATATCAGTCATCATTGTCGTGTTTATGTTTGTGGAGCAGGACGAATCAGCCAGCCCGTAGCCTTATAGAAAAAAAAAAACACAAAGATATAAACTACTTAAACGTTAGATGAAAGTTGTAAATTTTTAACGAATGTTAGACTGATCTTTAAAAATATACGGACTCATGCATAATTATATTTAATAAGTTTCATAGATTATCTTTTCTTATCGTGAATCGTAGTGAAAATAATTTGATTAAAAAAACAGTAATTGGTATAATCTCGCTCTGTCCACTTCTCTGAATTAATCGGTAGGTCATATTTTATACAGGGCTTGGATCTATTGATTTATTAAAATTATTCAATATATTGTGTAAGTTGGTACCTACATAAACTACTGAAGTACCTCATCGCTCTCGGGCATGCTTGGAGATAAAGACAAAGTGGTGCCGATTCTGTTGTACACCGAACTAAACTAACTAAACTATCACTAAAATTCCTTACTTTTGGCTATGAGAATCTTAAAGCTATTCTGCAAAATAAAATCTCTAAACTTAAAAATAATTTTGACGTATCTAAAATCGAATTTGACAATCGCGACTCTTGCAGGGTTAGCATGACGCTTTCTATTTCTACTCTTCTGTAGAATAGAAATCGCTTGTCTACATTTCTCGGTGAAAAACTGCCAACTGTCTACACGGAAACGTCATTTTTGTCTAGTCTTCCGTCGACAAAACGCTTCTCACACAATGATTTTTTCACAATTGTATAGAAAAAAAAAAGAAAATTACCTACATGTTGAGATTATGGGGCTTACGGGTTTATTAAAGGGGGTCCAAATTATCATCATTTTTGCGATAGGACACACCATTTTCGAGATATAAGCAAACGAAAAAAAAAAAAGATACAGTACTGTTTTTGCATCTGAAGTCGAAGTGTTGGTGTGAATTTTAGTTCATGACCACTAGTTTTATTCCACACGTTTTTAATCGCGATTAAAAATAGTCAGATTTAGTTAGAAAAATTAATATAGTCAAAATTTTTAGTGAAAAGCGGCAAACTCAGAATAGCAAAATTACCATCTTCACTAAACTAATAATTCAGTGCAATCTTAGTGCTGTCAAACTAAATTATAGTTAAGTTGTGTCACTTTAGTCAATTTCAGAATGGGAAATCGTCGTTTGACAGGAATAAACAAAATTTTGGTGATTTTTAGTTTAGTTTAGAGAATTTTGTGCCAACAGAATCGGCACCAGTATCAGTTTCTATGGAACTGGCGATTCTAGGAAGGGGTTTGAATGATTGTCGTCTAGCAAATCAATCTGTTAGGTTAGCAACGTCAATTTAATTTTAACACATTGATACTTAGAATGAAATCGTTCAAATAAGCACTTATTATTAGATCCCCCCTTATTAGAGACCCCTGATTTTGGCCTAGTTACCTACCTCTCCTACCTACTTCGCTTGAAGTTTGCCTCAGGCCGATACCTACCTATTACAAAACCTAACTCTAGACTCTAGCATGCAGAGCTACCTAGTTTAGAGCCTTGATTGATTGAAACTAGTTTTGCGTAATGCTATAAATGACAGGGCGACTTTTCTGTTGTTGACAGTTCCGTGGGACACGTGGGTGAGCGACTGTACGAAAAAGTCGCCCTATAATTTTATGACGTGAATTTCGTACAGTCATTTTGGCTTAAAACTACTTAAGTACGTAGTTTCAATCAATTTTATAGGATCTCCCCTCTGTCTGATACCGCTTTATATATGTAGGGTTGGAGGTAACTTATATACAGATAAGTACCTAAAGGTATATGGTCGACCTCGTAATTACTTTACCAATTTAGGGAACAATTTCCAGTAAATTGAAACTTCAGTCCCTAAGGTCGTCGAAATTATCTAACCGTCAAAATAGACAAATAATGGACCTTGTCGTTATGAGTTGTGCAAGTTACATTCAAGCTTACTCCGCGTCATTTAAAACGATCATTAAAACGATCACCGCGTCGCGTGCAAATTTCAATGTCAATGTAAATTTTTGTGCGGTGAACCTGAACGAGTGGTCGCGCCGACAGAGGGCGCTTTCCGGTTTTCCGAACACAAAGTGACAGAGCGGGAAAATTATTTGATGATTTCCCATACTCAAAAAAAAAACACGGGAGAGGTTGCGGTCTTAGGGCACAGAATAAATATGGCTTTGGTTGATCAAGTAATTATAGTGCCACCAACTTAGCTGTTCAGGTGGACAAAATTGGAACTACAACCAAACCCTGAAAACTAACTCAACAACGCAATTCTTTCAATCTCCACTAGCGACGCTGTCAACTGAACAGATAAGATGGTGGGAATATACCTACGAGGTCCACTATACCTAGAAAAGTACTTTATGTATTGGTTTGATTTATCATCCACCTATATTTTAAACACATGTTCCATTGAAACTGCCGTCTTTGTTAAAAGCCTTTCATTAAATCTTATCTACTTATGTGTGTATAAAAATGTGGGAGGAGTTTTGTAAATATTATAGAAAAGAATTTTATTTGTAAATCGTATGTTAATGGCAACGTGTCGATGTTATACACTTATGATAATAAATAAATAATGCCTGAAATCTTATTTGTTTTTTTTTTACACAATATTTCCCGCTTTCCTGATAGTTTTTCTAAAACAACGAAAACTGTGCAATGTATTAATAAATTGTATAATTTCTGCCTGAGACTTCGTCCGTGTGGAAGTCAACTTACACCCAATGGCTAGGCAGTGTTTGCTATCTATCAGTGAAATATTTTAGTAATCGGATCAGTATACCTACTTACTCTTACAAACAAATCATTTACCTCTATAATACATTAGTATACATATTAGGTTATCATATTGTGATTTACGCACCTTATAGGTAGAAGAGATGGTTTGAGATGGGTCTAGTATTTTATAATTGACGCGGTTGACGCATGTAGGCAGCGCCATCTCGTAGCGAGCGACTACCATAAATGTTCACAAGATCGCGGAACGTCCGCCGCTGCCCAGCGGTATAATGTAAAGCTGGCTCTACTGGCAGCCCTAGGTGTGCGTATTACTGAGAAAAGAACAGTTACCTACGACTACTGCTGAAAAAGTTTTATCTATTACAATCTTTTCCTTAAAACTTACCTGTCGTATCTATATACGACAAGTAAAAACTTATTGAAACTTGAGGCATTCAGCTACCCAGACCAGCACCCTAATTGCGTAACTCACGATTAATCATAATCTGTTTCGTTTTGAAACGGATGGCTAAACCATTGCATCATATGTTCTAAAAATGTGTCTGCTCAGCAACGTAAATAACGCAATGAATATTGTTGAACTGTCAAAATGAAAACGATTATGATTAATCGCGTGTTACGCAATTAGGGTGCAGTATAACTGCGTCATACGAGATCCAAATCAGCCTTCAGTTTAAAAGGCACCTCTCAAACTCTATAAAATGCCGATAGCAACGAACGTGTTCCTAGATCTACAGTCAAGCGGTCTTCCAGGCAGAGCCCATGGCGAAGTACAGACGCCAGCAGGTCAAGCTATCCCAAACAGTAAAATTTTCCCAATTGAACATGAACCTATCTTATTGTAATAAAGTTGAAAATCTATCAAAGAAATTTGACAGATTGGGGTAGGTTGATGTGCTGGCGTCTGTACAAATCACCGAACTGTGTATGTTAGCAGTGAAACGATTGCACCTTCTGGAGACCGAGCCAGGTCAACAGCCCCGAGTGCAGTATACAAGCTCTGGATGTGCTTCCAGCCTGACAAGAAATTGAACCAAAAAAGTGGTTCAATGACTGGACTATCCAAAACTCTTTTGAAACATGAACCTGAATTAAACCAGGATGTCTGTGATACTATCAACTGTTTCATAAGCTGCCTCGAGAAGCCTGTGTGTTTGATCATGATTGACAAAAATGCTTTTGAATTTCACTTACAGTTACTTAAATTTCATTTTGATAAAATAGCTGTTAAATTATCAGATGGTGTCATGAGTACAGCTATAATGGCGCTTATGCGTTTTTCGATATACTAGAAGCAGAAAAATCTGTCAACAGCGGAGATAACATCTTTGATAATTATGCAGAAAAAGGAAGTAAGTAGGTAAAAAGTATTTTTTTTTGGGTGGTAAATCATCAAATAACTTCTCCCGCTCTGGGTGGAGCGGGAGGGCGTGTCAGACTTTTACTGACTAAAACCCACCCGTGTTCCCTCAGTTGCCTGTGTGCCAGGGGCCGCGGTATCTCTTTTGAACAACCCGCACCCCTGGCAGGCATCGACCCTTGCGGACCCCACAATTGGTGCTGACATCTCTTTGAGGCGCGCGTGAACACAACGCGCCGTCGACCGGGGCTTGGTCCTTACGTCCTTATCCTTGGTCAAGTTCGTGAACGGGCGCCGTCGGTTGAGACTGGTCATCTCCTAACTTCCATGGCTAATTTTAAATTTTATATTTAGAATTGTTTTTTTTTTACATTGTCTCACATATAGAAGCAACAAGAATAATGTTCCCAAGTTTTTGTAATACATAACATGATTAAAAAGAGTGTCCATGGAGTTTCTTGCCCGTTCTTCTCCATAGAGATCTACGTTTTGGAATGGGCAACTAGCTTCAACTTTCCAACTGGTCGACTTTTTGACAATTCAAAAGTGCCTGTAAATGGTTTAATTGAAATAAATGCTTTGAGTTTGAGTTTTGAGTTTGAGTTTACCGGACAGCGAGCTACCCATTACTCGCCGTCCGCAAGCCCGCGCCTCCTCAATTTTCAAATTGGTCAGATGTAAGTTTCTTCGATAGTACATACCTTGTACACCCACATTTCGTACAACGCTTTTTTTTTCAATTTATATGAGGTAAGGTAGAGGTGGAAACTTAAAATATAGAAAAAAATGTAGGACCCATACGGTTTTTGTTTCAAAAATCGGAAGTCCTTTGTTACGGAATTACAATGCAGGAAAAGAAAGAAACAACACACATAACATCACCTGTTTCTCCGAAGGTTTAGGCAGAGGTATACCTCCGAACCTTTGGAAAATTTTGATTTTCATAACAAAAAGTCGATTTTTTTTCTATTTTAATTTTACACCACCACTATACCGGATGATTTTTTTTACCGTCTGGAAAAAAATAGGGGTTAAAAGGTGAACGGAGTAGAAGCCTATGGCACGGAAATTGAGCATTTTTTTTTTGAAATCCTAAAATTTATTATTTGAAGTAAACATTTCATATGAAAATTAAAAAACAATAAAAATTCAAAAAAATACAAAAAATCGGCAAATAATATCAAAATCCAACTTATTGGCACCCTAGTCAACGCGCAGAAATTATGAATGAATTCGTAGCGAAATTCAATCCTTTGATTGAAGCCGGCCGGGGATAGGTAACTAAAATTTTTTTGCAGGCGTACCGCTCAAGTGTCGCCGCATGCGCACACCCCCCCCCCCACCCGCGCGCCCTTCGACCCGAGTACCGTGTCCCGCGGCGTCTTTGATCTCTCTCCAAGTCTCCAGTCCACTGCGAATAGTCATAGCGTGGCGTCGATCGCTGTTTTTTCCGCGTGTGCTTCAACCGCCCAGTGATTGTTTTCATAATGACATATGAATACTCCAACGTCGAGTAGCTTGCCATGATGAGGTATTATTTTTTGTCTGGTGAAAATTTAAATGGTGCAAGTCGAATGTACGCCGACGAAGAACACCTACAATCCCTTAGATATAACGGTATCCCTGCCCCCCGGATCCCCAGCACAGACTTGATACTCCGGACTTGTCAGCGGTTACTTGACCATGGCCAGTTTCACCTTCCCGGTCATGCCAGAGGCAGAGGCCCGCCACCCTTGTCCATACACGTCGAAGACGCCATCCTGGAATATTCTCAGCGACACCCGAGGAGGAGCACCCGGCAAGCAGCTCGTCGATTTGGCGTAAGCCAGTATGTGGTAAGTATGGAAGTAACTCCATTCAATGGACATGCATCCATACCATTTCTCACGCATGCAAGCTTTGCATGCTCCGGACCCTGGACCTCGTATTGAGTTCTGTCGCTGGCTGCAGAATTACCCGTAGGCGAACATTCTATGGAGCGACGAGTCCATGTTTACCCGCGTTGGTATCTACAACGTACACGTACAGTGTGAATAACTGAATCGAACTTGATGAGCGTGTTCTTTTATTTCATGTGGGTTTTGAAAACTCCACCAGTGCTCATTGTGAATCGTGATCGTGTATTATCGCGGCTCAAACATTCAGTTTGGGCCGCGATAATACACGATCGCATAGGTATTTGGTCCAGTTTGGATCGAAGGTCGATTGACAGGGAAAACGTATCGTGAAATAATACAGTCCGTTATCGACACAATGTTGGAAGACGTTCCTCTGCACTATCTGCGGGACAGGTACTTCTAGCACGACGGATGTTAAAGCGTTAAAACCCTCGAAATACAGATGAATGTGAGTGATTGTTATAAGAATTTAACATCAACAGGTTTGTTTACATTTCTATCAAAGCTTTACCTACTGACCTTACAAGACGTAATTTATTTGGTTTACGGTTTCAAGACACGCGTCACTGTGTATCAAATTATTATAAACACGCGCAAATGTGTGCGTGAGTGTGTAGGCATCAGCTGCAAAGATTTAGAGCGAAATTAACGCTAGTGTCTCGCTCACACTATCGTCATGCTCCATTCATGGGCCATCGCAGCTTACGCCCATTTACTATTACCTATTTTGGCTATTATTCGTTTTACGCGAGTGCCGTAGGATGTCTACTTTTTCATGTATTTTAAGGATATTCGGAACTTTTATTAAATCAATGGTACCCGGCAAAGGTTAGCGCATATGAGTTCTATTCTACTTACACAACATGTCATATTGTTGTCCAGACGCTAAAAAAAATCAGCCGGTATAAATAGTAGTATACGAGGGTGTTCTGAAATGACGTTCACTAGATGGCAGCACTGAGACGTCAGGTCCGGGCACCTGTCAAAAGTGTCAAAGCGCCTACGGACTGAATGGTGAACGAAAGAATGAAACGATTGACATCAAATATTTTAAAACTGTTAAAGATCAATACGGTGTGTCAGCGCATTCACGATGTAATTTGAAAGACGTACATAAAATCATTAGTAAGTCATAAACTCATCTTTATAAACTATAAATAAGAATTATTGTCGTGATTCTAATTTATAGTTTACCGTCGATCGTGAACGTTCGTACGTGAAGTACCCAACTCCGCCCAGTAAGCAAAAAGTCTACCATTATTTTTTTATTGCTTTGGCAACCCTACAATGTCGTGTGTTCCGTTCTGGCCCGGCCACAATGCCAAAGAAGGTCATGGTTATGGCAGTAGACTGTACGGATATGTACCTTTTAGTACTAGAAAGAAAAATAATAGTACTACATTATTTCATGACTCGCCATTTTCAGTGTCCGGGCTACAGCGCATCCGTCCTAGCCCGGCCACGCTTAGATCGGCTGAAATCCACAACTTAAATGGGTGATTCGTGTCCGAGATAAATGTACGTGCTATGTAAAATAGACCTACTTTTATTTAAAAGAAAACCTTCTCCAAATCTATTTATTAGTCATTTCAATTTTTCAGGTAGAATCTGCCTGATAATAATTCAATAGCAATAGTATAACTTGACAACTTACAATACTTATTCAAGTGTCGTAGGCGCCTAATACGGAATAGGAGGATTCCATCTTTACCTATTTACTAACATATAAGTTACATAATTACTTAAACTTATAGTTCTTTTATGATGAATACTTAATAAGATAAAAGTGCACACAGACAATATGTGATGATTAATATTCAAGAAAAACTTCTCGTAGTTCTCAGATTGATTTTGTCAAACTAATATAAGTGATTATAAATTAAATAAATAATTCATAAAGTAGATATATAAAATGCCTGATTTTTTATTTATTCATATTCCACCAATCAACTCGAATATAGGAATAATGGACAATAGATAGCTCACTGAAAAGAAAAAGACCGATTAGCTCTTGCACTCTAAAGAGCTATATCACTCTTCTAGCTCACTAGCTCTTCTATAGCTCAGTGACTCAGATCTATGTCGACTGTTAGCTCATTTGACTCACACTGCACGCACTTCGAAGGAAACGGCTCACTCAGTAGTCAGTGTCAATAGCTCTTTGGAAGTTAAAGAAGTTTTTCTGTTTGTTTATACTAATAATGTTATGACTTTACGTAAACAAGTAAACAACACTTAAATTACAAAATCAAAAGACCCGACTGCCTAAAATGTGAACTTAAAAAAAAGATGGAAACAAGAAACTTGTTTTAAAAGGATGACTATTAGACTGAATTTTTGTAGTTCGCATGTGGCGTTGTAGATGGCCGCCAGTGTTAAAAATGAAAATCGATCAAATAAATTTGACAGATTGGAGTAGCTTGACGTGCTGGCGTCTGTACAATAATTATGTATGTACAGATGCCAGCACATCAAGCTAACCCAATCTGTAAAATTTCTTTGATAGATTTTCAACTTTATTCCCTAAGCTTATAAAAGATTCATGTTCAATGACGGTTTTCTGAAATGACGTTAACTAAGTGGTAGCACTGAGACGTCAGCACCCTAATTGCGTAACACGCGATTAATCATAATCGGTTTCATTTTGACAGTTCAACAATATTCATTGCGTTATTTACGTTGTTGAGCAGACACATTTTTCGAACATATAAAGCAATGGTTTAGCCATCTGTTTCAATACGAAACAGATTCTGATTAATAGTGAGTTACGCTCCGGGTACCTGTCAAGAGTGTCAAAGTTCCTACGGACTGAATGGTGAACGAAAGAATGAAACGAATGACATCAAATATTTTAAGTTCATCGTCGAACTTGAAGACCTTTTGTCAAAGTGGCGCCAACTGGTGGCTTGAATATTCATGAACACTGAGGGTGTTTGGAAAATTTGACAGTTTGGGGTAGCTGATGTGCTGGCGTACATTTAAAATAAGTTATTTGTGGAGGAACTAGACCAAGAGTTTTAACCCAATTCAATCGATTATTATTGTCATGACACTGGCTACACACGCAGCGACTATTTGCGATTTGTCACTGGATTTCAAAATCTATGCATGGACGTAAGATTTTGAAGTCGCTGCGTGCATACCTACCATTACTGGTTTGTATGGTTACGTCACTAGTTTAATCGAATTATGCCTATTTTAAATCACAGTCGAAAAAACTCAATTACTAGGCACGGACGTAAAACTATCGCGGCGGGATTCAATGGCGGACAGGCTTTTCAACCAATCAAAGAGCCAAACTAAAGAGAATCCAACAGAGTGCATTCTAGTGCGTCGTAAAACACACTAATCCATTTTCATTTCTCGGTGCACTTGGTGACGCGATTTCCTCGCACACTGCTTGTGCGCGAGGAAATTGCGCCACGATATTTTTACAGCCGTGTGAACGTGGACTTAAAT
The DNA here is from genome assembly GCA_947359405.1 of Antitype chi. Taxonomy (NCBI): domain Eukaryota; kingdom Metazoa; phylum Arthropoda; class Insecta; order Lepidoptera; family Noctuidae; genus Antitype; species Antitype chi. The sequence goes on from OX375823.1 coordinate 6,761,783, forward strand.
GAATGAATATTTTAGAACGAGACGATTTTAAGAGATTATTAATTGAACTTAGAGGGTTGTATTGATGATTTAAATTAGTTTAATTCTGTAAAGCCATATTTGTTACGGTCGCGAATCTTATTTTAATCAACACATAACTCGACACTGACTTTCAAATTGCAAAAAACGTAAGAAAATTGAATATCGCGGGCTACCTCAGCGCAACTTTCATGCGGCTGATATCCACCAGGCATAAATTTCAAACGGGTACAATTTAAATGCTCACCAAAATATTTTTAGACCGTAAGACTAAGTACCAAGTAAAATATGTTAACTTCAAATAAAATAAACCCACTCTATACTGAATTGCCTAATTATCAACGTTTTAAGTTCCAAAATAATTATACATTCATCAGAATACGTGTTGTATTTATATTATTTTTGCCTACCAAAATGGATATATATGCAGGTGGTTTCAAGGCCCGCCACCGCGGCTGAGGCTGTGAGCAAGCCGAAGCTGTGGCAGTGAGCGTTAAAACCATCTGCGACGATAAGCTTGCGTGGGGCCGCCCGAACCCCGCAGTGCCGAAGCCGTGACACAAAAAATGCTTGTTGCAGCATGCCTGCTAGCATGTTGCATGCTTGTTTGCACGCTGCATGCTGGCTTGCATGCTGCATGCCTGCTGGCATGCTACATGCTCGAAGCGAGCATAAAACAATAAACAAGTAACATGTGTTTGGGATACGCAATATTATATGTATTTGATATTTAAAAACATTGTACGATCGACCGTTAGCTTTTTTGCCTCAGTACTGACTAAATTGAAAGTCGTGAAATAAAATATAGGTAACATCTATTTAGCGATAATATAAAATATTTGGTCTGAAATTAACTTTAATTTGCTGGTAGGCGTTTAAACACGAGCCATTTCAAACAACGCTAACAGGCCGTGACTCTGTACAGCCAGCCAATGGTGACAATGGCAGGATCAATATTCAATTGACCCATTATTCGACTAAAACAAGTATGTTTATCGCTGGCAAGCACTATGAAGCAGTGTGGCATCATTGATATTATTCATGGCAAGTATTGGCATTGGCAACACTTATTTTAATGACAGTTGTTCCGCCGCGGTCGTCGGGTTTGTGTGTTGCCCTGCTAGTTAATTTTACTATTATTTATAACAATTTGGGCGTATTTTTTAATAAAAGTGAGAAAAACTCTTTAATATTTCCGAAAAATTCTATTTATAGCCACAAAGTTGGTAATTTTAAAACATTTAAGTGACATTTTTGTAACTGTTAAGGAAATAGGCAATGCAGTGTTCGCTATCGAGTAGAATTTTGTAACAAATTGTGATTTATTTAGTTAAAGATGGGGAAATTGTTGAGTCTTTTGTCTCGGGACGATTCTAATTGTTGTTCTTCGCCGCGTTACGATATCTTTTTGGATTTCGAGAACGCCGCGCCCACAGACACGGAGCGCGCCGTTTATGAGGAGGTTCAGAGGGTGTTGTTAGATTCCGAGAAGATACTTGAAGAGATACAGTGCTATAAGGGTGCGGGGAAAGAGATACGAGAGGCGATAGCGGACCCGTCGAGGATATCGCAGGAGAGAGCGTGGCGCGCCGTGCGCCCGCTCGTGGACAAACTCCTGCGCTGCTATAACCACTCCCTCCAACTGCAGCGGGTGAGTCCATGAATCACTACATTTCGTCAACAAAGACACACTTAATATAATTGGTGTTTATCCTGATTCAGAGATATATATGTCGTAGAAGAGCTGTCTAAATGCTTTTATTTCAACATTTTGGGGGTACCATTAAAAATAAATACTAAATGCAACTAGTAACTGCTACTAATTTTTTTTCTAGTATTTACAATTCTAGATAGTTGAGTATTTAAAATTATCAGTATTAAACTAATTCAAACTTACATAGCTATATTTACCTCCTTCCAAATATTAATTTACCTTATAATATTTTAGTTTAGTATTGAGGGATTCTTCATTGACCTTTACTAGCTCAACAATCAGTTAAGTATGTTTGTATAAAACTTAGTTATACCTACAGATACACTCAACCACACACTACACACTGATATTGTCATATATCAAAGAACAGTAATGATTACCTTATAAAGTTATTCATAGTTAATTTTAGTGATCATAGTAAAGCTTAATTTATTTGGAAATGGAAAAACCCTTTTAACTATTTCCTTGACTATAGCTGCCAGCCGGATATTCTTTTCTTCTTGCTAAATTTACTGAGGGTTCATAGATGTATCTCATATACATAGCATCAGACATTTAAGTCTACTGGCTGGATGATATCTACAAGAATTTTATGATATTTAGTAATAAATTGATCATAAATCCTGAGTTACAACGAAGCTCTTGGGGGCTTTGCCTTCCATTTGTTCTATAATATTTGGTACCTTATAGGCTGGTTTCAAAGAAGTCAAGAATTTGTCATAGGACATTAAAAGTGCCACCTATCAGGTTTTTTACTCAGAACGATAACAAGAAAACTCCACCACAAAGTGTGACCTGGTTATCAATCCGAAAACTTTATTCACATTATCTTGCTAGTCATTCAGACTACCATTAGATCAACCCAGCATTATTCCCCACCATCTTTGTAAAATAAACATTAAATATTTTACCAAGAGAGTGGTATATTGTCATTTAGCATCCTGTATAGTACTCTGATAAGTTGTGATAAGATTACATGATGTCATATTGATAAGTTCTCACACTGATAACAGTGAGCAAATACAATATAATGTTTGTCAAGTGTTTATGGAAATATTCACAATACCTATTCCTTTCATTTAAAAGTAATAAAACAATAATTTGTTATTGTTTTGTTTAATTACTTAATAATACTGGGGAGGCAAGGACCTAATACCTAGTCAGAATCGCTTAATGTGTTGTTTGTTGGGCCACTAATCTTAATGAGATTGCCTATTAGTTAATCACATAATAATAATTAATTAAAAAATGGCTCGAAGTTAAGCAGCGCTTGCCGAGGTCAGCCCACGGATGGGTGGCCGTTCTTTACTTCAAAACCTACGAAACAACCATCCTTTCTGATCCAGTCGCGGTAGACTTGATGTAATTACTATGACATTTTCATTTCCACAGATGATTAACTGAAATCCGACCCGTAGTTAGTAAAAAATAAAAAGGCTAGCCTTATGATATGATAATGAATTAAAATGTCTCCCTAATGAGTTTCATGTGGCCGAGAACACATGATATTTATCAAAGTATAAATAGCTATAAATAATAAGACGAGGGTGTCCATTCCCCCGTAAACGTTTCACGTTGAACACGCGTGCTGAAAGGTTACCGCCCACCGCCACATTTGCATGCATTGTGCATTAGTTTGATTGAATACAGAAAGTGACATGATAAACTCAAGGGCTACCTACTTGATAAAAATCGAGGACATAGTAAGTAAAATCCTGCTTTTTTTGGCATTACCAAGGCATTGCGCTCATAAAAAAAATCGATAATCAGCAACGTCGACCAACAATCCACCGAAACTGTGACCCCTATGAAATTGTCAGTCGGCACACGGCACACCTCATAGCAAAGCGAAACGCCAAATCCTCCGTTCGCACGAGGCAATAATTTTCATTCAAATACCATTTTTACTTCCGCTAACGATATTTCCATCTGCACCCATTGCTTTCTATCATTCAGAGACTGAGGATATGTTGAAGAAAGTCCAATGGTTTGATTATCACTTAAATTCCCAGCAAACGAAAAAAAAAATGTAAATGGGCCACCTTTATAATAATATCATACTACTTTGTACACCTACATTTTGGCAAATAAATTACTTACTTAATACAGACAGCCAGTACAGGATAGCTGGGTTGGGCACTAAAACTTCCACATTTTAGGTTAACAAAAGCATTATAGCCAGCCAAAATGAGCCTTCTGTAAATTCAAACATTTGTTGTATTGGTCTCTATCTCTGATTGGTATTAGAGCACCCATTTCTATCGTGTGATCGTTTACATCATCTTATTAATACGTGAAGCAAAAACTTTGAACACCTTTTTACGAAAATTACGCTAACAGAGGTGTATATGAAATTTGGTACAGTTAAAGTTTATACAATAGAGAAGGTGCAGTAAGCTAATATTTGTAGATAAATAATGCATCAGATGAATGAATTATGGTTGAGCTTCGACAACTTGGCGACCACTACTTAAATTAATTACGTACACTTAGTTTATTTTAATGGCTCATGAGCATGAAACTCAGTATGTTAAAAGAAGTTATTATATAACTTATTACTTAGTACAAATAATATCCTCATCGTCATTAAAACCGACACAACTATCAGTAACTTATTGTTACTTGTACAACATGCTAGAAAAGTGAACATGAATTAGTCATGCTAGGTACGTGAGTACCGCAAGTACAGATCCAATCGATTGCTTCACATAATAGGGGAAGCCCGTTGGAAGCAATTGCTTGCCGATTTGCCGAAGGATAAGAATAGCATAAGCGTAACAATCAGCCTATAGTGTTCCCTCTGCTGGAACACAGACCTCCTCTCTGTGAGGTAGTGGGCCGTAATCAACCACGCGGGCCCGGTGCGGTTTGGTAGATGTCACTAATGTCTTCGATTTTTTGGTCCTAGGACGTGTCCTTCTCCACACGATGTTTTCCTTCACCAATTTGAGAGTGGTGGAAGATGACAATAACTTTATATTAAAATAACCTGCAAGTCTTCAACCCAAAGGCATATAGCCTTGAAAACCAATAAATAAATGGCGAGGAAATAGGTATTCAGATGGTTTTATTACCGGCCGGACATACACGTCCGTTTAGTTGGGACTTGGGAGTCGGCACAATCGGTAGCAAACGGCTCCCAACAGGCCTAACCGACTAGTTAGTATCTTTTCGGCTCCGATTGTACGTGTTTCCGGTACGAAGCGAAACGTACAATAACATACGCTCCTTATATGGTATGTTACTCATACTGTTCGACACAGTAGGTCGTAGATACAAGAATCGATTTCTTGTAAGTACCTAACTGATAAATGAAGTAACGTATCTACCGTTCTACCATTTCATACTGCAGACACGCACAAAACAAATAATTTGCGACCGAAATTGTTTCGCGTTCACACGAGAAAATGTGAAAGATATTTCAAAACAAAATGCTATCCAATGGGACAGTTTCACAATCGGTCATTGAGATGACACAAATATCTTATAGAGTCCATGCTGAAAATAATGATGCTTTACAGTACAGCCAGCCTTCATGATTGCACACACTCGTATTAAATCTCCGAAGAAAAAATACGATGTTTAAAAAATACAGGATGTCTATAAAAATCAGTAACTAGATCTATATTGCAGTTTTCCGAAGCATCACATCTTGCCTCTATGCAATTGGTCAGGAAATCCTCGTAATACGAGTATGTATAGTTGTAACTTTACAATCTCGCACTACTCTTTTCAAACATGTAAATACTTACTGTTATTGTGTGCTATGTTTAAACATGATTAAGGTGGACCACAAACCAAATTACTACATATTTGCTCTGCAGCTCGCCGGAGAATGAGATAAATTACGGCTCGGTAATAAACATATCAACGGGCCGAGGCTGGTTCTAAACAACACCTATTACTAGCCTCTTATAGACAGCGCTAGCGTTTACAATCCAGTATTAAACTTGAAATAAGGAGTAAGGAAGGGAAGTAACAGAGAGAACAAATCTGATTCAGAAGGGCCAATATGAATTTGCACCCCTGCAGGGTCTGCACCCATGGTTGAAACGGTTCCATTCTTCTTGTACCTATGCCTACCCATCAAAGTTTAATAAAGGTCTTCTTCGTCTTCTCTATTGATCCCACGAGACGTGAAAGACTCGGCAAGCTGGTTTGACATAATATAATCGTTTAAGTCATAATATCGGCTTGTAGTTGTCCTGTTGCAGAGGAAAATAAATGTTACCAAAATAATAATATAATGGACGATTAAGTTATTTTTTGTACTTCATGATACATAAAATAGGTACCTATAGTACGGTTGGGAAGTGCGGTAGGAACTAGCACTCATGTAACATTATGTTACATCCACTCATGTTACAATTAATGGTAATTATGTATTTCAATTTTAAATTGAAGCAAATTTAATGAATTATCATTACACATTAGGTATACCACGTTCAAAAAGGTAATACCACTGGCTGAGCTAGGTTAGCTACTGCAACAAGCTATCTACGCAAGTGTGCAGTATCTTCTTATGATAAGTCTTGATTGACATGACGGCTTTGTAAATAACGCCAAGTAACCATGATTTTTAAACAAAACAAATATTGCTATGTACGCTGAAGGCTTTTTGACACTGTCTTCCATTCTTAACCTTAAAAGTATCTTTGCAAGTACAGACGCCAGCACATCAAGCTGTCCCAAACTGTCAAATTTTCCCAATTGAACATGAACCTTATTCTTGTGTGGTAAAGTTGAAAAGCGATCAAAGAAATTTGACAGATTGGGGTAGCTTGATGTGCTGGCCTCTGTACATCTTTCTTTATATAAATATGTACCTATATCTAAAAAAAAATTGTAGTTTGTTGGTTTCACAAAAACTCGAGAACGGTTGGACCGATTTGGCTAATTCCAAGGAAGGTTTAAAAGGTGAGAAAATATAAAGAAAATGTATACATATAAAAATGAATTGACGTTGACGTCTCACAAAGAGTTCAGACCTTTTTTATTGACGGTACGAAGTTCGCCGGGTCAGCTAATTGCTGAATAAAAAATCTTTTAATAGACTCCAGAAACCTTGCGTAAAAGATAGATGACCAGCATCAGGAGTTCAGAACACTCAAGGACATTGATGAATTTCCTTTTAAAACGTTACGTAAACCAGCTAGAAAAGGAACGAAAGGATAGCAACAAAGGAAAATTGCGAAATAACGTCCTTTTAAAATTAATTGCACGGTGTGAATATTTATGGAACCTAATTAAATTATGAAATCTGCTTCTAAAATCTAGGTCAAACTTAAAATAAACATATTTTTGCAAGTCCTCGTGATCAAAGATAACGCTAGCTTCCCGTAGTATATTAATTAGAGCAAATGGTCGCTGTTCATTATCCAATTTACGTGATGATAATAACCTCTGCACTCCACTTTCTGGTGAAGTCTTTGTCTATGCAGTTGAACTAATTTGAAAATTTAAAGACATCTTTCGTGCTAAAACCTCCTATTAGCTAAACTATTTTGATATATTTTTGGCTAATGTTTGTTGCTAGTCGGACACCAAAGTATTGTATACATGGAAAACAAAAATCCAAAAGTCATTTATTATAAAAACTTTTTCCAAAAAAAAAACAACCGACTTCCAAAAAAACACTACAAAGTGAAAAATAACTTTAAAGTCGGTGTCTTTGGAGCTGTATTTGAATTTTTTGTCACCACCTTCCGAAATTAAAGTTATTTTTCACTTTTTAGTGGTTCACATGTCATCCCTTCACAGCATACCGGCGTGATGTTATGTTATGAACTGGTGTAAGCAATAGACAGACATGAGATTTCAGCAATCCCTGTCCATTTGCTATCATTTATTGAGGAGTTCCGTTGCCTATCTCCAAAGTTCTTCATCAGATCTTCACCAAATTGAAATGAGACCACTACGAGAAAGTATTCTTCCAAAAAATACCTAAATTGGTTCGTGTGCCTATAAAATTTGAAGAGTTCTCTCTATTTCTCCAGGATCCCATCATCAGATCTTGACTTGATAATCATGGGACCACCTGGGAAGTACATATACCCTTTCAAACAAAAAAAACAAAATCCAAATCGGTCCAGCCATCTTCGAGTAATCGGGGAACATACATAAAAAAAATTAAAAAGGTTCCGACGAATTGATAACCTTCTCCTTTTTGAAGTCGGTTAAAAACTAGGCTGAGAGTCAGCACTTTTTGAACGTCAAGATTACATAAAACAGCCCTCCAAAAACGCCCGCCCTTCACCACTTCCTAGGGCTTTAGCTGGGGAAATCATTTACCATTGCTTTTGCAAGCTGTAGTTCTTTGAGAGCCCTTCATTGTATTAGAATACCTGACAGCCTGTAATGTGGGTAAGTAGATTAACAAACAAAACAAATTCAGTATGAGTAATTTATGCTGCCTACCCAAATGTCCTTTCTTTGGTATTGTTGGTGGAATCGTTGAGCTCCTATAGTTCTGAGTTGATCTGCACGATTAGTAACAACTGCGTACACTGACTGAACGGGTCCACCCAATCTGTGTGCTCTTTCCTCAAAAAACCATTTCAGACACCAATCTACATAGTCTTCACATGATCTGACCAAGATTATGTCTGGACTTTAAAAGAGACTGTGGCCTCTCAGTTTGTTTCGGCTTTTCTTCTCAGAGTAGTCAGATAGGAAATGCCGACCACATCTAGTTTAAAAATATGATAGACATAAACCTACTTACATAAACAAAATCATCTGTCATTTAATAAATAGTCAACAACCGTCACTTCTAAGTTTGAAAAAATATATTTGAAAAATTGTAAAATAGAATGCTACGTACCTCAGCCACCCTCCACACGTCCATTACGTGTGTCAATCATCCAATCAGAACGGTCCCAACTCGCACGAGTCGCGTGAGAATGCGCAGCTCACGATAACGCATGCTGCATCCTCTGAGGGCAATGGAACCATCAATTTATTTGCCTTATTAGATCTCCTGATTTATGATACTTAATTTAATAAGAACATTGTTGTGCCTCGAACTTTGTAGCAACTGATTCCAATTTATGTTAGTGTATAAATTGGTTCTCTACGTTATGTAAACCATGTTTTAGTATTATGAAAATATCACACTCTAACTGTGGATGTATTTGTTTATACCTAATGGTTCCCGAATAAAACAATGGGTCGTGTAATTAGCGTTTAAATGTTTGTGTCATCACTGCAGTGTTGGTTATGGGTCCCGCCTACAGGTTTACAACAATACCTAATCATTTCTAACAGGGTTTCGCCTTTATAACAGTTTCGCTACGGTTGCATAATCGTTGCATTTTAGAGGCCCATCCTCCTGAAATCACTTTGTATCCTGGTGCAGTCGGTCGCATATCAGTGGTAACTGTACGAAAATAAGCCTTAATGCTACGAAATAAAGGCGCTATACATGTCAAAGTGTTACCACTGATTTGTGGTAGACTGCGACACCCACTAAAAGAATACTGCATAATTTTTTGTTGGGGATTATTTTTTGTAGGTATACCTTTCGGCTGGTATTAAAAAACTGGTTGGTATGCCTACAATAAAGTTGAATTAGGTATACATTTAAGTTACTCACACCTTTACATATAATTACCGTCAACTACATGATTGAAACAGTTAATTTTATTTAAATATAACAAATATATTTGTAAACAATGGTTTTCCTTCCTCTTGGCAAAAGTTTCATGTTTATGTATTGTTACATACTGGGTTTGAATCAATCGAGTAAGTGTTTAATTAATTAACTGGAGTCAAGTGATGATAACCTAGCCTCTTTAACAGATTGATATGGCTATAACTCAATTCAGCATTATTATCATTTGAATGCAAAGTTTATACAACTTTTATTCTCAGAATGACTACCACAAAGCAGATAAAGCGAGATTGCGTCGTTCAACGTCAGAGTCATACAAAGCTATACATTATCAATCACAAATCATCATCAATCATTATCAAAACAAAATTTCCACCCAATCTGTGTGGTTCTTTCGTCAAAAGACCTTTTCAGACACCAATCCACATGGTCTTCACAAGATCCGACCAAGATTATGTCTGGACTTTAAAAGAGACTGTGACCTCTGAGTTTGTTTCGGCCTTTCTTCTCAGAGTAGTCAGATAGGAAACGCCGACCTCATCTAGTTTTTAAAATATGATTGACGTGTAAAAGTTGTTGTACAAAACTACTCACAGAAATAAATCAATTTTCATGTATCCAGTGGTCCATACAAAGCTTATTCTAACACTAACACTTGCAATAGTTATTGCAAAATGTAACCCTCCAGATTGCCATTTCAAGCAGCAATGCGCGGCCCATTTTTGTCAGAACAATGACAACAAACGTCAAGGATACATGAGTAATAACAGAAGTGCCACCAAGTTTTGGATGCATAGCCATATTCCTTCTCCCCGTTTATCGCACAGTTAAAAGGAGACAAAACAATGTTTTGTGGCTTGCATGACGTGGTATATATTGTTGAATAGGGATCCTTATTAGGTGCGGTGCGGCAACGAGTGCGCTGCGGTATTTCGCAACGTGGTATCTCGTACGGAACGTAAATGTTCTGGGACCAAGCCTCTTTTTGATATACTTACATACATAGTTCAAAAACTTGGAAAGGCTTTCTTTATTTAGGTGATAGTTTTAGGATAGCCCGTTACGTTCTTTGCAATCTGCAGGTCAATTCCAGGTTATATATTGATTAAAATATGATTCGCGATCGTAACACATGTTTATTTACATAATTTGTTATTATTAAAATCATCAATACAATTCTCTAAGTTTAATTAATTTAATTTAATGACTTTTTCATCAAATAGACGATCCAATCCAGGATTATAACTTTGTAAAGCCATATTTGATACGGTTTTTTGCTGGTGGAGCAGGAGGGCATGTCAGACTTTTACTGACTAAAACCCACCCGTGTGCCTTCAGTTGCCTGTGTGCCAGGGGCCACGGTATCTCTTTCGAACAACCCGCACCCCCGGCAGGCATCGGCGCTTGCGGATCCCATCAGTTTGTGCTGACATCTCTTTGAGGCGCGCGTGGAACACAACGCGCCGCGTCGTCGCGTCGACCCGGGATATTTGATAGGGTCGCGAACCAAATTTTTTCTACAAACAGCCGTACACTGTCCTGAAGAAATTGCAAAAAAAACGTAAGAACAATTCAAATTCGCGGGCTGCCCTAGAGCTTCCACATTAAATATAGTAGTAACAGTTTAAATGCATTATCAAGAATCAAGATTGTAACGACTCAGCTCAGTTTCGCAACAACAAACCATCTGGCGGGACACCGCCATAAGTACGTTGAGCAGGTTCGGGATCACAATATATTATTAGTACGTCCAAGGACTCTGCTTACAATTACCACCTTCCTTTAAAACCCTTTCTTTCCGAGGCCATGGTGTGGACTATTTATAGCCAAGGCAAGGCCATAAGGCGAAAGGACCGATGCGAATTGATTATCTTTCACGCTTTTTCATACGCGTGTCTAGTAAATCGTTTTTGAGATTGTTTCCGTCCTTATATTATTATCTATCTCTGAGAATTTCTAAACGTGTTGATAACTTTGAATGGCCGCTTCACAAATCGATTCGATTTTGCATCATATACTTTCAAAACTTAATATGAACATAAAACATACATTTGATTCTAGACTCAGCAGAATTATCTTTCTGTTCTTTTTTAATCATCTTCCTGTTCTTCCTCATCATTTGCCTAGCTAGCCTTTTCCCAACTATGTTGCGGTCAGCTTCCAGTCTATTCGGATGTAGCTGAGTACTAGTATTTCACATGGAGCGACTGCCTATCTAACCTCCACAATCCAGTTTCTAGATAATACGATACCTTCTTCCTGCCCTTATCCAAATTATTTATTTTGTGTTGGCGCGTCTTAATTTTTCACACATCTCTAGTCTTCTGTTACTTCTACTCTTGTTGTACTAGTCAGCTTCAGAAATTTAAGTCCTTTACTTTTAAAAGGATCTCAAGTATGCAAAGTTATAGGTCCAACTAAAACCATTTTGATAAGTAGCATACGTTTAACTTGGTTAAGTAAGGAGTTTTGACAAGCTTTCGCAAGAATTTACTGTAACAATGGCACTTAGGTGTTTCCTCGAAGAAATTCTTTAAAAGGGAACCACAGAACGATAATTATACAAGTTTTGCTGGTTGTTTATATGAACAGTTTTTTTTTTTTATAATGACCGGTGCGTTTCTTTTTTTAAACATATTTACTGGTACATGTTTCTATTCGTCGGTTGCCAGCTGCCCTCACGTCTCCTGTACATCACTTATGTTTACCTACGTACCTACAAACTATATCGAAATGGGCAGGTGCAACACGTCTACAAATAGTAAGGTGCATTTAATTATACGTTCAGCTACCAACCTTTATGAAGGCATATATAAAAAGTTCCTGTGTCCACTGACATTTATGCATGCGCTGCAATTATCCAAGTCATTCATAAGTGAATAACACGCGCGGCATTCGATGTACATCTGTAATACCTGTTACAAATTGCACCTGCCCTGTATACTATTATGTTATACGGCAAAAATATATCAGCCATTACATTTCATACAAATGGTTTCCAGAAATGTCTGGTCGGGAAAGCTGCAAACAGATAACATTTTTCAACTTCCAAAATTTTGGAGAGTCATTATATTCTTTTGAGCTTGTCTTATTTTCATCTTATACTACCACAAAAGAATGCCAACAAGATTTTGTACTGATAAACTTTTTTTAATTATTCTGGAAGTGAGTAAGCGAGCTATTTCAAGAGCAGTGGTGGAACAAACGGGGAGTCATGATAGCGCATAAATACATTATGGAGACAACGAACCAACTCTGAACGTTTTTTCATATTAAAATTGCTCACATTTCAGCGTCATGTTTTGAAAACAACTTTGAAGTCTCGGCTTCGACAATAATTTATGCAGCACCCTGAAAGCACGTCCAACTTTGCACACAACTAGTGTTTTGCACGCAAAGCACCATTTTGAACAAAGTTTGGTGCAAGTATTGGCACGTAAAGTGCAACCATGTCGTTAACGTCGTATTGTTTGAGTATAATGCTGACTGTGGGTGCAATGCCAATGGTACAAATGGGTAACACCCATGTTACAGAATGGAATTCCATTGATTTCATTATGTTATGTATTAGATGTAGGTCGGTGCCCACAATAATGACTATTACGATAATACATAATAAGGATTGAGTAATTATAATTACGCATACACAACTCAATTAAAAAGTTGTAAAAAAGGAAATGGCTACGTTACTTAATAATCGGTTGAAGTAGCGCGTTACATTATGAATTCTATCGGAGGAAAAACTTACAGGCCTGTTTTATGAATACCAAGGTGTCCTAATAAACGTTATAAATGCTAATTGGACAGTAGCATGACGCACTAGGCATACATTCATCAGGTCCAACAGGAGCTGTCTACGAGCACGAGACAGATGATCGTGATGTGGAACCAAAGTTAATGGTGCATGGAGAACGTTGCACTCGGATATAAAGAATGCCACACTTTCTGTTTACACTGTAATTTAACTAAGATTTTTCTTTTAATAAACACATAAAAAGCTGAGAAAACATACATTGATATGCAGAAAGCGTGAAATAGCGGAATGTTAGTGCTATCGGGAAGTTTTACAAAGAATCAAAACAATAACAATGAAATTGGATGCGTTCATAAACAATAATCCTAGTCCAAACAAGAACTTTGAATGTTTTCAAGCTATTCAAACATGAACTCTGTTTTAAAATGTTAGTAGGTGAATAGTTCGAACACACAATAAGGAAACAGTTGTATTCCATAAATAAGGGAAATGACACCCGCACTCGCTCTCGCTTTAATTTCTGACCATCTGGCTGAATTTATTGCTCAAATCTCGCAATTGGTCGGTAAATGGTGTTAATTTAATTACTGCCCCTGATCTCGTGTGAGCACTTAATTGTACATCGCGTTGTACCGCGATGTGAACAGTTAATATAAACAGTAGACTATCTTACTTAACACTATTACTGTATACTTGTATAGTATTGAGGCGTTGCATCTTAAACGCCACTTTAGCTGCGATCGGGTCATTTGTTATTCTATGCCTAAGTAGGCTCTTGATAACCCTAGAAAGCACAAAGCTTACGTCAACGTCTTTGTGCTATAAATAGATTGTGTCCACCAAGTACTTCATAGTACTTATGCAATTTTAAGCAAGAAAACAAAGATAAAGGACTCATCAATCACTTTAGAAAAACCTTGTTTACAGTTACACCAAAGCATTTAAGGTGAAACGGGTAAATTGATTGAAAATAAACCTTGTAATTATGTACTTATCGTGATTTATTCGCAGCATAACTTAAGTATGATGTTTTTCTGTGCGATATTTCTTTTTAAAAAAACCGCTTCTCGGGTCTCTTAATATTGTAATGTTGGCAATCAATTTCGGGTCCCGCTGCCTTTGCTCTGTGGAACACTGAATGCGCATTCCATTTTCTTCATATTTTTCAAATGGGATTAGCGTTTTCAGCTTTATTTACAAACGTTGCTTAAAGTTAAGTAATGATTAGCGACTGTTTAACCATACATTTTTGACGTTTAAACATCTCTTAACTTTAATCAACGTTTATGATTAAACCCCTTTATTTGGGGTATTTTCTAGACAGAAAAGTTGGTAACGCTCGCGGGTTTTCTCAGATCCCACAATAGTTTACATAAAGTAATGAAATGCGAGTAGGTACTTCAACAAGTTTTGCAATAAATTCTGGCTCGCTATTTATCTTAACAACATGTATAAATCATTCAAAACGAATCAATAACTTTCCAGTTAGTTTCCTTATAGACAGATAACAGACGTTGAATTCAATCAAGGTATACGTAGATGACATTCTGCCCTAAATCCATACAACGGCAAAGTAATCTTATCTTTATTAGATGCTACCGTATCTATGCCAATGGCCAATTTGCTTGTCAGTTACAATAATTTTGCAGTGGGTCTAACCTTGGCGGATATAAAGGATCATTTATGCTTCCCGCGACCGTGTCGATCTCCTTGGGACGCGTGCGCAACTTTAAAATATCCATTTACAGTATTACATCATCTTCGACGAATCCCAGAATTATCCCATCTGGTGGTATAATAAAAAAAAACTTGCCATCCTCTTCACACGTGATTCACCACGTTTTAATTTGTATGAATCACCAATTAATATATGCGTTTGCGCACCTACTTGTGAAGTTCGTTCGGGAAGTCATTTTATTTACAAGTTATTTTTGTGATGACACGCCCTTTAGCGACAAACATGTTTTTAACTGAATGAAATGTTGTGTTGAGTAGGCGTTTACAATTATCGATACGTCATTAATTATGCCTAAGTATCTTGAACCTTTGTAAACAGATGTAAAATCAAATTTTTATTGAATATAAGTTTCCCCGAGTGGTATCGCTAGCCGATGCCCCTGGTGAACACATTATCACATCCCTTTCCCATTATCGTCCAAGTAAGCTCTTAAAATATTCATCACTCTTTTGTAGCACAAAGCCGTAAGTTTCAGTAAGCTCTTTAATGTGGAAATTATTAAAAGCACACCAATGTAGGCACTCACTATAAAAAGGTTGAGGTCAGTCTATTTTTCAGTGTTAATGTAAAAACATATCTCTGAAATAAATCCTCGAGTTATGCTTTATTCGCGTGATCGAAGGCTAAAAGTAAAGTTCGCGGTCCTACCTCTATACTCTTATTTTCATAATACACGTTTTCCCTGCTTTAATAACAATGGCGATTTATATGTTTTAGACGTAATAAAACAAGGTAGGACACTAGCCTTTTAATTAGTCAAAAGTCTGCTTGTCATTCATAGCGTGATGTACAAGAATAAACTTTAATTACACATCAAAGTATCGGTCGGCGCGTTGATTATTCCTGACACATTATGCAGCATATTGAACTAAATACATATACGCAGTACGAAGTGTTAAGAACAGACGGGAAACAATAAATCACTTCGCGGCTGTACATCATTTTAATTATTCTTGATTATAAAAACAATAAAGATGTCGAGAGAAAAATAGAAAACCTAACATCTAAAGAAAGCATTAGTCAAACTCATAAACTAGTACATGAACCAAAGTTGAAACATGTAACGTATGAAATGTGAAATGCAGATAAGCTACTAGAGTAGGTCGGTTAGGAAACAGGAACAGAGGGCAAACGATAAAACAATCGGTTACATTGGTTCCCGTACCAATAAGCGACTGATGCAGACTAATCGACTGAATTACGATCGCTTCCTCACATTGTTTAAAAACGGTTCACAAGGGCTCAGGTTTCGCCAAGCATGTCACACGAGGCCTAAACGCCTAGCTTTGCAATTACATACAAATATTTTGATAGGTCTTGGATACCTACGTTCATTGGGTGCCGGTAATCTAACCGAATGATAGCATAACGTGACCTGAGAAATCGATTCAGTGGAGCGAACTTGCCTCCGGATACCATAGTGATTTGGGTGTGTTACTCGGCAATATCTCGATACGGATTCCTGCACTCTAATTTAACACTAATTCACACTATCAATCATATTCTGACTCATTTTGAAGGATATTGCTAATCCATTGGTTCATATGTTCGAAAAATTTGTCAGCTTAGCAACTTTAATAAGGCAGTGAATTTGGTTGAACTGTCTAAATAAAAGCCATTCCTACTGTTACGCAGTTACTCCTCTGGTATCTATCAGCTATCTTTCCCGAATTCAGATGAAACCATCTGAGCAGATTGCTCTGAATATTACATCAATCTTAAGAAGTTACAAGGGAATCTTTAGTTCTTCGCAAGAATAAAGAAACAGTACATTTGTGGGCTCCCAAGGGATCTAACTTGGCACGAACATCGTGTAGTACCTGAATATAACATAGACTTCTTGTCCTTCGTGTTTACTCCATGAACTAAAGCCCGGATGTTATTCTCATTGTGCTTGTTTTCTAGCTTGTCGTTATCTCAACAATGGTCGCAGTCAATAAGCAGCCTTTGTATGTTTTTCACTTTTATGCCATGCTTATTTCGAAGTGAAAAAGCGCGCCTTTCAACTTTGCTTTTCTGCGGTTGTGTTTACGGGGAAAATGTAAAACATTTCTTTTTTCGTTTAAATGTCAACTCCTTAAGTCAGCGTAGAATTCTAATTATGAATTTTTGAATTAATTTTTTTGGTATTCCACCGTTATTGGCCTAAGTTCATAAATCATGCTTCGCTTAAAAAAATAGTGTATTTGTACAGAATTAACGAATTTTATTTTGTTGACAGGTAGTCCCACGGTTGCTGGGTTCACTAGTGGGCGGCGCGATGAGTCCCACGCAGCACCTTGAACAGCAGCAAGCCCTCGTCAAGCAGTTCGCAGAAATATTAGAATTCGTTCTCAAATTCGATGAATACAAAGTAAGTACTACCTACCTTAAGATAAAGAATGGGGAAAAAGAGACCATGACCGAGTTGGTTCTGGCATTTCTTCGCAGGGATCAGTCGGTTAGGAAATGCCAGCGCCATCTAGGTTTAAAAGATTGATGAACATAATATCGACGTGTAAAAGTGTGTCTGAAAAGTTCTACCTAAATATACAACGTGTGGCGTAAATAATGGAACAACCTGAAACTGTCGATCAGCCAGATAATTATCTAACATTTACTCCACTTATATCGCCATATGAGATGATTGCGACCATTAGTAAATATAAACATTTTATTTCGTTTCAATGGATATTCCAACCCCTCATTTTGTAGTGGACAACGTATTTTAACAATTACGTTTGTCAAACTTGTTGGTGATCGCATAGCATAATAAATAAATAAAATAAAAAAGCCTTTTATTTCATGCAATAACAAAGTGAACTAATCTTAATCTAAAACAATGAAAGTTATTAATCTGCAAGAACCCCTCCGTAAGTGAAGCCCTCCTCCAAAGAATTCCAGCCCTCTCTATCTTGGGCTATTTGCATCCAGCTTGGGCCAGCCATTTTACAGGTATCGTCCGCCCATCACGTAAGCGCTCTTCCTCTGTGGCGTTTCCCACTTGGGCCTCTCCACTGAGTCGCCCTTATGGGCCACCTCTCGTCTGACAGTCTTACCACATGTCCTGCCCATTTCCATATTAGTTTTTGAGCATAGTTAGGCATCGGTAGCTTTTGATATGCTTCTTGTTTTTTGGATTTTTCTTATTTTGAGCATGCGTCCTTCTAGTCCCCGTTGACAAGTGGTTATTTTTCTCCTTATTTTGCTAGTGTATTTCCAAGTCTGGCAAGCATACGTTAGCTAACTTTTATTTATGATCGCATAGGGTATATGATCAAAATTCCTGGCTATCATAATTTATACTCCCTTTATTGCTATTAACAACACCCACAAGAAGATGCGTTGTCCATTCATTGTTACGAAACACCTCGCTAATATTCACACCAGCCTTTAGTATGTCGCATCAATTATGCATGTTAGCTGTAACCCACGCTTCACCCGCTGCTATTACTATTATATGATAAACCCCAGTTTCTGGGTTAAGTCCTCATTTTGTATTCTAAACCGTTACTTGAACACCACGTAATTTGGTTTGCAGTTGCCTTGTTGCAGTTATTAGGTAAAGCAATCTGCCTATGTCCGTTAGGATGGTAAATGCATTGTAGATTATTTAATGCAAAATGATCGTTAAGGGGAACTTAGTCGCGGGCTCGAACTCACTGGTGGGCCTGGCTAAAAATGACGCTGATCGCGAAAAAATTAAGAAAAGTCCTTTGGAAGATCGGGTTTTATGAAAAAGCCAATGCACAAATCAATGACCAATAAAGTTTATTGAACTTTGTCGGTGCCGACTTGGTTTTGGAGATTTTACACTTCTTTTATTACTTAAACACGCCCAAATTTAAGTAAAATTTGCAAGAAAAACGAATCTTTGTTGGCTCCTAACTTTTTAATGGGTTTTTATTTTTGTATTCTGTTTCTGTACAGACAATATTAATAATGAGACAAAACGATATAATATTTCACTTTGGATGTGCCATGTCAGACAGTGGAGTAAAACACTCCCGAAGTTTGTATGCACAAAATGTGGACTAGGTTCACCTTAAGTGTACCAAATAGCTTATGTATGATTGGTACCGGCTACTAATTTTATGCAGTACTCCAAAATAGGTCAGTAATGTCGTATTTCGGAAGTATCGGAACGCTTCAATGGGATAGAACGCAGCTTTGGACTCACAAACTTTTGTTCAAGTTTGTTTAATACAGCTTCAGTGGAATCCATGTTTTCCTTCTGTAAACTCAATTCTTTCTGTGTCGGATTGAAGTTGTGGGTATCCAAAGGCAAAGCTTTGATCGTTTGAAACTTTTTCAAGTATTTCTTCGGAATGGTTGAGTTTAAGTTTTGACTGACAGATCGGCTCTTTGGTTTGTCTAGATAGCTTTGGCGTTAATGCTTTGTGTTGACTAAATCATGCTGATTAAAAAAAAAACCTGCTCACTTTCTTTCTGTGTGTTTGTTGACTGCTTCGTTGGTCTAGTGATCGCAAGCTCTACTGCAGAGCATGAGGTCGTGGGTTCGATACCCAGGTTGTACAAAGTGTTATTGCGTTTTTCTATCTGGTCGTATTTCTCAGTTGAAGCCACCCTCCCGCGGAGAGTAGATTTAGGCCAGGTTGATAGCAATAGGCTCGCCCCATATTAGGGGACTTGAAACGTAACTAGGTTAATGTGGGTGTACAATAGGTACATCTCTGCCCAGCCCTTCGAGGAAACAGGCGTGATGTTATGTTACGTGTTATAGTTTCGATAAAAGTACAATTAGAATTTTGGTTTGACAAGTCTAGACTTCTAGAGCAGTGACAACTACATACAATCTCCTCACTTTCAGATCGATTTTTAACCTCGACGCAAAAACGACAGGGTGTTTAAGTTTGACGTTTCTGTGTGAGTGTTTGTCTGTGGCATCGTAGCTCTCGAACGGATGAACCGTGTTTGATTTTTTTTTTTTGTTTGAAAGGTGAATTAGTCGAGAGTTCTTAGCTATGTTTGATGAAAATCGGTCCAAGATGGCCGCCGTCACAAAATGGCAGAAAACATATTTTTTCACAACTCTCTCAATATGGGTATTAAATGAAAGGTTTAAAAAGCATGAAATAAAAGTTAAATTAAAAAAATTAAAAACCCCCGACCCGAACAAAAACCTCTAAAAAGTAAAAATATTATACTTATTTATTGGCCTTTTAAGTTGTAGGTAATATTTTGATCAAAGCATTTTAAACTAAATGTGTTGTAGAACTATAAGTAGCCACAAAGTCTTATTGTTACACTGTATTATATTTCAAAGCAGGAAGTTAATAACAATAAATACTGATTCCTTTCATTATGCAGTTGATTACGAACCATTGTTTCGGCTTTTGTTGTAGCATTCAATAAGCTAAGCAGTGATGTAGGATTGATTAATATGAAACAAGTTCATAATGTCAACAACATGTTAGTTTGTTTTGTTGCCTAGTAGGTAGTGAGTGAGCAGTCAACCAGGAAAACTCATCAGTTACAGCGGCTACCTGAAAAAGCAACTTGCACTACATATGCACACAATAATCCAATTTCAGATTCTCTAATATTCCATTGTTTTGTTGTGATCCAAAACTTATTGAATCAGTCTAGTGTTTCCCCAGCAATATTGGGGTGGCTTGCAGCCCCCAATGCAGGTGAATACCAGTATTTGACATGGATCGACAGCCTATCTGGCCTCCAAAACCCAGTTACTGGGTAATACGATACCGCTTTGGTAAGACTGGTTGTCAGACTTATGGGCCTCTGACTACCCGTAACGACTGTCAAAGATCCACGGGACTGGGACTAAACAGCTTAACGTGCTTCCCGAATCACGGAGGGATAATGAACGATCACCCATCCACGAACTGTGGTAAGCGAAGCTTAAACTTCGATCGACCCCTGTGGCTATTATTATTAAGCCACGAGGCCCTCTGTCACATCCAAAACTTATTGTAGGTACTTATCGTGGTTTAGGGGCCTCTTATGCCCGGTACAGATTAGTCAATAACAACATAACGTGAAATGTAACACAAATGAGCCGTCCAAAGTTGTGCAATGCATACATAACACAATAACAATGAGAATTGATTTCTATGTGCATTTCACTCTTTACCGGGCATAACACACAGTGAGCTATGTAGATCGTAGTTTCGAGCATCGAACCGAAGCTTACTTTGTGTAAATTATTTCATCACAACTGCTCTCAAAACGGTGAAGGAAAACATCGTGAGGAAACCGGCAGGTCCTAGAACAAAAAAATCGAAGACACGTGACATCCACCAACCCGCACTGGACTCCCTATCATTGGGAGGAGGCCTATGTCTCAGTAGTGGAAAAAATTACAGTGTGATTATGATGACGTTACATGTTTTAGACGAAGTTACAGCACAATGTGAACAATCGAAACTGATCTAATGTTCGCTCACAGCATTGTAAAGAGCCAATAACAAACAATAAGTCACAATGATATAAACAAAGCGACCAATCGTTCCCAGCGTATCTGATGCAGCATAAGTAATTCAATTGCTGGGACCCTTTTGACCCCAACCTTGCTGTGTCGTTGCTCCTAGCTCAGTTACTGCTATCTGCGAAACAATTGTTCTGTGGCTACTCGACTAGAATCAGAGTGCATATTAGCTATCTAACGTAATTGTGAAAATAATAATTGTTGTAGCATTTCTGTGTGAGTTGAAAATTGAAAGCTCTCTTGGGATCAATATAATTAAATCGTAATAGTTATAGCATCAATTTGTTTCCTATTTGGTTAAAAGCTTTTGTGTAGATTTCGACTTTCGAGTTATAATTGAACAGCCTGAAACAAAGGACTGCGAAAGCCATAAAAGTCACCATTGTGAAAGGACCTATTTTATTGTGGCTTGATTTTCAACTTTTCAGCAAACCATTGTGTACTTTACCAATAATAATATTAGATATTATCAACTGCGGGGAATTCTTTCAGGAGGGATTATTAAAAGTTTAAAAACTTACGAAAAACAAAATGTTTGATTAGAATTCACCAGCATCCTAATTGCTCATTTATCATAATCTGAATCGCTTTGAAGAATATTGCAATTCCATTATAAAAATTGAAGTGACGCATTGAATGTTGTTGAACTCTCAGAATGAAAGCCATTCATACTGTTTTTGTGATACGCAATTACCCGACTGTTGTCCAAAATGTGACCACCATCATCAGAATGATGCTAAAAGAGCCTTCATTGCCTTCACATAAGCCACTTAATAAGGAGGAAGAAGGAATAATGTAATCAAAAACGTTTACGAGGCAAACTCATTAAATGAATGACTCCGGTCTTCATGTTGAATCCTTCGCAAAAGAGGAATCAAGTGCCTGCCCTTCTGACATAATACCGTATTTCGCCTTTTTTGGCATCTCTACAAAAGAGCCAGATTCCCTTAAAGCCACTTGAATCTTGAAAATTGTGCCCATTCCAACAAATATTTGAACGGTGAAGGAAAATATCGTGAGGGAACCGGCATGTCCTAGAACGAAAAATTCGAAGACATGTGCTATCTACCACCCCGCACTGGGCCCGTGTGGTGGATTTCGGCCCACTCCCTCTCACCAAGAGGAGGCCTGTGGGCAATGTCTCAGCAGTACATTATTGGGAGATTATGCAACAAATATTTCAGTGTTACACATTAGTCTACCAATTTCCAGTATCCTCATCTAAAAATAGTTTATAATAGCTACTATAGCTAGTATTGGTTGTTTAACTATCGCCATAATTAATCTAAAGCGAAGCTATCTAAATGTTAGTCATCGAGCCGAAAAGGGAACAATTTGCGAAGGCATTGTATAGAAAGTGAGGTGCGGCTTGGCTCGAGTCGCGACCTCGTCGGTGACTCACTTGCCTGCATTCGATCTATTTGCGTTTATTTCTTTGTCATTCGAAACAGATGAGTATTTGGTAATAGCGTTTCAAGTAACTATTCTATCAGCACCCTAATTGAGTAACGCACGAACAATCATAACCTGAATCATTCTGAAACAGATTGCTAATCCATTGCTTCATCTGTTCGAAAAATATGTCTGCTCAACAACGTAAATAACGCAATGAATGTTGTTGAACTGTCAAATTGAAACAAGTTGTTTATGGTATATCATATTCATATTATTTTACTTTGAGAAGTACATATAATATTAGGTATTATTGTTTTAATTATTGTGAATGTGAGGACTTTGTGGGTCCAGTTTTCTTATTGTTTTTCATCTCTTTCTCAGTTAGTTAATAGGTCTTTACCTATGAAATTGCCGTTTTGTATGAAAAAATTTAAACGAATTTTTTTCATGTATTTTTTATTTGTATTAATCGAAGTAATCACCCATGCAATCAATGCATCTTTGCCATCGCAGTGGCAGTTTATTGATGCCCTTCTTAAAGAAATCAGCTGGACGGGAGGCAACAAATTCTTCAAAGGCATTTTGTACTGCCTCTCGGGTATTGAATTTTTTTCCCGCCAAGAAGTTATCCAAATTCTGGAAAAAGTAGTAGTCTGTAGGCGCAAGGTCTGGTGAGTAGGGCGGATGACGGAGAGCTTCCAACCCCAGTTCTTGCAACTTGGAGACCGTCTGCTGTGCAGTATGAGGTCGCGCGTTGTCGTGCAGGAGCAGCGGAGACGAGCGATTGACCAATGCTGGTTGGAGATGTGCCAGCTTCTCCATCATTGTGTTCAGTTCTTCACAGTACACATTTGCAGTAATGCTCACCCCGTTTGGTAAGAAGCTGTGATGAATCACACCGGCGCTAGACCACCAAACAGTGACCATCACTTTTCTAGGGGTAAGTTTTCGTTTAGGGCATTGTTTAGGTGCTGAACCAGGATCCAACCAACTTGCTGAGCGCTTGCGGTTATCAAACAGAATCCATTTTTCATCGCAGGTAACAATGCGGTTCAAAATTCCTTCATTTGTGTGTCTGTTGAGCAGTGCAAGGCACGTCTCGACGCGTACTTCGCGCTGACGATCATTGAGTTCGTGGGGCACCCATTTGTCAAGCTTTTTTACCTTGCCAATTTGACGCAAATGGACCAATATTGTTTTGACGCTAACGTCGAAAGCTGCTGCTAATTCAGCCGTAGATTGTGTATCATCAGCTTCCACAATCGCCTTTAATTCGTCATTGTCGACCAAAGTCTTCGGACGACCGCGAGGTTCATTTTTCAGGTCGAAATTTCCAGAACGGAAGCGAGCAAACCAATAACAGGTGGTGCGTTGGTTTGTAGTGTTAGCTCCGTAAACGTCGTTGATGTTGCGTGCCGCTTGTGCCGCGTTGCTGCCACGACGGTACTCATATTCCATAATTACTCGAATTTTTAACGTATCCATGATGACGAAAAAGATTGAAATGCGATGAAAATGTAACACTAATCAATAAACAAATGACTACTTTTGGAAAAAAAAATCCATGTTTTTAAAATAAAATTAATTTGAAATTAGAATTCTTACCCAAACAAAAATTATTTTGATTTGAAATGGCCAGTACTGCAAAACGGCAATTTCATAGGTAAAGACCTAATATTAATGTTAATCTGGCAGTTTGAGTACTTTATGCGGCCTACCAAGA
Source organism: Antitype chi (assembly GCA_947359405.1). Lineage (NCBI taxonomy): Eukaryota > Metazoa > Arthropoda > Insecta > Lepidoptera > Noctuidae > Antitype > Antitype chi. Next base: position 6,786,185 of record OX375823.1, read on the forward strand.
TGTCCTTTCTTTGGCATTGTTCGTCGAATCGTTGTGCTCCTTATATTCTAAGTTGAGCTGCATGATTACTGACAAATGCGTGCACTGACAGGACAGGTCCACTCCATATGTGTGGTTCTTTCCTCAAAAGACCATATCAGACACCAATATACATAGTCCTCAAATGATCTGACCACGATTATTTCTCGTTTTTTTTTATATATACATATTGACATTGATGAATTTTATTTAAACAAAGACATGAATTGTTACTTTGTAAATATAGCTTTAATTATTGTGAATGTAATGACTGTGTGGGCGTTTTTTTATCATTTAGTTTTAATCATGGTCTGGCAGTTTGAGCTATTTATGCGGCCTACCCAAATGTCCTCTCTTTGGTATTGTTCGTCAAATCGTTGAGCTCCTCAAGTTCTGAGTTGAGCTGCATGATTACTGATAAATGCGTGCACTGATTGGATAAGTCCACTCAGTCTGCCATTTCAGACACCAATCCACATAATCTGACCAGGAGTATGTTTAGATTTTAAAAGAGACTGTGACCTCGAAGTTTGTTTCGGCCTTTCTTCTCAGAGTAGTCAGTTATGAAACGCCGACCTAATCTAGCTAACAAAAATATGATTGACGTGTTAAAGTGTTTGTACAAACTTACTTACAGATATAAAATCATTAAACCAGTCACGGCTTGAGCATTGACAATTATGAGGGTGCCTTTATTAGGTTTTTTGCGATGCGATCCTTTATCAACATACTCAAACATTGAAACCATCTTCGGCTACATACACCCTCTGTATAATATTCCAAAAATAATATTAATAGTATTCTTCGGTTTCATACGCTAATTATATTCTATGCCTATCATTTCGTTTATCTTTCCAGTAAACTGGAACGACCTTGTCTATGCTAGTAGCTAAAATACATTAAACTTTTGCCCTTACAGAATAACAAGTATTTCAACCATCCGTTCACAAAATTAGTTCTGTATTTCTAAGAAAGAACAAAATACATTTAAAAGTGTATTTATATTCAGCGTCTTGAATCTTGATGCCTTTTATAGTAGGTAATCGAAATTTGGCCAAGATAATCAATGTATTCCTTCTTTGAGCTAAATTCTAAATTAATATTTTACCATACAAAGACAAAAGGCGAGAATTTTTTGTATTCTCAAGTCGATGTGAGTCGTAGTCGTGAGTATTCGTGAGTGAGTGAGTACTGTTCAAACACTTAACCCTTTCTGAGTGAGGCCATCGCCCTTCGTCAGTCTTTACTTACGCAAGTCCTGTGCATAATTAACGTCCTGAGGTAAAGCGATCGCCTTTGGAACACTGATCGATCGGTACCTAATGCCATTGGGTACCACCAGTAACGATATTCATGGAAAGTTTCAGTAGGTAATAGCAAATCGATTAGTATTACAAAGATGACCAATGGGTGGGAAATTTAAAACAGGCTTTCAATAGGATAATGGAGTAGCGTAAACATCAGAAAATGTTTTTAAACACTTTCACGTCGTTTCATGGACTTTTATTTAATTTTCGCAATTGTATGATGTAGGTACCGAGACCGTCAAGTTCTCCTATTTTATAGGCATGAGACAGAGTATTTTACTTGAATGAAATTGGTGGTCCATACCACTTCAAAAAACTAAATTATTCTATGAACCAGCATTTTGATTCCGGCAGTTTGAGTAATTTATGCGGCCTACCCAAATGTCCTTTCTTTGGTATTGTTCGTCAAATCGTTGAGGTGCTCAAGTTGGCCAATATGGAGTGTAAATGTGGTGCTGTCCCACAAACAATGAGGCACTACAGGAGCTAATTAATAGACGCTGCTGAAAGTGCCAAACTCGTAGCCAAATTCTGGGCTTACTGTATTTAGACTTCTATCGACACGCTAAGAAGAAGTAAAGTCTCGTGCAGACTAGCGCGACGACACGTGTAGAAAAAATTCTATGAAAACTTCATGGAAATTGTTCCACAAGTGTCGCATCGTACCTGTTTGAAGAAGCCTGACGGCCTTATTCATAAAAAGTTATCGAACATCTAAACAGTTGCTAAAGACTGGTTTTCAAAGAGAAACCAGACATTAGCAACTGTTTAGATGTTCGATACCTTTTTATGAATAAGGCCGTTAATGTTTAAGTGGAGTCAAAATATCCTAAGGACCTTTTAAATTCTGGTCCATTTTATTCCAACCAATTTGTACCCACGAAATAAAGGAAATATATGCTCTCATTAGTAAGCCCTGTATAAAAAAGGTTTTTAATACAATTTAATTTTGTATTTGTAGGTATCCAACGCATTTTATTAACATAATTACAGTAAAAAAATTAATAAAGACTGGGTTAATCTGGTAGGCTTTATACTGCCAGTTGGTACAGCTAATTGGATTACGACGAGACCTTGTATTAATGGATATAGAAGCATTGATTAGCCATGCTTAACTCTTTTGACCCGAATGCACCAGAAGGAGGGTTACGTTTTTTACTGACTTCTTTATTTACTGAGCTTATCGACCGACCGTAGAGCGTTAAAATACTTAGACAACTGATTGGCATAGTTTGATCAATTATGTCCTAGAAAAGGGTAGATTAGCGTATCATAAGATACCTATAGATAATTACCCTGGATTACTAGAGGTTTGTTGAAATGTATGAAAAACCGCGACAACATGCATCAAAAACTTAAAGATCTTATGAAAAAGGACCTACATAACGAAACGCTTGAAATAACATACAAAAGATACAGGAATTTTTGCAACGACCTTTTAAAAAAAATTAGAGCGGATTATGAGAGATCCGAAATCAGCAGAGCTGCCTCTATTAGCAACAAAAAGCTCTGGGAAGCCATTAAGACAGTTACAAACACGAAAAAAATTAAGGACATCCCCACTGAACTACTATCTAAAAACAACCCGCACGACGACTTGAACAGTATAAATTCATTTTTTGCAAATATGGGTAAAAATCTTGCTGAGAAAATACCACCAAACAGTAATCGATTCCCTGAAGTACATGCCAAAGAATCACTCACACAATCATTTGTTTTGCTTCCCACAGATGTAGAGGAGGTTGAACAAATAATCCAAGGTCTTAAAAACGACTGTGCGGTAGGTCGTGACAACATCCCTCCTATCTTTTTAAAGCGCTATAGAGAGATTGTACTTCCGCCTTTGGCTTATATTTGTAATCTTGCGTTCTCCACTGGCACTTTCCCAAACGCTCTTAAACTTGCTGAAGTTCTCCCAATACATAAGGGGGGGGACAGGGGCTGTGTCGATAACTTTAGACCTATTTCTATTTTGCCAACCCTATCCAAGATTCTAGAAAGGTTAATAAACAAACGATTGACTAAATACCTCGAGTCAAACAAACTTTTATCACCGTCTCAGTTTGGCTTCCGATCCGGAAAGTCAACGAGTGAAGCCGTCCAAGAACTGGTAAACTTTGTTTCCACAAATCTCGATGGTAAACAGAAGGTGCTGGCGATCTTTCTGGACTTAGCAAAAGCTTTCGATACAGTCTCTGCCCCGCTCCTCCTAGAAAAGCTGGAGAGATTTGGAGTGAGAGGCACACAACTTAAATTATTTTCGGACTACCTTACAAATCGCATGCAGAGAGTAAGGGTTGGTGATATGTGCAGTGATGATCTTGACATCACTTATGGGGTACCTCAGGGTAGTATCCTTGGCCCTACATTATTTTTGACGTATATCAACGCCCTTTGTAACCTTAAATTGCGTGGTGGCAGGATTGTCACCTTTGCGGACGACACAGCTCTGCTTTTCCACGCGGACACATGGGAGGAGGTCTATTCAAATGCTCAGCTCGGTTTCGACATAGTTGCAGAGTGGTTACAAAACAACAAACTCACTCTTAATGTGTCCAAAACAATGTATATTCCGTTTTCCATCAAAAATTACGCAACGCCTTCTAATGCAAATCTTTCAATAACATCGCACACATGCTCTTTCCTGCAAAACAATCCTTGTTCATGTCCTACTCTTAAAAAAGCAGCTGTTATTAAATATTTGGGTATTCAGATTGACAGTGGTCTTAGTTTTCAGCCGCACGTAGATGCACTTACAGCGAGAATACGAAAATTGATTTTTGTTTTTAAAAATTTACGACATGTGGCGGAAACTAAGACTATTGACACCGTATACTTTGCACTAGTTCAGTCAATCTTATCATATTGCATAACGGCATGGGGCGGAGCCCCAAAGACACATTTGCTGAAGTTGGAGAGAGCTCAGAGAGCTATCCTTAAGGTTAGTCGTAAGCTTCCCTTTCTCTTTCCAACGAAAGACCTTTACCAGCAGTGCAACGTACTAACAGTTCGCCAACTATTCATTTTGAGCACTATCATTCGCAGGCATACTCAACTTCATTACGACCCTGACGAAATGCTTAACAAGAGGCGCAAACACACAGTCTGTAAATCAAAACCTTTCAAAACTAGCTACAGCCGCAGATTCTTTTGTTTCCTGGGAGATTATCTTTACAACAAAATCAATAAAGCCATTTCCATTTACTCCTTATCCAAATTCAACTGTAAGTCTAAAGTACATAACTGGCTTCAATCTCTCGATTATGAAGCCACAGAGAGACTATTGGAAGTCGTTTCATAATTAAGTTTTACATTAGTCATCATTATCAAAAAGCCAGTTTTGATTATATTATCAAACACACCCACACACCCTATACACCCACATCCACACACTCTACACACCCACACCCATACACCCTACCTTGCTGTCTAATAATACGTTGTTTTTTATTTTATTTTTTGTTCTATTAAATTGTTTTTGTCTTCACTCCCAAAATTATCATACTATTAGTAGATGTTTGTATTACAATGGCTCGTCCGGATAGTTTGGAGGCCTGGAGACCTGTAACACAGGTATTCCTAGTACAGGCTCCAGTCTCCACAACATCAATGTACCTATTTTTTGTAATCATTATTATGTTTTGTACTGATTTTTTCATTATGTGGTGGAGAAAATAAAAGTTTTTATTATTATTTCCTTTATTCAATTAAATAACACATATAAATTATATTTTTAAATATTAGTATACAAATATAAAAACATTTAAAAATATAAAAAAAATATTATTATTATTATTATAATTCGCTCTTTTGAAATATAATTCAGTGCATTTTTATTCGTTAGCGAAACTTCACAGGGGATAATGGATAACGGGAAAAATATTTACAAAATAATGAACTCCTTTTAAGCAACTTATTTATGAATTTTTGAGACGCTCTTTGCAAACATTATTTTCTGGAAAATGTGACAAAATTATGGGTAATATAATATCTATTTAAATAATAGAACTTAAGTAATGGTCCGCTGTCGAAATAAATCCGATCTCTATAGATAGGTATATTTTCTATTTTTCTCTTATTCTTATAAGGAAGGGAGGAAGTAAGCATCCATCCGAGCATACACTTTAATAGCATAGCCTCACCTCAAGCAATAGCGATTTCTAATAAAGAGTTTCAGTACAAAATAATACTGCCTGACGAACAATGAATCGTTAAAAGATAATCTTGCGACGAATAAATCGCAAGCGCACACATCTCCTTCGCGTGTGGTCCACTAAAAATAATCTACAATAGATATGGAAGACTATCTTTTGCCCGCGGCTCCGCCCGCGTGTTAGTCGGATAAATAATCCTACAAGAGCTTCTAGCGAGATGAAGAGTACCTATCCTCTTCCTAATTTAGGTCAGGGACTATCCGTGTGCTAAAGGACAATGTCCAAAAAAAACAACGACGATTAAAAAAGTACGTACGATAGTAGCAGCTTCTCTCAACATAATCACCACAAGCGCCACCATTTGCAAGCGTAGAATTAAGAGTTTCCTGTGGTCAAAAATAGGTAGGTAGTGCACCATGCGGTTATGTTGCACATATTCCACCACCCAAACAAAGTAGGTAACGAAGGTCAGTTAAGCACAGAGTGCTAACACTTATTTCAACAAAACAGCAAAGAATGTTATGTTATGAGTGATTTTAGAACCGCAGCAGCCCTCATTAATGCTTATCGAGAAACCTACCCAAACAAGGTGACTAATGCTATTTTAAAAATCGTCGGTTGTTTACATTGGGAAGTTATTCCACATGTAATCAGCATGTTGTATTATCTCGCCTATTCTAGGTATGAACACTATACAACAACCAGCTAGTTCTAGATTATTTCTTAGTTGATCACGATAGTATGTAGCAGCGGTGTAGTTTTTGTAATAATATACCAACGCTTTTTAAAATGTGTCTTTTTATATGAATAGTATCTATAACTTATCTACAACTTTAGGTACATGAAAAAAATCAAGAAAATCATTACCCATTAATAAAAAATATTAATACATGACCAATCATGGGGATAACTTTTAAAGAAGTTAATTTCATATTTCTTGTCTACAATGAATACCCCTTTTACCTCACATTTATACGTATTTTTTTTATCGACTTTGAGACATTTTTGGCCATACTCTTTTCAAAAATCCGTCAGTAGAAAAGGTAACAGAGATAAGACAGACACACAAAACTGCCAACTTTATAATATTAGCATGGATATGTAGGCGTAAAATTACTAGGTCCGAGTTGTAGCGAGGTTGATTGGGTGCCGCGATGTTGAATGGGCGGCTATCCTAATTCATCTTCCCTTCATGTCCAGAAAGTATTATTTCGTGGGCCCATTGTGTGCAAAATGTATTTTTATTAGTCACATGCTGAGTTTAATCATCATTATGTCAGCAGGTTGACGTATTTAATTGTTAAATATGGGTGTCCCCATAGACTCCTATAAAGCCCATAATTTTCTGGGGGCACAGTTGCAAAGCTCTGGGATGTCACATTAATTTATTAATGGGGTGGTCCTAGCCAGTATCAGTGGTCTGCGCGACCAGAGTTTCACGACTAAATTATGCCTTACGTCCAAAGGATAACGAAGGAGCTAATTACTAGTCTTATCTCAAAGATATACCCTGATTAATACTAAGATGTAATATTGCCTTTTCTACCCGCAGATGAAGACACCAGCGATACAAAACGACTTTAGTTACTACAGACGAAGCGTGTCGAGAGGGGGGCTGATCAACGCAGAACTTCCGCCGGGAGAGGAGCCCCACATAACGGCAGAAGTCGCGAACAGAATGTCCCTCTTCTACGCACAAGCCACGCCGATGCTAAAGGTCCTATCGGAAGCCACGAGCCAGTTCGTCAATGATAACCAGCAAGACTTGGAGAATACGACGGAAACGCTCAGCACGATGGCGAAAGTTTGCCTCAGGATGTTGGAGAATCCGTGAGTATTTTTTTTCAAAACGACTAAGGGAAACCCAAAATATACATGTCAAAGCAAAAAAAAAGTGATCTCACTATGTTATCTACCAATATCACACAAGCAGCATGCATGTAACTGCCAAGACATTAGACCTCAGTTATCTATTTAGTTATCCACTCAAAGTGAACGTGACCTAATCTCGCCGGGAACCACGCGGTCGAATAACTCATGAAAATGTTTCAGTCGCGAACGGCTGTTCTCATAAACGAACATTTTCGCCCCGGTAGCAGTTTTTCCTCTCAAAACTCTAAAAGTGAGCTTTTGTGCCAATTCCTACATAATGGCTCAATAAAATCGGGTCATAAATATGGATGCCTTCCGAAACCATCAAAGAGGGACCGAATGGTGTCAACAAGATGTAACTACAGACTACAGCATGTTTACACTGAACCTGTATCCAGCACAATACATTCGCGCTGGGATGATCAAAAGCGTCCGTAATACTGCACTCGTTTCAGGCGTTTCCAAAGTAGACCGTTGCAAACTTACCTAGCCAGAGCGAATCTCAGGTTACACGTACGAACCTGATTTTCAAACAAGACCCTTATTCCTACGGAATACGGTGCACCTGTAAAACCGCTTTTAACTTCGACAAGCTATTTACGTCAGCCGCTGGGTATCTGCAATAGGTTCAGACTTTATCAAAGATAGTTCAGTAGATCAAAGTTGAACAAAAAACTCTTAACTTATTTTCTGACATCTGTCCGAGTTCCTTTTGCTGGGGCTACAGCTGTGTCGTAAGATTAATGGATTTCAAAAACTTCTACGATCTCTTCGATAGTTATTTCAAACAACGAGATTTATAGTGCCTATTTTCTGGATTGTTACTGCTATTTATCTAAAGCCCCCGTTCAACAGTTTTCCCTTAATTATTTGAGTTATGTAAGTACCATCAAACACATTTAATTGATAGAAATACATAAAGATGGAAGAGCACATATTTACTGCACTGAATTTTCCTTGTAGATTGAAATATAGGTCATTCTTTCAGATGAACAGTACCCGTTGATAGGTGTATAATGTAAACAGTAGGACCGACTAACGCTACCGCAGTCGGTCCTGGCCGAGTTATCCTTGCTACAATAGGAGCGTATTCATTACACGGCTGGATCGTGTGTCGTGCCACGACATCGATACGCTCTAGCCACCGTCAGAACATAAGAACGGAAGAACATATAAATAAAGATAAATCTGCTGGCACTTGTACCAACACGTGCCTTCGAGTGTGTTTGTACCATCGCTTCGCCGCACACGTTATATTATCTATACCACTTTAAGCGCCATTCTCATTATTGTTTACAACTCTCGATTCAGAACTTAGCCGATTCGCTACTTATTAGCGCAAACTACCGTTCTCACCCTATCATTTGTGAGTCTGCGAACGTCGAAACTCAGCTGAAAAGTTTCAGTAAATAATTACGTTAAAAGACTACAGTTTCAAAGCTTTTGTTTTGCTTTCACCGAAATTAGGTTCATCCTAATAAATTGAGATATCTGATACTCTTCGAGTTTGATAAACGGCTGGATTGTTTATACAAACTACAAATATCTTATCTCCCCCGAGAGCTACTGATTGGACAGATATAATATATAGAAACTAATTTAGTTTCCTTCCCCTCGTCATTTAGGGTGGAAATCGGAAGTGCGCTTGCAAGTTCCACGTAGGAAGCGATTCCCTTGATTGCTTTCCACTTCCGAAGATTTTCTTGCAAACTATCCGCGAAGCGCTCCAAAATTAGTTAGACAATAAATCTATTACGGGCTGCGGCAGTCATATCCATACCACATGTTACTTGATAACTAAAACATGTGTCTTGTTTATCATATCGTATCACTGGATTAATTGCACATGCCGTTGTAGGTTGTAGCCATGATAGTGTTGTTACATCATTATAAAACGAGGCGCCATTGATTGTCATGTTTTATTTCCCAATTACTTTCTCGAGGCCTCTGTCGCCGTGAGTGCGGTTTGTCCATAACAACCTCCTACGCTTTTTATTCTCCTTTGTGACTATTTCCTAACTCCACGGATTTCTTTTTGTCTTGTTTAGGTTACGGAGTGACTTGTTTACACAGTTCTAACACTTCAGACTAAACATTCGTAGAGGTTATTCCGTATGTTGAGCATTTCAGATATTTTTACGTACGGTTTTGTAATAGACTGTTTCTTTTTAACTTTTGATGCATTTCAACGGGAAAAGCACAAGTTTAATTAAACCACAGATAACGGTTTCCTCTCTTGCACTTCCTTATCAATACCACACTGCGTTTGCTCCGGTTGTCCGCGTAATTTCGTCCTCTACCTCGCATCGATTGGCCCCAAGTGACCGTTTCCGTGCTCTTTACAACTGTGATGTAGCTTCGATATTACCAACATAATTGATAACTCTATTACCTACTGGAGTTTGCTTCATTTAACGCCTTTCATTGGCTGCTGGGTAACAAGTCCTCACGCGTCAATATTAATCTAGACATAGAAAAGAAAGAATGCGGATGTTTTTCAGACTTAGGGCGCACTAAACCTTATAGTTATATGTACAGTAGTTGAAATCATCGCACGATAAAATGCATGATGACTAAAGGATATGATTGTGTAGATATACTATCATATCCTTCCTCAGATACAAGTACATACAACACAACAGTACGGACGAAATGGCAACACCATCAATAAGAAAACTTTAAAAATGATCATTATGTATATCCAAACCAAACATAACGACGCATTAATAAAAAACAGTCGTAGTAACAATTAAAAGTACATCCTTGATTGATGTTAATATTAATTTATTGTGTAAAAATACTTACACAGGAACGATTGGCTAGTACCTACCATAAGACCAGAATTAGCAGTTCGTCCATTGAAAGTGACAATACGGACGTGACAAGAATTGAAATTAACGATCGTCGACACTTTTTGTGGTGACCGATTTGTCACCAATGCTTCAAATATAGCAGCATGGCCTGAAGTTGATTGGTGCTCAAATTCTAACCATATAATTAAACTATGAATGTAATGATGACTGATTCGGCGTCTTTGCGTAGGTGCGTCCTGAAGTTATTCTAAACATTTAAAGGAGCTGTATTTATAAATTCATTGTCCTCGTCTTCTCCTAGTGCTGGTGCGTGATTAAAAGAGTTATACTGTGGTTATACATGATACTATAGTTCTTGGGGAGACAGTTAGTTTCCCTAGTGCATAAATTATCACACTACTTGAAATTGTACCTACATATGCCCGTCCCACCCAGCTCACCATACAACTCGTTTTATGTCATATTATTTTATATCTAGCAAAAAAAACATTTCTCCGATACATTTTTCTTGGCTATTTTGAATGATAGTATACGTACACACTGCTACACATCATGCTTTATATTTCCAGTTATGCTGATCAGTGCGAACTGTATGGAAATCCTATACAATGCGAGATCAGCTCATACTGGAAATGTATAGCTTGATGTGTAGCCGTGTGTACATATTTGATTACTGCTGTAAGCCATTCAGTTTGAATGATGGTGATATCACAACGTTGCTCGATAGCGCTAGTGCCTAGATTTAGAGACGGCTGTGATAAAAACACCTCTGTTACTCAGAAGTAACTTTAACTAACCATTAGGTAATTCATTTCTCCTAGCAACTAACTAAAATTCAGCTGATTTATGTGTTAATATTTAGAACTGCCTGACTCACGCCCGGATTAAATTCCAGGACGGGAACTAGACAAAGTTGAATATTGTAGATATTATTCCGTTTATTAGATCGTAAATTGCAGAACATTAAATTGCTCGTTAGCAAAACGTCTGTCATGAATCGCATTTATTCAAATATTAGCAGACGTAGCACTTCCGTCGTCGACAAATAAAGGTACAAGCAACATTTATACAGTTTAGTGAACATACCTGTCTGTGCGGTGCATACGGGATCCGTTGGTCCGTGGGCGGCGACCCAAATCCGAGCTTCAAGCCCCGCAAGTCGTACGTAGCTTTATTGTGTCGTAAATTCAGTTTCTTCACTATAAACACAACACACGCGACCCAACACAAACATGTACGGAACTTATTTATTTACTTGTAACCATATCAAAGCGCACATAAAAATATTTCGGAAATTAGGACACGTTAGAATATTCTAACATGAATCTGGGTTTCTAGTTTGAAGTCATTTACATGAGGCGAGGTCACTGTATTAATTACACCAATTTCTCTGAAGTTTTATTAATAGATTGATTGATCTAACATGAATCTTGTTAATATTCCAGAAAACTCGTCGCCCAATTCAGTCGCGAGGAGACGTCGCTGCTGGTCCTACGCGTCATGGTCGGCTTGATCATCCTGTACGACTGGGTCCACCCGTCCGGTGCCTTCTGCCGCTCCTCGTCCGTCGACGTGAAGGGCTGCGTCAAGTTCCTCCAGCAACAGCCACCGACGAAGGCTGAACCACTCCTCAACGCCCTTAGGTATACGACGAAGCATTTAAACCATCAAACGACGCCGAAGAATATCAGAACACTACTGGCCGCGTGAGGACAGCACTCGAGCCTTGCATGTTGCTGTGGGGAATGATGCGACAATAATTACCTGTGGGGATACCTCGTTGGCACGCCTTTATTTTGCTCCTTAGCGATACCTCTAAATTGTAGTATATTAACACCGTTCTCTCATCGCTACATTATTCGAAAGATCAATGACCATGGACCATTAATTAACGAAGCTATAATAGTATTAAATAAGGTTTCCATTATATAGATAAGGGTAACTATAACTAATAAGTACATACAATAAAACTGACGAGGCAGTCGCTAAAATAATTCCTGAAAAATTAGAATATCATATCAATTATGGTTTGTACCCTGCGTCATTGGCATGAGAGAATATTAACTACGTGTCGTCTAAAACTATTTTTATTATTAATTTTTAATTCCTACAGGTGAACGAAATTTATTAAAAAATAATACCTGTATTTTATTGTCACTCAATTAAATTAACACTTACTTTGAATAATTTCACGAGTGAATTTCGGGAAAATATATGTACCTATGTATGAAGAAAGGAATTTATTCTACTATAAATTAAATATTATGCTTACTTTTCATAGTTAGCATGCTTTAAAAGCAGATTTTTTAGAAAAAAATATAATATAAAGAAGCTATCCCTACACTCCCACATTCGTGCAAGGTTTCATTGGACCCTCTTCGACTTAACACAAGTATAGCGTACAGCTGTCCGTCGCAATTCGTAAGTTAGCTTTTATAAACTATCATAGGAATGCTTAAACACCTCTAATGTGTAACGTAATTGAAAAAGAAGTATTATTTACATTTATTCTACGATATAAAACTGCCTTGGATCATATTGATTGGTTACCACACAGTTTATTGTGCAATTTATTCAAGAGTATGAATTGTTATTGTTTGGATGAGCGTAAAGTTAAGTTATGTATCCTTTGTAATACTTCACCTAAGTATCTCAGTAAGATTAATTATTTCATGTCTATGATTATATTTTGAAGTTGTATAAAAATATTAGGTAAATAGTCACATATTTTAATTGATACTTAGGTGGAATGGATATGTTTACTTTCAACAAACGTTTGATCCCAGTGTTGGGTGGTATTGAATAGATATCGTAATTTTTTATATAGGTACTTAGCACAAATTTTATTGTTACGCACATCTCGTTACTGGGATGTTTAAATATGCGTAGGTATTCGGTTCCAAAGATTTATTAAAAACGTTAATTACTACTTATTTCGCTCACTACATGATTCGTGGTTCGTATATTATTTTTTTAAAGACTGAGATAGACACTCGCGAATATTTTATTGCATTTCTCGTTAATACAGTTCCATTTCTTTTAATTAAGAAACCAGAAATGTATAAGTCACGAAACTATGCCTTATTGAATTAAATAAAAAGGCGCACCTACCTATAGCGAATATATGAGTAATTTCATTGCCTTTTCTAAAATTATATTATAAAATGTTAAGTATGTCGTGTTAACAATGTTGAATTTATGCATGTACCACTGCCTTGATGTTAACTAACATAATAATTTTAATTTTATAGTTATAATGTAATATGTTTCACTATTGATGTATAAACTCAACTGTAAGTATAACTATTAAGCATGTACTGTTTATTTACAAGTTTATAAGTATTTACATCATTCTCCCAGGTTCGTGTAACTGTGGCTAGACAGAACACTTGAATGAGATATACTATATTTTTTAATTATATTTAAAGCCGCTGATTACGCTCAATATCAATTTGCATGTTGATTTATTTCTACTTCGTAAATAGGATCTCTACTTTATCGATCAGATTGAAATTCGTGTTTCAATCCATTCTGAGATATCATAGCGCAGAAATTAAATAATAGAAATAACTTTTGGTACGAACGGTTTGACGATGATTATAAGTAATTTGATTTAACTTATGTGTTTTCCGGTCTTAAGTGGGCCATACACCTTAAAATTTATCGTCATATATACAATACATATTACAATATTTGAAAATACCGAAGGGTCAGCGCAGACCGACGAACTATGTGGATTTTATTAACTGTAGCATACGGCTGAAATTTGCATTACGTAATAAAATCAAAGCGGCGCAAAACTTCGAATGGCGATTGGCAAAGAAGCTGTCAGCATTATGTTATAGTAAATAAAATCGAGATTAAGATGTTCTAGAACGACTCCCTCTGCCGCCACTTTGTCGGTCAGACCGACGGAGTGGCGACAAAGTGAGTTTCAGTCTGCACTGACCGTAAACTGACGCTCGAGTCTAACGGTAGATTGCCTGGTGTATGGCAGGCCTTAGTGCAAATGATAATAATTTTGTTACTCCGTTCACTATTTATATGTATTGGTAACATAGCTGTCGGTATATCACTAAGCACAAACACTTGTCGTATGTGTATAGTATCTTAGAATTAAATAAAGTTGTTAACTTAGGATGGTTAGTTACATTACATGCACAGTCAGCACAATACTTTATTATAGTTATTATATTTAATATAGTATCCTTGTTGAATATTATCTTGTAATTGCGACTGTTGCTTGCAAGGAATAGGATCGACTCAGGTGTGCACCCCGAATTGCATTTACTGTGAGGAATTGAAGGTTTGAATAAATAATATCGTTTCATATATTAACACTGCCCAAATAAGTAAATTTTATACAATATTTTTTCAATAATTGATAAGTTTTCTAAAATTATTCCAAGCTATAATAATTCCAATCACTCCATGTTGAGTCTAAGCATACTTTGAGCAAAGTTAGTAGTGTCTAGTTGGGCAAAACTAAAAGTATTGAATGCTTATGATTGTAGAAGATTAAATTATAGAAAGGGCCTCTCTAGGTCGCTATGAATGTTTGAGTAGAAAAAAGAAGATGTAATAGTACTATTTACGTTGAAATAATTATTTACTTGCATTATTGACTCAGAATTTATTGTAGCACAGGCATTTGTTAATACTTTAGCCAAATCTTTAGTAAATTCGTCTAGGAAAAGTTAATAAAATGCAATACATATTATGTAATGTACTAGTTATGAAGATTGTTGTATGTATTATTTGAACTGCAACATTTTGTTATTGTTTAAGGTGGTTTTGTATGATAGACCTATTTTTCTTAGTTATCATTTATTTATTGTATATAATAAACACACCAAAGTTATAAGTAATAAATAAACTTGGATAGATTCTTGTAGACTGTTGTTTTATTATGAAGTAAAAGACTTATGAACAAAGAAACAATTTATTCTTAACTTAAAAAATATGTACAATGATGTGTTAGGTGTTGGCGGGGCGAGGCTTGAGGATGAGCTTGCCCGTGTCGTCGCACGACATGTTGAAGTCGTTCAGTACGGAGCGCGTGCGCGCGGTGATGATGCTCGGCGCAACCACCTTCCTGTGCACTCCCATCATGAACAGCAACACTGCAGGCGAAGAAATTCGTTAGTCTTCCACAGAAGAATCAAAGATAACAATAACACAAAAGTGGTGTTTCATAGAACACATTCAAAATGTATGGAACAGCTGTTTCTTTTTTAATAACCAATGATAAATTTCTACGCCACGGGGTCCAGAATCATGTGCTGAATGCATGGTTACAATTTACGCACTGGTTAAAAAAAAATCCTTTAGAAAAGATGAATTGAAGCAGACAGTGGGTCCAAATTGGAAAAAAGTTGCTAGAGATAGGATTCAGTGGAAGTTGTCAGAAGAGGCTTTTGCCATAAGTCACACTGAATTATGAGACAGTTTATAAACTACTGAATAGAAATGGCTTATTAATTTTGAATATAATCTAAACTGTTGTTTTACAACCACATAATCTGGCTTTTACTTCAGATAGGTAACATTAATACTAAATATATTCAGGAACTTCAGCCATGAAAATTACTACATAATAGCTTACCTAAAAAAGTTGAGGTAAAGGCAAAAAAGGGATGATTCCAGAGAGACTGTGTTAGGGAGACTACCGGTGTAAGTGGGTCCATCAACCAATGATATGCAGCTATTGCTGTGCACACTGACACCACTGTCAGCAGAACTGAAACAAAGAAAACTTGATGAATAGAGGCACATAATGATATCCTACAATATTAAACCACAACCAATCTGCTAAGAGCATCTCATGCCAATCACAAGATATAAAATATACCATAAACTTTTGAATAGACAGAATGATGAAGCTAGTTGCCTAAATAGGCAACTAGCTTCATGTTGCTTGTTGTTGTGTGTGCTAGCTTTGTGTTCTGTTGTGTCTGTCTGTCTGTCTGTTGTTGTCAAATGGATAAAATGTGTTTGTCTATTATTATACAAGATATTCCTGTCTATGTGAGCTGGAATTTCAAATACTGAACGTAGGCTTTGAACAAGTCTAACAGAATAACATAAATGTAGATGCAGGTTGACTGCTCGACAAATAAATTAATGTTTTAATCACAGTAGTTACAGTACCATGATACAGCAAAAACATTAGCACTATGATGTAAATATGCAAATACCATATTGACGGTGGACTAATTAGGGGACAGGGATTTAAACCTCCCTTGTGACATTTGAGATTTACACCATCAATATTACCAGTGTTTGATTGATTATAAAAACCTTATCAATTAAAAATATTTAAATGCTCAGGACATCCCACATGAGTTTGGCTGCACTTGCTTGCATGCTAGTTTATAAATACTGTTAGGTACTGTAATGCAGATACATACTTCTCCATCTCATAGTAGCTGGCTGCAGACATCCTATGACTTCCGTGAGGCGTCGCTCAAACGCCTTCAAGTCTGAATTAAACATGAAACTGTATAAGCAAAGAACAAAGATTTTACTTACTGTTACATATGTTGTGTTAATATTTTTGATAACCTTTATCTAGTTATAGATATAAAATACACCATGCAAAGCACTGCGTACTTGCAACTATACCGGCGAAGGACACTGCAACTTCTTTTTTGTTACTAAAGTTTGGTTATAACAACTCCGCTCAAATGCACTACATAACACAACTTAGAGTAATTGTCGAGGAATTCTAAAGCCGAATAAAAATTCAAATACCAAGAAACGCGCCTAAAACAGATCAAGATTACACTGATTACTTACCATCGCAAGCCGTTTGTTCCAACGACATCTTGTTTTCACTCGTAAAAACAATGAACAATATTCTTATTAATGTCCTTCTACATATTGAGCCTAGCTTTTGTTCATCGATGATCGATTATTCTAATAATTTTATAAATCTAGAAATCAGTAAATTACTGTTGTTGACGGAGGAACTGACAGTGACACTGGCAAAAAAACGAGATGGCTGACAAATGAAAATGACATTGCTTACATTGACAGCTAGCGTAAAAAAAGAACTGCTTTGTTAGAATAAACACCAGTCCTTATAGTCTAAAGGATCGCACCATTTTTTTAGTGCCTGCGCCACACGCATAATTAGTTAACGATAACCTACCTAATGCTTGATATTCCAACAGAGAGAAGGGAATAGAATAAGGTAGTGTTTTTTTTATAGTATCTCCTCACTCACCCGCATGAAATATTTATGGATAATCATCATTATTTCAGCCAAATGACGTCCCCAGCTAGACATAGCTCCTCAAGCACCTCTACATCGATCTATCCCGAGCTTCTCGCATTCCCTCGAAATGTATTTATAAATGAATAGAATGTATCTTATCGTGGTAAAAATATATGCCACTTCGCAAGGTGATAGTTTGGCTAACTATCAATGGTGCACCCAACGCCTCACAAAACAAGCTCACGCCATTTTTTTATGCAAAACAAAAACTACAGAATGGCATCGCCGCCGTCTCAGCTCATAGCTTTTGTGCGGGCAAATTAAATAAATTGCTAGGCTATACTAGGCGCCGCTGACTTCCAATATCATAATATAATTATCATAATATCTAAATTAAGTATTATTCATAATTGTGGGGAGAACACTAATCATCTGCCCCGGATTTACGCCTAGGCCAACAAGGCCCCGGGGCCCAAGGGCCCAGCCAGCCGAGGGCCCCAAAGCTAACCTGACCAGCATAGCTATTCATAACCATTCGATACGATTCCGGACCGAATCGGACATCAATCAATGTTATCTATCATAATAATAGTCCTATAAACGCTGTTCACAAGTTCAAAACACGAAAATGATGTCAGTCAGGCAGACGAGGCAAATCGCGATAGCGAAATGTGGCATTTTCAAAAGGCTTCTTTATTTTATTTTTTTGGGTGGGAAATCATCAAATAACTTCTCGCGCTCTGGGTGGAGCAGAAGGGCGTGTCAGACTTTTACTGAATAAAACCCACCCGTGCAAAGGTGACGGCCAACCATGCACTCTCGCTCCGTACCATGGCCTGAACTAGGGCCGGACGCGAGAGATCGCCGCCGCCGATCGCCTCCACGAGGACACGACGGTGCTCCACCCAAGCCGAGCAGACCTCCACCGTATGCTCCACCGTGTCCTCAGCGCGATCTTTGCAGTGGAAACACCCGGGCGTTTCCTCCCGCCTTATTCGAAACAGGAACCTCCTGAAACAACCGTGTCCGGTGAGGATCTGCGTCAGGCGGAAGGTGAAGACGCCGTGCCGCCTCTCAAGCCACTCCTCAAAGAGGGGACTTACCGCCGCTATCGTGGCGTGCTCAATTTTCAAAAGGCTACTGACAATAAACAAAGAATAGAAGATTGGTACATTCACGTGCAAAAATATGTGCAAACAATAAAAAAAAAGTGATTTACCACATAGAAGTATCGATTCAAATGTTGCAATTAAATATAAACCATATAATTAATAAATATGTATTTGTTCCAACTTCACATAATTTCAATAGCAACCAACGCGAATGTACTTTTGCAGTTGACATTTGCACATATCTTTTTGCAAGTGACTGTACAAAAAAACATCTGGGCAACTGGGGTATGAACTGGGGTTTACTGAACTCTGACGAGGGTACAAAGTTCAAATTCAAACGACAGAATAAGATTTAATAAGTCGTCAGTTGTTTAAATGATCTAATTGTACTTTGGAACTAAACATAGATTGCCCGGTCCAATGTTCGCACCGCACAAACAACAGTGATCTTATTAATATACGTGATTTTTGTATAAAACGTAGGTTATCTCTTCTATTGGCATTCTCTTAACCGGTTTAATTTTAGTTTCCGATCTAAATAAATTATTCAGCACAAGCTTTTTACGTATCAGAGTATTTTATTAAGCAAGTGTTTTATGAACCTTTCCCACGCAGCTATTTAATATTTTAAAAGTTAAATATTTTTAAGTGATAAGTCCGGTTTAGTAGCTACAGTATAAAATATTGTGTTTCCAGAATGTTTCCTCTCAGGCAATTAGTAGGCAATGTTACCAGAAGAGTTGTGCCCAGCCTAAGAGCCATGTCAAGCAAAGGTCCTCTGGTCGACACGGCAGTAGATAATGAAGGAATAGCGACTGTCACCATGCAAAGGCTACCAGTGAACAGCCTCAACTTGGAACTCCTTCAAGCAATGGACAAAGCACTGGATGAAGTAGTTGAAAAGAAATGCAAGGGAATGATCTTGACATCTGTAAGTTGAAATAATTACTTTTTATGATAAAAACCCCCCAGACAACCTGCTGACCAAACTAATTAGTGATTCAAAATACTAAGTCAAATAAAATGATCAATATTGTGATGGGACATTTTATGATTAATAT
Organism: Antitype chi; assembly: GCA_947359405.1. Taxonomy (NCBI): domain Eukaryota; kingdom Metazoa; phylum Arthropoda; class Insecta; order Lepidoptera; family Noctuidae; genus Antitype; species Antitype chi. The sequence goes on from OX375823.1 coordinate 6,805,741, forward strand.
GTGAATTTAATTGTATCTAAGAACCAGTTTTCATGAAAGTATGATGAAAGAAAATTTGTTTGTTCTGCAAAAATAAGACTCACATTACAATACTTAACATACTCACATCCATGTTTTTCTTAAATATTCTTTCATTCTAGGCCTCACCAACAGTGTTCTCTGCTGGTTTAGACATCATGGAGATGTATAAGCCTGATATGAAGAGAGTAGAAGAATTCTGGACGACCCTGCAAGAAGTGTGGATCAAACTCTTTGGATCTAACTTCATCACCGCTGCAGCCATCAATGTATGTTTAACCATGATTTATTTAAAAATCACATTCTTAACTCAAACCACATTAATTAATTCCGTAAGGATCAAAAATAAACTGTTTTTCGGAATTGCTAAATGACTTCCTAACACTTTCATTCTTATCGCCACCATATTATGCAATGAGTCTAACTGGCAATCTCCAAACTGTACTTAGAATCCTAAAAACATATGATATACCTAAATATACATTGAAGATACAAGGCTATTTAAAAAAAAAATTAGGGATGGCATGCATATTTAAGGATGTTTTACATGTTTTACATATATGATGTTTAGGTAATCTGGCATTTAAATTTAATTAAAAAATTGCATAAGGTGTCTCATAAACTTGTAACTTTTTCTCTTATTTTGTCAAGATACTAAAAGAAACAAATAAAAATATGGACAATAGAATAATAAAAATTTACTGTATAACCCTAATCTTTGTCTTGAACCCATTTATAATGACTGATAAAAATGTATAAGCATGCATTAGCATACATTAATTAAATTCAAGGTGCATTTGATTAACAACTGACTCATCCGCCATTAATTTTTATTAATTGCTTGATCTTTAACCATGTTATTTTAATATTTACATGCTGATATAGGAAGAAATGTAAGTATTTAATTTAAATTATTCAATTTTGTTTTGGTTCATTTAACCTTGAAGAATCCCTGAGTAAAACCTCACCTTGATTAACTGAACAAAAGTCTAACCTATTCTTCATTTTTCTCAGGGTCATGCTCCAGCTGGTGGTTGTCTCCTTGCCATGTCATGCGAATATCGAGTGATGATGGGTGGCAAGTTCACCATCGGGCTGAACGAGACGGCCCTTGGCATCGTAGCCCCCAACTGGTTCATGCAGACCATGACCAACACCATACCACAGAGGCAGGCTGAACTTGCCCTAACTACTGCTAGGATGTTCTCTGTTGATGAAGCTTTGAAGGTAGGGTTTATTCTTGATGTGAAATACTATTGTAAGTAGTTGAGTTTGATGGCCACAGCTTTGATGCACTATTGCGTAGGAATTTGCCTCGCTACTCCGCCGGTTGCATGGCAGTCCCAATACTATCCTGCAATTGATATCTGCCTGGATAGATAGTCCGCTAGTGTGGGCCAAACTGGACCCGCACCCGAATTGCGTAACACGCGATTAATCATAATCGGTTTCATTTTGACAGTTTAACAATATTCATTGCGTTATTTACATTGTTGAGTAGACACATTTTTCCAACATATGACGCAATGGTTTAGCCATCTGTTTCAAAACGAAACAGATTATGATTAATCGTGAGTTACGCAATTAGGGTGCCAAACTGTTGTAAGTAGGTGGTGGTAAGTAGTTAACTACTTACATAGCTTAAGCTATTTTGTTACTAACCCTATAGACCGCAATGTAGTCTAAAGATGAATAATAATAATAAATAGCGTCACAGCGAAGACAACAAATTAAAATAAAATGATTACTCGCAATAATTCCTACAAATAACCCACAGGTTGGTCTCATTGACGAAACTGCATCAGACAAAGCGGATGCTGTTGCCAAATGCAAGCAGTTCATTAAGAAGTTTGACAGAATCCCAGCGTTAGCGCGTTCTCTCACCAAACAGAAGGTCAGGGATGGACCCTTGACATGGATGTCAGACAACCGTAAGCAGGACATGCAAGAGTTCCTCATGTTTGTGGGACATCCTAAAGTTCAAAAGTCATTAGAAATGTATATTCAAGCTTTAAAACAGAAGGCAGCCAAGTGAATCTAGTTGCAAGATTTATCATAAGTAGTATTTTGATGAATTATTGTGTTCTATTTTGTATTTTCTTCTTGTAAGTATCTAGCAGCTAAGCATGTTGATTCGATCCTGTGACTAGGCGAGTACCTTTACTATGATTAAAATTATTTTATATTATACCTGTGCAATGTATTTACCTGTGTAAAGTGTATAGGTTTATACGAAATATACATTTGTTAAAACACTTGTGTGGTTTCATTTTAAGAAAAATCGCCATGACCATTTTAATAATTATTATTTTCTAAATAAATTAAATTACGGGTTATAGGGACGTGGACTTTGCAATAATTTTACCGATATCGTAGGTAGGTACATAACGGCCTAATAGCGGAGAGCCCATTGTGGGAGTCATACAACATCAAGCATAAGCGACCGACCTGCGCGGCGCGTGGGCCTACACTGAATGCTGCTATTTTTTTATTTTTTTTAGTTGGGCATCTCGCAGTTGGCCTTGAGAGGCCGTGACTGCTCAACCGGGCTTTCCCGGGGCTGCCATTAAGAAGTTAATCTTAACGCCTCCAGCCAGGGCTTACAAACTAAAATAAATTACAAACTAAGCGACTGCACGCTGAGGGCACCCCCTGTGGGGTACGGGCCTCGGCTCAGGGCGTCACTGATAGGGGGACAGCTATCATTGGGGACAGGCTGGATCAAAATATTGGCATTATTATTGATCGGGGAATTTAAAGCTACTGGCTCAGCTGCGGCGCGGGCTGGCGCTTCAACGAGCAAGGGTCGGTCGGGGACTGAATGCTGCTAGCCCACGCGGTCGTTTATATCATTGCACTCCTCGTCAACACGTCTCCATCGGACATACTCACGCGCCGGCTATCTCCGAATTACTAAGCGGCTCACTGACCGCAACTAGTTTTTATTAAGCGTGCTAAACGCTGATTGGCTGACCAAATTTCTATGGCAGCTGATCAGCCAATAGGATTTAAGTAGTTTTTAAGAATTTGGTATAAATATTGGTTTGGAAATAAATTCATCACCATTCCCAAAACGAGTGTTTTAGGGCTTTCAGTTAACACAATGACGATAAATACTACACAAGATACTACGCTGTATGTAGTCGAACCAGGACACCATTATCATGCACATCTTCAAGAATTCACTGAAGTCTTAAAACCTATGACACCAACGAAGGAAATCAAGCATAATGTAAAGCACTATATTGAGACTACAGGCTCCCCACTCTTCGCAAGACCATACTTCAAGACTTCACCTACCAATTAGACCGCATGAAGATATACTCGAAGATAGACCTCAAGAAAGCATTTTTTTGGATACCGATTGCTGAAAACGATGTAGAAAAGACGGAAATAACGACACCTTTCGGTCTTTTTGAGTTCCGTTGTATGCCATTTGGTTTGCGTAACGCGCCACAGACATTTCAACGATTTATGCATGAAGTATTGAGAAACCTGGATTACTGCTGCTACTGCTTTATCGATGACTTACTTATCTACTCTAAAACCCCAGAGGAACATGAAAAACATTTACGACTTGTTTTGACACGTTTGTCTAACTACGGAATCGGAATCAACCTAGAAAAGTGCCTATTTGGTCAAAAGAAGCTAAATTTCCTGGGCTATGAAGTTACAGAAGAGGGTATCACGCCTACAGCTGAGCGCATTCAAACAATCTCCAACTACCCAAAACCAGAAACAGTTCAAGATCTTCGACGTTTCCTTGGAATAGTAAATTTTTACCACGATTGTTTACCTAAGCAAGCTGAGACTCAAGTAGAATTGAATAAGCTCCTTCATAATAAAAAGAAGAACGACAAAACACCATCATCTGGGACCAGATATTAGAAGATGCTTTCAATAATTGCCGTCAAAGCATAATGGAAGCTGTACAATTAACACACCCTGTTCAAGGTGCCCCATTATGCATCATGACAGACGCCTCAAGCCTAAGCGTAGGAGCAGTCTTTCAACAGGAAATAAACAACACATGGAAACCGCTATCTTTCTTCTCGAAAAAGCTCAGTGACACCCAATCAAGGTACAGCGTATACGACCGCGAGCTATTAGCTATCTTTAAGGCTGTATAACATTTCAGAAGATTGATTGAAGGCAATGATGTTGTGTATACGGACCACAAGCCCCTGACCTACGCCATGGCCAAATCAGCAAGCGCAAGTGACACTCCAAAACGGGAAAGGCAACTCCACTTTATCAGTCAATTCTGCAGCAAGATTGAGTACATACACGGAAGGGACAACGTTGTAGCGGACGCACTATCTCGCATAACTGCCATTGACTGTCCTTCAGTCATCGATGTCAATAATCTGGCAGACGAACAAACACGAGATGAAGATATAAATGACCTGTTGAAGCAACAAAATCTCCACTTTATCAAGATATCACTGCCTGGAATAAAGAAACAAATCTACTGCGAAAATTCAACAAAAACACCACGTCCGTATTTACCGAAATCATTTCGTGAGACTGCCTTCAAAGCATTACACGAAATGAGTCATCCCGGTATCCGCATGACAAGAAAAATGATCACTGAGAAGTTCTTCTGGCCAGCAATGAACAGAGACGTTTCTGAATGGACGCGATGCTGCATTACGTGTCAACGTGTTAAAATTCACCGACATACAAAAACTCCATTAGTACAGTTTCCCAAGTCCAGAAGATTCGAACACATACATGTTGACATTGTTGGACCTCTCACCCCATCAGAAGGATACCGATACTTGGTCATAATTGTCGATCGATGCTCCAGATGGCCCGAGGCAGCGACATAACCGCGGAGACCGTCGCCCGAGTCATATACGATACATGGATTACTCGCTTCGGTTGCCCACTGCGTATTACTACGGACCAAGGACGCCAGTTTGAGTCATCATTATTTCAAAAACTAATGAATAAACTGGGTGTATCAAGAATCCGCACTACTGCCTACCATCCGCAATCAAACGGCCTCGTAGAAAGATTTCACCGTACACTCAAGACAGCATTAACCGCAAGAGGGAATAAACAACAATGGGTTCAAGAATTGTCGACCGTACTATTTGGATTACGCACGGCCATTCATAAGGAGACAAACTACAGTCCCGCTACAATGATTTATGGCACCTCATTATGTTTACCGGCAGATGTTTTTGCACCTGCGAAGATAGATAATGAAGACCCGTTATTGTTACGTCATCTAACAGAATCAATGGCATCGCTTAATGAGTCATGCGCACGTGCACCCGCTCGACAACAACACACGACCTTTATACCGAAGCAGCTGTCGTCATGCACTCATGTATTTATACGTGTAGATTGTGCAAAAAAATCATTAACGCCGCCGTACGAAGGCCCGCACGAAGTTATTGAGAAACATGACAAGTACTTCAAGATACGCCTGCCCAACCGAGAATCGGTGGTATCATTAGATAGACTGAAGCCTGCCTACATACTGCCAGGAGACACAGAGGAAGAGGTAGAAGAAAACCCATACGTTACTCGTTCCAGCAGGATCGTTAAACCTACAAAACATGTACGGTTTTCTTGAAGGGGGATACTGTGGGAGTCATACAACATCAAGCATAAGCGACCGACCTGCGCGGCGCGCGGGCCGACACTGAATGCTGCTCGGGTAATCGCAGCGACCCCGTAAAGGGGCGCGGCAGGCGGTATCGGGGCATCGCCCCCTGACCGCGGATGCTGTGCAGTGGCCCGTAAAGACGGGTCAATCGTTGGGATTGCCTACCACGGGGCATCCGGCTTCCGTAGCTGCTGCTCCTCACTCCCTAGGTGCCGGCGTCTCCGGCGGCAGGTCGTCGCCCCAGCAGGTGACCGTCACGCACCGGGGGATCCGGGCACCACCCCAGTTCAACCCCGCCGATCGGTCTCCTATGTGCTGGGTGGACCCTTTTGGGGTCCTGCAGACAACCGCCAGCCTGGTGACGCCTCGAGCAGCAGCTGTGATCTCTCAGGTGTAGCGGCCTTTTCTCGGGCCAGCTTCGATGTCTTGTCCAGTTTGATGGCATCGGTCGGTGGTGTGGCATGCGCGGGGAGGCGCGTGCGCGGGCCGCGCGGTGCGTTCGCACAGCGCGGCTATCGCACAGGCTCTTGGTCCGGTAGTTTGCAGGAGCTTCGGCAGCTTCCGGTGCCCCCCCTGCGCTCACACGGCCTGCTATGCAACCCGTGCAAGCACAGAGGGAGCACAAAGTGGTGGTCCGCGCGGGAGTTTCACTGGCTGGTGCTCACTGGGGACGCGACCAGCTGTGACGGGCCACAAGCCGATCCTGAATGCTGCTAGCCCACGCGGTCGTTTATATCATTGCACTCCTCGTCAACACGTCTCCATCGGACATACTCACGCGCCGGCTATCTCCGAATTACTAAGCGGTTCACTGACCGCAACTAGTTTTTATTAAGCGTGCTAAACGCTGATTGGCTGACCAAATTTCTATGGCAGCTGATCAGCCAATAGGATGTAAGTAGTTTTTAAGAATTTGGTATAAATATTGGTTTGGAAATAAATTCATCACCATTCCCCGATAAATAATAATAATGCCAATATTTTGATCCAGCCTGTCCCCAATGTTGATAGCTGTCCCCCTATCAGTGACGCCCTGAGCCGAGGTCCTTACCCCAAAGGGGGTGCCCTCAGCGTGCAGTCGCTTAGCATATAAATTTTAGTTTGTAAGCCCTGGCTGGAGGCGTTAAGATTAACTTCTTAATGGCAGCCCCAGGAAAGCCCGGTTGAGCAGTCACGGCCTCTCAAGGCCAACTGCGAGATGCCCAACAAAAAAAAAAACTCATCACCATTCCCAAAACGAGTGTTTTACTGAACAGCCCAAGTAGTACCCATACAATAATAACACCTCATTGCGCGGTTGGATCTCAAGGGCTAGGATAATATGAATTTAGAGGTTTGTAATGATGATTTTAATGATTATAATTCCGTAAATACATAGGTACGTGTTACGCCACAGATTACGTTACGGCCGCGAATTATATTTTAATCAACATTCAACCTGGCACTGACTTGGCCCTAGTGTGAGTTTCATTTAACCATCTCGATCAAACGCATCGAGCGCGTTCGGCGCTCCGATTGGTCCGTCATCAATCCAGAGCCAATCGGAACGCCAAACCCGCTCGATGCATTTGATCGAGATGCTTTTATGAAACTCACACTAAGGCCTCTGTACATTAAAAAAAAAGCAAGTAAATTTGAATTTCGCGGGCTGGCCTTGAGGTTGCATACATTCTTGTCTCAGGTTATTTATTTTTTACAAGTATTTTTTTAGATATGTAATGCAATGTCGATATTAGTTTGACAGTGAAAAACTGCGCTGCATTGCGCGTCGCCAGATGTCCACCGACCCTAATTAGATAAAAAGGGTTCGAACTGTTTTAAGGAAGCTGGCATATCGCCCCACCCCCATTTTGTTTTTTTTTTTCTCAAAATCTGAAATGAAAGTGGTATATTCTATATATCTATACCACTTACATCGTGCGCAGCGATTTAGTTCAAACGAAACATTTAGTTGGACGAACAAAAAATGTCAACTAACATGGTAGGTACCACAAAGTGTCACGTTACCGAGATATTTGAATTGTAAACATCAACATATCAGTACAACGGCAATCATTTAAAAAAAAAAACCTTTTTCCAAAAAAACACTACAAAGTTAAAAATAACTGTAATTTCGGAAGTCGGTGTCTTTGGAGCTGTAGGTATTTAAATTTTTTGTCACCGCCTTCTGAAATTAAAGTAATTTTTCACTTTTTAGTGATTCACATGTGTTTACCCCTTCACAGCGTGCAGGCGTGATGTTATGTTATGAACTGGTGTAAACAATAGACAGACATGAGATTTCAGCAATCCGAGTCCATTTGCTATCATTTATTAGAAAGAACAGACACAGACCACCAAACCACCAGACCATCAGATCTTCACCAAATTGACATGGGACCACACCGAGAAAGTACTCTTCCAAAAAATACCCAAATCGCTACAAGTACTTATGCCTTTAAAATTTGATGAGTTCTCTCTATTTCTCCATGATCCCATCATCAATTCAGTGTCATGGTCCAAATCGGTCCAGCCATCTCCGAATAATCAGGGAACATAAAAAAAAAGGTTCCGACGAATTGAGAACCTCTTCCTTTTTGATGTCGGTTAAAAATAGACTTATTACGTGTCTAGGCGTCAGATTGTATCCAATTATAGTTCCCAGGTTGATTATTATTATTTCTGTTTATCGAAAGAGAGTCGGTACATTACATACTGCGAGGAGCACGAGAAAACTGCTACAATTAATTATTTATCCACTAAATCGCATCGCAATGAAACGCAGTCGACATGTCACTGTCGCGTCGCGTTGGTCGCAAATCATGTGACATGTTCCTCAGCTTGATTTTCTTTTAGTAGGTAAGTATTGCAGCTAGTTAGATATGTAGTACTTACTTGTACCAAATACCTAACAACAATAGTAAAAATAATTTTACTGCCTAAGTACTGGTTAAAAACTTTTTCCAAAAAAAAACAACCGACTTCCAAAAAAACACTACAAAGTGAAAAATAACTTTAATTTCGGAAGTCGGTGTCTTTGGAGCTGTATTTGAATTTTTTGTCACCGCCTTCCGAAATTAAAGTTATTTTTCACTTTGTAGTGTTTTTTTGGAAGTCGGTTGTTTTTTTTTTTGGAAAAAGTTTTTATTTTTCACTTTTTAGTGGTGCACATGTGCTTACCCCTTCACAGCATACCGGCGTGATGTTATGTTATGAACTGGTGTAAGCAATAGACAGAGATGAGATTTCAGCAAACCCAGTCCATTTGCTATCATTTATTGAGGAGTTCCGTTGCCTATCTCCAAAGTTCTTCATCAAATCTTCACCAAATTGAAATGAGACCACTACGAGAAAGTATTCTTCCAAAAAATACCTAAATCGCTTTGTGTGCCTATAAAATTTGAAGAGTTCTCTCTATTTCTCCAGGATCCCATCATCAGATCCTGACTTGATGATCATGGGACCACCTGGGAAGTATACCCTTTCAAACAAAAAAAACAAAATCCAAATCGGTCCAGCCATCTTCGAGTAATCGGGGAACATACATAAAAAAAAAAAAAAAGGTTCCGACGAATTGATAACCTCCTCCTTTTTGAAGTCGGTTAAAAATAAAAACAAAAGGCATGTGATTGATATTACCTACCTACCATCTATTTATTACTGTAAGTATAATAATTATATCAAACTTATGTGAATACTAGCTGTGCCCGCGACTTCGTCCGCGGGGAATACTGTCTTTGGGTCTTATATATCTTATGTATTATATATAAAACATTCACATAAACTTTTACAAACTTTGAATGTCATATTTATTTATATCGAATCAACACCCTAGAAAATAAGTTTCAAGCTTGTAGCTCTAAAAAAACGATACTTTCATACAACTTTTCATCCACCCTTTCAACCCCTTACAACCCTTTTTTCGCATTAAAAAGTAGCCTATGTCCTTTATCAGGCTCTAGACTATCTGTGTACCAAATTTCATTTAAATCGGTTCAGTAGTTTTGGCGTGAAAGCGCGACAGACAGATAAGACAGTTACTTTCGCATTTATAATATTAGTAAGGATTAATACTTAAAAGTGATTTAGTAGGCACATAATTAATTATATAGCAGTTTTCTAGTGCTCATAGTATTTAGCATGTAATGTACCTACTCTCTTCCAATGAACAGTAATAATAATAATCAACCTGGGAACGATTATTTGGAATTTGCATACAATCTGACGCCTATATACACGTAATAAGTCAATTTTTAATGATTGTCGTTGTACTAATGTCGATCTTTACCTTTAAATATCTCGGTAACGTGACACTTTGGGGTACCATGTTACTTGACATTTTTTGTTCGTCTATACAGGTTGAAATTGAAAACATGCGACAAACCGAAATGGGAGATTGTACTCATCATTATGAACAACTTTTACTAAGGGACCAATGATGCAATCGCGAAAAAAAAAACATCTGTTCCCTACATTTATGTTCGCATAACTCGTCAAAATGTAGGGAACAGCTGTTTTTTTTTTGCGATTGCATCTTTGGTCCCTCAGTAAAAGTTGTTCATAATGATGAGTACAATCTTCCATTTCGGTTTGTCGCATGTTTTCAATTTCAACCTGTACCTATACGTGTCCTCTACCCATGCATACCAATTTCACCGTGCGCCGCGATTTCGAAAAAAAAAACAAAATGGCGGCGGCGGGTCGATGCCAGATCGGTTTCTATCCCCTTTGGCACACATGTAGTAACTTGGATTAACACATATGGTACTTGGTATATACTTTTGATCCCGATATTTTCCGATATCCACGTGGGCGACGGACAAAAGCGGCACCTACCTAAATTTTTTTTGCTGCGGGCATGTTCGGCCTGCATCATCCATGCACCTACCTGGTGCAGTCATCCTTCCTTGTTTGTCTTGCAACTAGGTACTTGCAATAACACAATAGTCGTGTTTCCCACGGAACATTAAGTTATATAAATACTCTAAACGTTTTTTCCGCAGTCAACTAATTAAGGACATGTGCGAACATAATAATATAACAAGAAGTCAATAAAGATAACACGACGCTATAATAGCGCCGTCTCACCTTAATTTAGGATATTTTTAACTCAGTCTCTGAATGCAACTCATGTAATCTAGCAAAATGCACAACATTTGCTATCTTATATTTTGTTGACTATAAAATATTATCTGTTATCATAATACCCATCATATCTGAGTATTTAAGTATCGTATCAGAATTTAACAAGAAACCAGTGTGTCGACAGTTGCATAAAAATGTTTCACCTGAGGAAAATACCAAAAAGTTTTGCGGTGGGTGGTTGTAGGCTACTGTCTTCTACTCAAGTGAAGCCTCTAGTAGGTGTATCAGTGGATAATGAAGGAATAGCGACACTGCAGCTACAGAGGGCGCCAGTTAACAGCTTCAGCCTGGAATTATTGCAAACCTTACATGAGTCGATATGTCAAGTAGAGAAAAATAAATGCAAGGGCATAGTTCTGTCTTCGGTAAGTCTAGTTTGTTTGATACTAACTAGGAGTGGGCGATATAGATACAATATCTATGTATCGGCACAATATCCAATACCTATATATCGGACGGCACTGAATCTATATAACAGATATCCGCGTACCTATAGCGAACATAGCGCGATGAGTCGCAGAACAACGCACTATACCGATATCGTATCGCATGATCTATGATATTCGGATATTCGAATTTCTTTATTTGCTTCTTAGTAATGCAATCAGTCCTAAGCCTGAGAGGTAAAAATTTAGAAACGTGCTACCTTCGAAAAGAGTTGAAAGGGGTGGAGGAGGGAGGGGGGAGGGAGGAACCCCCCCCCCATAATCCCCCCTTGCCGGAAAGCAACCGTTTCCTTTCTATGATTTTTTAAAGTTTGCATACTAAATGTATGCCAAGAGGCCAATTTTAATAAATCTATCTTTTGGGGGCGGGGCGTCGGGAGGGAAAGACTACCCTTAACCACCTGCCATGATAGCTCGACGGAGCCCCGCTTCGCGGGGCTCCTATTTCTGCGTGCGGGGTTTGAAGTAACCTAACATGAAGGGGTGCCCCAAGTCCCGAGCTCACTTCGCTCGCTCTTGCATAAGTCAAATAAATGATTACTACTTATCGACTCGTTTTAAGATTTTTCAAAAATAGATGTTACAAAATGAATGGAGTTCCGGCAAAAAAAAATGCTTGGGGGCAGTCATTTAAACCCCTCCCTACACCCCCCATGCATCTATATAGTCAAATTCGGGTACCTAGCACGTTTCTAAAGTTGATCCGCCTGAGAAAAGGATGACGGAAAGTTCAATTCACTGATAAAATAATTGATAAAAATATACTTAAATCTAAAAAACCGAAACGACTGTACTAGTTTCATTTCAGTGCCATATTATCAACACTACCAAAAATACATTCACTGATTTCGAGTATACAGTTACAAATAAAATACAATGATGTACATGCATCGAACAAAATCGAAACCTAAAAATCACAGTACCACTTTCGTTTCCGAGTTTCACACTCATTCAATATATAGGTATTGAAATATACAGGAAAAGTTTTTATTCAGTGCGTAAACTTTAACCATGAATTCAGCATACCATTCTAGACGCCCAGCGAAGAAGTTTTTCACAAAAAAAAATCAGCGGTTTCATAGAAAAGTGCAATAACTACGCGGTCAAAATGTATGGAACAGCTGTTTCTTTTTGTATAACCGACGACAAATTTCTGCGCTGGGGGGTCTAGAATGATATGCTGAATTCATGGTTACAGTTGGCGCACTGGATAAAAAAAAATCTTGTAAGATACGATATCCGATATTCTGAACTAATACATAGAGATACAATTTGATATAGTGTAAAAGCGATATTACCCATGCCTAATACTAACACTTATCTCATATTGCGGAGGGTACTTAAGTACCCATGATTAATCATAAACATATCTTTATTATGTATCTCCTTACCTCTTACCTATTTAATGATTTTAACATTTCAGGAATCGCCTAAAATGTTCTCAGCTGGTATGGATCTAAATGAGTTTCACAAACCTAATCAAAAAAGGTTGAAGCTATTAAAGGAAACTATTTTTGATGTTGTGGAAAAAATATATGGAACAGATTTAATCACCACAGTTGCTATCAATGTAAGTTTTACTAATTAATTATTGTATCTGGCCTTCGGAGGTTACACGAAGGCCTTCGATAGTACCTACCTACTCAGAAATATTCACATCCTAGAACATTAGGAAATTGAAACACAAATACATCGATTTCTTCAAAAAACATTTACAACAATCGCTCCGCAAACATTAAACTAAATACTGCTGCACCTTCATTCAAAATAAGAAAAGGTGTTAAGCAGGGTGACCCGCTCTCTCCCCTAATTGTTTACAAATTACAAGCACACTTGTGGGGATATTTAAGCCACTCCACCAATCAAGGGCATTTACGTCGGCAAGAAGAGGATGACAAACCTTTACCGCCGATATAGTCCTGTTTGCCCCCACAGCCTTAGAACTTCAGACCATGCTCCAAGAGCTGCGCATTGTAAGCTTCGGGGTGGGACTTGTGATAAATCGGTCAAAAAACCAATGTACGACTAACAACACTAAGCGTAGGGTCGAGGTAGATGGGCAAGAAATCCATTACTTATGTCGATGAGTATGGCTACCTGAGCCAGTTAGTTTCTTTCGAAAACAAGTATGAAGAGAAATTGATTAGTATGAGCCGAATTTAAAACGCTTGGAAAAACTACTGGTCTATGAAGACGCTAATGAAGGGTAATCTGCCGATCTCCTTGAAGGGCCATCTTATCGACATATGTATCCTGCTCGTCCTAACCTATGTTCCGCCTTGGAGATTGCTTGCCAAAGCGCGTAGGAACCCAGCATTTTGGGTGTAAAAAGACAGAACGAAATTCGGAAATGCGGCTAGATGACCTGGACGCTTACTGCGAGGTCTGGTTCGAGGCGGCGCGGAAAACGACTACCTGGAAAGACTTCGGGGAGGCCTTTACCTAGCAGTGGGACTGGATAGGAATAATAATAAAAAAGTGTGTCCTAGGACGAACGATAATAGTAGACGTCAGAGGTTGCACCCCGAAAATACGGAGAACTGTTCCAGACTTGAATTTTCAATCGAAGTTCTCTGAAATTGAAACAAGTGAAAATTTACCCTCATATTCCCTTAAAAAAACAAACGATTTTATTGGTTCAGGGTTACACCGCAGCCGGGGCCTGTATCTTTGCCCTCGCGTTTGACTATCGCGCGATGACTACTGGCCCCGCAACCATCGGGCTCAACGACACAGCCGTCGGCATCCCGCCAGCGATGTGGATATTCGACCTCATGTCCCGAGTCATAGGCCCCAAGCATACAGAATACGCCCTCACTAGTTCCGTCATGTACTCAGCAGAACGAGCTTTGCAGGTTTGTAAACTTTCAGGATGTCGAAGTTTGTATGATCACTTCACTGATCAGCGTTATCAAATTGGATACCTACTAGTTGGTCAGTTTATCCCACAGTATGCCATTAATAAATTCATCAAAGAAAATCTGTTATCATAAATAAAATCAGTCCCATGTTGAAACAATAAAATTAAGTTTAATCTGAGAATATTTTGGATGAACAATAACAATGGTTTTATGACGCACAGTAAAATGTATTTTAGAACATTTGTTTATTTTTTCAACATTTGTTTACTTAATTACTTACTATGAAATTAAACAAGTCCATATAATTTTGATTTTTACTGATAAATGCGAAAGTAACGAATTTTAATGAAATTTGGAGCATGGGTAGAACATGATCTGGGTTAGGACATAGGATACTTTTCATCCCGGTAGCAACGGTAGTACGTCCCCGTGGGATATAATTTTCGACCTCCACGGGCGAAACTTTAGAGAAAAGCCAATGTTCTAGTCTGTAATAGATCTGATTAACTAACTATAATATTTTCTAGGTACTATCGAGAAACCTGCACTACTTTTTGACTTGACCCACAATTTTTTACATATCGAAGTCAGAGATTTGGAAATTACATTACCATATCGCGGCACAAAGGTTTAACCAAAATGGCGGATTTCATTTCAACTTAGATCATAGACAACTCGCGATCTGTAATTTATTTCCAAACTTCAGTACAAGTACACGTTACAATTTACATAAATGATTATTCATTGATTATGCTAGAAGTTGACCTCATTCTTTTTCCGTGCGAGGCAACGCGCTCCTACCTTCGGTTGTTTGTTCTGATTTTGGTGCAACTTACGTGCCGCGACCTATGTACAGACGGCAGCACATCAAGCTACTCCAATCCAATTCCTCCAATTTTAAACTTTATTACAAATTAATAAGTTTCATGTTCAATTGGGAAAATTCGACAGTTTGGGGTAGCCTGATGTGCTGGCGTCTGTACTACATACATACTTACGTGCCGGCAAGAGAGGCTTTAAACCATAATTATATGTACTACTAATAAAATGTTTCATACTTAACGAAGGTAGCCGAATGCTGTGTTTATAGTAGACTTTATCATGTTAAACTAGTGGAGTGCCCCAGGTCGTTTCTTGGCCCATTGCTGGCACCTACGTCAGTCGTCACGAATCGTCTTGCGCGAAGTTTCGACGAGTTTCAACCACCGGAGCAGGCAGAGTTTCGTGGAGGATACAGCACCATAGACCACATCCACACAGTGCGGCAGATTATACAGAAGTCTGAAGAGTATAATCGGCCCCTGTGTCTTAGATTTGTGGACTATGAGAAGGCTTTTGACTCTATCGACACCTGGTCTGTTTTGGAGTCTCTGCAGCGATGCCAAGTCGACTGGCGATATATCCAAGTGCTGATTTGTCTATATAAAAACGAACGATTTTACGAATACACAACTAAAATTTGTCAGCTAGAAAATCCGATACAGAGTAGTAACCATTCTCTGTCTACGGTAGTAACATTTATTTAAAGAAGTACAGTATTTTTTTTTGAGGGTGGGAAATCATCAAATAACTTCTCCCGCTCTGGGTGGAGCAGGAGGGCGTGTCAGACTTTTAATGACTAAAACCCACCCGTGTGGATTCATCTGTCCAAAGAACTTTTTTAAAGTCTTCTTCAGTCCAGTCTTGATAGGAAAGGGCCCACTGCATCTGTTCCCTTTTTTGTTGCCTTAATAGTAGTTTTCGAAAGGCGACGCCACCAAATAACTTAGCAATTCGCAATCGTATTTTTACTGTACACAGGTTTAGATCGGGATTTATTCACTTCTTCGTTGATTTCTAGTGCTGTTACGCGTCTATTCCGCTTGCTGGTAACGACAATGACATTATCCTCGCTAGAAGTGGTAGCTCTCGGCCTTCCCGATCGCGAACGATCTTGATTACTGCCAGACTCCTTGTACCGGGTTATTGTGTTATGACCACAAGTCTTCGACAACTTAAGTTGAGAGTCAATCGCACGTTCAGATACGACTATGGCAGAACGAGTTTCACTGCTAATTTCGCGCACTTTTCCCATTTTAAGATGTCAAGGACGAGCTCAGACTAACTAAGATAGAGAAAGATTAACTCCATGAAAACTCAGGTAATAAAATATGTTTTAGGAAACTAAAAAAACGCGCGAAAAAAACCCAAAATAATTAGTAACGAACAGTTCGTAAAAATATTACAATGACTCTACCACCTGGTCCTTTGTCCTTTGCTCATTGATGTTTAAAAAAAAATACCTTTATAGGATGGACAAATAATCATATTTTCAAAATAGATTATAACTGGCTAGTCTCTCATACATAATTTCTTTTTTTCGCAATACTTTCTGTGTGGCCTGG
The DNA here is from genome assembly GCA_947359405.1 of Antitype chi. Lineage (NCBI taxonomy): Eukaryota > Metazoa > Arthropoda > Insecta > Lepidoptera > Noctuidae > Antitype > Antitype chi. The sequence continues at coordinate 6,822,194 of OX375823.1, forward strand.
TATAAGCTCCTATTATGACTCTAAAAATGAAATTGGAAAAGAAGTTTGTAGCAGCTATCTTGTTGAAAACCTTTTATAACATTTTTTTGCAATAAATTATTTATTAAAATTTTACGTCGATACTGAAAACAGTGGAAGTTATAAGTATATTTTTTGGTAATTTATTTTCTCCAACTAATTATTTGGACAGTTTTATCCCCCATTATTTTACGTGTTATTCAATCCAATGGACTATCCCACCACAAAACAGGTCGCCTACACCATGCATGTGTCTGTAGCCCAGGTTCGCGCACAAAAGGCATAGTGCCGTGTGAATGGCACAAACTGAAAACAAACTTGTGTAAGTTGTTGCACAACTTTCTGCTGAAGCCAAAATATCCGGAGTTTCAGTTGTAAACTTTTATGTATACTAATTAACGGATTATTAATTGCTGTTTGTTGTGATGAGAAAGGGGAGGTAAGTTTCTAGGTATTGTAAAAATAGGTAAAGAAGGTACTGAACTTAAAAATATACAAAATTAATGACTCTCAGAAATTATTTAATAGCAACAGAATACGCAGGTGTTCAAATTAGCTCTTTATCATAATATGTACTTTTGAAATATATTTTTGGTGACAAAGATTTTTACAAGTGGTCTCAAACTTTTGGCCGGCAGTGTACTTTACCTATTTTGTCTTTCAACTTTCAGGTGGGTCTCATTGATGACGTAGCGGCAGACAAAATGGATGCAATTGAAAAATGCAAGGCCTTCATAAGAACGTACGACCACATATCTCCGACCGTCCGAGCAACCACGAAACGAGCAATAAGACAAGAATACCTCACAAAATTGGAAAAGAACCGACCAAAATATGTGACAGACTACTTGAATGTGGTCAATAATCCCGAATTCCAAGAGATGATTGATCGATACATTCAAAGTATCAAACAAAGAAAAGCCGCCAAAGCTTTAAATAAATAGGTAATGCTACCAAAGTAAATAAGGAAACTGTTTTATTTTGAATCCGGAAGGTCAAAAAAGTACGCGTTGATCTCTTCTCCACTCTATCATCTGCTCATTATTATAATATTCTGTCTTCTAAACTAATCCTTACTAATATTATAAATGCGAAAGTAACTCTGTCTGTCACGCTTTCACGCCAAAACTACTGAACTGATTTAAATGAAATTTGGTACACAGATAGTTTAGAGCCTGAGAAAGGACATAGGACACTTTAATGCGAAAAAAGGGTTTTAAGGGGTTGAAAGGGGGGGATGAAAAGTTGTATGGAAGTATCGTCATTTTTAGAGCTAGAAGCTTGAAATTTATTTTATAGGCTGTTGATTCGATATAAGTAAATATGATTCGAAATAAATAAATATGACATTCAAAGTTTGTAAAAGTTTTACCCTCAAGGGTGTAAAATAACAATAGGGAATTGGGGATGAAAGTTTGTATGGAAATATGTAAGGTTTATGTGAACGTTTTATAAGTTTGCGACAAGAGACCCAAAGACACTATTTCACGCGGACGAAGTCGCGGGCACAGCTAGTATGTATTATAAAGAGAAAAGATTTGATTCTTTGTATGTTTGTTTGTTACGCTTCACGCTACACCGGCTGAACGGTTTCGATAAACATCAGTAGACCATGACCTGGATTAGGACATATAGTTAACTTTTTTGCAAAAGTATACTATAGTATACTTTTTATCCCGATATTTCCACGGGATCGACAATACGGGTGAAAGCGCGGGGCGCAGCTTTTATTTATATTTGGTATAGGTATTATTTAATGGTTTGTTCACAAAATTAAAGCCGACATACTCTAGTACCAAATACGAATGGCAGTTTAGGAATCACAGTTTTGTTAGAAACACAAGAAGAATAAAACCAAAAATGTTCCTATCGGTAATTATAATAATAATACTGTTAACATTGAAAATCATCTCCCAACAAAGCCACGGCATCAGGGTCAACGGTATCAGTGAGTTCCATGTGCATGTCTGCCCATTCTTCCCGCTGGTTGTCTATAAAGTAGTTGATCTCCAGGATCCTGTCTCTGTTGCGTTGCACTTCATTGCTGCGGAACAAAAGGTTTTATAGTCAATAAGTGAACATAATCTTAATTGACTTTCCTGTGACGGCCAAGAGTTAGTGTAATCTATGTTTTATGTGTCTCTCTTTTTTCAAATAGGTACCTATCTCATCATCGCCAGTCTAACCAGATGCAGCTGAAAACCATTATTTTACTTGAAGCAACTGCCTCTCTGACGTCCACAACCCAGTAACTGGGTAATGCGATAGCCCTTGGTAAGACTGGTTGTCAGACTTGCGGGTTTCTGATGACCAGTAACGACTGTCAAAGATCCACGAATGACAGCCGGGACCAACGGCTAGAAGATGGCACCAGCTAGTGTATGGATCTTAAAAATAGAAGGGTGAAGTTACAGGACTTACTCATTGGTTCCTTTCACCAGATCATCGCGCCAGCTGTTAGCGCGTGACGTGATCTGGTCTTCGCGCCCGTCTATGAATCGCATGTGGCTGTCAGCCGATGCGGCCACCAGGTTCATTAACATGTCACGGTCCATCATTACCTGCGATCATTGAAAGAATATGGATATTATTAGGAGATGAAGACTGAACGGAACAGCAGGGGAATGCCATTTTATTAATATTGCTTCGCTTTTTCCTTAGATTTTTATAGTCCCTAATAGATAGGCACCACAGAACTTATTATCTACAATTCTACACCATAAGTCCCATTTTTTCATGTGGGGTTTTCGTGCTTTTTCGTCCAGATATTTATGCCTCAATAGGCATCAAGGAACTTGTTTCGCCCCTATATGACTCTAGTCTTGTTTTTTGTTTCTAGTTTCGTCAAACAACGTCAACGAAGCTAGAAGCAAACTAGCGTGACGCCTAATAAATTGTAATATTGCATCGCCTTCCATTGCAGGTGCATATCGTTTTATCTCTATGCCTTCCGTTGCATATAGATAAAACGAACTAAATGTTAAAAATAACTTAATCTCATTTATTTAAATAAAAGCGTGATACATTTTGATGGCAGAAGAAAAAAACTAACATTAGCATGATATCCCTTTATTTCTAACCGTCAATATGTAACACCCTTTTATTTAATTATCATCATTTCAGCCGAAAGACGTCCACTGTCGGATATAGGCCTCCCCTAAGCTCCGTCACTTCGACCGGTTCTGTGCTTCCCACATCCAGCGGACTCCTGCGGCCTTCACAAGGTCATCAGTCCACCTTGTGGGAGGCCTTCCAACTTTACGTCTTCCGGTACGCGGTCGCCACTCCAGAACTTTTCGGCCCCATCGGCCATTTGTTCTGCGAGCAATGTGCCCTGCCCACTGCTACTTAACTATGTCGGTTACCTTGAATAAAAATAATAATTAAAAAAAAATAGATTAAATTATTTTTAACTTTTTAGTTCGTTTTATTAACAAATAATAATAAAAGCTTGTTTTAAAAAGTTGTTTATACCGTTTAATTTTATTTTTAACTTTTTAGTGTTTATGAGGCGGGATATACTACGGCGTAGTTAGTAGCAGCGTTTTTCCGTTATGTAGCTTGTAATAATTCGTAGAACCCACACATATGTGTTGTTTTGAGCACTTAAAGTGTTATGTATCTATAGAGGTATGAGGGAACAGGGTGTAAAGTCCACTAATACTCTATAGAAAAGGGAGGATCCTCCGACCAGACGGGTGTTGTCTGGTGGGCAACTGCCCGACGACGCGATGACGGTTGATGTCGGGATGTTGTATCTATGCGAGTCGCGCGGTAAACTCTGATTGCGCGATGCAGGATTTGTGTGACGTCTTGCATAGTTCGCATGTGGCATTGTAGATGGCGCCACATCACTTTTTGTATTTTTCAAGTCTTTGATTTTGTAGTTCGCATGTGGCGTTGTAGATGGCCGCCACATATCTATGGCCACCTGCCAGCTCCAGCATCGGACCCTAGTTACCAAATAGGATCAAAGTACTCGTAAATACGAATCAAACGAGCCCTAACTTGATGGGGTTGTGTCATTTTATTGCGGAGTTCCTATGGCCACCTTCAAGCTCTAGCATCAGACCCTGGTTACCATATAGGATCAAAGTACTCGTCAATACGAATCAAACGAACCCAAAGTCGATGGGGGTGCACGAGCTCCAACGTTCGGTTGTTTGTTCCGATTTTGGTTCAACTTACATGCCGCGATCTATGCAGCATCTTTCAAAAATTTTGATGAAATCAAATTACTTAATTTGAAGCCAAAAACTTGTTTTTACTCACGCTGTAGAGTTCGGGTGAGGCGTCGCCCATCATGATCTTGTTGCCAAGGTGCTTGGATAGTACCTCGTACTGTCGCGACGACCAAACGCCTTCATGCTCACGCCAGGCACCGAATGCGCTGCGGGCCACTTCCAGCAATTGAGTTACCTTCTCTGCCATGTTCACTGAGAATTGGACGCGAGAATCCTGCGTTCAAAATAGTATATATTATTAAGACAATCTATGAGATTTTTTAGTTTAGATAAACAAACGATAGGTCCGACAAAAGCCGAATAGCAACTACTATGTCGGTACACCTACGATCATATTTGTTTACAATTCCTAAGTAATAGCCCCCCACGGGGTCAATCAATGAGGTTAAGCCATAGATAACCATTAAGCCATTGGTCCCGGCTGTCATTCGTGGATCTTTGACAGTCGTTACGGATAGTCAGAAGTCCGAAAGTCTGACAACCAGTCTTACTAAAGGGTATCGTATTGCTGCAAGGAAAATAGGTACTTGTATGCAGCTGCATCCGGTTAGACTGGAACCTAACCCCAATATAGTGGGAAAAGGCTGGGTAGATTTATTTTAATCTTGGACACCACTGGATCGGTGAAGGAAACCCATAGTAGGTACAAAATGTTCTATTTCAAATAACAAACGTCAAGTGACCATGCTCGTTTCTTCGTTTTACTAAACGAATGACGTGTGTATACAAGGATGGAGAGATCTACATACCTCACATTGTTCAAACAGATGCATCTCCAGGGTCATGAGACTCTTCCACAGTTCGTACAGCATCTCATGGTAAATTTCGCCGGCCTCTATTAACATCTGTTCCATATCTTCCAGGGATATCTGCTTTGCTGTGAACTGGGTGCTTATCTCGTTAACATGGTCCATTACCGGCTTCTTCTTGGCTTCGAATTCATTCAGCACTCTATATTTTACATTTTGCGAGATTTAGAAGAAGATATTTATCTCGAATTCAAAAATCACTTTCCTACTTTTGTTTTGCAAAACTGAGATCGCAAGGAAAACTACAAACCTAAACTGTTATTGCACCCTGCACGTCTACACTGAGACGTCTTTGATAAAATAATAAAGTTTAAAGGCTAGGTATGGAATAAGATTTTTAGAGTTAAGGCCCTCTTCATACCTTGCGGACTTGCTGTGCCCGACGGGGTTCATAATAATCATGTCTTTGTGAAACCCACCACCTTGGTTCACAATGTGGAATTCAATAAATATTAGCATAATAATTAACCTATAATGTTCTCACTACCGTTCCGTGTGGTCCCGGACGTAAAAGAATAGCACTATCCCATTTCTTCCCGTGGGTGTCTTAGAAGGCGACTAAGGGACTTCCTAGAGAATGGGCAGCAGCATTCTCTATGCATTTTACCACCATACTGCGATCGCCAACCAGCCTGCCAAGCGTGGCGATTATGGCAAAACCCCCCTTTTGGGGTAGGCCTATGTCCAGCAGTGGACATCTTTCGGCTGGAATGATGATGATGATGATGTTCTCACTACTAAGACACCGGTCTCATCTCTTTGAGAGGGAATGGGCTGTAATCTACAACGCGTGCCCAGTGCGGGTTGGTAGATGTCACACGTCTCCGAATTTTTGGTTCTATGACATGCGGTTTCCTCACGATATTTTCCTTCATCGTTTTGTGTGCATTGGTGATGAAATTACTTAGACAAAGCAAAGTGTCTGGGTTCAAAACCACGACCTACAATCGGGGCTGATACCACTGGACCACCTCTGCTCAAAAAACATATTAGGGTATAAATTTGATAGATACCAAGATTCATACAAATCATTTCAATAACTTTAACCCGTTGGTTTTGCGTTCAGGTTAGTGATTGTATGGGATTTATCTCTGTAGGATGGCGTAAACTCGTCTGTAAATTTAACTAGGTAGGTACTTTTATACATACGTTTTGCTTTTCGTGACACTATCCTCTAAAGCGGTGTCCACAAGATCTTTGAACAATTTAATTTCATTCTGTCTGTCGTTGTACGCTTCTTGGGCGAACTCGACTAGATGAGCCATCGTTTCTACGTAGTTTTCTTTGTACCTAGGAATATATATATATTTTCAATTATAAAGCCATTCATAACCAGCCAGGATGTAGGTAGGCAACAAAACTTTTCGGAAACTAATTCAAATGCCAAAATCAGTAATGATGACGATGCAAGGGGTATCTGAGTTACTAATCTGCACTAATTAGATACAGAACAACTGTTAGCGATTTGGATAACACGAATAATTACTTACTGCTCGTAATACCCTAGCAGTTCTCCTCCAAAACTGAGCAGGATCAAACCATCAGGATCCTTCTCAAACATGCTTTCCAAAAGTTCAGGTCCGCTCAGATATTCCACGAACGACATCGCGTAGAACGTTACCTTCGCTTCATATTCCTCTTTGGCTAATCTGTCACGTTCCGTTTTCTCGTCCGCTTCATCCATTTGTCGTATCAAACCTCTGGAATTAGTAAGTATTTCTTATGGCTAGCCCAACGAGCATAGAGTATTAAACCACCAACGATCGAGGCTTCTATCAGAGGTGCGGGTTGTTCGGAAGTGATACCGTGGCCCCTGGCACACAGGCAACTGAAGGAACATGGGTGGGTTTTAGTCAGTAGAAGTCTGACACGCTCTCCCGCTCCGCCGAGAGCGGGAGAAGTTATTTGATTATTTCCTATCCTTAAAAAAGAAACCAGCGAGGCTAACCCTATGGAAATTGGTGACATTTACTACTTCTATATACGGTCATCTGCTTATAAATGACTTAACCTAGGCTACCCACCTGAACTTAGCTAGCCCGTTCTCTCTCTCACTTTCGGTTACAATCTTATAGTCGAGGTAGGTGACCCTGGTAAGAGCTGCTCTGAGGAAATGGTAGGCCATGCAGTCGTCGCAACATGGGTTGCCTTTGAAACTTACTGCTCGCAACATTCGAAATCTACGAAGGTACGCCATCTGGGGAGTGGTGAACTGGTGATAGACTTCAATTACTTCAAGAAATATTGTATTTTAATGAAAAAAGTTAAGGCAAATGAATAAGTTTTCATAAGCAATTTACAACAGACACTACCTAACTTCTAGTTGCAATAGTACTTTGGATTAGGAGCTTTGCTCTTTAATAAGGTTGTCTAACCTCCTTGTAATCTTCTATCTTATTATCTCCAATGCTGAATACAAGAAGTTTCTCCAAGGTATCCAGGTTTTCCAATTTCCGTATTTTATTATTAAATAGCGTCAAAATCTCTAAATTAACTAACGCTTCTAAATTTTGTATTTTCTCGATTTTATTGAACGACAAATCTAGTTCATTGAGCCCTGTCAGCAGTTCCAAGTTTTCAATTTTCTCGATTAAATTGTGCGCTAAAGTTAGCTTCTTTAAAGATTTTAGCATCCAAAGGTGGTCTATGCGCAGAATCTTTTGGAACTCCAGTCTAACTTCTACTGCTTCGTCTAAGTGTACACCTTCTTCGGCGAAAAGTCTTCCAGCCTCTTCAGTTGGACCTGAACACAAGAGTTAGACTTATTCTATCATCTAAGCAGCATGACTTACCCGGATCATAAAGTAGCTTTAGTATCTAAGAGCGTCAGCAACAAAATTCTGTTGAGTATCGAATTAAGGATCGATATATTTGCTTTTCTTCGATGTTTTTCTTACTATTAAAAGGATGAGGAGTCCTCACTTACCGCATTCCAAAATACATCGTGTGAGCATAGCATTATCTATTACACCCGGTTCTATATCGGGGTGAATTATGAGGCTATTGAGATTTACCTTCTGTGTGATCGCTGTTTGTGACATTGTAAATTATTAAACTATTTTATTTTGTTCATAGAAAAACTGCAGTAAAACACCAGTAAACAATTATTTTTGTTTATGACGTTGCTATGGTTACGATTGCCATAAAGTCATAGATAACCAAAGATATTTGTTCAATAGGTTTACACGTGGTTTACACTAACGAATTTGTACTTCTTAGCGCGTCGATGGCATTTTTTGTGTGAGTCATACGTATTTACCTTGTCAGATGATTAAAACCATTGTAGTGCCCATTATTAAAAACAAAACGGGTGATATCGCGGACCTAAACAACTACAGGTCCATTTCTCTGGCATCGGTGATCGCAAAAGTGCTTGACAGCCTGCTTAGGTACCTAATAGATAGGTAAAATGGGCTGTTGTCCGCAACTCCACGTCAAAGCCACAGACATATAAAACAGTAGCAGACCAAACATTCGCTAAAAAATGCGTACCCATTACGCACACATAGAGAGTGTGTCGAAACAGGGCCGAACTAGGGCCGGTTGCCGGTATTATAATTATAACGATATTGAAACGACCGATAAATCTTACTGAAAATCTGCGAAAATCAATATTCTCTGGGTAAATGGAGTGTAGATTACTTATCAATTATGTCTTAACGAATATAACCACCCATCTGTTCCCGTGGTTACTGTAAAAGGCGACTCAGGTAATATTTTAAGAGGACGGTGGGCGGCAGTCCTTTCACCTCCTTTTAACGGTATATTTATACACAGACCGTTGACGGGCATCAGTATCGGATAAAAGAACTCTCCCTGCAGTCATTAACCCGCATGCCCAGCTTGGTGGGACCTAGAGTTAAGGTGTTGGTATGCCTGAAAGCTAGCTTATAAATATATAAGGAATTTTGCAATAAAACAATGAATTTAATGAATATTTACATATTTATTTTTTACTTTTTTTAAACTTTATTTATTTAAATATTCTTTATTGTACACTACAAAAATACAATAAACAAAAAAATACACTATAATCGCGGCCTTATCGCTTTCCGCGATTTCATCCAGGCAACTATGGAATGGACAGTGATTAGCCTGGACATAAAATGGGGACGTTGTTGGTGCAAATAATGTGTTTACAATATACTAAAATAGATACATAGATATATACATAACCTAAATAATAGATACATAAATACATACATACAAAATTTAAAACGAACGAAAATAAAAGCCTATACAGAGATTATTACAGTTTGGTACGAGAACGAGATCACAACGACAAGTAATGTTCTTTATTTTCATAATTTAAAAACTACTGGTCCTAAAATAATAATATGTACAGGTATACAAAAAATTAAATAATCATAGGGCATCAAATAATACGTCCGCATCGTTGTCGATGGGAAAAGTGGCCAACAAAGGCTGGCAGCATTGCTACGTGGTATGGCAATGCTGATTCTTTGGCTAAAAAATAGGCCAGCCCTTTGGTCACGTGAAGAGTCGATCAACCGCTTGGAAATGTCTCGGAAAACTAAGTTGCCACTAGGACCCCATGGTCCTAGTGTTTCAACCCCAAACGGCTCGAACATATAGGTTCCAATAAGATTGGAATATTTGCACCATTTGAGGTTCAGTTTCAATCCTGGAGTTTCATGTTTTTAAATCCATGCATTGCGTAAACTTACATCCTTTGGAAACCTGGAAAAATATTAGTAAGCTCAATTATTACCTGCTGAATGAAATGTTAAAAAATTATGTGAGTAGCCTATACCGATTTATGTCCACCATCGTTCATGTTATCCATCACACAGATAGGGTAACATAACCGGCTAATGAGACACAATTGATTTTCTATTGTAACGTATCACATGTGTACGCGCCGGGCCGCAGCCGGACCGATTCTATAAATTTTATTATCATAGAATGTATGTTTACACTGGCAATCTGCACTCTGCAGTATTTTCAAACTATCACCAAAAATTTTTGAAATATCGTAAAGTAAACCGAGTCTCTGTTTGATAATTCCATGATAGGTAAATATTTTCCATACAATAAAAAAAATCGTCTTTGTTGCCAAATCCGTCCCTGACTACACAGAATAATACAAAAACTTACCGATTAAAGGTCAATCCAGGTGTTTTGTGGTAGCTAGCACTGTCACACTGGTACGCACAGCACTTTACCATTTTATTTTTGTGTAATTGTCCCAAACAATTAATATTTCAAGTAATATTTCGCGGTTGAAACATAGAACGCGATTCAGGATAAATTTTGCTTATCAATATGGCAGCGCGGGACAGACGGGCTACGCGTCAAATTTTGTCTATGTGTGAGTCAGTGTGACAACAGGTGACAGAACGAGATACTGCTTACGACTTGTCGCTTAGCAAAAAAAGGATAGAGAATCAAGTCCATCGACTATGGATTAATGTTTGGTCTGCTACTGTTTTATATGTCTGTGGTCAAAGCGCGTATTTTGCATACTTGCGACAGCCTGCTAATAGCTTTGTTCAACTGCATGACAATCAGTTTGGATTTCGATCCAGTCTATCTACTGAGAGTGCCATCTTGTGTCTGAAGTGGGCTGTGAAGTACTACCTACTCAGATCGAAAAACACCTACTTATGCTTGCTTCCTCGACCTGTCAATGTGTCTGTGTGTGTGCATTTGATTTGGTTGCAAAAAGTATCCTCTGTAGGAAGTTAAAGGAAGCTGGAGTTCCTCCTGAGTAGCACTTTTAATGGCTAGTATGGAGGCCAGATCAATCAGGTACGCTTGGCCGGGGCTGACGTACCATTCTCTGTACGGGTGTAATCTTTGCCGCCTACGTTTGCCGCCAATCCGCCATTATTCAAAATGGCCAAGATCAGAAACCAGCATCAATTTGCTGTGAACAATATTATATTTCTGATCCATTGTGATTAGTGAACAAAAAAAATATAATTAAAATACTATAAAGGTATTGAAGTAATAATAATGAACTCTTACAAGATAATTTTGAAAAGATAAAGTTATCGTTTTGAGAGACTTCTTTTATTTCTGAACGAATGTTTGCTTAAATTGAATTGACAGCTGCGCGTATTTTTTATCTGTGAATTGCGTTTTTGGTGACAAGTGAAATCGGTGAAATCATTTTGTTAAATACTTGATTTAATTTCCAAAGATGTCTTTCTTTGGTGTAGGAAATCCTTTTTCTACGCCGGTGGGTCAAAAAATAGGTGAGAATGCAATGCATATGTTTCTTGTTAATCAACACTCTCCAAAATAACTAGATACCGTATCCTATGTTCCATTTCTTTTTGTTGCGCACTATAAGATCTCAATTTCTCTTTGTTGTGGTGTCACGGTAACTAAATGTTAGGAAATTTTATTGATAGTACTTTGTGCGTATTACTGTGGTCATATTATTTTTGTGCGCCATATAATACGAAGTTGGTGTTAATTACTTTGACCCTTCTATTTATGTGATGAGTGTACTGAAATATTATTCCAGAACAAGCTACAGATGGATCCTTACCGTCGGAAAACTGGGCTCTTAATATGGAAATATGTGATATTGTGAACAGCAGCACGGATGGGCCCAAAGATGCCATAAAAGCTATTAGAAAGAGGTTGACACAGAGTGCGGGCAAGAATTACACAGTTGTCATGTACACTCTTACTGTTCTTGAAACCTGTGTGAAAAACTGTGGAAAGTCTTTTCATATTCTGGCTTGCAACAAGGAATTCATATCTGAATTGGTAAGCACTTTGATTATTTCGTTGCCTATGTCACCATAGTAAAAGTAGCATACATTTTCTGTCATTGTCATAATCAGCAGTAGCCACATCAAAACAAGGCAAATGCAAATTATGATGCCTTATCATAATATCTGTTAGTACCAATGTATGCACCTGATAAGTGTTCCTATATATTATACATCTTAAAGGCCATTAACATTGTAACAAGGTGATGGAGAGAAACTGTTTTGGTATTTATAACTATGACAAAAACAATGTTCCTGTGTTCCCTGGAGGTATAGGCTCAGGGATAATAGGTAAAACGGGCTGTTGTCCGCAACTCCACGTCAAATCGCATATTTTGCGTACGTGTACTAGGCTCAGGGATATGGTACACCCACTTTATTCTAGAAAAATAATAATATTATTAACGTATTGACCGCTTCGTTTTATATCGATTTGAGTGCCCCCAGCACCCAGCTCATAAATCAAATAGTTAATATACCCACAAGGAATAGGGTCATGCATTGAAATAAAACTAAGAACGAACATAGGTTCTCAGTCACATAAATACGACTGAGGCAGCACAGGCACGAAGAATCCGACTGGGGCGGTTAAAGGGTTAAAGTAATAAGCAGAGATCAGATATTCAGATGAATATTTAACTGAAGTTGAGATGTTGGCTAAGATGGAATCCACTTTTGTATCGATAAATCATACAGCCTACATACACATATTTATACACTGGTAATAAGATTCAAAGTTCTTAATATATCCCACATCTTTATCCTTTATCTAAATGCTAAATAACTGTTAGCACAATATTGTGAAACAGACAATTTTTAAAATTTGAATTAGCACATCTTGTTAGCAGTTAAAAATAATATCTGTGTTAAGCTTTGGAAGGTGTATTACTAGCCTCATAAGGTGCCTCAATTATATTAAGTTGATGTACTTTAGGACAAGCGCATTTGTCGTTTGTTTTTGTGGATAAATAAAGATATATGAAAATGAATTCACTCATCTTAAAAACTGATCTATAGCCACTGAACTTAGCAAGTAAACATTGATAACTCATAAACTAATGATGTAATAAATGTCTGGTCATATGAGTCACTTATTCATTTGATATCTCAGTTTTATAGTTCAACTGATAATATATTTTATCTCTTGAAGGTTAATCAGCAGTGTTACCTTGTTTTGATATCGAACATAGAACATAGATATCCTTTCTATCAAAAACTTAAAGGCGATGCCCTAAGATAGCCTGCAAAATTCTAATTTTCTTAAGTTTTTAGCTATTTGTATGTCAGTGTCAGGTTCTCTGTTGATTAAAATATGATTTGCGACAATAACAAACATGGTTTTACAGAATTAGAATCATTAAAATCTTTAGTACAGCCCTCTGAAGTTCATATAGTCACATTGAATGACTATTACGTGAAATAGTGGTTCGCCCTTGCGTTTCCCCCTTAATTGAAAATACACATAGAAAAATGCATACCAGTACAATCTGGCCAGCAACTTTTTATACACAAGAAGTAGCAGTTAATCATGTAGGAAATGTAATAACAACAAACCTGTAATATAACCAAAATATTTACCTACAGATTACTTAGTTGTATGCATGTCGGCCACAGTTCCTATTCTAAATATCCTGTTTGTTAGTAAAAAAATTAGATCTTCTTAGTACCAAATTTTGCCCATAACTTATGTGTCATGTATTGTGTATAAGTTGTGTTGGATAACCTAAATAAATAAGTCGATGCAAAAAAAAATCTGATAAAATGGAAATGTTTATATATGAGTATTTATAGTTATATGAAAACTCAGTCCATGTGACATGTAATGAAACAAATAAACAGACTTATAGTTTGTATGCATATTGTGTTCTCCATTTCCTTTTCATTTGCCTATTATGATTCATAGGCCCTAACATACCTTGTATGCATGTGTTATGGTTGCAATATTATGCAATATTCTTAGCATGGTTTATGTATTGTTATAAATGTATTGGTTTTACTATCATATTTGACGAAGCAAAAATAATTAAGTATACCAATACAGTTAGTATTGAAACTGTTTTTTAATCCAGTTTCTGGAGGCTAGACTGATTAATAATTAAGACTGAGAATATTTTTTGAATATAGATTTTAAAACCTGTTTGTTGATCATTAACTTCTAATCACTCGATCTTGTTAATGTTTATATAAGAGCCTTGTTATTTCTTAATAATTTATTACATCATAATTTACTTAAAAATGGCGCAATAATGTTTTTTAAAGAAATGTAATAGGATGCCTCATTGGTCTATTAGGTAGTTGCTAATGCGATAAATGGACCTGTAATTGCTAAATAGTTTGCCCCCTATTATGGCTATTACATAGATATTACAACATAACTGGCGCTATGTGGGTAGTTCACCTTTTGGTGAATACAGAAGTAATACTATGTTGGTGTAAAATAACATTTTGCGCTACTTTGTGACCACAACTGGGATAGTTTCATATGCAAATAAACTTGTATTTTTGTTTGCCTCAGAGCGGAATGACACATTATGAATGTGCATATATTATCAAAACTAGTTTAATTAACATGTAGGTAGGCTATGTGAGTAGGTATTCTATCTATGTAGAAAAGTTGTCAAATAACAAGGAAATATACATGTTTTATCAACCTTTTTTTGGAAATCAGGTCCTGATATAAGCAAGTCTAATTTCCTTCATCATTAAAAATTGAAGAACAACATATATTTTTTTTGTAATTTGTATTATTTTAACTTTTTTTTGTTCAGGTAAAACTTATTGGTCCCAAGAATGATCCTCCAACAGTTGTGCAAGAGAAAGTCCTTAGCCTCATCCAGTGTTGGGCTGATGCTTTCCAGAATCAGCCTGATTTACAGGTAAAATAATGAAAGTATACTTAAAGCTTAGTTACCTAAGGATAGATGCCAAATTAGATAACCCATGCCGTGGGGCGTTGAGCGTGAGGTCGGTTCCAAGATCGGACAAAGTGTTATTGGGTTTATTCATTAGGAATTTCTAAGTAACAGCACGCAGTTTGGATGTAGACTGTGTGATACCCCCGTGCCTCAAAAAGCACGTTTAAAAGCCGTTGGATCTGCGCCTGATGTCTCTCCGGTCGTGTCGGATTGCGTGCAGTCCCATCGGACTATACAGACTGGGAGAAGAGAGAGTGGACCTGCGTCTGCGCAAACACTTGTGCACTATAATATCTCCCGCGCCGAAGTCTAGTCTCCGTTGAGATTGGCCGCCATGGCTGAAATACGATCTGGGTGACTACAATCAAGTGAACAGAATAACACTTAAATTGCTGCAGACTTCGCGTCTTGATTTCGAACACATAATAATATATTCCTAGTTCAGTATATTGAGAAGGTTATAACTTTCAATTGCTTCGCCAATTTAGCTTCAATTGTATAGGTCATCAGTTGTGTATGAACATCACAATTGAATAGCTAAATCATGTTGCTGGGGAGATTATTATGCCGCTATTTCTTTACGAATGTGGTACAGACGGACGTACCTAAGTAGAGACGTCTGCATTAATTGGTTACCTACTTTTCTAGGTATTTTAATGCGCGTGTGGTAAGTACTCAATTAGTGCAGGCGCAATTAAGCCGCCACTTGCAATTTGAAAACAAATACACTCATTTCAATGCATGTGAAGACTTTAATTCCGTGTACAATAAGAGCTTTCAAAACGTATTTTGATCAAAATATTATTTGCAAAGTCCAATGCCTTCATATCGTCTCATCATATCAGAAATAGCATTTTAGCGAATTAAATTGTCCTCATACAATCAGTATTGTTTTTCCTATTGGTTTCATGAAACAATTCCTTACCGTTTATTATCAACTATGTAGTAATCGGGGAGTGGTCAATGTTCGAGGCAAGCCCGATTCCTATCGGGAAACTCCCTTCCATCTGATGTATTGAAAGTAAAACTACAAAAAAGATTCCTTATCTTTAAGATAGCGCTGTTCTAATCAATGTTACCCCTAACCTAGTACTTTTAGAACCTCGCAGGAAATAGGCGCGATCCTTTTCTTTACCAATGTTAATTGTGTCATCTTATTTCCATGCCGTCGTTGCAACATAGTGCAATAAAACATAAGTGTCGAGTAAGCACTTTTTTTTTGGTCAAATGGGAATTGGAAAATCGTCAAATAACTTCTCCCGCTCTGGGTGGAGCAGGAGGGCGTGTCAGACTTTTACTGGCTAAAACCCACCCGTGTTCTCTCTGTTGCCTGTGTGCCAGGGGCCGCGGTATCTCTTTCGAACAACCCGCACCCCTGGCAGGACTCGACACTTGTCCGGTGCCACTAGACTTTCAAGTTGCGAGACCAGTCGAAGGTTTCACGATGTCAATTAACCTTTCTGATTTCCGTTTAGCGTCACTTTAGGAACTGAATGAATACAAGGCTTGAACGCTCATTTTAAACGCTTCCTCGGTTCAATGTCCCAAACAACCGATCTTATTACATTACTATCTACTAAAACAGCTTAAGGCATAATCCAATTAATGGTTCTGACTCAACTCACGTATTTGAAGATTTGTCTACATTTATAGCGTAAATCGTCGAAATTTTAATTTAGTTTTATATCAGATATATTTTATGACATCGCGTGAATTAATCTGATTACTGGTTACGATACAATAGATAATTTTAATAATAACTGTCATGAAACACTGCATTATTTGTATTAGCTGTCTCATATATTGTGCATTTTATGACAGTAGCCTATTGAGGGCAGTCTTTCCGTGTAAAATGCATAAATATTCAGCTATAATGTTCCCTAGGCAAAGGCAGAATCGGCGATAGCATAAATAAAACCTTGGCAAAGACCTGATCTGTCAATGAATGTGAGTAGTTGTATGAAATAGGTACAGATATTTATTCAGGATCTTGGTGATTGTTCCTAGCCGCACCATCGTCACTGGAACCCCATAAAATAAGGCAGTAGGTAGTATTTAAGTTCAAGGTGAAATTTTATTCATTGTTAAAGTCTAGAGGATCAGACTAATTGCAAGCTAATACGCTAATAAAATAATCTATAAGTAATTCATGTTACAGCTTTAAATAATTTGTTTCAGGGTGTCGTGCAAATCTACACTGAGTTGAGGACCAAAGGAGTGGAGTTCCCTATGACAGATTTAGATGCAATGGCGCCAATATTCACACCGCAAAGGGTATGTATCGTTCGAGGATGATAAACCAGAATATTATCTTTTATCTATCGGTTATCGGTCTTATACACATCGTCACACGCTAAATTCATGATCCGAACGATAACAAATGAAATGAGTCAGTCGGAAACAATGTAAGCATAAATCGTGTAACTATAATCGTAGATCTGAAAAGTATTCTAAGAGATTATCATAGGTATAGTAAGTGCAAAGGAATTTTGTGCTAATAAATATTTGACGGCGTGATTCTTAGGCCACGTACGCATGGACGTAAAAATATCGTATCGGGATTTTATTGCGCACTGGATTTTCAACTTTAAAGTGTTGAACCCAGCTTTGAGAATCCATCAGAGTGCATCTCAGTGTATCGAGAAAACACCCTGTTCGATTTTCAAACTTCAGCGCTAAGCAATGCGTTCAAGGCCCAGTGTGCGTAGAATTACATCCATTTTTGAAAGGTGTCCTAAAGTACTAATAAACCACAAAAAAACACAACATTTTTATTTAATCGATTAGTGCCGTAAAGATGCATTTAAATTTTACATTTTCAAATTTCGCGCAAAATTTGACGAAAACCCTGGACGCAGTGGACACCATATTGCTCTGTAGGTTTGACGTCAGTTTGCTATATGTATATACAAATGCGCTGATATTTTTTATGATAGTTGTTTATAATTTTAAAAATGAGTTATTGTTCTATTTATCGTTTGCTGTTCCTGAATGCAAAATATTATTTAAATAAAAATTACTTTGGGTACGAAAATAATTGAAGTACGAAGTTGTTCAATTGACACGCCGTATGACTTAATAACATGGCAGCTACTATTTTATGGTGTTCAAAAACAGATAAAAAAACTGAAATCTTTAAATTGAATTTTAAAATTTATTTTGTTATTTCATAAATAACATTTTCCGAATTCATTTTGCCTAAGCTATCTCAATAATATATTTTCAGATTTTTTCTCATATAGAGTAAAATACCCTATTCCGACGCGATATTTTTACGTCCAAGCTCCGAGCGAACGTAGACTTGTAGGTATAACAAAATGAAATGAAATACTAGCTGATATTTTATCCTACCATTGTACATAATTATACGTATAATAAATATAATAATTTAACAAACCGTTTGCCGCGTTTATGAGCATTGTATTGTATTACCTATGTACTGTGTATGTATAAATATATAAAGCTTATCGCTCACTGCATTTGTTTACCAACTACTGAAATAAAAATTAAAGATAATGTTGTCTTTAGAAGTACCAGATAGATATGAATTATTTTCGTGATAGAACTGTGGATGTAGTCGGTAACTGTCGCGTATCACAATAACCTAAATCTCATTACTAATATTTTAATAATTTAAAAAAGTAATCGAATAGTTAATCACCTTTTACTAAGAACGTTGTGCCTATATGTGATGTATTTACACAGTACTGAAGATTCGTCATCACCTAATGTTTACTGCCTTTGTAAATATGTCGTTGGTGTGCCTTGTTAATAAATAAATAAATATCTTTAATTTTCTAAAAATGTCCTTATTCGATCCAAATTCGGTAATACGTTATAAGGGTTGCGAATCTCTATAGCTTTTCCAATCAGCTGCAGAATGGTTTTGCTTTCCCATGCAATAATCGATTCTTCATTTCATAATACGTTCTACGAGGCTACTCGTTTAGTATCATAGATAATGTGACTAAATCAACATTCTGTATATTATTACCAAACATATAGGAGCCACATTATCTAATAGGTCAGTTATTGAAAAGGATCTATTTTATGTTTAAAGTGATAATGATCTAGCCAAACTAGGGGTACTCAAACCAGTTTCTCGCACTTTTTAGGTTCGTTCTAGTCATAATACTGTGTTATTTTGTGCAGAGTGTGCCAGACAGTGGTGAACCGATAATTGGCTCGCCCCAACGATCAGCTATGCCGCAAATTTCGCCCAGCCGCCCTACACAGGAAACAATCATTGGCACCGTAAGTAATTTTGGTTTTATAGTAAGATACGATTGACTTAGGTATCAACTTTCCTCTCAAAATTGATCTCGAAACAAAATATATCTTAAGTTCTAATGACGTTTCGAATTTCAGGAAGAGTGTTGAACTCATTGATTTATAGCCTACTACGAGTATCTTTGGACTAACTATTTCTACTACATTTTATACTTTATTTTATGTGTAGTAGTAAAACGACAAAATTCAGTTGTCAAACAAAAGTTATTGTTATGTTTTTTGTGTACACCCGAAAAAAAATAAGTAAGTATGAGAATAAATAAACGTGATATAAAAAAATACATGTGGGAGCGAACCCCACGTTCAACTCTATACTTGGACTCATAATCGTATTCAGTAACTTGACAGTTCGAAGAAAAATAATGTTACCATACTAAAACTAATAGTGTTCGAGTAGTGAACGATTTTGCGTAAAGAACGAATAATAAAAATGGTTTAATTTTACAATTATAAAACTTTAAAAATTCGTTTGTAACATGTGGAATATAAGAATATATAACAAATTCTACTATTATTAATAGTGCATAACATGTTTTTTTAAGACAAGTTATTAAATTTAAAATATATTTTTTGCATGTAAGTACATTATTTTAAGTTCATTCATTCGTACACCACCTCACTATCTTTTTTTTGTCATAATCTGCCCTTCAACTGTCAAATTACTGAATACGATTATGAGTTCAAGTATAGTACCAGACCTGATAAAAACTATCGATTACTTGCACAAAAAAAGAATGACACAAAAATCAGGTTCATAACACATTTTGCTACTGTTAGTGTGTTACACAATTGCCCCGCTGTTCTGTGTTATTGAAAATTATTGATATTAGCGTCTCAGTAGCAAGTCTGATTGCTAAGATGCGCCAGACGTACGTACTTAAGTATCACTCGTGGAAACTGTTCCATGCATAATTCATTATAGCGCAATTATTTTTATCGATAGTCAATTGGTCTGACCGTCTCTATCTTTGTTTGCAATTATCATTAATATCCAATCCATAGGAGTAGCTAAGTGTTGATTAGGCTGCATTCAATGTAAGTGTCGGCTGTTGACAGTTTGACACTTTACTTTTGTATAATCAATCAAGTCTTTTAGTCTTCAATGTCAGTCTGATATCGTGGTCATGACATAGAATGACTGCTGCGCTGCGAGTCGCGGGTTCCATCCCCGCACGGAACATATATTTGTATGACCTACAAGCAGTTGTTCTGGGTCTGGTTGTTTGTGTGAGTTTAAATGTTTGTAAACGCACCCATAATACAGGACAAATTCCTAGTGTGGGGCAAAGTTTAAAAAAAAAAAAGAAAGAAACAATTATGGCAGTTTCATTTCGTAGTGGAAGTTAGGGGGCGTCCATTAATTACGCGAGTCAATTTTGGCGAATTTTCGACCCCCACCCCCGCTCTGGTGAGATGTCGTGAGATTTGGCTCGACCCTCCCCCCCTCCCCATAATCTCACGTGAGATATTTCAAATACGTGTTTTTAGTGTAAAAACGTTAATCTTTGCTTATTTGCGTTGCATTTGGCTGGCTTAGCTGGCCAGTGGCCGTTTAACTATTGAGGAGCTACTGTGCTATTTTGTGGCGTTCGCATAACCGCGATAAAAATTATTTTGTAGGTTTTACCCATATTGGCGGAAAAACATGTTTTACATAATTTAACCCGGTTTTCTCGTTATGTTACATTGTTTCTTTGCGGAAAAAAAAATTACGTGATATTTGCCGAGACCTCCACGTGATATGGGGTGAGATTCGATTCGACCCCCTCACCCCCCTAAAGGACTCACGTAATTAATGGACGCCCCCTTAGTTAGTATATTAATCTAGTACAGTTATATGATTACTTTTCATGCCAGTAATTATTTGTTGAATAAACTCCTGTCTTAAAGTGGTTGTTAGAAGCTGCATAATGGCAGAAAAAAGCGTTCTGAGATCACTAATTCATCATCTATGAATGGACACAAACCTTCCAGATCTTTTTGCACGGGACTGCACGTGCGTATATCTATCTATACATACTGCTACTTGTGAAAAATATTTTGACTCGTTCAGTCTCATGCAACACATTTGAACTGTGCTAACTGGATCTCGCTGTACTTATCTAGATATAGAAGACCATGGCAAAGTGTTGCATTGCTAACGATTACTTATATTTACAAAATAATAAAATACGCAACTTCAAAAAAAATACATTAACAATGTCCTTAAGTATGTCATACGTCAGGCTCTCGAACTCACCTGTTGTGACTCGTGCCACGGGTCCGCTCTCCCCCTCCGCATACGCATCTTTGGAAGCTAGGAAAGTAACCAAAATGGCGTTAACGTGTTGCCGCTTATTAGGTATTTTTCTTTTGTTTGAATAACGTTTTTGGTGACGTATGTCATTCCTACGTCAGTGGTTAAGGGTTAACTATTGTGGTCAGTGAACCTGGTAATGAATCTCGGGGGCAATGACGAATCTCCGCCGGAGTGGTTTAATAGGTTAATATTACTTTTTGATTTATTATTGGTCCTCACAAGTTATTTTTTCCGCAGGTGACGTTGTCGGAAAGTCAGACCAACAAGTTACGTGCCGACCTGGCGGTGGTAGATGGCAACATGAACGTGATGAATGACATGCTCAACGAGCTCACTACCCAGCCCCATACTGCACACCACGACAGCGACATTGAACTGCTCAATGTAAGTAGCATTAAGTATATTTGGTCTGATATAGCATTCTCTGAGTAACCAGTGCAGATGAAAGAAAATAGTTCCTTATTTTATAAGTGTAATCTCTAAAAAAGACGCTCAAGATAAATCAATAGAACCAGAGAAATGAGAGATCAATCTGGTAGCTTTATCCATGAGGTAGACCACTCTAACAATAACTTGAAAGGAAATGGCCGAAAATGTATGAACAAAATGTATGAAATATATGTCTGTGGTTATATAAAAGTGTGAGACTCTGCCTCCAGAGCTAGGTTAGTATGCCTGTATTGTAGGAGCCAGTGACTTTTTCCATTTAGCTTACAGTTAAGCAAGTTGTATGCAGCAAAACATCATACTTATTATATTACTTATAATAAATTTAAAATAAGAATTATGTAGTTTAAAGTTAAAATAGTAAACCAGTAGATATAGGAGAGTAACTGTAGTAACACCTACCTTGACAAGCAAGGTTTGGTGGATTATCACATATACAGTACATTCACGTCAGTGATACAAATATTGGTCTAGAGATCCCCATTGCTACGGAAATACCCTGTGAAGGTCATTTCAGAATGTTGTAAGTATATTTGGAATTAATTATTGAAACCTTATCATTCAGGTTTTACAATTAAAATGCCGCACAAGGAAACCTTTGTTGTTTTTATGTAAATAACATGCCACTGACAGATAAAAGTTATCAACCGTTTATTGATGTCAAGGTTTAAAAAAAAACAAGTTTGTAACAGAAGTGTATTGAGTTTAAAGAATGCACTATAAAGACATTGAATTTTATTCACTTCTGGTGTGATAATGCAGACCAAAGAAAACACAAAAACCCAATATCTATCTATATACGTGGGACACTCAGAAAGTTTTGCGAAAATAAAAATAAATGTTCGATAGGTATATATTTTTTCATTAAATCTTTTCAAAGTACTCTCCACTAGCCTCCATACAAAGTTTCATGCGTCTGAACCAGTTTTTGGAACACTTTTTCCAGTCTGCCGCAGACACCTCGTTTACAGCCTGCTCGAACGCTGACAGCGCATCTTCCGGCGACGAAAATTGTATCTCTTTGAGCTTATTTTTTTATTTTCGGGAATAAAAAGAAGTCACACTGTGCTAGGTCAGGGCTGTAAGGAGGGTGAACCAGGAGTTTGACCGGCGTGCTGTCCAGGAAGTCCCTCGTTTTGAGCGCGGTGTGCTAAGGCGCGTTGTCCTGGTGGAGCAGTAGCCCGCGGAGCCCTGTATTTGGTCGCTTGTTGCTCACAACAGAGAAAACTTTTGCCAAGCATTTCGTAGTATACCATTCAGAGTTGAAGCTTCTTTGGTTCCGTAAAGGAATTGACACCAAGTAGCCAGTCAAATTGAAAAAAGCTCGCGATCAAGATCTTACCCCGCTTCTAGATCGCTTTACTTTGGTACGCGTTGATTCGTTATGAAACACCCAAACCGTCGACTGGCGCTTCGTTTCTGGATCGTATTGATAAATCCAAGACTCATCACCTGTAATGATGTCGTAAACACGCTGAGACGAGACTGCTTCAAATTTATTTATCATATCATGGCACCATTCCACCCGGGCCTGCTTCTAAGCATCGGTGAGGTTGTGCGGCACCCAGCGTAAAACTATCCTCCTCACCCGAAGATGCACGTGTGGAATTTCGTGAAGGCTTCCCGATCCTACTTGCAGTATGTGCTGAATCTTTTGATACGTAACTCTCCTATTGTCATGGATTAAATTTTTCACTGCTAGCACGTTTTCAAATCACATCACATATATTTTGTCCTTATAATGTCGAAATGTTCGCATAGAGAAAATAGGCGTGATTTTATGTTAAGGTGAACCAAGTCCACATTTTTTGCATCCAAACTTCGGGAGTATTTTACTCCACTGTCTAACATGGCACATCCAAAGTAAAATATGATATCGTTTTGTCTCATTATTACTATTGTCTGTGCGGAAACAGAATACTAAAATAAAAACCCATTAAAAAATTAGGAGCCAACAAAGATTCGTTTTTCTTGCTAATTGTACTTAACTTTGGGCGTATTTAAGTAATAAAAGAAGTATAAAATCTCCAAAACCAAGTCAGTACCGACAAAGTTTAATTATCGAAAAGTTCAATAAACTTTATTGGCCATTGATTTATGCATTGGCTTTTTCATAAAACGCGATCTTCCAAAGGACTTTTCTTAATTTTTTCGCGAAATTTTTACTATAAATGATCCTGCATCTTACTCAATAACGTTGTGCGTGTAGACTAGCGTCTAACTACTCATCACTGATACTATCTCTGTCGGACACGAAGCCTGGTGAGACAGCGTGATTTTTAGACAGGCCCACCAGTGAGTTTGAGCCCGCGACGAGGTTCCCCTTAGCAACCCGATGCCATTACATTTTTTTGTTTATTTTTAGCATTTTATTTCACTCAAACCATTTACAGGCACTTTTTAACCGTCGAGGTGTCAATATATTTTAAAATGTTGTACATCCTTTATTTCCGTAATTGCAGGAGCTAGCAGACACCCTCCGCGCCATGCAGAGCCGCGTGGCCGAGCTGATCGGGCGACTGGCCGGCGAGTCGCCCCTCACGGCCGAACTGCTGCACGCCAACGACCGGCTCAACAACCTGCTGCTGAGGCACGGCCGCTTCGTGAACAACAGGTCGGTTAGAGCAGTGTTCCGCAAACTTTTTGTGTTCAAAGTACACCTGGGAAATCGTAAAATTTTGGAGGTACACCATAAATGAATAATCAAATTTTACATAATATTAATCTATATCTTAAGTAATATTAAAAAGAGGAAAGATTTGATTGTTTATTTGCATTGAATAGGCTCCGAAACTACTGAACCGATTTGAAAAATTCTTTCACTGTTGGGAAGCTACACTATCCCCGGATGACATAGGCTATATTTTATCCCCGTATTCCCACGGGAACGAGAACTACGCGGGTGATACCGCGGAGTGCTGCTAGTTTATTAATAATTAACAAAACAATATCTATTAATAATCGCCTTGCTCTGGCGCTCTAGTGTTTTGCGGCTGTTTAAGTAGGTATTTTTCTTTCGTCTGTAAAATTAACTTATTTTACCCTTACACAAGCTTTCTACATCTCTTTATCTTCTCTCGTATCGAAGGTATGCTGGAAGAGATTTCTTTACAATTAAGCATGACCT
The DNA here is from genome assembly GCA_947359405.1 of Antitype chi. Lineage (NCBI taxonomy): Eukaryota > Metazoa > Arthropoda > Insecta > Lepidoptera > Noctuidae > Antitype > Antitype chi. The sequence goes on from OX375823.1 coordinate 6,847,092, forward strand.
TTGTACCTATTTTTCTGTTCTAATCTTCTTGTCTGTTTATATATGTGTGTACATTAGTGGTGAAATAAATAAATAACCTTATTTTTCCGCGGCACACCAACCAATGACCACGGTACACCAGTGTGCTGCGGCGCACTTTCGGAACACTAGGTTAAAGGACAATAATCTGCCTATAAGACAAAAAGTTAGAAAAATCACTTTTCGAATCCGACAGTAGACCAATACCCATTCTAGGGTTATCAGAGTCAGCCGCTCAGGCCTGTGAGTCTACCCCAAGCATATCTGGATGCATCATCATCATCTTATACAGCCAAAATCCACAGCCTTTCTTCGTTTACAGCCATCTTTTACACTGCTGGACCTAGGCCTCCCCCAAACACCGCCACTTTGACCGGTTCTGTACTTCTCGCATCCAGCGGGTTGCTCCAGGTCATCGGTCCACCTTATGGGAAGCCTTCCAACGCTAAGCATATCTGGATTATTGGAAACATTGTAAACTATACATACTTGGGTTTTTTCAGGAATGCCGCAACTGGTGTGGCCACTCCATCAGCTATCCTCGGCGCTGCCATGGGAATACCTGGAACGAACGCTCCTGCCTCACGTTAGTATACATATTTACTTGGAATGCTGCTCAAATAGAAGACACCCACTTTAGTTTGTGTAAATTGTTTAATCACCGCTGCTGTCAAAACGGTGAAGGAAAACATGAGGAAGGAAAACGTGAGGAAACCGGCATGTCCTAGAACCAAACACGCACTGGGCCCGCGGTAAATTCTAGCCCACTCTCTCTCTGACAGAGAGGAGACTTGTGTCCCAGCAGTGGGAATACTACAGGCTGATTATACAGGTTGTTAAAACTGTCAGATTCAGCGTAACTAAGTGACGAAAGAGACTTTCATAGACAGATATAACAGTCGGCTTACCAGAGACAACTGTGGCCCTAGTGTGAGTTTCATTTAACCATCTCGATCAAACGCATCGAGCGCGTTCGACGCTCCGATAGTTCCGTCACTAATCCAGGGACAATCGGAGCGCCGATCGCGCTCGAAGCGTTTGATCGAGATGGTTAAATGAAACTGGCACTAAGGCCTCTGATCTCCAAAGTGTAAATTGGGAAAAAAGTAGTAATGATAATTTCATTGTTAAATTTTTGTTTGTGTTTTAATTTTTGTAAATATAATTTCAGCAAAGCAGCCTGAAGACGATGCCTTAATTGATCTCAGCGATGATGTACCTGATATTGCTAAATTGAGTAAGTCAACATCTTTATTATAATACTAGCTATTGCCAACGGCTTCGCCCGCGTGGAGTTCGAAATTTATCCCACGGAAACGTACAACCGGGATAAAAAGTATTCTATGTGTTAATCCAGGTTATAAACTATCTGGGTGCCGTATTTCATCAAAATTCGTTTAGCCGTTTTTGTGTGATTGAGTAACAAACATATAAGCATACAAACTTCAGGATTTGTTGACTCTATTATGTTTTGTTTAAAACTTGTTTGTACTATGGTGTGCGCTCAAAATATACAACAACCTCTTTATACCATGGTTGGCCAATATCAGTATATGATTCTGGATCCTTTGCAATGAAATGTTACGCCGGTTGAAAAAAAATCTTCTGTTTACTACAAAAGTGCATTACTGCATTATTACCTATTGCGACCAAAATGTATGGTACTTATAGCATTTTTGTTGTTGTAAATAACCTACTATAAATTCTCTGGTCAGCTGGGTCAGAAGTACGAAATAGCACTTAGGAAGGATTTAAAAAAATTATATCCCTAAATTGGGAAATAGGTATGGGATGAACGTTTGTATGATACTTGGTAATTTTTTTGCGGATGGGAAATTTCACTGGCTCCATAAAACATAAAAATATAACATTGTGGGTAACTTACTCCTTATCCGATTCGTTAGTCGTGTGTTTCTTATTTCATAGATTAGTATTTTTTAGGTATAAGGGTCGCCTATTGCGGTAAAAGCCTCTTTGAAATGGCCCCAAACTACTGGCTTGTGTTGTGGCAGTCTAGACCATAGTGTTCCTGTTGCCCATTTCTTTGGGGGTCTCTCTAGTCTTCTCTTTTTGTACAACGGGTCTCAATATGTCACAGTTTTTCGACCATGTCTTATCAGTATATAGAATAATGTAAATTTTAAATCGGATGTTTCAGCCGTAAAGGATGCTCAGCTGGACAAGTCCCCGGGCAGCTCTAAGGACGAGTTCGACATGTTTGCGCAGTCACGCAACCTTACCTATGAAAACTCCAAAACCGGGTGAGTAACTAGTTAAATAAAAATGAGATTTTTATTTTAAGAAGTTGACTATAAAACTTAGGTCATCAACCAGAAAAATCGAAGGTTTTCACAGCACACTTTATCTTCCCGAAAAATCGCGCGAAAAGTACTTAAAAGCGTAAATTTGTTCAATGCATGGAAACATTCAAAACGCGTGAAAACGTTTTCGAAGACTACACTGCAATGCTATCATACTTCATTGAAACAAACCATACAAATAAAAAACAAAAGGACACTGGCCAAAGAACGACCCAGCCATCTGGTCACGTGAAGTGTCGACCAGTCGGCGAGAAATTTCTTTAAAAATGAGACGTGCACTCGGGCCACATGACCCGATACTAATAAATAAAAGTTACATTTAAATCTGTTGTTCTCATTGTTATTAAACACTTATCTGAGGAAGGAACCTAGACAAGTTTGATCACCTTGTTATCATTTTCTGGTTTGACAACAAGCTAATTTGCAAGCTCGATTGAAATATTATAGAGTTTAAACTTGCTATGAATGAATCTTCGATTCCATAAATTCGCCATGTTGCTATGTTTGCCCATGATCTGTTTACAGATTTCAAGAAAGAAAAGGACAATATAATGAGTTTTCTTATATATTTAATAATGAGTACATATCAAACTATCCTTTATTTTGACTGACTGCTCTAATATCGCTTATTGTACCTGTTGTCTTGCTTTTCCTATACAGCATTAAAGAGAACTCTATTTCGTGTTTTTTATTTTACATCTCGTGTTTTCAGCGGTAGCAGTTACGCAGACAACTTGGAAGAACAGTCATCGACCGGTCTTGCTTCAGCTGCCAGCCAGCGAGCCACACAAGGACAACCTCTGGTACGTACTCCATTTTATGAGACCGGCCTTTTAATGGGGATGCGCTAAGATAGCTCGCGGAATTCAAATTTTCTTACGATTTTAGCAATTTGTAGGTCAGGTTTTACCTATGTTCGCTACCGTAACAATAGGGTATTTTACTCTATACGAGAAAAAAACTAAAAATCTATTATTGAGATAGCTTAGGCAAAATGCAGTTGAAAAATGTTACTTTCAGTTCATGAAATAACAAAATAAATTTTAAAATTCAATTGAAAGATTTCAGTTTTTGAAATCTGTTTTTGAACACCATGAAATAGTAGCCGCCACGTTATTACGTCATACGGCGTGTCAACTGAACAACTTAGTACTTTTATTATTTTCGTAACCAAAGTAAGTTTTATTAATATAATATTTTGCATTCAGGAACAGCAAACCAACGATACGTAGAATAATAACTCATTTTTTAAATTATAAACAATTATCATATAACATATCAGCGTATTTGTTTACAAAGCAAACTGACGTCATACGCACGAAATTTTGGAAATGTAAACTTTAAATGCCGTTTTATCACCAATTGCACCAAACGTTGATTTTTTTTGTTGTTGTGGTTTATTAGCACTTTAGAATCGAATTAAGACACTTTTAAAAATGGGTGTAAAATCCCATTTTAATCATTATTATTATTCTGTAAATATAGGTATTTGTTACGCTCGCGAAGCATAGTTTAATCAACATTAAACCTAACACTGACCTAAACGTAAGAAAACTTGAGATTCGCGAGCTACACAAGCGCATCCACCTTAATATACATTGAGTTTTAGAAAGAGACCGTCACACAGTTATGACCAGAGATCGGATATTCGGATGCATATTCACCTAAAGTTGAGATGTTGGATAAAATGGAATGCGCTTTTGTATCGAAAAAGTCTTAATTTAGGAAAGTAATTTGTTTATTTTTTGTTTTAACTAATACAAACCACCACTCCTCCAGTACATATACATATTTGTATCGGGTTAAACATTAATTTTAAATTAATACACATCTGAATAGTTATGCAATCCAAGAAACCCGGGTTTTTAATAAATACTAAAAATAATTTATACAGCCGCTTCCATACTTTCATTGCTAAAAATTATCTTTAGGTAAATATGCATCCGAATATCCGATCTCTGATTATGACTGAGCGAGACGACACTATACAAAGCCGAACTTTTTCTAAAACCCGATGTTATATTTACTGTTAGCTTTGAGTTGATACCGTGTCGTGTTATGTCGATGTGATGGTTAAGTTAATTTTTGTATAAACTAATTACATTTTTCTTTTTTTTTTAATACTGTTTTGGTGTGTGTTGAGAGTGAGGAAGGTATTTAAATACTTCAGCTCCTTCACTACCCCTGGCTACGCATCCATAAGCTTATAATTACAGCAAACCATAAATCAGCTTATAATGTTCTCACTGCTGAGACACAGGCCTCCTTTCTGTGAAAGGGAATGGGCCGTGATCCACCACGCGGGCCCAGGTAGATGACACATGTAAATTTTTTGGTTCTAAGATATCCGCCGGTTTCCTCACCATGTCTTCCTTCACCTGTTTGAGAGCTGTGGTGATGAAATAATTTGCACAAAGTAAAAATCACAACAACAATAAAATGCTATCGGCCTGTAGTACCCATAAGGCAATTCTATCTACAGTGATCTTGTGCTTCTCCTTTCAAATTAAGACATCCAAATCGTACCACAATTTCTCGTGGTCCGTCTGACCCTGACTCACTGTCTGAGGTCCTCAGACTTGTTCTATTATAGGCCCACAGATCCACAGCTCATTCGGAAAGCACCAAACATGTCTAGCCCAGTCCCATTTTACTGTGTAACTTTTTGTCACAAAAAGGGTGGTTGAAACACTGTAAAACCACAATTATTCCTAAAAATATTGTTGATTGTCGTTCGTCGCAATCTTGTACTCAATCACACTATGTAAATTTGGTTCAGGCGAAAGCAAAAACTTCAATTGAAAGATTGACTATAAAACTGGTTGCCTGAAATATAAGCAATATTAATTTAAATAAACTTTCTGCGCACGAGACATTCTTAGCACCAAATGTCATATTGACACAATACGATACAGTATCATTCCACCATAACAGTTGTTAATTTTGATTTAAATACAATTAATATATTTTTCAATAGTTCCAAGTGCCTATTACTTATTTAAATCTTTTCTCTATTAATTTTTATTTAATTTTATTGTTTGTTTCGTCTTTTGTATATAACAATTATTTTATGTTAACGTTTCTGGAACATTCGACAGCCATCGGGCATGGATGAGAGGGAGATCGATGAAATAGCCGCTTGGTTAGCTCAGGAGAAGGTGTGTTTTGTGTTTATTTATAATTTTCCTTTTTTTTATTTTACGTAAGTATGGTGTAAATATGATTCATTTTCATGTTAACGGGAGTTTTATATAATCCTTTCATTATAAGCTAAAACGGTGCACTCACGCCTTTATCATAAGTATAAAATAAGATACTTATAATTTTTTTTAATTAGGATAATGGTTATACAATATGTTATCAGCTATGCACTGCAAAATGAGTTGATACAGTGAAAATTCTTACACTAGCTTAATTTGTCAAGTTGCAGCACATAAACGACTTATGCATGGTGAAATGTGACATCATATCGAAAACTTTTACCATGGATTTATACTAGCAACCGATGAAATTATTGGTCAGTAAAAAAATCAGCTGTCCTATATACCGACGAAAGATTTCAGCACAGTCATGTACTGAATCCTTGGTAAAAGTTTGCGCTACGACGTTCACTTCCACTGTGTATTTTTTTTAAACAAGTTTTATAAAATAAATAAACATGGCGATCTCGCAGGCGACATCAGACGCGAACGGCACCCAGGAGAGTGTGACCAGCAGCGACTTCGACAAGTTCCTGGCCGAGCGCGCCGCCGCCGCCGACAGCCTGCCCGCGGCCCCCACGGGCCCCGCCGGCCCCGCGGCCCCCAGCACCGCGCCCCCGCTGCCCGCCGCGCTGACCCCGCGACACCGCCAGATCAACAAGGACAACGACCACGACTCCATGTTTGCGCTCTGATTCCCTCATACACGCTATAGACTCGCCTGGTTTATCGTCACTCTAGATCAATTGCTATTACGTAACTCTGTTGCTAACGGTTTCACTCCAAATTGGCTTAGGGCCAGTTTTACTATTGTATTTTGACGTACAGTTTTCCAAAGTAAAGATGCACTTCGGTAATCTTCGTGTTTCCGAATTAGCACGAACGTCACACCACAGAGAGTAACCACCACAGGAGCAATGCTTCTAAATTTTCTACTACCGCGCTTTATAGCAACTTTCTCTCTGTTGCGTTTACCTATTCCAATCGCAGATTGTTATTTGTCACTGATTTTTTTTTGGAATTGCAATCTATAACTTTGTAAACTTAGAGCTAATTTATGCAATAATGTCAGAGAACTTTTATCTGAGGAATAAATATGTCGGTTTGGCAGCTTTTGTATAGAAAATATGCCAAGTCATATTTATTCTTCAGATAAGAGTAATTATCTGACTATTGAAAATTCAGTCTTTAGTAATACAAAATACACCAGTACTTCCATGGTATAACAGCTCTATATTAGATCTCATCATTCTCATCATCACGCAGTCGTATTTCCGAAGATAGACGACGATTCCCGAAGCGCATACTTCTCTTTGAAAAGCTGAACTATATAAAACTGTCCGTAAAAATGCTTAACATGGCATTTAATAACTAACAGAGTTCGGTGGAATTGGTCCTTAGTCCGTCACGATCGTAGGATAGATCCGAAGATAGGCATCAAGTATTTAGTAACATGTAGGTATAGCATTCAGGTAATTCATATTATTGAGTGCTGACCTGCAACATAAATTATGCTGGGTTTGTATCACCATTTGCACAAGCCTTGTGAAGTCTTCCGCATCCTGTGTAATCAGAGAAATCAATATTCTAAATCCAAATATACACAACATAATATTTTACCCTATTTATGAGCATTGTTATAATTCAAATGAATTTCTCGACACATCACTAGTTTCGCTCACCTCAACGCGTTATTATTTCACACGATGTTGTGTGTGACGATAAATCGCTAAGTGTATGCGCGCCTGACTACCGCTGAACGTAGCCATTAGACCTCCAGTCAGTGTTGTTATTTTTGCATCGAATCGTATTTATACACCGCGATTATTTCGTAATATCGCCAATAATTCATATGTATTCGATATGCCGTTTGGTGCCTGGCTTATATAGTTGTAATTGAAATATTTTAAGCTGACTAATCGATTTCATCTACGTACTAATTCTAAGTGTAAGAAAAAAATCTTAATATATTCGTTATTGTTCGGGCAACATTACTAACTCCTAGGGGATCGTAGTCATATTCGTTTTCTTCAACTTAAAATACTTCAATATCTAATGATTTTGTAACAGCGTGGTATATACAATGATAAGTACATAACTACGGCGCGTCATTGACTATGTATTATTCTAGACTAAGATTACATTAGGTAGATTTCTTTAATATATAACTTTGTAGACTTCACTAGACCACGGGAGCATTTAATACAAGACCACTGGCTTTCGAAATTATGAATTACTTGCATGTAATTATTTATTACGATTTTATAGTATTAAAGTTCTGAAGAGTGATCGTCGAAGGGATTGTGATATATAATATTGTTTTATATAAAGTATATCGTGGTACTTTTTATTTACTAGATTTAGTGATTACTGAGAGTAAATCAAGAGCATGTATTTGTATATTAATTTAGTACCTGTCGTACTGCATTTTGATTTGTTTTTGTTGTTTATTGAAATTATAAGTAGACGATTAAAATGGATTTAATGAAATCGTGTATTTTTTGTAAGTATAACGATTCTTCTATTCAATTGAGATTGACGAAAAATTGATTCCGTACAGATTAAATAAAGGTGCACATGAAGTCCTATGTATGTCTATAATCATTGTATAAACTTGAATTTAGCTGTGTTCGTTAATACCTAATGAATTTGCCAAGAAAACTGATATAATTATCTATAGCCGCTCTTTGAAGAAATATCTATGCATTTTAAAAGCACTGTACTAAAGCTGTAGTCTCGAGCTCATCTTGTTTTATCCCCATTGTTAGTTATTTTTAATTCGTAATGGATTTGTATAAAGAGTAGAATATGTCATCGTAATTATGAACAAAAGTTACCCCTACATGTAACCCTTAGCCCGCGTTCCCACTGACGTAATAAATTCGCGGCGGTACTTTTTTGCGCACGAACCACTTTATTTATTTAACGTTGCTTATATTTAAGTAATGATTAGCGACTGTTTAACCATACATTTTTACCTCCATAAACCCGTAAATCCGAACAGTGTGTTTTTTCGATGCTGAGACTTACTCGCGCTGTTGGATTCTCAACGCTCAATTCAACACAGAGAGTTTATAATCCAGTGCGCGATAAAATCCCGCCTTGATTTTATTATGTCCGTGTGGATACGACTTGTTGTACCAAAGTGCTACCCATTCACTTACGTTTAAAACACTATGCCATTCCACATTTGTCTCAATTAAATGTTCTTTTGGTGTTAATGTGATAATTAAAGAGAACAAGCTTAATTATAATTATTTAAAAGAGTTATTTTATGTTGTAATCGTTGTATTTAAGATTATTAAATAATTACCATACAGATGGTGTTTAATTTTATACAATTTTTAACCAACGCAATACCCTATTCACCCACGGTATTCACCCCAATTAGAGTGTTGACAGTATAATACAATGACCAAAACTTTTTTAAAGCTAACTGTTATCCTGTTGACTCGCATTGCTTTACGCATTTAAAATTGAGTCATAAGGCCTTGAAATAAGATTGAATTTTCATTGGATCGATGGGCAAAATACATAATTAAAAGTTGCTGAAATCGGTTCAATGGTCAATTATGGTCCGATCTCGATGTGGCTGTCAGCTTCCTAAATAAGTGGACACGCATTAATTAAATAACATTATAGGCTGATTGTTATTGAACAATCAACCTATAATATTATTTAATACTTATTATTACTTTTATATATTAATTCAATATTATTCCTTCTGTATGTTACTTGTCAAGAGAAATGTAACAAGACCAAACACGATGGCGTTTTCTTGATTAGTTGAGGAGTTCTTATGGCCACCTTGCGGCTGCATATTATCGTCATATTTTGGTTTTGGCATTGTCACCAAAGTTAAATCAGATCAGATGAAATTTCAGCTTAATTGGATGTTTAGAAAGGCATAAAAAGTGTTTACCCAAAGCTGAAACATACAGTACTTTAGTACCTACCAAGCATAAAAAAATTTGGAAAGGGTAATTATGTAATAGGTGGGTAAGACTGGTGACGGCAAACGTCAAAGCACGTCCATGTTCGAAATCCAATTTCTCCAAATTATGACCGGAAAAGTATTTATAATTTGTAATGATGACGACGGCGATGACGACTTGATTTGTAAAAAAATTTTTAAACTACTTATGTGGGTCATTGCCTTTTGATTGACTGACTGAAAATCTAGAACGAATCTTGTCGAGCAAAAATCTTTTCTTTGAGTTAGTCACTTACACAGACAGTATCTTCTACAGGTCGTAGATCATAATTTAGGGATGGAAGTATAATGAAGAAAATCCTACTAATATTATAAATGTAAAAGTTTGGATGTTTGTTACTCAATCACGCCAAGACGGCTGAACGGATTTGGATGAAATTTGCACACAGATAGTTTATAACCTGGATTAATACATAATAATAATACATACTTATACACACAGTGCAGTACATCCCGTGGGATATATTCCGACATCCACGCGGGCGAATCCGCTGGCAAAAGCTAGTATTTACATAAATACGACAAAGAAAAATAAATAAGGAACTTCGTTCCAAAAGAACAGTCGACAGAATTTTCATACAAATATTATAAACCGTCTAGTTCCTAAACTATAAATTATCGCTGAATATACATGGGGGTGCCGGAAACACTTGAAGAGTAGCTTCAAAAATTTTACCTTGGTCCTCCATCCCCGATCACGGGCCATCTGTATATAGCGGTGAAAGCTTCAGGGGAGCATATAGCTTCAGGCCAACCCGCGAAATTCACTTGAATGGTTTTTTTGTGAAATAGTCATTCATTGGAATTCAATTAAATTATAGAGTTGTATTGATGATTTTAATTACTATAATTCTGCAAATACATACTGGCACTGACCTGCAAATTGCCTGCAAAAAACGCAAGAAAACTTTCAAACTCTAACCTAAGGGTTCAACGAGTTCAGCTGTTTTTACATACGTGCAAAGCGCATCTTCATAGTAACATCTTACCCGTTCCACAACACCATCGCAGTTTAGCTCTAGTGGTAATAAAAACTTTCATAGCTTAGCTTCACCGTTGCATATTTCCCTTTCCGTGTTCAATTTGAGACACTGGTTGCTTAAAATCACCACGTTACGTGTAGTTGATACAGACAAAATATGTAGTTGTACATCAATATATGTCCACGAAAAGCGTACCTATTCAGGTCAGGTTGCGTCCTAAATGGATAGCTTAGACGCTTTGAGTTTTCCGCTAAAATCTCAAAAACTAGACGTTCCTGGGTCAAAATAATGAAATTTTATTCCCCTCCTGAGGCACTTATCCACAGATTCGTGGATGACCTTTGCTTAAATAATCATTGTTGGATTTATATTCCTCAACACAATTTCGTAAAATTACGTGAAAATCTCGGAAATGCTTGTTCCTCTTGGCTGAATTATGTCGTCTATGAATTTAGACAAGCGTAATCGTAAGCTCCGTCCTAAAATGGATAACTTGGAATTAAATCTTTCAATAAAATGATATTTTAAAAATAATTTATATTGATTCATTTAAAAAATTAATCTCCTTTTTCAAATGTTTCAAAAACTAGACGTCCCTAGTCAAAAATAATGAAATTTTAATCCCCCCTTGTGTAATACTTCTTGGGACATTTATCCACAGATTTGTGGATGACCTTTAACTGACCTTGACCGTGATCTTTGCTTAATCATTGTTGGATTTATATCCGGCAACACAATTTAGCAAAACTACATGAGAATCTCAGAAGTTCTTGTTCCACTTCGCTGAATTTTGTTATCTTTGAATTCAAGCAAGCGTATTCGTAAGTCGTATTCTAATTTACTTTGAATCTCTTTTTAGTCTTTCGCAAAAATCTGAAAAACTAGACGTCAGGACGAAATTTAACAAAATGTCATGAAATCTGTAAAACGCATTGCTGAATTTTGTCGTCTCATGTTCAGACAAGCGTAACCGAATGGCTCTTTGTCAGACTTGAGGCAGTAATATCCTTCTAATAATATAAATGCGCGTCTACTTTTGGACGTTTTTTAATCAACCATAGCATAACAGATTTGGCAAGCGGGTAAACCATGACCACAGATTAAATGAAAATCGAGAATAAGTTTTAATTTTGTTTATTTATCAATTTCTGTATCCACAATAGATACACAATTGCAGATTTGGCAAATACAATTATGAATATTTACATGTATAGACAGAATTACCAAATATCTGTAGAAAATTACATTTTCAAGATCTTTACTAATTATAATTATGAAAATAGTACTAAATACATTTGAGAATGCAAGTACTTATGATTGAACTATTCAACGTCACAATTTTAATTAAAAAAAAAGATACAAAAATACAACTTAACGGTTAGGAGTCCGACTTAAGTAATTCTATTTCTTGTGATGAATAAATGTACAGGTAAAATATAAAAATATCGCCAATGCTTCTTAACAACACACTTGTTCGTAACTAAAACTTGTACTAAGGAATGTGAAAACATTATACCATTATGATACAGAAATTATAAATACATTAGTTATTATACATAAACTAAGTTATGCTGCTGTTTATGCAAAATAAATTATGCGTTTAGAAAATAAATTAAATTTTACCGGGCACTTGCACGAGATCCGGCCGCTCTGACGCTATGTGACGAACAAACAGAGTATTACATTATAAAATATCAAACAATGCGTACTACTAACTTAATTCGTTCAAGTACAACCCTTAACACAATTTAGAGAACAAGTCAACAGTCTAGCAAGAGAAATGCAAACGTGTTAGTTTAAGTATAAAAGTAAATAATTATAATCTATACAGTACTATACTATGGAAGTCTCATGAGAGTGTACTGGCTTCGAGCGCTTATAACTCGTCCCTGGATGGCAGCTCTTCTTCCTCGTCATCATCGCTCTGCAAAGACAGAAAATAATATACATTATATAACCTTCTTTTTGAAGTCAAAGCCCCAACTTAGTTTGAAACAGTAACTAAATTTGATAAATAGGTAAACATCAGTAATACTTTAATATCTCATAATAAAAGCATTTATTTTTTGTGCTATGGCTAGCACAAAAAAAAAATATTTATTATATTTCAGATGACTCCAAGATATAAACAATACAGGTTATCATCCAAGTACACGTAAGCTTTAAGATATAATGACGTGGCCTACATCCACGTGGTAATACACACGTCACACGAATTTCTAAAGTTAATTAAAGACTGTATCAAATTGAGAACGTTTTAAGTTTGTTAAAATGATTTATTTATTTGTCTTAGTAATTTAAAAAAATGGTTCAAGGACGACTTGCTATAGCGATAAGCACGTAATCGGAATATTGATTAAGATTTCTTCGAACAATATAACATTATTTTATGTTGCTAACGGTCCTTAAAAGCTTTTACTAGATTGACTGATCTAACCACTGTTATTCTTGACAGTAACTTGGGTTCACATACAGTTCATAGTATATGTTCAAGTTTATGGTTTTTGGTTCATGTTAGTTTCTTATTTGTAGCATCCCCACATAATGTTACTCCATCTCGACGACAATAAAAGACATGCCTTCACTCTTTCAACATAAGACAATCTCATACATCTTTAAAATGCAGACGGGGTCATGAATTAATGAAATGCACCGATCCCAGCATGGTATGACCAGACTTGATTAAACAAATAAACCTCAAGATTTGCACTAGCCCCTGAGGCCTCATGTTTCATGGTGGTACAGAGACCATCTTTCAACATAAGACAATCTTATACATCTTTAAAATGCCCATCCGCTCAGTCTTCACCAGCCAGCAGCCCCAAGTACCCTGACTGCTCAAAGATGCCCAGATCGATGAGATAAATTCAAGAAGTTTTGATAACTTACCACGCTCGGTGTGGGCTCAGCACCTTCACCGTCGGTCTCTACGAACTTGGTCATGGCTGCCAGCGTCCTTTCACCGTTGTAGTCTTTCACCTGCACAATAGAAAATATTTGTTAGAAATTATGAGTGACAGAGACAAAAACAAAATCAGTAGTCATCCCGAATATGGGAGGGTAATCGGTCAGCCCCACATTAGTACCATATTTTCTACCTCTTTCCATCCACATAACTACGAAATAATCATTTTAACACTTCTAATTTTATTGCTTCGCAACTAGTAATAATGTTAATGGGCATTCGTTTATCATAAAGTCCTTCGATTTATTCATGCATTCATTGGGCAATTAAATTACTTAATGTGCAAGTATTTTAATTTAAAGAAAAGCAAAGTTATCTATAGAAAGTTTCAGGAACAATAATATATACAGTCTAGTTTAATTTGCCTAGACAAAAGTATATCATTTGTTTGTTCTCGCGTAACGGTATACTCGACAGTCAAAGTCTTTAGTACACAAAAGAGATGTGACAGACAATCGTATGTCACATCTCTTTTGTGTACTAAAACTGTTTGTTTATATAGTTTATTCTATTGTTGGCAACAAAAACCACCTTTTGATAAGTCTATTGAGTCCAGCAACAAAGCCCTAATAAAGATTAAGTAACTGTTGCATATTAATGACATAGTCACGCTAGGAGCACATACAACACAATAAAGTTATTGTTTTATCAACATGGCTTAGTTAAATTGGGAGACGTGAACTCGCTTGCTATAAAACGGGGCCGTTAAATGTGTGTTCACCACGATTGAATTCACTAGACTATTAATATCGCCGATAGCATCAAAATGATGCTACACAGAGGCCATGCTTTGATTAAGTTTCTATACGGAGTAAATATGCGTCGACTGCTAAATAACTCCTCTTTAATTCGACTCCTATTGGATATCGGAACATATCACGTTTGTACTCCCGAAAAGCAGAAAGAACGACACTGAAATATACATGTATAGTAAGGTTGGTACATTTCGCCAGTTATTTTTTACAGTCCCATGTAATAGGGGAGGGGACAAATCGGGACCTAATGATCCCCAAATATGTCCTTCTAATGGACTTTTAAGAACTACAAAACATAAAATCATGCCTTGTTTTCCCAAACGGTTGGGCAGAGTTTTACCTAAAACCAATAAGACCTATAACTATTGAATCTCTTTGTATATAACTGTTTCGTATTCGTTCATGTACTGACCTGGTTGTCCTTAGTGTACAGTTTGATGGTGGGGAAGGAGGTAATCTTGGTGTGCTCGAGCTCGTTGGCTGTGGCGTCCATCTTGGCGATGACGATGTCATCGTCCTTCTCGAAATGCTCTCCCAGCTTGTCGTAGATAGGCACCAGCTGTTTGCAGTGACCACACCTGGTGGGTGAAGATGATTGTGAGATTTCTGATCTATATCACTTGGTTGGTGTTATAAATATTTGTAAAACATGGATGAAGAGATTCTTTAGTGAATACATGTTGTTAGATAAATTACTTTTTGTTTATCTTTCAATCCTGCTAAACTTGTGAAGTTTACACTGGTAAAACTGTATATTTTGTGAGTCTCTAACTTATTGCTTCACTGGCTCTAAAATATACATATAACTGTTAGCTGTAAAATAATTAAGAAATAATGTTGTTTAGGATCTAGTTTCTACTCCATGACCTGCGGCTGATGTAACTTTAAAAAATAACAGATATTAAGAGTCGTACGATTAAATCCTACAGCTTTCAAATATGCTGCATGGCTTTATAAATCTCGATAAACACAATAAACAACAGGTTAGCAACATCTGAACCTTTGAGAAAATTTACATAATGGAGCAAATGATCAATTTCCAAGTCGTTGAACAGCAAACAATGACGTTTGACACAAGCGTATTAATTACGACTCACTGAATGCGAACTAACGAGTCGCACACTTGTGCAAATTATACGATACTACGACAAAAATGAGGCAATGTCGCCGCGACAAATAATACCATGTCTGGCCTTGAACTCGACCTAGAAACAGGGCGAACAAGCAACTTAATGGAGTAATGATGTTAGTGAAGATATACACAGCAGGGTAACACTTGATAAAACAAAGGAATATGTTT
Organism: Antitype chi; assembly: GCA_947359405.1. Taxonomy (NCBI): domain Eukaryota; kingdom Metazoa; phylum Arthropoda; class Insecta; order Lepidoptera; family Noctuidae; genus Antitype; species Antitype chi. The sequence continues at coordinate 6,862,628 of OX375823.1, forward strand.
AGTATAAAGTAATATACGTATGACATGTTTGTGTTTTTTACATAATTCACCAAGATGATGCAATAATTTTTGTATGAAATTTATGGATTCTTTTAAATATCCTTTTAATTGTGGACACTTGTACAAACAATCTTAGTGTTTTATTTACTCTTTAATATTTGCACAGATGCTTGATATTTAAACTGATGACTTATACGTAACCTGATCAAGTTATATTATATCAAGTAACTTGGCATAACAAATGGGTCACATTCATTAGTAAAAGGTACAGTAAAATCGTAATCAATAGCGATTGTTAAGATTGTCTTGATATCTATCTACGTGCAAATCTTATCAGCATCGACTTGCGAAAAACTTAACACTTTCGTTATAAGCAGTGATAGGAATAGGTAGTGCCTATTTGCCTAAACTTCGAAGAACAGAGACAAGAAACGGAGACTTCCTTAGGACTAAATTTTTTCCGAGACATCTGTCCCGAAATTTCGAGACAACACATAAATACATTTAAAAAAAATGTTATTTGGAATAAGTAATTCGTCTATATTTACCTAAAGTTTGCGACTAGATATATCATAATAAAATAATAACATACACAGTCGTTACAACCATAAAATTTTCTGAATTTTTTTTGGAGAACATTTTGTAAATGACTTGTTGATCGTAATACACAATGAATCACAATGTTTGAATAAGAAGCAGTAAGTACACGTTTCGAAGTAAATATCTTCTTTCTAGCTCACTCTCGGCTACGTTTAATGAGATTTCTAAAGTTCAAGTGTAAACTATCACATTTATAGACAAACTTTAGATAAATATAGACGAATTACTTATTCCAAATAACACATTTTTTTAAATGTATTTAAGTGTTGTCTCGAAATTTCGAGACAGATGTGCCGGAAATAATTTAGTCCTAAGGAAGTCTCCGTTTCTTGTCTCTTTTCTTCGAAGTTTAGGCTAATAGGCACTACCTATTCCTATCACTGGTTATAAGGTTTTAAAAGTGTAACAAGTATCTGACTTGTATTTACCCTTTTACACGTCAATTTCCCACCTATTGACAACAATTCAAAATTACAGATTAGTAGTACAAAGTATTTCTAATTTACACTACTGGGTGAATTTTTAATAACACCCAATAGGAACTGAAGAATAAACATATCATCGGCAGGAAACAGCGAATTTCACCTGCTTTAATACATTGTTAATGCTCTTACTCCCGGTGGGTAAATCCATTACCCATGAGGAAAACAGCAAAATATTCTGACAATTATAGCTATATGGAAGTCGGCTGCAGTGACTAAATTAAGGCAAACCCACCACATCGGTTATAACTACGAACAGGCATTCTGGGCACGAACTTTGATAGCCAGAATCGCCACGCACAACGGACCGAATGGGAGTCTAGGTGCGGAAAAGGGAGTCCCATCATCATCATCATCATCATCTGGGCACGCTCTTTCCATCGTGCATCTACAGGGTGAAATTGAAAACATGCGACAAACCGAAATGGGAGATTGTACTCATCATTATGAACAACTTTTACTAAGGGACCAATGATGCAATCGCAAAAAAAAAACAGCTGTTCCCTACATTTTGACGAGTTATGCGAACATAAATGTAGGGAACAGATGTTTTTTTTTTCGCGATTGCAACATTGGTCCCTTAGTAAAAGTTGTTCATAATGATGAGTACAATCTCCCATTTCGGTTTGTCGCATGTTTTCAATTTCAACCTGTATACATATTATAAATTGGTCGGTTTTTCTGTCTGTCTGTGTGACCGCGATGTTCAACGGATTTATTATCCCCTCTATAATTTATTAACTTTTCCAAATGTTACCTTTTTCTTTAGCTTAGTAGTCAAGTTTATTGTATACTCAGATGTTGCCCTTTATTTATGTGTCATATATTGTGTTCATTTTTTGTTGGAGATCGTAAATCAATAAAAAAAATCGTAAGAACCAAGCGAAATAGGTATTTAAACTTTAATGTTTACTTACCATGGGGCATAGAACTCGACGAGCACGCTCTTGGAGGTATCGAACACGACCTCGTCGAAGTTGGTGGCGACCAGAGTCTTGACGGGTTTGGCGGCCCAGTCGGAAGGCAAGTCCTCGCTCAACAGGTGCTGTTTCAAGGTGCCGGCGAAGAATGACTGCACGAATTCCTGGGAAGAACGAGAAGAAGGTTAATATCATGTATTTAAGATCAGTTCACACAAAGGCGCTGCGCGCACTTTTTAAGATCACGATACAAAATAGATCTTATTTACTTCACAATAAGGTATACGGGCTGCACAACACGGTGCATCTCAGCGTTCTTCAACACGCTTTCGCGCTCGTAGTGAAATTATACCTTTTCGTGTTGTAAATTAGTTAGATATTCTGTTGCTATATTAAAAAGTGGACGTCGCGTCGCGTCTCGGTGAGAATTGACCCTTATGTGTGAGTCTTGTAGGCATTGTTAGAAAACAAATACATGATCACTTCTAAATAGTAGAAACCGAATGGGGCTGTTGATGCATGATTTTACAATCCTTGATAACAGTTGCAAGATTATGTGAGATGTGTTTTAGCCTTTTTAGAGCTAGAGAATGTGAAGTCATGCAATCTACTTTAGACTAGAATAGTCTGTAGTATTATCTTAGCTAGACTAATACAGTTGCTACATATATGAAGGCTGATGTAGACTAATAAAGCTGTTCTACGTGAAATATGTCTCTTGAAGACGAAAAGCTTCTTGTAACGATTTAGGGCGAATTATACCAAACCGCGTTTAAGAGCTGTCAAATTGTGATACTGACAGCTGTTGAACTCGGTTCAGATGTGCTGGACGCGTTCTATTTCATTAGTGAAATCGGCACTTAGTTAGGTGTATGTTTTCGCTCAAACTTGTATTGGTTAACAGTATAAATAACGGTTTCTTAGTTCTAATAATATCGAAACTGTTATAGATGATGCTATGAACTTTTTTACGTATGTATCGAAACAAGTTTTATGATTAATAGCATAGTTTTTTTGTATTGTTTAGTTCATAACAAAAAATTAATAAGATTACTTTGAAACTTATTCACATATGCTTAGTGGTTGTTATAGACGTTTTTACTTAAGACATTAAGTTGTAATAAATAAAGTCCTACATACACAGAGCAAGTACTGGAAATGCATAGTGTGGCAATAAAATTGCATAATGGCATAATTGTTACGCCTAGTATTTATTACCTTGTCACGTTTCTACGATGCGCGTATGTATTTGTATGATTGTGTACAATTTTCAAAGGCATAAATGGCAATCTGTTAATAGCGTGGTGTGACGGCCATGATTTTCGTGACTTTATATTTAATTATTATGTTAAACTTCTGAAATGGTGTATTGTTGCCGTGATATGACAATTATACGCTATGTCGTTTTAACATAATGTAAGATAGAGAAAACAAACTTTAGAAACGCTCTCATAAGTTGTAAATGTAGATAAAATACTTATGAAAATGTAAATGATTCAAATCATGATATCAATAATGGGGTTTATTTACAAACGTTGATTAAAGTTAAGAGACGTTTAGACGTGTATGTATAGTTAAACAGTCGCTAATCATTACTTAACTTTAAGCAACGTTTATAATATAGGCGAGTATTTTTATCAAAATTAACGGTTTTGAGGGGTCGCCTAGAATGTGAAAATATTACCTACATTTTCACTTTTGAACATTATTCGTCTAAAATAGATTATCATGAAAAGGTAGTCTGTAATACGTTATGGGTCGGCTATATCGTTTCCATACAACAATTAATGACAGAAATTAATTACCGGATCGTTAACACACAGGCCGACAAATCAACGGTGGTTAATAGCCATTATGTTCACTATAGTACGTATCGATAAGGTTGATTACATAATTACATAACAATGATTTGAAAACTACACGTTATCGGCCATAATAGTTAGTATTACGGTAGTATTATAAACTTCCGTGAAATATGCCGATAATACAGATGTATCAAATGACTATTACTGAACATTTTTCATTAATTGAAATGGCTGGATAGTTGAATGAGATTTTTACAGGATGAGTTAAGAGAATTAGGAACGAAATGTCATATCATTGTAGATTTACCCCCTTATTCATAAACGATGATTAAAGTTAAATGATGCTTAAACGTCAAAAATGTATGGTTAAACAGACGCTAAACATTACTTACCTTTAAGCATCGTTTATAAATAAGGGGTTTATGTGTAAAACATGAATGGTTGATTTGACTGTCAAAAAACCAAGTCTTTGTAAAGCACACCTTTAATTGGGAATAATGTAATTTTTGACAAGCAATTATAAAAAAAATACACAAACTTACTTCAATGGCGTTGGCGGAAAGCTCATCAGTGGCGGGCTTGTACTTGGCCATGTCCTGTTCCAGGGCGATCAAACGGGCAGAGGGGATCTCTTCCTTCTTCATGCCGAAGAACTCCAGGATTCTAGAGGAGAAAAAAATACACATTTAATAATCTAGCTATTCATATTTTGATAGCTTGGTAAGTTGGTAGCGATTCCTTGGTCGGGGTGCATTAAAATAGCCTTCATAAGAGGTGATTATATTAAACCAGGATTTCACAAGCAAGGTATATGTCAAGGGGGCAACATGTTTCAATTTTGAAAAAAAAAAAACAGAACATGGGTAATTTTAAGCGTCAATTAAACATCACAATATCAGATTCATTTGATTCATTGCTTCTGTTTGTTGTTTCAAAATGCGACGTCTGGTGAAAAAGGTGAATGTACTTAGGTAAGGCGTACCCTGTACAGATTTTTCCGGAACTATCTTGCCAGCTGGCTAACATTTTTACTAGGACATGAGCTATTGTCATATAGTTCGTGCTGATAAACGAACCATGAATACTAAATCCCCGGTGCGAACCCTGCGTTCATAATATACCACATTTTCGTAAGGTGTTTCAATAAGTAAGGGGTACCCAATTAACACAAGCAACTGTACCAACATTTGCTCGTAATTACATTTTGCCAACCACTTTACAATGTTGAAAGAAATTTCCTTGGCCGTCCGTGACCTTTAAAGCCACTGAAAGAAACACGGTTACCGGTGGGTGGCCCGTGGGGTTGGTTTCATTCGAAGTATTAATTGAAATCTAATCAAAGTTACAATTAATTTTTCCGTGGACGACGCAAATGGGGTTAATAATTGAAAGGAAATATGGGGCTATTGGTTATGAAAACGTTGGAAATAATCCTCATTAGACAGTTTTAAATAGGTACTCTGTATTATCTGTATAATCAAGCCTGCTTTCCCCGTAAAATTTGGGAGCGGTTTACCTATAATACACCCATATTTCGCTAAGTCCCATGTAATAGCGGGCGACCCTATTGGTATCATCCACCGCCGTCGCTATTGCAATACACTATTAGACATTAAATGAAACTATACATTTTAGCTATACTGTGCCACAATCAAACTTAGCGGTGTTTTTAAAATTAGAGCCTAGAAAGTGTGCTCGCAACCTTCACCTTGAGAGCTGAACAAGTACTTAACGGGTTTTTTTATTACACTAGTAAGCGTTATAATGTCGTTGACTCATTAATCCTTACAGTTAAAACGTTTGACCGCTTAATAGATTGGTAAAGATGATGAACTGCTGTTTTAGCATCGTGAAAATGAGTCACCATACTTTTTTTTCTGCTTTTTCTTTAGTTTAATAATATATGTATCTATATTTCTAAGTCTTAGAACGAAACTTCGCTTGGACGATAACTTAAAGTAGTTAAATATTAGAGAAATACTTTATTTCAGGATATTTGTAGCAATTTTTCATTGAGAGCTATACAAAATATATGAAGAAACTATACTACAGAATTAAGAAAAATTGTTGTCATCTACATCAGCGAAAATAAGTCGTCTTTTGTTCGTCATAAGCCCTTAGAATCACGACAACAACCAGTCCTGACAGACCGAATCATAAAGATTCCCGTTACAAGAGAAAAATACTGTACCTCTGGTGTTCATCCTCGTCGGCGTCAATGGCAACGGACATGACACGGTCACGGTAGTTCTTAGCAACGGGCTTGAGCTCCTCAGTGTATTTGTCGAAGTCGCCATTTTTCTACAAACAAAATACTCATCAGAATCTGTAGAACAAGTCCACGCAATCACCAAGTAAAGGTCACTGACCACGAGGTCGTTGCACTTTATAGTGTTTGTCGATGTGTCGTATGTATTTAGCTATTAGCATGCCTTTAACTACCGTCTCGTTTTACACGATGATTTTAGCATTATTAAAAGGAGCTTCCGTTAACTGGATTCGTGGAAGAGACTTTACGAGATAATATTAATAACTCGAATTTATACTTTCTGTTAAACCATAAAAAAAATTGTTTTGTAAATGATTTTTTTTTGTAATGTTTCGACTTATCATGCAATATTTAGCAGTAAAATGTGTAAAAAGGTTCATTAACCGATGCGCATGACCGATTGACTAGTAATGAACGGTGAAAGTTCAAGCCGTCGGGTCACCGGCTCAAATCTCTTCACTATAGATAGTTACATTCACGCTCGTGAAAGTACACATATCGCAAATTTCTCGTCTAACCACTCTCGAGATCGAGACACACAGTTGCATCGCAAAAAATGACACCGATAATTTAATTCTTGGAACGTTATGCCACTACATACGAATCAATGTTTGCTTTTTACGTGTAGAGGTCTACTTCAGTAACTCGTTAAATAACAGGTTTTGCTGAGTAATAATAGCTGTCTACGGTATCTCGTTTTCCTACGAATTTGAATGTCGGGAGATTCACATGATTGTAGAATTAAATAAGTTCGTTTATTACTTGCTTATTTACCGTGAAAATAAGTGACTATAGATAACTAAACAATGTGGATTTACCCTATAACAGTTTGATAACAGAAAATTGACAATTAATTAGAAACAGACTGTTATATCTGTACATCCTGCTTAAAGTTTGACACAATGATTATTCCGAATTTATTTTATTTTTGAAAACAAAAAAGAACAATCCTTTTGCTAGACAAGATAACAAAAAGCCATCAAACACTATACAAATAAAAATAGACTCAATTTCTTACCTTGGATAGGAACAAGAGAAGGTGGTATTTGATCTGTCCGCCGAAGATCTTGGAGGCAGTCTCGTGGGAGAACTCAACGATGGTGGGCATGCTCTGGACGAACACCCAGGTCTTGAAAATGTCCTCGTCGAATTTCTCGCCGTCGAACTTAACGCGGGGTTCCTCGAACTGATGGCAAAATTAGGGAATAAGATATAAGGAAAAAGTCACAGTAATTTAAAATAAAAAATTGGGAAGAAAAACATTACTGATAAAATCTTAATTAATCTGAACTACCTAAACTAAAATTATGTTTGTGTTTGTTAAACGTTATCTCTGACTGACTCCTTAGTCATAGGAGATATTTTACGTTAAAACAAGATATTTCATGTAGGCGAAGTCGCTAGCAGAAGCTAGTTACCAAATATATGTATTTGAAACTGGTGGGAATGCAACTCAATTTACAATTATTCCAATACAAAAAGTTGCCTCTCAAAACAATAATCTTTGTGTTAGGACTTTATGCTTATTATTTTAAAAGCCAATGTCTAAGACTTTGTGGGGAACTGGGACTGACAATAAAATAAATAAGGAAAAATATTGACTTTTTGTCAGAATTAAGTATTCATTATTTTATAAGAAGGTTTCTAAAGAACCTGTATTGGTATGAATAACCTGCAATTATTATAATCACGTATTCATCAAGTATTTTCTCAAAATAAGATAATTTTAATGATAAGGAATTGGAACTATTCGAAAAACTAAGAAAATATGAATGTAAGAAAGAAAATAACTTGTTATTGTTACGTTTAAAGCATTTAAATGGCTGAATCTGCTGAATCTGAAACTGTCTTATCTCCAAAAATATAGATTTTAATCATTTAAAAGGGGCAAATAAAATCAAAGTAAGAAGATAAAATATTGTGATAACAGAGATAAGTGTGTCACTGTCATAATCAAGGCTCCCGCAAACAGGCGCGACGAGACTCTCGTAAAACAATATCTATGAAAACTTAAGAGGGGACGGGGCCTGCGAGGAATTTGAAAAATAGGTATTTCAAGAAACTATTGCTGTCGTGCTGTCAGTAAGTCTGCCCCCGTAGTGTGTGATAGGGACAGCTGCAGCACAGACCGAAATTTTCACAAAAATGTTGACGGGATCGACGTTTCGTAGGTATTCCCCTGTTTTCTCCTCGAAAACTGAGCCGATTCAATTATTTTTTAAATTAACATTTTAAGTAAAAATATGTTTAGGTTCCTATAAAAAAAAAATATATTAAAAACTTTTCTAATTTGTCTGGTAGTCCTCTAAACGGTGGTAAAAATAGGGCATTTTTTGTAATTTATAGAGGGTCATATTTTCTTTACTAATTAGTTGCTGAAAAAAAAAAATTACAGGGACGTGTTTACAGCAGACCTTGATTTTATGACAAAAAAAAATTGCTCTGGAGGCATTATTCAGGAAGAAAAAAGGGGAATACATTTGTATGGAGAATCGCACGCCCTGTTCCCTCTTAATGGAGGTTGTTCTACATGAGTCACGTTGCACCTATCTGAAGAAGCCTTTATATTACAATACAAAAGTGGACAATTGGATGCAGCTTCAATTCATTATCTGCCTCCTTTGAGGCAACAAACTTATTATCTGCTAACCCAAACGGAGGACAATATCAATGATGTATAATACAAATGTGTACATACATTTTATCATCTACATATTACGTCAGATATTATGTGGCTTAAATTTTGAATCAGATTTAGTATCATGCCTTCTCAAGGTACAAAAAAGATTCTACCAAATACAGTTAATGATATGCAAAAAAATACTGTGATAAGATTATTAAATAGGTACACATTTGTGTTCTCTTCACATTTTGTATGTATTTAATACTATCATTACTGCATAGTAACAATTAAAATAACTTAGGCAATTATATAGTTTTATAAAAACAATTTTTTATTAAGATTACAAGAAATTATCTTTAATTTGTAGAATTCATTCCTATTTAATTATGACAAGGCAAAACAAATAAGTAAATGATAGTAAGTGATGTTGTGTACTTACGTTCTTGAAGAGAACAACATCCTCATCTTCAGCGTCCAGCTCGGCGATTACTTTCTCGTCAGAGACAACAGCGAAGACCTGGTCGTCAACACCACTGGCAACTCCAAGGAATGCCTTAGCCTTAGTAGAGCTCTGGTCGGAGAAGAAACCAAAGGTGATGACATTGTTGGCGGCAATGAGTTCCTTGGCTTGCTCAGCGGAAGAAACCTCAAGGGCTGGGGGACCAGTCTTCTTCTTCAGCCAGCTGATGATGTCATCAGCTTGACGACCACCTGAGAGAAAGTACAGAAATGTGTAATTAACTTAGGGACACTCAGTTAATGGAATTTCATAAAGCACTTGATTATACTTTTAATAATGCAATAAAAATTATGTCAGTCAACTGAAACACATACTAATTGGAACTGAATGAGGCTTTGCCAATTATAATCGAAAAATATTTAACTTTTATGAATGAACCATGAAAAGTTTAGAAAACATTAGCTAGAAAAGCGCAACTTCTTGTAATCCTTAAATAAACATACCGGAGTAATCAATAGGGCTGCCGTTCTTGAAGAATTTGAGTGTCGGGTATCCCCTGACGCCATAGCTTTCGGCCAGCTCTTGTTCTTGCGTGGCATCAACTTTGGCCAGTTTGATGGGAGACTCCTCCTCGGCCAGCTTGGTAGCAGCCTTGGCGTACTCTGGAGCGAGGGACTTGCAGTGACCGCACCATGGCGCATCTGCAAAGAGTAGGTATGATTCACAAAGTCATGCAATACGTGCCGGCACGCGCGCAACCATGCCGACTGACGTGTCATTCACATTTCAATGCTATTATGAATAACAAAGGGTAAACTATTGAAATTCACAGTGAAGAAAAGACAAATGAGTAATAGTTATCAATATAAACTTACAGAATTCCACTAATAGGAAGTTGTTTGATGAGACAACACCGTCAAAGTTAGATTTGCTCAGTACAAGTACGTTTTCTTCGGTGGGTACTTCATCAGCCAAAGCGGCGCCCAAAAGGGCTATCGCCGTAAATAGGATTACTCTCATGTTGAAAAATACGGCACTTTACTAGCCTTCTCCGAAGACGAAACTCTACAAAATGCCGAAATAGTGCCACTTCATTCACTCCCGTCTCACTTGACGTGGCAGCGTCGATCGTGTGTAGAGCTGTGATTGGTTGATATGACGTGACATTTTTAAAGCAAAGGAAAGGAAGATGGCAAAGGACAATGTTTGTATGCATCCTCTTGAGTAAACATTAGACTTTAATTTTGTAAAAAAAAAATATCAATGGAAAATGGACGAGAAACCATTAAAAATAAAAAGTTTCAAATAATAAAAAATGGTAGCAAGCATAAGGGTTGCAGAATTTTCATCATTCATTCCGGAATGAAATCGTTATGCTAAAATTGTAACTAATTTAATTTAAAAATATTTTAATTGCATTTCGTGAGCTACGGATTTTTTTCTCATTTCAATATAATTTGCTATAGAATCAAAATGCCATCATCGGTCTCATTAGGTACTTTTTTGGTTTCCAGGTTTCCACTGAGAATGACGATTCATTCTCAAAACAGCTGATTATGACATTTGTCACCTGTCAGGCAACTGTCAAGTGCTGTCAATTTGTTATTTGTTGTGACGGCAAAGCACGGCGTAGTAAATATAACTAACGTGAAATGTAACAAAATTCATTGAAATAAAATGAATAACGTTATAAAAGTAGCCAGTAACACATATTACTGTAAAGCAATAACGTAGACGTAAGGGTGGTATTTCAGGAATAGTTAAACTATCGTAGTCCAGGTATTATCTATGCATATTCATTCAAAATTCGCTACAAAAACATGAATATTATTTTACCAAAAAAAAAAGAAGAATAAAGGTTTCTAGCATTTCCAGAAAACTTGTGTGCAAAGAAATAGATGTGGTTTGTAACCACATCTAATTCAGTCAGTCATAATAACCTTGAAACCTTGTTAATTTAATTTTCAAAAACAATTTATTTAAATGGGAATTTATTACATAAATGACATATACTTACTTAATAGTCATCATGTTATCTCATTATTGGCACTACATATAGCGTGATTGTCCTGCATCATTATTTCCCATCACAAACTAACCACGACACAACCACATACAAACTCCATTCAGGAATAACATCAATATTTTACTATAATAATATTAAGTCTCCCACGTGACCGGCATAAATAACAAACATGCCTAAAGCATAGTAAATTACAAAAGCTGGCACGCATACCACACTAATACAGATTTATTTTAGAAGTTTTAATATTGGACCGTTTCCAATTTTTGTACTACAGTGTCCTTCCTCATTAACAGTGGCAAAAAGTATTCTTATTGTCTTTGGTAATTAATAGGGTGTTTAAGACAATAAGGTATGTTTAAATTAATAAAAAACATGTATTTAAATATAATTTGATGTGAAATTTTCTGATTTCATTGAATAGTGATAAAAATTATGTAATATTCATATTTATATAAAATATGTGGATTAGAAACTTGAGATTAATACTGTGTGGGGAAAGTGAGATTGTGTTTTTTTACCAAATTAAGTGCGGTGGATGAACTAGAAGCCTGTATTTTATGTAATTATTATATTCATCAATATTCTAATACAGAATAATGAGCTAAACCAGGAAATGTACTGTGAATTTTTAACCATGCAGCAATCAAAACCTCTCATATATTTTCTATTATTTCCCAACATTTTTTTATTTAATTACATTTTTTAATTATTATGTTTACACCTTTATTATTTGATTAAATTCATTCTATACATAGATATAGAATTAAGTTATAGTTATAGCATGATCTTTGCAGTGTTAAAACTATGAACATGTGAAAATAAAACTTAATATTTAAAATAAAACATGAACAACCCTACTGGAAAATCTAAACACAGTTTTAAAAGCTTATCATAAATCCAAGGATTCGTCACACTGCAACATGCATTACAAATTATTTCTAAAATATTTACACTCTCATTCATATTTCACCTCCTACTTTATGTGTGAGTAATAAAAATGTTATTAACATAGAGCAAAGTGCCACATTTTAATGAAAGAAACATAAATTTTATTTAAAATTTATGAAGTGTTTTACTAAACTGAATCCTGTTATGATTACAGATGCCAGAACTGACCGTCACATCCGAAATATATGAGGAGTATGATTATAAAACTAAAATATCACCAAGCACTGAAGGAAGTAAGTACTAAACTTAGCATTTTATTATCTTTATGAATTAAAAGTGTAATTTTAAATTGTTTATGTTTCTGCAATTATCCAGTAATATCTTACAGTATTATATACTTACACAAATGCTCATGTCTCGGTATTAACATATTCTTTTCACTTTCAGATGTGATATCAGAATTCCCATTTTTATTGCCTAAAAGGGGAAGCAGTGCCACTTTTGATGAGGACAATGACTTAGACATAGATAGACCGCAGAAAGAAGTTATTAAAATAGGTAAGATATCCACTTGCCATAGTCCAGTGCTGGACAGAGATACTCCCTACCAGGACTTAGTTGCTTCCGCTCTGTGAAAGGGTGTGGGTTGTAATCCACCTCGCCCAGTTGCCCGGGTTGGTGGACGTTTTTGTCCGATTTTTGGTTCTAAACCATGCCGATTTCCCCCACAATGTTTTACTTTACAAGAGCAAATGAAGATATGATGGAAAAAACTTTGTTTTTCCGGAAGACGGTTGTTTGTTTTTTTGGAAAAAGGTTTTATTTCTCATTTTTAGTAATTGTACCTACCCTACACCAATTCGAAATTTCATCATTCTTGGGGTGAAAACAATGCATGATTATGCGATAGCAACAATCGCGGTTGATTTGCTGTCTTCTTTTGAAGAGTTCCGTTGTCTGTCACCGAAACGCATCATCAGATCTATATGAAATTTAAATGGAACCATTTCGAAATAAACCCCTTTCGAACAAAAAAAGAATTTTGCAAATCCGTCTGTATATGACGGAGTTATGCCCGAACTTTCTACCACTCCTAACCATTAAGGCGCGCCTGTCTGGGTTCAAACCCGCAGCCACTGGGAACAACCACAGCTCACATAATTCACTGTCGGCAATTTGTGTGGGATTAGGCGTCACACACAAATTGCCACAGCAAAGTTAACCTTATTCATCTCCGATTCAATATTTCCAGAGCACAGTTCGAAAACCAAAATCGCGCTCGTCGGCCTCCAAGTATGGCGGGGCGCGTTTCTTCTCGGCGATTGGCTGATACACCTCGGTTTGAAGGGCGAGCTGACCAATAGGAGCGTACTTGAGCTCGGCGCTGGCACTGGACTCACCAGCTTTGTGGCTGCTCTATATGCTAAGAAGGTTGTTTGTACAGGTAAAAACTTTTTGTTGATGTTTGATAATAAAGAGCGAGCCGTATTGGGCCACAGCATATCGCATTCCAATACAAAGAAGGCTACAAAATGTTGAAAGTGATGTAGGAATACGCAGAATTCCGCTAAGCCTTCTGGTTCAGAGAAGACAGAATGTTATTTTGGACTATGTGAAACCGCATGATTGGTTCGTTATATCTCCAATAGATGTTTTCTGCTTTCAGACATAGATATCGGCGGTATCTTAGAACTTATAAAGTTAAACGCAAAGTACAATAAGAAGCTAGTAAAATCACAATTCAAAGTGATGCCTCTGGATTTCACTGACACTGTTTGGAGTCCACCATTGCTGAGCGAAATAAAACAAGCCAGCATTATTATAGCTGCTGATGGTATGTACTTATTATAATACCTACTAATTATTTATTTTTTGATCCAACATGTGAGCCATTTCGGTGATCTATAGCTCCAAACCTCACGTTCGACAATGGAGGAACTTCGAACGAAAAAACCACGTTTCTTCATCTCCACACCCTTTTTCGACATAGTATAATTCCCAAGTCAAAGTTGATTCAAGTATTAACTTTATTTATAAAGATTTTGGATTGTAATCTTGTCTGTATAAGGAAAAGTAATAATCATTCAAGCACATCGCCCATGTCCCAGCGGGTTCTGCAACTATAATTGACTAACCTATTAAACTCTAAAACAAAAACCACATTTATTACAATGCAGACTTTATCTTCTTCCAGTAATTTACGACGATGACCTCACAGCAGCTTTTGTTTCAACTGTACAGAAGATACTAAACATACAACCACCAAAAACGTTATACATGGTGTTAGAAAAACGCTACGTGTTCACGATAGAGCACCTCGACTCGGTGGCGCCCTGCTACGAGACATTCCTCACTCTGCTAGACAAAGTCAAGACAGAAAACGCACATTCCACCTGGACCTTAGAACAACTACCTCTAGACTTCCCGAAGTATTTTACTTACGATCGCGTCAAAGATCTAATTCTATGGAAAATCTCTTCTACACCAAATTAAACTAAAAGACAATCTAGGAAAATTAAATCTTATTTTTGATGGAATACAGTATTTTATTAAAACATCCTCGAAATTATTATAATCTTTATTTCAATTTGGTTTCCCGAATATCACATAATTCGGAGCAACAAAGGTAGCAAACGAATCGATCAGATTTTTTTTATAAATAAACATCGGACAAAACGCTACGTCATAAATTTCAACATCGTACAAATATTGTGTATAAATATAAAATGTTTTCAATAACTTATTCATATCATGTTTTTGTTCGAACTTTCCTAATGATAATAATCTCACTAAAGACGCAATTCTGAAATTAAATCTAAACTTAAAATTATTTCTGTGTGGGCCAAAATTCGTTGTATTTCGTGAGGAAAGTTTTCCTAAGTTCGGAGTTTCTGGCTTGTTGGTCCTTTTCCTTGCTGAGGGTCTCAACGCTTTGACCCACGCACAGGTCGCCCGTGAAGTGGATGATCACCACTTGAGTGTTAAAGGTCACGTTTTTGTCCGGGCTCTGCTTACTGTAGTTTGTTTGAGGTTCAAAGTCCATTGGGAAGGGTACTGTCACATTTTCTGTGGACAAACTTATATAATTATCTATAACTTGTGAAGGCTAGGGAAATTCTACAAATACCTCTTAAAAAATTTATTTTCTTTACAATATTTTTTTATCGCAAGATGCGGTTTCTTGTAGTAACGAAGTGTACAAACACGCGGTCAAAGTGTATGTATCGCAGCCTTCTAGTTAAATTAGCTAGCTAATTGGATGTCTAGGCCGTTTATTAAACGCCGGATGCCTAGGCCGATAGTTAATTGAATTAGAATCATTCAACGTTTTGAAAGTCAGCCCTTTGAAGATGACTGACCAAGATTCAACTAAGTGATTCAAATTTAGTTCAGTTTGCGGTGCTAGTAGTCAGTAGTCACCAAAACAAATATGGCGTCAATAGAGCAAACCGTGAATGTTATTTTTCGTTCTCGTGTGCTATTTTAAGTGAAATTATTGCTTTAAAAACATTTCATTATTACTAGTTACTTACTGGTAGGTATTAGTAAAAAATAGTCGTACATGATTTGTCGACTCATCGTCACCCTGACCAAAAATTTAACTACCTACCTAAATTAGGTACTACGAGTACACGACATTCAGCCATCTGGTTAAACGTTGCGCTCAATTACTTGGCTAGTTGTCCTTCAGCTATTTAATTGGATGCCGGCGTTTAATGAACGGCCTAAGCGCCCAATAAGGTAGCTAATTTAACCAGATGGTTGCGGCATATGCAAGCGCAGGAGCTCTAGGTACCTACCGACACGACTCCGACCAAATAGCGAAAGTCAGAAGTGTGCGTGTGTGTTATGTGCTGACACTAATCGTTTTCACGGACTCATTCACAACGTGTTTGTACACTTAGTTACTTCAAGTAAAGCGCGCGTGCAATAAAATACTGTAAGTTAAGACGGGTGTTCCCCAGGGATCAGTCTGAGGGCCACATTACCTATTACACAACCAAAGCATGGCACGTTAGATCAGAATGTTCGACTTTTAAGAACATTGTCTTTATCACTCATGCCTGCCTGAAAGTCTCGAGTTTGCTGTGCATCCGCTAGATGCGAGAAGCACATGACCGATCATCGTGGCGATGCTTGGGCCTATGTCCAGCAGTGAATGAATGCAGCTGTACCTTACCATTGTATTCGTCGGCGCCCTGCACGGAGGAGTCCCCGGTGCACTCGGGCCCGCAGCGCCCGTCCTTGAGGATGCCGCGCATGGTGGTCAGCTTACTAATAGCCTTCTCACTGCTCTTGTTGTTCTGTTCGTTCTTATGCTTGTCTATGTTGCGGAGGAACTTTTTCATCTGAAATATGATAAAAAGGTTTAGGAGGAAAGTGCAAAGAACAAAGCTTCACTTGCAAGCGTCACGGTTTTGGTGACCAATAGACGGCTAAATCCAATTAGGTAGGGATCCATTAATTTTATTTGGCGTAAGAAAGTTTACAACTTCTGAAGTAGGTACTGAACATTGGTACTTATTTATTTTATTTATTATTTATTAAAACTAAATGCATAAGTAAAAAATACTGTACAAAGGCGGACTTAATGCCTGAGGCATTTTCTACCAATCAACCTTAGGGTGATGCAGAGAGAAAACATGGCAGGTGCAACTTAAGGGATAGGTTACTCGAAAAATAATACCTACATACTATTACATACATACATATATATATACAACGAAAATAAACTTTCAAGACAAAGTTTATTTTCGTTGTAAAACGATAGGTAGAGGAGAAAACGAATTCAGCAATTCAGCGCTGGGATGATTCTGCCAACTTCTTACGAATACTTATATACGTTACTTTCCTTAGTCGTCGTACATACGGACGTAAGAACATCGCAGCGGAATTATTACGCGCACTGGATCCTCAACGAACACGATAGACGACGATTGAAATCGAACAGTAAAACACATTGTCCGATTTTCGACGTGCTGAAATGTAGTCCGTTGGATTCTCAACGCTCGGTCAACACCGAGAGTTGAAGTACTAGTAATCCAGTGCGTAAAAGAATCCCGCCGCATTTTGGACATCGACTTAGGGAATGGTATCTATGTAATATTACACGACTAGCTATTGGCGGATCATTCCACTGCTGGACAAAAGCCTTTACTAGTTTTCTACAACTACTACCTACATTTGCTCACTGAACAACACTCACAGCTAAAATAAATTGATATGACTTAGGCAGGTACCGTCTTTGATATTTTCTTCGGCGGATCGGGATACGACATTTTCGGTTCACCTGGGTTGCTACCGACCACGTGCAATGTATTTTTTGGGATATCGAAATCAGAATACACTGAAGGCTGGCCGTCAACAGGGTCCTTCTGTCGGGAGCCCGTCGAGGACTTGCTGTTCGTCGGCATGTAAGCAGACTTCTCCGCGCTTTCCGATTGACTCTTTTGTATGGCTGCTTTATTCTTGTTTTTTTTATTCCTCTGAATTGGCGCATCATCTTCGTTCGACAGGCTTTCTTCTGACGTCGAAGGGAACACTTCGTTGAGGCTCAGAACTTCCAAGTTGCACTCCTCGAGGTTCGAGGGGTTGTTCACGTCGGCCACTTGACACAGCTGGTCAGTTGAGTGTATGCTTATGAACGACTTTTGTCCAGTGCACAAGGCACCGTCCTGGCTCGAGGGAGATGGCTTCTTTGAAACAGTCACTGCAATGGATGTTGAGATGTTCAGAGTTCAGATATGTGTGACACTTGGACGCAGTTTAAATGGAAGTTACAGAGCGAAGACATAAGCCAGATGCGAGGCCTTTGTGTTATACTAGTACCTAAATCAATGCAGAGGCAAAATGGTGCGAGCCGTTGCACATTTACTTCTCTCGTATTAGCATTGCATCTGGCATGTTTACGTCCGAAGCTTTTGCATAAATAGCGTTGAATACATACCAGCGTACGTGCAGCTATCGGTGGGGTTAACACTTATAACATGTCCTACAAAATAAACATAGCTGTTAGTAACCTAATATCTAAATGAACACGTCCAA
This sequence comes from Antitype chi, assembly GCA_947359405.1. Classification (NCBI taxonomy): domain Eukaryota; kingdom Metazoa; phylum Arthropoda; class Insecta; order Lepidoptera; family Noctuidae; genus Antitype; species Antitype chi. The sequence goes on from OX375823.1 coordinate 6,880,746, forward strand.
GGCTCGGAGGCTTGGCCCCACGATGCTTACCTTCCTCATCATGTCTGTTGGTTGCCTGAATGTCTGTTCTGCTTTTATCAGATAATTTGTGTGCATTCCTCGAATGTGACATATTTAACAACAAATTTCAGTTTGTGAACTTTGTCAAATGGCTTTCCATTTTTCTCTTTATTTGGTTACCCTTGACAGTTCTAATTTTAATATTTTTTTCAGCTATGTGTTAGGTTTGTGGATTACAACCTCTTTTTTGTGAACTTTTTTTTTGCGGGTGGACTATCGATAGGAAAGTCATGTTTTCCCTCCCTCATTTTAAATACATGGAGGAGACAATAAAACAGATATATTTGAAAATAATTGTTATATTTCATTTCATAATAAGTACATTTTACTGAACATATACTCAAAATGGAACAATATCAAAATAACAAAATAGTGTCATTAGAATCAGCATTGCAAATTGGAATTATGATAACATAACTAAATGTAAAATATTGAGTGTTTATTGTAAATAATTATTACTATAGTTGTAACAGTCTAGTACAGAAATATTATAATATTAGTTGATAAAACTCGGACATCTTAAATTGATTTCACTTACTGATACTTGTGAACACTTTAATGACTTGATAATACCTAAGATCGTAAGTGTGAGGACCACGTCAGAAGTCGATTGAGATAAGAGTAAGGCATAGCAACCCTGCAGTCTTTTGTAGAAATTCATGTCAAAACAAACACTTCACACAAGATTCTTTCATTACTTTCATTAATTGAACACCCAATTTTAACTTTATCCTAATTAAATAATTAAGCTATTCACTTTCAAAAATTATTGTGATTTTTATTGATCGATCAGTCCTGGTAATGATTATACAGGTAAGCTTGTTTTTGTAATTATGTAAATTGGATCTAAAGCCTATTATGAACACGCAGGCATTTCTTCAAAATAGAATCAGTTGGATTTTTTGGTCTAGATTTAGTGAATTGTTATTTAAGGTAAGGGATGAAGTGAAGTTTTTTAACGTTCTCCCGAATTAGTAGCAATACATATTATTCTAAGTCAAAATCCGATTGACTATGATATTTAACTACTTACATAATGTTATAAGAACTAAAATACTGTGGCAAGGTTCTCATAGCGTGCTTTCAGTCTAGGGAAAAGTTTCTTACATAACTGTTGTAGTGCAAGTGTGCAGTGATACGTCACTGAGAGAATGCGACGTGCAATCAGTGCGCCGGCGCAGGGCGCGGCGTGACCTCGTGAGATCAAACATCAGAACAACAGGAAAAGTATTATACGTCATAATTTAGTAACTTAAGTATTGTCATCCATTTCATGGACAATTTACTTACAACTAAAACACCATAGTTGATTAGGATTTCGTTACTGCCCAGTAACGAAATCCTAATCACCTAATTACAAGAGATAATTTTGTTATTAAAATGACGGTTTTCACTTGATATGGCGTCAATGTCAACGTTAAAATTATTAAGTCAGGGAAATTAATTTTTAAGCTAATTGACTACAACTTAAATTGTCCGTATATTGACATCACAACGGTCATTCTTTGAGAATTGTATGAAATGGCTATAAGACGACATATAGACAGACTATAACAATAGACAAGGAGACAAGGACACCTTTAATAGATCTAGTAGTCTAATTCTATCTCCTTCGGATGAATATAACATAAAATATTTTAAAATAGTAACGGTGGCGTTTCTCGCTTATTCTTCTCCATACCAAAATACCGTTTGGTAGGGAGCAACTAGAATCTATTCATTTTGACGTTCAAAAGTGTCTTTTATTTGAAATAAATAATTTGACTTTTTGCATATGCAAACTTTTTGTCTGGCCCCAGTTGTCAGCCCACAAATGAGGCCCTAAAAAACTGCTATCTGATTTATTTTGGAAAATTTGAATAGACAATACCAAAGGCGCAATTCTCGTAATTTTAAGTTCACAGTCAATCTCCGTCTGTCAAAAACACTTCGAGCTTCCATACATTTTTGACAACTTTTTAACATTTGACTGTCGCCGAGGTGAGACTGCGACTAGATTTTGTACGTTTTTAATTACGAGCCTTCTGTTAACAAGAGACGTCAGTCAGTCTCTTTCTATGCTATAATACGGCAAATTGGCGTAGGTGTTAATTTGCTCAACAGTTAATTTCCCCGACTGTACATAAAAGGTGAAAGACCAATTTATTTGTTCTACCGATTCGTATCTACTAAGACAGCCGCGCCGGATTCCCACTTGTTGAGAGATAGCGGTGGTTGTACTTGTGGCGAGCCTCGAGCGTGGAGCAGTCCGTGCCTAAGGATGGGTGTACGCTATACGGAGCTCTTCCTCTCGGATATGGAGGATCGCTTGCGGCTCTGGATGCTGCCCGAGGACATCTTGCGCTTTGTTTCTGAATGGCCGTGGGACGGACCGGGGCTACCCGCCTGGAAAGAGAGAAGTTGGTGTTTATTTAACATAAAACACCATTCAATTTTAAAATTGAAAAATTGGAGGTTAAATTAACTAGCGAAACTTCACAGGCGCAAAATCTCATAATTCTCTTGCCTTTATCCCAATTTATGTCTTTTTAATCCATACGGTCTACTGTTCCATTAAGGTGAACATCCACTGGTCCGCACCGACCGCAACGCACGCAACGATACAAAACAAATCAAAATCAGTTGCGTGACGTGCGACCGTTGTGGCCGGTGCGGACCAGTGGACGTTCCCCTTAACCGTCGTCTCAGTAGTCACTCTCTTTCTAACAATATCATCATTCACACAGTTCATCCATCGTTTCTTTGGTCTCCCCCTAACTCTTATAGCCTTCCATATTCATACTCAAAAATTTCCTAACGGATTTTTCCTCACAGACTACTTCATGACTATCAACACGATAAAACAAAATATATCATTGACCCCGTAACCGTTGATACCGTAATGTACTGTAGTCACTTATAGTCAATTATAAGTTAAGAAAAGTAAAGAAAATAGAAAGTCTAATTAGATTAATTGGCTATCCAATTAATCTAATTAGACTTTCTATTTTGTATGTTTTAAATTAAATGATATTATGAACAATAGGTACAAAACTGTGTTTACATTAAGAATAAGAAATTGCTTTATATAATGACCTTGCTGAAATTATTGTTACTGGCCATGCGGTTGGCGTTGGTGAGGTTGCAGGTCTTGCGACGCACGCAGGGCGAGGCCTCCACGCTGAGCTTGGCGCCGGGCGCGGGCTTGCTGCTGTCGGGCGGCTGCTGGTACTTGCCCACGGCGTGCCAGTGCTCGCGCGCGGCCCGCAGGCACTCGCGCATGCTCTCTTTGGCTTCGGCGTTATCCGCTAACATTTGGTTCAACATCTGCACCGTCTGGTACAACGCCACAGGACTCAGCAACCCGAAATCGTGCAGCGAACACATGTGCAGAACAAAATTCCTGTACAAATTCTTCTCTAGTAACTCCTTTCCTCGCATCTGAAGGAACATCTGGCAGGCGATGGGTATCTGACAGTCGCCTACGTAGTTGTACTTCATAACGTGGAGGTTCCACATCTTCATGAGTTCTTTCTCGCCCTCGTTTACGTCTGTGAACTCGTCGATCATCATCATCGTCTTCTGTTGCAGCCATAACGGGTCTGTCTCGCTCTCCGAGTCGATATCCAGCTCGTTCGGGTATACGGGGAGGCAGGTTATTGTGTGGTGGTATAGTCTGAAATGAGGATTGTCAAATTATTGTAGGTAAAGGATCCATGATACAAGATCCTATTCTTTCAATCATTATAGTCTACTCGCGTTAAGAAAATAGTGACTCATTGTTGTCACTCAGTTTATCCACGCCCCTTGACCAATTAGATCACAGTAAATTAGAAAGTAGCTTAAGAGCCATTTCACGTTTTCGCGCGAATATCTAAGATTTTAGTCGCCTAATTTACCATCTTAGCTAATTCTCTGGTATTGGCGAATACATGTAAATAATAGATCAATCTTTCGTATTGACACTTCATGTAACACATTTCCAAAAACTTATCTATTTACTTTGTAGTGATTAATCTCCCAGAACTAGTTTACTGAAAAATCATCGCAGAGTCAATTTCAGACTCCTTTATCTATAATTAATATTTATAAATTTGATTAAAAAAAATACACAAAGCATCAGACATATAGTTTTGTCGACACATAATGTACTAGAATTTCGATTATTAATAACATTAATTAGTAAAAAAATAAAGTCTTAGGACAATTTTTACAATTTATTCGCAATTATTTTGCGTTTTTTTCGTTTAAATAAAGCGTAATTACATTTTAAAAATCATGTCAAAATAAACTATGTTCTTTAACCAATCGAATTCTCAAGTTTGGTTAAAATCCCTTCATTTAATTAGACATAATATCCTTTTTTAAACACTCTAAAAAAGAATAAATTACGATGCACAAGCGGGCACCGTTTAGTACAGCGCGCGCGCCCATCGAGGAAGGACCTGTGCTACTTTTTCCCGCGTCTCAATTGTCGAGTGCTCATATCGTAACCGCAATATTATACTACGACTACAGCATTTTGATTTTCTTCGTATTTTTTTTGCATAAGGTAAGATTATCGTTTATTTATTTTCGTTTTATTATTTTAGTAGATTGTAGAATGAATAAATATTTTTGTTTTTATTGTTTTAGCAATGGGGCGTAAGGGTTGTGTTTACCATTGTATCAAAAAAAGGAAAAATAAAAATTCTGCAGCCATAAAGAAAGCAACCGAAGCGAGGTAGTTAATTATTTTTATTTGTAAAACCGATCAAATACGTACTTATCGACATGGACTATAGAACCGTAAATACAATTTTAAGGATTTGTATATGTTACAGGCCAAACCCAATTTCAGGCCAAACTAGTTTGTCCTAGGCCAAACAGACTTATCCTACGCGTGATATGTCGCAGCCAACTAGCTTAATTAGCCATTTCGTTAACAGCCTTTGGAAGTAACGCTCGACGGCCGCTACTGCGGCGCCGCTCGCTTCGCTCGCTCGGCTCGCGCGCTTTTGGTCACGATTCTAACCTAACCTAACCGAACCCATTTAATCGGCGTGCCCCGGCTTAATAAACCAGTTTGGCGTAGGACAAACTAGTTTGGCCTGAAATCGGGTTTGGCCGGTAACATATACAGTTACACTTCTATAAAAATATTGATGATTTTATTTTATCAAGTTTCGATGCCTACAATTTAAAAAAAAAATTGTGGGAATAATAGAAGCTTGACAGCTATTTTGTTTTCATTTTAGAATGAGAAATCGCGTGAATCGAGTGGAGGAGAATAGTAACTTCAGGAGAGTCCTCGCGCCGGGTACAAGTGATGCGGCGGGTACAAGTGACGTGCCGGGTACAAGTCACGCGCCGGTTACAACTGAAAAGTCATATTCGATAACAGAAGTTGTATGTTTTAGTAACAATTTTTTGTTCAAAACAGAAGTTTATTTGTTAATAGTTATTATAATTATTTTTTGTTTAATTTTATAGGAAAAAGAACCTGTTACATTGGACCCTGGACTTGACGAATTAATGGAAGTTTCAGACTCGATCGTAAATATTTTTAGTACTTATTATATTTCCTTAAATTTAATTTCAATAAGATTTAATGGTGCTTTTGTTTTTAGAATGATTACATCGTTGATGGCAGGCGTATAATTGATTTTCAATACTTTTGGAGTCAATTAGTAAGTATAAGCGAACACAGCGAGAAGTTCGGCTGCAAATTGAACTATTTGAAAATAGAAAAAGAGAAACAGGTAGGTCTCATATCTAAATTTGACATGAAGTGTATGATGTGTGGATCTAACTTTATTCTAAGAACTTCGGACACTGCCACAACTGAACAATCAAGACTCGACCTTAATGCAGGAGCGGTATCAGGTGCAGTAATTACAGGAATTGGTCTCTCAAACTTAAATGAGATCACTGCATCGATGGACTTACCAACAATGCCATTTCGATTATACAGTAAAAAACATGATGCTATTTCCGACATGTGGAAGACTGCTGCCGAAGTGACAATGTTAAATGCTGCTAAACAGGAAATTGAAGCGGCGAAATCACGCGGCGATGTTAGCAATTCGGGTATAGCGATGATACCAGTCGAAGCAGATGCTTGTTGGGGCAAACGCTCTTACAAAAATAATTATTCTGCGCTCTCTGGTGTCGCGGCCATAATAGGTGAACATACCGGTAAAGTGCTACACATTGGCGTTCGCAACAAATATTGCGTCATTTGCGTCCGCGCTAACAGAAAAGGCCAGCCAGCAAAAGCCCACAAATGCACAAAAAATCATTCGGGATCGTCTACCAGCATGGAGCAAACCATATTAGTTGAAGGTTTTAAAAATTCCATTAGAGAAAGGAATTTAATTTATAAAACACTAATCGCAGATGGCGATTCTAGTACTTATAAAAATATATTAGAGAGTCGACCTTATCCGGATATACCCATACAAAAAATTGAATGCACAAACCATTTGTTGAGGAATTACAATGGAAAGAATTTGTTACTTCAAAAAGATACATCTATACCTTTAAACGAACGTAAACTTTTAAATTTGGACCGACTGACAAGGTTACGTACTGCTGTTCGTGCTGCTATTCGATACAGACAACAGGACAATGGTTCGGATTCAAATAAAATAGAAAATCTGCAAAAAGATATTATTAATAGCCCACGACACATCTTTGGGGATCATTTAGCATGTGACAGTTATTACTGTACAGATGAGAGAAAAAAAGAGCCTAATATTGTCCCACTGATACCAACTCTACTTTTAAAATTAAAAAAGAACGCATCTCAACTTGCCTATAATTCCCGAAGTCTTTTACATTGCTACACTAATAATCGCGCAGAGCAATTCAATAGCATCGTGGCCAAGATGGTAGGTGGGAAACGGGTCAACTTTTCGTTGAAAGATTCCTACACTACACGATGCTATGCAGCAGTGGTATCATTTAATACCGGCAAGCCTCAATATACCCTTTATAAGTCGATTTGTCACGCTAGTCCAGGAAAGTCATTGAAATCGTTGGAAGCCCGGAGATATGCAAAAAATATTCGAGAAGTAATGGCTCGTAAAGGTAGTGCTCGCAAAAAGATCAATTATAATCCTGTAGATGCTCATTACGGAAAGGAATGTCAAAGACCGGATATGGACGCTGCAGATTATGAACAAGGCAAACAATTATTTTTGAAAAATTTACAAGAACAGGCGTCCAATCGCCATGAAATTGAGAGGGCTACTATATTACAAGCCGAAAGCTCTTTGTGGCTTGAACTTAGAAGGTGCATACTGACCGCATCCTCCTTTGGGAAGGTTTGCAAAAGGCGAGCGAACCAAAACTCTGCTCCTCTGGTGAAGTCCGTACTTTATTCCTATAACTTGGACCATGTCACCGCAATACAACATGGTAGGGATAACGAACCAAAGGCTTTAGCACAACTCAGTGTGCAAGAAAAGACAATTATAGGAAAATGTGGTCTTTTCATAGACGAGGAGCATTATTATTTAGGTGCGACACCGGATGGATTGTGCAGTGAAGGATTAGTGGAAGTTAAATGTCCTAGCTCACTTTTCGGAATCGATCCTGATACCGCTGTACAAACAAAAAAACTTAAATGTTTTAAATTGAACAGTCAATTTCAATTGGAAATGAACCAAAATCATGACTGGTACTACCAGGTACAGGGTCAGTTGCACATTGCGAAAAAAAACGTATGTTTATTTGCTGTGTGGACTGGTCCTGATTTCCCATTAAAAGTAGTAAGGGTAGTAAAAGATGACGATTTTTGGCAGGAAAAAATGCTTCCAAAATTGACTCGTTTTTACGAAGATTGCGTATTGCCAGAAATTATAGACCCTAGAAAGGCAAGATCAATGCCTTTACGACAAATATGTATTTAACGTAAGTGATAGTCATTATTACTTAACATTATTGTCAAGTAATAATGACCATCACTTTGTTGTGTACGATGTGATTGTTTTCCTGTTATTTTTTATTATATACCTTTCATAACTTATATTTGTCTTTTTTTTATTAGTCTAGAAAGCTTTATTAGACTGAATAGATAAAATAACTTTTTCATAATTCTCTAAATGCCGCATTATTATTATAACGGCTCAAGATTGTTTAGTCCGTCTCGACACTCGCGTTACACTGCTGGTATTGTGTATGTGTGGATAGCTACGCTCACATACACAGCGCTGTCGTATTTTACCTAAACTCGAGCGTTAACATTTTGTGAAATGGCTCTTAAAGGCTAAGCTGAGTGACAACGATAAGTTATTATTTTCTTCATGCAAATAGACTATAGTTAACAAGTTTTATATGCTTATACAGTGGATAGTGTGTACAAGTTACAACCGAAATTCAAGAGAGGACTGCGTCATCAATCCATTTAACTATAGTAATTGTAAACTTATGGCTATAATATGCCAAAAATGCGAAATTGATTATATTTCCGAGTAAATTGCATCGATCCATCTAAACTTTAAAGCACCGTTCATCAATCAATATTATCTGCAGTTAATACGAACCTGTTATGTCCAGTAAGGTACGGCCTTTGAGCGTCAACGATATCAGCGTCATCCAGCTCCAGGAACTCGGCGAGGCTGTGCCTGGTGGGGCGGCGGCGTGCGCGCGCGCGCCACAGTAGCACGTGCGTGAGCGACGTGCGGCGCGTGGGCCCGGCGCGCGGGCCTGCGCCTGCGCCGCCCGCGCGGCCCTGCGCCGCTATCAGGTCGTGCGGGGAGCCCGTGTACGAGCCGTCGTACAACTCGTTTATGGACACGTCGATGCGTGCGCCGCCGGGGATTGGCTGGAAGGTGACGGATGATTATAATTCTGGCATTGGGTAAGCCTAGACAGCATGCAGCTAGGTAGGACTCGATGTTTGTACGATAACTGTTTCTTATGTTGGAGAAACAGAATGTTCATAGTTAGAATAATAGGGTATTTTACTCTAAATGAGAAAAAAATCTAAAAATATATTATTGCGATAGCTTAGGCTGAACTGAACTAAATGACATGAACTAAAAATAACAAAATAATAACATAAAATTTACAATCAGTAAAAGAGGAGAAAATCACTTTTAAAAGTTGATAACTGTATGCATATTAGTGCTCGTGACTGTACAAGTGTACATGGTCGACTTTTAAGACCACTAAAATAATGGAAATAAGGTACAATAGAAGAATTTCCAAACTTAAATGACAGTGGCTAGTGCACACTGCTCACACAACACATGGCCAATAGGTTCTGCAGTGGAGCTGGATGCGAGAACCATAGAACCAGTAGAAGTGGGGGAGCTTAGGAGAAATCTTTGGGCTGAAATGATAATGATGAAGAAAAATATTTCAGACTGGTCGTATATAATAGCAAACTTACGAAGTACGTAAAGTTGAACCGCGAGTGGCACAACTTGAGGTGTTTGAGCAGAGAGTACAGGGTGCCACAGTCTAGCGAACACCACGGACAGTGCAGGTCATCACAAGCCTCTGTCTGTTGCCGCGAGTTGTTGTTGTATAGAAATTGGTATATTATCTGTTGGCGCTTCGATTCCCCATCGTGGCCATCCGACTTTAATTTGTCTCCTGAAATAAGGAACATGAGATTTATGTGATGGTTGTAACTGTAAATCGACGAAGCGGACAGATAATTAAGCATACGAGCATCAAACAAACTAGTATTATTACTAACATATGGAAATAAATAGGTGTACTATACATGCAGGTGAAAAATTTCATACTTTTCTAATGGGTGAAATGTTACTTTTATATACAAGTATCTATACAACGTGTAACATTATTAATGCAAGACCTCATACACACCAATTAGCGTATAGAGTTAAAAGCATAATATCATGACCAAAACTATATTTTTTTTACCTCACTGTTATTATTAGGAAAAACGTGTTGACTCTAGCATTACTTTATGCATTTAAAATTGAGTCTTATTGCCTTGACAGAAGGTTGAATTTTCTTTGGCTGAACCGGCGGTTGATATGGCATTTTTTTTGGAAAAAGTACTATACTAAAAGTTACTGGGATCGCTTCAGGCTACTGAGTTGATTCCAGTAAAGTTTAGCAACAAAAAAAAATTAGCAAATAAAAACAAAACAAGCAAATTGTTTGTTCCTAATTGACTACAATTTTCAGGTTTTGCGATTATTCTGTTTCACCATGTAGATACAAATAATTATTAAGGTAAGTAAACTACAATTGTTAATATTTTAAGACGCTTATTAAGATGAAACAAATCTAAATATAAGCTTAATATGCAAAGAAAAGAATGCAAGGCAATTTTATTGCAATTTACTCCATGTTTTTAAATTCAAAGTTGCAATGTACCACTTTACTATGGGTGGATTTGTTTCTGGTGTCTTCCATAAATATGGTTACTCATCCCAAGATGATGTAAGGGTGTAGGATGAAAGATGTACTAAGTGTCACAATACAATACCATTTTTAACATCATTATTACTAGATTTTGAAGTGCTCTGTCTGTCCTTGCTGGAGCTTGAATCCTTCTTCCCATTCTCCATTTGTTGGTACAACTTGGGTCTGTTCACCAGCCCATTGGTGGGTTCCTGGCTCCAACTCAGCTTTAATTTAAGGAGGGGCCTCACTTTGAATATGTCAAACGGGTTCCCTTCTGTCTGGAGATCATTTTCCTGTAAGGAATTAAGTGAGTTCAGTGAATGACACAAGATTTTGCAGTCTATGTAATCTTAATCTGAATTACTAAATGACATGGTCAGTGCATGGACCAAATCCTTTCAAACACAAAATGGAAGTTGCTTAGACCCTTAGCACACCTCCGCCGCGAAAATAATGATGGGAACCCGGTTTTTCCAGCGAATTCAGCTAAGAATCATTAGTGCATTATGTCGCGATTCGTGTAGCGGAACGTCATGAGAGTCAGTTGAATTGTTGCAATCGGAACAAAATGTCTTCGCTTTCGACTTAGTTAATACAGTATGTTTACTTCGGACCTCCTAGAATAGTTTTTATGTACAGATTGCTGTCTATATGCGCTCTAACGCAGAGATTTTATTATGATTCGTATCTCTTTCTTTTCAGCGTTATTTCGTCTATCTACTCGGAAACCAGTTAAGTATAAATCCGCGCTCAGTCCGCTATTTTGTTACGGTGCCGCGTTTGTTTCGCACGTGCCTACCTATGGCATTCGACAAGGTGTATAAAGTGAAACTTTTTTTTTTGTAAAATGTTTTAGTATTCTTTTTACGGAAAAACTAATCAAAGACGTCCAAACTAGACTTATACTGTATTTACTAAATATAAAGCGACGACATTTTGGTCCGATTGCTACAATTCAACTGACTCATGATGTTCCACTACTCGAATCGCGACATAATGTAATAATGTTTCTTAGCGGAATTCTTAAACCGGTTTCTCAACAATATTTTCGCGGCGGAGGTGTGCTAAGGTCCTTAGTCTTGACAAAATGCTGTAACTTACACTAGGTATAGTTTCCCACTGTGCCATGAGTGCCTTGTGTGGCGACCTGGCGATAGTACCGCTTCTGCCGCCAGGGGTCGCGTCGTGCAGCACCAGATCATACTCCCCATTAGTGAGGAGACACCGGTTATGTTTGTCATACACTATTAGCTCACTCCCGTAGAACTTAGTCCATTTCCCATCACTAGATGAGTTGAGATCCGATGATGATTTCAGTCGTTTTGTCACTGGTTCTAGAATTGAATATTAATTTGCTAGTTGATTGAATTAGAACAGTATACAGGTTGACTTGTAATTTGACGTATTCTTTCCAGGACGTGATAGTGTGACTCATTTACAACAATTAAGCATCCTATAAGACCGAGGCAAAAATTCATGGGAATCGAGAAAACCCCATTTTTATGTATTTCCTAGAATTCGTCACTAAATATTACTCAAAACTCTTTTATTGATATTTCATTGGGTTCCATTGGAATATCTTGAAAAACCTTTCGATGTAACAACATTTTCTAAAACATCAAATAGTTAAAAGTTTAAGGAAGATATTTATTAAGTATTTTTAAAAATCATCTACATTCACTAACTCAAATCGTACGTAAATTACAAGTCACCCTGTATGAGATAAACATGCGGACTATATACCGTTCAACAAATAATGTATCGACATGCTAACTATGCCACAATTGCACAGAAAAAGGGTGGGGGATACATTCAGGAACAAAATAAAAACAAAACAAAACACAAAAAGCATTACCATCACAGTCACCATTTGTAATTTCACTAGAACTAGCCGCACCATTAGACGTAGTGGACCCTGAAGCCCTGGTGACCGTTACTCGCAACATGAGCATATAGGACTTAACGTTGGGGCCCTGCGAAGGGCTGAACGTGTCACTGGAGATGCTGACTGCGGAGGCCATGGCTGGTGGCTCAGATGATGATGGGTTGAGTGGTACTGAGCAACTGCCAACCTGAGGATTTAAGAGTTTATTAGAAGATGGTTATTCTGGAGAAAGAACATCCTAATATATCCTACTATCCTATCCTACTCTTATTAATTATTCATAATAATTTATAAACGCGTTATTAATATTATAAACGCGAAAGATTGTGAGTAACAAATATCCATCCATGGATATTTGTTACTCTTTCACGAAAAAACTACGAAACGGATTTTGATGAAACTTTACAGCCAAGACATCAGAAAAACTCATAAGCTACAATTTATAAACATCTTGTGTGATTTAGCTATAATGTAACGAGAAGTATCAGTCCGCGACAGCATGTTTCTACTTATTGTGAACGTTTAAATTGGATACTTTTTTACAGTGCTCATTTTGGAGTATTAAGTTAATTCTTATTAAAATTAATACCTTTATCGCTTTTGGTATTATAGAATGAAAATAAAGTATGTGTTTTTCACTAAGTAATATGGACGAATAGCTCAAAAGTTACCACGATAAGAATGACGTGAGCGGAGCGCCATTAAGGCTGCCTGTTCATTGAAGCAGAGAAGAGCGGAAAGGAGCGGAGCTGTGCCTATATTAACCAATATAACGTTTTCCATCCATACGGAGCCAAGCAGAGTTTGAATTCTATTGGTTAATATAAGCACAGCTCTGCTCCTCTTCGCTACAATGGACAGGCAACCTAAACCTCGCCTGCTATCAGTCGGCGACTCGGCGGCACAGGCGCGAGCGGAACGCAGAGTAAGTTGTGGTGAAGCGTTTGTAATGTTTGATATGGATAGTCTGAAGCCTTGGAAAGGACATAGGCTACTCTTTATCAACACAAGACGCAGACGAAGCCGCGGGCGGAAGCTAGTTTAAAACAAATGCTTCATAGGGGCTCAATGGCTAGGCACAGATTTGTTTTTGACAAAGATTTTCACTAAGCTTCTTAAGCAGCCCTCTACAAAATGTGTGTCTTTACTCATATGATATAACATCACGCTTTGTTTCCTCGAAGGGTAGGGCAGAGGTGTACTTATAGTACACCCACATTAACCTAGGATTATAGTATTTTGTTTTGTTATTTTATATTCGTACATCTGTGCGCTCTAATTATTAATCTTAGTTTTAGATATTGTTTCTCAGTAAATGAATGATGTATGCAATTCTTTATGAGAAATAAAGTTGTTCTTAAACTTAAAAAAAAAAAAAGATTATTTATGACTGAGAGGCTCTTCATTTATACAGTTTCCCCTATAGTGGGGTTTAAAATGTCAGTAGTCTTACGTACATTGGCCCATGCTAAGACAGGTCGAAATGTACCGTTTTTCATTCAGTAAATAATATCTAATGTTTATTTATAAACCAATAGGGTATTTTCCAATTTATTAAAAACTATTCAAAGTTGAAGATTGGGACGAAAAATGTCACAGAAAAATAAAAGTAAATTGATTTATTTCCATTTTCTCAATTAAAAACGATTTAAATCAAATTTATTTTTCGTTGTTTTGAATTTACCGCCAGAACGCTCCTTACGATGACTTTTTGTCACGTGACCACACGTGACGTCAACTTTGTGTAAACTAAAGTAGTAAGTAAGTAAACAAGTGAATGTCGAGTTTAAAATTAATAAGATTTTTAATGGATAGAAAGTGATATTACTGGCGTGCGGTGCCTCTGTGCACAAATACTCCGAAAACTGAGTCAAACAAGTATTTGTACCGGTGCCGTTTACACAAAGCTGACATCACGATGTCACGTGATAAAAAGTCATCGTAAGAAGCGTTTTGGCGGTAAATTCAAAACAAGGAAACATAAATTTGATTTTGATTGTGAAAATGGATAGAAATAAATTTATTTTTATTTTTCTGTTAAATATATTGTCCCAATCTTCAAATTAAAATAGTTTTTATTAAATTGGAAAATACCCTATTGAGAGTCGGACTCGAACGCGAGCGAGAGTTTTTAACTTGATTATTTGTTGTTATAGTGGTAATAGAAATTACACACTGAAAATTTCACCTGTCTACCTATTATGGTCCATTAGATACAGCACTCTGGCAGATGAAATATTCAAAATGATACATTATTATTAATTGACTTACTAGAAAGTACCTACTTACACTTACTGCACTAACAAAATCCCAATTAAAGGTAAATTTTAAAAATCTAACACGTGCATTCTCATTTAAAAAGGTTTAATTATTCCCTGTAACAGAGGTATTTCAATGCAAAAGTGGTGGGACCTCATTTTCATCAGGGTTGCCATGAATAAATCATTTTGATTTAAATCACGATTTAAATCAAATGATGTTTTCAATAAAAATCAATGATTTAATCAAAAATGTTTAATTTCACTTTCTTTTATAGAAATCTAATATTAAACTTTTGTGGAAAGTATTTGACATTGAAAAAATATTGATGTTTTCAAGCGATATATCGATGAACATCAATGCTGGGACCCAATGTTTTACATTGAATATAAATATTGATATATTTTTTAAGTGGACACCTATGTCAGACAAAAGGGAAATACCCGCGCAATCCCTTGGGGGCGCGTTCCGTTTTGCGCAAAAATATAGTTAAATTAAATAATAAAATCAAAAAAATCGTGATTAATAAGGATTAAAAAAAACTGTACTTTATTCGATTTTTTCCAACCCTAGTAATTATCAGAAGTAAAGGTTTCTCACATACCCAGGGCCCAATTAACCCGGTTACACTGTATATATTGCTATCTCATGCATGTATACAGGCTGATTTTTTAGTCACCGTCCAAATTTTTCAGGGTGATAGTACCCGTGAAATTGAACAACTTTCTCCAATAGTTAGCTGGTCGATTTTGTATGGGAGGTCCGATTTTTTTTTTCATATTTCGACCCATGTTCCTTGGAGAAAGTTGTTCAATTTCACGGGTACTATCACCCTGAAAAATTTGGACGGTGACTAAAAAATAATTCTATATAAATAAACTCTTTTCCTTATAAACAAGGTCTTACTGTGATGCTGACCAATACAAACTAATTAATATTATGTAGCTGAAATGAGGCCAGTGACAAAGGTTAATTATAATTAATAATTATATTAATAATATTATTTTATCTGGCAGTAGTCTAAAGTGAAAGACGATAATCATTAAAATACTGTCATTGTTTTCTTGCTGCTATTTAGTAAAAAAAAATTGCTGAATGTACTGGCAGTTTGTGCAGTTCTGAGATGTAGTGTGTAGATTGTTGATGGGAACAAATCACACGGAATGTTTACAGTACTAATATCACTGTTTTGTGTCCACTACTGATTGACCCGACTTAATAGGTCACAAAGTGGGGTGGAATGGCCTTTTGGGCTGCAAAACAACTGCATACCCAAACAACGTATTTTCACCTACGAAGAGTTAAGGAAATGAGGTCAAACTTGCACAACAAAAACTATTAATATGCCACTCATTGTAGACCCACTGTAACAATTCAGTTTGATGGCTTACACAACCCAGGTCAATCAGTTACAGACAAAACAGTTCACCCACAAGTTTTGCACTCTCATGTTATCACAGCTTGCTGTGATTTTATTTAACTAAGTAAAGGCAAGCATGGTAAATTTACATCAAATGCATACTCACAGAAACTTCTACAATAGCAGAAGAACTTTCTTTCCTCTTTTTATGGCATATCTTAAGCAGCAGTGTTTCAACTTTGACCTGGTATTCTCTGGGGTCATCTAGGCTTTTGTCATAGAAACCCAAAAAGGTAAGTGTCATGTAACCTCCCAAACTATTTGGCTGTAGCTCTGTACTCTTCTTCAGAGTTATTTTTTCTAGTAAACTGTCCACCTTGAAGCCTATGCGGCTTTTGTTACTTCGCGACATCCTTCTTTTCATATACGACAGTGTTCTATTTAGGAATATTGGCTAAAAGAAAGAATGGTGCCAATAGTATTTGTTTTTATAACACAAGTTCACTATTCCAACGTCGTTATACATACCGAAAGCATATTACGAGTCCGCAGAAATCTGTATATTTGAGTGGGCTCTGCAAAATGTTTATGAATAAAAATTATTACAAAATTATTCACAGGAAACGCTTACTTACATAGCATCGGATTTCTAACTTACTTTCAAATGCTTGTAAAAACAACTCATGGTCCGCTTGTAAGTGATCAATTTTGGAGTTTTTATGAGCTTCATTGTCTTTATCTCGCTTCTTGGGAGGCATTTTTAGGGTTTTTATCTAAACTATTAGTGAAACCGCCAAGTTCATCGGTTCGTTGACTTGACAGCGTCAGGTTATAGGGTTACAACCACAAAGAAATTTACTCTAAACTTTGGTAATTCAGTAAAAAAATGCCGTCCCTCGAAAATGTCTGACTTGTAATACTGATATTATGAAATCTCTTTCAGCTTTAATAATAATTACTTTAGCTTTCAGTAATTGTTATTTTCCACAAAACCGTCACCTTTCTGATGGAGACTATTTATTAGATATTTTAGAGAGTGAATAGGAATTTAGTAATTTCTAATATTTGGTTATGACCATGATTTTAGTTAGCATTAACATAATTCCTATTTTAATCAAGACGTAGAAACTGAATGAATTTGTTGATTTACTTTCTTTGTATTACAGGAATTCAGGGAAAATAAAATTATGACTTCGTTAACACTAATTCATAGACAAAAGCAATTGTTTTACACGCCATGAATCGCTTAGGCTATGGTGTTTGGTATTACAGATTAGTAATACTTACGAGAATGTATGATGTTTCGTTCTAAACTCTGAAATTGCCAATTTGTAATTATTTGTGGTTTGATTTCTGGACGGTGAGTCTAATTTCATGATGACGTTTATTTATTTATTATTGAGATTGGTTTTTACAAAAAGCCAAAACCACCTGCTGATATTCTCTAACTCATAGTAATTAATTGAATATGTTTTTAAATCTAAGCACTAAACAATGCGTAAATTTAACAATGAAAACAGAGTGATAAAGAAGCGGCTAAGAGCTGTACAAAGGCAAGCAATCGAGAGGGGCTTAAATGGGGTGCTATTGAAGCAATTCGATTTTATTTGTAATTATAATGAAGAAGTGGAAACTAAGAGGACCAATATGAAGCTCATTGCCGGGATTTTATCGGCTCTCATAATATTAGTGCTAAGCGTTAGCTTTGTGAACAGTATTTTAAGCGCAAGATGTCTATTACCTAGTAATTACTTAGTGTGGGAGGCGACGCGGCCACTCGCCGATTGTAGCTATTGTGAGAATGTTACGAAACCAATTATATTGTGGAACGTCACGCGACAGGAATTCGCTGTAAGAAGTTTCGCTATTAATATAAAGACATTTTTTTTAGTACAGGATTCAGTAGTAAAACCATTTTAATTTTTCAGAGTTATGCTTACACAGCAAGACCCATAATAGTTAAGAATGCGATTAAGCAATGGAGAGCAACCAAAGAGTTTAGTTTTAATATGTTTAAGAGGCTGTATGAACAAACTGCAGGCAGCTATGAGAGCCTGGAAGAAGGCTGTCAATTCCTTAATTTTAAGACAGATCTGTTTAGTCTGAAGGAGGTGTTCAATATGCCTGAAGCTAGAGTAAGGAATGAAGAGGGCCAAAAGCCTTGGTATGTTGGATGGTGAGTATGAAATAACATTAACGACAATAGCCTCCCCCTTTATTACTCACAACTTATAAAAGAACTTGGAGTACTATACCTGGGTGTTTCTACATTTATATCAGCAATTTTTATGGTTTACACTTCACAAACAAGTTTACTATACAACTATATAACCTCTGCTTACCCCTTCAGGGAATATGCAAGTCTCGATATTATCTATACCTACTAATAGTAAAGCTTAAGAGTTTTGTTTGTTTGAATGCGCTATTTTTTTTTAATTATTATTATTTGAAAAAATATTTTTGCATTTTATAGCCCAATTGTTCAGGAAGGCTTTAGGGTATTTAACATCACGCTAGGAAATATGGAGGAAGTTGTGCGCAAAAGCTAGTAATTTATGATTTTGGCTGATCCAATCAGTTCTTTTTAGAGAATGAATCAGAGCTGGAATGCCTTACAACATAAAAATCAAACCTAATTTATGACATGTTATTTTTAAATTTTTTGCAGGGGTAACTGCCATCCAGACATATTGGCTAAAGTCAGACAGTATTACAATATTCCAGAATTTTTACCAGAGGATGCTGAGTTTCCAGCAACGGAAAATATATTTTTTGGATTTGAGATTGGAGCTGTTATGCATGTATGTTTGGAAAAGTTTAAAAAAAATTGATAGTTGCATCACGTAAAGAATAAATATTTTATGAAACTACAATAGGCTTAATGTTTCTGAAACTTAGCGCACTTCAGAAAAAAGATTGTGCCTAGATAAAACTGAAAGAAATAAACTTCTTTCTATGTATCATATTACCCAGTAATTTGGTTTTGATGGTCAAATAGTCAGTCGCTCTATGTAAAAGTTGGGAAAAGGACTAGGCAGATGATCATCATCATCATCATTTCAGCCGAAGGACGTCCACTGCTGGACATAGGCCTCCCCCAAGCTCCGCCACTTCGACCAGTTCTGTGCTAGGCAGATGATGCTTGTAATTTATTTACCTAAGTTAATAGACATTCGTAGCAATAACTTTTTTCCAGCTGGATTATATTTCAAGACTGATGTGGCAGGGCCAGGTGCAAGGCAACAAGACATGGTCAATAGTTCCCGTGCCCGAGTGTGACCATGTGTGTCACAAGTTTCAGTATTATGTGGAGCCAGGAGATGTTGGTAGGTATACCTTCTTATAATCAGAGAACCTTTTAACAAAACATAGATGCCTCGATGGGAAGCTGCAGCCGCGGCGATGCTGTCCTCTGCATACTTAAAAAAAAAAACTTTGCCCCACACTAGGAATTTCTACTGTATTGTGGGTGCATTTACAAACATTTAAACTCACATACACAAACAGCCAGACCCGGAACAATTACTTGTAGTTCATACAAATATTTGTTCCGTGCGGGAATCGAACCCACGACATGCAGCGCAGCAGTAAATCGCTTAAACACTGCGGCAACCGTGCCGTCACTTTATACAAGTACTTTTTTAGCTTATCAGGGTCTTTTCACCCTCTAAAAACCAGGGCTTTAATTACAGTTATTCAAACTGCAAAGTACCACCAGAATGCTTGCAGTTGCGTATACGTATTTGAATTCCTATCCAATTAGATTTATTTAGTTCACCGAGCATGACATGGCAGGCGTGTCCAATCTGGTTACAATGTCCGTGTTTAATCTGGTTCAGTGGTGGATGACGCAAGATTTATGTCTAATAAGGGTGCTATTACACCCACGCGATCGACGTCACATCGATGGCTTGTCAAACGTCCCACACCCCTGACCCCAGTCTTAGTCCCAAAGCCTGGGCGACTTTTGAAGGTTTCCCCTTAAGAATATAAAAGATACGATGATTCAGAACGCGAAGTAAACGGAGATAGTGTAGCGGAATTATCCTGAATAGTGCGTGTCACTTTTCAGGGCTAAGCTCCTACTTACCTCGTGACTCAGAATGGTCAACGTTATAGTCTATTCATCAATCATTATCAATCACATCAATCGAACTCATCTTTCAATCGCTATTTATTGGACACGGTCGACATGGGATCGATTTCATTTTATTGAAAACTCGCCCGACAAACATCGAGATTTCTTTAAATACCTACATGTTAGTTTGATATTAATGTACGTTTATTATTCACCAACATAAACCTTCCGGAATAAATTCTATGAAATAATGGTAAAAACCGCATGAAAGTCCGTTGCGTAGTCTTATAGAACAACACGGTCACACAGACAGACCCGAAAAGCGACTTTAATCAATTTTTTTATATATAAAAATTAGTCCCTATTTCCCTTGGTCATCACACGTGAACGGCTGGACCAATTTTGCTAATTTTTTTTTTGTTGTGCTTGTTATTGTCAGGTTCTTATGAAAGAAAAAAAAAATTGCGCGTAACTTATTTATATCAAATGCGAATTCAATATTCATAGTTAAGACAGGACGTCTGTCGGGTCAGCTAGTTTAGGTATAAATATAGATTGGTTTCGTGTCGCGCATCACATAACGATCCACGTTGTTGAATACTATTGGTCTGTCGATCGTGTGGGTGTAATAACACCCTTAGTTTCTCAAAGTCGAATAATAACGTTAACGACTGCGGATTTTACTAAGAATGTGATGATCAGACTTGCTCTCAACTCTTTCTATGTTTAATTGTTGTCACTTTGTTTCAGTTTTGCTGGACACTCGCATTTGGTACCACGCCACAAGTATTCCTAAAGGCCAATTCTCCTTGACCGTACAATCAGAGTATGGCTAAAACAGTGCTGGAATACTTAGACATAGTAACAAAAGAAGTGTTCTTTTAACATATCGAGATGCCAAATTATACTTTCATTAATTATTTATACAAGCTATTTTATAGCCTTTGATGTAATGCATTTAAGTGCCATTTTGTAAGGTGTAGTGCAACTATATCTAGCGTTAAGTTTACGCAAATTTTGTTTTTATACTTTTGACTATTTATTTTCTACATGAATATTATAATAAACATTTTGATGTTTCATTGTTGTTTTTATACTTTACCTTTCAAATAATGTGCAATTTTTTTCAGGCCACATAGGGTTTGTATTTGACCTTTAGGAACGAGTGCCTACACAAGTTTATAACAACTACTACATTGGTTTAGTGATCACGAGGCATGGCTGCCGAATGAAAGGCCCTGGGTTCGATTCCAGCAAATATGTTTTTTGTAATGCAATGTTTTTCTTTGCGTTCAGTCGTTAGGATTTCGCGATTGAGCCTGTTATAAGGCAATAAAGGTGACAACAGAACTCCTTTACAGATTCTTTTGCTGAGCACTTTGCACGTGCCTTTGACAGTATGTCGACGACAAAATAGTAAAAAAACATTACAAAAATAAATATTCAAAACATTTTATTCGTCTAATTCTATGATCAAAAGTTTTAAGTGAAAAATTGGCTTGAGTATCAACCTCGACATAAAATACATAATTTTAAAAACCACACATCATGATTACACTAAAAGTGATAGGAAAATTGATAATACAGTTGTTGACTCAGTCCAATCTCTCACTCAACGTTACATTGTAAAGTTCACATAAAGAGATCAGGTTTGAAACTCGAGGGACAATAAGCTCACGACGATTGCGCAGACGCATATCTCTAACTATTACAATAGCAGTATTGTATGTACAGCTCACTGAACCCAAATGCACGAAATGCAAACTTACAATAACAAATAAATAATTTCTCAATTTTTTGACCAGATAGATGCCAGTGTGAATGGACAATTTTAATTGACATGGCATTATGTATTATATCACAAAAAAAAAATGGTACCATTACATTGTACCGATTGAAATGGACACATTACATTTAAAATTTATATTGCAACTACCTAATCGGCTGATAGGAAGGTAGAAGCAATGGACAGAGAAGATTCACGAATATTAGATGATCAGAATAACTGCCATACGCCGAGCACTGCATCCTTTATGGCTTCGATGTATTGTGCCGGCACCCAGTACACCCAATACCGGGACGCTTCTGTGGGGCCTAGCTGTAGACCCTGTGCAGCACATAAATATTATGATTACTTCTTTGCTCATACAAATTGAAAATATATATTATATAGCTCAACACACATACCATGATATGATACTCTTCATGTTCTTTGATTGGTTCAGATGTGATGCCTGGCAAAACAAAAATAGATTAGTTTGTTCAGATTCTTACATAAGAAAACCCTACTAGGTACTAACTGGAATTATAGCATTGACTATTGTACTGGACTGTTAACAAAAAGAAGAAGTTGTTAAGGAATGGAGTTGGAAGATCTCATCTAGTTCAGATAGAACTGAACACAAAAAAATAGAAAGGTGTTTTATGGGCTAACATATCTACAAGGATTCAGTCAAAGCAACTTACTTTTGATAGAAGCCATGGCAAGTTTTTCCGTCCGCTCCTTGGTGCCGATCCAGAGCTGATCCTGCTCATGTTTGAATGTGAGCCGCACTTTGCCCCCATGTTTGTTGAGCATCCCGCTTAGGGGAACTGGTGGCAGTGGCTCCTAAAGATTAAAATATTTATTTTTAAAACAAATATTAGTGACAAAAGAACAATTATGAATAGGGAATGCAATCTCGGGCGAAAAATGAAAGAGATTTTGCAACAACGGATCCACTGTAAAAACGAAAATTCAAAAATGACATTAGATTACTTTGTATGTACACACGGCTACACATCAAGCTATACATTTCCAGTATAAGCTGATCTCACATTGTATAGGATTTCCATACAGTGCGAGATCAGCGTAAACTGTAAATGTATAGCTTGATGTGTAGCCGTGCGTACAGTATTGTAACTGGTTTGTATAATTATGCTAACATTAAAGATATAAATTCTGCTTTCTAAGTTCTGAAATGATTTAACATGTTTTGATTTAATTCAAAAAAGTTTATTACTTGAACTAAAAATATCTAATCAGATTCTTTTTTTTAAGTATAATGAATGAAGTAGTGAATCATAGTACCTAATCTTAAGCCATAAAGTTATCTACTAATTGTTTTGGATTATGTAGTAAATAACTAGAATAATTTATTTTGAATGTACTAAGTATATTTACCTTCACTCCCTTGATCCCGGGCATCACATCTGGAGGAATGCCCTTGTCCAGTACTTTCCTGTGGATCTTCTGTACACATAGTGGCTCTTTACTTGACTGACTTCCAGCTTTTTCTTCTGCTAATTCCTAAAATATGGACGATTATTGTGATGATTTTGTTATAAATTGTCATGTTGTTTTTGTAAAACTAATACATAGGTAAGTAAGCCAAAATTTTAATTTAAATAAACTAAATCTTTTGGTAGTTCTTATTGGAAGCTATTATTATACTAACATACACCTTTTGGGCACTCTTCACAGCTAAGATGTCATCCATTTTGGAGCCCACCAGCATCACCTTGCCTCCTTTCACGACGCCTGATTGTCGCAATGTCATATTGTCCTTGGCCATGCCCTTAATTATTAATTTTTGCGCTGATTGCGAGACGCCGCATATTCGCTCCAAGTGCGCTTTTAAATCTAACACAGTTGCATCGTACGCGAACGTTATGTCATGTTTTGCTTTGTTAAAAACTACTGTAAATTCGATCTGTTCCGGAATTTCACAAAATTCAGGTTCTGAGTCTTCAGTGGTCTCTGATGTGCATGCTGCAGCCTCACTCTCCGCGGGAGCGGGAGCTTCTATGTGTGCGCTCTCTAAAATACTCTTGTTTTCTGCAGCTGACTTCGATGTGCCGTTGGCTATTGAATTCGGATCCCGATTTTCTGTTGAATCTCCCTTCTCTGAAGCTAGAAAATAACATCAAAACGTGAGTTAGCACAATTTCTAGAACAAAAGGTCTCGGTGTGTTGCTCCACAAAGACTGTCAAATTGTATTTTTATGCCAAAATTGAACGAACGTGAATGAATACTTACCAATATATTCCATAGTTATAAATTAATTGTTAGTAATAGGAATTAAAATAACAAAAAACGCTATTGTATCGTAGTTGTTTTGAAAAAATAATTAAAATACAGCCGACTGGCTGACGTAAAGCAACAAATTTTTCGCACAGACTATACAATTTTGGAATTTTTATAAAGTTTGTTACGTTTGGAAACGTATCGATCGCAAAAGCGAGGGCATTCACGCAATTCCGACAAATAAACATAGTTTAGCCTCTAGGCTTTTAATTCGTATTTTTCTTTAAAAAAGAAGATGAATAAACAAGCTCTTGACTTTGACCATTTAACCATAAACTCACAAATATCGACAAATTCTGTAAGGTCCGTGTATTAGCCGAGAATTTTTTTTTCTCTTTCTTTTCGTTCATCATAAAAATCAAATCATTACTCTATGAATACACTTTTCCGTTTCCATGGCGGCCAGTTTGTAAACAAGAATTGCAGTGTGCTCAATATAGTTACTCCCACAGAGATTTATCCTTTAAGCTTGTGGAATCATGTGAAAATAATGAGTTTTAACATTGATGATCCCCTAGCTGGAATTCTCAGTGACGGTAGTGATGATAGTTTTTTTGATGACGATGTATTAGCAAAGAAAAAACCTGTAAAGAAGAAAAGCACGCCAACTTTAGAAAAGAAAAATGCACTTTTTGATAAAAAGGATGCTGTTAAGCCAAAACCTGTTGCTAGCACACTAGATAAAAAAGAGTCATTATTTGACGTAGATTCAAAGAAATCCCCCACGCCTTTTAAGCGGACGGAGTCTATAAAATTTTCTCAACCTGAACCTAAAGTAAAGGTAGGACTTGAAAATTTTGATCTGAGTAAGTCACCAGCAAAGTCTAAAGTGAGTTCGAGTGCAGACAAACTCGACATACTTAGTGAATTGGGTGGAACAAAAAGAGAGACAACTAAGCCAATAGAAAAGGGGAAAAGTTCACAGTCGTTGCTTGATGAAATTTTAGGGGGCTCTACAACAAAATCAGTCGGTGGTTCTAGTCAAGCGACAAGATCAGTCACTGCTGCAAAAAGTCAAGAATTTGATTTTGATGCTATTTTGGGAAAAACTGAAACTAAAAATTCCACTGCTGTAAAAAATCAGCCACAGAAAAAAAATATAAAAGAAAACGTTAAAGAAGAAAAAGAGGCTCCCGCAAAGAAAACTAAATCAACTGAAGACTGGCTTGGTATATTTCAAGATAAAGATGACGATAACGATGATTTGGAAGATGATACCGGAATGCCATCATGGTTGGTCGGGGGTGACTCTAAGAAGAAAAAGGCGGGAGAAAGGAAGACGGTCAGTAAACCAGAACCACCAAAAGAACAATTAAAACCAGTTCAAACAAAAGAACAAACTGAAGTTGAAGCATCCACTGTGGAAGTAAAACCGGACTTCGAAACTATTGAGCAAATGGCTAGATTGAATCCACCTTCTAATATGCTGCACGGAAGTAATGAAAATATAGCGGCAGAAGGGGCCGCTCTATACATGCAGCAACAAGAGTCTCAGCTAATGGTGGCTTTACAATTAAAGGCGCAAGAAGAGAAACTTGCTGCTATGCAGAGTGAGTCATCGGTCCCAAACATTTTATTATTATTTCTAGTCCATACTGCTAGGCCAAAGTAGCGGTCCTAGCGGTCCGCATCCAAACCATCTCGGATGGCCATCTGGCTTTCTCGTTCAGGGTTGCCATTGACGGCGCCATCCATCTTCAGACAGTTTATTATTTTAATATTGTAGATTTTTTATTTTACACGATTATTTCATTGTAATTTTGTGGATGGAGGCTAAGCTTGTTTGACGAACCTATGCAGCGCGTCAGAGAGAGAGCCAGCGTGTTCAACGCGAGGCTGCGCTGGCGCAACACTTACAACTGGACGCTATGTTGCGACGTCAGGCGGAGAATAGGCAACAGATGCAGTCCATCATAGCTGCACACCAGGAAAGGATTACACAGAGAATTAAGGTGAACCCAAAACTATTCTGAGATGTCGGGAAAGTCACCAAATTGCTAGTGTACTCATACCGGTATCGAACATGAATGCCTCAGGCCTCTTTAAATCAACGCTCACTTTATCTCATATTAAACACTCTCGTCACTTTCCGTCTTTCAAGTATATTCTGATGTCTTACAAACTGCTGGACATTGCTCGTAAGTTTTTGATTTTACTTCCAAATTTTACTAGTCAATTGATATAAGCTTTTTTTTGCCAGGCGCTATTAGGTACAGAAAATACAGGCAATGAAGATATGCCGAATTATCCTGAAGAAATTGAAACTGTTGGAGATCAAAAAGACCCGCCACATACGCGGGAAAAGAAACAATTGCTGCAACTGGTGCAGTCGTTGCAGGAGAACCATGATAAGGAAATAGATCTCATGGAAACATCATTTAGGTAAAAAAGTTGCATCAAAAACGATAAATGTTCGTTATGACTATTTCGGCTATGGTATTAAATATCCTTTATCAGTAACTCAGTATCAAAGGGTGATAAATATGAACTAATATCTCCTAACGTTTTATGATTTTATAGGAGACAACTAGCTTTCTTAGAAGTATCTTTGAACCAAGGTGAAGAAAGAATGAAAGAAGAAAGTGACAAGCTAGAGAAGTTTTACTCGGAGAAGATACACTGGTTGGAAGAGCATCATCATCTGTTTAAGAAGTTGACGGAAGATAACTTGACGGCTTTAACTGACCGGCATAAAAATGAGAACGAAATGCTGAGGCAGCAGCATTTAGATAATGTTAAGGTATTACAGGAACACCATGCGGCGCTCATGGAGAATATCAAGTGAGTAAAAAATAATAGTCAGTTCTTTAGATACCTAAAACGTTTAAAACACGTTGCAGTAATGGAATATAACTGTTGAGCTCCTGCTCAAACGCAAGCCGAGCAATCACAAGGACCGAAATATATCGTGGCCCGGTGGAGAAAACGATCATAAAGATTGAAGGAATTTTTGAAAACGGTTTTTTCAGGAAAGCAATTACTCAAGAGCAGGTCCTCATTCAGGATTCAGCCAGCTTCTCGTCCGATCTAAAAGAGTTGGTCACAGATATTAGAGAGAGCAAAGATAATTGTAAAGAACTTCTAGAGAAGGTGCAATCGTTGGCAGAAAACACTGAACGTAGGAATGATAGCAGTTTGCAAGTTAGGGAAACGCAGATAAATGGTACGTACGTCATCACTGAATCTATCCTATTTATGGTTGTGCTGAATGCTGTAAAAGATGTTTTAGATATACAGTGTTACCCCGTTTATTAAGTAAAGACTGCAATAATTAATCCTGAACTTGCGCGAAATAATAAAAATATATTTTTCACGATTGTAATGAACTAATGAACAACAGAGATATAATTACAATAAAAGTAGATATGGTACTTGTTTAAACTTATTTGTTGCAGATATGATACAACAGTTGAAGAAAGACCGTGAGAATTTGGATAACGAAAAATCTGAAAATAGAGAAACAATCAAAATGCTAGAGGCAAGACTGAAGCAAATGACTGCGGTAATATTCATTGCACTATAATTATATTATGTTTATAAGAACAAATTAGAAATAGCATGAAATATGTTTGATTTTTGTGAACAGATGATCGAGGAAGAGACTGCTTCTCTCAAACAGAAGAGAATGGAGTTCGAGTTTGAAAAAGCAACGTTCAGCAAGCAGACTGAATTTGCCAAGAATATACTCAAGAAACAGGACGAAGAAATGAAGGTAATAAATGGACTCTTTTACAGACCATGCATCTAATGAGTGTAACACTAGAAACCTATGCGTTTAGTGTTCCTATTTACGTAATAGCAAAATAATCCTTTAGATGCTGAGAGAAGACATCCAAAAAGAATTTCAAGAAAAAATATCACAAATAGACGAAGAAAAGGCCAAAGCTATAAAGGATAGCGCCGCACTTGCTAAGGAGAAGTCTACAGTGCAGAATTTGAAACAGGAACTTGAAGTAAGTGCCTACCGAGTTACCCAAGGCCGGCCTAGACGTTCCCTATCCTCGACCAACTGTTACTGTCGAGTTATCTATCTATAATTGTTGGGAGGATCAATCTACGGCGAAAAATGTAATATACGTAAATATGTTTTAGAAAATGAAGGCAGAGCTTCAGGCCCAGTTAGAAGAAGTATCTGATGAAAGGTCTAAAGTAAATCTGGGTAAACAGCAGATTCATATGGAGGAACAAAGAATTATGGCTAAGTATGTCATCATTATGTCCATGTTTAATAGTACTGAGTAAATTTTATAAGGACCGGTCTGCCTTACACATTCTTTATTTTTTTATCATCTGTTATTCGACATTTTCAGGAGTCGTGACTTAGACCTACTCGCGAAGACAGTAATAGAAAAGCAAATGCATGCCGACAAAAAATACTCCGAAGCGGAATTCATCCAACGTAAGTACGAAGAACGAATCCGAAGAATCCAAGAACAAGTGGTTTCTCTAAACGTTAGAGAAAAACATGTGGCTAGAGAAAAAGTAGCTTTGTCAAGAGAGAGACTGCATCTTCACAACGAGAGGAAACAAATTGACAGTAAACCACAGTGCTCCTTATGCAGGTCTTCACAAATGCCACCGTATTTAGAACCGAATTATACTTTACCAGATTCTTTCATGAACGTTCCAGTCTCTAGAGATTTTAGGAGTTCTAATGTGACGACAGCAATGAATGCTATAGAAGAAGAAATGGCACATTTGTTGGGGAAGAATTTGAATTTGCGACATTGTCCTGGAATAGGAGACCTGAGAAGCCATGATCGCCCATTTCAGAATAAGGATAGGCAGCCGAGGCAGCTGCCGTCTGAGCCTATGCAAGCGGAGTCAGGACCGATGAAAGTAAGTATATGTATAAGAATTCGTACTGTTTCATCGTAAACGGTAGTTTAACTTTTAATGGGGTTGAAGTTGGAAGTTGTTTCTATGTAAATCTTCGAAATTTCATGTTTTTCGCCCCTCGTGGGTTTCTGCTTAGATGGGTGCATTTTTATCGTTTGTCCAGCTTTGGATTAAATATATCCTTATCAAGAATCCTACAAATCGCACTGGGCCCGCGTGGATTATGGCCAATTCTTCCTCTCACATAGAGGTGGCCTGTGTGGATTCCAGCATTTCGGGGACGTTATCGGCTGATCAATCAAGAAAGGTACTAATGCTATCCTGCGCGATCGGTTCATGAATCGCATATTGATGTGTTTTTTTTTCAATCGCAGTTAGAATGTGTGTGAATGACGCATTTTTAACAATAACAGGACCAGTATCCGCGGCCGCTCATTTTTTAATGAATTTTCGTACAGAAATTAATCGTTTGTGGTACTACTAACTAAGGTAATTTAGGATTATTTGAAGGTTGCAAGTTGCATTAGCTGTTGCATTTACTATGTTCCTTGTTCCAGGATTATTTGGATCCAAAATTCATGATGTTGCGTCTAGATGTACAAAAGGTGTTAAGTAATTTGGACCAAACTAAAAAAGAAGATTTGGCAGTTGACGACGATATTGATGAAGATTGAGTGAATGTAGAAATTAAAAATGTAAGTGATGTCAAAATAAATAAAAGACTGAACCTGTATTAATTGGTTTAATTTACTTTGATGACTGTTAAAGAACATCTTTTGTTGTTAGATTTATGAACAGTGTTATCAAAATGTACACAAATGCCTATATAGTTACATGCTAACTTATCTATAAATATTTCATTGTAAAAATATAGGTACATGATCTTTTCTTACTTCATAATTATTGTTTTAGGTACTAGGGTATGCAGTTATATCGACGTATTTTACTATTATCAATATACTCTTCGTATAAATGGCTCCAATTATTATTATACATGACTACTTTAAAGTTACTTCCAATCAGAACATGTTTTATTTTTTGTATGTTCGCGTTCAAACAATTTTCCATTGATTGAAAGTAACTGTGGAGCAGCTGCTAATATATCGCATAGTTCATACATTTCTTATTCTTAAAAAAACATTATAGACATATAGGTACTACGCACCCAAGCTTTTCATTCGCACAGTCTTTCACAAAAATTGCTTTAAGTAGTTACAAATAATATCTTTATGGACGGCCTGGCCTTGTCGTTTAAAGTTTAATTCAGTTACATTCTCCTATTTTGCACAGATCTACAATATAAACCCAAATAAATTATATATAACTTATTATTAACTGACAACTGCATACAGAAGCATACGTCTGAGATAATAACAAGGAACAATCTTCTCTAAACCTTTAAAAATGCTTAATATATTTTACTATACACAATATTTACAACACATCCTAAAATAACTATATTAACGACACTCTATTCGTCCTAGGTGTCAAAGGCATCTTCTTGGAATACCTGTTTAAAAAGTAATAAATCTATTTTTCAAGTACAGAAGACTATAGCTTTGCAAACAGGAAAGCCACTTATGATAATTTTGTTGATTATCTTTCTTATCACAGTAATAATATCATTCTACATCAAAGAAAATAATTATAATTTATATGTTGATAATAATAGAAATTAATTGTTAAAAAATGTCCGAATAAATTGATAACCGATTCAAAAATAACGAAGAATATAAAATGAAAATTAATCAAAGAGAGGGGATTTCCAAAATGTATATGTTATGACCTGCTGTCGCCCGGCGCTTTCTGGTATTTGACTTCAAGTAGCTGAGGATAGTTTTCTACGATAGACAGTAGGATCCCGTCGATGTAGTTCCTCAGTTGAACATTCACGTCTTGCTGTTCTTTTAAAGCTTTCTGCAACTGTGAGAAATAAATGACGATTAATATTGTCATTCGAACTCCACCTTAGATTCTATCGAAATTTGAATACACACAAGCATTATATAAGGACAGTGTGGTGCGTATTCTACTTTGCTTTTAGTTTGATAAAATGATGTGATATTTTTGGATAGTATGAGGGCAAGCATTCCATTAATAAAGTATGAAAAAGGTACATTTTCAGTCCCAAACGTATGTCCAAATAATTTTGTTAAAAAGCATGCAAGTTAGCGGTATTCTATAGGTACAGACATGCACAGTTAGTAAAAATTTCGTACCTTTTCCATCTCTATGCTGAGATCAGATTGTGTATCATCGAGCTGCAAAAATGCATACATGACAAATATAGGCAATTGTTCTGCAAAGTCAGTCAGGCTTCATAAAAAGCAAAGCAACGCGACAATGTTGACTGTGAATGTTATGAGGCCATATTGTATGAATGTAATACTTTCTTATAATTTCGGCCGTATAAATAACTAAAACATGTAAGTAATAAGTAATTCAAGCTCAAAGCATACATTTATGAGTTCATATTAGCCGATTAATCAGTTAATAAATAATAATGTAGAATTTCCTCGTTCATGTAAACGATTAGGCATATCGAAGTGACTAATGAGGATAGTTGGATCAACAACCAATCAGCTGCCAAAGTGTAAACTGAAATATCAGCTGAATTTTAAGAACTTAATTCAGTCTGCAAAGAGTTTCAAAAGGCAGAAGCATGCCACGGATGTTGCGTATGAAATCGATAAATGTAAAACTATAATTAGTGAAATTTAAGCAAACATAGGTATTGCTGGGTACCGGCTGGTCCAATGAAGGCTAGGGAACATGACGTGTCCAATGCCTGCTCATTGACCTTCATTTTTAGTGCCGCTCGCCAGTCAAGGTCTAGACCAGGCGGCACCCTTGTAGCTTTGCTAATTTCGTCAGTGGGGGCCATATTTTGATCGTGCTCCCTTTCGTTCTATATATATCCATCTCTAACTCGTCATAATTTGGCCCCAGGTACCCAGCTACACAGTTAATGAACGAGCCAATGCATGTAGTGGTGAATTATATTGTATGTAAACATTTGTGATGCATTACCTCATCATCGCTCATTTGCGACAGTTCGTGTGCGAGCGAGTTGGTTCCCACCAGAGGGCCGGCGACTCCGTCCAGCAGGCTTCGACCCTCTTCCACGCCGCGTGTCAGAATCTGTGCTTGTAACTCCTCCTGAGCTTCTGATAGAGCTGGAAGGGAAATATGGCAATGTAGCAACGGTTTTCGTTCATCGCTGACTTGGCTTGTATTGGTAAAATTTGAGAAGGAAGCTTCGTCTTGGAGATTTGTCTTTGAAATTATAAACGTAGTTCGGATAGGACAACAGACTGTATAGACGGTTATAGAGTAGTTGACTGCGAACTCTGATAACTGAATAACGTAACTAACTAAGAAGTCATCAGTATAGCGCAAAAAATAAGTACCAAAAATGTCGACCAATGAATATCCCTAATGGCAATATCCCCCAAGATTGTCGCCAGACACGCATATGTAGCAAGCAGCCCAGTAAGGGATATTAGCATGCGATGATATGAGTCATTAGACCCAATTAAACGTGAATTAAAATTAGCATCGAACATTTCGCGACTGCAGCTATATGGGTTAGGTTAATAATTAAGATATTTATACTGTTTTTATTGATCACGTGTATGTGCACGTTGTTTCAATTGTTGGCACTTAAAACTGATACGAATAATGCTTGTCGCATTAATTGAAGTGGTCCGAACACTTAATGCTATCCAACAAACATGATATTCATTATATCATGTATTCTAATTGATGTCTAAGGTTTTGATCACTGTTTTTTCAGAAGTCGCTTCAAATATCGCCAAGTGTTGCTTTTAGTTTTTGTTTAGTTCTTTGCCAGCTTGCTTTTCCCATTCATTGTCCGAATCTGAATGCGGTTGTATACACCAGTCTTGGCAGGTGCTACGATGAGTCTTAATTAGTAATGCAGAGAATGAGACGTTAATCTATTATTCATTCACAGAAGGGAGGTGCCATGTAATACTTCCGAATGTTTTTGATAGGGAGTGCCACGTAAAACTTCCGATGTTTTTTATCACCCGTCTTAAACAACTATACTGAAGCCATTTAGCTTTACAGAGTCTATCATTTGATGTTACTCTTCGAAAGAGGATGTAGCGTAAGTAGACGCTGGACTGCTTGAAATCAGTAGCGCTAATGGAGACTGGAAACTTGTACTGGTTTAATGCATAGACAACAGTGTGGTGTGGTGCAGCTTCATGTCGAGCTGTGGAGGACTATAGGCTGCGTTGATGTCTTGAGTTTGAGAAACGAGGTCAAAGTAACAAGGGAAACCACTTACATTTGTTCTGTGTCCGTAGCAGCGTGAGTTCCTTCCTGAGCTCATCGAGGCGCGGATCGGGTGGAGGGGGAGGCACGTCCCTCAGCCTCTGCAGCTCCTGCTTCGCGGTCGCCAGCAGGCCGTTGGCCGTGGCAGCCGCGTCTCTTTCCCGTCTCTCAGCTTCACGTGCGTTGCTTAAAGCAGCGGATAGATCCGCCACTTGCTCTTGAGCTTCGCGGTGCGCCCGCGCTGCCGCTTCTGCGTTCGCTCTGAGTGTTTCTGCTACGCCACGGAGTCGACCAACCTAGGTTAAAAAAACAGTTAAGTATAGCTAGCTTTGGCCCGCGGTTTGGCCCGCATGGAAACCGAGATCAGGATAAAAATTATCTTATGTCCTAGGTTAGGTCATGGTCTACCTGCGTGTCAAATTTTATCGAAATCTGTTCAGCCTTTAAGGTGCGAAAAGCTAATAGACAGACGGACAGAGTTACTTTCACTTTTTATATAGGTAAAAGTATGGATAATGAAGATCTGTAGCTATACAATTCATCGTAATCATCATCTACCCTAGCCTTTTCCCAACTATGCTGGGGTCGGCTTCCAGTCTAACTGGATGCATCTGAATACCAGTATTTCACATGGAGCGACTGCCTATCTGACCTCAACAACCCAGTAATTGGGTAATACGATACCCCTCGGTAAGATTGGTTGTCAGACTTTCGGGCTTCTTACGGACTCGTAACGACTATCAAAGATCCACAAATGACAGCCGGGACCAAACGAGCTTTCTGAGGCACGGAGGAGTCGTGGTATGTAAAGATGGTCACCCATCCACGGCCCAACCACATCAAGCGTGGCTTAATCTGATCGATCTATCCGTGCGGTTGTTTATTATTTAGCTACAAGCTCTCCTCAATACAATTACATCGTAATAAGATCTCATAATATTAAAGTTATCAGTCTCATGAAAGAGTTTAATGCAATGATGAAAGCTGGTGGGAAACTGAACTGAGACATCGAAATTCTTAAATCGCAATAAAAGCTTGGGAACATAATAAAAAGCGAATGTAAATAAACTTTATCAGTCTATCAATCTGACCTTTGATACACTCTATGCAATATTAATAAATGGGCCGTAGGTATGAAAGATTGGCTTATCTTTGCATAAATCATAAATATCGAAAATGAGAAAAAGGTTTATTGTGCGCAGTCTATAAGAATGATAAACTTGATAAGCATTCCATTCACAAGTAACACTGTAAACAACATTTGAGAATTTCTAGGAACCCTTTTATTTGGAAAGCGGAATACGTCTGAAAACTCCTGAAGCCTGTCAAATAGTAATATTTGCTAGTATGATATTTTTTAGGACATTTTTTTATTCAAATCTCCTCTATGTGCTTCTGGGTAAGTAGCTTATTGATGAAATTGTTTAGTCAAAACTGACAAGGACCATGGTGCTAGACACCACTGGCAATTTTGTCTCTCCCAAAAGATTGGGCATTAGGTACTACCTATATTTGCTTTATAAGTTTCTATATCGTGACGAATGTTTGTTATAAAGGACTCAGATCAGGACTAATAGAGAAGTGTGGTAGAATGATGAAATTTCTAGATTTCGATAGTATCTCTTACCTCTTGCTTAAGTTCCGACGCCTCAGCTTCAGCAGCGCCAAGTCTGTCAGTGATAGCGGAAAGTTGCGTGTCGCGATCTCTTTCGACGCGCGATATTGCCTCGCGACTACGACGCTTCTCTTCAGCCACGCTCTCCTCACATCGGCACTCGATCTGCACATAATCGACATTTTTATATGATCGCGTTGGTAGGAAATAATTAACGGAATTGATACGGGTAATGACGATTCATTGTGCAATTAAAATGATAGAGAACTTTCTTTACTAAGTTGAACTGATTCTGGGAGATCCGTTTGCTTCATGGACATTAAGTTGACAACTTGACATCTTCGTTCAGAGCAGCAGTTTACCCTGCTATAATTACTAGCTAGTTGTGGTCTAGCCATGCTCAAATCTGGCGAAACAGCCTTAAAGAAGAGTAAGAATTTGCAACTATGTCGTTGAGTTTGACACTGTCGCGGTCGGTTGAAATTTATGAAAATGGCGCAAATTGTAGAACTACCAAAAAGTTAGTAGAAAATTGTGGTATGATTATGCTGTTCCTACACTAAAAATGCGAATTATTTTTACAAATCCCGACTAAAGTCACATGGCTGGTAAAATAATGCATGCAAATACTGCTTATACTAGTGAAGACACTGTCTCCTGTAACACTGGTACCACCAAGCTCAGGCGTCAGGGCTTCAATTGAAATGTTACGTCAATAAAACATTTAATTAGTTTACTTTTATTTTTTATGAGAGTATTTGTACTGACCTCTCGTATCTGCTCATCGAGCATGTGTACCCTCGCCTGCAGCACCGCGTTGTCGGACTTCGCCCTCGCGTAGCGCTCGTCCGCTGTGCTCTGAGTGTCAGCCAGTGACGTCACCTGCTGCTGCAGTAGCTGCACCTGCCAAAGAGCGACGACATTGTTATATTGTTAGAGCAAAAAACACATAAAATTCAGAATGTCTCAAAGTGGAATATGGCCATTGAAGTTCTGTACACTTTAATTAGTGGCTTTTGTAAGATTTATGACTGTTTTATGATTATTGCTAAGACTCTATTGCTCAAGATTGCAATTGCAATTTATGAACCTGAATCGAAGTAAGAATCAGCCTTTAACGAGCGAACTTTTCCAGGTGATAGAATTCAATGAGATGTAAAGCACATACCAGAAAACTATAAAATGAAGAGTTGGAGACACGTATCACATTCCATACAAACTTATATTGCAACAGATGATAAGGGGCCATCCATAAATTACGTCACACGTTGAGGGGGTCAACGAAATCTGACAAGGGTCAGGGGGGATCAAAAGCTTTGTGACGTCACATGTTAAAATCACCATTAAGTGTCTAAATTATTTGACTTTATGTTAATTTTATTAAAGATTATTTTTAATTTACATTAAAAAAAATGGAAAAAATGTCTCTTTTCGTTTAATTATGTAGGTAATTCTAAATACAAAATTTTAAAATATGTGACGTCACACAAAGGGGGAAGGGGTTTCACAAGTGTCACCACATGTGACAAGGACGGGGGGGGGTCAAAAATCCATAAAAAAATTGTGACGTAATTTATGGATGGCCCCTAATGACCTATTCCAAAATTCTGATACACGACTGACTAAATATTAGGTCTTTACCTATGAAATTGCCGTTTTGCAGTACTGGCCATTACAAATCAAAATAATTTTTGTTTGGGTAAGAATTCTAATTTCAAATTAATTTTATTTTAAAAACATGGATTTTTTTTTCCAAAAGTAGTCATTTGTTTATTGATTAGTGTTACATTTTCATCGCATTTCAATCTTTTTCGTCATCATGGATACGTTAAAAATTCGAGTAATTATGGAATATGAGTACCATCGTGGCAGCAACGCGGCACAAGCGGCACGCAACATCAACGACGTTTACGGAGCTAACACTACAAACCAACGCACCACCTGTTATTGGTTTGCTCGCTTCCGTTCTGGAAATTTAGACCTGAAAAATGAACCTCGCGGTCGTCCGAAGACTTTGGTCGACAATGACGAATTAAAGGCGATTGTGGAAGCTGATGATACACAATCTACGGCTGAATTAGCAGCAGCTTTCAACGTTAGCGTCAAAACAATATTGGTCCATTTGCGTCAAATTGGCAAGGTAAAAAAGCTTGACAAATGGGTGCCCCACGAACTCAATGATCGTCAGCGCGAAGTACGCGTCGAGACGTGCCTTGCACTGCTCAACAGACACACAAATGAAGGAATTTTGAACCGCATTGTTACCTGCGATGAAAAATGGATTCTGTTTGATAACCGCGAGCGCTCAGCAAGTTGGTTGGATCCTGGTTCAGCACCTAAACAATGCCCTAAACGAAAACTTACCCCTAGAAAAGTGATGGTCACTGTTTGGTGGTCTAGCGCCGGTGTGATTCATCACAGCTTCTTACCAAACGGGGTGAGCATTACTGCAGATGTGTACTGTGAAGAACTGAACACAATGATGGAGAAGCTGGCACATCTCCAACCAGCATTGGTCAATCGCTCGTCTCCGCTGCTCCTGCACGACAACGCGCGACCTCATACTGCACAGCAGACGGTCTCCAAGTTGCAAGAACTGGGGTTGGAAGCTCTCCGTCATCCGCCCTACTCACCAGACCTTGCGCCTACAGACTACTACTTTTTCCAGAATTTGGATAACTTCTTGGCGGGAAAAAAAATCAATACCCGAGAGGCAGTACAAAATGCCTTTGAAGAATTTGTTGCCTCCCGTCCAGCTGATTTCTTTAAGAAGGGCATCAATAAACTGCCACTGCGATGGCAAAGATGCATTGATTGCATGGGTGATTACTTCGATTAATAAAAATAAAAAATACATGAAAAAAATTCGTTTAAATTTTTTCATACAAAACGGCAATTTCATAGGTAAAGACCTATTATGATAACGCAATATTTAAACGAGTTGGTAATGCTATCCAATATTTGTATTTCGTCCATCATCCGATACCTATTTTAATGTGATATTACTGTACTTTTAGACAAATATGTAGGTTTATCGATATCAATATAAACATCAAATGGGCTCGATATTGAGCGATAACGATGTCAGTAAGCGTTTACCACGCCACGCACTAGTGGGCACCAATGTTACCATTACTGGCAAGAGACGTTGAATACAAATCGATTAGGATCTCCAGAGATTCATTGTGGTTCACAATGGTTATGTAAGGCAGGTTTGGTATTCGCATGGTTAGCCATAATCACGTGTTAGCTGACCGCATTCAAATTAACTGAAATAACGTTCTCATCTCGCCGTTTCGTCTAAAATTTACCTTTCGCGTGACCTGTTATAGCTTTTTACTGAAATAATTACGTGCATGTTTGTAGTTATTATTGTGCGTGAATAAATATTCAGTTGTCATCGGTTTCGCTTAAATTTATTACCATATACACATAGCCGTGATCAAACGGGTTCTCATTAGTTCAAACAAATTGTTGTATTACGTTACCACACCTCTGTTGATTTGCTAGTCTCATGGCTGCCAACAAGTACCAGGGTGCTTGTTTTCTAAAAATATTATGATGGCCGGCATAGAATACCTTACGTCCCCACGTAGGTCTAGGTTGAGGTGAGTAACGAATACAATAAAATAGATGAGCACACATCTCACGTACGGTACTGAACGTTGCATGAGATCATGCTGCGGAAAAACATTTCCTAAAGGGCAGCAGAGAATCGGTGAGTATATTGCACTAGCTTTTGCCATCGGCGTCGCCCGCGCGGAACTTTCATCCCCTATTTAACTCACTTAGGGGTTGAATTTCGAAAAATCCTTCCTTATTTCTTGTCTACATTATAAAGGGAACCTCTGTGCAAAATTTCAGCTTTCTAGGTCCAAGGGTTTGGGCTGGGCGTTGATGAGTCAGTCAGTCAGTCAAGACTTTTCTTTTTATTTATATAGATTAATGATGCGGGTGAGTAGACTTATTTAAGAATACTTCAAAGAGATTCAATCATGGAGTCAGACCAGGTCACAAATTAGGCATTAGGAGAAGAGCCAGAATAGTTTCAAGCAATCGTAATGTCGATTCTGATAAGATGTTTATCGTCAAAGCTAATCGTCCCTGAGACATTTTCCGAGTAGGTACTCAACTGAAACTGTGTCTAATTAAAGATAGTTAGTGAGATCACTTGCCGCCGCTTGTAATTATAAAAGTACGAGTTAATTGATTTCTATATCAAGTTCTTCGTAATCGTATTAAAGCATAAATACCTCTCCCTAAACCATGTTTTGTATTTACGCAGAAAATGGATTTCATTTTGCTACGAAATCAGAGCAACTGAAAAATCGGATGGGATCAAACAAAATCCAATAACATGATGGGTATGTCAAGGATAAGTTTATCTAAGACTAGCAGCGCTCCGCGGTTTCACCCGCGTAGTTCCCGTTCCCGTAGGAATACGGAGATGAAATATAGCCTATGTCACCCGGGGATAGTGTAGCTTCCCAACAGTGAAATAATTTTTCAAATCGGTTCAGTAGTTTTGGAGCCTATTCAATGCAAACAAACAAACAATCAATCAAATCTTTCCTCTTTATAATATTAGTAAGTATAGATAAGCCTTTGTGCCATGTTATTATTTTTGTTACATTAGATACCACATGACTTTGATATTTTAAGGACTTTCAAACATTTATTTTTAGTAAAATCTCTGCGCGAATCGTCCTCTTTCTTTACTTTTTCTGCGAGTGGTGGTGAATCAACGAATAAATATAGAGAAATGATCATTGAAGCGTTATTTAAGAGAGCAATTGTAATCGTTTCGTTGAGCTCCACTGAGCCCCAGTCAGTCACGAAGGAACTTCTGTTTCTATGTATGTATTCGCATTCCTACCCACTTGCAGTGTTTTATGCATGGACGAGTTCATTGTATCCGTAATTAACCTATAGATCTCAAACAGGTTCAGGTAAGGCACTTGTGAAAACCGCGCTCAAGATTTGTAATTAAATTTCTTGGACACTAAACTTTCAAGAAATCGTGTCTCTTGTGTAACCATCACCCATTAGTATGAGGACAATTTGTGAGAGAAAGAGAAATTAAAAGTTACAAATGTAATTAATTCTGGAGTAGAGTTTCTGGAAAACTCGTTAAAACTTTGGGAAACTCAAGTCAAGTCAAATGTTCAAATCGAGATAGAACAGCGATGGTTGACACGAGGAAATACTACGTCTATACACTACGTATAACTTTGCGCCTTGATATCTCTGGCCTCACTTGATTTTGAATTATATTTTAATGAGAAGTTACATAAAATTAATAACAATTTCGTGCAAGTTGCAGGAAGATGCACATCAGGAACAGATTGATTCTAACGTGTCAAGTAGTCTCTTGAGCGATGATAGTGACGTAAGATATTACATGACCATTAAGTTGCTTTTAATCATAGTAAACTACTGAAACAATCGATATTACAGGTACCTACATAATATCACCGATAGTAAAGATTGAATACCGGGCAATAACTTCACCATGCAGGAATTAAATTCCACATTCTGTTGTCGTGAAATTCGTGAACAAAATTACTGTGTACAATATTGTTTTCCTCTTAAAATTGTGTAACTACGCCAGAATTTTAAGGAATTTTCCTCGTTGCCGAATAACTATATTGTATCAGTAATTTAAAATTTGATAATTCACTTAGTAGGTATAATGTAAGCGATTCTATTAGGGTAGGGGTGCGGACACGTTTGGCCAAAAGAACTGGCTCAATGAGCTTTTCTTTATTGAGTGACTCATGAAGACACGACTTTTAAAGAGCGACTCATTGATACATTTTAATGGACAGCGTCCGTGAAGAACAAGAATTTATTATTTGTAGAGTGAGTTTAATGTTCCCCGCTGCGTGTTCGCCATGTGAATCATTTTCAGTGACTTGTTTCATGAGTGTTACTATTATTTCCGTCTCAATTTTCAAGATTATGAAGTTTTCAATATATGCGATGATGAATAATGTATTTATTATATTTACAATCAGATTTATACTATCTAAAATTAAATCATTATATTTGCTAGTTTATAAAAAAAAACTTAGTTTTTATAATGACTGATAAAGAAATAATATTTCATCTAGCTGAGTACTGCTATAAGTTGCGAAACGCTTCATGGTTATTTAAAAACAGTTAAAAAGACGAACTATTGTTTTTTATTAGTTTTTACATTTTAAACTCGATACACATGTATGTATAGTCTTCGCGGCCAGATCAATCAAAGATTACTTTCCGTTAACTTTCACAAGACTGAGTTGTAAAGAATGCTTTATACTGACAATCAGAATAACTGGAATAAATAAGTACATAGATGTTACAAAAAAAAAAAATCAGCGATATCGTCCACAATGACGCATTGAGCGCTCCATTGATCACAGATTCAACATCCAAAGACATTTTATCTTGTTTTTTGGATTCTGTTAATGCGTATTGTCAGTTTCGAAGATATTTCTGACCGATATGCATAAACGTGTTTGCTTCAGTTTTCTTGTACAGAGATAACAATTTTATTTCGTAACGTGTCAGACGATAATAGATTATGTTTGTTGCATCTATCATCATTATATACTGGATATGAATTGTGATTATCGAAATTATGTGCAATAATGTTTTTATTTATTTCAAATTTTATTCAATTCAAACACCTAGGAGTAATGTTATGTTATATTTATGTGTGGTTTTAGATAAAGTACAAAACACTGAAAACTTACAAAGAATTCACGAAAGTGAACAAGATAAATGTGAATTGAATCGCTTTGCAGTCAGTTAAACATAACGCTCAACTGCAAACAGGAGAAACAGGAAACGTCGTCATGCAACGAAACACTTGCAACAGTTGTGATCCTTTACTTAATGGCTTAGGTTTCTGGAATTAGCAAGCACATGTTATGAGTACTTATGAGAATTATGAAAGTGAAGGAAACTGGTAAGATACAGGTATACTTATACGGGTTGTAGAAGTAGAAACTGTTAGTGCAAGATTCATTGAAAGAAAAGTTGAAGGACGTTGATCCATTACTATTTTCTCCCTGGCATAAAAAGGCAATAGAAAATGTGAGGATGACAATTAGCATCACGCAAAGTGAGGTGAGATTACTGTGATCAATTAACGAGTGTTAGCTGGTTCAGACTATGAGTCAAATTAGAAGAACGACCCTAGATAACCAACAGCTGATGAATTTGATGATCTTATTTCACCAAATCTGCCTGGAAGTAATTCACAAAAACAAGTTAGTCTGTAATATTTTTAATAAAAAAGCAGCAGATGAGAAATTTCCACGCGACGTAAATTATCCAGACAATATAAACATGTCATTAGTGCGATGTAATTCTGTACAACGTGATGTAATTCATCATACCATGGGAATCTTGTGATGATAGCAGCTTAGTTCCGACGTAAAATTGTAGTTTTTGTGGATCTTAATGTATTTCGTATAAGAAATTAAACGTCGTGATGGATGCATTCGTAATTTTGTTGATTGTGTGAGAAAATGAACGAAGAATTAAAGATGGACGAATGACTGGCGCGTTTTTTTTTTCTGCAAAACTCTAAATACGCAAGCTGCAGCATTATGAAAGATAGACCAGAGGCTAGTATCATTAGTGATCTACATGTATTCTGATATATCTGGGACGTCGTAAAGGTAGTGATTCATGATGGTTGCAAATACAGTAGAGTGTGTAAGTGGTGCCAGATGATGACTCGCATCCTCACGTTCCAGAGCTCAGCGCTGCCTGATTTAAATTGTAGAATTTTCTAATAACAATTTCATTGAAACGCTACTCTAGAGAAATATGGTTGGGTAGAATTTTGCGCACAACACCGGTTTCAGTTGAGTAACTTCAATTCAATTTATCTCTGCCAATAACAAACTCAAAGTAATCAAAACTTCGCAGAAATACAATACCGAACTTAATTTTTAATTTGCAGTGACATAACTAATTTAGCTACGCTCTCATGGGAAAAGTGAAATGAATCGTCTTTAAAATGTAAAGCTGCATTGGAATATATCGGACTTTCGATCGGAGCCAAGGTACTACTCTCAGTTTTACTTTTGTTGAACCGCGCAGACTGGTTTCACTTCGCTGATGTGCTCGACTTTTAAGACTAGCGTAGATCAATTGTCTTGAGATTTGTAAGAAAGCAATTTATTTTGCATTTATTCAGAACTGATTGTGTTTTTCTTCTTTCTTGTAAGTAAATGGCTTAAAATCGAAAGTATCGGCTGGTTATCAATATCAACTCACGTGTCTTGGATATTATCTAATCATTCGGGGATTCTTGTGAGTCATAAATATGTATATCTAACCCTTCATAACATAAATAATTATTAGGTATGTGTTTTTAAACAGAGCAGCAACCTACAAAAAGCCATATTTTTGTTGCAAAGAGTTTGAGAAAACAGCAAGTCGTGATTCGTGGAGTAATTATAACGCGGATCCTCTAAAACCAAACAAAAAATACAACAGACACAACTAATTCGTGCATCAGTCGTAGAAAACTTAAGCTGGTGAAATTTAAAACGAGTGCCAACGGAAACTTGTTGATTTCTCAAGTTCCATTGATAAAGAACATAATATAGAAGCAAAGAGAAAGACTTGTATCGATTAGAGATAATTTACTCCAAAAAAAATTGTAGATTGAAGTTGAAAAGGCACTAAAAGAATTTCAGAAGAACAATGGCGATGATGAGAGGTCTCATAAACCTAGTTAAAAGGTTACTTGTATTAACGGACAGAATACATTAAGATTACTTAACCCAAAAGACAAAAGCACGTAACTCATGTGGTATTTATAAGATAAGTGGATGATGAATGAGTTCAAACACAGTGAATGAACTTAACAATTAAGTAACGTAAACTGCAAGTTCGATATTGAGATTATAATTTTTTTAAACAGATAACTTAAAATACATGAAATTTTGTATTGTATCTAAAATAACTTAGATACACAAACAGTGGTATCAAGCATAAATAAATGTAAGTATTTAGGTACTTTGTTTAGATTTCTTAATGTTTTGCGTGATTCTATGCTAAGGCTAGTTTCAAACTAGTTAGGTCTGTTTAATCTAGGTCTTGACGCAAGTGCACCTTTAATAGCAAATATATAGTTATAAGGTTTATTGTTAATCATACTGGTGTATTTAGAAACGACAGCTACAGCAGTTTTAAAATCTCGAAAATGCTGCTAAGTTTGAAATGGTAATAACACAAAATGCAGCAAAGCCATTATTTAACGACATGTCAATATGATGGTTACGATATTAATTAAAGAGTCAAGGAAAAAATAAACAATCCGAGGTCATTACCGATAGCCTTAACAATTATGTCCATGATGAAAGACTTTATCTAAAAAGTGTTTACTGAAGTACTGAGATCATCGCTCATTTGCGCTGTCAAGTCAAGTAAGTTTTTAGTATAAACCAAATATTTCGTAACACTTATGCTATGTTTTCAGGGGGCCGATTCTACTAATTTGCAACGTTACACGTTAAACTGTGTTTCCACAACAGTTCGATTTCGATCGCCGTTCGATAGTTACATAAAAAGTCATTCTACTATTTTATAAGCAAAATGGAAACTAAACTCAAAACGAATTGCAACTGAACTGTAGCGGGAACACAGCGGGTAACCCGCGTTACCAACATGCCAAAATAATATGTTTTATTAATACCAAAAAGAAAAAAGTTGAATCTAAAAATGTTACTAAACACGAATATGTGGCACTAAAAGTATTTTCTATAATTAAAAGACATAATGATCATAATTTTATCATTAACTTTGTCCTATAGTAAACGTCACGCTCATGTTCGATTTTGTTAGTAGAATAGGTTTTGACATTGTTTCAATCGATCGTTGGCGTAACTAAAACGTAACCGCAGCTGTGTCGCAGCTGGACCGTTGTTCATTTTAGTAGAATGCGAAAACGCTTAAAAGTGGTGATTCGGTTGCGGTTCTATTGCGTTTTTTTAACAAATTTGTTAGTAGAATCGGCCCCCTGGACACACAATACAGCGAAAAAG
This sequence comes from Antitype chi, assembly GCA_947359405.1. Classification (NCBI taxonomy): domain Eukaryota; kingdom Metazoa; phylum Arthropoda; class Insecta; order Lepidoptera; family Noctuidae; genus Antitype; species Antitype chi. The sequence goes on from OX375823.1 coordinate 6,925,613, forward strand.
TTGTGGTAATGATTATGAATAGTTCTAATAAAATCGATGTTTCAGAAACTTATACCACAGAACCTATTGAGAAGTAACAGATTGTGTAGTAAACCCATGATTATTATCGTTAAGTGCAATCAATAGGCACTTTAGTTGAATAGCAGACGGAGGGAGTGCTCGTGACTTCCTTGAGTGAACATATTTTCTTGGCTGTTGTGTGTTGTCGAGTTGTTTCGCAACTTTCCAACGTTTGTTAACAGCGACGGCTTTGCCGCGGATGGATATTTGCGAGTTGACGGTCGGTTTCGTTCAATTACCATCGCCCGGTGAACGGTTTCAGATGTCATGTGTCTTTCCGTAATAGGCGCTAGATGAAGGAAGCTTGTGTAGAAAGATTGACACTAGAAAATATAATACCTATATTGCTTCCTATTGCATGGAGTAAACTGTTGCGTATTCAAGACTGGAAAAAGTTGAAGGTGACTTTTTTAATTTTTTTATTTTAATGGCTGACGGAAAAAGCACTCTCCATTTATTACATTTGTTGGAACAATATACGGTCAAATCGTTTGCTGTTATCGCTCTAATGTTAGTGTTTACTACGATTGGCTGTACAATTAATTTATTGCAGATATAAAGGTCAACGTCCGTGGCGTCGGCGGCGCCCCAGTTAAATAATGACAAAGTATATTAGGTCGTGCGGCAGGTAACGTATTGTCCAACCATTCTGGTGTTACCGGGGAATCGATATGCACTCACTATGACACGATATCGGTAACGGTCAACTGTAACCGTTGGGTCCATTGATTGTTCTAATTGTTTTGATAATTAGCACTGACCTGACAAACATAACAGATTCTAGTTCAACTGCATCAAAGCCTTGTTACAACGGTAGTGGTTTTGGAATGTAAAAATATTATTGTAGAGATTATGGCATATATATACAAGCATTTTCATTAGTTTAAAATATCGTTGTTAAGTTCTTGATAGACATAACACCGATTACGTAAATAAAACAGTTAGTAAAGATGCAAAATGTCGACAATGATAAAAAAACTCATAAGAATTCACTCAAAATCAAAATCTAAATATTTTATTTCACATAAGCCTGCATGGGCACTTATGAAACGTCAGAAGCTAGGTGCACGGTTCCAATTTGTCGTTTCCTATGGAGAAGAGCCGGCAAGAAACTCCACGGTAGCACACTGACTATGTAATATGTATATACATACATGGTTAACAAGATTATACCCATAATTAAACGTACTAAGTACCGTAACAAGTTAGATGACTGAAATACTATAAATACATGCTAATGAATATCAAATTAAAGATGATTAAAGCATTTCAGGTTAAATATCGTTAAACGCAATGCAGATAAATAGTTACTGCGAAAACTGTTTGAAGCTGGTCCGCTCATTTACCGCATTCTGACTAAATATTTACGATATGAAATGGTTGGCGAAAGGCAATGTGACTAGTACCTACTTAGCAGGTTTACATAGTTTTGTTTTATTTTTTCAGAAAATAAGCGTAGCCTTACTAAGTTGGAATACTCATGATTCGCTAATGGACCGGACTCAGGAGTAGGCATTTCAAGTATTCGGAGTTGATGGCCAACCAGTAATAGACAAGGCACCAAAAGAAGACCAACCCAAATATTCCTTTCTTCATTTATCAAAAAACAAAAGGTCTGGAAATGAGTATGTCATCCAAGCAGGATATTCTTCTATGAGTCAAGAATAATATTTTTAGCACGAAAATTGTTAGTTTTATTCTGGAAGCTACTTCTACTATTCTGGAAGGTATTTCTGACGAGAGTAGCTTTAGCCTAGTGAGCGTACAAATGATCACTGTTGCTGTAGGTCCGTGCTTTCTCGGTCTATTGGTATTTCTATTAATAGCCTAGTTAAATGCATGGAATCCACAATCGTGTTTTTCAAATGTAGGTTTAGCAAGATTCGTTTAAGGAAGTAAACATGAATATCCGCACGCAATGCTAACTTCATTATCATTTGCACATAATGTATTCTGGACGTGCATCGACCGTGACACAGATTTTAACCAAAATGGTGTTACAACAGTCAGTAGAAGAATTCTGGGCAGGGCCAGACAACCAGATCCTTAGTTGTCCAAGCCCTTTCGAAATTTAGAAGGGATCAACTTTAATACTGTAACTATGGGGAACGATTTGCTTGAGTTTTAGTATATCAAGTTTTCAACATTATCTGTTTTCATTACTGACATTCAAATATTATGGAATATGGAATATTAAATGCACCAAACGACCATTATTAATTAAAAACATCATTGTTTTAGTATCATTGTTCTGTAATTACATGTAATAGAACACATTATGAAAATTGTAGCTAAACATGGTGACTTCGTTCGTAATATGCCAGGATGACTTTTTCAACAGCTACGAGAAATAAATGTAATAACAGTATTGTCTTAATGCCAACCTCTCTTTTGCTAAGATTTTCTTACGAATATTGTTTTTCTGATTTCAATGGTGGATCATTCAACTTTACCAGTGTTTTTTTTATTAATTTGATAATGCTTGTGTTATTATTTTCTTAGATAGGTATAGTTAAGGATACTAAACAGGTTACATTTTTATCCAGTGCGTAAACTGTAACCATGAATTCAGCATATCATTCTAGACCCCCCAGCGCAGAAATTTTTCGTCGGTTATACAAAAATCAGCAGTTCCATAAATTTTTACCGCGTAGGTATTGCACTTTTCTATGAAACAGATGGTTTTTTTTTGTATAACCGACGAAAAATTTCTGCGCTGGGCGGTCTAGAATGATATGCTGAATTCATGGTTACATTTTGCGCACTAGATAAAAAATTATCTATATATATAAAAATAAAAGTCCTGACTGACTGACTGACTGTTCAACGCCCAGCCCAAACCCTTGGACCTAGAAAACTGAAATTTTGCACAGATGTTCTCTTTATAATGTAGACAAGGAATAAGGAAGGATTTTTCGAAATTCAACCTCTAAGTGAGCTAAATTGGGGATGAAAGTTCCGCGCGGGCGAAGCCGCTGGCAAAAGCTAGACCTGTGTATTCTCTATCTGTAGCATTCCATTCAAAACAACTTCCAATATTTCAATACCTTGAATCAATTTATAGATAAATTTATCATAACACTCAAAAGATATTGATAAAGCTACAATCTAAAGTAATCTAAACTATTGCCATCATCGATAAGGTTTTTTCTGCGGGGCAAGCGAAGGTACTGTCGCGTAAAGTAGGTACATGGTTACCAGCTGTATGCAGAGTTTGGTCGATGAACATAACGTTCAGACAGAAATGATCGCGTGACACTTGTAAACAAATCAAAGGCCGCGATGGTACGAATAGGTCGAGAAACTTCAAACGTTGAAGAAAGAAATACTCGTACTTTTGTTTTCTATTGAACGATCATAGCTCGCGGGACGTTTTGGCTACGGAAGGTACTGCAGTTTTTGTAACACCCGGCTTGGATGTGCCAATAAAACAATAGAAAGCATCGTTTAGAAGAAAATAATCGATCTACCAATATTTGTTACTAAATTTGAATACACCGTGAAGCTTTCCATTGATATAATAACTTCGATTCTATTTTTTTGTAATTTTAGTTTAGTTGATTCATGGCCGAATCCACTATATGATCATTATTTTACTTTACAAAAGTTCCGTCGTTTCCCAAAAACTTCGCTCGACCAACTTTAGACATCCTTATTCTAATTCTATGCAAGCATCATTTACAGGAAAATTCAGGAGTAACGCGACATTTACGCAATTGGAATAGGAATGAGTAATTCCTTTGTGAATCAATTGCCAGGAAAAAACATGTGTTTAATGATGCTGTACGCTTGACGTCATCAGTATTGACGATGACCAATAAAATAATTCAAAGGGACAAATACTTCTAGGCAATTAAATTAATTTAACCATGTAAGAATTGCCTACTATGGTTCCTAAAGCATGCTCATAGTCACAGAAGCTACGTGCGTCATATATACTAAATATTATTAAAGATAAAAAAAGAGATCCAAACAATGCTCACTTGATCAGATAAATTATCGCACCACTGATGCGCAGCAGTCTTCTTCCCACCATTCTGGCCATTGGCCAGATGAGGGGTCAGAGGTCCTCCAGTAAACAAGTCCTCTGTGAGACTCGCGTCAGAAGTGATTCTACCTCTGACCTCGGGAGGGGGACCTTGCGGGCCCACGAAGTCGAACTGACCGTCCCACATATCATACTCCAGCTCCAGACTGTCTTCTACCTCAACTTGTTCACCCATCGTGCCTCTAGATCGATTGAACAGACCCGATTTAAACATTTAAGATCCGGTACTCTTATCTTTGGATATATTCCAATATTGCACTGAACTAACTTAACTTACACATTAATTAAACACTATTTCGTAACTTTTAGTTTGACTTTTGTAGATTAGAATAATTTCGTTCCAAATAAAGCTATGGCACACTAGATTAGTGATAGTTCTTGCGGCTCTCCTGTTCTAATACAATTACGAAACTTCACATTCACGTAACACCACTTACAGGCAGTTAATCACACTGTGTCACATCTTTCACATAAACGGCTTCACTATGATTCCAACGTATGATCACCCTGGTCAGTGTCACCACAGTTATCCTTTAATTGTCGTCGTAAACAAGTATCAAAATATCAGGCAACAGGAGACTTCGCCGAAGTCGATTCAAAATTTTCGACGGTTGCACTGACATCCTTTTCGAAACGTTGAATTGTGAGTAAACACGGTTAAGATATTTGGATTTCTCTTAGAATGTTAATTTGTGTGATATCGGTATCGAAGTATAACAATCTAAACTTTTAAAAAGTCGCGCTGGTACGTGGTGTTGGCACAGTATCGCGTTGGGCACTAACCGGCGCGCGGCGGCGTTCGGCCGGTGCGCCCCACCCATTGACACGACATGATTATCAGCCGGCCGAGCCACCGTGCCATACAAATAAACTTTATTCGCTCCCTGCACATATGCACAGCCGTCTGATAGATAGTTCCGAGGCAATAACCCCTTTCATAAGCTCCCCCAGTCTGGTTGCATCTCGTAATTTTACGGGCGAGGGGCCATCATGATTGCGTCCGACTATAGCAGATGGAGAACGATTGAATTCTACGAACGATCTTTACAGACTTTTGTTTGTTGCTAAATTATTCACAAAGTCGTTTCAAGTCACCTTATACATGATTGTAATAGAATCGTAATTACGAGTCACGAACATGGGAATATATATTCTATGCATTCAGATTCGTAAAAATATGATAAGAGAATGAAATGACCTGGAAACTAAAACTGATAATGATAACTTTTGAAGCGGAGAAATTGAAGAAAGTTAATACTGAAAGTGAGAAGCAATGTGATAGAAAAAACGAGAAATCATTAAGTGGACTCCATAGATGTTGCCGGCTCTTGCGAGTTGCAATCATGGAATGGCGATGCATTTGTATTTTACTTGATGCTTATTTGATTACTTGAGTGGTCAAATTTTAGAAGCAGTAGATTTTCATAATGATATAATAAACAAACACGTAAATCTACGCGTGACAGTAAATTTACAGCTGTTTGTTCATTGATAAAAAAGATTGACCTAAAACCCACAGTTGATGAAAAGCTGGTGTTTGTAGAGATAGATTACAAAATGTCGATCTACTTTTAAAGAAAAATAACAAAGATGATTAAAAAAAATAACAAAATAAAGAGTTATTTAATAGAATAGATAGAGAATTATAATGGAGGCTATTGTTCACACCGTGTGAAATTCGTGCTTGGAAGTTTGAATTGGATACCATTGCCGACTCTATTTAACGGATAACAGAAACTGTGAAGAAATCATTCAATCTACGCAGAGATTTAGATCCATTTATGAATTTCTTGATTCAGTTTTCTGATATATTTTTTTGTTTGATTTAAAATCGTTTTTATGAAAGTATCAACTTCGTAGTCTTTGGATGAGTTGCTATACTGAGATATGCGTGAAAGAAAATGATGAACATATGGATCAATTAAATCGGATGTACAGGATACACATGTTGTCGGTTGTTTTAACTTGTGGTTCGTTGTCTGTTCGATAAGATTGTATTCGATCGAAACTGGTTGAGCAGTAGTGAAAATAGAACAGCAAGAATTGTTGCCTTCGAGGCCTTTATATCGCGACGAGGCTCTTTCTTAGTCTCATAATACAATTGCGACCAAGCTAGTTTTATGCCCTACATGCCCTTTATCACTTATACAAAAGTATGTCTCGTAATTTTACTTACTTTGCCAGTTATTGTATCACTGACGTAACAAGCTAATTCTAATTCTAAAATTAATTAAACTTGACGCAACACGCACTATTAGGCACGCCGTCGTAAGCTTTCAAATGCCAAACAAAGGGTTAAAATATTCTCATAATAAAAGAAATAAAAAATTCAAGTCTTTTATTCAACATAGGTACATAGTTAACAATTGACGGAACAATGCGATCTCATACATTTTAATACAGTTCATACAAGCGTGGCAAATAGTAGCGAACAAACGTCACTCAAGTCATGAATAGAATCCGCATAAAAAGTTAGGAATAATTTTAAAGCAGGGTTGTACAGATGGTAGCTTAGGAAAATATTCATCACTTTCTATAAAAGGTACTTTATGATTATTAAAGAAAAATGCTGAAATATAGTGAAAAAGCGAAAGTGTGACTTGTTTATTGATAGAAATAATTCATAATACCGACGAGACTTATGACATTCTAATGGTTGTTGATGTTACTACAAACGACAGTCATGGTTCAATTTGGAGGATATTCTGCTCAACTTGGAACATCAATACTCACTATATCTTATGTAGGTAAACTATCTATTACATCAAGCAGGACAATAGTAAGTACATATTAGGAGTGAGCCTGCACTCTGATGTCAAAGGTATACAAGGTGTAACTTAAATAACGCACAACCTCTTAAGGGGTCATTGTATTCATCATTATCAACAAGTTTTACTATGGGACCAAACCTGAAATCGTAAAAAAAAAATCAGCTGTTCCCTACATTTTGACGATTTATGCGAATACAAGTGTATGGAACAGCTGATTTTGTTTCGCGATTTCAGGTTTGGTCCCATAGTAAAAGTTGTTGATAATGATGAGCACAATAACCCCTTAACAGGTTGTGCGCTATTTAAGTTAGATCTTGTATACGCAGAAGTGTACCCTGTGAATTTCACCAAGCACAGGTTTTTTTCTTACACACACAACAAGTCTTATGATAGATGTTTAAACTATTTTGCAATCATAGTAGATAACTAGTCAAATATGAACTGGGTTTTCCCCATTCTAGATAAGTTATGATATGTCACAGCAATATTCGATTTTCACAGCCTTGATGAAAAGTAAAAGTGTTAGGTTAATTAAAATGATTTCAGTGATTTATGAGAAATGTGGACACTCTAAATATCGTGTTGACGCTACTTCATTAGCAATCGTTTGTGTCGGATCGTCTTGATACATTGGTTTAGGCGTTGACAAAAATGGTAATATATCATGCGGATTACAAAGATCTAAAGGTAACAGAAACTTGACAAAGCGGGTGATAAAATCCACGAGAGAAGTAGAAAATTGATCTTCTCTGTCGCATACATTGGGGATACAGAAGTATGTATCTCAGTGAACACGCAAATTATATTATCTTTGTCAAGTTTTAATTACGGTTTTTGTCCCACTGCCGCAATTTGTGCATGGGAAATTCAATATGTGAATAGATTGATTATTATCATTATCAATCAATTTCTCTTTTATGTTTCCGTGTAGTTTTTATTTTATTTTATTTTACGGTTCCACCTAGGTCTTTAATAGTGATCCTTAGACACTCATCATCTGCCTAGCCTTTTCCTATTTCAGGGTCGGCTTCCAGTCTAACCGGATGCTTATTGATGATGAGTATTTGGGTTACTATTGCCTCTTAATTGCTATTCCTCATCTATAAAGTCTAAAAATTATAGTAGTTATACTATAATATTTATACTTTTTACACGCTAAAGCTAAAACTGTAAAAAGATGTTGATATTCATGTTACATGAATATGGACTTCTTTTATCAGTTTTAGCTTTAGCGTGTCAATCAAGAAATGTACAAACATTTTTTACATACTTCCACAAACAAAAATGGTGGCATTGTTTATCATTGTTCACAGTATTTGTTGTAGAAACTTATTATACTATCGTTTAATGCTGTTCAGTTATCGTTGTTTCTCACACAACATTTAAATTTCATTCGGGATTCCCTGTTACTCATTTATTAAAAGGTTAGTAAGGAACGGAGGGGAAAAGTCGGAGGGTGGTCAAATAATAATGGGATTGTAACACAAGTAAACGAGAATATTTGAAACACAATAGTTATTTTCTTGTTCAACATGTGGTAATGTTGGATCGATATAAAGTACCGTGGTTTCATGTTACAATAATTATTACAGAATTCACGCTTTTGATAAAAGAGTGTGACTTATTAAAAGTAAAGTTCTAGTGAATTACAATAACCAATAATATAGGGCAGTAACTAAAATAAGACAACCCAGCAATGTGTTATCTGAACATAAAACTATTAATACTCAAGATAAACATGCAGATGCTAATGACAGTATAATGGCAGAGAGTAGTTCTTGCTTCGTTTCCGCACCCGGTGCCGCTTGGTCGGCAGCAGACGACCTCGGGGCAGTTCAAGGTTAAACTCCACCACAAATAAAAGACACTGACCGTGTTGATGAACTACATAACGACATTAGTGTAGAGAAACTAGAGCAAAGGCAAATTTTATGGTAATTGTAATTGTATTTATACAAAACATGAATCTTAATAGATGTAGGTAGAAGATGAAGACCAAGAGAATGTTAACACAAAAATAGGTAAAATGGAATACGTGAAACATGAGACCCATTCTAGTGATTTACGTCAAGGAAGCATTCTTCTAAATTACTATTACCAATAAAATACTCATGGAATTGCCTATAACTGTCTCTGTGTTGGTGGCACTCTATTTTAAGTTATCACATCATCCAAACACGGGATCGTTGTGTTGTGATCACCATGACAAGTATCTAAATGTGGGGTTTGGTCATAAAATGTCTGACAAATAGTAAGCCTGTCGTGAAAATTACTATTGAAATGAATTGTTTCATTGGTGGCATAAAGACAGATATAAATTACTAACAATCAACGTCTACATGGTTAGAAGCAAAGATGCATTCTTTCAATTTGGTTTAACGATGTAACGAAATATTTCTTCGTTGAATATGGCAAAGGTTTTTTAAATATAAACAAGGTTTTAAATATTAATCATAATCTGTTTCAAAACGAAACAGATGGCTAAACCATTGCTTCATATGTCCGAAAAATATGTCTGCTCAACAACGTAAATAACGCAATGAATATTGTTGAACTGTCAAAATAAAACCGATTATGATTAATCGCGTGTTAAGCAATTAGGGTGCTGTACTATAATTCTCACCAGTTGCTTGATTTGACTTTGACTCATTTCGTAGTTTATACACTACTAAGTAATAGTGCTTCAAAATCATAAAACAACTGCAGATAAATAGCCGAGATCACTCGGCAAATGCATATCTAACAAAAAATCTCCTTCAAATTGCACTTCACTGCAATTTCCGGACAAAAACTGCAAACATCGTTTTGGTGGAAGATACGCGAACTAAATGTTTTGCTACATAAAGACAATTGTCTGCACGGTCGGTGTGGAGATAGCTAAATACGGCAAGTTCCCGGATTCACTACACAAGTGTCATCTCACGGTATAATTACGACTGTAATAATGATCGTTACTAGATATCTCGTCGACTAGATCTCTACTGTACCAATAACACGTTCACACCGTAAGCTGATCTTTGCGCCCTAAAAACTAAATCAATTGCTTTCCTACAACGTGTGCCCCAGATGAGTGACGTTGCCCCCTGTCCTGTCCTGAGTTTTATTTAGTTTTCCGCGAATTTCCACAATACAAATGTATGTTTTTAACTTTTCTGGAAAACTAGTGTCTGTACAAAAGGCGGGATTGTATAACGTTCACACGACTAGATGAATGTTCAGTGATCGCAAACCTTTGATTATATTTAAGTATCGTGTTTCAAATGTGGTGTTCCTCGAGGTGGAACATAAATTACAATTACTTAAGTTAAATTGGGATCTCCTTAACTCGATACTCACGTAGGAAGGATTTATGTGCGTTAAGTAAATGTCGGCATAATGACTCCAATTTAGACGTTTTCTTTTTTGAAATTATACAGCAGCGATAGAAAACGAAGGAAATGAGCGAAGGACACCAGATAAAAAAAGAAGTAACACGAAAACGAACGGAAACCGGAATCCGTAATGGTTTTACTTGGCGCTGAAAACGAGTGCAGGAATTCTTGACGAAGTTTTTCGATAGGATGTCGCGAAAATATAGGTATACATAAACTCACGCTTACTTCCCGTGGGGGAAGGCAGAGACTGCAGAACGCCAGTTGCTTCGATCCTTACATACTCCTTTTGCCTCGTTTACGTTCATACATCTGAGGCCTTAGTGTGAGTTTCATTTAACCATCTCGATCAAACGCATCGAGCACGTTTGGCGCTCCGATTGGCCTTGGATTGGTGACGGACCAATCGGAACGCCGAACACGCTCGATGCGTTTTATCGAGATGGTTAAATGAAACTCACACTAGGGCTACTGGTCATATACGTACGCCAGTTGCGAGTAGATACTACGCACCTGACCATTCTAAAGAACTTCACGAATAATGTCACTTTGTCTTCCTAGTGCATCCCCTCCAATTCCATCTGCCTTTGTAAATGTCGTGAAAATAATTGGGATAAATGATGTCATGTAGCAATACGTTACGCGTAATTACGATATATCTGGATATATGTGTAAGAATCTCGTCATCTGCACACAATATGTTTGTATTCACACGCGTTCATTCGCACCACTTTCCGTTTCACACTACTATGTTTTTGTAAGGCGTAATGCTAAGGTTAGATAATACGACGTTTTACGGACAAATAGTATAGGTACCCCTTGTTTCTGTAACCGATGCTCATGATAACTTTGATAGATTGCCGAGATTACATCGACATGCTTTGGGAATTCGGTTGCACTTATGCAATAGCATGTTTAAGAATCCCAATTAAAAGCTGAATTAAGATTATCATCTAATTATGTTATGAACAGCGTTAATTCATGATGGGAGTACCTCTTTATGAGGCGGAAATTAACTTTTATTGCTTTACGTGAAGACATTATATTTAGTAAGTAGATTAGTTTATGTTTTCCTCTTTTGCAGAATCGCTGTGTCAAGTTGAATGAACGTGAGAAGTTGATTTTCACAACTTTCCTTCATTTATAAACATAAAAAGACCCCTACATTGACTGCCAATAAAAACTCCAGTGGTGGTGTCAAAATTATGTCACTTCGTGCATCGTTCCAGTAGGTGCTATAATGGAGTTTGCCAGATCATTAATAGGTGACGTTACAAACACAGATTTATTTAGTACAAGCTTTTGCCTAGGGCTTCGCCTGCGTGGAGGTCCAAAATGATATATATATATATATATCAATAATATTAATCCCTGAGTCAAGCTTTACGAGCGTACAGACACTTATCTAGTACCGAATCACAAAAAGCCTACAATATTCGCGGAATGTAATAAGACGAATAGTAGGTATCATGTCAACACAATAAATAAACACGCAGATATTTTGCTAGGTTCCCGATATCCTTGGCACAGTTCTGGACCACCCACGTTGCCTCCCACTGCACGCGAGAATACTGACTCGCTACTATTGTTTCTAGTCGAATAATTAGAGAATCAGAAGTAATCCGAATAGCTAAGCTAACGTTACTAGAACTTGCATGACTTCCGAAGTAGCCAGATTGTGGTCGAAAAGATTCTGTTACTCTAGCATCAAAAACCTTTGAATTGGAATGATAATCATCCGGATGTTTGTGGAATCGATCACGGGTTAATTCGGGTTGCATAACAGTGCATTGTCTGAACACTTTCATTCGACTTGATCTGGACACTTGAACTGCGTGGTTATCAAGCTTTGTCACGCAGTTTCGTAGATAGAGCTTCATTTTATTTGTGGTAGCGACATCAGTCGAAGAAATATTACTGATATTGGCAGAATTGGTGAAGTTTAGAGCTTTTTAGGAATATCTGAGACATAGTGTCATTAGCGAAGCCATCAAATTACCCATACAGAAGATGAGACAGTATGTGGAGGAAGATAAAGTTTGTGAAATAAAAGCATTTATGACTCAACGAGTGCAAGCGGAAAAGAGCAGATAACCGCTTCCATCAAAACATTTCCATAATATTAAAAGAGTCAAGGCACAGATAGGTTCAGATTTATCTGTAGCTCGCCTTTACCAAAATAGCGTTTGTTATCAAGAACGCCTGCGCGTGAGTTTGACGTGCGTGATCACACTCGATCACTCTCAAGCGAACAAACAAAAGATTATCGGAACACTTTGTCTGAAACAAATCTTTTCAAAGATGAGTTACAATGTTTTGTGATATTTCGTTACGGCTTTGCTACCTACGTATTTTTTAAACTGCAGCAATTTGAAACTGCTTTATTTACGTAGAGTTGTTGATGACAAATGCTGCGGATACCTACTGTACTGCAGTGGTTTTATATTTCCATTTCGACATTTATTAAAGAATTTGGCGTTTAAGGGTTTGGCAGATGGGTATGTATGGGCAGATGCAGAGTCTGCCTATGTTTAGATGAGATCAAGTCTTGCTGGTTATAAAGGAAATGTTACCCTAAAATGTATTCATGCTTAGCAATCTAGGGGGCCATAGCTACGTAGGCGCAAACAGAATTGATAATGTCCCCTCACTAAGTACAAGACTAGTACCCAGATGATATTATGCAAAATTCAATGGCACGCAGTTTCTCCAAGATGTATTGTCTAGTCACTAGACTCTAGTGCATTACGCGACAAGACATGAAAACATGTTATTCAATATACGCATAAGACCTTACTACTGTAGGTTTGGGTCTAAAATTGCTTGCCAATCAGGGTGGGCTTGAAATTGAATAGTACATTCGCCTACGTCGCGTCGTTCGGGCTCATTTTGCCAAGCAAATCCCTTGTGAACTTTTGTTAATCAACATCAGGGGACTTAGAAGTACTTTCGTTACAGTGCTAGATTATTATATTACGTTCATGTTAACTTTAAAGAAAATGAAACTACTTAGGTACATAGTTTTGTGTTACTAATCGATGAGTGACAACAAGTTTGGTATGCTATGGTTATCAGACATAGTTAACTAGATAACGCATGCAATTTGTAAAAACGCCATAGGTAAAGTAACTTCGTGACAAATAATTTAATTTAATCTTTGTTTGAGATTAGGCATGCTATGATAATGTTATGAAAATTTTTCTTTGTGGATACTCTAGCAGGAGTTGTAACATCTTATAACTCATTCGTTCTAGCAAGGAATGATACTCCATAGAAAATTGAGTCATTCGTCAGTTTCTTTCTAAGATTTTGGTTTTTGCAGCCAAACATGGAACCAGTGTAAACACACTGGTTCCATGTTTGGCTGCAAAAGCTCATATCTGTTTATATTTACATAAGGATTCTAATTTTAAATTAATCATATATCGCTGTGGCTGGGCACGCATCTGACCGGAAATGGCGTATGCGCAGCTGAGGGACCGTTTCCGGCGTCCATTACTGTCGCACTAGGTAAGACTAATAAATGAAGCGGCACGAGCATTGTTGAAACCCCTTCCTTTGGAAATATATAATGCCACTTTAATGGGGTCATTGAACAGGGATTATGGACGGTAATTTTGAGACAAAAGTTAAACGTGGAAAATACTAATGAAAGTTCATTGGACGATTTTAGAGTTGCCAAAAAGGAAAAAGATAGAAGAACATTTATTTATCTATGATATCGTCGTCAAGACAGGCGCTATTACCTACTGTTAAAACAGTTCTAATTTTAGAGATAGCACCGAAAGGACGCTCCAGAAAATCGGGCAACGAAATACAATCGGGGAAATTCCTGTCTTTTTTTCTAAATGTCTTCCACATTATGAATTTGGATTTTATTTTCAGGCAAAATCATCCGATAACGTTCTCACTGCTGGGACACAGGGTTGAGTTAGCTGTAATCCACCACTCGGGCCCAGTGCGGTTTGGTAGATGTCACATGTGTGATGTGTTTGAATTTTTGGTTCTAGGACCTGCCGGTTTCCCCTCGATGTTTTCTTTCATCGTTTTGAGAACAGTGGTGATGAAATAATTTACATAAAGTAAATCTGGGTTTGAACCTACAATTCGAATATCGCGGCCGTTACCTCTGAGCTACAACTGCTCAGAGTTTATTTTGAGGAATTAACATAAAACGTTATTACCGCATAAAAAATATAAATACGGGATTAGGTAAAAGTGGTCAGAGTTAAATATTGCAAGTGAACAAAATTTATATTTGGGGCTGGCTTAATGCCAGTACGACCTTGCCCTGATGAGAATAGATCATGATCAAACAAAATTCAGTGCAAACAAAGTAAGCATTTTTCAAATGTTATTGTAGGTACTGTTGTTGTCGTTGGTGTTTATAGGCTTGTGGCTTAGTAATAACAGCTGCATGGTTCGATCGATCAGCACCCTAATTGCGTAACACGCGATTAATCATAATCGGTTTCATTTTGACAGTTCAACAATATTCATTGCGTTATTTACGTTGCTGAGCAGACATATTTTTCGAACATAAGAAGCAATGGCTTAGCCATTTGTTTCAAAACGAAACAAATTATGATGAATCGTGAGTTACGCAATTAGGGTGCAGGTTAAGGCCCTGGTAACTTTAAATATTGTCGTTATGAGCGATAATAGTTCTTATTGCAAACCGATACGGGTTAAAATCTGTAATAATAATTTCAAATAATAAATGAGCAAGCATTGTCGTAAAAAAACAAATAAAATCGTATAAAATTAGATATAAAATATTTAATACTTACAAATAATCAGTCACTGGATGCAGTTTGGCATTTGGTATTTTATGGTATATTTTTAATTATAATTATTTGTTTGTTCAATTTTATTGTTATTGAAGGGATAAACTGGTTTTAAAGAAAATTAAGACTTTGATGATTTTTTGATGCATTAAAGTATGTTTAATTATATTTTGAGTTCCATCACTCTATGCAAAAAAGACTTGAAAATATCATATATTATTTTGCTTTCAAAATTATTTACGGTTAAAGAGATAGACTGGATTAAAAAAAAAAAAAACACCTTTTTGAGTCGTCACGCCCGAAAATTGAAAAACCAGTCTTATGAAGGGGTATCGTATTACCCAGTAACTGGGTTGTGGAGGTCAGATAGGCAGTGATGGGTTTATGTAAAATACTGGTATCCACATAGTTGGGAAAAGGTTGGTGGATGATGATGACTTTTAAAATCTTACCTTCCCAATTTAGTTTTTAAATCTTGACGTCTTTATCATCATTAGACCTATGAGGGCTATGAGTCACACTCGTGAATGAATTCTTATAGGTAACTGCTATATGTCTCATACCTTAAATTTTCCCAACTTAGCACTAAATTGTAAAAGTAGTTTAGTATAAAGAATCATCTTTAATTAGTCTGATCTTATACCCATATTGTAGTATACTGACGTAAATTTACTGGCACTACCATGGTTTACGTAGGTAAGTAAGTGTTAACCGCAATAGTGGGTAATTTTATAAAAATATTTCCTGAAACATGGTTAAATTGAACGTAAATAGGTACCTAATTGTCTCAGCAACGTTTTTGCACCTAAATGGAATTAGAATTTACTTCGACAAGTTTTAATAACACTACAAAGTTATTACGAAACAGGAAATTAAATACCTACATACCTATTTCAATATATGTATAAGGTAATAGCCTATGTCCTTTTCCATATCCCAGGCTATATTGCCGCCAAATTTAATGACGATCGGTTCAGCAGTTTAGGCGTGAAAGCGTAACAGACAGACAGACAGAGTTACTTTCGCATTTATAATATTAAATATTATATAGTAGGGATAAGTAGGTAGGAAATAAACAGGGAAAAACTGTGTTAGAGGTTAAACAATTACCGGAAAAAACGGGCAAATAATAATATGTTTTCAACCTTTCGTTGGGTTTTTTTTAAATAATATTTCAATATAAATATCAACAATGGTGTTTTATGGAAAAGGAAAAGGATTTTCGCCTTGTCTTGATTGAATAATTTCTAGTTAAAAAAAAAGCAAAAAGATTTTTATGTGGAACAAAACAAATGGACATAAATTACAATGGAAACGATGATAGCAACAAAAGTAAAAAAATGTGTCGCAGCTCTATCAACGCCCGTCTAACCATAATTGAACACACATTATTCCAGACGTAACTATGTCATGGGTACCTAGACTTAGGCTAAGTTGGCAAAGTCCTCTGCTTTGTGAACACAATCTTTTCAGCAGGTCCTTCTAACAAAATTCAAAACGGAAGTTGATGTAATTCACTAAACACTTAGCAATGACACTATATCCGATGACATAGTACTGTACATGATAAACTTCTCATTACACCTTATAGTTTTCCAAGAAAATTTTCTCCGTAATTGTATCGCATGAATGGGCTCACGTGATTCATTTGTTTGTTCGTACTTTGTATCATAGTAAACGACGATGTCATTACTAATTTGGTCAGTTATGAAAATCCGCTCAGAGGGCAGCCCCGATCTAAGATTTTTTCGAACCGAGGCCGAAACTTGATAGTGGCGCCCCTCCAGCGTTTGAAATATTTGAATTCGTTGTGGGCCTGTGTGGCGCCTTTTTCATACAAGTCGACGGTGAGCCAACCAGGCTTCTGCATGCTAGGCGCTTTGTGGAGCAAGTATTTTTTTTGATTATACTATATTATGATTTTGGCGCCCCCTGAAACTGTCGCCCAGGGCGGGTGCCCCGGTTTGGCCCCCCTAGATCCGGGGCTGTCAGAGGGTCACGCTGCTTGAAAAGCTTTAAACCTAGCGTTTTTCCAACCATGTTGGTGTCGACTTCCAGTCTAACCAGATGCAGCTGAATACTTACCTTTAAGCTTTTGAAGAGTCTCTGCCGGCTGACAACATGTTTTCGATCTGACTTTACGTGTAAGTTTAGCAATGGACTGCAATATACTTTTTGGTTCCTCCATGCATTCATAAGATCAGCAGAAGCAGGCCCATCAAGGGCCAAAGTAAAAAGAAAATATCACTGACCTTATAGTTTAAACCTTGGACGTCTTCCTCCAACGATACATCGGAGTACATGTCGTCAGCTGGTTCCCCGCCTGAGCCGCAGCCCGACGAGTTAAATGACGACGACCGGTATAATTGGCTGAAACAATGACACTCATCATTAAAGCATTACTTTATTAGACAAGCATCCGTTACTTTAATTGTACTCATTGAATTAAAAAAAGTTGTAAGTTCGGATTATTCAGGTTTAGGCTATTAGCGACATCTGTTGGGATCTATAATAACGTTATAGCGCCATCTGTGTTCGTTCGTCGTAACTTTAGCCATTGTTTGAATGTACGTAATGTTTGAACGGTTTATGAGATGGCGCTGCTTTTGATTTGATTTGTTCATGGAGCGACCGCTAGGTGGCGTTACTAGATTGAATTGTTTTGATTACTTTAAGCGAATTTAATATCGTTATGAAGGTATATTATAAAATAATGTCATACCTAGCTAAGACATTGGAGCCGAGTTGTCGCTTCCCAGAGCTGAAACAAACGAACATAACATTAACTTTGTGAAGACACAAAATGATTAAAGTTTGAGTTTTTTGGGTTGTTTAAGTATCAAAGCAACAAAAAATAATTTATTTTCTCGTAAAGTAATTAAACGGATGCCAACAATAAAAAAAAAACCTTTGAATTGGACTTGGAACAAGAAGTCTAGTAGTAACACCTTATTCAAGTCCAATTATAAGTACCTAAATGTTATGCACAGCTGTATGTAACTGTTCTTTTGATAAAAAAAAATCAAGGGTATCTCGCTCATTAATTTAATAGCTACAGTACCTACTTACTGACTAAATAAACATTTATAAAATACTCATTCAAAATGTTTTACAGCAAACGGATTTATAGCTATACGATTGAATTAACAGAGGCCCAAGAACGAACGCGCGACGTAGGAAAACGTAATGAGAATGATTTTTTAGTAAAAGAAAAATTGGTTTTCATTTTTGCGGCAAGGACAATAATATGTAGGATCAGCCATACATACCTACTTTATATAAATAAAGGGGTTTAATAAAGGTTGCTTCAAGTTAGTACCTACATACGTTTAACTACAGGATAAGTTTTTAACCAGTGCGCAAACTGTAACCATGAATTCAGCATATTATTATCATTCTAGATTCCCAGCGCAGAAATTTTTCGTCTGTTTCATAGAAAAGTCCAATACCTACGCGGTCAAAATGTATGGAACAGCTGATATTTTTTTGTATACCCTACGAAAAATTTCTGCGCTGGGGGTCTAGAATGATAATTTTGCTGAATTCATGGTTACAGTTTGCGCACTGAATAAAAACTTATCCTGTATATATACCGTTTACCAAATAAATTGTCCGTAGCCCGAACTAAATATGCTACTATCCAACTACTATTATTAATGTGTAAGTTTGTATGTTTAGATGTTTGGATGTTTGTTACTCAATCACGCAGAAACAGCTAAACTGATTTGGATTAAATTTGGCACGCAGATAGTTTACAACCAGCACCCTAATTGCGTAACTCACGATCAATCATAGTCTGTTTCATTTTGACAGTTCAACAATATTCATTGCAATAACTACGTTGTTGAGCAGACACATTTTTCGAACATAGGAAGCAATGGTTGAGTAATCTGTTTCAAAATGATTCAGATTATGAGTTACGCAACTAGAGTGCCTGAATTAACATAGGATACTTTTTTATCCCGGTAGTACGTTTCCGTGAGATAATTTCTGACTTCCAGGCGGACGAAGCCACGTGCAAAAGCTAATGCTTACCTATTATGTACTAAGTCACGTTCTACGCAAGTATAATCACGGTAAAAGTATGTAGGCCCATATCGCGGCACGACTGATGCATGGTAAGTAGCTACACGGTAACACAGTAACGAATACTTAGTTAATTAACTTGGTTAGACGCATGTCCGGTATATTTAACATTTAACACACTTATTCTGGCAAGTGTACTAATAAGATATTTAATTATAATACGTTATTTCGGTTCTCATCAGTTTTATCTTTTACCTCAAGACATGGGCGCCGTTAAGTTTCTTTTGAGGGAGGTGCATTTTCAGCTCCACGAAGCGAATTGATCGTTTTTGCACTTCACCTCGGATATGTTAAGTTTTCGTTTGTTCATTCATAGAAGGAGTAACTTTGTAGACTTAACATTTTCTACGAAGCTTAATTAACAAGACCGAGCAAAGAAATCTATAAAATTTTTGCATCTTGCCTCGAATCGGATAGATTTTATTTTGTCTATTTATACAGAAAGAGGACTAACTGTGTCGATTTATACAAAGAAGCTTAAGATAAGGCTAGGCAAACTCGAAATTCGACGCGGACTATTTGACTAGTTACTAATGCATAAACGCTTTAGAATTGAGAGATTCTGAGCTCGAAAACTTTAGGATCTCGCTTCGGAGAATTTTGCGGATATTTTTTTAGTTCTGAATGTTTTTACGATTATATTTTATTTTGAAGCCGGGAGGTGCAAGTTCATCCCCTTGCACCCCTCTCCCGGAGCTTATGCTTTAAGAGCAGTCAAACGCTAGCTAATACCAAAGCGGAAAGGCATGTTCCTCTTCTAATTCGTCAAGCCCACAGCTGGACATATAAATTGTTTTACCAACCAATGATAGGTACTGCTGTTCTTTAAGATTACATCTGCCTGGCCTTTCTCCAACTATAGGTATATGGTCGGTTTTTAGTCCAACTGGACCTGAATGCAGCTGAATAGTAGTATTTTACATGGAATGACCGTTTACTTGCTACGAAATAAGGCTGCACAATAAGTATGCCGCGGACATTGATGGCCTGAGCATACTTAGATTTCACATTATGAAATGGGTATATCTAATGTTTTCTTTTTGTTATGAGCTAGAGAAGTTTAAATACACATAATGTAATTGTAAAAGAGTTTGTATTATTGTCAGGCAAGTTTTAACCTATCCGTATCTGTGTCCGTTATATAGGATCATGCATCAAAAGGGTAATCTAGTTTTATTTGAGAAATACCCTTAAGTAATCAGTAGTTTTTGGTAATATATACGCCGACATAATTGATTGAAAGTTACATACGCGTGCTTTGGCATTCTGGAGAAATAAAGAAGAAATAGCCTGTACCTATGGCCATATCATGGCACGACAACAGCATGACAAATGCTGATACATGCTAATACGTTAACGTCAAACAATTAACTGGACTGGACGCATGTCCGGAATTCTTGAGTTGCGGTAGAAAGAAGGAAATACTTTAAAATGGATGTGGGTAACGCTTGTCAAGCAATTAGTTCATATGATTACTACGACGTGTGGCATTACGTGAACGGCCATTGTGAGATTTTTTGTAGATTACGTTCATGCAGAATGACTAATGTTCCTAATTGTATGATACATGATAATGTTCTTATAAAAACACTGCTTTAGGCGTTGA
Source organism: Antitype chi (assembly GCA_947359405.1). NCBI lineage: Eukaryota > Metazoa > Arthropoda > Insecta > Lepidoptera > Noctuidae > Antitype > Antitype chi. Next base: position 6,946,342 of record OX375823.1, read on the forward strand.
ACAATTTTTAACTAGTTCAAAACTAAGCTGAATCTGTTTGCTGCCGATATGTGGAAGAGTGGAAAGTCAGTCAACAGTAACATTTTCCTTGTTATATTTTATGGACATAACTCACAAGGTAACAGACGTTGCTTAGTAAAATTTATTGAAATAACTTTTTAGTATCGCTCTCGGTAAGCGACGCGTTTCCGTTTCCCCTAAAAACTAATTGAGACACGTGTGCTGTTAGCACATAACGTTTATGAATAGCCATTTAATTACTGGCTGAGTTAATAGTTTTATTTTAACAGTTAAAATAATAAAGTTTGAATGGCATATCGACCTTCAGTAACGCACACCGCTTGCATCATTTAGGTCATCCGTTGGCGGTGCAGAGTGTAAGCCAATAGCAATTTTGGACAATCTTGTTTTGAAACGTTATGATTTAGTCCATAATTATGGCAATTACTCTATATTGCGATCGAGGTTTTCTTCAACGCTACTGCGTTGAAGAAAACCTCGACGAAAGACGAAGACAGCTCGATTATAAATTCTTACATACTTGTAAGAATTTATAATCGAGCTGTCTTCGTCTTCGGAAAAATATCCTTGTAAATAAGGTAAAGCAAAGATGCGTTCTTGATCTTCACAAAATGTCAATCGATTTTGGTTGTCTATTTATAGGTAGTGTTAATGAAGTCGGTTAAAGAAATACAAGGAATCAGGGAACATCTTTGTTTTAACATAAGTTTTCCTTTTTTGAATATAATTATTTTCTAGGGATACTGGGACTTCAAGTTGTGGACTCGTACCACGGTGCTAGGACCGCTACGAGTTTAAGACGGCGATGATATTTTGAGAAGCTCGCGTCATTAGCCAATTATTGTTTGTTGATTTACCAATGGGTTATAAGAATAATAAGAATTGACGAAATTCCACTTCAAAGACGATTACAGAAGCCACGACAGAGGGAAGTCGTGAGCATCAATTATCACTTTTATGTGTTGACTTAAACTTACTCAAAATAAACTTGGTCTTGCAATGTGGCTGTTGATGATATCGAATTATTGACAGACAGTAATATCTAGCAGTACTTACTAACGTTTCTATAACGCATACCTTAAGGTAAAAGCCTCCCAAGTCACAAGACAGCACTATCTATACATTAGTTCACGATTACCATGGTTTGTCAAGTGTATCATATGCAAGCGGTCAGGACGTCCGTGGGGAGTGTTGGAGAAATCAGCAGGCGACAAATGAAACATGGGTGCGCGTACGCCGTGAAATTGTGCAAGAAAGTGACGAGCAGACTACCAACTTGTGAACGTAATGATCATCAATTGGACACTGATACAGAAATAATATGGGTTTTGCAACTTTGTCCACGAAATGATCTGAAACTAAGTGTCTACGAAGAAAGTTACGTTGCAGGCTGGTTGAAAAAAAAAGGGATTGTATCCACATTCTTTTTTTAAATTGCTGCTGATATAACCGCTGTTGTAGGATGAACGCTAATATATAAATAATGCGTGTGTTCTTACAACTTTTTACAAAAAGAATCATAATATCTACAAAGAAAGATGTAACTGGCTGGTTGTAAAAATAAAGATTGGTACAGACGCCAGGACATCAAGCTAACCCGATTTTAAACTTTATAACTTATGCTTAAGGTTCATGTTCAATTGGGAAAATTTGAGTTTGGGGTAGCTTGATGTGCTGGCGTCTAAACCTAACCTAGTGAATATTTAAAAAAGTGCTACTTACCGCTGAAAAAACTTTCTTGAATTTACCTTTTACTAAATATTATATGATTGGCGAACCTTTCGTGATGACGGTTATATCAAAATATCTAAGCAATTTATCCTTTTTTCGGCAGTTTTTTCTACCACTAAATAAAAAGAAATAGGTTGAATATTATTGCGTGTTTATGACGAATTGATAGAATCATCACGCCTGATTAGCCAAATAGGCGTACAGTCTTAGGACGATGATGATTGTGAATACTGTGAATTGGTAGGTATTATAATCATACAATTTAAGAGTTGGATAACCGCTGAACATAATCAATTGAACACGCATTATTCTGTAATTTATTTTTGTTTTTAATTCTCTTTCATTATGTAATAGGTAACTTTTGGGGTAGAAGGGTAGAAATTATAATTATAATAATTATGCCTGACGCGACTATACCGTAAGTATAGATGTTTGTTTTTTTGCGTGTTTTTTTGTTATTATTAATTCCCTTTTCTTTTATAGAATATCGAAACTGACGACTAACGTAGTTGGCTGTCCGGATATTTTTGTTTTTATCCGCAATGTACCTACCAATGTATGTATGTACCTATTTAGTAACCTAAATCTTCAACGTTAAAGTAGGTATGCTCATCTATTTATTTTCTGTTGCCTCGCAATTAGATTTTATCGGGATTTGTCTGATTTTCGACCTCGAGATTAGTTCAAGCTCAGCCTAAAACACTTAGTACCGTAGGTACAGATGCCAGCACATCAAGTTACCCCAATCTGTCAAATTTCTTAGATAGATTTTCATCTTTATTTCATAAGCATAAGGTTCATGTTCAATTGGGAAGATTTGACAGTTTGGGTAGCTTGATGTGCTGGAGTCTCTACCTAGTTATTATAGCGGTTCTTGAATTCGGTATTCCGCACCCTAATTATCTAATCAAAGTATCTACTTGGATATACATATTTTGTTGTTCTCCTTGAAACTTTGTTTCTTGTATAGGCATGAGTTTGGTCTAAATTATAGTGGCATTTATGACTAATGTGAAGCGTGAGGTTACAATTTTGAAGGCTTCATCCAAATCGTTACGTACTACTCGTTGGTACTTACCTACACGAATAGGTAGGTCCATACATACTTGTCTTATATTTCTTAATACATAATTTGTGGGAAAAAGAAGCTATTGCGCAATGTGTCTTGACAATCTTGTTTGGTTTTAATTTATGCTTTCAAAGTAGAACTTTTAAGGTCAAAAGGCGGTTCTACAACGCTTTAGGCCCATTTCTGAAGTGTCCATTTTCTACCCAACACAAACTTGGCCGATTTTGTTATTATAGGTAGGTAAATAGCAATAAAAATGTTGGTTTAGTGAGAGATCGAAGCAAAACTAAAACTAGATGAGGTGGGCGTTACCTATCTGTTTACTCTGGGAAGAAAGGCCGAAACAAACTCAGAGGTCAGTCTCTTTTAAACTCCAGACATAACCTTGGTCGGATCATGTGAATACCATGGAGATTTATGTCTGAAATAGTGAAAGAACCACACAGATTGAGTGGACCATCCAGTCAGTGCACGTCTTAAACAGAATTTACGAATATTTAGCAAAATGCTGTCAATCGATGCTAATAGTTTCAACTGTCCTCGTTGAATGACCAATTGAGAACAAGTCCACCCACGTTATTTTTTACAGAAAACGCCAAAAAAGTAGATTGTTACTGTAATCACACGACGCGGCCGCCAGCGCTCCGGTGGCAATGAGGTGTCCAATTGACTGTTTACAATTACGTGACAATTGAAAATATTAGTGTTAACCGTTTGGTTCCTGGCACTCCATGTTTGAATCCAAGCTGGTTAAGGGGGAATAGCCCGCGAAATTCAAATTATTATAATCCCATTGAGTGACTATTAAAATTTGATGAAAAAGTCATTCAATGGTATACCTATAGGTACTATATAAACGTAAACGTAGTTGTATTGCTAGTTGCAATGATTCATTGGCAATTCGTCGGGCTATGTCGGCAATGATTATAGTTTTGTAAAGCCAAACTATTTGTTTCGTTCGCGAATCATATTTTAATCAACATACAACCTGACACTGGACTGCAAATTCCAAAAAACGTAAGAAAATTTAAATTTCGTGGGCTTCCTTAGTGCATCCTCCTTAAGCGCTCAATATAGGTACGTGGGAGGTTTGTAGGAAACCTTGGGACTATAGAAGAGTACCATGGAACGAGTTTTGAGATGTCAGCACCAACTAGTGGGGTCCGCAAGAGCCGATGCCCGCCAGGGGTGCGGGTTGTTCGAAAGAGTTACCGTGGCCCCTGGCACACAGACAACTGAAGGAACACGGGGGTTTTAAGCAGTAAAAATCTGTCTCGCCCTCCTGCTCCACCCAGAGCGGGAGAAGTTACTTGATGATTTGCAAGCCCAAAAAAAACAGGCCGTACGCAGTTATAAAACTTTTCCAATATTTCCATGGTAGTGTCTTCATAAATAAATAAAAAAATCTATTCCAACCTGATTTCTAACTAACCAAATCATGTACCGTAAACGATTAAAATCATCAAGCATTAAAACGATATGGCTATCGAGTTACAGGTATCGATAACAATAATTTGTCTCATGTATGGGCCGACAGGATACCACAGAATAAAAACATTGCCTGATTATAGGAGAGGCATACGCATACATTAATGAGTGCCATCGCTAAAAACACAATGCTGTTGTCGGCCAGCAATAAAATACTCATGTGTACACATTGTTGTACTGTTGTATCTGCTGTGACAATAAAACAACAGCCAACGTCGGATTACGTCATTATCGCGCCATAACGGATTGTGTTTTTGTTACATTAGAAAAAGTATTGTAATATAAATCAAATCTGTCTGTCTTTGGTTTTCATCAACTCTCTACATAGATGAGCCGTCAATCGAAGTCTATGTTCTTTATAAACAGTCTCGGCACATTAAACAAGATGAATTTAATGTTAACTGCTCTTCAATATTTGTGTAGGTAGGTACCAATATCTGTAATCAGTCTATAAATTTTGCAACTGAAGACTTGGTACTACTCTATCAAAGGCACGGATATCCTCTCCAAATAATTAGCTTTTTAACATAATACAATTGCAAACAATAAAAATTCAACTATTCCAACCTGTAGGGTCTCTTTCTGTAATGCATGTAAACACCGTTCCGCTCCAGCTTTACAAACAAATAATTGCAAACGTTTAAAAAAATACAACAGATCCGGTCACATGGAACACGACAGTCGATTTTTATTCACATCACTTCATTCGAAACCACTGCACAGACAAGAAAATAAACATCATTGTTGAAAAATTAAAAAAAGGAAAGGAAAAAAATTGTTCGAAATTCGAAATGGCACGAGGCGTGCGCGAAGGCGCTGCGTTCGGTATATTCGTGCGAGCAGCCACGATGTACTGACGCATCAACAAACGCAGCGGTGGACCGGTCAGCGACTACACCGCGAGGTATGAATTATCCACAATAGAACAGACAATGGCTGGCGAAACACACGCCGTTATTAAATTATTAAGTAGCTCGCGGCGGTGGACGGACGGACTAATGGCCACTAATAATTTAGTCAACCGCAACCATATCGCGATCTGAAGGAAATGCTAATGCAATTTTACATTTGCATCTTCATCTGTTTCTACATTTGTATTAAAAAAAAAACATTTTCACTAATGTATTATGCATGCAAAATCAAAATTACAGATATAATATTTTACTATTTTCAGAATTTTTGTAATAGTAAAAGCTGTACCGTAAGGAGCTCGAAATGGAATGGCTTTTTTAAGAACAAAGCAATAGCAAGTGGTACTAAATAAAAATTGATGCAGCAGGACAATCAATACTAAATCATCATCAACTCAGAACGAAATCATAATATATCAATGATGGCAAAGGAATTCACAACGATGATATCGGAGAGTTTATGGAAGAGATAATGACTAACCAAAGCGTGCTTAAAAACCGGACGCATGTCCAGTTTAAAAAGAAAACAAAACCACATTATCTGCAGAATTTCATAAAGAAAAAAAAAAAAACACTGTAGGGTGTATTATTAATGATATTGCATGTGGTACTACTGTAGATAATTCTATGAACGACAGTGTAAAATAACAGTGTACACACCCATAGACACGAACAATTATGCGCAATACAATAAAAATGCAGTACTCCTACTCCGTAATAAATCATCAGTCATCACGTATCATCATCATACGTAATCACATTCCTTTTATCAGATGTAAATTGTCCTAGCCGAGATTTTTGTTTCCTTTAGAAACGGTACATGAGATTCTTCTTGCACAGATTCCACTAACAATTCTATACTAGCTTCGATCCAGTTGTTGGCTTTGGTTTATAGAACAGACACGTTAAATGCTTCAGTTGCCAGCTGAAATTACACTTCTATCCCTCACTATTTTTTATTCTCTTTGCGTTTTGTGACAAATGACAGTCGTTGCGTCATGGACGACTACCATCGCTTTGTTCCGAATGTCCACTACAGTACGCACTTTGGTTCTAATAATATTATTATTAGTTCGCGAACGGGCGCCGTCGGTTGAGACTGGTCATCTCCTAACTTCCATGGCTTATTTTAAATCTTATATTTAGAATTCTTTTTTTTTACATTGCTCTTACACATAGAAGCAACAAGAATAATGTTCCCAAGATTTTGTAATACTTTACATGATTAAAAAGAGTGCCCTTGGAGTTTCTTGCCCGTTCTTCTCCATAAAGATCTACGTTTTGGAATAGGCAACTAGCTTCAACTTTCCAACTGGTCGACTTTTTGACAATTCAAAAGTGCCTGTAAATGGTTTAATGGAAATAAATGCTTTGAGTTTTTTTTTGAGTTTTGAGTAGGTACTTTTCTCATCCCATGCTTTAATTGGACCGTAAACTATCGAGGGGTCTTAATTATTTGGTCTTGTTTTGCTATTTTCTTCTGAATCCCACGAGTCGCACCACGTTACGAGCGTCTGATTTCAAGGTATTTCGATAAAAAACTTAAGTAGTTTGATGCGTGACTGCGCGAGTAAGGCTAGGAAGTGGAATTAAATTATGTAGGTAAATCATTATTTTCTCAGCATTGTTCCAGTAATAAACGTTGACTCTTGAACCCATTTGAGCATAGCTATCATTTTATGTCATTTTATTATATTTTTCCTGCTATATACTATATATAGAAGAAATCTGACAGGTATACATTTATATTATTACCGTGATAGGTATACAGGATAATTACAAATGCCTAAGTTATCGGGATAATCTCTGCAGGCGTATCGTGATTGCGTAAATACCATTTATGAAACCAACTTTTACAGTAATAAGTAGTTAGATTGTAGATGGACAGACGCACACTGGATATTATACACAAAGTAGATATTATTAACGCACGCCGAGATTGCTTTTCACATTATCATGTTATGAAAATACCATCTGTAACAGACTAACAGCTGGTGTTGGAATCTTTAAAACTGCTGAAAGATAAACTGTTTAATTGCCTGCAAGTTATGAAAGTCAATGAATGAATTTATTAGCTCGCTGAAATAGAAAATTATTAATTGATTTTAAGAATTTTCATTGGTGAAACAACTGGTTTTGGATTAGTTTTGAAATTGATTGCCGAACCTGTTATAGACAGTGTACTGAAAGAACCGAAAAACTATCCGATGCCTGTAAATTCTTAAGTTACCAGCCCTACTTATTAGGTTTGCCAATGTAACGAATAGCTTGTAATCCATTTCGATCGAAATTAATTTACTTATCGTACTATAAATGTAACTACCGATGTTCATGTGTGATTATGTGTGCGTTATGAGTAAAAAGCAATGCAGTGCGGCGCGTGCACCGTTGGGCAACCACGGAGTGCTGCCAGCCGGAACGGGACAGTTCACTTTCTTGGTGAGAATCCGAACTCGCGAGTCTGACTCTCAAACTAGCATTGTGCTCCAAATTTTCTAATTATTTAACGATTAAGTTAATAAAGTAATTAGCTAATTAACACATTTTTTAAAATTTAGTATACCTTAATAATGCCAATTATGAAGTAAATAAAGTGTTACGATTTACTCATCAATATGTTAACGACTTAGTACAAGGCAAAGAAGTGCATGAAACTTGTTCATAGAATCATTACCATTACACATTTGCAAAAAGCTTTACCCACTCATTATGGATGTTAGTCAATTGCCTTTATAAATGCTAATAACCCAAATTTAGATGCACCAATAAAGACCAGTAGCAGTAAAGCCTAGTATTGCAATATTTAGCATTGGGTTTCTAACCACAATTATTGCCGACCAGTGAGCAGTGGCGCAACCGCTACCATTTACATTATTCTTTAGAAATGTTAAATTTGCAGGTAACGTGAGGAACTTATGCAAACCTGTCACTGGGTTTAATTGTATCAAGAATACTTTGGTCCTATTCCAAATGGGTATTTAAGATATTGATCTGATTAAAACAGAAGGGACCAAATTATACGGTGTTGTTCTTTCCGACATTAATGGCGGAAACATTGTTGGTTATAAAGCTTCAATTAATCCGGAGACAAAGACCAATTTTCTGAACAGACATGGACATAATAATCAAAATTATATAAGTTGGTATCTAACCTATTATTTTGTTCGTATACGCAAGTCCACGTAACGCATTGTAGAATTGTATCAAGAATACTATTATTCTATACGATATTGAAATTTTAGATATTAATCCGATTTAAATGGAAGTGAGAAAATTATCCGGGGTTGTTCTTTCCGACATTCATGGCGGGAAAATTGTTGGTTATAAAGCACCAATTAAACCGGAGACAGAGACCATTTTTCTGGAACGGGACATAATAATCAAAATTATATAGGTATCTAAACTATTCTTTTGTTCATACACGCTAGTCCACGTAACGCATTGTAGGAAGGTTTTGTCGTTTATTTTACGAACATAATAAAAAGTAAGAGGTTTTCCGCATTTAGTACTAGTTTGTATTTGATTGTTCGTTGATTGTATAATATTACATTGTCGATAACGATGCGTAGTTAGTTAGTAGTTATTCACTAACTATACTGTTATACAAAATACGAACTACACGAATATTTATTACGAAGTGTGGAGATTATTAAATACATAGTATTTTCCGTCATTATACTCAACGATGACTTCCGAGTCTGACTAAATAAAAAGGATAATTAAATTGTTAATTGTTTCCAATTTCCGGTAAATGTATAAAATTAAATGGTATAGCTTTAACTCTATAAGAGGAAGTCGTCACGCTAAGGCCTATTCGTGATCAGATAATTAATTAACTAGTTTACATTTAAATTTCGCAGCTCCGTTCTCTATGTCGTCAATGAATTGCACAAATTCTTTACTAATGATGTCAGTCTACGTCTAATCACATTTTCGTCATTATTTCTGAGTTTTGCACCACTTTCCTTTGGAGTTCCGCTAAGTATTTGCAAGTCCCCTTGGCTTATCGCTCAAGTAATTTCCTTGTTCGAAGTTCAGTCGAAACTCTATTGTCATTATCTCTTGCTTCGTTAAGGTGGAAGCGCCAAGGTGGCCCGCGAAATTCAAATTTTGTTACGTTTTTTGCAATTTCCAGGTCACTGTCAGGTTGTATGGTGATCTAAATATGATTCGCGACCGTATCAAATATGGCTTTACAGAATCATAATCATTAGAATCAGCAATACATCTCTATAAGTTCATATTACTCTAAAGAATGACTATTTCATGAAATTATGACATTTGAGGGCAATTCTAACTTATGGAGTTGTATTGCTGATTTTAATGATTATGATTCTGAAAAGCCTTATTTGATACGGTCGCGAATCATATTTAGATCACCATACAACCTGATACTGACCTGCAAATTGCAAAAAACGTAACAAAATTTGAATTTCGCGGGCTACCCTGGCGCTTCCACCTTAAGCAGAAAACTTTGTACCGTGTCCCGTATTTTTCCCGTTTGCTTGCGAACTAAGTTTAACATCATTTAACTTTTCCTGGAACGCAATAGATATCTTGGAAAGTCGTTAACTTTAATTTGTGAATTTATGCTCTAAGTTAGAAAAGCCATCTGTTGGTACCTCTTTGGAACTAAGTAAGTAATACTATGTTGTAACGTTTGCTGTGATCGTAAATCCTTACTAGTAATATTATAAATGCGAAAGTAACTCTGTCTGTCTGTCGCGCTTTCACGCCAAAATTCCTGAACCGATTTAAATGAAATTTGGTAACCAGATAGTCTAGAGCTTGAGAAAGGACATAGGCTACTTTTTAAGGCGAAAAAAGGGTTGTAAGGGGTTGTATGGAAGTATTGTCATTTTTAGAGCTAGAAGCTTGAAACTCATTTTTTAGGCTGTTGATTCGATATTTTAAATGAATATGACATCCAAAGTTTGTAAAAGTTTTACCCTCAAGGGTGTAAAATAACAATAGGGAATAGGGAATTAAAGTTTGTATGGAAATATGTAAGGTTTATGTGAATGTTTTATAAGTTTGCGACAAGAGACAAAGACCCAAAAATACTATTCCACGCGGACGAAGTCGCGGGCACAGCTAGTGTAGCATATAAATATAAAGTACGTTATGAACGTTCCCAGAGTCATCATTATTGTTTACTAGTATGTGCAACATTGCTTCGGTTCCCATGCTCATCCTGAGAATTTGAGCGTAGGTCGATAATCTCTAATTGCTCTAGTAGTTGCTCACGTTTAAATCTGACGTGACGAGGTGACACATTGACTAAGTATCTGAAAATTGTTGCGACGGCATTGTTTGCAGCTGACAATAGTATGTACCACGGCCACTACAAAATTACACTTATCTAAATAATAGAGGACCTTATTATTGTGTAATAGGATTGATAGTTATTTGGCAACCACTTCGCAATATGCGGTCTGGTATTTATGTATTGGCTCCAGGACGTTGTGGAGCAGATTTTCGATTGACGGCTGTTGTGTCGTGTCTATTCGTGGCAGTCTTTATATAACAATGTTCCTAAACAGCAGTGGTTAAATAAGCCGACATAAAACGTAAGCATTTCATAATATATTATTGTTTACTGAAATATTTCAGCCGACAGCCGTATACCAAAAATAATCACATATACAACGACAACGAGTAACATAATTAACGCAAGACCTCATACACCCAATTAGAGTATTGAGTTAAAAGCATAATACGATGACCAAAACTATTTTTTTTAAAGCTAACTGATATTATTAAGTAAAACTTGTCGACCCAAGCATTACTTTATGCATTTAAAATTGAGTCTTATATCTTTCGAAATAAGTTTGAATTTTCTTTGGCTCAATCAGTGGTAGGTATGGCAAAATACATAATAAAAAAAAACATTAAAAGTTACTGAAATCGATTCAGTAGTCAATTAGGAACAAACTACTTTCAGGTCTTGCGTCCATTCTGTTACACCTTGTATAAAACCCCAGTAACATAAAAAAAAAACACTCACATGAAATAAGAAAACCACAAAACGAATAATGTTCACAAGTTTGAGGACAACGCGAAATTGTTCCATATATACCAAATAGTTCAAAGTTACTAAAATTGAGAAAATTCGTCTCTGAAGTTAAGATCACTATTATGTAGGTAGAATGTACACAGTTGTTCAATTTACATGTTTTACATGTTACAAGGTTAATTTATTAACGTTAATCCTTGAAAATAGTGTTATTATTATTTTAACAATTTTGAGTTGTCCCCGAACGAAAAGAAGAAATGAAAAAAAAAAGTGAATGTAACAAAACATTTATATTTATTTGAGGGAGACATTACTTTGATTAAAATGATGATGGAATTGTTTTACAATTTAATGACTAAAGTAAAAATCATTTAACAGCTGTCGGTCGAAAAGACCAAGCGTCATGGAACAAGATCTAGGACCATTAAACATTAAAACTTTCGATGTTTTGTTACATAGCACAAAAAGAAAACAAAAAAAAAGATAGCTTACTGTCTCATGGAGCCCCATCGCCGATGCGGCAAATTCTCCTGATGGCTACGGAAGATACAACACAAATATAGGTAAAGCAAACAAAAAGATAGCAAAACAAATAAACAAAACAAAATCAATTAAACACAAACTGAAGAAAAAATAAAAAGGTAACACCAACTGAAAGCAAAAGCGTATCGCAGTGAACTTAATAGGTGCAACAGAACCACAGGAAAATTAACTCTTTTACTTAGAATATACAGGGTGATTGGAAGATGGGTGCAAAGCTTTAAGGTGAAGATAGTATAGACAATTTAGAACCATTTAAGCCATGGTTGTCTCAGACGAAGTCTTACCAAATTTTTTTTTTTAATAAGGTTTGAAAGACGTATTGTACAATTTTTTTATTTTTTCTGAGCTTTAAATGTCTGTAAAAAAAATGTCTAATTACACAGAAGCCTAAAACATGTTTTGCTTGATTGCTTACACATTACTTTAATTAAATAAATAAATAATGAATTAATTTATCATTCAATTTGGCCATAATTATGCAGTTTACATTAAATTTTGAGAATTTCCGAAAAAAAACTTAAAAATTTGGTTAAAAATATTTGGTAAGACTTCGTCTAAGACAAACATTGCTTAAATGGTTCTAAATTGTCTGTACTATCTTCGCCTTAAAGCTTTGCACCCATCTTCCAATCACCCTGTATATTATAATTCTTAGTTTTAAAATTGAGATTTTAGGCAGCAAAACGCGCTTGGTCCGTCTTGGAAATTAGAATATCATTCGCTTCGCGCAGATTGAAAGCCTGTATGACGTTCATGATAGAAATTGTGCTTTTAGGATTGCCTTCTATGCAACCAAAACCAGCTTTGCATTTGCTGGTCAATGCAAAATTACTCAAACACTCAATTCTAAAACCAATTTTACGTCTATTATATACTGTCTTACATCCAAAACTATGTATTAGTGACTACGTCCTCAAAATGCTTTCGACTTACCTGGGGGGTGTTCGTCTAAGACTAGTTCTTGTCCATGAGTGTCTGTTCAGTGGGTTCCCAGGACTTCTGGAGCCATTCTCTAATCTGTGAAAGAAGAAATGAATTAGTTGGATACTATTGAGCAGTTGTATTTATCAGACAAACACGAAGTAGGAGATAATAGGCAACGTAGCTAACAGGGTAGCTACTACACATTTTTTGGTCAATAATGTGTGTGATACTGATGTGACTACGCAAGCAGATGGTTAAATGATAAATGTCGACTTATGCGCTCTTATAGTATTGCTGAAATATGTAGGTAGTATCTCTAAACACGACCATAATCATACGGCCATGAATGATTCGCCCAGAAAAAATGTCCTGATTAATCTAAATACAAAACATTCAGTTGTATACAAAAACTGACTATCTAGGTATTTGGAAAGCTACACCTCCGACCACCAACCAAGATGCGTGTTTATTTTCAACACCTCGGCTAGTGTGTTATTGCTATTAAATTTCCTGTAGGTAAAATATCTTTATATTAAAATACTTAAAATATGCGCTTTGAAGTGGAGTTGCGGACACCAGCCCGTATCACGTATTTCTGTGAAAACTTTTTAACACCCTAGAATATCTTACACATGTTTTGCTACATTCATTCTATTTTCTGTCATTACTCGTTTTTTTATGTCACTTTTTATGCAAGTATTGCTGCACTACAGAACATAAAACTTGTATACGACCTACTTGTTTTTACAATGTTGGAAAATCATAGAGAAAACGTTTGGCATCACCATTGCATATATAAACAGTAATCCAACGTTGCACATATACCAAATTAACTTACGGAAGTTTTTTTACGGTACCGTTGACCGCTGTTAATGTTGCTACATAAAAGTTTTACTTTCTGTCTCTTAAAAATATTTGTTTATGCTGACTATAAACGATAGTCTTTGATAATTTATGTTATTTTTTTTTATTTGTTCAACGTTCATATTTAGACATACGTAATTCAGTTCATCAGCCTGATTAAATAGAAATTCTATGACTGAAAACATTAGATGTATAGTATACTTATTAAAATAAGTTTATTTTTAGTAAAAGGAAATATAAGACCGTCGCCGTTTATATCGGTTGTATGAACGTTACATTCTTCATACAAAACAATCTCAGAATTCGTATACTTAATTATATCGATAATGATTTTGTCAGTCAACGCATCGGTTGATATTTGGAAATTGGCCAATTGAATTATGTCTGGCACCGAGATGAATGAATATCTGGGGATGATATAATATTAAAAAGTACTTACATTGACTTGGCCGTGAAGAAAATGGATGGTAGAAGATTGCATGAAGCGAGTATGAGTATGTTGATATGCATATGTGTGAGTCACAGGAATGGATAAAGTAAGAAATGAGTATGTTAGAGGAAGTTAGAAAGTTGCTCTTGTTACAGAAAACTTAAAAGACAATCCTTGGTTTTCGCATGTGATGAGAAGGAATGAAACGCATTTAACTAAAAGAGTGATGAATATAAATGTTGATATGGATAGAGGAGAAAAGGAAGACAAGGAAAAGATAGTTGGATTATTGGGTGAGGTATGATTTAAAATAAAAAGGAGTGATTGATAGTTTGTCGGTTGTCGGTGTAGAAAGGAAGACGCCAAGTAACATAATTTATTGGACAAGGGCAAAAAGATGATGCCATTATAGACTATTAAACATATTTATAATTAATGAGGTTGGAATGTAAATCACTTTTACCTACAAGTTTAAAAAATTCATCTAAGTTACGATGAAAGTCTTCGTTTTAGTCAATATCGTTGTTTAAAAAATAGTATTATATTAAATGGATTATCAAAAATAAAGTGGAAATATTTTGCCACCCACATTAGATAACTAGCTACGATTTGCATTTTCTGCTACTTCCGAATTTCAGAGTTGAAATTGTTTGTTTTAGTTTTATGTAATGTTATAGCTACTCAGACTAGTTACTTCTAGATTCTTTCAAACTCCTATTTGAACTAACCTTAGCTTAGTATAGACTATTACTAAATATTAGCGAGGGACATGCTACAATCACTAATCCGGATTAGTCCGGATCCATAAGTTACATTACGACACCCGGGGCTAAAAAGGGATCAGAATAATATTCTCTTTTTACTGCCTGGCTTCAGCAAGTTTCCTTCATTCTTTCATTCCCAATTTGATCCATATCTACATTGGAACCATTTAAAAACTTTCTACGTAAAGTTATTTATTTCTAGATCATTAGCTTTTCTCATCATTCGTCTTTCTTAAACGTGCTTTAGCTTGTTCAGTCCTACGTAAGCAAATGTTAAAGGACCTGGCAACCAGTTGCGATGATGGTCAGTTGGTGGATTGTTGGACACTGTGCTGGATTGGTGGAATTTCGACTGGACACTATTCACAGTGAAGATGACGATGGTGGAAGTACTTAAATAAAAATACTATATTCCACTCAGCTTACTCAGCCTACTGTCTTGTAACCAGATCTGCTGAAACTGTTCCGACTTAGCCCAGACTTAGGTAATTTCAATCGTTTGTGTGAGGGACCAGAAAACTTACGTGTTAGCAGGAGCGTCGTGGTCTCCCTCGCCGTAGCATTCGAAGTTCTCTGCATCAGATATGGAGTTGCCAGGACTGGAGTCTGCGGTGGGAACTGACTGGCCGGCCGCTTCTGTGCCGTTCTGAAATATGGGAATAATAATTTAGAATTAGGAGTGTTGAATTTATTACAGTTAGTGAGCAATTGATCCGGAACAGCAGGTCTGTCGGGAAGCTCTAAAAGTGCATGTCTTAAGGGTAATTTCTTGATAGACAATAAAAATTGGACGACTGGCTAAGACTTGCACTCACTGACAAGAGTTACTTTGCTGTTGCAGCAAAACATAATTAAGAAGATGTAGCGACTTACGAGTTTCGGGCAGAATACAGATATTACGTTGGACACTCAGAAAGTTTTGCGAAAATAAAAATAAATGTTCTATAGGTAAATATTTTTTCATTAAATCTTTTCAAAGTACTCTCCACTAGCCTCTAAACAAAGTTTCATGCGTCTGAACCAGTTTTCGAAACACTGTTTCCAGTCCGCCGCAGACGCCTCGTTTACAGCCTGCTTGAACGCTGCCAGCGCATCTTTTGGCGACGAAAATTGTATCCCTTTGAGCTGACTTTTAGTTTTCGGGAATAAAAAGAAGTCACAAGGTGCTAGGTCAGGGCTGTAAGGAGGGTGACCTAGGAGTTTGACCGGCGTGCTATTCAGGAAGTCGTTTTGAGCGCGGGGTGCGAGGCGCGTTATCGTGGTGGAGCAGTAGCCCGCGGAGCTCTATGTTTGGTTGCTTTTTGCTCACAACCAAGAAAACTTCTGCCAAGCATTAGGTAGTACACCATTCAGCGTTGATGCTTCTTTGGTTCTGTAAAGGACTTGACACCAAATCAAGTAGCCAGTCAAATTGAAAAAGCTCGCGATCAAAATCTTCCCCCCTCTTCTAGATCGCTTTACTTTGGTAGACGTTGATTCGTTTTGAAATACCTAAACCGTCGAGTGGCGCTTCGTTTCTGGATCGCATTGATAAATCCAAGACTGAACAATTGATGAGTCTGAACAAATTTGAAGCAGGCTCATCTCGGCGTGTTTACGACATCATTATTAGAGAGTGGTAAACACGCCGAGATGAGCCTGCTTCAAATTTGTTTACCATATCACGGCACCATTCCACCCGGTTCTGTTTTTGAGCAGCGGTGAGGTTGTGCTCCCCCAGCGTCAAACTATCCTCCTCACGCGAAGATGCATGTGTAGAATTTCGTGAAGGCTTCCCGATCCAATCTGCAGTATGTATCTTTTGATACGTAACTCGTATAATGTCATGGATAAAATTTTTCACTGCTAGCACGTTTTCTTACCTCAAAGGGCGACTTCTTTCTTCTACTCCCAAAGTTAGTCGGCCGCGCTTGAATTCGTTAAATACCAACGATACACGGTTGCCTTAGAAGGGCCTTCATCCGTGAATGCCGTTTGAAGTCCGGAAGATTCGTCCGGTTTCAGGCGACACTCGAAATCGTAAAAAATCATAGCGCGAAAATGTTCCCGGCGCAGATCCATTTTTTAATGAGACACGATAATTTTAAAATTAGCTCGCAAACAATGTGGAGGGAAATTTTGAAATTGGAATATACCTATTTTTACTTTTTTTTTTGGGCTTTGGCTTCGAACGGTTTGTGCATTTAGCCTGTGTCAAGTAATTTTTCTTTTCGATCAAGTAAATGGCCCGATATCGGGCACGAAGTTACAAAAAAGTCAAAGTCGTCTTTAGTCAGTCAAGTCCAGTCAAGTCAAAGTTATTGTAAAGCGGTAGCAACTTTACAACAACCTAACATGAGTTTTTGGGGAACACAAAAAGTCCACGATAGTCACTTATTTTCACCTTCACTACACTTGTGCACACACATGTAACTAAATTGAATAATTCACTACCTACCAAAATTATACAATTTAATTCGCTATTTCACAAAATTTCATGAAAATGAAAATTACTGCGACATGTTCCAACCCGACCCCTATTTTTACTTACAAATAATCATATTTTCAAAATAAATTATAACCGGCCATTCTCTCATACATAAAATCTTTTTTTCGCAATACTTTCTCAGTGGCCTGCACCCTAATTGCATAACACCTGATTAATCATAATCGGTTTAATTTTGACAGTTCAACAATATTCATTGCGTTATTTACGTTGTTGAGCAGACACATTTTTCGAACATATGAAGCAATGGTTTAGCCAACTGTTTCAAAACGAAACAGATTATTATTAATCGTGAGTTACGTTTAGGGTGCTGATATTTTTCATAAAATTACAAAACATATATTTTATATAAATCACTAAAGGAATTTACAGTATTGCAAAGATCTAACAACAAACAATTCTGACAAATTAGCTATGTATTATTATGTGCATGTGTAATCATATTATGTTTAGTTTATGGCAACTTATAAACAAACATACCTATTAAGTTACGTACCTCTATGCAAATTACAAGCATTTCTATTAATAGCAGGTTATCTCATCATGGCAAACAAGTATCTTAGAAAACATATTTTCTTTAACCATGATGACAAGTCCCTCCTTTGTTTATAAATTAGCGTTATCCGGAGCAATTATTAATCGAAAGTTTGCGTTTGAAATTCCACATGACTATTGGAGTCGCCCGCGTTTGTACAAATAACAAATACCGACTGAATCGAATTTCAAAAATGACAGCGGACGTCACTATTTTAATTACAGGAATCATAACCGACTGGTCACAGGTGGTTTCTTTATAATCACGTTTTTACCAGTTTTCATTGCTTTTAGTCATTGCTACCATTATTTAGTTGATAATTGTTTAAGGACTGGTAATGGATGACCTTTTAACTACTTTCAAAATGTCTAAGTCAACCACTTCCGAAAATCCTCTATTTATATCTGAACTTTATCTATTTTTGGGCAGCATTCAAGGTTGTTACTTGGAAACTCCCAAAAAATAGATAAGTAAAGAATTGACAATTGTGATTACTGGTTAGTATAACCTGTATGATTAAGTTTAAGATTGTCTAACCCACTTTTTAAATTAAAAAAGGCTTTTTCACTAATAAATCCTTGGATGGGATTGGGACACATTAAAATAGATCATAATTTCACACACCTAACTTACCATACTTGTCGAATAGTACACATTTCATCATTATTTGCGGTACAGATAACAGATTGAGATTATGTTATTGTGTTAAATAAATAAAAGTAACATTTACCTGTAGTTTTCTGGGCAAGTTTCCGGGTGAGGTGCGCGGCGACTTGGTCCTTTGGAACACGCTCGGCGCCATCATTGCCTCCTCAGGCACCTTCAGCTCTGAAACATAATATAAAGATCAATAAAACACCTCATATGTCTGCATATAAGTTCTAAGAAAAACGGCCGCTGACCCGAACTAGCACAGTCACGCAATAAAACCATTGAGAACGAGGTGAAGTCTTTCAGAACTAATAACCAAAGTAGCAAGGTTACGCTAGTCTAGATGGGCTCTTAGAGTTTCGTGTGCGGCCGTGTTTGGCCAAAAAACAAACAAAATCTTCACTCAACACTAAAATTTACGCACCTGTTTTAACAATGTAAATATTAATTAAGTCCATCTCAGATAACACTCTCTAAGTTCTCTTTAAAATGTTCCTATTTAAATAAAACTGTTCCACTCCGCTGTAAAGTAGCATTTGAATTAAATGTCCGATATCGGTTATCTTTGTTATCAAAAGTGTTGATTACTACTCAATTGGTGCGAAAGATATACTGCATATTACCTGAGAAAACTATATCTAACGTAGAAAGAGAAATTGCAGTAGTAAAAATGTAATGGAGCAAAATGGCAACAGTTTTACTTTTACAAGCATGAAAGGTAGAAATACACAGAATTTCTTGATATTGTAGGAGCGACATGCAGCTGCACAGTGTGAAGTATTAGAGAAGCTCTATTTTCGTATAAGGACATCACGGACAGAAAGTTCATTTGATGTACAAAAGGACCATGATCAGATCGCAGCAAGGGAGGCGAGGCGATGCGCAAGCTATTGTTCTGAAGCAGGTCCAGTGTCAACTGGTACTACGATGTCTGATTTGATAAGATTCTAAAGAAACTGGTGACATCTTCACTCGCAATTTCGATATTATGTAACTGGTTACAGAGTTGAAAGTACGACCTGAACCTGTGAAGCAGCTATAGCTAGGTAAATTTTAAAAGAGAAATGTAGTTTAGCTTGGTTTTTAAGTCCTACTGTTATAAAGGAGTAAACGTAAATGGTATATAAAGTATAGTTCCAAAGTAAAGCTAGATCGAAGGACCACAATATAAAATCTTATCAGAAAGATTTTTTGATTAAACATCTGCATTTCAAATACATTCTTTGTTGGGATAAAATTTAAAGCCCACCACAAACAGCTTGCTGCACCTGTTGACAGTACCACAGGACTAGTCTCCCTAAGACCAGGAGTCCTTGCCACCAGGCCTCCAGAAGCCGGAACACGTCATACGAGTCACTCCGCAGCAGCACCACCACATCTGACATCGATGTCAGCATCGATACCACTCATCACATCACATCGGTCTTAATTCACTTCGAGAGTCTTATATGTGACGTCACGTTAGTCTATTCTTTTCATTCGTTTCATGCTCCTATTGGTGAATTTCATATTTGAAAATTGATGTGCTTGCTAGTGCTAATAGTGTGTTCACGTTTTTGTCACCTATTCATCGAATGTTCTTAACTGCTCATTGCCATTATTTATACTTCCATTTATGCTATTACATATTTCTTAAAATCCGTCTCTATTTTTCACATCAAATAAATTAACTATGCTTGACAAATTTAGCTTGACAAATTAAGTACGCTTGACAAATCATTACATCGCTCAAGTGCAATGTATTCTACTGTCAACAATTTTCTCATCGTAAATTAATTCTGTGAATTAGTACGAACACAACAAAATGGTTGATTTATTAGCTCAGTGAGGACCGTTACTTTTATTAAAATCGCTGAATAATAAATCAGCCTATATTGTTCCCACTGCTGGGATAAGAACTTCGAGTGGGCCGTAATCCACCACGAGGGCCCAGTGTGGGTTGATGGATGTCACATGTCTTCGAATTGTTTGATTCTAAGACATGCCAGGAACTGGCTTACGTTGTTTTCCTTCAACGTTGCTCTCAAGCAGTGGTCATGAAATAATTTACACTAAGTAAAGTGCCTATCTGGGTTCGAATCTAGGACCTACAGCAGTCGAGCCAGTTGCCACTAGGCCACCATTGCTCGTCGGTGAATGGATTACCATGTTCAAAGAATATATTTCTGGTAATATTCCGTTTTTTCAGCTTACAATCTATTGTTTGATTTTAATGGCGTTCGTGTATTTCATTTTGCATTTCGTAGTTATCGTTTGGAAAGTTAATGTTGCGTTGACATAGCGTTTGATAAGAATGTGTTATCGGATATACCGGTAAGAGGCGTGGCTTAGTACTGTACAAATGGTATTTTCATTTTATTTTTCACGCGAATCGGTAAACGTAAGGCAGGACGAGATGAGATGTCAGCAACAATAGGGTATTAGACCCATTTTTGATAAGTGTCATTTAGATTCTAGAATGATTATAAACTAATAAAAAACAAAACATTTTTATTGAATCGATTAGTGCCATAAAAAGTTATTTAAATTTTACATTTTCATATTTCGCGCGTAATTTGACGAAAACGCTGTACGCAGTGAACGCCATATTGTTCTGTAGGTATGACGTCAGTTTGCTGTGTAAACAAATGCGCTGATATTTTGTATAATAATTGTTTATAATAAAAAAATGGGTTATTCTACTTATCGTTGATTTACTGTTCCTGAATGTAAGATATTATTTCAATAAAAAATACTTTGGTTACGAAAATAATAAAATACAAAGTTGTTCAGTTGATTCGTTTATAAAGCGATATGACGTAATAACATGGCGGCTACTATTTCATGGTTTTCAGAAACTGATTAAAAAAACTGAAATCATTGAATTTTTTTTTTTTTCACGTACTGAACTAACATTTTCCGACAGCTTTTTGCCTAAGCTATCTTAATAATATATTTTTAGATTTTTTCTCATATTTGAAGGGCTCCGCTAGGGCTGATGCTTGCCAGGGTAGTGGCTTTGTTCGAAAGAGTCACCGTGGCCCTGGCATAAGCAAGTGAAGGAACAAGGGTGGGTTTAGTCAGTAAAAGTCTGAGACGCCCTCAGAGCGGGAGAGGTCATTTGATGATTCCCATTCACAAAAAAAAGGCAGGATGCCCAATGGCCAGGGGCGCGACGATCTTCGCAGAATGGCACGGAATAGGAGACGCCTGTGTTCTGATGATGATGATGATAATAATGATGATGACTAGGTGGCAAAAATAGAATAGGAAATTAATTTATTTGCCATGGACAGCAGGGGTGGCCCAGTGGTAACGGCTTTTACACGAGCAACTAAAATTGCTCCATCCTAGTCAATTCTCGTCACCTATCACGTCACGTCTAAATCCAGCAATTTAGGACAATGGCAACATATAGCAACCTGTTGCCAGAGATACGGCCACACAATATCATGCAATATGGAGCAATGTACAAAAGAGGTAGAAAAAAAATCCAACCCTATTGGAAATTCAGTAACTTCTGAAATATATGGAGCAATCAGAAGCAATAATCCCGAAACATATCCGAAATTTGTTGTTGTTGCTCCAGATTGCTCCACTTAATTGATCCAGATTGATCCATTAGTGTTGCCGAGCAATAATTGCTCAAAAAATGGCCTGTGTAAGAGCACCTTTACGAGTTGTCGGTCGTGCGAGCACTTTATTTTTTTTAAATTATTACATCACCATTGCTCTCAAAACGATGTAGGAAAACGTCGTGAGGAAACCGGCATGTCCTAGAACCAAAAATTCGAAATCTGCCAATCCGCACCAGGCCCGCGTGGTGGATTATGGCCTCTCACAGAGTAAAGACCTTTGTCCCAGCTGTGGAAACATTATAGACTTATTATGCATTGGACAATGGTTAATTCCAATGTCTTGGTATTTAGATTTATCAGAACATGTTCTACATGTTTATTACCTAACGTATTGTCAAACTCATGTTAAATGCTATGATAGGCTGACTGAAACAACAACAGCCAATCAAATAACTTGACGGAGTCTAACTGTCTGTTAGCTAATATTTGTTCTGATTGAACTCATAAAACCGGGATTGGGTTTTGTTGTAAATGCGAAAGTAATTCTGTCTGTCTGTCTGTTATGCTTTCACGCCTTAACCGCTGAACCGATCGTCATGAAATTTGGCAGAGATATAGCCTGGGATATGTAGAAGGACATAGGCTACTTTTTTACGCGATAACCGACACCCACGCGGGCGGAGCCGCGGTAAAAAATTAATTACGAGATATTTGTAATAATGAGGTAATTCCAGTCTACTGACATGAAAATCATAACTATCACGCTTACAGTTTTTTATACGAATGCAATGTTTTCTACTACATTAGTTTTTTATCGTTCTAAAGTTTTAATTATACGGTAGTCGCTAGACTCAAGTCGGTATTTGACTGTTTGCACGTTTTTAACTGTCACTTGGCTCAAACCTGCAATTAAGTCTACGTATGAAACGCATCTATGAGCTGATGGTCTGAGTAGTGAGTACGAACAGAAAGACAATCCGCGGGCATGGAACCCGTACGAATGGCTTTACGCTCTCTGAACAAGTATCTTAGCAAATATCAGCAGAATACTGTTGTACGTTGTGTATCTTCTTCCATAATTATCTAAACACTAGCTTTTGTCAGCGGCTAGTTCTGTATGGAAGTCATATTCAAAACATCCCACGGGTACGTATTAGCGGGAAAAAACGTATTCTATGTGTTAATACAGGTTATGAACTATCTGTGTGCCAATTTCTTCCAAATCCGTTCAGCCGTTGTTGCGTGATTAACAAACATCCAAACATAGGTACAAACTTTAGCATTTCTAATATTATTAAGTAGGATAGTAGGAAGTAGGGTTGTATCATGTGTAGGAATCGGATAATCAGATGCATATTTACCTAAAGTTAATATTTAGTTATACAAGTATGGAAGCGGCTCCTTGAAATATATTTTTTGTAAAAAAATCCCGGGATGCCAGGAACACCGGGAATGCATAACTAGTCAGGTGTATAGTATGTATGGAAGCGACTTCTAAATTATTCGGATTGCATAACTATTCAGATGCATATATTTAAAATTAACCCCAGTGCAATTGTGTGTATGAAGGGTGTAAGTCTGTAAGAGAAGGGATGGTGTGTGTTTGTGAACACATTTTTTTTACATTAATGAAATCAAGATTTTTCGTTACAAAAGCGCGTTCCATATTAGCCAACTCTCAACTTTAGGTGAATATGCATCCGAATATCCGATTTCTGATCATGTGATACGGAGGAATGTTGAAAATATCATGAGGATAGTTTTGAGCATGAATGTCGATGGCTATAAGAGACCAAAGAAACGATGGAAGGACTGTGTGAATGTTAATATGGTTACAAAGGGGTTGACTACTGATATGACGACTAATCGAGAAATATGGAAGAAAAAACAAACTAAAAAAGGAGAAAATAATTTATTTCAATTAAAAAGCGTGGGGTGCTTTTTAAGGTATTTTTATAATCACTTACTGTCAAGCACCCCACGCTTTTTAATTGAATTAAATTATTTTCTCCTTTTTTAGTTTGGTTTTTAAAGCGTGTTTTTTAGTTTTTTAAAACTATTATTTATTTTCTATTTTTTAGTTCTGCTAACTACAAAAACGTGTTTTTTTTTCTCAATTTTTTTTTAAATTATTGAATTGTCATCGGTCCTCGACAAGTTTACAAAGTTTCAATGAAATCTGACCGTTTAAAGTGGGTCAAAATCGCGCTCAAAGGAGTCGGTTACATACAAACATAACAAACAAACATACAAGTGAAGCTAATAAAAAGCGTGTAAAAAGAGATGTTAAGAAAAAAATTGGGCTGAGGGCACGAGAACCGTAATGATGATTGTATGGGTTTAGATATCTATGGATAGCTGCCGGTAACTTCTCTTATTCGGAATAGTATTTTTATAGCCTACCTACATCTAGTAATCTCGTCCTTTCCTTGGCTTCATCTTCTACATTTATGTCCACACAGCTCCACTAAGTGGTTACCCCTCGAAGAGACATGTGCGTTCAAATCCGTGCTAGGCCCAAGTTACTTTTTGTATTTTGCAAAAACATTTCATTATAATTACTGTATTGGTTTTGTGAATATGGTTGACATTTACGAGGTGTTAATCAACTTCTAATTAGACTGGAGGTTACTTGCCGTGCATAAGATTGGAGGTACAAATCCTGAGCGCGAAATGTGCTTTTTGTCATGCAATATTTTTTGTGATGTGAAAGTATTTTTCTATTTTGTTTTCGTAACATTTATAAAGTATTAAAAATCAAGAAAAATTAAATACTTTCATAATATTTATTAAACTTTGATCTTATTTTACTACAAAGATTTTACTATTTGATTTGATAATTTACAGATACTTATTATAATGTTTTTGGCTAACTGACATAAACGGGTCCCTATAACGATAACGTGATTTGTCATGTCGTCTCTGCAATGTGCATACAAACGTTTTACGTGAACGTATACATCCAAGATTGTAGTTATAACTTGAGGGTAGGAATTAATTTTATTGTATAAAGAAAACTAGAGTGAGCTAAATTACTGGATACCGTCAAATAATATATATAGTCTATCGATTAGACAGAGACCTAAAGATAAAGTGACTCGGACGATAGTGGATAAAAATTTCATCGCAATTCATATGGGCTCGCTGGCTAGTTCGTCAAATTAGCTAAAGTATGAGTATGACAACGTTCGGTGATGCGATAGTTCGAGTCCAAGCCGAAACAATAGACTATTTTTGAAGTATTCTGTAGATTATTCGTAACGAATTCAATGTTGTAGCAGTGTACCATTTTAAAACTTGAGGGGTTAGCAGTTTAGCACATACTGACGCTGTGTGTACCTATATAATTAATCATCGTGCAAGTCATGAGCTTCATTGTATTTACAAGGAAAGAAAAAGTAACCAGTGAAATCAAATTTTCAATCAAACAATTTGTATGACAAACAGTGAGACAATGAAACTATTAAATAATATTTGTAAACCTCTTTTGTTTTACTAAGTAGACTTGACAGGTGATTGTTAGTCGTTTGTTTGTTGTATCTTTTTAATAATTTATACACACGCAACTGAAACTCGCGTTTTCTTGCGACCGATTTACGCAAAACTTGTATGATGTGCGTCCTTCGAGCTACATTACCCAACCAAGCGATGTATTGATATGTTTCATTAAGTTTCATATACAAAAACAATTGACGTTTCCTTCGATTTCGATAACTTTATGGATGACTGAATTCAGTTTATCGTTCGTTATACCAAATACATTATTCAAACCTTTATTAACCCCAATGTAAGACCCATTTAATTATTCTAATTCGTCTAGCAATGATATAAAATGGCCAACATTTTGAAAGCGCGTGTCTTGCTAAAAATGTCCTTCGAAAATGTAATTATTGTCAGAAGACACCATTCGATTTTCGTATATCATTAAGTATCTATATATATCTTGATAACTTTGTATCACTTTAGCTAGTATAAGATTAATATTCTGCAAATGTATTAAAATATTTGTCAGTCAGTTACGTGATCCTACGTCGTGAGCGCCGAGAGTTACCAGATTGAAAGCATTTGTGTAAACTTTCTCTGGCGACGTGAACACACAATAAGCACTTTTGTTACTATTGTAACCACACACGATTCCACATTCTTTATTTAAAACTCCACACACTTCAAAACTTTAAAACTATTTAGCACAGCTCACAATGAGGTCGGTTATTTTTTATTTTTTTAAGGGTAGTTACTTTGTTAGGATTCGTTACCGGCGAGGGCCAACCGCGGCCGTCGACTGCGCTGGCGCAGTTTCAACCAGTTCATTGATAATTATGCAACAAGAGCTAATATAACGGTATTATCGATAATAGTCGAACAGGGAACACAAAAACAGTCTTTGTTAGACAGGTATTACAAATTGTTATAAACGTCAATTATTCGCGACAGCAGTACCTAACGATATTTTTAAGTTGTGTCGAAGTTATTGTGAAAGTTGATGTTGACATTCCCACATTTCTAATGAAATTGCAATAATAGATTGTTTATTATTTTTCTTTTTACACTTCATAGTGAAAAATAACTTTAATTTCGGAAGTCGGTGTCTTTGGATATGTATTTAAATTTTTGACACCGTCTTTCGAAATGAAAGTTATTTTTCACTTTGCAGTTTTTTTTTCGGAAGACGGTTGTTTTTTTTTTTGGAAAAGTTCCTATTTTTCACTTTTTAGTTATAGTACCTAGCTACCAATTCGAAATTTCATCATCCTAAGATTCTCAAAGTCAATCAAATCAAAACATATTTAATGCGATAGCAGCAATCGCGGTGTATTTGCTGTAATTTTTTGAAGAGTTCCGTTGACTGTCTCCGAAACTCGTCATCAGATCTATATGAAATTTGAATGAGACCATTTTGGAATAACGAACAAAAAAAGAATCTTGCAATCCGTCTGACTATGTATGACTGAGCTATGCCCGAACATACATAAAAAATATATATAAGCATACCGAATTAATAACCTCCTTTTTGAAGTCGGTTAAAAATAGGCTTGGAGCTTGGACCACATGTACAGTGGGCTGCATCAATTGGGTACCCCAGTTGTATTAAAATTTTAACACAAATGGGGTACCCAATTGATGCAGCCCACCGTACATACATAATAATACAATATAATTCGGAAGCTTGCCTACTTTTTAATGCGTGAAATCTTTTTATTTACCTTTTATCTGTGTTTTACATTTAATCATTTTGTGAACTTGGGTTACGTGATCACAACTATCGATACGCCTGCCCATCTTCAGTCAAAATGCAACTCACATGAATGCTTAACTTCTTACCTAAGTTATTTATTATTGAAACACCCTATCAGCTTCATAGTATAGCTGCAGGGATCTTCCCAGGCAAAAAAATAAAGAACATTGACAGACGCGCCAGTTTACTTTGGTATTGCGTTTTGACTTTTTCGGACTACATATTTTAATTTCTTCGTTCAACAATCAAACATCCCGCACCCTAATTGCGTAACACGCGATTAATCATAATCGGTTTCATTTTGACAGTTCGACAATATTCATTGCGTTATTTACGTTGTTGAGCAGGCACATTTTTCGAACATATGAAGCAATGGTTTAGCCATCTGTTTCAAAACGAAACAAATTATAATGAATCGTGAGTTACGCAATTAGGGTGCAGTTTTCAACTATTTAACCCATAAACTATGTTTTACGTGACTTAACTATCTAGATCTAGAGAGTGGCAGGAAACAGATCCTATCGTTATGACAAACATCAATATAGTTAAACGCGACGCCATGCAAAAGTTTAATGTAGTCATGTGCACGGAACCCAGTAATTGCTTTTATATTAATGTAGGTGCTTCTACAATGTTATAATATTTCATTTACTTAGAACTAGTCGGACATTCGGGTCGTCAAAAGCTCAAAAACCTGACAACCAGTATTACCAAGATGTTTCGTGTTTCCCAGTTACTGGGTTGTGGAGGTCAAAAATGCAATCGCTCCATGTAAAATTATATGAAAACCGGCATGTTCTAGAACCAAAAAAATCGAAGACATGTGACATCTACCAAACCGCACAGGGGGTGTTGTAGACTACATCCCGCTCCCTCTCGATGAGAGGAGGCCTGTGTCCGAGGAGTGAGAACATTATAGACTGATTATGCATTGCATGGAAGAATCAATTAAGCAGGTATGGCAAGGAAACAGATTTTTTCGAAGGAAAAACTTGTTTTATTAATGCAACTGCCTGAAGATCCCGTATTTCTATATACGGAAAATTTCTTAACTCGTCATTAGCAGGGGAATCATGCACATAGAAATGCATGGAGTTGGAGTCAAATTGATTAAATTATTTTTACTGCAGTGAGGAAATTCAATCACAGAAAAATACTACCTAAGCAAGCTTTTCCGGCACTAGGCCCTACAGGTTATGATAATATTCGAGATTTTTAAAAGGAGATATAAATCTAGGGCTACATATCTCCAATAGAGCATCTCAAATTTTATTGGTTTTGTTTTAAGTATAAAATATTATCTATGTTCCAACCAACGACACTTTTCTAAATAGTGGGAATAAATTCGATAGATATACTATACAGGAAAAGTTTTTATTCAGTGCGCAAACTGTAACCATGAATTCAGCATATCATTCTAGACCCCAAGGGCAGCAATTTTCCGTCGGTTATAAAAAAAAAATCAGCTGTTCCATACATTTTGACCGCGTAGGTATTGCACTTTTCTATAGAACAGCAGATTTTTTTTGTATAACCGACGAAAAATTTCTGCGGTAGGGAGTGTACAAATGATATGCTGAATTCATGGTTACAGTTTGCGCACTTAATAAAAACTTTTCCTATATAGGTAAGTACAGGAATTTTATATAACCAGTGCACAAACTGTCACCATGAATTCAGCATATCATTCGTTTTGTCATTTTGTCAGATATTAAACAAAAAGAATCTGCTGTTTCATAGAAAAGTGCAATATCTACGTCCTACGCGGTCAAAGAGTATGAGTTTTTAAACCGAAAAAAATGTCTTCTTTCTAGGTTCATAATATGCTGAAATCATGGTTACAATAATGTATCTATACAAGCAAGTGCTGCAGTGCGATTAATAGGTACCTACGCTGAAGTAATGGCAGTGTAAATTGCATCAAACTTCGTACAGCTCCACAGAATTCATTTTAATGATGAAACTGTCACCAGAAGAATAGATTAGCAAAACTTTATTTATCGTTGTAATGAAACATATTGTTCCATAGAGACATTGAATGTTGTGAAGAAACTGAGCGATTGTTTAGATACAAAGAGATTTCCATTTGTGCTGACTCCCAGCTGTTGTTATAAATGTATTGTGGCAGCAGATTTCAAATGATTTTACTAAAAAACACTGTTTCTCTTACATTTCACCTGAACTCAGTCGCGCAATATTAAATCGACTCGCTTCACGTTTCACCAATAGCAGGCAGAAACCATTTGAGAAATTCAATAGAAATCAAATAGACCGAAAACACATGCATCATACACATTTGCATAACGACTGGCCTTGAGATCCAATGGCAGTTGACATGCCACTTCCTCTGGCGAGAACATAAATTCATACTCTGAATGGAAAAAACTGGGTTTTCGAATCTCAAATGCCACTTTGAAAGGCGATATAGAAAACACTAAAGATTCTTTACTTGTTTACGCCTCCCGAGCCGTAGCTATAAATGCGTCTACTTTCTAAACGATGAATATTAAAAAAGAAACAGCTAGTGTTTAATCAGACGATACCTGCCTAGTTAGTGTACCAGCATCAATAAAAGAATAAACAGTTTCAGTATATCGATCGCTGTGGGAGCGGTGGAGGCATCGACCTCAAATTGCGCAACTATGGCCGGCATTCGGCGTTGCCGTTGCACATTCGTCACACCAACAATATAAAAAAAATGCAAAAAGCAACGACTGTTGTATAATACTCATCTCATTAAATTCATCTATTTTTATATCATTAAGTACTTCCGGATTTTTTTTGCATTTCCGTAACCTACGTGAGAGGATATGGCTTCATGTCGTCACTTACAAAAAGTGTCGTTCAAATGCGGATGCCCCAGGGACGGATGTTTGGTACGTGACCGGAATGCCTTTTCATTACTAATTTTATTACAAACTCACACGTTTGTCATAAAAGTAAGTGCTTACCAGAAATTTAGTCCAGCTCTCGAAATAAATTCACTGGGACGCGGAATCTGGAAAGAAAAGACAAATATATTATCAACATGTTCCTCAGTTTTGTTCTGTTCGTTTCTAATATTATATCCAATAGCAGCTCTATCTCTTTTTATAGTAATTCCGATTGGTCGCAAGCGAGGTTTGCGTGCCGTCGAAAGGTCATAGAAGTGCAAAACTGCTTCGTCTGCGTTACTGGATGCTATTTCTGAGATTAGAACGCGGCTCGCCTTCAACATAAGACTAGGAAACGTAAAATTTTACCGTAACTTCACTGATTAACACTATCAGTTACTTAATGGTTTTAACCATTAAGCTGATTCCTTGTGTTGCTTCTAATCGAGTTAATTAAATAGGTTTGTGTTTGCTTAAACTAGCTAAGTTTGTGATTATGACCTAGATTTGCAGTTGCATTGATAACGAGAACCTAGTTACTGCAACTTGTTTTTTATTGAATTTTATAATAAGGTAATTTGAGGAAGTTGCGTCAACATCTTGTAGCAAATACTTTTCTAGTTTATAAACTAGAGCTATAGACTATTGGAATTTACGCAATTTGGTACTTGAGTTTTCACTGCCAAATAAGTTTCAGTTTTAGTCACGTTTTGATATCTGTTGCGATTGTGAGATTGATACAACTCGTGCGTGGAGATTTAGGCTTTCTTTTGTGGTCGCTTTTTGTCGGAATACTTGTCTAGTGTTAATATTAGTATGTAGTTAGCAGGTAACGTAAGGCAGTCGGTCTCGCTGTGATTGCGATCCATGTCATTCGTATCAATTGCATTTCGGTATGTGTGTTGTAATTCGTTGTGAAACTCGTAGCTGGTACGAAGGCCTACTGATTGTAGAATTGATGAATTATAATTGGTTGTTGTTGATTAAAAATCAATGATTATCCAATAACTGTCGTTTTCTGTTTTCCCTTGTAACGGAACCAGTTTAATGGTACTTTTGTTTTATTTCGTCGCTTATCAACTTCCGTGAGAGTCGACGATGGTGATCGCAAACAACTCATAATGCCTTTCAAACCTTGAAGTACGTCGGCTGATCTTTGCCATCTATCCCCCCTTTTATTTCTCAATGGGTCTGTTGAAGTGTTAGTCGAGTGCCTAGTTTCCGGTTCTTTCGTTGGAGTGGGAGGTAGCCAAATATGACATATTGATTATTATAACAGTACCTATGGGAAGAAGTATCCTTTATTCCGCTAGCATCTATACACAAAAAGTAGTGATTGTGATAAATTAAAGGCACGTATATTAGCTAGGTACCTATATTGGTGTATGTCTAAGTATTAATAGCTGCACGAGTCAATCGATCAGGTTAAGCGACATTTGCTGCGGTTGGTCCGTGGATGGGTGACCATCTTTACATACCAAAGACCCCGCCGTGCCTTGGAAAGCACTTAAGCCTGATGTTATTCGTGGATCTTTGACAGTCGTTACGGGTCGTCAGAAGCCGGAAAGTCCGACAAACCAGTCTTACCAAAGGTTATCGTAGTACCTAGTGATGGGGTTGTAGATATAAATTGATAGTCGGTCCATGTAAAATTAAGCTGCACCCGTTTACGCTGGAAGCCGACCTCAACATATTATGTAGTTGGGACAAGGTTAGGAAGATTGATTGAAGGTATATATTCATTCACGCGACTGACACTCATTGCAGCGGCTTTCAAGGAAGTTCATGTCCAACAGTGTACATTTATAAAGGCGAAGGCAATTTCCGGGTGCATTAAAAGAGCCTCCTCGGGTGACGATAGTTAAATACGTCCGTCCAGCGCACCCTGTCTAGTCGGTACCGTTAATGACCCCAGAGGCTAACGTTTCCACAAAAAGGCTCCAGATGCCCTTCGCTGAAAATAATTCCAGAAGAAAAGACAATATTTCCATCAGTCTGCTGATGTTCATAACCTACCAAAAGGTGTGAAAATAGTATCCCATGATTCAATCGTTTACGTTTAAAACTAAGCGTCAATCGAATTGTTTTCATGTCATGGTCTATTGTAAATGAGTACCATTCTTGGTCCGTTGTTAGTAAACAAAGGCATTCTTGTGAAAGTAATGGAATCCTATGTCAATATCAACATGGGCTTTCTTTTGGAGGGTTTTGGTTACACGGGTATGCGTGGATCGAATGCTGGTCATGTCGTCTAAACAGTGGTGACTATTTATTGTTTACATGGATGAATGCCTTTTCTGTGTTTCCGATCATTAAATGCCTAGTTTTTTCTCATTATGGCGGGGTCGGCTTCGGCTTCTTGGTAAGACTGGTTGTCAAAGTTTCGGGCTTTTGAATACCTGTAACGACTGTCAAAGTTATAAAGGTATAACTGATGCCCGTGCGCATATGTAGTAGTAGTAGTAGTCACTAGTCACTCACCCACGGACCGGCCTCGGCAAGCGTTTTAGTTATAACATAACCATCCGAATAAATTCGTAATCCTCTTTAGAGCTGTATGAAGATGCTCGTTGGGTTTAGTTTCAAACATGACTCTGTTACTTTCATCTGTAATATTCACCTGTCCATGGAGATATGAAATATGATATCTGACTTCTAAGTTTGAGATTCGTGCTTGTGGAACATCTCTCTGTGGCCCAGAATCAGTCATTTCTTAAGCAAGTGTCAGTAAATCATAGTGGGCTAGTTGTTCACGGTCCGAGGGCTATCTGTGGAACTTCACCATCACAAAACCGCTCTGATTCACAAGCGCAATCACTTGTAGTTCCTCGGCGGCTGCTGTTATGTAAACGTACTGTTAAGTGGCTTAATTGTTCCGTATAGTTCCGCAAATGGAGAAAAAACTATCGTAGATGAAAAATAAGGATAGAATCAGATGCAATTTAGAGCAGATTTAAAATATGGTGTGCAAATGTGGTGCTGTTCCGAAAACGATTGGACACTGACACTGACATCATATTTATATCATGTCCTTCGCTGATAATGCTTAACTCATAGCTAAGCACTGTGCTGACTCAACATACCTATTTTCCATCGACACGCTATGAAGATAAGTAAAAAAATCACAATTATTGATAACGGAGATGATTTAAAATACTATGTAATTGAGCTTTAAATTTTATTCAATGAAACGGATGTGATAAACAAGATGACCCTACGACAATGATAATGGACGTAATCTTAGGAAGCGAACGTGCTATACTTTACATTGTAATTAAAAATAATCATTGAACGAGAGTCCATCAGTTTTACGGTTTCATTAAATTAATAGAAGCGTTTAAAAAGGGCTTGCCAATCCTAAATGGACCTCGCCACAAAGCACCAGGGAAGTGGTCAGCAAGGAACATCGATTAAAACTTATTTGTTCAAATATAGTTTTTCCTAATACTCTTTAAGCATTTCATCTTATAGTAAAGAGCTGTTTTATTTTAAGTATTTTGTTTTAGTTTGTTTAAAATATTGTGTTTAATAATAATTATGATTTCGTAAACTGAAGTATGATCGACTTTTTTCGCTGTTGGTGCTACCTGTGTCTCCACCGTACAAGCTTTTGTTGCGTATTACTAAACTTTCGACAAGATACGGAGTAACCTATATTTTAAACCTTGTTGTAATCTATTCTATTATTTGTTATTACTCACTTTCTATTTATGTTAAAAGTCTATGGTTTACTTCAATGCACAAGTACTAGGAATAGTTGAATACTTGGCGCCTACTCTTATACAATCCTTATTAGGCTTAAGCGGATTCAGTGCCTTCATGACGT
Organism: Antitype chi; assembly: GCA_947359405.1. Lineage (NCBI taxonomy): Eukaryota > Metazoa > Arthropoda > Insecta > Lepidoptera > Noctuidae > Antitype > Antitype chi. The sequence continues at coordinate 6,980,266 of OX375823.1, forward strand.
GTCAATTAGTCATAACCATTATTGCAAAGGTTATTTAACTGTCGTAGGCGTACCTAGGTTAGAGTAATGACGTAATATGCTGAATATAGTGTCCTTGCATCGTAAAATATTTGTTTATAGGGTATTACTAAGTGGTGACGCGTTTATCGTTTGGTTGAGAAATTATTCTTCTCACGCGTTGTGGTTTTGGCTGCCAATGGCCCAAGCCTCCCTTTCCCGTATTGTGAATCGTTTGGTAATTACGTCACTTCTTTAGTTGATAAAACTTTCTTCATTGGATTACGTTACAGCAGTCAAGATGCTCCAGATGTTTAAATAATATCTTGTTTACAAAATTTAATAAGTTCTTTAACAGATACAAAGGTTTTTCAAACTTTTGGAAGTGCTAAAAAGATGAAGTGATAAAAAATTTGTTTATCTGTAAACAGTCTGTTCTAAAGTTTTTTTGTCTAAACGTTTGAAGTAGAGGACACTTTTCGGTTTAAAAATAAAATTATGTTTTTGCAAATTGTTGGCAAGTTTACAACAATTTGTGGCGTCGTGATCGTGAATGGCAGATTTTGCAAGTCAACTGGTCCAAATTGCAGTTACATTGGTCATGTTCCATTATGCCGAGATTGGTAGAAACATATCATAAAATCATACTTAAATGGTTACGAGAATACCAAAGCTGTCAAGTGTAATTGCTTCACATTATCAATTGTTTTAATACGGTACAACTATGACGTACTTCTAGATATAGCACAAATTCATAAAAGTATTGATACAGAAATACCATCTTATAAAGGTTTTATACTTAATAATATAGAATGTGAATAATAAGTAATACAAATACGTCAATAGATTGTATTTTTATCCATAGGTATGTGTATTTTAGACGACTCTTTTTATATTTTTAATCATGCAGAAATGGTTCTAAATATGAGAACCATTCATGTAGTTACTTGTTAGGTGCTCTGTTGAATGAAACCAAAATAATTACTTTTGAAGGTGCGTGGGTAAGGAATGACGTGTGCTATTTGTAAGCTATTCTGGTAAACGCAAATAATCCAACAAGCTTGAATCATGCGACATGTTCTCAGAAAAGTTCAAACCGTTTCTGCGGCATATTCGTGTGTAACCGCTGTTGTATTTATTACTTCATGATTGTGTCCTTTCTCTTCCAAATTAATTAAGACATTAATTTGGACGACACTCAATTAAAAGACATGCGATAAAATTCAACTAATCGCTTGTCAGACCGTTGATTTAAGTTAACATAAAAACTGCTTCCATTAGATTTTAGATACACCGCACGATAAAAGTGTTGAGCTCCCCACATGAACGTGAGTGCGTTTGATGCATGACTAGTATAACTCGCATTTCGAATCGATGTAGCACAAGGAAGGATTGATATATAAATCTTCGTAGATCAGATTAGATGCGGCCGTGGATGTAATAGATGAGAGATACGGCATGTGTAGGGTTGCCTGGTAACATGGAAGTTTATTTGACAAGTCATAAAGGAAAGGTATTTGAAGAATTAATGATTGAATAAGCAAAAGGGGTTTAGAAGGAATACTTTTAGAGTGTTTTTGTAATTATTGACGTAGTATAAAATATAGATGATGAATAAGATGACGATATAGTGCACATTTTTTTAAATACTAACTGTAACCATACCTATGTTTAACAAAATAAATGATTGATTGATATATTCAATGTTAATATTAAACTAACAAACGGCTCGGCGCCACTTATTCAAGATAATTGATGATTTAATCTATTCTAAATGGTTTAATACGAAATTTGAATTACATAAATTACATCCCATGATAATAATGGTGCAGTAAAAAGTTGTGATAAGTTAACTTTTTAGGTAGAAAATGGCATAAGCTTTTGAAGAGAGATGTGAGCATACTATGAGCCACGGAAAGGATAAATATTTTCTAAACTAAGTGTAAGGTTCGTTGCATGTTATGAGAAACGGATGTATTTCAAAAGGGGTAAACGGGTTTGTAAGTAAGGCATCAGTAAATAAGTTGCGAATGGCGGCAGTGGTTGCGTAGGATTGGTTCATATCTGGGCATCGCATGACGATTGTGAACACTGTAGTTTCCCAATGGACTCATATTACTTTGGCTTCGTTTGTTTATATACCTGTCATAAAGTGGTTACACTTTTACGGTGTTGATTACGGGTTTAATGCTCTACGACACCAAATGATAAATGCTTGATAGCAGATGGGCCAAAATCAAAGAATGCAAAATGAGAAAGCACAAGACTCGGTTTGCTGTGATAATCACCAAGCTTAACCAACAGAAGATTATCTACAGCATAAACTATAGTTCAATTGAATAATGCCCAGTTGAACATCTTCTCTTCACATTACAAATATTATTGATATACACCTAGAAGATGAGGTAGCCGTTCTAAACCTGGTACAAAATTAAATTGATGGGTATTTAGGAATGACAAAACACCATGACATAACACTTTCCAATTTCATAAATCTTCCAGTAGAGGCCTATATCGTTGGCAAACAGTTGGCGACTCTCCAGGAGCTGGACACATTCGCTCGTATTTCACTCAATGCGAAATAGTCTCGGGAAATAAAGTGTACTATTAATGCGCTCTATTTTCGGAGCGCGGCGTCCAATAGTCTGCCATGCTATCTCGTATATCTGCTGCAAATGCTAATTTAGTTAGTATTTTGTTTTAGTTGTAAATAGCGTGCAATATGAAATACGTATGCGAATGTAAGAACAATGCAATTAAGATAGTGAAGATAGAAAAGGCTGAAATGAAAGATAGACTTGCGCAAGTGTTCCGGATCGTAAATTATTTCAGGTAAACAATTACAAATTGCAAAAAATGTAGTAAACGTGATTGTTTTGTGCGAAAGAATGGCAGGTCAATGCAACTGTTGGCAACGATCGTTCTGAGCGAAAATTATTATTCTAGAGTGGTCTCGGTGGTATATATTAGGTCTTTACCTATGAAATTGCCGTTTTGCAGTACTGGCCATTTCAAATCAAAATAATTTTTGTTTGGGTAAGAATTCTAATTTCAAATTAATTTTATTCTAAAAACATGGATTTTTTTTTCCAAAAGTAGTCATTTGTTTATTGATTAGTGTTACATTTTCATCGCATTTCAATCTTTTTCGTCATCATGGATACGTTAAAAATTCGAGTAATTATGGAATATGAGTACCGTCGTGGCAGCAACGCGGCACAAGCAGCACGCAACATCAACGACGTTTACGGAGCTAACACTACAAACCAACGCACCACCTGTTATTGGTTTGCTCGCTTCCGTTCTGGAAATTTCGACCTGAAAAATGTACCTCGCGGTCGTCCGAAGACTTTGGTCGACAATGACGAATTAAAGGCGATTGTGGAAGCTGATGATACACAATCTACGGCTGAATTAGCAGCAGCTTTCGACGTTAGCGTCAAAACAATATTGGTCCATTTGCGTCAAATTGGCAAGGTAAAAAAGCTTGACAAATGGGTGCCCCACGAACTCAATGATCGTCAGCGCGAAGTACGCGTCGAGACGTGCCTTGCACTGCTCAACAGACACACAAATGAAGGAATTTTGAACCGCATTGTTACCTGCGATGAAAAATGGATTCTGTTTGATAACCGCAAGCGCTCAGCAAGTTGGTTGGATCCTGGTTCAGCACCTAAACAATGCCCTAAACGAAAACTTACCCCTAGAAAAGTGATGGTCACTGTTTGGTGGTCTAGCGCCGGTGTGATTCATCACAGCTTCTTACCAAACGGGGTGAGCATTACTGCAGATGTGTACTGTGAAGAACTGAACACAATGATGGAGAAGCTGGCACATCTCCAACCAGCATTGGTCAATCGCTCGTCTCCGCTGCTCCTGCACGACAACGCGCGACCTCATACTGCACAGCAGACGGTCTCCAAGTTGCAACAACTGGGGTTGGAAGCTCTCCGTCATCCGCCCTACTCACCAGACCTTGCGCCTACAGACTACTACTTTTTCCAGAATTTGGATAACTTCTTGGCGGGAAAAAAATTCAATACCCGAGAGGCAGTACAAAATGCCTTTGAAGAATTTGTTGCCTCCCGTCCAGCTGATTTCTTTAAGAAGGGCATCAATAAACTGCCACTGCGATGGCAAAGATGCATTGATTGCATGGGTGATTACTTCGATTAATACAAATAAAAAATACATGAAAAAAATTCGTTTAAATTTTTTCATACAAAACGGCAATTTCATAGGTAAAGACCTATTATCACGATAAAACTAAAATAAAACAGGTTAGTATTCATAACCGACCCATTCATTATTTCTGTTTATAGTTCTTTAGCTTTTACTGACTTTTGAGTGATTAACATTGAACAATTAAGACTATTTTTGGATTTTTTATAGTTTTCCGAGCTTGATATAAAAGTTGGTTATACTTATATTACTACTATACTGTATTATTATATGCTGAAGAAAATCTATTTTAAGTTTACGGTCATTTTAGGTTTCAATGGAAAAATAAAGCTGGCTTTAAAACGATTACTGCATTTACTGGCCTATCACACCTGGCATACTTGAGCTATCACAATTTTAATCCAGTGAGTAACATACAACAGCAAATGTTTCCGCAAAGTTAAACGTAATTCCCCGAAAGCATAATATTGTGGTTTGCTCATATGACGCATTTCGCGTTTTTATCATGTGTTTGTTTTTTTCTGAATATCTAATTTATACAAACTCAAATGTTTTCATCCATTTAACAGGTTTGCTGGTGTTAATAAAACTTGACAAATTGCTTCGTTTTTTTTTGTATATTTTGAAGAGGCTGTGTGTATTTTATTTTGTTATAGCTGGCAGTTTGAAAAGTTTCAAAAAGGAAATCAGAAATATATCCAATTTAGGTCATTGCAGATATTGAGAGAAGTTATGCAACAGGAAAAGTAAAATGCGATAGAAGTTGCCAAAACTTTCAGCAACTTTACAAAACAAATTGGCACGAAAACCAAAAACGATGCATTTAAAAGTAAAATTCCGTTGGCTATGGTAATTTATTACCCACATAGTCTATGGGTAGCGATTATCAAGCATGTTTCAGTAACAGCTTTGCTCCATATAAGGTTGTAAGGCCATCGACCCACTGGTATTGATTGCATAGTCAGTGAGTTTTGTAGGGCAAGCGGAAACAAACAGCGTTACTTTGTGGAAGCCCCTTTGTAGGGCATACCTACAAGCTTTTCTATTCAAGTTTGTAGGTCATGTGATTCGGATCTGATATGATATTTGTTTTTGAGACACATGTGTTTGTGTTGGCTCTGTTCAGTCTGATGGCGTATGTTTAATTGTTCATGGCTAACTTGGTTTCCTTAGAATTACTTTTCTGCGTTTGATTAAATTCTTCAAATTGTTTTATTTAATTAACGATTTTTAAATTACATTGTCCGATTTCCTAGTAATTATATGTCGAGCGTCAAATTGATGTCACAGCGCTAGCATTAAATAATAAAAAAACAATCACCTTAAATAAAAATCTTAATACATATTTATTTTGGTTGATTTTATCCTTGTTCCGACATTGACTGGGTGAAGAATGTATTCTACAGTAAATAAAACATGTCCTTTTAAGTATTTTACAACAGTTTTAAATAGTGAAAAACAAGTGTTTCCACCGTGTCGTTTCTATTTCTTTGTTTGTTATCTTCAGTTTCAATAATAACCATATTATACGTCGCTAGAAAATATGTTCCACTTCATATTCAATGAAGATGATTTGGCACGTCTCGACGATTGAACCACGTCACGTCTACGTAGTAAAGTCTGCAAAGATCAAGGTTCCACACTAGTTCACTGTATGACATTGGTACCTATATCCTATGTATTGTAACAATGCCTACAATGTGTGTTTATTTTATGAGTAAGTAAATTGTCTGCACCCTTTAGTGAGGTTTTATGCATTTATAGGCAAGAAAGACTGAGAGGCGTTCGTTTTTTTGCCAGTACCGAATAGGGATGTTCACATGATGTCCCTACGTTTGTCAGGGTTGCGGGTTGTTCGAAAGAGATACCGTGGCCCCTGGCACACAGGCAATTGAAGGAACACGGGTGGGTTTTAGTCAGTAAAAGTCTGACATCTTCTCCCGCTCTGGGTGGAGCGGGAGAACTGATTTCACACCCTCAAAAAAAAAAATATTCCTACGGTCAATACTTTTCTGTATCAATTAGGGTTCTTTCTTAAGGTAGTCTGCGAAATATAAAGATTTTAGTAAGTTGCAGATCAGTACCAGGTTGTATGTTAATTAAAATATGATTCCCGACCGTAACACTTAAGTATTTATTTCCGGAATGATAGTCATTAAAATCATCAATACAACCCACTGAGTTCATTTAATCCCATTGAATGACTATTTCGTGAAAAAAACATTCAATGGGATTAAATGAACTTACTTACGAGCTACCCTGGCGGTATACATTGTCTGTTTACTTTATCTAATCTAATACCTTTAAACGAGCAATTCTTGTATATAAATGTATATATAATCTGAATCTCGGAGACGGCTCCAACGATTTTCATGAAATTTAGTATGCAGAGGGTTTCGGGGGCGATAAAATCGCACTAGCTAGGTTTCATTTTTAGAAAACGAAAAAAAAAATACCGACTAAAGCTCCTTCATCCAGATATTGTTTATATTATTTTCCATCCAGCAAGGGTTAGTAAGAATATCATATTTTCGCGACCCACCTTTCTACCAATCAACTAACCTCAGTACTCTTATGAAACTTTATGATCCTGAGGAAACCAAACAAGTGTCTTAGTCAAGTGCCTTCTTTAAGGGGAACCTAGTCACGGGCTCGAACTCACTGGTGGGCCTGGCTAAAAATCACGCAGTCACACCAGGTTTCGTGTCTGACAGAGATAGTATCAGTGATGAGCAGTTAGACGCTAGTCTACACGCACAACGTTATTGAGTGAGATGCAGGATCATTTACAGTAAAAAAATCGCGAAAAAATTAAGAAAAGTCTTTTGGAAGATCGGGTTTTATGAAAAAACCAATGTATAAATCAATTACCAATAAAGTTTATTGAACTTTGCAATAATTGAACTTTGTCGGTACCTACCTATTGACTTGGTTTTGGAGATTTTACACTTCTTTTATTACTTAAACACGCCCAAAGTTAAGTAAAATTAGCAAGAAAAACGAATCTTTGTTGGCTCCTAACTTTTTAATGGGGTTTTATTTTAGTATTCTGTTTCCGTACAGACAATATTAATAATGAGACAAAACAATATCATATTTTACTTTGGATGTGCCATGTCAGACAGTGGAGTAAAACACTCCCGAAGTTTGTATGGAAAAAATGTCGACTAGGTTCACCTTAAGGAAAAGTACCCAAGTATGTACCTACCTACCTAGTTGAACATACTTAATTTGATTTCACCTTGAAGTGTGCCAAACATGAGCGACAAACAAACTCATAACAGCTGATTCCAAATGAACAGTTCGAAAAGAATTCGAAGCTAAATACTATTTTAACATAGTCGTAAATTCCTGTTTATTGGCAAAGATGAAACTTTTGCTCATCATTTGCATAAGTTTCCATATTAATTATGTAAGTTCTGTTTGACGTCACTAACGAAGCAATCCGACTGTTTATATTTATCCATAGGTGAAACATCAGGAAACCTTATTGTCATAGTGTTGTGTTGGTGTTGTGTTGTGTTGTGTGTGTTTGTGTTAGTTTAGTCATCGCCTTTGCACAGGTCTGATTAAAGAATCTTCTGATTTGGTATTGTGGATCTTAACATTCACCACACCAAATTTGGTTACGGGATTGTTTATTGCAGTATGTTTTTTGGACAGGATGACGCTGCAGCAAATTAATTAAGAATCCTTCGTTTATGGAACTTCGTTTTAGTTTCTGCATATCTAAGTACTCATTTCTATGAAAACCTAAAAGAATACGGCATTTTTACGGCAATGATTTCGCGCGCATAAAAATAATCATACCATCTAAAAATACGTTTTAAAATGAGCATTGACAATGAGGCAAAAAGTTTGTGCGTTCATGAAGGTCGCCAACGGTACGCCACGGCCAATTTACAATTTGCGAGCAAAGCCACGGGAACTACTAACTATACGTCAAACAATGACTCGATCGATAAGCATCGTCGTGTTGTCTCTCTGTTTGTACCTTTATTTAGAACCTACGTAGGTTCTATTGAATCATATTTGATTTAATAATGTAGCCTTTTCTGTGAGGCCGCGTTTTGCGCTGATTTAAGCTAGGCTTGAGGTGTTGAAAATGTTCAATATCTTTATACTGTTCCTCAACATTGCCATCATCTTAGTGCCCTTATTTATATGGTAATTTATTTAAAGTCTACTCAGCATTTGTATACTTCTTCCAGTTGTCTCTACAGGCCGTCACCCTGAGGTGATGACTGGTCATTATACACATTCTAGCGATTATTATGTTCCAGACAGTTCTTCTATCTTTCATGTTCATCTCTAAAGAAATTGTAACCGTACCGTTAATTACAAGTTCTTTATTTTGTACAACATGAACATCATTAGTACCTATTTTGTGATTACCTCGGAAAGCACCATACTAGTGTTTGTTTCAAGTAAAAAGTACCAAGCACTGCACTAATTGACCTGGAGGTCCGAATTCAAGTTCCCGTGGCACCCCCAGGGGTGTCCTCCAGGGGTGCCATGGGTCCGGAATGAAGCCATTGGCCCCGGCTGTCATTCGTGGGGTATGGTGGTGATGATTAGTATTTTGTAATTTAATTGTAAAGAACACAATTATTTCAACAAGTAAACAAGGCAGTATCGTAAATAAAATTTCATCCACAAAAAACATTGCGTGTAGCTTCCTCATAACTTCACATACGTTACAATATTTGACACTTAACACAACATATATGAATAGCCATCATCATTTAATGCTTTCGCCGCCATTAGCCTCACGTGCGTCAAAATAATTTGTCCTAAAATAGAAGAAGGTGATTAATGGGCTGCTCTATTATGAGATACTGTATCTGTGGGTAAAGATTCCAACCTTCCTTGGTTAATGCTTTGCTCCCCTTCGGCATAGCTTGATGATGTAACTATGGCGTTTGATGGTCTTATGTTCTGGGAAGAGTTAAGATGGTTTCTGTGTGAGTTCTGATAAATCAATTGCTGAGCGTTAATCTCGCGAAAACTGGAGATTGGAGAAAAGGTTACTTTTATCATCAACATCATCAGCTTATAATGTTCCCACTGCTGGGACACAGACCTCCTCTCGGTGAGAGGGAGTGGGCCGTAATCCACCACGCAGGCCCAGTGCGGTTTAGTACTTTGGTAGATGTCACATGTCTTTGAATTTTTGGTTCTAGTACATTTTTAGCCGGTTTCCTCACGATGTTTTCCTTCACCATTTTGAGAGCAGTTTTGATGAAATAATTTTCACAAATTAAAGCGCCTGTCTGGGTTCGAACCTGAGACCTACAACTTGTAAGTCGCGACGGTTACCACAAAAAAGAAAATGAATAAGGCATTGCAATTTGCAAACCATTATCTATACAGGAAAAGTTTTTATTCAGTGCGCAAACTTTAACCACGAATGAAATGCTCAAGGGAACAATAAATACTGTGAAATAATATACCTACATAACCTCTCGAAATGAAGAAAATCAGAAAATAATCACTACAAACTGAATCACTCGGGTAAGCCAAGTCTCACAATACCAAATCAAACCTAACCTAATCTGGTAAAAATATTGGAACAATTAAAACATATACAGGAAAAATTTTATCCAGTGTGCAAACTGTAACCATAATTCAGCATATCATTCTAGACCCCCCGCGCAGAAATTTTTCGTCGGTTTTACAAAAAAAAAATCTGCTGTTTCATAGAAAAGTGCAATACCTACGCGGTCAAAATGTATGGAACAGCTGTTTTTTTTTGTATAGCCGACGAATAATTTCTTCGCTGGGTAGTCTAGAATGATATGCTGAATTCATGGTTACAGTTTGCGCACTGGATATTTTTTTTCCTGTATATGTTTTAATTGTTCCAATATTTTTACCAGATTAGGTTAGGTTTGATTTGGTATTGTGAGACTTGGCTTACCTGAGTGATTCAGTTTGTAGTGAACATTTTCTGATTTTCTTCATTTCGAGAGGTTATGTAGGCATATTATTTCACAGTATTTATGGTTCCCTTGAGCATTTGTCAAAGTAAAGCCGATATTGCAAAAGATATCAAGATAAGATAAGGCTGTTAAATCTTTGCAGTGTTCTCGGAACAAGTTAGTGTTACAAAGATACAGCGATCGGTTAAGATAAATGTTGATAATAATAGGTCTTTACCTATGAAATTGCCGTTTTGTATGAAAAAATTTAAACGAATTTTTTTCATGTATTTTTTATTTGTATTAATCGAAGTAATCACCCATGCAATCAATGCATCTTTGCCATCGCAGATGCAGTTTATTGATGCCCTTCTTAAAGAAATCAGCTGGACGGGAGGCAACAAATTCTTCAAAGGCATTTTGTACTGCCTCTCGGGTATTGAATTTTTTTCCCGCCAAGAAGTTATCCAAATTCTGGGAAAAGTAGTAGTCTGTAGGCGCAAGGTCTGGTGAGTAGGGCGGATGACGGAGAGCTTCCAACCCCAGTTCTTGCAACTTGGAGACCGTCTGCTGTGCAGTATGAGGTCGCGCGTTGTCGTGCAGGAGCAGCGGAGACGAGCGATTGACCAATGCTGGTTGGAGATGTGCCAGCTTCTCCATCATTGTGTTCAGTTCTTCACAGTACACATCTGCAGTAATGCTCACCCCGTTTGGTAAGAAGCTGTGATGAATTACACCGGCGCTAGACCACCAAACAGTGACCATCACTTTTCTAGGGGTAAGTTTTCGTTTAGGGCATTGTTTAGGTGCTGAACCAGGATCCAACCAACTTGCTGAGCGCTTGCGGTTATCAAACAGAATCCATTTTTCATCGCAGGTAACAATGCGGTTCAAAATTCCTTCATTTGTGTGTCTGTTGAGAGGTGCAAGGCACGTCTCGACGCGTACTTCGCGCTGACGATCATTGAGTTCGTGGGGCACCCATTTGTCAAGCTTTTTTACCTTGCCAATTTGACGCAAATGGACCAATATTGTTTTGACGCTAACGTCGAAAGCTGCTGCTAATTCAGCCGTAGATTGTGTATCATCAGCTTCCACAATCGCCTTTAATTCGTCATTGTCGACCAAAGTCTTCGGACGACCGCGAGGTTCATTTTTCAGGTCGAAATTTCCAGAACGGAAGCGAGCAAACCAATAACAGGTGGTGCGTTGGTTTGTAGTGTTAGCTCCGTAAACGTCGTTGATGTTGCGTGCCGCTTGTGCCGCGTTGCTGCCACGACGGTACTCATATTCCATAATTACTCGAATTTTTAACGTATCCATGATGACGAAAAAGATTGAAATGCGATGAAAATGTAACACTAATCAATAAACAAATGACTACTTTTGGAAAAAAAAATCCATGTTTTTAAAATAAAATTAATTTGAAATTAGAATTCTTACCCAAACAAAAATTATTTTGATTTGAAATGGCCAGTACTGCAAAACGGCAATTTCATAGGTAAAGACCTAATATGTAGGTGCAGTTGCCATTGTTGGCATTGTAGTTACGTCTGGAATACGAGTATGAGTCATGAAGAGTCATACACATACATCACATACAGTTCACAATATTGTTAAAGTACAGTAGTTAAGTATGTGTCACGTAACAAAATCAGCCAATAATTTGCCCACTGCTGGGACACAGGCCTCTCTATGAGAGGGTGTGGGCCGTAATCCACCACGCGGGCCTAGTGTGGGTTGGTAGATGTCATATTTTTCGTTTTTTTTTGGTTCCAGGGCATGTCGGTTTCCTCAGCATGTTTTCCTTCACCGTTTTCAGAGTAGTCTTGATTAAATAATTTACATGAAGAAAAGCGCCTGTCTGGGTTCGAGGTTTCCACAGCCAACTCGTAAATCGCTGCCGTGACCACTGGGTCACCACTGCTCTAAGTATAAGTACAGTATGGTATTATATAAGGTTCATATTTCACAGCATGTACAGCGTAGGTACATACGGAAACAGCAATTTTCATTTAAACATAAAAACTTCATCATTCTTTTACGAGTGTTTGTAGATTGATAACCATGATAAGTTTATCTATAACCTATAGAAATAGAATTGTAACTTGGTAACGTTTTTGGTTCTATAGAAGATTGAGAAGATTCTGTAGGTCCTCATTCTCCAGACCGTATCCCAATTTATTTAGGGTCGGCGTCTTTTTCTCCACACTTCTCTATTAGTCTTACTTCCGTAATCACACCCTTTCTAACCATATCATCATTCACGAGGTCCATCCATCGTTTGTTTTGTCTCCCCTGACTCTTATAGCCATCGAAATACATACTCAAAACTGTCCTCACCACATTTCCTCATTCCCCCGTATCACATGCGCATACCATAACAACCGATTTCCACAAAACTTTTCAGTTGTAGGTGCCACTTTCAGGCTTCCTCTTATGAACTCATTTCTTATTCTATCCAATCGTGTATTACTTTTAAGTAGCACTGCATTATCGTTATTCGTACTCCATTCATCACGCAACTTGAAATTCCCACGCCAAACCAATGATTTAAGTCAATTAGGGCTCTATAATTTAAGTTAAATTAGAAACCAGCTTAATTCATTTACCAGTAACTGTTACGGAGTTTTTGAGAAATCACTATACTATTAATAGTGTATATTAATGACCCTTTCTTGGGCAAAGACCTCATAAAATTACATAAGCACATAATTGGTGTTGCTACTACATAAATGTCTACGAGCGTTCACAGCTCATTTATCAGGGAGTGTTTACATTAGACAGTAGATTAAATATTGTGGGCGAGTAGTAGGATACTGTAGCATACATTGTCTATGGAAATTGTGGCAGTAATCAGTAATGGTACGCAGGCAGTCTACCGCTGGTTGTTACTAGATTATACTTCATCATCATTATAATCAGGCAGAAAACGTTTCATTCAATGAAAAACAAAATTATTTTTGCAGAGGACATGCATTGCTTGAATTCGGCTTAGTAGGCATTCTGCGGATTGGTCATCATATTATAATCATACTTGCCCGTACCTTAGACTTGCGGTGGCCTTTCCTTTGCTGGTTCATTTGGGCCACCCTGGGTGACAGCTGACAGCCCTTCTAGCTATCTTGTGGACTCCCTTAATACGTTGGAAAGAAAGGGTTATTCTCCCAAATGTACAAACTTCTTTCAAATGTACTTAGTTATATCCATTTCAATAGATACTTCATGTAGATACCAGCGCCGGCGCATCACACGAGATCAAACAGTTATGTTATCACACCACAAGTCGTTAAATGTTATGACAGACTTTTGTTTATGTATAGAAAAATCTTGGTATAGTCGTAAAGCCGTCCATCGAACCAGTACCTAATGAGTATTTGATAGGTGGATTCTTCGAATTCCTTTTGGTACAATACCCAGTGTAATAAGTAGTTCAGAAACGGTTGAAAATAGTAGGTACTTGCTGGAATATCTATCGTATACCTGGTACCTACCTACATATATCAAACTAAAAAAACCTATGCCATCGGGAGACGCCCGTCACGCCTTCTTTCTAAGTCCGTCAACGAAAACACGGGTCCGTCCAAAAATACATAGTTCGGTACTTCGGAATGAACCCTACTCCAGATTAATGACCTTTTTCGTTCGGGCAAAAACACATCGGGAGCAGGGACAACTGTCAAATCTTATTGTCATTCATTCTTAGTTCGGGCCCCGAACTAGCCTTATCTCCGTAGGTGATAGGGAATAGGGAACGCCTGACTTCGGCTGAAACTATAGAGTTCCTGCTGAGAGTAGACCTCCAGGAACAGGGACAGAGAGTGTGAGAAAGTATGAATTTAATACAGAGTCATTTAATATAAGTATTTAGAAGCTCTCATAAAGTTGCTGCTATCTTCGATTTTCATTTTGACTTCAGTATTGGCTTTTGCACCCTTGAAAACCATGAAAACGACACCTGTAAAACAAAGTTTTAGCAGCCGCCATTTGGATTTTAATTTTGATCTCTGAAAACTGTGGCAGGGGGGCATAACGCTATTTCGTAACGTGACGATTTTTGTCTATCAGCTTATTGCTACCGCAATTCGTTCCAAAAACATGAATTTTGAGGTGATAGGACGATATGTTTACGAAGGAATATAATTATACAAAATGTACCCAGCGTGGAGCAATCGGTTGATAGGACAATAGTGAAGATGTATGAAAATGTTGTGTTAATTTCGAGTTGGTAGTCGATTGGTAATTGGATTAATTAGTAGTCAGGCTTATTGACACCCTATTATTTGTACCTAATCTTCTACATAACTAAAGCCTGATTTGTAGCACTTTTAATGAATAATCCACTTGATATGATGAGTCTCCTTCCCTCGTTGTCCTGACTTTCCTCCTAAGGCTTCTCAGTCACAAGGCAAATGTTCAGGTGATCTAGCTGGCTCGGCTGGAATTAGAACAGTCTGTAGACAGACTTAGTTAGTCAATTCCACGCATCCTTGCCACTACAGTGGTTTTTTTTGCTCATCTATGGTAAACAAATAATTATAGCGTACTAAGTTTTTCGATTTTGAGAAAATGTACATAACGTGTTTATTTAGTGTCTTTTGTGCACTTTTCCCACTGATTGACAGCGATGCGGACGATTTTTTTTTTGCTCAATGAGCCCTTACCTTTTTTCCTTAATATACCTACTAGCCTACTTGTAGTTGTACAGATGCCAGCACATCAGCAAGCTACCCCAATCTGCCAAATTTATTAGATAGATTTTCAACTTTATTACATAGTCATACGGATCATGTTCAATTGGAAAAAATTTACAGTTTTGGTCCAGCTCGATGTTCAGCTGGCATCTGTCTGTACATAATATATTTTATACTCGTATTAGTGTTAGATTGTAAATTGTATTAAAGATTTATTTAGTTATTCCAAGCTGATTTTGATGTATTTCTATCGTATTTATGTGTCTTACAAAGATCAAGATATTTCTGCTAAGTGGCTGATGAGAAATTCGTGTGAAAACATTTTCATAGGCACCGTTTGTTTACCGTATTTCAGGAAAAATGCCCTGTAGATAGGACTATCGTTTGTTAGATGGTTTTCAGTATTCAGGTCAAAAGGATCAAAGTAAGGCAGTGGACTTGTTCTACATAAGACAAGACCCATTGAAAAAAGTCGATAGAGTTTAAGGATTCATTGCGCCCCCATTAATGCTAGAAGGTACGTCTATCCGTCTATGTATGTTAATATCGTTCTAATTGACCAGCTACCAATATATCGTATTACTTATTCATGCATCATTAACTAAAAAAATAATTTATTCCGCTAAAGCAGAACAAGGGCGCCTACCTCGAAATCATGAATCATAAAGTTTCAGGTTCCATCGTGTGTTTTGTGTAATCATTTCTTATTACTTACTTATTCTTTGTTAAAACAAACTTTCTTACCACAAATATATTGTATTTTTACATTATGAACTGGCGAACCGTGTTTAAAGTGAATATGTAAGACATGTAGAGTGCATTGGTGGCCCAGTGGTACCTAACTGCCGCGATTTATGAGTTGTTAGGTCGTAAGTTCAAACCGAGATCTTAGGCGCTTTACTATGTGTCAAATAATTCATCATCACTGTTCTGAAAACGGTGAATTGTACAGACGCCAGCACATCGAGCTATCCCAAACTGTCGAATTTTCCCAATTGAACATGAACCTTATGTTCATGTAATAAAGTTGAAAATCTATCAAAGGAATTTGACAGATTGGGGTAGCTTAATGTGCTGGCGTCTGTACATACAGGGTACATTTTTAAACAGTGCACAAACTGTAAAAGTAAAAAAATCAGCTGTTCCATACATTTAGACCGCGTGCGCATAGCTATTGTAGTTTTCTATGAAACAGCAGATTTTTTTTGCACAACCGATTAAAAATTTCTACGCTAGGGGGTCTAGAATAATATGCTAAATTCATGGTTACAGTTTGCGCACTGGTTAAAATTTTATCCTGTATACATACTTCACGGTCAAATCTCCAACTGCCAAAACTTACATTGCGTTCAAACGCGTTCCTGGGAAAAAGGGTCTTGACAGACTGACTGACAGACAGTCGGACGGATGGATAGACGGACAACGAAGTGACATACATATCCCGATAAGGGTTCCGTTTTTTTATTCTGAGGCCAGAACCCTAAAAAAAGAACCCACATGTGTGATTAAGTGTAGTCTAATTGTTTGCGGTTTTCCCGATGATATTCGATAGAAATTAAACCTTTGAACTTACTAGTACATATAAAGGTACTAGTATAAAGTGTTTAAGCCTTATTGAAATATTCGAATAGCACTAAAACATAACCTTAATAACTAAGTTCTTAAACTAATGTAAGTATATCTAAGTAGTTTTGAGTCGGCGTCGGCGTCCTTTCCAATAAAACAAGAGTTATCAAAATCGGACTACTCTTTAAAAAGTTATGCATAAAAAAAATAAAAAAATCCTCCGTTTTTCCGTCAGTTAGTAAAGATATGTAGACCACAATAGAGCTCCATCATTATAGGTGTCTCGCTAGTTCATTGCTTGCAAGCACCTTATTAGCCTAGATTTCTTCTCCAATTGTGTCTGACAGATGGTGGGTCTACATATTGGGAGTATTGGGCATACTGCAATCATTACTTTAGGAGGTTCTGTGAAACAGTATAATCACACTAATTTCTAACGGAACTGCATACCTATGTAAGAGTAAGAATGTGCAGAAAATAGGCATTACATTACCTCTTAATTGGCCACTAAGATAAGGTTAATTTAAATCTAAATAACTCAAATAACTGTAATCTAACCTGAGCACATAATTTCCTCTGAAACAACCTTATAGCCACGAGAATAAAGATTATTCTTATGCAAAATTAGTAAAAAGACTACAATAGGCAACAACTAAAAAAAGTAGATAGAAAAAAGAAAATGACAACACTCAATAATCATAACAGCCTGTACACAAACAGTTACAAAAGTAATGAATAATTAATGAAAATTCTATTTTTAAAATGTTTTCGCGCATACTTGTCACCTAGGAGTGTCTACGTAGAACCGATCAGGAAATAATGCGCACTTGGCACTTACTCGTATGGTAATGTCTGCTAATTAGTACCACCGCGTCGAATGTAACGTGCCATGTGCAAATTGCATTACTAAATGTATCGTATGATGTGCCATGAATGTCATATTTGTGAGTGGTATTATACTATGTATAATTGGCAGAGGTGTAGATACATATAGGTATACAGGAAAAGTTTTTATCCAGTGCGCAAACGTTAACCATGAATTCAGTATAATTATCATTCTAGACCAAAAACAGCTGTTCCATACATTTTGACCGCGTAGGTATTGCAGTTGATTTTTTTTTGTAAAACCGACGAAAAATTTCTTTGCTGGGGGGTCTAGAATGGTATGCTGAATTCATGGTTAAAGTTTGTGCACTGAATAAAAACTTTTCCTGTATAGTACACCCACATATTGCTAGTTATGTTATGGTAAAGCAGAATCGAGCAGTCAGTAA
Organism: Antitype chi; assembly: GCA_947359405.1. Classification (NCBI taxonomy): domain Eukaryota; kingdom Metazoa; phylum Arthropoda; class Insecta; order Lepidoptera; family Noctuidae; genus Antitype; species Antitype chi. The sequence goes on from OX375823.1 coordinate 6,997,900, forward strand.
TAACTTCAAACTCAATAGAAAATACACGGAATAGGTCACCAATAAGCGTAAGCAGATTTAAAAACTGAAGATGAGAATTTCAGCTCGAGATGATAATTTATAGAGGAAAATGAAGTCAACATTTATGGTATAGTTAGTTACTTTTATAACGAAAATAATTTAATTGAGCACAAGAAATGTAGTGAAACTTAATGGGATAGGTTGGAGTTTTCAAGATTTCTCACGGACGTAAAAATGTCGCGGCGTTAGTTTTGGCCACTGGATTTTCAAAACACACTGTTCGATTTTGAACTCTCGACACTAATGTCGAGAGTTCAAAATCGAACAGTGTGTTTTTTCGACACGCTGGGATGCACTCTGTTAGATTCTCAAAGCTCGGTGCAACACCGAGAGTTCAAAATCCAATGCGCGATAAAAATGCGATATTTACCGCCAGTCCGTGCGCACATGATCTAACTAAATGAAGGACGAGTTGTCCCTCTAACTCCGAAAACAAACAGAGGGGCAATTCTCGTAATTTTAAGAACGTTCACAGTCTGATCTCAGTGTCAATCTGTCAAAAATACCTCGATTTTTCATCCATTTTTGACATTTGCTAGTCGCTGAGATGAGACTGCGATTATATTTTGAACATTTTTAATTACGAGAATTGGCCTTTAGATCTCGACAAAGACTAGACGGCATAGGTAACCAATAAGCACAACATTTAAAGGCTAAACACGAGAGTTTCAGCTTGAGATAATAATCTATTGAGGAAAATGTATGTATCTAGTTCTCTCTTAGTTTGGAAATTCGTATTAATATTTATATTCGTTTAGCCTGAAGACGGAGAAACTTGCCGTAACGTCGCGGTCGCCGTCGCCAGCTGATCAAGAGCTGCAGCTGGTATTGGGTAGGAACAATGGTGTTTTCTCAGGTGTGTTTCACTTACGTCATAAACATTTTTTTCATTATAATAACAATAATATAATTGGCGTGATGAAATATTACCACACGTCATAAACTAGGGGCTATTGAATAAAATAAATAACTAATAATAAATAACTCTTTGAAATAAACAACATGCTTATATTGCTTGCCGATGCCCGTTGCAAAATCTGGCAGGATACTCTTCCTGCACTCGCTCAATAGGTATCTATCTATCACCAAGCGCGATTCTTCCTGCAGGGTCTAACGTTTCGTGGCCAACTTTGAAGTCTCAGGGGCCTACACTCTAATTCCGTCAACGAAAATACCGGACCGTCCGAAACTTGATCGATACATCGGAATGAACTCTACTCCGCCCATAACTTCGGCCGTAACTACGGATTGCGTGCTTAGAGAGTAGAGCGTAGAGCTCCTGAATCGCAACCGAACCCAATTGGGAACATGCAACTACAGACTAGCAAAGAAAAGCTATGTCGACGGTATGGCACGGCATGACAGGGGTTTTTTTTAGGGTGGGAAATCATCAAATAACTTCTCCCGCTCTGGGTGGAGCAGGAGAAGTTTACTGACTAAAACCCACCCGTGTTTCTTCAATTGCTTATAAACCAGGGGCCACGGTATCTCTTTTGAACAACCCGCACCTCTATGGATAAAAAGCTGTGGCGTAAACTATGTACCACTTCCAATCCTGCCCTCTGTGCATAAAGCACAACCAAAGTGATCTCTACCGGGTAGTTACGCAAAACACTAACAGTAGAAATGGCTTTCATTTTGGCAGTTAATTCAACAACATTCATTGCGTTATTAACGTTGTAAGCAGACCAATTTTTCGAACATAAGAAGCAATGGATTAGCAATATCCCTCAAACATTTTTAGATTCTGATTGGTAGTTATGACCAGAATTATGAATGTAGGCGAAGCACCAAAGTGATCTCTACCGGGTAGTTACGCAAAACACTAACAGTAGAAATGGCTTTCATTTTGGCAGTTAATTCAACAACATTCATTGCGTTATTAACGTTGTTAAGCAGACCAATTTTTCGAACATAAGAAACAATGGATTAGCAATATCCCTCAAAAATGTTCAGATTGTTGTGTGTTAATTCGGGTGCTGGTCCTCTGTGCAGATACCGAATACCGAAGATGGCGTGAAAGTGGCGAAGTTTTGCGTCAACAAAAATTAATTTAGGTACTGTTGCGCCATCAACATGACGAAGAAGAATATTGCTCATAGTTTGATACCTATAGTCCTAGTATGTATAATTTGATGTAACGTAGGTAACGATAAGGAAAGCGAATTTTATGAAAGTCATATATTTTTAACCGACTTCAAAAAGGAGGAGGTTATCAATTCGTCGGAACCTTTTTTTTTTTTTTGTTTTTTTTTTTTATTTTTTTTTTTATGTATGTTCCCCGATTACTCGAAGATGGCTGGACCGATTTGGATTTTGTTTTTTTTGTTTGAAAGGGTATACTTCCCAGGTGGTCCCATGATCATCAAGTCAGGATCTGATGATGGGAACCTGGAGAAATAGAGAGAACTCTTCAAATTTCATAGGCACACGAAGCGATTTAGCTATTTTTTGGAAGAGTACTTTCTCGGAGTGGTCTCATTTCAATTTGGTGAAGATCTGATGAAGAACTTTGGAGATAGGCAACGGAACTCCTCAATAAATGATAGCAAATGGACTGGGATTGCTGAAATCTCATGTCTGTCTATTGCTTACACCAGTTCATAACATAACATCACGCCGGTATGCTGTGAAGGGGTAAGCACATGTGAACCACTAAAAAGTGAAAAATAAAAACTTTTTCCAAAAAAAAACAACCGACTTCCAAAAAAACACTACAAAGTGAAAAATAACTTTAATTTCGGAAGGCGGTGACAAAAAATTCAATTACAGCTCCAAAGACACCGACTTCCGAAATTAAAGTTATTTTTCACTTTGTAGTGTTTTTTTGGAAGTCGGTTGTTTTTTTTGGAAAAAGTTTTTAGACAATGCAAGTGAATCTAGGGATCAATAATTCAGTGGCATCGCTTCTACCTTGACTTTATCGAATAACCGATCGATATTCGATTTATAATCGACGGTTGGTTATAATTACTGTGAAGTTGTCTTTTCAAGAATATATATATATAATATAATATATATATATATATTGTGCTTCTTTACGTGTTCATTATTTAGGGAAACTAAAATGGCATAAAACGTGGCAGATGTAGGTAACTAGTAATTAATTTATAATTAATTAATTTATAATCGACGGTTATTAATTAATTTATAATATTAATTTAATTTATAATATTAATTAATTTATAATCGACGGTTGGTTATAATTACTGTGAAATTGTCTTTTCAAGAAAATATTGTGCTTCTTTACGTGTTCATTATTTAAAGAAACTAAAATAGCATAAAACGTGGCAGATGTAGGTACCAAGGTCGTAGGTTCGAACCCAGACAGGCGTTTTATTTTGTGTAATGTAAATTAATTTTCATCACCACTATTCTCAAAACGGTTAAGGAAACCATCGTGAGGAAATCGGCATGTCCTCAAGCAAAAAATTCAAAGACATGTGACGTCTACCAAACCCGCACAGGGCCCGTGTGGTGGATTACGGCCCGCTCCCTCTCACAGCGAGGAGGTCTTTGTCCCAGCAGTGAGTGGGGAATATTATGGGCTGATTATATAATTATAACGTGGCAGATTCTATAATTACTATAGACGCCAGCACTTCAAGCTACCCCAAACTGTCAAATTTTCCCAATTGAACATGAACCTTATGCTTACGCTTTAAAGTTGAAAACCTATCAAAGAAATTTGACAGATTGGAGTAGCTTTTCTGTATATAAGTCAAAGTTAAAGTCAAAACGTTTAATGAGAACGAAGTGTACGAGTTTTTGGCGGGATCGCGTTGGAACATGTCGCACGAATTTTCATTTTCATTAAATTTAGTGAAATAGCGAATTAAATTGTGTAATTTTGGTAGTGTATTATTCAATTTAGTTACGTGTGAGTGCACAAGTGTAGCGAAGGTGAAAATAAGTCACTAACGTAGACTTTTCGTGTTCCCCCAAAAACTCCTACTAGGTTGTTGTAAAGTTACTACCGCTTTACAATAACTTTGATTTGACTAACTAAAGTCGACCATGACTTTTTCGTAACTTCGTACCCGATGTCGGGGCATTTAGACTATTACTGTTTTGTAAAATCGGGCCCGATATCGGGCCATTTACTTGATCGAAAAGAAAAATTACTTGACACTGGCTAAATGTACAAACCGTGCGAAGCCAAAACCAAAAAAAAAAAAAAAAAAAACGAAGTGTACAGTTTTGGTGTTATCTGATGTTAGTATGTTAACTTAGCAGCCTTACAAGCATTGCAATTTTATCATCCTAAATTAGAATGCATTACTTAAATATTATTATTGTATAATTATTTTCTTTTATTTTAGTCAATTATTTTAATTTTATCAATGACTTAATATGCCTTTTTTAATATGACTTTTATCATAGGATTTTTTTAAAGGACAAATAATAAATGTTTTTTTAATCCAATTGGAGTGCAGGATTCAAAGTTGAATTTACAATCAAGGTTACGTTACTGCGCTTGCGTTGTTTAGTCTTTAACAACTCATTCACAAGTTTTACGCAAATATTTTTACAACTTGTGAGAGGGTAACCAGCCAACCAGTTCTGTATTGAGAAAACAGTTTCAAGCGAAAAAGGTTTGAATGTACAGACGCCAGCACATCTAGCTACCGGGGTCTATCAAATTTCTTTGCTACATTTTCCACTTTATCACATAAGCATAAGGTTTATGTTCAATTGGAAATATTGACAGTTTGGGGCAGTTTGATGTGCTGGCATACATATCTTCAGGAAATATTATGTAAAAAACAAATACGTGTAGGTAAAACATTTGGTCACAGTTATTGCGTAAGGCGAGGATCGCGTGTCGAGTGACCACCATAAGCCACGGTGTATGCACGTTACCACACCGATGTAACTGTATCCCAACTGTCATTGAGCGGAAGTGGGTGGTTTAGCGCGAGGGAACAACACGATACAGGCATGTCATTAAACGTATCTATCAGTAACGTACCGATAACCCACCAGAACATCTGAGTATCGACTTACTTAGTAATAGGCTTAAGGGCCATAGTACCCTCATCTCCCGTTTGTATGCTAAAGCACGACTGCCACCCGCGCCCGCGCAGGGCCCCTCTGAGCCTTTATCTCAAAATGGGGATATTCCTTTGATTAATTTACAATTGTGCTTCGGCGATTCTGTGGTACCTCTAACTATCTATTTTTCAGTGTATTTTTTTTCCAAATAACGAAGCCGTTTAGTAGGAGTATGGAATAGAAGCCAAAATATTGCGTGTTGGAAAATATTTTTTACAGCAAAAGTATTAACCATACAAAAAAAGTACTTTGGGCAAAATGATCTATATGAATCTATAGCAAAATCATATATTTTTCAAATCTTCAAGACAAGTCGTTAATGAGCAGTAGGGTTCATAAAGTGACCGTTTTACGCTACCAAACGGGACGTAGGTCCTTAATATTCTTATTCAAAACAAGCTGTGGCCTGCGGCATCTACTTATTAGTCAATTCGCACGAATTTACCCGCTCGAATCGGGTGAATCGACACTATTAAATATATATTTTTTCTCTATGTAACCCGTACGATGTTATTTTATCTGTGAGCGAATTAACATCTCCAGAAATACATGACTATTAGGCAATTGGCTCGTTTTAAAATGTATGCAATAAAGTTTTAAAAAGGCAAGTTCATGCAATAAAGTGTCAATTCGCTCACAATAAATTAACTTCGTACGAGTCGTCAATAGACATAAATACACAATTGTATAAAAGGGGCGATTCGCCCGATTCGGGCATTAAAATTCGTGCGAACTGCGAATCGACTTATAAGCCGCGGCATCGCCCGCATGGGGTCAGTCATTATCCCACGGGAACTTACCACCGCAATAAAAAGTATCCCATATCCAAAGCGAGGTCACAGTCTACCTGTGTGTCAAATTCCATCGCCTGTTCTGTTCAACCATTAAAGCGCGAAAGGTACCTACCAGACAGACAGACGGAATTACTTATGAATTTATAATATTAACTTTGGATTTGTATTGGCCTGTAAAGGCCGGCGGCGCAGACTGACGTCGCGGCACGGCACGGTATGGCACGGCGTGCTTCGGCAGCTCGAAGGACGCTTTGGCATGGCGCGGCATGTCGTGGCGTCCCGCAGCAAGCCCAGCCACTCACTATTCAACTAGTTTTGCTCTGCGCGGATCCGAAGTCGGCGCCCTGCGGTACGCCGCGTATATCGCAGCATACCACGACGTGCTGCGCTATAATGGTATCGAAATAAAGTAATATGAATTCTAAACTCGATGAAATAAGGATAAAAATAGCTTGATCAAAAATAAAATCTTTTGCTGTGTCGTACCGCGACGTCAATCTGCGCCGCCCTTAACAGCACCCTAATTGAGTAACACTCTATCAATCAGAATATAAATCATTTTGAAGGATATGGCTTATCCATTGCTTCATATGTTCGAAAAATGTAGACATAGAGCAGACGCTCAACGATGTAATTTGACGGTAACGCAATGAATGTTGTTGAACTGTCAAAATGAAAGCCATGAACCTTCAATAAGATTCAGATTCTGATCGTGTTGCGCAATTAGGGTGCTGTACTTGCCAACTGCAGAGTAAAGTGCTCTCTTTTCATGCAGACAAATAACTAGATTTAATTACCACCTTCATAGAACTTAGACCCTAAAAAAGTCCAGGTTTTCTCAAGATACTTTGACTTACCGTTAGTCAGTTTAACGTATTAAACTTAGCATGGATAAAGTTAATGATGCTCATTTAAAAATTGGGTTAATGTCTGTCATTAAAGGTGGCAAGGAGATCTTCTTAGTGACTAACGCTTTTAACAACGAAGAACTAGTTACTACAGCCGGTTTTTAAGGTCATTGATAAATGAAGGAAGTAGATCTGACTGTGTTTATCGGTTGGTGTTTAAAGGTCTACCCACGAGGGTCTATCCACCTGAAAGCCTGTTACACACTAACAGTAGGCCCGGCTTTCATTTTGACAATTCAACAACATTCATTGCTTTATTCACGTTGTTGAGCAGACAATGTTTTCGAACATATGAAGCAATCAAAATCAAAAGTCATTTATTCAAATTAGGCTGAGAATCAGCACTTTTCGAATGTCAGTTCGAATGACAGTCCCCCAAAACGCACGCCATTCACCACTTCCTAGTGCTTTAGCTGGGAAGAAGAAGTGGCGCAACAAACTCCCCAGCAGCACAGTTGTCTGTTTAGTTAGATAGACTTGATTCTATACATAGGTAGGCAAATTAATCAACATTACGAGACACAGAACTTAAATAGTTTGTCATATGTCAGCTAGCCATGGCAATATACCAACAAATAAAATGAAAACTTAACTCAAGCCCAAAAAATAAAAATGTAAACAAAGGATACTACCAAAGTAAAAGCCTCCTGGTATAAAGGGCGTGATAGCTTATATATGCAACGCTGGATTATGTTCACATAGCTGTTACGGCCCGAGTTACAACTCGAGGCCACATATGATAACCTAGGACCATCGATGTAAAATAAATAAACAAACAGGTAGGTAAATTATTACCAACAATCACAAAACCATGGTCAGCAAGACGACCAGTCACCACAAGCAGCACCCGTTCACGAGCATAACGCAAAGATCAGCCATTACCCCTCCTCGCCATATTTGATGAATTAGCAATATCCTTAAAAAATATTCAGATCCTGACTAAATAGTGTATTTCGCAATTAAGGTGTTGATTAGTTTTCTACTAGTCATCAGCCAGAAAAACGGGAACTCACTCACTAACATTAAGGCTTTTAGCATCTTTGAATGTGAAAAAAAAATACGAACAGACAATGATTACCAAATAAAGACTAATTGACAGTTAACTATGCAAATGTCCCACAGCTAGGTCAAGTTGAACTTACTTGTAAAATACCTCTTATTTCCTTCTAAAGGCATCCGACATTCCTTCTCCCTCACTCCTTTGTTAATAAAGCAGGATAGCAACAATGCGTTCATAATCTCATGGTAAATCAATGGAAACGTATGCCATGCGTGTGCGCACGGCTCACAATGGGAGATAAGAACTGAGTCACATCGAGAGAGTTACTTTTACAGGTATTTAGTGCACGTGTGCCGGTTGTGATGACAGTTCTAGACTGCGAGAAAGCTTTATTGGAAAGCACATAATGTACGGGATCGATTGTTCTGTTATAATTAACCTGATGCCTAATAATGATCGAGAAATAGCACGCTAAACGCAATCTAAACGTTCAAAATCTAGTCGCAGTGTCATTTCGGCGACAGTCAAATGTCAAAAACATGTCAAAATTGAATGGAACGTCGAGGTATTTTTGACAGATTAAAACTGGGAACATTCTTAAATACGAGAATTGTCCGTCTTATGTCCATAATGGAGACAGAGTAGGAATAACCCATAACTTCGGCCGAAACTTTGGATTTCGTGCTTAGGGAGTAGACCCACTGGTTTCCTCACGATGTTGGATTGCCTTCACCAATGTCAGTAATGTCCAAGATTAACTCGGCAAGTAAATATAATTTAAAAGCCGCATTGGTACTTGCCCGGATTTGAAGCCACAACGTCGTGCGTGAGAGTCGATTTTTATTACAGTTTAATTTTTAATTGTTCTATTATCGGTCTTGAAATGCATGCAATTGACTTCGATAGTATTGAATTATTTCTATAGCATAAAAAAGTTGAATTCCTAACGACCACAGACAAGCTAGCTCTCCAACATCTGGTAGAGAAAGCGGGTCATGGAAAAATCTTAACAGATTTATAAAGAAATTTTATATGAGACTCTAAAAGTATTGTTTCTTTGATTGCTTTATAAATTCAGTGTTTTATTTCATTGATCTTGGGTACTTATGTCCGTTAAAACCCGTGTGGTAACACACTGACAGTAGCAACGGCTTTTATTTTGACAGTTCAACATCATTCATTGCGTTATTTACGTTGTTGAGCAGACAAATTTTTCGAAGATATGAAGCAATTAGATAAGCAACACCTTCCACTGATTCAGATTGGATTGACAGTGTTTACGTAATTAGGATGCCGTTGTTTGCAAAGGAAAAAAGACATAGATTATTTCTTAGGAAATGTAAGATTAACCAATTAAGCTGTAGGTTTACGTATAATCAATTTCCTTTGATGAATAATTATTAGTAAATTGTATGAATAATTATTAGAAAGCTGGAAATTTAATCAACATGACTATAAAACAGCTCTACTTGACAAAATTATGTATTATAACAGTGACGTAACGACCTGTAAAATAAAAACAAATTTTTGTTTGCTGACGTACATAATAATAAGACGTAAAAATAGTCTGAAGAAACTCTATTTTTTATAGTCTTTTGTTTTATGTCTTTGGCAAATTAAATGAAACCTCATGATATATTATATTGATGGAAATCGGTGCCTCGATTGCCTTCTTTTTCGCCAAAAAATCATAAATGACTAAGTAATCAATAGGTACATTCAATTTCATGCTGCACCGATATGCGACAGTTCTGCGAAGTAAGCTAATTGATAATGTACTTTGTTAATTGAATTAATTCATTATTACTTACCACTTTCTTGTTAAAACTGGAAATATTGAGCAATAAATTATTGCTAAAACCTCATTATTTAAGTACAGGATCAGAAATAATTGATTATTATGTAATAAATTAAGTAATGCAGTAACCACCAAGGAGGTATAGCATTATGTTAATTAAAAAGTGTATTAAAATAAGTGAATGTATTTTAAGATTTTGTTTCTTTATTTTTATACCAAAAATACAAAATAAAGAAGTGTAATAAATAAATAAAAAATGCTGAATTCTGGTTTTGTCCCTGTAGAACTATATTCAAGGTACTTATGTACAGAATAAACTCTTACGTATCTACTACAGCATCAATGTTATAGTAGATACGTAAGAGTCTAGTATCTCATAACAAATAAACTGGAAGATAGGCAAATTGCTTCTCTATTTAGAAAGTGTTAGTCACAATACACTTACGGACACATACAATACGGTACGTACCTACTAGTACATACTAACTTTATATTCTTCCTACACATGTCACAGACAAAGGTACTTAACGATGTTAATTAGGAATTATTCTTGCATTGTGTATAATTACTGGAAACCAGAAAACGACAAGTTTCTTCTATAGTTACGTAACGTACAGCACTGCACATCTTTGATAAGATTGAATTATGTTATGATGTGTTAAAACGCGGGCGCATATCAAAGAATCACAAACACAGGATAAGAACAACAATAAAATTTACTCAACTACATCGCGCAGCATTCCCAAATGAGCGTATCCTTTTTTATAATAAATGCACCCTATTTTAATGCTGCCCGTTCCGCGACACTTCCACCAACTCCTGAGCTGAGGAGCAAAGAGTTTTTATGCGGCTTCCTTTGCCAGCCGCCGTGGGAAGTAGTCGGGGTAACCTTCCCTGACCTTTCCCCACTGGCATTCCGTTAACGCTAATAATAGGTGAGGCAAGACAAAAGCGATTTACGACTTAGGACGACCCTTTTGTGGGCCCATGTCTGGGTAGATAGTTATTTTGTTGGTGATCGATTTCAGTAAATGATTCGGGTGGGTTGATAGACTGATTCTTGATTTAGTGTTATGGTTGTATGTGTGAAGTAATTTGAATGTTGGTATTTATGCATTGATAACATATTTTGGTACTTAAATAGACACCTAAACCTTGTGTCTATGTATCTGGTGATTTAGATTTGTGTCGATACCTGCTTGATATTTTCTTATTGACTCTTATTTGATTATTATATTGGATTTTTGTCCGATTTTAAGTACTTTGTGTACCATTGTGGAAGCCGGTTCTGTGTTCAAGCAGCGTTGGTACTTAAGTAGTTAAACACACTCAAAATCCCAGTAAACAACATCTATTTGCCACGTCATAAAATGCATTTTCTTGACGGCTAGATCAGCATATTTGATTAATCAGTTAAAATAAAAGCAATTGCATTGAGGATACACAAGCAAAGTTCCGGATCAGCATATATGCTGTTAAGCAAGACAACACTTGTTCATTGCACAAATTGACAATTTACACTTATCTTGGCAGCCAGACCGTAGTCTGTTACCCAATAAAAACTAGTTTAAGGTTAAATATTAAGCAAAGTAAGTAAAAGCTTGGCTATCAGAGTAGCTTGTACAAATCTCTATGTAACTGGGCCGCACTTTCACCGGAGTGTTGTGGGCTATGGCGCTGAATGATTTAATTCGCTACGATGGCGCCCGGCGACACCATGACTGAACGCAGCGCCATAAAATGTGACGTCTAGAATCCTCTGGTTGGATTACGCGATCGCGAGTCGGCTTATACTTTCTTCTTTTATTTTTAACCGACTTCAAAAAAGGAGGAGGTTCTATGTTCGACTGTATGTATTTTTTTTGTATGAATGTTCACCGATTTCTCCCCCATTTGTGGACCGATTCTCAAAATTATTTTTTTATTTGAAAGAGTATACTCCTGAGGTGGTCCCATTGGCACCAAGTCAGGATCTGATGATGGAATCCCAGGGAAATCGTGGGCAACCCTCAAATGTTATAGGTATTAACAATGTTTTTCTTACATTTTCCAAAGCTATTGATACATTTGCGTATGGGTCATCAACTTCTCAGGAACTCTTCAAAAAATAACAGCAACCAACCGCGATTGCAGCTATCGCATAAATATGCATCGTTTTGACCCCAAGGATGATGAAATTTCGAATTGGTGTGGGGTAGGTACCTACTATAGCTAAAAAGTGAAAAATAAAAACTTTTTGGAAAAAGTTTTTTTCGTGTCGATGGTCCTTTGTCTTTGTAATGTTTGAGCATAATAGGTGGCCACGTCGATTGCGGCATAAGTGGCATTTTTTGGTCTTCTTTGTTGTGCAAGCAAACGGGCGCAAAACACTCCAGCAAGTGAAACATGGTATGGCTTATACCTAAATGAGTCGTGCTGAATCTATATAAAATATACTGGCCCAACGTGCTAATACATTATACTAAACGGAATCATGCTGAAATTGTGCCAAACAACGCCATTCTAATGCTGGTATTTTGTAGTGTCAAAATGCTTTTAATGAAAAAAAAAAAACTATTTTGATTGAATACAAATGGCACAAATTCATTCATCTAATCTGGTAAATCATCGCATTCATTCAAAATCAGAACCAAATCATTTCGCATTTTGACCCAAATGATGCCCACTGGTACAAATGATGAATTTATGGAAAAAATGTCGAGTATTCAAATTAATATGAAATTACTATTGTTGTGGTGGCACGTGGCTAGTCACAGTGCACGGAATGCGTGTGCGACTAGTTCAAAGTTTACAAACTGAAACAACAGTTTGTAAACATACACCATTTCTAAACTGAGATGTGTTCGTGTTTTTCAACAATTAAGAATCGCGACTATGTTGTTTATTGAATGAGGTATTTAATTTACTTTTGGAAAATAAAAATAAAAACTGAAGTGATATTACAATTTGACCTGGGATTAATTCACGTTAGATTTGCATTTTGAGGTACCTACCTACCCATTGGTTTTGCAAATGATTCGTTTATTATTTTAGGGCGAGCAGTAAACTAGATTCCTGCAAATTTGATTCCCATCAGTATATAAACTAGGGCCGTCTAAATTCACGAATTTGTTTCGACATTTAAATTATTTGTTTATCCAGCTACTTACCTAGTTTATTCTCCGATATTCGGTAGTGGGTTATCCCCTACAAAATTCTTGTCCGCTTCAAGAACAATGTCGTATTGTAAAGTTAAGCCTCTACATTGATTATCACCGTTACTTCCGGGATCTAAGACAATACTCTAGTCTTCACCGCTTTTTGAACATCATTGTGTATCTAAACATCTGAGGATCAACTCTCTAAGTCCGTCAACGAAGATACCTGCCCGTCCGAAAGTTGTTGAGCCACCAAAACAAATGTCAAATTATTTTTTTCGGACGGGCAAATATACAGGGTGATTGGAAGATGGGTGCAAAGCTTTAAGGCGAAGATAGTACAGACAATTTAGAACCATTTAAGCCATGGTTGTCTTAGACGAAGTCTTACCAAATATTTTTAACCAAATTTTTAAGTTTTTTTTCGGAAATTCTCAAAATTTAATGTAAACTGCCTAATTATGGCCAAATTGAATGATAAATGAATTCATTTTTTATTTATTTAATTAAAGTAATGTGTAAGCAATCAAGCAAAACATGTTTTAGGCTTCTGTGTCATTAGACATTTTTTTTACAGACATTTAAAGCTCAGAAAAAAAAAAATTGTACAATACGTCTTTTAAACCTTATTAAAAAAAAAAAAATTGGTAAGACTTCGTCTAAGACAACCATGGCTTAAATGGTTCTAAATTGTCTATACTATCTTCATCTTAAAGCTTTGCACCCATCTTCCAATCACCCTGTATAACAGTTGTAGTGAAACCTTCCAAATAGTTTTGTTATATTATTCTTAGTTCTAGTCTAGAAGAAATCATATGTCCGTAAATAAAATAGGAAACACCCGTAAATTCGGCAGAAACTAAGGATTTCATGCTTAGGGAGAAAGACCCAGCATCAAGTCTGCACAGCTCATTACTGTAATTTAATTTCAACAAAGATTTTGCAAAAAAGTATTGGCTCTTTGTAAAGAGTGCGTTTCGACAAAAACTAGGTGCAAAAATAAAGAAAAAATTTGGTTTATTTTGTTTAGTTTTATCTTGCATAACAGAATACTGCTGAGCTAAACGATTAAAAAAAAAAAAAACTGTGAATCCAACTGATGACGTTCACTCTTCACGACGAGAAACGAATTCTGATTGAACCTAAATCGACCTTTTTATGATTTTCACGCCTCTCAAAAAGCCATAGAAGATAGACTCCGGTTTGTTTCGGTCAATTGAAAGATTACTGAAATAGGGTAAGGATTGGATTCAAGATATTAACAGCTCAGCCATGGTTTTAAAGTTTCGTGTTCTGTTAGATATATGGAAGGTCACAGTGTTTAAATTTAACTGTAAATTTTATTCGATTGGTACTTATTTCAATTTCAATGAAAGGCTGGCGACCTCGTCTACGAATCGATAGTATTTCTGAATGGAATAAAGTGTCTACTATAACAATAAAAATAATTATGATGTCATTTTACGTGTGGCAATTACACAATTTCGTCCATTTGTTTGATTTGAACGGCTAGCACGTGTATTATTTGTAATATCAGATAAGTAGTGGTTTGCGTGATGTTTCACATATCTTTTAACTTCGTAACTTTTTCTCGTGTTTACTTCATGCATAGAAGTTATGGCGTCAAAAATAATAAAAGTATTATAAACTTGTAGATGTTCTTCGCGCATATAGGTATTCTACGTTGAAAATACAACTACATATTACTACTAAATTAAAAACTTGTTTATATTCATAACAAACTGTAATGAACTAATGAGCTGTAATTTTCCAACAAAGATCGTGAGCAATATTTTTTATTCTCGACAGATTATAATCTGTAAAATCTTGGGGTTATTTTTATAGTCAAAACCAACAAAGGCAGTAAACCACTTGGTTTATTTAGTGCCTAGCGAGGTACCTGGAGGCAGTGACATCACGGTGACGTGCCATCGAGGTGAGTCACGACCAGAGAGATGCATTGACGGAATGCCGGTCGAGCGGTCATGGACGCCACAGTTTTACAAAAAACTTTGTTTATAATGGATGACAACTTTTCAATGACGATTAAAAATGGGTAACTAGAAGTTTCTAAAAACTACAATTTGGTCAGTGGATAACCCAAAATCCAGTTGAAGTAAAAACACTCTTAAAGTTTCAGTCTATAAAATATATGGCATGACATAGAGCAGAATGAATATAGAAAGTACCTTTTATGTTTGCAATATGAATGATAGTGTTGACAAGTCAGGTTTAGTTGCGTGGGATTGTGTCGGGGCAGGTAGTAGAGTAAACATAGATAACGTTCCCCATTCTAACACATTACACTTGAGTGCTCTCCACAAGTAAAGCACCTGACGACAGACCCTAAAGTAACAAGTGGATGAATCGTTTTTTTTTGTAGTATTTGCCAGATTGTGGGTATGTTAAAAATCATCGCAATAGTAGGATGATTTCTTGACTAGCATAAAAACATATGAAGCGACTTGTCTCTACCAAAAAAATAGCGTTGTAGAGACGACAAAGTAATTTGAAAGTAGTTATAAATGTTTAATATTTCTGAAATGAAATGTTTCTAAAAAGTCACACTTGTTCAGTGACGTGTAACTAATCAGAAACTTTTATTTTTGATGCGGAATGTTCTTTTATGTTATTAAAAGGTTGAAATACATACCTTGACCACGAATAGCCCGCCAAAGGAATAAGCAGCGTCGTAGACGATGATAAAGCCTCCGACTCAAGGACTGAACTCACAACACAAGAAAAACTTGTTGTCACTGTTTCGAAACGCACCACTTGGACACAAATTGGAGAAAACAATGTTAAAATATGAACACGGCTTCAGTTATTTTAAGTGACTTCCTTTTTTTTCACTTATATATTCTCATAACATCAGCACTATTTGTTATAACAGGTTTTATTTACGATCGTCCAACATCACGCACTCGATCAACACACCTGTGAAATACGCCGGAGTTCCGCGCTGACTGAACACGCTGCCAGACAGAGATAGCGAGATGTTGTCAGAAAGAGATACGCAGAGACGTGGGAGGGAGGACGACCGCTAAGCTTCAAGAACGCACGGTGTTCCACTTTCAAGACAAATGTTTCGAATTATTAATATGATTCGTTTAGTGAGTTAGCACAAATTTTTAACCCGAATGTGGGTAATGCATGAGTTTTTCAGCAAATGTTTCTCCTTCCACTAACTAATCGCAAAGATTTCTGGTTGCATAATCATTGCCGCGACGGAAAGAAATTGTAAAGCGAGATTTTAGGCTTTGATTGCATCTCTTCTGGGTGCAAAAATGTTTATGACTAAGTAGTGGGTAAAGCATTTAGTTTTAGTAGGTTATTTGTTATGATTAATATATGTAATTTCGGATTCCACAAACATGACAAAAATATATGCTAAATATACGGTGAATGCATTTAAAGAGTGTTCTAAAATAATCGTAGAACATATTAGCCAAAACAAGGATATCTTAATATCCGAAATTTTGCTTAAAAAAAAACTCTATATTTTGTTTAAAAAAATATTTTTTGTCCACAGAATTCGCGCGTTGGCCCACTGTGCCGCCGTACCTCCTGTTACCTGGCACGGGCAACCACGGCGCCCCCCACTCCGGCGCACGCCTTACGAATACGATTCAAATTTTTAAATCCACGAGCCGGTACTACTCTACCGTCTACGGCTCTACAGCGCCAAAAACATTGCATAATTAACTTTTCTTAATCACTGCTGCACTTTATGCTTCAGATCAGACGAAATTGTCAATTACTTGGCAAGCTTGAAGAATTTCGTAAACTTTGTAGAGTCGGCAGTCGCGCAGTTTTCCGAATGTAATGCAACAGGTTGCATCGCGTCGGTGTGTTGATGTTGAAGATGGCGGAAAGGTTGAAACCTTAATAAAGAAGAACAATAAAAAATATTTAATGTGTTGTAGTCGTAACGAGAGTTTTTTTTCACAAAGGTATTTCATCTCATCGTTTGCTTTAGTATATGGGCGCTGGATGTTTTGAAAAATATGTTTGTTGAATGTCGAAATACAAGTTTACAGGCCTTCAATGGATACAACTCCCGGGCAACCAAAGTAATATCAAAATCTATGGTGCAACAATGAAGGAGACAGAAGAGAAAATCAAAATAAATGAACGATCAAAATCTGTTTTATATAAACCTACATGGACACTTAATATGAAACGTCAGAAGCTAGGTGCACGGTTCCAATTGGTCCTTTCCTATGGAGAAGAGCCGGCAAGATACTCCACAGTTACTCTTTTAAAATTAATTAAATTTTACATTGCCATAGCAATAAATTACCGTAGTTCTGCAGGCAGTATTGAGCCAGTCAAAAGAGTAACGGCCTTATTCATAAAAAGTTATCGAACATCTAAACAGTTGCTAAAGTCTGGTTTTCAAAAAGAAACCAGACATTAGCAACTGTTTAGATGTTCGATAACTTTTTATGAATAAGGCCGTAAGTAATTAGTATAGTCTTATTTTGGTGCAAGCCCCAGATGAAGGGAAGAATTCAATTGCCTTGGAAACTTCAACGAAATTAATCAAAAATGAACATTGAAGAAGTGAGCAATAACCAGTAAGTTTTAGTAAGTTTCCATTTTAGGTAGGTACTCCATATCAAGCTGGAAAAAAAAAAACTGGAAAGAGCGAGTTTAACTCGCGTGAAGAGGGTTCCGTACGAAGAGTTGTAAACCACCAAAAAAAAAACACATAAAGTAAGTTGAAACGCTCGGGTCATGGGGCCCAAGTGCACGTCTCATCTTTAATTAAGGAAATTTCTCGCCGGCTGGTCGACACTTCACGTGACCAGAGGGCTGGGTCGTTCTTTGGCCAAAGAATTAGCATTGCCATTCAACGTGGCAATGCTGCCAGTCTTCTGGGCACGTTTCCTGATGACTGCGATGCGGAGGAATACTTCGACGCCTAAGTGTCCTTTTGTTTTTTGTATTTATTTTGTATATCGTAGTTTTAATTATTAAGTACATTTGATAAATAAAAGCTTAAGTACTAAACTAAACACGTGATGGAATAAAAATTGCCAAGACTTAGGTACATAACGCTTTCACTATTAAAAAGTTATCTTTAGCTTAAAAGGATCTGATAACTTTTAAGCAGTGGTGGCCCAGTGGTAACAGTTGTTACGAGATCTAGGTAAGTCGTACGTTTGAACCCAAACAGGCTTTTTACTTTGTATAAATTATTTAATCACCATTGCTCTCAAAACGGTGAACGAAAACATCGTGAGGAAACCGGCATGTCCTAGAACCAAAAATTCGAAGACATGTGACATCTACCAACCCGCATTGGGCCCGCGTGGTGGATTATTAGCCCACTCACCGAAGAGAGGACGCCTGTGTCCCTCCCAGCAGTGGGATTATTATAGGCTGATGATTATTAGGTGAAGATCCGCATGCGCACAACTGTATTCGTACCTAGTAGGTAGGTCATTACCCATATCATTGAGTTGAGGAAAAAACATTAATATATTATTTTTATCTATATATTTTAATGCGCACAGTTACGTCCATACAGAGTCAGTGGAAGGGTACTAGAGGAAAGAGTTGTGACAAAATGATTGTAATATTCTTCTTGTTTATAAAACTGTCTGTTTTACATTTATGTGTGTCGGATCTCGGATATCAGTGTGATCGAGGTCGGTACCATTTTTAGTCTTATGTATTATATAGTTAGGCAAGAATTATTTTAAAACTAGCTTTCGCCACCCGCTTCGTCCGCGTGGAGGCCGGTAATTATCTCACGGGAACGTACTACAGGGATAAAAAGTATCCCATATGTTAATCTAGGTTATAAACTATCTGTGTGCCAAATTTCATCAAAATCCATTCGGCCGTTTTTGCGTGATTGAGTCAAACATCTAAACATACTAACTTTCACATTTATAATAGGATAGAATATTCACGATTTAATAGCATTTGTAGTTCCTGCAATAACCATTTGTGAAAGTACAGACCGGTCGGTTGATGAAAAACGGAACCCTTAAGGTGATATGAGTTCCGTTTTTTACAATTTTTTTATACAGAATCCTAAAGATAGACTAATGCTACCAATTCCTATGCATTAATCAAGTTTTCCTAATGATACTATTGCAAACAAGGCAATTAAGTTACCGCCACCATTAGACATCTAATGGTACAGTATGTCCCTGAGGTATGAATAGCTATCCTGCAGGGTGATTCCGTAATAACCTAACAGTAAGAAAGACTTTCATTTTGACAGTTCAAGAACATTCATTGCGTTATTTACGTTGTTGAGCAGACAAATTGTTCAACGTTTGAAGCAATGGATTAGCAATATCCTTCAAATGATTCAAATTCTAATTGATAGTGTGTTACGCAAATACCTACCCCGCCGGTAATGAAGACGTACTATCGAGATTTACCTAACTCCTTTGCTTGATAGGGCCATGTTCCTCTTCTTACAAGAAGAGGATCTCGTTATACAGTTGCACGAAGGGGTGCAAAAGATGTCACTCTTTATCTCAAGGACGACTGACTCCCTTCGAATCAGATAACAGTTAGGAGAAGAGCTCTCTAATGACATGATATGCCTAGCCGTTATTGGATTTTTAGAGGCATTTTCCACGCCTACTTTTAGCATAAAAAGAAAATGTAAACTGATGGAATTACCGATATTTTTAATTTATTTCAGATGGATCGTCAACTTATCCTGCTATATTCTTGGTTGATGATAACAGAAGTCGTTTCAATCATGTATTGAACTTCAACTTTAAAATTCTTTGTTTGGATTTTTACAATATTTCCATTGTTCCTCTAGAAGAAGCGTACAGATATGAGTAAGTTTATTACATTATCCATTATTCAAAATAGTCAGCTGCAAGAGATAGATACAATAAGTAAGTTTAATAGTGCAAGTTGGGGTTTGTATTAAGTTTTAATTGACAAAACCATCAACGACCGCATACAGTAAAATAGCGGTCAGAACGCGACACTAACAACAGAAGTAGAAAAAGACATTTATTTTTTCCAAGTAACACAATTACATAGGTATTCAGGTACATGGATGAAAAACATATTGGTAGTGTAGTGTTCAATATTTTTTTTTGCTAAATATTTTTGTGATGTACAATAGAGTACCAATATTACCTACAGCTATTTTAGATCGTTAATCTTGCAAGTGCCAATGAATAATACTACTAAACTGACTTCCACTGTATACATCAACTTGCACAGTCAAACTTGCTAAAAGATAATATTATACAGGGTGATTGGAAGATGGGTGCAAAGCTTTAAGGTGAAGATAGTATAGACAATTTAGAACCATTTAAGCCATGGTTGTCTTAGACGAAGTCTTACCAATTTTTTTTTTTAATAAGGTTTAAAAGACGTATTGTACAATTTTTTTATTTTTTCTGAGCTTTAAATGTCTGTAAAAAAAATGTCTAATGACACAGAAGCCTAAAACATGTTTTGCTTGATTGCTTACACATTACTTTAATTAAATAAATAAAAAATGAATTCATTTATCATTCAATTTGGCCATAAATAAGCAGTTTACATTAAATTTTGAGAATTTCCGAAAAAAAACTTAAAAATTTGGTTAAAAATATTTGGTAAGACTTCGTCTAAGACAACCATGGCTTAAATGGTTCTAAATTGTCTGTACTATCATCGCCTTAAAGCTTTGCACCCATCTTCCAATCACCCTGTATAATATACATAAGCTAAAGTCTTATCGTGAGAAACTCACGTTGAAAACAAAATCGATGATTAAGATTATGATCATTGATAACTTTATAATTTGCAGTAATATTATCCACTTTGCGGTTCCTGATTATAATGATGGTAAGCTTCCGAAGAATTTCGAGTACGCTGGTAACATAAGCGATACAAATGAAGCTGTATGTCATAAAACAGGAAAAACAGAACCTGAATTTGATTGCCACGAAATAGCAAATCTCGTAAGCAAATCGATTCTAAATATAAACGATGGTGATATTTACAACTTTGTACAGACGATGAAACTAAATATTGGTTATCCATTAGAACACAGAGAAGATTGTAAGCCTTCTATCGAAAGAAAGACGTTTAACCTGACTACAGTAGTCATTTGCTTGGACGAGACTAAGTACAATAGAAACATAAAGGTTAAAATACAACAGCCCTTAAAACTAATAGTAACAGAATATTTCTGCGATTATTTTTTAAACTACAAGTTTCAAGATAGTCTTCTTGCTGTGTTGACCCCTAAACCACTTGAGGTATTCTCCGAATACTCAGTTCCAACCATATTTTATGAAACTCCATATTTGTTTTCGGAAAATATGACTGCTTTTCCAAATTCTATGAATGTAGTGCCATGGCGACTGCTCAAATATGGATTTTTAAAGTTTATACAAACTGTGGGCTGGCAAAGAGTGGTGATTGTAACTGACGACTCAGAATACAGCCTTGAATTTGAAAATGAATTGATTGCATTGTTTAATAAGGAACGGATGGTATACACTGTGATACGGTGCGAGGATGCCAATTGTGAAATGAACAAGGTAATCTTTTTTAAATATTTTTGTGTTATATGCGTCAGCATGGAGCTCAGTGACATTATCATCATCATCATTTCAACCGAAAGACGTCAACTGTTGGACATAGGCCTCCCCCAAAAGGGGTTTTGCCATAATCGCCACGCTTGGCAGGTGGGTTGGTGATCGCAGTATGGTTGTAAAATGCATAGAGAACGCTGCTGCCCATTCTCTATTAAGTCCCTTAGTCGCCTTCTACGACACCCACGGGAAGAAATGGGATGGTGCGATTCTTTTACTTGCCACCACACGGATCTCAGCGACAAGGCGAGCCGAATTAGAAGTCCATTTTTCCGCTATGGTCTACAAATATTCTTCAACTGGTTACAACAATAATAATAATGGAAATGCTTTCAGATAAAACAAGAACTATATAGAGTTTCAGCGAAGATAGTTATTGCTAACGTCGAAGAAGAACATGCTCAATACCTTTTCGAAAATGCTCACCAGATCACATGGATAGTGAGGGACATGGCCGGCAACAGGAAAAATAAAGTAATCACATTCTTTTATTAGGCATATTAATATGATATTATTACTTTACTTGTTCAAATATTTCGATCAAATATACTATCTCATGTACTTTTGATCATGACAGTGTACCGAGCCCAGATTAATATAATATATCACCCGATTTTCGTTTTATTTCTTGCAAGTAAATAGTTAAAATCTATTGAATTGCTTTTCTGTTAATTAATTTTTTGGTAGCTTTTTTGTTTAGTACCTGTACAACCAACTCAACGTGTTCTCCATTAGTTTGCGAACAGTCAACAGGACTAAAGGTTGCAATGTCAACGACAACATTCTGACAGGCCTTAGCAGTATTGCCCTTACTTACAAAAATATAGCAAACGAGGACTATGAAGTAAAGAAAAACGAGTTTTACAGGTAACAATAAGAAACCAACAACGCACAGACATACAGTAAGTGATTTTTATACCCTTCCAAATTTTTCAGGGTGATAGTACCCGTTAAATTGAACAACAATTAAAAAAAAAATCGACCTCCCATGCAAAATCAATAGTTAGCTGGTCGATTTTGTATGGGAGGTCCGATTTTTTTTTTCATATTTCGACCCATGTTCCTTAGAGAAAGTTGTTCAATTTAACGGGTACTATCACCCTGAAAAATTTGGAAGGTGACTAAAAAATCAGCCCGTATAACAGCAACGCAAGAGTGCTTGCACTCTTGTAGCCTCTGCTCCTACTATACAACATGTAACTTAAATAACGCAAGACCTCTTAAACCACAACAATTATTTTTAAAAACTAACTGTTATTGTTAAGAAAATGATGTTGACCCTAGCATTACTTTGTACATTTAAAATTAAGTCTTATGCTGCCTTGGCATTTAATTGAATTTTCTTCGGCCTCAATCGGCGATAGGTATGGGAAAATAAATATTTTTGAAAAAAATACCCATATTAAAAATAATGAAATCAATTCAGTAGTCAATTATATAGAAACTACTTTCAGGACTTGCGTTTATCATGTTACATCTTGTATAGCAAACGTGCGTAGTCACCTTAGTATTGTAATAACTTGAAAATTAACATCATAAAACGAACAATTATTTTTTCAGACGTTTCGCAGCTAAAGCTAAAGAAATAACCACAAAAAAACCTGAAGCTATAGTAGTTGTTAATAGATTAACAATGTATTCTGAGGATAAAGAGATTTCAACAATGTACGTCGACGCCAGTGGCGCCAAGCTGCTCACCTTTGAAGATCCATTTAAGTCTGGCAAACCATCTGACGGAACAACACACTGTTTGGTAACAAGTTACGACTACTTCAAACCTTGTGAAGAACCTCTGGTGATCCTCTTCATGTTCGTTCTCTTGCTGTTCGTTTTAACATTCGTTTTGATCACTTATTACTTTGATAAAACGTCACCATTTAGCCAAACAACATATCAAAATTTTTAGATTTAGTATATTTTTTATTTTACGTTAATGTTATTGTGAAAATAATTAGATACCTTTTGAAATAAAACATCACGGCATAAGTTCGCGTTTTATTGCTCTTCATTTCATGTTCTAACAATATTAAAATTTCATAATTTCATCTTATATGCAAGAATCATCAAAATTAAAAGTGAAAATATATTGACAAACAGATTTTCCAGCTTCATCTCTCAATATGTTTTCCTGTCTATTGTTCACAAAAATACTGCTGCAGGAAAGACTATATTTAGACAAAAAGTTATTTGTAGAGGAATTAACTCGTTAATACACGTCTCTATACTTTGAGTGGGGAGTGGCTTTATCTTTTATCAGCACAATCATTGTATAGTTGTTGATTTTGTAATTCAGTCATCGTGCTTTATCAAATAATGTACCACGGTCACAAAATGTGGCCCAATTGCTTTCGTTCATTCGTAGTCTGAAAACGACTAATGAGGAAAATAGTTTTCCCTATTTCGAAAATAGGCTACGTTAAGTTATACATTTGTGATTTTATGTCTAAAACCGATTTAAGAATAAGTTTAAGACATCATTTGTTTATATGAGTACTTATAATTCTAATCGAACTCGGAATGGAACATTCAGATAATTATGTAATCTTAATGCGGGATTCCCAGTTAGTTTCAATCAGATTTACAGTTATGCAATTCCAAGTAACTGAACTTGCAATCAATGCTTTATTGTTAATTCCCTGAATCGTATAGAGAGCAATAAGAGGCGGTGTGTTTTCTCATCGTTTGCAGTTTGCACAGGGTGCCATTTTAGGACCAACAAAACGTAGCTGACTGTCTTGGCGTCAAAAGTAGGTAACTTCGTTTAAGATTTTTTTCACGCTTTTATAAATACTGGTGTAGTCTTATGGGCATCGACCATGGTGTAAGTATAATATTTTCAAGAATTTTTCAATTCACTTAATCAACAAGTGTCTCTTACAATATATTTTGCTAAATAACCATACAGGAGAGAAATTCAATCAATTTATATTCGAACAGCCTTACAAAACTACATCAGTACCTATATCAGCTGTTCTCGCCGGTTTAGTATAAGATTATTATAAAAACTATAATAAATACAGAGGATTCATGAGCATAGTCCTTAAATTGTCAGAAGATAAATCACAAGCGTCGTACATTATTATTATTACTATTACTTTTGAAACATACTCACCATTTTCATTCCACGTGTCGAAATTATTGTCCTAGTTTAATGATTTTGCAGATTGCAGCTCTACTCCCGGACCGTACTAATGCTGACGCTACACTACACTAACTGGGCTTTGGCGAATTTTCGTGTTTCCGCAACATCTGTATTTCGGCAAATTCGCTAAAGCCCTGTATGTCTGTTCAAGGGTCAAACTACGATCCCCCCAGTGGGTTCCCACATTGTCGTTGCGGGGGGGCTCAGTAGCCGTGGTCCGCTCCCGCGGTGAAGCGAAGAGGAACCCCAAGGTGGGGCCGCTCTTCAGGGCTTTTGCTTCCAAGCCGACGACGTAACGGCCAAAAAGTAGGTTGCGGTGAGGTGCATCGCACCTGAAGCGGGCCGCGATGTCGAATGGCAGGCATCGCGGCTGAGGGTTACAGGCTGCGGTGGAGGAGGAGTGCCGGTACTTCTGAGTAGCGCTCTTCTCTTTCGTGGCCTGGACGGGGCCGCCACCGTTTGATGGTGGACTCGGTGCGGCCACAGGGGAAGAGGAGTGTTGGTATAGCGTTGGCCGCTCTCCCTATCCCCTGCGGCCGAAAAGTGGTAGGCGGCGGGGCCACTGCGCTGACCCGTCGCAGGGGGACCAAGGGTGCCAGACACGGGGTTGTCTTGAGCCCTTATGCTACTTGGTTCCTGGGGTGGTCACGGCGTGCCATGTGTCCTGGTGCGCCGAACTGGTAGGGTCCGCAAGGGCCGATGCCTGCCAGGGGTGCGGGTTGTTCGAAAGAGATACCGTCGTCCCTGGCACACAGGCAACTGAGGGAACACGGGTGGGTTTTAGTCAGTAAAAGTCTGACACGCCCTCCTGCTCCACCCAAAGTGGGAGAAGTTATTTGATGATTTCCCACCCTCAAAAAAAAAGGGTCATACTACGATAAATACCTTTTCTAATCATCCACACGTCGTCCTCCGGCCTTCATCCCAATTTTCTTGAGGTCTTCGTAGCCTGCGTTATTCTCTCATACGCATCTGTTAACCGTCATCTTAGTATATTTACACTATTTACTCCCTTTCTAGCATGATCATTGATCATCTCCCACACAATCCGTCCATTGTTTTTCTGGCTGATCTTCCTCTACTAGTTAAGTAAGTGAGCAAGTAATTCGCTGAAAATCACAAAAACTTCTCAAATTCCGGATGTAAAGTAAACAGGAATGTTTGCCGAAGCCTCTAGGTGTGACCCCAGCGTTATCCGCTTTACAGATGTACCTCTACCTGCGCAGTAAACCAGATTCTGTTGCGCGCGCAAATGCTCTGGACAGCTGACTGCTGAGACTTCCCGTCACTCTCTGGACAACCTCAAACCCGAGTGCAGGTTTGCAGTACTATTTCTTGCGTAATCGTAGAAAAGTTTTGATACGGAAGTTGTCAGTTTGCCGATATAACTTATTATTTAGTGGTAACACTTTAGTAGCCTTCGAATCGTTTCAAATGGACGTAAATACGTCTGTCAAACGGAAGTGTCATTATAGTGGTTAAAGGATGAGCAGCGGCAAAGGAATTTTCACACGAGGTGAGATGAAGAAAATTTGCTGAAATGTGCTAGCATGATCGGAATTAATTGTACCGTGTATCATGACTGTAGTGATTATGTCATACCTATACACCATAAACTATTTCGTTGGGTGTCCAATTTGAGATCGAAAAACAACAGTCTACATTTTGGTTTACTTTTATGGATATCTACAGCCATCCGAAAATAAATAAGATAAGAAATATTTTTGATTAAATATGCGGTAAAGCTACAATAAATATTATAGGTGTCACCCCAGTTTAAGACGGTAGACTCAACGTAAGGTCAGATTTGTATTGATAAACCAAGAGTGAATGTTCAACGAACACGACGCTCCTCGTTTAATTATTCCATTGAAGTCAATTTTATTGTCAGTTGACTGCGGTGTAGGGGACAGTTCAGTTCGAAAAATAGCTGATACAAGTCGCCTGCGCACTATAATACGACGTAAAGTGTTTCTGTATTCGAATACTTTGGATTTACTGATAGTGGAATACAATTGTTGTTAAGCGGTAGATTCAAGGACGCCGTTGGAAGTTACAACCTCTAGGAGTTTGCTGTAAGTGATAGTGTTTCCTTTATGATATTAAAATCTTATGATATTCGAGAATCGAGTAGATTTCGAGCATAATCTTCTATCAAATCGAAGTCATATATTGTAGTAACTACAACTATGCAATAAATAGGTATGACTTTGAGTCTTTATATTGTTAGCATAACTTTACTGTGATGCTAATAAAGTTTTGTAAGGATCTGTTGGCACCGATATTATTTCAAGTCCCTGTTTGAATTGTTCTCCATCATACGTAACAAATAGTGTCCCCTACTGCGTGTGTCCCTAGTTCCAATTGTGGTAAATTTCCATCCAATGCACCGCATTTTATACTAGTTTTATTTCGATTTAGACTGCTATCGATAAGAAGTTTAATTTCCTCCGTAAATAATGTTTCTTTTCGGTTGACAGCATTTAATGTGTGCGAGACTTCGATAACTCGAGATTGATACGAGCGAATGTGGCAAAATGTTGAGATTATGGGTACAGTCGAGTTCATTAATATATTGGCACTGTCAAGGATTCAAAATATTGTGAGCGTTGGATAGCTCAATAAATTCTATAGATCAAAAATATGTCCTCATGTGAACGGTTCAATAATATATTATGCTGTGCATTAGGCAATGAAATGAAAAGTTATGAGAAAAAGCAGTTACATATTAATGAATCTAAATCTTGACCACAATTTAATGATGCTTATAGTTGTCAGAAAATTATGAACTTTTTTGACGTTCATATATTTTTGAAGCCTGAAAGGGCTAATATATTAATGAACTCGACTGTACATGTTGCTTTTAAAGATAATTATGAATTTAGCACAAGCAAGAGTTAGCCAGTAGAATACCTAGGAAGTTATAAAGTTAACTGATTTTATAAATATGACAGGCGGCATGGCATCAATCAGAATCTGAATAATTTTCAAGGATACATAATTATGTTTAAAAAATTGTCGGATCAACAACGCTAATAACGGAATGAATGTTATTGAACTGGGCCTCAAGTCTGCTATTACAATAGTGTCAGAATGGTCTATCATTGATTTAATAATTGTTGATTTTGACAAGTTTGGTAGTCTACTAATAAAATGGCGTCATTATGACTTTCCAATGACACTCCATTGAAAGAAATGGCATTTATTGGTAATCTCGTACATAATGACAAATGAATGACTGACTTAATTTACGAACTTCCTACTACTTTTGAATGCTTATAACACTAATAAATAATATGTAAAAATATATATAAATAAAATCTGGCATGAATAAAGGTTCAAATTTAGTAGTAGTTTTTCGAAAATCATTTCTACTAACGAGTTTTATAATAATGGCAATACGAAAATGCCATTATAACACAATTCTATTACGAGACCATTGACCGACCAATGATCGACCACTATGAATTTAGCAGACTATGAACTTTTAGCAAAATGACAAATGAATGACAATGGGATCGTGTTGGAATGACGAATTTATAAAAATAGCAGACTAAGGCCCCTGTTTAAATGATAGCCATTCCTATGGTCGATGCGAGTGTGTGGATCTGTGTAGAGATTTGTATGAAATCTATCCTGTTTACGAATCAAGATTCATTCTTTTATTCATTGTTTTATATTCTGCGTTTTTTTGACATTGGATACAAGGTTCGCGTAAATCTTATCTCGTCAATTTAACACTTGAACGTTTCATAGTCTTGTGTTTGCCACAGTTATTGGTATCTAAAAACGTTTTTGTTAAGCAACTCAATTTAAAAACAGGCTAAGAACCGCACACAATTACGGTTGAGACCTAAGTTGCGTATTTTAATAATTTCATACCTATTCCCTATTACAAAAGATATAAATAAACCAGAGACTCTGAATGTTGTCCCATTGCCATTTTCATCTAAACTACATATACCTACTTCATTATAATAATTTTAGCCGAAAGACGTCCACGGCTGGACATAGGCCTCCGCTTCGACCGGTTCTGTGTTACTCGCACTGCGGCCTTCACCAGGTCATCAGTCCATTTTGTGGGAGGCCTTCCAACGCTACGTCTTCCGAGCCTTAAAATGTTTGCCTTGTAATGTCTAATGCCCATATCACACCCACCCTCATGAAGATCGGAGACTCTACACTCGAAGTAGTGGACATGTTTACCTAGGACCGACTGTCCAGTTAGGTATAGGTACTTAGGTACTCAAAGATAATAAGGATGGATACGTAGTACGTCGATAAGGGTATAGCCGTATTACATATTGATAATAATTAGATATATGGTTAACTGTTGCATTCAAATTATACGTAGTTACCTACTACGTAAATAGCATCATCACTAACACAGTGTACGCGTTATGCTAATTAGTTCAGGTTGAAATGGTAATGATTCAGAGGTCACCGATGATAGTTACCTACGTTTAGTTGTTAACGTTTGAGTTTGTAGGTATTTTTTACATAGGTACATTAAACGGTAAACAAGGATAATAAAAAGTTTATTTAAAGTCAAATAGGTAAGAGCCTTCATGAAATTAAGATTACTAATGCTCGCAAAGTGGTGGAAGTTTGACCAAAATTCATTTAAATATTTTTCAACAATAATCAAATATATAAGCTTCTCCATTGTTACACGCTTTATATTAGCTTCACTTGTAAGTTTGTTTGTTTGTTTGTTTGTATGTAACCGACTCCTTTGAGCGCGATTTTGACCCACTTTAAACGGTCAGATTTCATTGAAACTTTGTAAACTTGTCAAGGACCGATGACAATTCAATAATTAAAAAAAAAAATTAGAAAAAAAAACACGTTTTTGTAGTTAGCAGAACTAAAAAATAGAATATAAATAATAGTTTAAAAAACTAAAAAACACGCTTTAAAAACCAAACTAAAAAAGGAGAAAATAATTTAATTCAATTAAAAAGCGTGGGGTGCTTGACATTAATTGATTATAAAAATACCTCAAAAAGCACCCCACGCTTTTTAATTGAATTAAATTATTTTCTCCTTTTTTAGTTTGGTTTTTAAAGCGTGTTTTTTAGTTTTTTAAACTATTATTTTTATACTTTAACTATGCCAAAATTCATGTTCCCACGGACGTAGTCAGAAACTACGGACTTAGTGCTAAAGGAGTAGACCCATTGTTCGTCTATTAAATGTTGATAATCCATTTTTTTTACTTTTTAATAATGAAATTCAAATTAAAGTTACTGCTACAGATGTAATGCATTCTTGATCTCTGCCATCTTTAGGAGTAAAAGTAGATGCTGATCAACTAACTGATAAGTCTATCCAACTAACCAAAAAAAATGTTAATATTGTATAAGTGTCTCCATTTCTACCAGGGCACACCTCGCTTCACCTCCGAGGTAAACATGCTGAGTACGTTCAAGCGGATGTTCACACAGTCGCTCAAGAAGCGGCCCCTGATCACCAACGTTTCAGTGTACGCCACCTTCTATACGGCTGCAGAGTTCACGCAGCAGACCTTCAATAAGATGTACTTGGTGAGTGACGGCCTACCGGGCAATCTTAATAATGCCGAGAATAAATGACTAGGAAAAAGTTGCGCACAGTTTGAGCTACATGTTAACGTGTTGCGGAAAATGTTGCTGACAACATGTTTTCTGTTGGATGTAAAATTGTTTAATTCCGTAGAACTACCTGAAAAAAAATGAAGTACGAAGTAGGTCAAATTCTTCTAAGTATAATTAGTTAGTACCTACTGATTTTAATGACTATGTTAGAGAGTTAGGTTTGCCAACTTTATTTAACTGTAACATGAAAGAATATATGAAAAACATTTCCTTATTTTGAGAATTAAAATGTCTAAAAGGGTTGGAAGACAGACATCACGAAAATAAATGTATCCTCATAAAATTCTAATAACTTCTCAATTTAAAAACGGTAAAGTAAATTGACAAAACGACAAAAAGATTTTTGGCAGCGGTGGGATTCGAACCCACGCCTCCGAAGAGACTGGTGCCTTAAACCAGCGCCTTAGACCGCTCGGCCACGCTACCACTGTGGCAACAGTGCGTATTTGTCAGTTACTATCTCTGCGTGATGACGTCATAGCACAGTATGCTTACATATCGGTGCAATACATTACAGGAAGCAGTTAGGTATTACTGTCAATGAAATTATATCATTATGTATCTTTATAGACAGACGCATAATCTATGTTTAGCTCTACGTATGCTATTAATAATGTAATTGTTATCAGATGATTCGATTCGTTGTCAATTTTCTATTTTGTTATTATGTCCTCGGTACTTGTTGATAAGCCTACACTGGACTTCACATATACCTTTTATATTAACACCGTAAATTGTAAATATTATAAATGTTAATCATTATCAAAGAGTAGCTGAATAAAAAATTGAATTTTTTGCCGGCTTTTCCCCATAGGAAAAGACCAATTTTGAACCGTGCACCTAGCTTCTGACGTTTCATAAGTAGCCATGCAGGTTTATATGAAATAAAATATTTGATTTAGATTATTTAGTTTTTTTGTGAAATAAAATATTATGTTTTTGTTAGCCGTCTTTGCGTGGGCCCGTGTGGTGGATTAGCCCATTTCTTCTCACAGAAACAGTTTTCAGCACTCCCAGCAGGGGGAATATTATTGGCTAATACATAATGTGTTATTGTAGCTCATTAAATGTATGTTTTGTTTTGTTTCAGCCCGATAAGCCAGACTACAAACCCCTATCAGGGGCGCGTATTGTCGCTGTGGGCAGCACTCTTTACGCACCTATTTTATATTATTGGTAGGTTATCTGATCCGGGAAGCGACTGAGAATTTCCAAGTAAAAAATTCAAAAACACTTTTCCAATCCCGGAAATCAAACAAGCCGCTTACTTACACCGCTCTAAAATCTGTTTAGATTGAACATAATTATTTAAAACATCAGTCTGTCACTGTTTACTTCAAGCGATTGACACAAACAGAATGATGTTTTTTGACCACTTTGTTTATAGGAAAAGCTTCTTTTCAGTGCAACCGAACAGCTGTTTTTTTTATTACCGACGAGAAAATTATGCGCTGGGGGGTCTAGAATGATATGCTGAATTCATGGTTACAGTTTGCGCACTGGATAAAAACTTTTCCTGTACTTTTAAGAACCTTTTGTAAGCTAAATAAATGAATTTGAATTTTTGAATTTGCTTAGCGCTAAAGTTAATTAAGGGGGAAGCACCAGGGTAACCCGTGAATTTCAAATGTTCTTACGTTGTCAGTATCCGGTGGTATTTAGAAAAAATAAAAATATTCGCGACCCTATTAGAAAGAAAGAAAGAATACCGTTGATTCGGACACAGTTCGTGAAACACAAAATAAATAACAAAAAAAAGTGAATACAAATAGGTAGGTACAACAGTTTTCTTTCTTTAATGTTTTTTTTTTATGATAATGATTCTGGAAATACTTACATACTTGTTACTTACGGTCGCGAAAAACGTAAGATTTTTTTTTTCACGGGCTTTATTAATTTATTAATATCTGTATGTATGTCATCTTTTATTACAAGAAAATAATTATAATTTCACAGGTATAAATTCCTCGATAGGAAATTCGTTGGGACGACTGTCAAAATAGTGCTGACGAAGGTAGCGTGTGACCAGTTTCTAATGACCCCTACTCTGCTGGCGTTTTTTTTTATTAGTAAGTCTTTCTTTTCATATATTGCGGACCTATCTGACTTACAACCCCAGTATCCCTCATGCCAACATCTGGCCTGGCTGAAATGGTCAATGTTTAAGGCTCCCGCATACCGGCGCTATGCGACTCTAGTAAATCAATTTCCATGAAGTATTCATACAGATTGTTCTATTCAACTCACGTCGCTCGCTTCGAACAATGCAGTTGGTTAGCATTTGAACAAAACGCTGAGTTGGTTGGCGCTGAGATAATGCTGGAAGTAGGACAATACGACACGAAACGAAAGAAAGCAGAAATAGGGGAAATACTTTTAAAGAATCTATAAAAAAGTTACTAACACATTTCTCGTTCTACTATGTTTAGTGAATATTCATAAGATAGGTGTACCTACTACTTATGTATGAGAATGTTGGTGTACCGTAATACAGCCCTTTGTATTAGATAATGAACATGTAGTGGCGTCTACATCGCCACATGCGAAATACTCATAACTCTGACGTCACACAAAATCCTGCATCGCGCGAGCAGAGTTTACCCCGCAACTAGCTTAAAATACAACGTCCCGACATCAATGTCGGGTAGTTTCCCAACAGAGACAATACCCGTCTGGTCAGACGATCCTCCCTTTTCCATAGACTGAGAGAGGATGTGTGAACTTTACATCATGATCCTCATACCTCTATAAACTATTATACTAAGGAAATTAAAATATAATAACTTTTTTAACTAGTGGCCGCCCAGTGGTAGAAGTTCGACTATAAATAATTTAAAACTTAATGTATTTTTAGTCTACTCAAAACAAAATAAGGGCCACCACTATTTTTCTACAAAGGTAATTTAATTCTTGTGAAGTTTATGATGCTGTGGGTGTTTAAATTAAATCAAACAACTCTATTTTTTCATCAAATAGAATTAATTTTAATAAGATTAAATAAAAAAATCAACGACTTAACCATGATTTTTAGGTTTCGCCATATTTACGGGTATTTAAACATTAACATTAAAATTAAAGTTTAGTCTCAAGATCACAAAATGTATAGTTCCTTTTATGGGGTTAGTAACGAGTATGACCTCCCCTTTTTAAAACACCCTATCGAAGGCGTGCTCTCAATAAGATGTCTGATGTTCTCTTCAGGAATCTCCTCCCAACACCTTTTCAGGAGGTCAATAAACTGGCGCTGGGTGTGTACATTCTTTTGAGCTGCTCAGACTCGCCGTTCCAGCTGGTCCCAAAGGTGTTCGATCGGATTTAAGTAGGGGCTTTTAACAGGCCATGGCAAAACCTGAATATTGGCTTCCTCCAAGACAGACATGGTCGCTCGGGCTGTGTGCGCTCGTGATCCTGCATTAGGATGAAGCCGTCCTCTGCTCGGTGTGAAAACGTGATAACATGGGGCCTGACAACATGTTCAATGTAACATTGTGCTGTTACTGTACCCTCGTTCCGAAAAACATGCTCAGTTTTGCCTTGTAAGCTGATTCCGCCCCAGACCATGACATTGGGACCACCAAACCTGTCACGTTCGTGTATGCAAGGTTCAGAAAATCGTTTACCGCTTCTTCTCCACACTCGGACATGTCGATCGTTACTATAAAACTTCACCTTGCACTCATCCGTGAAGAGCACGTTGACGTTACACCATTCGTCCATCCCCCACTCAAGATATTGACGAGCAAATTTTAAATGGTTTGCACGCTGGCTCCCATCCAGTTTTGTTTGAATTACTCGCCTTCTTGAACGTTGCTGGTCTTCGTGCAAGCGATTGCGTATAGTCTGGTCACTGACAGTTGTACCCGTAGGTGTAGACGATTTTGCAGAGTGCGCGCTGTAGCAGTTCCTGGACGTCTCGCATAAAGTCGATTGTACCGATCTTCGCTGGCAGTCATAGCACGTACTCTTCCCGAGCCCGACGCCGAGACACACTACCGGTCTCCTGGTACGGGTTCCACAAGTTTTGAACTGCCCTTCGTGAATATCCTACCACCCTCAATCATTGCTACGGCTCTAATGGCAGTAGCGTTGTCCATATGGTGTCGAATTCTTGGCATCGTACAGTAAAATCTATTTGCACGCTTAACTTCCAAAAACACCCGTAACACACAGCGAACTGACGCTAAACTGATTGAAATAAAAAACACAAAAATTTAACATAACTACCCAGTTTGAAAGGCGCGGGATAAAAAATCAGTCAAACGGTACCCTCGACCACAATATTGCTCATACTTCACTGTTATCGTTTCTCAACCACTTAAGATCATAAAACAATTCAGAAAAATTAGTTATCATAACGTTAGTTAGTTTAAAATGTAAATGCAAGTGAGTTTTGTTTTGAGTAGTAACTAGAATAAGTTATTTGAGTTGATGCAATAAACATTTTTTTTTTTTAATATAAATATTATAGTAGCTTTCTGCACTCAGGGCCGTATAAACTTTACCTGTGTCAAATTACATACGAGGAGTATGTAATTTGACAGTTAATTTGACATAGTTGTTAATTTGTCATTCGACCGCGTAGGTAATTTTCGTAAAATGGGTTATAAAATTTTTGCTTCACGTAGTAATATCATCATTATTTATTTATTTAAGAACATGGAGGACTTACAGCTAATAAAAACAGACAAAAGAAAGGAAACTATAGTCACCAGTTATTTCAGCCGAATGACGTCCACTGCTGGCCATAGGCCTCCCCCAAGCTCATCCACTTCGACCGGTTCTGTGCTTAATACGTAGATAAATAAAATGACATTGACATTTCTGGACCTTTTAGGCATTCTCTCATCACGCCCAACCTGCTCAGCTATCAAGTTTTCGTGCTGAATATGCTTGCTGACCCTCTGAGTCATGCCATTTTGTTACCATTGACGTAATGTAGGTACCTAAAGTTTATTTTTTATACACATTAATACATAACAGCATTTTTTATTTTACAGTTTTAAGTGTCCTGGAAGGAAAGCAAGACATCTTTGAAGAGCTTCGACAGAAGTATAAAACGGCTTTTTTGGCAAATCAAACATTTTGGATTCCGGTACAGACTGTGAACTTCTTCTTCATTCCTCCTCATCTGAGAGTGACATACGTGGCCTCAGCATCCTTCATCTGGATCAATGTGTTGTGCTACATCAAACGGCAGCAGCTTGTCAGTGATAAAAAAGACTAAAAAGCTTTAAAGTAGAATAAGTAGTATAGATTCTACATTTCTATCTAGATTTAGGTGTAGTCGACCACGCTTTAACATCCTAAGGTTCAAAGTCAATTGCACGCCACAAAACGACAAGGTCTTTTTCTCTATGTGACAGATAGGAAGTTTTAAATCTTAGTGAAGTTAAAATTTTCGAGGAATTGTTGTCAAAAGTGATGGTGGTGACTATAGATTGTTGTATCGTCCTCGGTTAAAGACATGCGTCTAACAATAACAGTGTAACATATTATAATGGGTTGTAATACCCACTCGGTATCTACCAGCTTATCCAACTAGGCCCAGGGTAGATTCTTGACGTATTCGTACCTTAAGGTGAATCTAGTCGACATTTTTTAAAATTTAAACTTCGGGCGTGTATTACCTACTCCACTTTTCGACAATATACAGACGCCAGCACATCAAGCTACCCCAATCTGACAAATTTCTTTGATACATTTTCAACTTTAAAACAACGTGATAAGGTTCATGTTCAATTGGGAAAATTAAACATGGTGTGGTATTGTCTCATTATTAATATCGTCTGTACGGAAACATAATACTAAAATAAAAAGCTGTTAAATACTTAGGAGCCAACAAAGATTAGTTTTTCTTGCTAATTTAACATAAATTTAAAAAAAAGAAGAAGAAAGAGAAGAGAAAAATAAGATTAAGAAAGAGAGAAGAGAGAGAGAGAAGTGTAAAAATTCCAAAACCAAGTCGGTACCGACAAAGCTCAAATATCGAAAAGTTCAATAAACTTTATTGGTCATTGTTTTATGTGGTGGTTTTTTCATAAAACCCCATAATTTCCATAATTTTTTACCCGCCTGCTTTACTATAAAAAATCCTGCAACGCACTCAATAACGTTGTGCCTGTGGTCTAGCTTGTAACTGCTCATCACTGATACTACCCTGTTGGACACGATGCCTGGTGAAACAGCGTGCATATAGCCAGGCCTACCAGTGAGTTCGAGCCCGCGACTATATTCCCCTTAAGACCTCATTTACGGAGACGCGGGGCGATGCGCGTCGCGTGTGGCGTGGCGTCTCGCGGCGCGTCGGATGTTTTTTTTCTGTTTACAGTGCGGCGCGGCGCGTGAAGAGGTACTCATCATCGCACGCGTAAACACAAACATAAATGGCAATATACGATGTTGTTCATTGAGACGCGAGACGGGAAGAGTGGTGGTGCCCGCCGCTGCGCCCGTGGCGAAGCCTCAAGCGTGTAGCGAAGCACGCGGCGGGCAACGCTGCGGCGTACGCGGGGTACTCAATCAAACCGACTAGTTTTAGGATTAGATCTATGTCTATACAGGGTGAAATTGAAAACATGCGACAAACCGAAATGGGAGATTGTACTCATCATTATGAACAACTTTTACTAAGGGACCAATGATGCAATCGCGAAAAAAAAACATCTGTTCCCTACATTTATGTTCGCATAACTCGTCAAAATGTAGGGAACAGCTGTTTTTTTTTTTGCGATTGCATCTTTGGTCCCTCAGTAAAAGTTGTTCATAATGATGAGTACAATCTCCCATTACGGTTTGTCGCATGTTTTCAATTTCAACCTGTATATGATCGACTTTTTATTGAATTTTCTTCTAAAAAAAGTCGATCATATCGTAGTCCATTGCGACGGTGACTACGTCTACGTTGTGCGATTTGCAAATAACACTGGCAGAAGAGTCTGCCGCGGGCATTGCTTGCGAAAAAAAAATTCGGACCTCCCATACAAAATCGACCAGCTAACTATTGATTTTGCATGGGAGGTCGATTTTTTTTTTCATATTTCGACCCATGTTCCTTGGAGAAAATTGTTCAATTTCACGGGTACTATCACCCTGAAAAATTTGGACGGTGACTAAAAAATCAGCCTGTATATTTATACTCATCGACACTGTCTTATGGAGATCAAAAAAATATAACGTACGCACGGCAACACATCAAGCTATACATTTCCAGTATAAGCTGCACCCTAATTGCGTAACACGCGATTAATCATAATCGGTTTCATTTTGACAGTTCAACAATATTCATTGTGTTATTTACGTTGTTCAATATACACATTTTTCGAATATATGAAGCAATGGTTTAGCTATCTGTTTCAAAACGACACAGATTATGATTAATGAGTTACGCAATTAGGGTGCTGATTTCGCATTGGATAAGGTTTCCGTACAGTGCGAGATCAGCGTAACCTGGAAATGTATAGCTTGATGTGTAGCCGTGTGTACCAATTGAGGTTTGAGTACCGTAAAAGTCAGAAAATGAAAAAAATCTCTGACCTTACCATACATTTCGTAAGAATGGACTATACACGGGGCGAAAACATAATTTATGACGTACCTGGCCTTATTGGCCCGTCTCAAAAATCAGCCCTGTTGTGGTATCTGTGTCTACAGACTGTATCTAAGTAGTATATTCTTCCAGGCATCTATTGAGTAATCGCATTAGTTAGATAGAGCAATATAATGCGACGGTACAGAGTGCCCTCCCTGAGCTTAGAATTTAAATAAATTGCCCAACATGTGGGTATTTAATCTTTCTAAAAGATTTAGGCAGGTTAAGTAAGTTTAAATAATGTCTGATACTATTTTTTATAAGTAGGTGTAAAGTAATTTTATGTGTTTTCTTTCGAAGCGGTCACAATTTAAGAACAAAATGGAGTCAATGTTTCAAGGCGATTTATTTTTTATTTTTAGTATATAGTTACCTTAATGTTTAGTTGAGCGAAAGGAATAAGTTTAAATTGTTAAAATCAAAAGTGTGAAAGAAATATTATAACTACCATAATAACTTGTTTTGTTTAAACGTTTCAAATAAAACTATTATTTAATGCAATGTGTTCGTTTAATATGTAATTAAATAAGTAATTATAAGTCAAAGCTTAAATATACAAAACGAATCATGGTTTCCATTTAACCTGGCCCGGAATTAACTCCTCAATAAGAGCCTTCAGTTGCATGTTTTCGAGAAACATGAGGTTGCATTTGCGTATCTGAAACATTCGCAATAAGCACAATGACTATTAAAATACAACATCATAGATATCATCATTTTAGATCATGTAGATTGAAATACAATAACATAATATAGGTATAGAAAAATACAATTAAATACAATGACGTAAATTCACAAATTCCTAAGCTGGCGCAGAAATGGTAGCTGGTGGGAAATACGGACCGCTACGTGCTACGGCTGTATGCTACGTGTTACGGCTGCATGCTACGTGTTACGGCTGCATGCTACGTGCTACGGCTGCTTGCTACGTGCTACGGCTGCATGCACGGAAGAGAAAAAACAGGTGGAACTGCAATGCAACAAAATTACTATAGGAACCGTTGTCGCCAAACTCACACACATAATCCGATAATCATATAATGCACTACAAATAAACAATTCGTTTGATTTGTCGTTTTAGTTTTAGTCAAAACTAGCATAAGCCATAGATCCTACATCTGGAAATAAACCTTCAGGCTCTGTAGATAGGATTTATTTTACTTTAGCTCAGAAAGTATTTACAACGTTTTGTAATCTAAAGTCAAACTAGATTCGATTGCCGAGTAAATTCCGCTACTCGACCATAGATGGCAGTATTTTCAGTAGTCCCAATTTTAAACTTAATTAGCATAAAAATAAGGTCGACATTCGCGTCATAGGTCGATATCTATTGCTACTCGATCAATGCCGCACATGCATTGAATTTTAATTACATTATCGATATCGATAGATATTTTTTTTGAATTAAACAAAAAATTGGGTGTCTTGTTGAGAGTTCAGTAATAAAACTGTAGGAACAATAACGTAGTGTTATTTGAAAATAAAATAAATAACTGAAATAAAAATAATACTATTGAAAACAATACCAATAAAACAATGAACAGGAGAAAAAAATATTACTGTGTTTAATTTAATTTCAATTCAATCCATATTTTTAAGTGATAATAATAAAACATGATAACTGACTTGATTAAAAAACTTAATGATTTTCGAAAACGGTGAACTGTTCAGTGGCACTGAAGTGGCGTTGAAATATTTGTTGTACTGTCATTGAGGCGGTTTGATGACTGAATGATCTTACACACCGAAATGACCGATTAGTCAATGCAATGCAACGTCTCAGGCATCATTAAAATTATAATAATTACGTTATTATGTAAAAGTTTGATTACATTTTTGCTATGAAGCATCTATGCAACATAATACACTTCTTAAAATAAATTTCGTGTATGAATGTTAAGCGACCTATAGTGGTATTGTAATGTTATTTTGCAATAAATATTAAATGACTAATTTTCTTTTATCGATATCCATCGATAAAACCAACATCCGACCCGACTGCATCACTAATTGAGTAGCGAAGTACTTTCCAGAATGAAATAGAGAATACAATCAATCTAATATAAACTTTATTTTAATCATGTAAGGTTGATTTTAACCAGACGTTATATTAAATTATTAGTAAATTGAAATTAACTAAGATTTTATTAGAAAACAAATAAAACCGTACATATCGATGGTACGAAACACCTCAATTTTTAAGATTTATTCTCCTACTATCATTTTTGCGCTCCAAAATGGAACAATACGGTATAGCTACGGAAAAATAAATTTGTCGCGAGACTAGCGACTCGACGCGATGTTAGAACACGACTGGGACCAAGTTAGCGTAACAACGCTTAATTGTGGCACGCGTGCCACGCCTACTTAGCAATTCCATGTTTTTTCTCTTCCGTGGCTGCATGCTACGTGCTACGGCTGCATGCTACAGCTACGAGTGCTACGACCCTACGTGCTACGGCTGCATGCTACAGCTACGAGTGCTACGACCCTACGTGCTACGGCTGCATGCTACAGCTACGAGTGCTACGACCCTACGTGCTACGCCATGTGCTACACCATAGGCGGCTTTAGATTGGATTTGCCTTTTGTAGGGGGCAAATGTAGATAAGGAAATTAGGACTGAACTCGGTATGTTCGACCATGACATGTTACAAACTTACCCTAAAAAATTATGAATTCGTGTAAGGTCAGATTTTCAATAGGTTTTTTTTTTTTGAGAGTCGCGACGTTTCAATCTACAGCCAGGGAAAATAATTGTTACGCGAATTCGAAATCCACGTCAATTTGCTGTGTTATAGCTATTGCCATTTCATACAACAGTCAAAGACTTGTGACTTGAATATACGGACGATTTAAGTTGGTAGTCAATTTACTTGACAATTAATTTCCCTGATCTTATCTTCTTTTATTTGTCGTGGCTTATTCGCACTGAAAGGTAGAAAATAAGCCAACATACTTCATAAAGCAGGAGAGCAGCATCAGAGTCGCATTCTTTGGCCATGCACGACTCGAGCCTTGCGTCGAACGTCATTCGTGCACGAGTTGTGGCATCCATCATGGCCTGCAGAGTCTGTCTCATGCCCATTAACTGGTCTTCGTACCATTTCTTCTGATTTTTACACGTGTATCGGTAAGTAAACCGATACCCGAGCGTTAATATAGAATTTCGAGTCTTGAGTTCGGCTTTGCAGACCGTCTCAGTCACTCATAATTACAGAACTGTGTGATAGTCTTTTTCGAAAACTCAATTTGTCATTATTAACGCTCTGAGGCCCTAGTGTGAGTTTCTGTTAACCATTAACGCATCAGCCGCGTTCGGCGCTCCGATTGGCTCCGGATTGGTGAAGGACCAATTGGAATGCCGAACACGGTCGATGCGTTAAGTCGAGATGGTTCACAGAAACTCACACTAGGGCCTCTGGTACCTACCCTAGTAACATCGTTTATTCCAGGTGTTATTCATCTTAAAACTAAACAGACAAGGATAGCTTCCCAGTTATCCTAGTCTATTCAGTATAGTCTTCTTCCCATCTCAAAAATTAAGTGGTGAATGGAGAACATTTTAGAGGCGGTCTTTTGTAACTATTGACAACCAAAAAGTGCAGATTCTCAGCATATTAAAATGATTGTTGAATTTTCTTAAAAAATCGACAATATCCACAAGTAGCCATTGGAAATAGCAAATAAAAATTTCAATGTTGCCTGGTTATAAATT
Organism: Antitype chi; assembly: GCA_947359405.1. Lineage (NCBI taxonomy): Eukaryota > Metazoa > Arthropoda > Insecta > Lepidoptera > Noctuidae > Antitype > Antitype chi. The sequence continues at coordinate 7,039,318 of OX375823.1, forward strand.
ATGGTATTTTGAACGATTATCTAATGATTAGATTCCCGACCAACTTTCTTGTTGATGCTCGTTGAGATAAAATTGACCAATCTAGTATTATTGTTTTCACGCAATAGGTACATACTTCCACCTTCCTCTTATTCTTGAGCACTAGATACTTTTCTCCAACAGAGAGCAGTGCGGTGTGCGCATGCGTGAGGTGCGCATGAGACGCGTCCACCCTTTCCCGCCATTGCTGCAGGCGTTTGTCGCGCAGGCCGACTGCGTTACATTGCTCGTCATACGCTTGTATTAGAGCTCTGTACCTCTTCGCTAGCTCTTCGTATCTAGAATATTAAGTCTTTTTATATTCCATTTCAAACTCTCATCATAGTCCATTTCAATCGTTTCTAATTAAGGTGTAAATAAACAAATGGATTAGAAACTCTTATCAACATACAAATTAAGAGCTTTGATTTGATTATTTGAATTCTTAAACCCGAAATTATAATTTTAAATCACCTTAATATGTTTTTCATGTTTGAAAATTGATTAAAAAAGTAGTGAGATACTTAGGTATAGGTAAAGTTGAAACCTTCCAAATGCAGATGAATATTTTACTAATTCCCTTTAGCGGGTGATTGAGTAAAAATGTTCACTGAATATGGTTTGTTTACACAATCACCAGCTACTTGTAGAATGGAGACTGGCCCGCGAGGAGTCGCTGGAGACTCTGAACAGGGACCCGTGGGGACGGCCCCTACAAAATGGTGCGGGATAAACTCTGCCCATGGGCTACCCCGCTGACGCGTGGTCTCCGGCCCCAGCTCGTGCAGGACGTGGTGACCGCTTTGTTCCCTTCGCGAGGGCAGCTTTTGTCCCGCCCATGGCTCCGGCTCCTGCGGTGCCCGATGCCGACGACAATACTGACGACGACGACGATGCTCCAGAAGTGACCGAGGTAGAGCTGAGAGTGGCGGTACGTAGGCTGAATGCCAAGAATATCGCCCCAGGATCCGAAGCTTGCCTGGAAAAGCCTGGGTTCTGGCCTTGGAGGCTCTCGGGCCTCGACTAAGAGGACTCCTAAGCGCATGCTTGGAGGAAGGCCGGTTCCCACTTCACTGGAAGACGGGGAAGCTGCTCCTCATTAAGAAGCCGGGGCGCCCTGCGGACTCTCCGTCCGTTTACCGGCCCATCGTGCTGCCCGATGAGGTGGGCAAGCTCTTTGAAAGAGTAATTGCAGACCGCCTCGCCGTGCGGCTGGTGCGGGTGGGGCCGGATTTGGCGGAGAGCCAGTTTGGTTTCAGTAGGGGGCGCTCTACGGTGGATGCCATCATGCGCGTGCGAGCCTTCACGACGGGGGACGCTGTGGCCCAGGGTGGCGGTGTCTCTAGACATCGCCAATGCCTTCAATACCCTGCCCTCGAGTTGCATCAGGGAGGCACTCCGGTATCACCTACCACTGTCGCGTGGTCGAGGCCTATTTGACGGACAGGGCCGTCATCTACCCCGGTCACCAGAGAGAGTGGAACCGGTGAGAGATGTCGTGCGGTGTCCCACAGGGACCGGTCCTGGGGCCGCATCTGTGGGACATCGGGTACGACTGGGTGCTGCGCGCCGACCTCCCTAGCGGCTTCAGTGTAATTTGCTACGCTGACACAAGTTGGTCGTGGCGCAAGGGAGGTCGCATCAGGCGGCGGCCGAACTAATGACACACGGAGTTGCGTCAATCGTCGAGAAGATCCGGCAATTGGGACTCGAGGTGACCTTGCACAAGTCCGAGGCTATGTTTTCATGGTCCTCGGAACGTGACACCGACGGGTTCCCAAATAACGGTAGGAAGGGTTCACATCGGCGTAAAGTCGACGATGAAGTACCTGGGACTCGTCCTCGACAGCCGGTGGAACTTCGTGGAGCATTTCCGACGTTTGGCTCTCAGACTGCTGCGGGCCGGGGCTGCCTTGAAGCGGCTTCTGCCCAACCTAGGGGCTTCATTGAGTCGCCGACCAGCCCGCCGGCTGAATGCATGACTCTATGGGACGCCATCGGCATCGCCACGGCCATCCGGATGATCCGGGGATACCACACGATCTCTGGTGGGGAGGCGGCCCTCTGCAGGATTGTCGCCATGGGATCTGGAGGCAAAGGTCCTTGCGCACACATGGGAGTGGCACGAGGAGGCAAAACGCCGAGGCGTAACTCCGCTGCCGCGAGAAATCGTGGCAACGCGGTCAGAGCTCCGGCGGGATCTAATAGCAAAATGGAGAGTGCGATTGTCGCAAGCCAGCGCTGGGCACGCCACAATTGCGCCATTAAGTCCTCTTAGAGGAGTGGATTGAGAGGCGCCATGGCGTCCTCACATTCCGCCTGACGCAGGTCCTCAACGGACACGGTTATTTCGGGAGGTTCCCGTTTCGGATAACGCGGGAGGAAATGCCCGGGTGTTAACACTGCGTAGATCGCCCGGAGGACACGGTGGAGGTCTTCCTGGCTTGGGCGGAGTACCGCCATGTCTTCGTGGAGGCGATCGGCGGCGGCGATCTCTCGCGTCCGGCCCTGTTCCAGGCTATGGTACGGAGCGAGAGCGCATGGGAAGCTGTCACCTTCCTTCGGACAGGGGGCGCACGTGAGGGAGAGGCAATCTATGCGCCCTCACGGTCCTAGTCACCGCAGGAGACGCCCGGGGCGTCGGGAATCCCAGGCCGACTCCCAGCCACCGTAGGCGCGGGCTTGCGGACGGCGAGTAATGAGTAACTCGCCATCCGCTAAGGACCAGGCCCGGGTCGACACACACTGGTCCCGATTTAATAAAAAATGGATATTGATCCTAGAGCGCTGATATTTTTTTCTAATGTTGTGGCAGTGATAACAAATAAGAAACAAAATAATTAGTACCTCAAATAATGTTTCGTGAAAAGAGATCCTATTTTTAACGTTCAACTCGTACCAAACTACAGTTTGAGTAGTAAAAATACACTATTTAAGATGCTCATTATCTCCAAAGTCCGCCGAGATAAGCAAATAGTTTCTTCGAGCTAATTACTCAGAATGATTACTTTTCTAACATACTTATCTGATTGCCATCTCGACATCTTAAAGTTTTCGAGAAATTAAATAAAATGTAATAGCATCCATTCAAAAAAATAAAAAAAATTACGAAACATTAGATGAGGTACGACAATAATACTTTTTTGTCTTATTTGTTATCACTGCCACAACATTAGAAAAAAATATCAGCGCTCTAGGATCAATGTCCATTTTTTATTAAATCGCGCCCAGTGTGCGACGGCGCGTTGTGTTCCACGCGCGGTTCAAAGAGATGTCTGCACCAACTGGTCGGATTCGCTAGGACCGATGCCTGCCAGGGGTGCGGGTTGTTCGAAATAGATACCGCGGCCCCTGGCACACAGGCAACTGAAGGAACATGGGTGGGTTTTAGTCAGTAAAAGTCTGAAATGCCCTCCCGCTCCACCCATAGAGGGAGAAGTTATTTGATGATTTCCCATCCTCAAAAAAATAACCTACTTGTGGAATAGACCATAATCCTAGCTACTTATTATTATTTTTGGTAGATAATCTCAACTTACTTGTATTGTAAACAAACAATGCTCATAGAAGACCAAGTGTCTGTGAAATCATCTATACTTCTTGACGACTTGCTATGACTAGTGCCTGTTAGGATAAGAACAAAAAAGTATAAATATGGTGCCTAAGGCATATTTAATATCCATTGATATCAAACATTAAAACAAGGTAGAAAACCTATCATGGTCATCTAAGCTGCAAGACGTCCACTCCTAGACGTAGGCCTACCCTAAACATCGCCAATGAAAAACGAGCGCGCGGTCCACCTAATGGGAAATGTTCACCGACTACTGCACTAGACATGTGTGTGACCTGCAAGTGTAAATGCACCTGCGATACGCCTGTATCGCAGGTGCGTTACCCTAATATCTAGGGACACGAAAAAAGTATCGATACTTAGTGGTATCGAGTACGTTTCCTTTCGATACCGATACTTTTGTACTCGATACTTTGCATTCGATACTTTTACTCAATGAGTACTTTTTGTCAGGTAACGTATCGAATAAGAAATTAAGTTTTAAATGGGTAATCTTAGAAATTACCCATTTAAAACTTGCGACCTTACGGCTCATGTTTATGGTTATGGTAATGCCATCTAGTTCACTCGTTCTGAACCTTCTAAAACATTACATCGATCATTACTCGAAATCATTCCTTCCGAACCTTTCCTTCATTAATTTACTACACAAATCAATCGCTCACTCGTTCATCATTCGTTATTTATCGTGTTCGTTTTCGTTAAATATATATGTATTTATTTTTTATAATTTTTGAAGTTAGTTTTATTTTTCTATTATTGTATTATTAGTGCACCAATACCATGTCCTGTTCTTCATGTCCTGTTCTACTGACGTTATTTACTGACTGATATTGACCTATGCCATAAGAGCATTAGGTCTTAAGAAAAGTACTCGATACTTCGAAGTATCGATACTTTCTATTCGATATCGTGTCCCTACTAATATCCCAAATCAGCAACATCAACTGCCTAGTCTTTTCGCAACTCTGCGTCGGCTCCAATCTAACCGGATGCAGCTGAATACCAATATTTTACATGGAGTGACTGCCTATCTGACCTCCACAACCCAGATAATGGGTAACACGATACCCTAATATCCCAAATACTGAGCTGAAATACCTCATAGGTAGGCCTGACGATAATTATATACCGCCGCTGCAGACTAGTACCTACACCACATCGCGGTTTGGCGGAAGACAGAACAGTGGCCCTAGTGTTCTCGATGAAACGTTTCGAGCGCGTTCGGCGCTCCGAATGGTCCGTCACCAATTCAGGGCCAATCGGAGCACCAAACGCGCCCGATGCGTTTGATCGAGATGGTAAAAAATAAACTCACACTAAGGTCTCAGGAGTGGACCGCGGTGGTGATAGTAGACCCATTCACAAAGAGTTTTACTTCCTACCAACAAATAATACAATAGAACCTACTTTAGGCACATCCAGCCTGTAACATTCTGCTGGGACACTGACCTGACAGGCATTCTCCCTGTGAGAGGGAGCTATTTTCAAACTTACTGGTGGTATTGGAACACTTAAAACTTTTCTCCTCCGAATGTTCACTTTCCCACCAGTCGTTGACGCTGTGTGCGTGTCTGTGGGAGCCCTTACAGTGCAAAAGCTTCTGCTCATACTCGTTAGACTTGTTGATACTGCGCTCCAGACAACCGAGCGTGTCGCGGACGTTTTGAACACTGTTCATGAAGTTCTTTTGGTGGCTGTTCGGCTGTGAAGGGAATGTAGACAGGAATTTGATCAAATCGAGCAACTCTAGCCTAACAATAGAAGTATAGTAATAATTAGACTAAAAATATCGCGGCAGTTTTTTTTGCGCATTGGAAAGATGGCTCTCGGCATTTGCTATGGAGGATGCAACATTTTCAGACAGTTGATAATACCGCATATTGACAATTTGACTTAACTTCATTTAATTAAAACATACTGCTTTGCTAAAGCAGAGTTAGAAATCTAACAGAGTACATATCAGCGCATCCAAAAACACTGTTCGATTTCCAACTCTGACTGCAAATGCGTTGAAGGCCCGGTGCGTGAAAAAATCCCGCCGCAATATTACGACGTCCGTGTGACCGTCAACCAAAGAGATATAGTCATTGCCGTCAACGAATGTTACGGATACATTGTCGCGATATTGCGAAATACACTTCGCGGGCTTTCTCGCACACCGCTAGACTTCTTGCTTGCTGCTCGCAAAAGAGCGCGCGAAGCGGTCTGCCATACCACTATACTGAGTTAAGATTGAGATGGTTCAAATCATACGTCAATTGGGGAAAGCTTTGATCAACTTACTGCAAAATCGTTAACTGTGAAACACTTCACATTGCTAGGAGAAAACAGATCGTTGCGTATTTTTACACCTTGCATGTTTCACTTATGTTTTCGATCTAAAAACCCTGTAAAATATCTCGAAACCACTGCAAAGATAGACGTCGTAGAAAGAGAATGCTTTCTCTGTCTACGATAGACGTTGATAAACCTGACATTTAATAACGTCAAGTCTAATTAAAAAAGTATTACCTACAATGAAAAGGTTCTTACAAATTGAAAACAGCTAACAACCTATTTTCTAGTTTAAAAATAATAATAAATAAAATTAACAAGTAATTCTTCAGATGGTTTATTCAACTACAACAAAAAGCATAACGTTTAATAACTAAATCAGTCTAAAAATATTCTCCTGCGTTACAACTACAACGACTCAAATATTTCATCTAAAAGGTTAAAAATTATACTACGATTCGTGCATTTAATGCTTATTTGCATAAATTAACATCGGCTTTACACGTTAACTCGTTTAATGCTTAATTGCACATTTGTGGTTATAATAATATATTCTTTTCACAACAGCAAATATAAATAGTTCATTTTAAATAACTGTTGAAATAAATATTTACCTATGTAGTAAAACTTTCAATTCACTTTACTGCACTAAAATATAGGTACAAATAGATGAAGTATTATAACTGGCGTCAGTTACTGATGTATATGACAAATAAATATTCTTGTAAATTTTCTTATGTACAAAGGAAATAAAAACCAATATTCCAAAGATTTGTACACGACGAATAACATGATTAAATTGATGTAAAGTACCTAGTCTGGTCATATACTCTGTTACAAACTAATACATAAGTCTTTCCCTTTTTTTGTACATTGCATTACAATTATTTCATTAGTAGGTACATATATAATTATTACATTAGTGTGATGTATAAATATTACATTAGTGTGATGTATAAATATAAAGCAAAGTATCAGCAATACATAAATATTAATTCCTTTTGACTCTAGTCCTTGAATTTCTTTTGTATTGCAATAATGGAATATACATAAATGATTACATAATCCCTAGCCTAAATAACAGTACTTATATTTTTATTTTTTTGTAAAGATATTTACGACCAGACCAGGTTTTCTAATTGTTCTGGAAGACATTGTTTAGCCTCTAGCTCGAGAAGCTTTGCGTAACACAAATAAACATTGAACAGAAGTATTTAACATTACTCAACAATAACAGGTTTCTTTTTTTTTGTAAAAAGTTATTTTCACATGAATTTATAGTACTTACAAAATACGTTCACAGGAACTTTGGGTAAGTAAATATTAACGTAATGTTTTAAACTTGAGTCACCAAAATTTTGTGATGAAAGTTGGCATTGTGATAGGCACGATGAGAGGAGATGATCATGAGATTTAGCTGTCCAACATCACCACCATGCCGTTAGGTCAAACAGGGCAAGTACTAATAAAACTATACAGGTGCTTAGCGATGCGCTATTAACTTGTGTCTGTACATAATTACAAAACTAATCCAAAAAACGAACCCAATGGACCCCTTGAATTACCTAATTCTTGTTTTATGAAGGTAAAAGCAAACATTGAATATGTATGACAATAATACTCAATACATGATTTGGTTATTAAGTTATATGAGGACCTTTACATATTTACAATTTAACAATATTTCGATAGTTGCATAACAATTTATAATACTGTTTATACTATTGCTGTATTTAGGCACTTTAAAGAATGGTTGCAATATAATTATTGCAAAAAGGCATTAGTTAAAATAAATATAATGTAAAGTAGCTGCAAAACAGTAATTTTACATATTACATAAGGGGGCGTCCATTAATTACGTGAGTAAATTTTGGCGATTTTTCGACCCCCACCCCCGCCCTTGTGAGATGTCGTGAGATTTGGCTCGACCCTCCCCCCCTCCCCATAATCTCACGTGAGATATTTCAAATACGTGGTTTTAGTGTAAAAACGTTAATCTGTGCTTATTTGCGTTGGATTTATGCGCTGCATTTGGCTGGCTTGGCTGGCTGGTGGTGGTTATACCATCGAGGGGCTACTGTGCTACTTTGTGGCGTTCGCATAACTGCGATAAATATTATTTTGTAGGATTTTGCCATCTGGGTGGAAAAACATGTTTCACATAATTTAACCCGGTTATCTCGTAATGTTACATTGTTTCTTTGCGGGAAAAAATATAAATTACGTGATATTTACCAAGACCCCCCCTCTCCCCCACGTGAGATTGGGTGAGATTCGTCTCGACCCCCTCCCACCCCTAAACGCCTCACGTAATTAATGGACGCCCCCTAACTTGTGGCTAAAATTGTGATGGTAACATTCAATAATATAAAGACGGTAAAACAATGCTACACACTATAAATAAATTGTAGAAACTTCAATAAATAATTTGGCTCATATAAATTTGGCAAAAATGGTGTCAAACTTCCTACAGTATGTCTTAACATGGTCACAAAATAACATTCTTTGGTATATAGTTGCTCCGAATTCGAAATATATTATTTTCATCAACAAAAAAACTATAACATTCACACAAAACAACAATCTTAAAGAATATTGGTTCACAGAATCAATGCAAAGAAATTGAGCTTTTGGAAAAAAAAAATACTTATGATATGACATAACTACTGAGATCCACAATCAACTGTAGATTACTTAACTTTTTTTTACAAATCTTTATATTCTCTACAGAATAAGTCAACCGTAAAAATCGATCTATAAAAATTATTATTTAGTATGTGCTGATGGTTTTTATGGCCTGTGATTGGTTTGTGAAGAGCCACAACAATCAATTACTTGAGCAGGGTCTCAACTTGCTTGGTCAAGGGTTTGATGCAGAAAGCGGTAATTTGGACATGGTTCATAATATTTGGAGATTCCTCTGCAAAGCACTGACCACCACTGGTATCTACAACCCTATTCCCAGCCTGGTCTACACTTTTTTACTTTGAATGAGTACTGTATATAGATAAAAATTAGTGTTACAACCTTGACATTGACCTCAGTTTAAAGCTATCAGTAAGAACCAGAAGTAGCAGGATAGGCAAAGATTCATCTCATTCGTCATCTCGAAACTAGTACCTAATTCAGTTTAATGGACGAAAAATCTGCTTCCTGTTTGTAGTCAAGAACAATTTGGTGTGACGAGACACAGTTTAAATAAAAATTTAGTAAACTACAGAAGATTGTGACTTACGCTACCGCCAACTTTTATGTTTCCACATCTTTTTATTAAACTCTGCTAACTCAAAGGGAGTTGGTGATGTTTTGGAACAATCTCTTGCCCCACCATGTCTCCAGGTCAAACGGCTTGAAGTCACGCAGCACTGGGCTGGGGGCATCATCCTGGTAGTACAGATTTGATAGTGGGGGAGATGAGCTGCCAGATTCTGGAAACATATTTCCTTGTCATTATTTATATTTTTACTTGTAGGTATTTATTTATGAAAAAGCTTTATTGATTGTAACATTTTTATGACTAAAGTTAAAATAAATTTTCTTTCTTGCCTGGTGTAACAACAACTCGAAAATCATTTAAGAAACTGTAATGATACCGCAAATCTGTGTTTCTCAATGAGAACTTATCAAATACGTAATAGTATCAATTGAAGAGGTTGTTAAAGGGAACAGTAAACTGTTGCTCAAAGCCTTGCACTATGAATGACCTTAATTGATTCAAATAGTAACATGCACTCAATGATAAGTATGTCACTATAAATCAATATGGACAGTCCAACGTTGATTTGTTGTGTGACAATATTATACAGACACATAAGACAAAATAATAACATCCAGCCTTGTTTCCCCGAAGGGTTGAGCAGAGGTGTGTGTACCTATAGTACACCCACATTTCCCCAGTTGTGTTCAAGTACCATGTAATAGGCAGCAAGCCTAAAGCCATCAACTGGGCACAAATCCAGAGTCTGGTATGCTGATAAGAAATTCCAGATTTAAAAACCCAATAATACTATGCGGGACCTGGGAATCGGACCTAGGACCTCGTGCTCAGCAGCAGCACTTGCAACCACTAGACCAAGGAGGCAGTGTATTATTTATTAAATATGCAGTGTACAGTCAAGTTCATTAATATATTGGCTCTTTCAGGCTTCAAAAATATATGAACGTCAAAAAAGTTCATAATATTGTGACAACTATATGCATCATTAAATTGTGGTCAAGATTTAGATTAATTAAGTGACTGCTTTTTCTCATAATTTTTCATATTATTGCTTAATGCACAGGATATATTATTGAACCGTTCACATGAGGACATATTTTTGATCTATAGGTTCTATAGAATTTATTGAGCTTTCCAACGCTCACAATATTTTGAATCCTTGACAGTGCCAATATATTAATAAACTCGACTGTACACCAGAAAATACATGACAAAAATAAAACATTTCAAACTAAAAACAAGCAATGGGCGGTCTTATCGCTTTCTGTGATCTCTTCCAGGCAACCTTGGAATGGACAGTAATTGGCGTGGACATAAAAATGGGGTTGTCATTGGTGCAAAATATAGATACAATTTACTATAATAGATACCATACTTATATACATACATACTAACTTTATAAGTAAAGAAAATAAATGATGACTACAGATTATAACAGCTACAACATAATTACAACAACAAGTAATGCTCCTTCACGAGTCTCTTGAACTCAGGTAACTATTGCGATTGTGAAAATTTATCTCAATAGCAAGTGTTCAGAAATTATGTATAGGTATTGTATCAGGAATAATCAGGAATGAAGAGATCCGTAGGAGAACCCAGGTAACCGCCATAAGCCCGAAGAATTGCCAAACTTAAGTGGCAGTGGGCACATTGCTGGCAGAACAGATGGCTGATGGGGCCAGAAGGTTCTGGAGTGGTGACTGCGTATCGGAAGACGCAAAGTTAGAAGGCCTCCCACAAGGTAGACAGATGACCTTGTGAGCGCCGCAGGACCCCCTCGATGCGGGAAGCACAGAACCGGTCAAAGTGGCGGAGCTTGGGGATCGTCTTTCGGCTGAAATGATGATTGTTATAAAGGGAGTCTTATTTAGAGAAACATTCTTTGATATGAAATCTGATAGGACATTTACCATTGTCATATTTTTGGCCACCAACATGCAAACATGAATCAATAAACCACTTATTAAAAAATTTGAAATGATGGCCCCATGGCAGCGTAAAGACATAATTTTGTATAAGTTTATAATAAATCTTCTAGCATTGAATGACAGAATTTGAGGTGGTTTGTTGTCAACAGTATACAATCAGTCAGTCAACAGTAGTTTGGATATTACAGCCGGCATGGCCTTCATAATAAAATACTACCATGAAAAGAAAAACTTATTTTTGAGATAAGTACTTACCATTAGTACTTGTTGGTGTTGAGGGCTCACTCTCCCCATAGGCTGACTGTGTCCAAGCTAAAACCAAACATATTTATGATATTACTTAGTAAATAGCATAAAATAGTTTGTAACTGTCTACAAAATTATGTTAAAGTTTAAACACAACAACTTACTTTCACTGATAAATCTGATAATTTCCTCATGTTGCGGTGTGATCACATGGTGTTGTATTCTTTGGTGTACTGTCTTTTTACCATTGGAATGAAATATAGGCTTGGGCATACTGAAATATGAACAAACAAATAATCCAATAAGATTCGTGTAATAATTGTATTAATTGAGATACGTAACATTTGTGTTTAGTATTGTAACTGTCTTTCCATACCACACATTGTTGTCACGCAAGATTCTTAAAACTGCATAACAAGTACACATCTTTGGCCGAAGAGGTTATGTAAAAACAGTGATGAAATCTGTATGTAATGTACGCTCTCAATGATGATAACTTACCTGATGATTTCTCCATTATCAGACTCTGAAGACTTTCTATTGTGATCTTTACGGCTATCCAATCGTTCCAAGTTTTGTGATAGGCCTGTAATTAAAATCAAGGAAACGATAGGTAAATGTTCATTTCATCTCACATGATCACTGACAAGTTCGAACTTAGTTTCAAAACAAATTAGGTGAAACTTATTAACTACCTCGTCGAGTTTTGGCTACAATTTTGCTGGGTCCTTTAGAAACCGTATACATTTTAAAATTTCACTCAGAAATTAAAAAAATAAACCAAAAAATCTGCAAGAATATTTCGAGACCAACTTTGAACAGTGAACATCGAGTTGCCATCTCAATAAGTAAGAAAAGTACCGTCGTGATAGAATTTTTGAATTTTCCATGCCGTCATGTCAATTCGCTAAATCTATTTTCTTCTAATCTTTTAATATTTATATATTTTCATAATTTTCTGTTATAATTAAAAGTTTAAATAGCAGGAAGACCTTCTTTTTAGACAGAATTTTTGAATTAAGTGCATCTTGTGTGTTTGGCTATAAAAATCGTGTATAGCAACTCTGGTGGTCCTGTCAGTAGGATATATTTTAGTTTTAGAATAAGGACACGAGATGGCGTTGAAAATAATTTATAATCACGCAGGTTTTTCCTGAAGGATTATGCACTTCCATAGTGAGCAGCAAGTAACGCCACTGTCACTGCCAGTTTCATGTATTTTTGGATGAGCCTGTTAAAATGCCCCGGGATTTTTTACCCATCGAGCGTTGTGCGAAAGCTACAGTTCCACCTAAGTAACAAGTAGGCAGTAGGTATCTTTATTGAATTTGTGACATCATTTTCGTAACTTCCTTAACTATTTGAAAATAAATTATATCAGGATTTGGTAACCTACCTAAATCATTATTAAAGTAAACACCTATTCTTACGGCCATTAGGTTCCCATCGGGCATCGACAGTGCAGCAATCGGGCATCAAATTAACGACCTCTCGCTTGCTTATCCGATGACATAGACACTGAACAAATGAGGATAGGTAGGTACCTTCATGAAACTATGTATGATACGCCAGTGATTCCGGACTTTTGAATTGAACAATACCGACACGATTAGTCATTCGGCTGTCAGCTACTTACTGTGGAATATTTTCCCCAGGAAATGGCACCCTTACGTAAGCCCATATATCATGGAGGAAGCAACTGTGCAATGAATGCTATAATGTTAATTGAGTGCGGTTAACTTCCAATCAATCGCGAGTGAAGGAAGTAAACAGTAACGACATGCACGTATCTATAGATTAAAAAAGTGGGTTGAAATTGTAGGTACAAGTTGACCGTAGGTTGTACAACGGTATGGGCCACTGTGCATGATCAGTTAAAAAAGTGCTGCATTTCTTAATCCGAAGACATCGACTTCCGAAATTATGTTCTTTTTTCACTTTGTAGTGTTTTTTTGGAAGTCGGTTGTTTTTTTTTTGGAATAAGTTTTTTTGCTTTCGTGAAAACGTTTGGTCACAACTCTAATTATTTATTGATATCTTCACGTAAACTTTCTTCAATTGTCTTTTTTTTACAATTCTGAAAAGATTTACACCCGATATGAGGCGAAATATGTTTCACATTGGCAACAAATGTTCCTAGGCTATGGTTCCGATACTGATGTATCCATTGTATCTGACTGATACTAGATTAAGTAAGCTCATTGGATTCCTCATAAAGTAAGCTTTTACCGATTAAGATGGTTTTTAAGTTTTGAGCGAATTTACAGCCAATATTAGACGACATTTTAAAATATTTTGCTATTTGCAACAGATTTTCTTGCGGTTTCAGTCACTGCCGTAAGTATTGTATTTGCTCGGCACTAGATTTTTTAGGCTCACTGGATTCCTTTTGATGTAAGCTTTCTTCGATTGGGATTTTTTTTCATTTCTGAACATATTTACGGCCGATATGAGACGATATGGAGTAATTTCGCTCTTATCAACTTTATATCTATTAATTTTTAACCATCTTCCGGCAAATATTTTTGTAAATTCTCTCTTTGCCCTAGCAGAACTTTATCAACTCTTGCCAACTACCAGAATCAATGTTCTAACTAAAGACGTTTTTGCGCTACACAATTTGGAATTTCTACTCATAGTGAAAAATTGATGGTCGCGCGCATGCGCATGCACACGCAGTGTGACGTCATAGGCAAATTATATCATGCTTAAAAATTGTTATAAATGATAAATGACAAATGATTTTATTTCTGTAAGTAGGTTTGTACAAACACTTTTACACGTCAAACATATTTTTTTAAACTAGATGAGGCCGGCGTTTCCTATCTGACTACTCTGAGAAGAAAGGCCGAAACAAACTCAGAGGTCACAGTCTCTTTTAAAGTCCAGACATCATCTTGGTCAGATCATGTGAAGACCATGTGGATTGGTGTCTGAAATGGTCTTTTGAGGAAAGAACCACACAGATTGAGTGGACCTGTCTAATTAGTGCACGCATTTATCAGTAATCATGCAGCTCAACTTGAACATATGGAGCACATATGAATATGACCTATCTTTTGAATGCTCAAGCTCAACCATTACTCTAGCACTAAAACTCTCGTAGTTATAAGCGGTTGAAATCTTACATGTTTTTGTCGGTCAGAAATATTGAACTTACTACCAGTACTCCGAGCGAAAAGACGTTTTCACGTCAAAAATATCGGCTGTGTCATATGAGGTCGAATTGTACGGAACAGAAATATTTTTTAACCATCAAATAATTTCAATGCATACCCCTGGATCTTCCCAAACATGTACCTATTGAATCCAAGGTTACAGATTTGCGTCGATATCCTTACTGACACCCTGCAAATGTACCTATAGGTACCGACAGCACTTACCTAATAGGAACCTATATGTAAATGAGTGTCTGTTAAATGAATACAGTGAGGTAGCCGTGGCTTCGTGATGTGAATAACACACGTTATTGGGCTGTTTGTATGTTCGTGTATCTAGACTTTCACTACAACTTTCACTCTTAAACCCTTTTGCTCAATACATTTTCGGTTGAGCGTAAGATGCTTAGAGTGCCTTAAACAATAATAAAAATTTACCTGATTTTTAACCGACTTCAAAAAAAGGAGGAGGTTCTCAATTAAACTGTATTTTTTTTTTATCTTGGCTCAGAACTTTCGATTGGGTGGCTTATTCCCAAAAAGAGCTCCCAAATTGCGCCATGAAAAATATGACTGAAAGCTAGTGGTTCCCGTGTGGTCATATAGATCTGATGATGCGTTTGCGAAAAATGACAGCAAATCAACCGCGATTGCTGCTATCGCATATAAATAATACTTGTGCTTTAAGACCTAGCTTTTAACCAAAATTGACAATTCTACATCAACCGGAAGTACTATATAGGTTTTGGGTCGAAAACCTATAAGTATGGTAGTTCTCGTTGACCTAGAATCAAGAAATTTGGCAAAAAGCAAGAACTTATAGCACAATAAAGGAAAAATTCCAAAAAAGAAGTGAAAAAATAAGGTACATTTTGGTACTTACAAGCTTTCGCAAAAATCTAAATTTGCCCATATCTTTTTTATTATGGCGGTATAATGGGTAGATACGGAACCCCTAGCGCACGAGTTCGACTAGTACTTGACCGATTTTTTTCTCTTAGCCTTTTCCGAACAATGTTGGGGTCAGCGTCCAGTCTAAACGGATGCAGCTGAGTACCAGTATTTTAAATGGAGCGACTGCTTATCTGACCTCCAGAAACCAGTTACTGCGTAACACGATACCCCTTGGTAATCTGGTTTCGGGATTTGGGATTCTGACGACCCGTAACTACTGTCAAAGATCCACCATGCACCAAGCACCAAGATCCAGTCGGTACCATCACTGCTTTGAAATATTTTTTTAAGTGAAAACTTCTTTAGGCGCGTTGGCCATTTTTTGAGATGGGAAAATACTTACAATAAAATTGAACTCACGACAGTTACCGACACCACTAACAACAGTGACAACACGAACGTATGAACGAACAACGTTGAACGTACGTTGAACGTTGATCTGACGATTAAAAAAATACACACGTAATTGTTCAAGTTTTCACTTCTGTCTGCACTCCCGGAGTGCCACTGTTTTTTTAAAAACATTATTGATACTTGTTACTAATGAAAGATACTTGTTACTACATCGATAAATATGAAACCTGATGTGATTTTTCCGATGCCACTCAATTAATTTCTTCAAAAGTACTCATTATTTTGTCATGAAAATTCAATCCAATGTAGCTTTAAAAAAATATCAATAGCTAAAAAAAGCCTGCAGTGGTGGCCCAGTGGTATCGGCTCCGACTTACCAGTTGTAGGTCGTGGGTTCGACCCAGGCAGGCGTTTTCCTTTATGTAAATAATTTCATCACCACTGCTCGCAAAATGGTGAAGGAAAACATCGTGAGGAAACCGGCATGCCATAGAATCAAAAATTCGCAGGCAGCTGACATCTACCAACCCGCACTGGGCCCTCTCAAAGAAAGGAGGCCTGTGTATGTCCTCCCAGCAGTGGGAAAAATGACTGCAGTACAGTCAGACACACAAGTAAAATTGGGTTGCTTATTACTTAAAATTCTGACTTAGTTCCAAATTGTATGCATATACTGCAGTTGCATGCTCTAATCGTCATCGCACACGTTCTGCCCTAGATGCATTAAATGAGTTAACAGCCACGCATGCGCCAGATTTAACAACATTTTACTGCACTAACGAGTAGGTAGGGTTACTATGTATTGAATTTAAAAAGTCCTGACAAAAAAGGTCATCTAAAAGAAAGTCCCCATTACAGTTTTTAGTCTTTCTTTTTTCAGTGTTTATATTTAACTTTTCATTTTCTGGAAAAATCCTCTTACTTTATTTAGTCCTTCTTAACGTATCGATGGCAAAAAATTCAAATAACTTGGCCCAAAATTCAACTGAGCGAACTCCGTTCACTGACGCAGTCATAAGATCGTCAAATGCACTTTAGTTCTAAAACTCTGGGAAAATGAGAAGACCTGACAAAATCCGAACGGGAAGCCAAAGAGGACATGTCCAGAAGAATCCGGACGGATGGTAACCGCTGGTACTAGTTACTTTCTAGCTAGTACTATGCGTATGCGTACAATCTGGATCTGGGTTACACATTTGCCTCAATGTCTTAATGTAAACTCCTTTGTTGCACATTAGCCGCGTATCAGGAGTTTAGTATTGCATTTAAAGTCACTGACACACTTTTCTACTGTAAAGAATTGTAAGCAAGTAGGTGAGTAGGTCTTGGATTGTACGCAGATTGGTTGCGCGAAATCATGCAGGTACCTACAGGATGTTATCAGTATTCACCTGTGGGTGTACCAAGTATTTGTATATTTGTGAAAGATAATTCCTGGAAATACGTGTAGGTAAGTACGAATTTCGTAGTTTCAGCCGAAGTTACGGGCGTTTCCTCTACCGTTTCACTTCCGGACACAAGATTAGCACGGGGTCCGAACTAAGAATTAATGAGAGAGAACACGATTTGAGCATTGGCCTGAAAGCCCGATGTGTTCTTACCTGCCTGAAAAATTTAATTAGATTTTTTTTTGAACGTCAAAAATTACATAAGACAGTCTCCCCAAAAACGCCCGCCCTTCACCACTTCAGTGCTTTAGCTGGGAAGAAGAAGTAGCGCAACAAACTCCTCAGCAGCACAGCTGTCTGTTAAGTTCAATAGTAGCTAATTAAAATTACGAAACACAAAAAAAAAAAATGCCATATGTCAGCTAGCACACGCCAATATACCATCAAAACACTGAAAACTAAAATTTTTTTTTTTTGACGGATCTGACGTATCTGCGTTGACGGACTAATGGCCGATTCCTATAATTTAGGGACTGTTATTGGTTAAAATAAGACTCTTGTATCTATCCAATAATGAAGCAAATACCTCATAGCTTTGAATAGGTAATTTTACATGTGGTAGCTACTTCCATATGGGAGGGCCATATGGAAGTAGCCACCAGTGGCAAAATTAGGTTGCGAATCTATTTTTATGCCCAGTTTGGCAAAAATGCTACCATTGGTAAGCAAAACTACTTGTTTTTGTTAATAGAAACCGAGCATTAGAGAGTAGACCCCTGGTCTGATAAAAAAAAATACTAATAGAAATCAACACTTTTTCCGCGTGACACAGGAAAATTTGAATGCCAGAAAAATGCACGGTACCTGTGGTTATCTGAGGAGCAGCTAGAGTCAAATAATACTGGCTAAAGCAAATTTAATACGATTTTTAAGTCGTACCGTCGTACCTAAATTTACTATTTAATTAAGACAATCTAAATCTTCAAACAAAGCTAAAACATCAAACATCATCATCTTTATCTATTTATTATTTGCACATAAAGGTGAACGCTCGGACGTTCCTCTAAGCAAATGTTGGCTAAGTTCAAACCAATTGAGTTAATTTGCCGCGGCTGCATAGTTTGACGATTGAGCATTATGAGTACCAATGATATGAGGGTCAATAGGGACATCCATGTACCGAAATCTGCAAAGTTTACTATGGTTGTGAGGAAGAAGACGAGAACCTATTACATTAGGCATCGAAATCCACGCATTTTTTTGTAACTTGTGGAAATTCCTGCGTTAGTATGTACTTACATAAACATACACACACATAAACCTTGAAGACCTCATCTGTCTATAATTTAACTGTAAATAAAACATTTTTGACAGTCAACGTGGTGGTTGATGGTAGCTCACCTGTCTATTCCATTTCCATCCCAGGGACGTTGCTGATACGTTCCTATTCCATAGATAAAGCTAAAATATAGCGCCTGTAATTTTTTATGGGCCCAAAATGTCTCATTTGCCTTTAAAGTCTCAGTTGCCTGTAATGTCTCATGTACCAGTCTCATGCTCCTGTAATGTCTCACGTACCAGTCTCATGCGTAATGACAAAAATAAGAAAGTATGGGAATGACAATGAAATTACAGGCGCATGAATATTATTATAGGGACATTTTTTCAAACCGCAACGTAAACGTTACTGTTCGTTCAGTGCTGTAATAGATATTACTGAAATGTTTTTGTGAAGTAGAGGCGGAGCCCTTTCGCCGATTAACATTAAGTAGGTACCTACTTACATTGAGTACGTATATTATCCTTACTAATATTATAAACGCGAAAGTTTGTATGTATGGATGTTTGTTACTCTTTCACGCAAAAACGGCTGAGCGGATTTGGATGAAATTTGGCATACAGATAGATTATAACCTAGATTAACACATAGGATACTTTTTATCCCGGTAGTATGTTCCCGGGGGATAATAGTTTAAAATACATATAGAAACAAATAAGAAATGTTTACTTAAATAAGTAGGTAGATCTTTTGTAAATTGGTATTCTGAACGAAATACCAGGTTGTCATAACTTGGTAAGAGCTCACCTAACATAATTGTGTCAGCTAGAAAACGCTTAGTGCTTTCGAAGTACTAGGTTGTCATGACTCAGTAGGAGCACACCTAACATAGTTGTGTCAGCTAGAAAACGCTTAATAATGCCTTCGAAGTATTCCCGTGGGATAATTTCCGAACTCCGCGCGGGCGAAGCCGCCGGCAAAAGCTAGTCATATATGGAATAATGAAATACATGTAAGTATAAACGTAGGTATATATTTACATATAATATACATACCTATATCAATTTGATAGGACCACCAAATTGCAGAATGGCTAACCGTTACATAGCCAGACGGCGGGCGGCGCGACGTTACAGAACTTGTTTTGCACTCGGAACAAGTTTTTTGAGGATATAGGTTAAATATAAGATTTCAAGTCAGCTATAGGTCAGAGTTCTAAGAACTTAGAGAGGTTTACTATTCTCGGTTATTTATATACAAGAACGTGTTAATCAGTTCGATTAGGTAAAGCCAACCGCACAATTGTGGTGGACTGTACACCTAACCGCAGCAGAGACAATCTTCACAGGTGCGGTTTCTCAGATGGTTCCGATCTTCAGTGTATAAGCATGCGGCGTCTCTCCGCAGACCAAAGCCTAGCTTTTTTCGCTCTTACATACCAAGCCCCCTCCTTTCCTAGGAAAACACAGTAAGCCGTTGGTCCTGGATGTTATTCGTGGATCTTTACCCCAAAATCCGAAAGCACAACTAGTTTTATCAAGGAAAGGGTATTATTACTCAGTAGCTGGGTTGTGAAGGTCAGATAGGCAGACGCTCCATGTAAAATGTTGGTGTTCAGCTGCATCCGGGTAGGCTGGAAGCCAACCCCATCATAGTTGGAATAAGGCTAGGTAGATGATGATGCACGTCAGCTAAATTTCCCAGATTTAAAGCTTTTTACACGCTTTATATTAGCTCGGGTTGTATGTATGTATGTAACGGAATCTTTGAGCGCGATTTTGACCCACTTAAAACGGTCAGATTTCATTGAAACTTTGTAAACTTGTCGAGGACCGATGACAATTTAATAATTTAAAAAAAAATTGAGAAAAAAAAAACACTTTTTGTAGTTAGCAGAACAAAAAAAAATGAAAATAAATAATAGTTTAAAAAACTAAAAAACACGCTTTAAAAACCAAACTAAAAAAGGAGAAAATAATTTAATTCAATTAAAAAGCGTGGGGTGCTTGACATTAATTGATTATAAAAATACCTCAAAAAGCACCCCACGCTTTTTAATTGAATTAAATTATTTTCTCCTTTTTGAGTTTGGTTTTTAAAGCGTGTTTTTTAGTTTTTTAAACAATTTTTTTTTTAGTAAGTGTTTTCATTTAACAATAACAAAAACATCATTATTGGTAGTTAATATTTTGAAATTTGCCAAAAGACTATTAAAACATTATTTAGCAATAATGATGCTGAGCTTTTTGGTAGGTATTGTTATTTACAAAAAACAATGCCAAAAAACTTTTTTCAGAAAAAAAAAACAACCGACTTCCGGAAAAACACTACAAAGTGAAAAATAACTTTAATTTCGTAAGTAATTTTACACTTTATAGTGTTTTTTGCGGAAGTCGGTTGTTTTTTTTTAAGTTTTTATTTTACACTTTTTAGTTAAAGCACCTACCCCACGCCAATTCTGAATTTCATCAACCTTGGTCAAAACAATGCATATTTATGCGATAGCAGCAATCGCGGTTGATTTGCTGTAATTTTTTGAAGAGTTCCGTTCTCTGTCTCCGAAACGCATCATCAGATCTATATGAAATTAGAATGGGACCTTTTCAGAATAAACCTCTTTCGAACAAAAAAATAATTTTGCAAATCCGTATAAAAATGACGGAGTTATGCCCGAACATACATAAAAAAAAAAAGTACATATGTCGAATTGATAACCTCCTTCTTTTTGAAGTCGGTTAAAAAAGCTCAGCATCGTTATTTTACATCAAGCAAAAGCAACGATTTTATCTTCTTTATGTTGGCAGCTGCAAACATAAAGAAGATAAAATCGTTGCTTTTGTATGTATTGCGAGTGTAAAGTCGAACAATGGTGTTTCGCACCACACCATAGCCACTCGAGCTAACGGGACCAGATAATGGGGTCAGATCAGTTGACGCAGTTCAACGGGACTTGGAGCTCAAATCCCAACCACAGGCATGTTAACTTTTCCTCTTATCATACGGCAATTTGTGGAATGGGAAAGATACAAAAAATCGTAAGTATTCGTATGTAGGTATTGAGGTACCGTAGGTATACAATGTTTCAAGGGGCCTTATCTCTTTATGCACGAAATCCGTAATTTCTGCTGAAGTTACTTACTGGCGTTTCCTACTCCGTATCACTTACGGGCATTAGATTAATCCTGGGCCCGAAATAAAATTTATGACGACACGATTTGACAATTTTCCAATCTCTCGATGAGTTTTGGGAGTTGGGTTCACCTTCTGAGTAGATATCTCTTCGTTGATGGACTTGGAGAGTAGGCTCCTGGTTTATTGTTTTTGCATAATTGTATAAACAATGTACAACAATGTATGTAGGTGTTATGTCTGTTTCGCTGAATTCATTCGTTACTATTTTACCACTGTAAATCACAAAATATCGACCGTATTTAACAAAATTGATGATCATCCCACATTTTCATGATTTATTTAGAACAAGACAGTTTTTTAACTCAAAACTAGTTCAACAATAGGAGAATTTAATTTTAAAAACAACAATATTTTTAAACTATTATGACACCATTTTGGAGAGTAGGTGACACAGCGGTGGCCCATTTGTGTAATCTGTAGGAGCGAGTTTGGCTGCGCTCATCGCGTTTGACGTCACGGGAAGAAGGGCTATTCGCGTATTCGTATACCTATTAATAAGATCAAACTCTTAGGTACACCTGTTTGATCCAGTTTCTAGTTCTTGTTATTAAGGCTCTGGTAACTTTAAATATTGTCGTTATGAGCGATAATAGTTCTTATTGCAATCCAATACGGGTTAAAATCTGTTTAGTAAATTCGAATAATAAATGAGCAAGCATTGTCGTAAAAATGCAAATAAAATCGTATAAAATTTGATATTAACTATTTAATAATAAATAATCCATCACTGGATGCAGTTTGGCATTTGGATTTTTTTGGTATATTTTTAATTATAATTTTATTTAATATTGAAGGGATAAATTGGTTTTAAAGATAATTAAGAGGTGACTTTGATGATTTTTTGATGCATTAAAGTATGTTTAATTATGTTTTGAGTTCCATCACTCTATGCAAAAAAGACTCGAAAATATCATATATTTTTTGCTTTCAAAAATTGAGATAGACTGGTTTAAAAAAACCATCTTTTTGAGCGTTTTTAAGAAATCACCGCCTTAACCCGTAAAGTTCAAAGCGGGTAAAGATTCATAGCGGCCATTCACGTAAACAATCGACTCTAACTTCTGCGTAGAACAAGAACGCCACTCGCCACGTCTAATTGCTCTAAGATCAATTATTTTAATGGCCTTGTGTCTCATAAATATTTGTCACGTTTATTACGATTTATGTACCGTGAACAGAACTGCGTGAAGAGATATCATTGTCACTTGACTTGACGGATGGTATTTTGAGCTACCTACTTATCTATATATGAATATATGAGTAGGTACTAAGTAGACTACACTGGACCTAGTACGTACTCACTATTTACTTGGTACATAATATACAGGAAAAGTTTTTATTCAGTGCGCAAACTTTAACCATGAATTCAGCTTACCATTCTAGACCCCCAGCGAAGAAATTTATCGTCGGTTTTCCAAAAAAAAAAAATCTGCTGTTTCATAGAAAAGTGCAATACCTACGCGGTCAAAATGTATGGAGCATCTGTTTTTTTTTTGCATAAACGACGAAAAATTTCTGCGCTGGGAATTCATGGTTACAGTTTGCGCACTGGATAAAAAAAAAACCTGTATTACTAACACTTCGCCCATGACTTTGTTCGCGTGAAATTTTGGACCCCGACTCTTCATTTTCATTTAGGGTTCTTTCCAACTTTTTTGCGGCTCCAAAGGATCGTACCGTGATGAAAAACGCTTTTGGGCATTTAAATGCGACAATTTACTGACAAATATCTCTTTATAATTTACCTATGGATGTTTCAGATTCCTTCTAAGTATTCTTCGTCTTTTTCAGTTACACTCACAGCGTTAATAGGTACTTTTATTTATTTAAACATCTTATGAGAGCACCGCTACATTACAAAGGTACACAATTTCGTACAGTACAACAATACAACACAATAATAAAAACAATCAATACCTACATACCTACAATTACTAAATGATGAACCATTTGAAGTGATTTAATAACAATACATACTATTATTTACAGAATATGAAGCCTCTTTATACTTATTACCCCTTATCTTAGAAACGATAAGTAGGTATTTCATTTAAAGATAATAGATACGCTATCTATGACTCACATCTCTCCACAAAGACAAAACGTATCGCAGTTGTTTCTAGTGAGTGAAATAAAGTTCAAGGCAGTAGAAAGGTAAAGTTTACATCTATCTCATTACGGCAGCCTTTAGTTGACTGAAAACGGATCTCCCGCCAAAATGCTCAGTGCCCGCGTACTGCCCGCGCTGGTCAGTCCGCCAATCAGAGCGGTTCGCGCCTTACGCCCGCACGCGCGCGTTTATCAAAATGCGAATGGCTCCAGAACGGCGCGGCATTAATTAAACTCTAACAAAATAACTTATAGCCGGCCGTAATCGAGCACTGAGTCAAAGCACAAGCGACCTTCGCGCCGCGAACACATCCTACGTACATATAGCACAAAAACAAAACAAATACAAAGTAAACAATAAATAAAAGGAAAAAAATGTGGCGGTCCGGTTTACTTCTCTCCGGTTGCTGAGTGCTTGTAGCGAAAAAGTAAAAACAAAGTCGCGAGCTTGTAAACCGCCTGCAATGAATTTCAGTTACGTTTAAAATGTTGCGTTGAACGCTGTGTTGTGATAATAACAATAAAAAATAACGTTGTACTTTCGGTACTATAAAAAAAAATAGAGTAGAATATTTCTTAATTACCTACATATGTCAATTAGTCATGTCAGGAAGTGTTAGTGTTGTGCGTTATGACTACTTTTAACTTATGAAGTGGTTTTATCGTTATGTGTTAGCTGGTTACCATTTATAACTGACATTAAAATAATTTGCAACTTTCATTCGGAGCGAGCGTCCTCTTGATTACCATACGAGTGAGTAACTTTGCATATTTATTTAATACTAAGCTAGGTATGCGCCTACACAGTTTATGGGTCAATACACTTCTTCGCAAAAAAGGAATATAATAAGTAGGCGAGGCAAACATTATGCTAATTGTTTTATTCAAAAGATATTTAAAAAAGACAGTTTGGTCCACATAATAATAATGTTTGTTCTTTTTTATGCAAAAAGTGAAGTAAACTTTTCAGCGAGACAGATTATTTACATCGTTTTTTAGGAAAGGTTAAACTGTATTATACAAACAACCTTATACTGCACTCTTTGTCCGTAAAAAACACAAAAACCCAAAGAAAACTAAATAAACGTAACATAAAAACACACTTTTTAGACGTATGTACGCCTAACATGATTTTAATTGGTAGTAATCTGGCATTCAAAAAAACACTGGCTTCGTAAAAAAACCAAAGACAATTATTTATAAGTACTCAAAAAGAAAAATACGCGACGTCTCGAAAACTTCCTTCTTTTTATCATTGGTTAAAAAGGAAGTCCTTCCTTAAATAGTTTACAAACCCGGAAACAAAAGAAAGTAGATTATCCTTGAAAGGAAAATGTTTTATCTGATAAGTATTTATCTTATCCGAAGCCTCAGACTAACACGCTGTCTTAATTGCAAAGTATTGTAGACGATATCGACCACTTATGTAATACTTATCCTACGACTTACTTTACCTCTTTATTTTGTAATAAAAGATAGGTTTAGACATCGTAGGTCTTTAGTATTGCTGTGGCTCTGTTTTTAAGCCCATCTCGTGCCCTATAGTGTTCGATATTGTATTTGATGGTAAGCATAAGTAATAACTACAATTTTATTTACTCAACTTATATTCCCACAGCTGGGAAACAGGCCTCCTCTCGGCGCATGGGAGTGGGCCATCCACCATGCGGCCCTTCGGTGGTTTGGTGGTTGTCACATGTCTTTGAATTTTTGGTTCTAGAGCATACCGGTTTCCTCACGATGTTTTCCTTCACTTACAGTGGCTATTAGATATTTCAACGCATGCTTGTCGGTGAAGCAATTTCCATTGTACTGTATCTAATGCTAGTTTTTTAACTGCTTATTATAAGCAGCTAAAAAACGAGTATTTGAAAGAGTATCTACAGTACAAACTGGAAAAAAAATGGAAACCGTAGACACCCATTATCCTCTTCACCATCATTGCTGAGTATAGGCCTCCCACGTGCCAGTCTCATTCCTGTCTTCCCCGCGATCTTCTGCAGGTCGGCCACCTGGTCATTGGTCTGCCAACGCTAACATTTCTCGGCAACCATTTCATGAGGGCTTTGCTCCACATGCCATCACCACATCTAGCTAACCTAGCACATCCTGCCCACCTCCATATCAGAGCCGCTACGCGTAGTCCTACGTCTTAAACCTTAGTCCTACGTCGGATCTCTGAGTTACCTATTACTGAAGATCTTTCAGTAATAGGGCAAATAGAGCGTGCTCCATAGTCCTTTGTGCTATTTGGACTTTGAACACAGTTTCTTTAGTGCGCGTCTATGTTTTGGCCCAATATGTCATGGTAGACAAGACACATTGTTCATACAATTTGGTTTTCAGGCATTGTGGTATCTTTCGATCCCTAAAAACATTATTCACCTTGCCAAATGCCGCCCAGACCACTTGTATGCGTCTCGAGATTTCCATAGTTTGATTGTCTTTTCCAAAAGATGAACTATGACCCAGACATACGTAATGATTCACCATCTCCAGCCCCCCAGCAATTGTCACACAGAAAACTTTAATAGGGCTCTGCATTTCCTCCTTTTTCAGTTGTTTTATGTTATTTAATTGGTCATCTACGTTTTCTCTTTATTTTCCCCTCTATAAATTGTTAAATGCTATTAAATGACCAATCAAGCTTCCTCTCCTTCTCTCTCTATGCTCCAATTACTTTTCACTTTAATAATAGCTCATCTATATTCTAAAATAATTAATAAAATAGTAACGAAGTTTAACTGTACATAGATATTTTTCTATCTGATGGCGAAAATATAGTTATTAGATTTTTTGTCCGTTTGCCTGGATGTATGTTCCCGATTGGCGTAAAAACGGCTGAACAGATTTGAGTGCACAGATAGTTTATGAACACATACGGTTATTTTTAATTCCAGTATTATTATTTTCCAACATCCACGCGGGCGAAGCTGGAGTAAAAGCTAGTTTTTTTTTTACTTGAAAATAAAAATAAATAAATACAATTATATTGGGCCAATAATTCGCTCTACAGCATCTGGAACAGCGCCCTAATTTCGTAACGTACGATCAATCATAATCTTAATCTTTTTGAAACAGATTGCTGATCCATTGCTTCATATGTTCGAAAAATGTGTCTTGATCAACAACGTAAATAACGCAATGAATATTGTTGATCTGACAAAATGAAACAGATTATGATTGATCGTGTGTTACGCAATTATGGTTCTGGATCCAGGCTACGCATGAACTATTAAGAAAACATGTGATATTATGACTAACTAGTACTGGGAAGTTGTATTACACGGTCTTATAATGAGAAACACAACAATGTCATTAACTTCCATTCAGTAACATCTGGATGTAGTTAGATTTTGTTAAGTTTTCAGGAATGTAAATACTTTTAACAAATGCGAATTAAGTAATTAAAATATTCATACAAAATGAGAATGTAAAACAAACCATATTACCTTGTAAAATATATTGAAATATTATTTTATTTGAATAGTTTAAAAATATAATGAATATACAAACGGGAAAAGTTTACGTTCTGGATAAATGTAAATGTAAAACCTTTACCTAGACCTACTTAGGTCTAGGTAAAGGTTACGTTCAACAAACGGGAAAAGTTTACGTTCTGGATAAATGTAAACTTTTCCCGTTTGTATATTCATTATATTTTTAAACTACTAATGTGATTATTTTGAATTAAAGAGACTGGAGACTGCAGGTACACATACTTACTGCTAGTTAGAGCTAGTGAACTCAACAATCAGACTATTTAAAGAAATTAAACTTCTTACTGCCGGGTTTTTATTTATATTGAAAAGATGCTCAAACTTTGAGCCTAAGCTATTGTCAGTCTGTGGTATTTTTTAAAAGGTAAGCACCAGGGTAGCCTGTGAAATTAAAAATGAAATACGGCTTTTGCAATTTGCAAAAACATTATGCATAATTACGGATTTCTAGACCTCCCGGGCGTTTCCCCTTAATTCTTTTTTAAATAAAACTCACCATAATGTTGTTGTAGCCGTTGTTCCCGCAAAAACCATTATATTTTTCTAATAATTCTATTACGAAACAAATGACCATCGATTACCCTTAGCATCGACCATCAACAGTCCCGCCAAATACTAATTATTGACTGCCATCTTATAGCAATAATAATATTATTCATGTAGTAATCGATTAACTCAGCTCGATAAGAATGAACACATTATGAACATAAATATTTTAAAAATAGTACATAATATAAATTCTTAATACTTTATTGTATTTTATTTGACGTCCTCAAAAAGTTATAATATCGGAAACATATATAAGACGGCGGGAAACCCAATGCACGCCGTCTCTGATGTCTCTGGTGTAATTCTTCGTTGGTATATAGGTAGTTGGTTTTCAATCACACACAACACTTAACTCAAACCATTTATTTTCACTTAAATCTTTTACAGACACTTAGGATTTTCATTTATCAGTGAATCAGATAGTTTGAGTTGCGAAGGGAATCTAGGCGCCCATTCCAAAACTAAAGTAGGTCTCATATGGAGAAGAACGGGCAAGAAACTCCACGGACACTCTTTTAAATCAAAACATTATGTTACAGAGGTTTCATATTGCACAATTATAATCTTTGTCATTTTTACACACTTTCATCGCGTTACCGTCCGGCCGCCATTATTTTCCATCTCTCCAAGTGGGCGGAAGTACTGCGTATCGCACAGACAGGAGTACCGAATCTTATTACTTAGTAAGTGTTATGAAATTTACTAACAATAGTCAAATGCTATGAGTTAATTCTTTAATAATTAAACAATGCTAGTTATCACAAATGCAATGGCGTTTTAAGATGAAAGTTTAATTAGTAATGTCATTACTTTTATTACGGAAATATCACTACTTTAGAACATATCCGGTTTTTCAAGGAATTTAATCAGACAACAGGAATTCACAAATAAATGTGTGTGTAAAATAATCTTGTTACTTTATCAATTGTAAATTTTGATTGAAACTGATTTAGTTCTCATATTAAATTATAACAATCAGTTATTGATCATTAAACTCGCAATCCGCGCCATTTTCGGCACAGTAGGTAGCAATGTATCATAAACAAATGTACTGTGTCAAATGACTGAAAGCCCAAAGACAATAAAACAATTATTCCTTTTTAATTGTGACTATAGTTTTAACTAAGGCATCATAATTAGTTTTATAGTTATTCATCTAATAATCAAACCAGCAGTACTCTGCGAGTTTTATATTACAGCGTGGCCAATAGATGGCGTTGATCAATGGACAGACTGATGCATGCAAATGGTTATAATAATATTCCAAAGGGCAGGAGCACCGGGCTTAATGGTGTTATTACAATTATAATAAATAGTTACGCATAAGATTATATTATAATCTTTACAAGAGGGCGCGCTCGCGGCGACATATACTTTACTCACCGATATTATTTTTCTTGTAGCGTAATTAAAAACTATTTTCAAGCGGAAAAGTGACTACCCTGTACGGTTGTGTGCATTATTTGTTAAATTGTGTGTCACGTATGTATAGGAACGCACACCCAATAATTCTGCATGACCACGAGAGCACACATATAAACATTAAGACGCGAATAGTTTGTGTCTCTTCCGAGGTACTCAGCGGCGCGGCGCTAGTGCATCGCATTGCGAAGTTGCGTCAAATTGTACGAACGAATAGGTACTGCATCGACAATAGTAATGTAATGATACGACCGACGCTCGACAGTTAGAGCTGGTTTTTGTTTTTATTTTTTTATTGTTATAGTAATATTAGTTTTAAATATTTATCTGATTTAGGTAGGGTAGGCCACTGCCAGAAAGACACTTCTTTCTGTCTTTATGCACTGCACGCTACTGGATATAATTAGTACACACACAGACGATGTTTACGAGATCACAGGCTTCTTAAACATCATTTGATCTGGAGCTACTACAATCACTATATAGCTTGTTTAGTAGATACTAATTATTTTCATCACAGGGTATTAAAGTGAGTTCTAAAAGTGAACGTTTTAAAAAGTAACGGATTGTACGCATTTAGGACAGACAGCTAGAGTTATTAATAAAACAAACCTTACTTACGTTACAGGCAGTTTAAAAACAAAAATGCTTGATTGTTAAATATAATAGAATAGAATATTGTTTATTGTTAGTCAAAATTGTAATACATTAGCTTTTGCCAGCGGCATCGCTCGCGTAGATGTCGGAAATTATCCCGCGTGAACGTATAACCGGGATAAAAGTACCTTAAGTGTTAATACAGGTTACTAATTATCTATGTGCCAAATTTAATCCAAATCCGTTCAGTAGTTTTTCTGTGATTGAATAAAAAACATCCAAACATACAAACTTTCACATTTACAATATTAGTAGGAGTAGGATTACGATACGTGTGACCAAAGTAGTCCATTATTGCATTAAACTGCTTAAGTCACACGTATCGTATATTATTTTATGGCACGAGAGTGATCCAAACCCGCACTTTTGTCGCTTTTCTGTGTAAAAATGGGGGGGGGGGGGGGTTTAGCTCACGCAGTGCTGTAAAAGTATCTCTACAACATCTCTTGGTTGTACAACAAAAATAATATTCTAACATGGACGGGATACACAAAAAACTAAACTTTGTCAAGAACTATTCTAAAATCTAAGTACTTCATTAGTCAATTAGCTACGATGTAAACACCACATTCATTTTCATTCTTGCCTCTTAAAAAGGTTTCACATTATGTGTGCCTACACTAACGTGGGTTCGATCCAGGCAGGCACATTAGGTACTTTGTGAATTTTTTCATCACCACTGCTCTCAAAACGGATCCACTAAGCCGCAGTGGGCCCGCGTGGTGGATTATAGTGAACCCTCTCTCACAGAGAGGGGGCCTGTGTCCCAGCAGTGGGAACGTTATTGGATGATTTTTTTTTTTTTTTTTTGGGTGGGAAATCATCAAATAACTTCTCCCGCTCTGGGTGGAGCGGGAGGGCGTGTCAGACTTTTACTGACTAAAACCCACCCGTGTTCCCTCAGTTGCCTGTGTGCCAGGGGCCGCGGTATCTCTTTCGAACGATGATTATGCTACACTAAATAAGACAAGTTGCCAGCAAAGTGATGTTACCGTGCCATGTCCATGAGTTAGAGTTAAAGTGAACGTAACAAATAGAATTTTGAGTAGTTTATTATGACCTTCTAAGAATAACAAAAAAACTGATATAACATCAGCGCAAAAAAATGCTTTAAATATATGAGTCACAAACTACTTGGAAATTCCTTAGTCTAGACCTTTGTTTAATTGGTATTGGTACCTAACTTAATAGCTTAATTAATAACGGGAAAGAGTAATTAAGAATAGTCCAAAGTGAAGTAAAGATAAATTAATGATAGTAGAGGTAGAATAATTGCAGTCAAATAGAACTGGTAGGATGATGTCATGGAACGTAGAAACTAGCAAGACGAGGTGGAGACCGTTCAATAAATGTAGCGCATAATGTGCCCAGTGGACTTGGTGTAGATCACCTACATAGGTGCTAGGTCGGTGATATACAGTATAGGGCCATGTGTTTAATAAGAATAGATCATTCTTATTTATTTATTTAAACTTCTCGCTCACAAAAAGGTACAAAGGCGGACTTAATGCCTTAGGCATTCTCTACCAGTCAACCAAGGGTGGTGACGAAATTAGATGGCAGGTGCTTAGGTTGAGAGGAACAATGATTGAAAAAAAAACTATAAACTTATAATACACATACAAGCATACGTATCTACTATAATATATATATATATATAATATATATATACATTCTCAAGGGAAAGAGGAGTTTAAATGACTCTACGCTGTTCGTTATGAAAATACCTCTGCAATTTCTGCTTATTATTACACTAGCGGTAACCCGCGATTTCGTCTGCGATCCAGGATAAAAAGTATCCCATGTCTTTTTTCAGGTTCTGACCTATCTGTGTGCCAAATTTCATCCAAATCCGTTCAGCCATTTTAGCGTAAAAGCGTAACAAACAAACTTACTTTCGCGTTTATAATATTAGTTAGGATTTAGGATTAGGACTCTGTCATTCGTAGATCATTGACAGCCGCTACGGGTAGTCAGGTACCCGAAAGTTTGGCAATCATTAGTACTAAAATCCACCCAAAATACATTGGAATAGGGTTGAAATATGATAGTAATCGTGAGTCAAATAAACATTAGTAAAAGTACCTATTCAATACTGTCTGCGTGACATTACCAAGTAGTTTTTAATGTTGTTTGGCAAAAAATTAATAAAGGTAATTGAACTGAACAAACAAACATTAGCTCGCGTGTTCGGAAGTGCCCCACTGAGGAATATAGTTCCGACAGAATCCATAGTTGTGTCTGAATGTGTTCCGTTAGCCAGCACGCGATGTGCCGCTAATATGCACAATGAGACGACGGCGTCAATATTAATGGATGATGTACAATATGTACATCTGTACATACGGATAGTCGCCATATTGAAGCGCTAAATTACAGTTGGATTCGAACTTCCGTCATAATTATAGAGATAACATTTAAACGACTATTGTCACGAAGTAAAATCGATGTTTTTTTTTCTACAATGTATTGAACGCGTACGTTTTCATACTTTTTTATGAAATGATAGCTTGCTTGCTTGTTTTGGTACGAAAACAGGTTTTGGCGCACGTGGTATTAAAGGACCTTAGTCATTCATTTAGGAGTCAATGTATACAAAAAAATTAACTAATTTATTTATTCTTTTAATTTAACTAAATAATGTCAAATGTATATAGCTTTGCTCCTATGCTATCCGTTTTGGTTATTTTTGACTTTTGTGTTTTGTACAGCCAAAATCGATTAGTCATAATATGATAAGACACACATAGGGATTATAATCGGAAAACCAGTCGCACGCGGTTAAAAATCCCGATCATTCAAAAAAAACTCCAGTTTTTAACACTAAATTATACTTTAGTAGATTAAAATAACTTAATTAAATGAAAGAAAAAAGCAAAAAAAAAATTACTTATGTCATTTACTTTACGCCTTATTGGCAACAGCTTTCAAAAACTTTGTCTCTTCAAATATTTTATTGTGAAATTCTTCACTCTAGAACTTTATTATTGTGATAGTAACTAGCTCTTACAGAGTCTACTGACAAAGATGGAGATGATAGTTAGTGTAATGAATATAAGAATATTAGGAGAAAAGACTGGTCTCGATTGAAATCCGGGCGGAGTCCGGTCTAAGCTCTTTAAAAGCCTTAAAAGCCTTCTTGAATGGCTTGAACGTCGTAACATAAAGTACAACCTATTGTTATTTTTTTGTTAAGTTTCTCTTTAAGTAACTTCCGTGGCTTATTTTAAATCTTATATTTAGAATTGTTTTTTTTTACATTGTTCTCACATATAGAAGCAACAAGAATAATGTTCCCAAGTTTTTGTAATACTTAACATGATTAAAAAGAGTGTCCTTGGAGTTTCTTGCCCGTTCTTCTCCATAGAGATCTACGTTTTGGAATGGGCAACTAGCTTCAACTTTCCAACTGGTCTACTTTTTGACAATTCAAAAGTGCCTGTAAATGGTTTAATTGAAATTAATGCTTTGAGTTTGAGTTTGACTGTAATTTTTTCTTTGAGAAATAAATGTCTTTAAACCGAAAAGCCGGGGAAGACCGGATTTATCCAGTCAGATGGTAACCCTAGATACACATAACTTCACACAAATCACGAAATAAATCGAGCAACATTAACATTTGACAACTAAAGATTTCTTTCCGAACCCATTTTAAGTATCACCTTTTGTGTATAGGTACATTCCAAGAAACAAACCTACAGGTATATTCCTCCTCAAAAATGTGTTCTTGAAAGGTAACAAAAGAAAGTGTTACTCTGTGTTTAGTACCTTTTGGTAATTGTGTTATTGTTTATGTGACAGGCAACCATGGCGGGCCTGTGTTCATGGGTCCTGCTGGCCATAGCGACAGCTCAACTAGTGGGGTGTTCAGAAAGCGTGGTGGAAGAAGTTGTGGCCCATACCTATGAGTAAGTTCCTATTATCTACTGCATGCAGCATGTTACTAGAACAACATAAGACCTGAGGGGAATTCCCGTATTTTTAAGAACGTAAGCAATTTAATCTCAGTCTCAATGTACCAAAACTACCTCTAATTTACCTAGGTACATCATTTACAAGTTTTTGACATTAATAAATTGTCGCTGAGATGAAACTGCGACCAGATCTTGAACGTTTTTAATTATGGGAATAAGCCTTCTTTTGTGATTAGAAAGCCTATCTTTATATCAAGTTTTCAGCATATTTATTCTTGTATTTTAATTATGTATACGAAATCAATCAAATTAATTGTCTATCAATTAAATAGATACAAGGTTATAAGAACGTTACGAAAACGTAATACTGTACCTAATAATTAAAGTGACAGTTATTTTATCTTAATCCAATTACTCATAGGTATATTTTTTACAATAGGGTTCAATAAAGATCTATTTGAGTGAGGACAATGAACACTGTGATAGGTAAAATGACATAATTTTTTATACACCTTTTACGATGGCTAAACCATCTATTTCTTTAAATACGTACATTAAGAAACAAAAAAAAAATGGTATTAGTAGGTACTGTTGATAGATAGAATAGAATATTTTTTATGACGTACACCTTACAAATTACAGATATAATCATAGACGAGTCAACCGACCTGATGACGTAGGTACTTTTAAGTAGTGGCATGACACAACTTGCGATGCCTCCTGTAGGTATTGCAGATATCTATAGGTGACCACTTGTCATCAGTTTGGGTGGACCATCAGCCTGTTTGCCGTTAACATTAAAAAAATACTTTCCGCAGACCAGCATGGCGGTACAGATGCGTGCCAGACGAGGGTTGCGAGCGTACGACGCACCCGCAGCCATCCAGCGTTACCAACTCCAGCGGCCAGGTGTTTGGCAGCCTTGACGTCTGCAGAACTGTTTGCGGCAGGTTCGGGGGCCTCTGGCCACGACCTGTTACCGCCGCCATTGGCATGCAGACGGTTAAGATACATCCAAATTATCTCAGGTATGTTAGCTTAAGAAGTTCCGTCGTCCCTTTTTTTGTTCTTTTGCTTCTTGTCTCTCAGGTATTGAGCATTTTTTCTGGATTAAAAGTAGCCCATGTCGATCTACGGCTCATAAACTATCATTTGCCTAGCCTTTTCGCAACTACGTTGGGTTGGCTTGGTTCCAGTCTAACTCGATGCAGCTGTTTACCAGAATTTTACATGGAGCGACTGCCTATCTGACCTCCACAACCCAGTTACTGGGTAATACCTCCTCTTGGTAAGACTGGTTGTCAGATTTTCGGGTTTCTGACGACCCGTAGTGACTGTCAGAGATCCACAAATGACAGCCGGGACCGTGCTTTCCGAGGCACGGAGGGGACTTGGTATGTAAAAATAGTTAGCCATCCACGGACCAACCGCGGCAAGCGTAGGTTAACCTGATCGATCGACCCATGCGGCTAATATTACTTAGCCACAAACTATGCAATAAATCACGTAGATCTGTTACTACGTGAAAGAAGGACAAACTAACAAACGCCCTATTATTATAGTTCATTGTTCACATCACTAGTAATATTTATGAACTGAACTATTCATATTTTTCAAACTTAGCGGCTATTTAATGCTTACTAAGTAGTTGTTAAGCTTCTTAGTTTTTTGACTTGGTTTATAAATCCGGTAAGTCTAGTTTGCAAGAGCGCATGATTGAATTCTGAAGGACATCACAATATTTTGAGCGGTTTTCGTTTTAAAATCATATAAAATTCGTCTTCTTTTGGGATCCCTGGATAAAGGCCCAGCGACTAAATTGCATAACACACTATTAATCAAAATCTGAATCGTTTTGAAGGATATTTCTAATTAATTGCTCCCTCCATTACCTATGTTCGAAAAACATATCTGCTCGGCAACGTAAATAACGCAATTAATGTTGTTGAACTGTGAAAATGAAACCCTCTACTACTGTTAGTACTTTACGCAGTTATCCCTCGGTCTTTGCTAAAAGGTTTTTTTTTAATTGTTGATCTTTGACGTTAGTTGACTAATGGCTGATTCCTATAATTTACAGACAGTTGTATTTTGTATCTTTACCAGTATTGAAGCAAAGACAAATACCTTCGCATAGTAGACCCCCTATTTGTAAATAGCTATCACATGTAAAATTAGCTCACGAAACTATTAATTTGCCCAGTTTGAAAATAATAAATGCTACCATTGGTAACCAAACGATCCGTTTTTTCACGCTTTAGATTAGCTTCACTTGTATGTTTGTTTGTTTGTAACCGAGTCCTTTGGACGCAATTTTGACCCACTTTAAACGGTCAGATTTCATTGAAACTTTGTAACCTTATTGAGGACCGATGACTATTCAATAAATTAAAAAAAAAATGAGAAAAAGGAAAAAAAAAACACGTTTTTGTAGTTAGCAGAACTAAAAAATAGAAAATAAATAATAGTTTAAAAAAACTAAAAAACACGCTTTAAAAACCAAACTAAAAAAGGAGAAAATAATTTAATTCAATTAAAAAGCGTGGGTTGCTTGACATTAAGTGATTATAAAAATACCTCAAAAATCACCCCACGCTTTTTAATTGAATTAACTTATTTTCTCCTTTTTTAGTTTGGTTTTTAAAGCGTGTTTTGTAGTTTTTTAAACTATTATTTTGTTTATAGGAACCGAGCAAAAGACAACTTTATGTGTAAACCTTGACCTAGAGTGGTCAGAATGTATTATATTATTAACTCACACGTAAACAATACCCGTTCTTTCTTCGAATAGAGTGAGGCCTTCTTAAAGGTTAAAAAATGAATTGTTATCGAGAATATGTTCCGCTAGTAGTCCGAAGCAATCGATTGTTGTTTGATTTATCAATCAATAAACATGCTTACAATAGCCGATGATTATTATTACTGTGTGTAATTAGTAACCGAGTGTTGAACACGGTCCTTTCTTGGACCGTGATAATGATGGTCATCATGAAGGTTAAATTGCCGTAATGCCAATTTTAATTGAGGATAGCAAACTGCTTAGACTAATAAATTATCGTAATGTAAGAAATACTTTAATTATTTAAATAAATGGTATGACTTATTTTTTGGCATGAGACTTTTTGGGTAGGCACCTAATTTTGACTGTAGGCATAGTTGAAAAAAAAATAGAAGCACAATTGAGTTCCACGTAATTGTCTACACTGTTGATGAAGTTTCGTAGCCACAACTGCTAAGCGTGGGGGTCCCGGGTGAGATCCCCAAGTCGGGCAAAATGTTATTGGGTTTTCCCTGAGGGTTTTCCCAATAGGACATTTTTCGTGTATTCCCATTATATTAATAATAGACTTTATAACAATCTTAAAATCTAGTTAAGTAGGTACCTACATACTTACATCGGTTTCGGAAGATTGTTTTGCTTTAGCATAGCATATATTTTTTCTATAGTACCCGGTCGTGGATTTCCCTCTTCCACATAGGCCCAGCGCTCGTCATCCCACCTACGCATTGGGCGTCCTCTCTTCCTTTTGCCTACTCTTGGGTACCATTCTGCTACTAATTTAGCCCATTACAGACTAACATTTACGTATTACCTACCGGGACTTGAACATAAATCTGAACCAGTGAAATTTGGACGTACTTTACACCTCCGCCAATTAGACCTACTTTGGCATTACCATAATTACAAAATATGGGTAAAAGGAGTCCCTTTTACCCATATTTTACATGAAAAAGTAGACAATGCTCCGGGAAACTAGACCTAGTACCTACCTAATTAGGCGTAAAATCCAAGACAAAGTGTGAAGAAATCGTGTGTTTCATGTCCTTTGAGTCGTGACTAGTTGTGTATGACGGATTACAAGTATTGCTACCGACGGGCGGCCATTGTTACAATGTGGGTAATAATATATTTTGTTTTTTTTCTTGTTTTTTAATAAATTATAAATTAAAAAATAAATTGATTATAATTCATTATGTATGTAAGTACTTTATTGCTGTCTTGCATGCTGACCAAATAAGTCAATTTTACTAAAAGCGACCGTACCTAAATGATAGCAATATCATTAACTAGGTATTTCTATGGCGCTGGTCAATTTGGTTTAAATAATGGAATTGACCAAATTGACCGTTATCGAGTTTAAACAATGTCCTGCTTAGATAAGACCTGGCAAATAAGTACGAATACATGAGCGATAAAGAATGTTAAACGAATAATAACTACAGGAAAAAGGCTGGTGGTGTTGATAAAAAAAAAATTGTAAGTACATTGGCATGTGACAGTATTAAATTAAAATACATATCTATATAACAAAGATACATAATCAGCCAATAATGTTCCCACTGCTGAGACACAGGCCTCTATTCGAGAAGGAGTCAACTGTAATCCACCACGCGGGCCCATTGCTGGTTGGTAGATGTCACATGTCTTAGAACCAGGGCCTCAAGTCTGCTATTACGAGTACAATAGTGTCAGAATGGTCTATCATTGATTTCATAATTGTTGATTTTGACAAGTTTGGTAATCTACTAATAAAATGGCGTCATTATGACTTTCCAATGGTCAGTCACTGACACTCCATTGAAAGAAATGGCATTTATTGGTAATCTCGTACATTGTATAATGACAAATGAATGACTAGGCGGTGATCTGTTAAAATTTTGACAGTTCCTTTGATCAGTGACCTACCATTAGAACGTCATTGTGCAGTCATTGCCTTTAATTCGTTACGATTATACGATACTCAAACGATAATGCCATTATAACACAATTCTATTACGACACCATTGACCGACCAATGATCGACCATTATGAATTTAGCAGATTACGAACTTTTAGCAAAATGACAATGGGATCGTAGCAGACTTGGGCTCCAGTTCTAAGACATGCCGGTTTCCTTCACCGTTTTGAGATCAGTGGTGATGAAATAATTAATACAAAGTAAAACGCCTGTTTGGGTTCGAACTTTCGACCTACAACTTGTAAGTCGCGGTCTTTACCACTAGCCCATCACTAGTCTGACAGCCTATAGTAATGAACAGTCACAAATATGTATAATGAGCATACAATAATCATAAATCATTCCAGCAATATCACACTATACACGCTTACATTGCCCATCTGCAGAGTACGTAGTTTAATTCAAATTGCAAGAAGTTTTTTTACTAGCAATAAAGCAGCTGTGCTAAACATTTATGAACACATTTAAATAATAAGTGGCCAACCATAAAGTTTTGATATTCTATTAACCATGTATTATATAGCTGTTAGCCATGCTTCGTTGGCATCATGTTTTACGACACACTAACTTTTGGGATGTAGGCACGACTGTGTCAAACCGTCACTAGCGCGTCATTTTATCTATAGCGGTATTAGGTACATTTACTGTGTAGTAGTAACAGTTGTCTACTGTTGTCTGTGTTGTTTGTTCCTATTAATATTTTACCGATGGATATGATTGCTTCGTTTCACATATCACACACTCACATTTTACTTTTACAAGTATCTTCGTGTCTTTAGTTAAGTTATATCTACATTGTTCCTAATAAACTTTTATTATTATTATATCTTAATCCATTCATCTCTGGCGAAGCGGGTTAGTTGATAAGTAAATCCTCCATTATTTTAACTTAACCAACTTACGATTGATTTTATATTTATTAGAAATAAAGAAAAATTGGTTTTATTGTCACAGAAACAGGTGCATATAAAAAATGTAATTTAACACGAATTATGCCCAAAAGCTGAACGAATGCTATGGTAATAAACTTAATTAGGTAGCTAATGGGTTTGTTTTTACACCAATATTAGACTATTAGTGCCTACGTAATCAGTTAGATACCGATAGTGACCGCAACGACTTTATTGATCAAATCAGCAATCGGGCAAGAACAGATGTTTGTAAGATTCTGTAAGCAATAAAAATAAGGAAGAAAAGCGCTGGCTAGTGTAGATATTCTTGGCTATCCGATGAACCCAAAAAACTCATTCGTAGTCCATTTATTTCCATTCTTATGAAGAAAAACAACTACACGGCTGTTCGGACACATCACGTGAATTGTGAAAGAAAAGCGTCATATGATAGACTGACAAGTGACTTCGTTACAATTCTTTCTTTTTCATGACTTCCTGAATAAATCATGTCTATTCTTGAAAATAATATTCGCTGTCTTATGAATTATACCCAGTTATTATGTACTATCTTTTGCCGGGGGCTTAGCCCGCGTTGATGTCAGAAAACATCCCACGAGAACGTACCACTGGGATTAAAAGTACCCTATCTGTGTGCCAAATTTCATTCAAACCCATTCAGATGTTTTTGTGCCAATTCGGAACATATTACATCTAGCCAAACAGACAAACGGACAAAAATTCTAAAAACTAACTATATTTTAGGCATGAGACTCGTTCCCATCACCTCGCAGGAATTAATTATATTTGTTCAAAAAAATCCAATTTATTACATTTACCTATGTGTTGTTCTATCGGTAAGCGTAGTGTGGGACGCCAGCCAGCCAGGTGGACCGACGACCGGTAGCTGGATCAGACTGGATGAGGAAGGAGGAGAATAGAGTGTTGTGGCGCAGCATGGGAGATGACCAGCATTGGACTGCGATAGGCTGAGTCGATTGAAATGTTAGCTTGTTAGACCCGTAATTATTATAATGATGAAGCATTTTTTTAAACCACTGAAGCATCTAATTTTTTTAACTTAAAAGCTGGTGACAAATTTTTCATGTTGTTTTTATTTTTCAATGAAATGGTCATCCCATCCTATCAGAACCCTTTCGACATTTCAAAATTATTTCCTTCGAATGATAGAGATTTATTCATATTGTATTTAAACAAAGTGAACGACATATTACAGTTTCCTCAGCCAAGTAATACTCGTTTCTAAACGCCAATCGCTCCAGGTAAATTACGACGCTACATGCGCGTGACACGTCGTTGTTGACACCACTCTGTGACAATCCGCAGGTGTCTCGCGTGCGTCTATCTCGCGATCTATTCCGGGCACTCTCGCGCCGGTGACACTAACGTTGCGTCACTCCGGGCCGGCGTCACAACACTCTGACATATTACCTGCGACAGTTATTAGAGCATTGAGTGTAGTCTGCGGCTAAAAATAGCTGGGTCGTCTCCCGTAGTGTCGTAGTCGTAATAAGATAGTCTATCAGGTGCATGGGTAACAGCAGCCAAATTTTATTTACCTAGGTATGTATGTATGTGGTAGGTCATCTTGCTCTGCGTATATGGTGTGTAGAGTGCGTGAGAAAGGCGAGCTTCGCGAGGAATCGGGGAATATTTAAAAACCGATTGCAAACTTGTAAAAACATTATACCTAGTTAAAAGATGTAGCAAATTTAATAAGCTTTAATTAGATTTAAAACATTTTTGAGAAAAATGTAAAATCCGCAAAATTTTAACTATAAGTTTACCGGCCTTACCGGCCGGCGGTCCACAGCACAGATAAATTAACCAGGAATATTTTATCTTCCTCACTGGTCGCTTTTGAAGTGCTGTGTTTGACTGATGCGTTGAACGCTTGGAAAATGGCTTGTCCCAATACGGTTTTACCTGACACTCCATCCTCCTAGAGACGGTGGGACGTGCCGCTCTGCAGTATTACGCGGAATACCCTGGTAAATACGTCACCTAATACTGTTGAGCGTGCGCGTCTGCTGGCTGTGGGAGCAGGCTTGTGGCTTCAGGCGCTCCCGTCATCCACCATAGGCACTATGATGGATGACTCATCGTTTCGGCTCGCTACGTGTCTCCGCTTGGGCGCACCTTGTGTTGCTCCGAATCGGTGTCACTGCGGTGAAGTTGTCGACATTTTCGGGCACCATGGCCTGTCCTGCTGCAGGAGCGCAGGTCGCATAGCACGCCACGCCAGCATCAACGATATTATTCGTCGAGCCCTTGTCACCGCCGGCGTACCAGCGGTATTAGAACCAAACGGCTTGGTACTGACGATGGGAAGAGACCAGACGGTATGACGTTTTTGCCTTGGAAGGTGGGTAGACTTCTGGTGTGGGATGCAACCTGTGTCGACACCCTTGTGCCATCTCATGTTCCTAGCACGGCGGGCTGTGCTGGTGCCGCTGCTGCGGCTGCTGAGACCTACAAGCGGCGTAAATACCGTAACCTTATGGGTAACTACGGTTTTGAGCCGTTTGGGGTCGAAACGCTCGGATCATGGGCCCCAGTGCACGTTTCCTCTTTAAGGAAATTTCTCGCCGGCTGGTCGACACTTCACGTGACCAGAGGGCTGGGTCATTCTCTAGCCAAAGAATTAGCATTGCCATTCAACGTGGCATAATGCTGCCAGTCTTCTGGGCACGTTTCCTGATGACAGCGATGCGGACGAATACTTCGACGCCTAAGTGTCCTTTTGTTTTTGTATTTATTTGTTTAGTTACTTAGCTTAATTTTTTATCCTTATTGAAATAAATCTATTTTTGAGATCTATGCGAAATACCCAAAAGTGGGACCTATGTGCCCCCACTCCGGCTCACCTCCTATAATAGGTCAAGAATTTTTGTTTGTTCAATTTCCAAGCAACAAGTTTCTGGGGGAATCGCTGCACTCCGCTGAACTGCTCATGCACTCTACGACTCCTTTATTGACTGGTCTACTAGTCTTTTTCAAATTATGTCGGGGTCGCCTTTCAGTCTAACCGAATGCTCCTGAATACCAGTATTTTACATGGAGTGCAGGCCTGTAACTGACCTTCATAAACCAGTTACTGGGTTTTCCGATACCTAGGTAAACTAATGTACCTATTCATACAAATGCAAAAAAGTTCTTAACTTGATAGTCTACAGTGATCCAGGTATTGCTTAAATCTGGTTTGCTGCCAGATTTTTATTGGTTCTGTATACATTCTACTTCTACTGCTGACTGCCTGATACTAGTATTTTCTAGTTTTAGTGTAAAGTAGGTGGTTAATTCCAACTGCAGTTGGATGAATCTTGCCGTTATGTAAAACTCCGGTAATAAGTGTTTCAAGATTTTATAGCTACAACCCACATTTTCCTTTTTATTCTAGCCAGTGCACAGTAACGGAGTAACAGACTATAAGTACAGTGTGCAATAACAAGCAAGCATTTTTAGCACTGAATAATAATTTAATTATGAGATAATTATCACTATCAGTAATGACCTCCGTAAAATATTAAATGTAGAGCGACCGGAATTCAAACCAAAAATTGTTTTGATACAAAAATAACGTTATTACACAAACATATTACCTATGTTTGTAAAATAACGTTATTTGTAATGTATTCGAACGCACGGCCATGAAAACCTCTATTCTTCGGTAAGACCTCTAAAAATCTATAAAACATCAATGCTACATTACAATAGGATGTCAAGTTCCCACGTTTGTAGCCACATAATAATGTAATGACAAATATAATTATAGGAGGCAAGTTTTATGAAGGTTAAAACTGAGCTATGTGATTGTGCACATCTTACCCTGCAATTCTGTACCAATCCATTACAGGCATCGTGTGAATAAATACATTTTCCCTTCTTGAATTTTTTACGGGATTTTTACAGTGGATATAATAAGATGGTTTTGCTTCAAACTACAGAAAAGTAAAAACTTTAGCCGATCTAGGCTTCTTGTTAACTCAAGTACTTCCTATACCTTAAGTTTTTTGCCATCTTGAATCACAATTCACAGAAGACATGTGGTTTCAAGATGCAATCTGGTTAGTGGCTTTTATTTTAATAGCGTTTAAATAATTCTTCCACAAATAACGTTGCCTAAAACAATAATTTGGTACTTATCTGTAAAAAAACAAAAATGTTAAACGAAGCGTTCGAAACTCATGAATTGATATCTGTCCACTATTCCACTATGTATTAATATCTTTAATAGGAAGGGCTCACCAGTAACCAGAATAAATCTTTTCATGTGCTGGGTGCCATCCAAGAGTTTGGCAAACTGCGCTCTAAAAATATCTGGGGACCTATTCTAGTACTATTACTACGTATCTAAAAACACCATAATTATTATAATAAACTACAGCGAATACTTTAACTATTGTCTTGTTGGTAAAATTTTATTTATTTAGAACGTCACTTTAGTATACCGGATCCGGTGAATGAAATATCAGGGCCGACTGATTGTGTTTTGTTTTATCATGATTTGATCATATCGATACCCATCGTGTCTGTGAAGTTCAATCAACTCAGCCTATCGTAGTCCACTGATGGACACAGGCCTCTCCCGAGTTGTGCCACAACACCTTGTCCTTCGCCTTCCGCATCCAGTCTGTCCCAGACACTTTATTAAGGCGGTGATTTCTTGAAAACGCTCAGAAAGGTGGTTTTTTAAATCAGTGTATCTCTTTAACCGTAAATAAATTTTAAAGCAAAAAAATATATGATATTTTCAAGTCTTTTTTTCATACAGTGACGGAATTCAAAATATAATTAAACATACTTTAATGCATCAAAAAATCATCAAAATCACCTCTTAATTATCTTTAAAACTAGTTTATCCCTTCAATAACAATTATAATTATAATTAAAAATATACCATAAAATTCCAAATGCCAAACTGCATCCAGTGATTGATTATTTATTATCAAATAGTTATTATCTAATTTTATACGATTTTATTTGCATTTTTACGACAATGCTTCCTCATTTATTATTGGAATTTATTACAACAATTTTTAACCCGTATCGGATTGCAGTAAGAACTACGACGAGTACA
Organism: Antitype chi; assembly: GCA_947359405.1. Classification (NCBI taxonomy): domain Eukaryota; kingdom Metazoa; phylum Arthropoda; class Insecta; order Lepidoptera; family Noctuidae; genus Antitype; species Antitype chi. The sequence goes on from OX375823.1 coordinate 7,083,787, forward strand.
TTTAAAATTACCAGGGCCTTAAGGTCGTCGGTCCATCTAGCTGGGGCCGTCCCACACTACGCTTGCCGATACGCGGTCTCTACACCAGGGCCTCAAGTCTGCTATTACAATAGTGTCAGAATGGTCTATCATTGATTTTATAATTGTTGATTTTGACAAGTTTGGTAATCTACTAATAAAATGGCGTCATTATGACTTTCCAATGGTCAGCCACTGACACTCCATTGAAAGAAATGGCATTTATTGGTAATCTCGTACATAAGACAAATGAATGACTGACTTAATTTACGAACTTCCTACTACTTTAGATTGCTTATAACACTAATAAATAATATGTAAAAATATATTTATATGAAATCTGGCATGAATAAATGTTCAAATTTAGTAGTAGTTTTTCGAAAATCATTTCTAATAACGAGTTTTATAATAATGGCAATACGAAAATGCCATTATGACACATTCTATTACGACACCATTGACCGACCAATGATTGACCTTTATGAATTTAGCAGATTACGAACTTTTAGCAAAATGACAATGGGATCGTGTTGGAATGACGAATTTATAAAAATAGCAGACTTGGGCCCCAGGACTCGTTGCTTGTTCCAACGGCCATCGGTCCTTCGACAAACAAGGCCAGCCCACTGCCACTTCAGATTGCTTACTCTACAAGCTATGTCGGTAACTTCGGTTCTTTTCCTGATAATTTAATTTCTTATATATTATCCTTCAAAGAAAGTGAAGTGAAATTATGCTAGTTAATTGAATTTCACCGTGCAGGTTACAATATCAGTGGGTCAGCAATTTTCAAAGGATATTCCTTACTAATATTATAAACGCGAAAGTTTGTAAGTATGGATGTATGGATGGATGGATGTTTGTTACTCTTTCACGCAAAAACGGCTTAACCGATTTGGATGAAATTTTGCACACAGATAGATTATAACCTAGATTAACACATAGGATACATTTTATCCCGGTAGTACGTTCCCGCGAGATAATTTCCGACCTCTACGCGGGCGAAGCCGCGGGCGGTATCTAGTTTCCTAATAATTTAATTTCTTATATACTATCCTTCAAAGAAAGTGAAGTGAAGTTATGCTAGTTAATTGAATTTCACCGTGTAGGTTACAATATCAGTGGGTCAGCAATTTTCAAACTATGAAATAAAACGCTTTACTTTCTCCTATCTAAGAAATTTACTATAATTTGTAACAAAGTAATATCGCAATGTTTGCACTTGCTCTATTTATGAACACTTCTCATGTTATCGCAACGATAACACTCCAGCTCATAATTGTTTGTGACTTTGACATCAAACTACATCACATTGATTCGTTTGACTGAAGGCCATGACATCATAATCTACAAATAAATATTAAATTATGTAAAATAACGATCGATATTTCGTACTAACCTAACGAGTTCATGTAAGGTCGCGGACCAGAGGTCAATCAACTTGGTACCATTGACATGTGTTAATATTTATCTTGCATGTAGGTACTAAGTTGGTTGAGAGTCTTTCCGGTACATAACTCTAATTAACAGTTTAGACTTTTAGGTATTTGCTGAGATTTTACGCTAGGAATATGGGCGATTGTGATTATCAAACTCCCTTGAGAAAGGAACCTACCACAGACATCCGTTTGCATGAGGTCCTGAGTTCTATCCCCAGTCAGTGGGCTTAATTGCGTAACACACTCATAGTAAGAATGGCTTTCATTTAGACCATAAGTTACGTTGTTGCACAGATTTTATTTTCGAACAATTTATAAGCAATGGATTAGAACATTAGAACCTTGCCAGGGGTGCGGGTTGTTCGAAAGAGATACCGCGGCCCCTGGCACACAGGCAACTGAGGGAACACGCGTGGGTTTTAGTCAGTAAAAGTCTGACACGCTCTCCTACTCCACCCAGAGCGGGAGAAGTTATTTCATGATATGTTACCCAAATAAAAAAAAAATGGAGTACAATAATCAGCCCATAATGTTGTCACTGCTGCGACACAGCAGGTCTCCTGTCTTCGAGAGGGAGAAGGTGGTAATCTATCGCGCGGACCCAGAGCGGGTGGGTAGATGTCACATGTCTTAGAATTTTTGGTTCCGAGACGTGCCGGTTTCCTCACGATGTTTTCGTTCACTATTTTGAGAGGTGGTGATGAAATTATACACTAAGTAAAGCGCCTGAACCCACGACTCACGACCTACAACTCGTAAGTCGGGGCCATTAGCAGTGGGCTACCATAGCTCCCAGAGAAAATAGATGGATTAGCAATATCCTTAAAATGATTCAGATTGATTTTAAAAAGATTCAGAAGCATGGTACATAATCATCCTCATAGGTACATAATCCATATTTTGCATACGAAATTATGTAAATGCCAAAGGAATTCTTTACAGTTTTGTGCCTTAACGGCTGAACGGATTTGGATAAAATTTGGCATACATAAAGACATACTCTTGGTTACGACACAGTATTTTTTTTTATCCCAGCAGTAAATTCATTTTCAATAATTTAATATGGGATGATTTCCGAAATCTACGCGGGCAAAGGCACTGGCAGAAGGCAAATAAAAATGCAAACTATGTCACACTCAATGTCGTCTATCGACTGCAGTCTCATTGCAGCCCAACCCTTTGGGAAATAAAAGGTGTTATAACCAGTTGTGTTCAAGATCAGTCGTCTGTGTGTCTGAGGCAGCCCTAACTCCATTGAAGCGATTTGTCGGAGCTCGTCAGGGGTGAACAACCGATCTTAAACAGTTGAAAGCTGTTCCTCGACCTACGACCTAAAGATCGTTTATTTGACAGTCGTGATCACAGAATTCGCTACATGGTAACACGCCCATTTGAGCTGTTTTATTACGCGAGTAATCTTAATAGCCCATAAAGTTTACCGAAGTACTTTTACAATAGCGTAGTTTATCATACGTTCACTTTTGAAATTAAAATCTTTGATTGTAGGTTCACTTGTTAGCAAGCCTTGCCAGCATCTTTTTTACTAATGCCGTCTGTTGGGGCCAGTGAGTTCAAAGCTGCAATGGCTCTTCCTTTAAAAGGCTTTTCCAGACATAGCCCTGCATTGTTACACTCACATAAAATCCCAATAATATAACGTGAGACTTCTGAGTATGTTTCGGCATTTCTTCTCAGGGATTAGTCAGCTAGGAAATGCCGGCGCCATCTAGTTTTAAAATATTGATCAAGAAAAAATTGACGTGTAAAAGTGTCTTAAAGTAAGATCTACCTGCTTAAATAAACATTTCATTTAATTACAACTTCATAAGTTGACCTATCAAATTATGTGTGTCTTTGTACCTACTTGGTTCCGTTATGATTATTTGGTATGAAAATTACCTTATTCTACAGCCAGGACACAAAACACCCGGTGAAATGTAGGTGTACTATATGTATAATAGGTACTTCTCTTTAGCCATTAACTTTTATTAGTATAAATAATTAAACACTATGTACAAGTATATAAAGTAAAAAAGGGAAGAGCTCATTGGGCATAAAGAATTCGTCGGCATCGCTGTCAGTGGGAAAAGTGCCCAAAAGGCTAGCAGCGTTGCCACGTTGGATGGCAATGCTGATTCTTTGAGCTAAGAATAGGCCAGCCCTTTGGTCACGTGAAGAGTCGACCAACCGCTTGGCGATGTCCCAAAATACTCCCGGACCCCACGGCCCTAGTGTTTCAACCCCAAACTTTACATACTTATCTGCCTAATCTTTCGGGGATTCCAGGCATTATTTTATGTTTTTGGTATCCTATCTAAGTATGCTCATTGGAGTTGAATAGCCAAACATAATTATTATGATGATAAATAAAATAAACTCACGCCTTTTCTAACTAACGAACTATAGACCGCTACTTGCTACGATCCTTACATACTCCTTTTGCATCATTTACGTTCATACATCTGAGGCCTTAGTGTAAGGTTAAATGAAACTCGCACTAAGGCCTCTGATCATACACGCACGCCGGTTGCGAGTAGGTACTACGTACCTGGGCCTTTCTGAAGAACATCACCGGTATGTATACACGATAAGTTTTTAACCAGTGCGCAAACTGTAACCATGAATTCAGCATATCATTCTAGACCACCCAGCGCAGAAATTTTTCATCGGTTTTACAAAACAAAATCGGCTGTTTCATAGAAAAGTGCAATACCAACGCGGTCAAAATGTATGGAGCAGCTGATTTTTTTTTGTAAAACCGACGAAAAATTTCTGCGTTGGGTGGTCTAGAATGATATGTTGAATTCATGGTTACAGTTTGCGCACTGGTTAAAAATGTATTCTGTATGTATATAACCATAAGAACACTATAATTATATCCTCCTAGAGTGTCCCCTGCTAGCGTTTCCATTCACATATATGCTTTGTAAATACATTTTATTAGCCGCCGTTCATTCATCCTCTCTACGTGATCAAACCATCTAAGCATCAATCAACTCAGCCTATCGCAGTCCACTGCTGGACATAGGCCTCTCCCAAGCTGCGCCACAACACTCTATCCTCCGCCTTCCGCATCCAGTCTGTCCCAGCCACCTTTTTAAGGTCGTCGGTCCATCTAGTTGGGGGGCGTCCCACACTACGTTTGCCGATACGTGGTCTCCATTCCCGGACTCGTCTGCTCCACCGTCCATCGGTCCTTCATGGCCAGCCCACTGCCACTTCAGCTTGCTTACTCTACAAGCACCATCTAAGCATCATCATCATCATCATTTGAGCCGAAGGACGTCCACTGCTGGACATAGGCCTCCCCCAAGCTCCGCCACTTCGACCGGTTCTGTGCTTCCCGCATCCAGCGGACTCCTGCGGCCCGCACAAGGTCATCATTCCACCTTGTGGGAGGCCTTCCAACTTTACGTCTTCACCATCTAAGCATACTTTTTTAAATTTTGGTGATGTCTGCACCATTTTTTTTGATCGAAGGCTTTGTAGAGGTTAAATTACAGTTTACTTTATTTTGTCGGTATTGACGAATTGATTATGATGCTGCGAAAAACATCGGAAATGATAAAGCAGTGCAATTTTATTTAAAAAACTTAATTCTATTGTTACGAATGTGGCCAGTAATTGGTTCTGTCATTTCCGCTGAATTGCCTTGCACGACCAACATTGATTTTGTGTCTCTAAGCCGTATGACACAGCGCAGGGACACAGTCAATAATTTCATGCGAATAATTGACGTTAGGCCCTGTGGAGAATCTCCTAATGGAAAAACCAATAGGTAGGTAGCACTTAACTCGACCTGAAGAGGATATCAGGTTATACATATGTATGTATGTGTCTTTGTATTAGTGTGTTTTATTTTTCGAGTAACCTATCCCCTATGTTGCACCTGCCATGTTTTCTCTCTGCATCACCCTAAGGTTGACTGGTAGAAAGGGCCTCAGGCATTAAGTCCGCCTTTGTACAGTATTTTTTACTTGTGCATTAAGTTTTAACAAATAAATATCACAATAGTATTTTAAAAGTTGTATGGTTTATCAATAATCCAACACACCTTGACTTAGTAATAGCAGTCGCACAGGTCGATTGATCAGGTAAAGCTACGCTGGCCCCGGTTGGTCCGTGGATGGATTACCATCTTTACATACAAAGACTCCTCCGTGCCTTGGAAAGCACGTCAAGCCGTTGGTCCCGGGTGTCATTCGTGGATCTTTGACAGTCGTTACGGGTCGTCGGAAGCCCGAAAGTCTGACAACCAATCTTACCAAGGGGTATCGTATTACCCAGTAACTGGGTTGTGGAAATCAGATAAGCAGTCGATCCATGTTAAATACTCGTGCTCAGCTGCATCCGGATAAACTGGAAGCCGGCCTCAACACAGATGGGAAAATGCTAGCTAGCCTTGCCTGGCTAGCCTTAACCTGCCTAGGCAAATTGACTTTGAATCCACCACACCCTGCCTAAACCTTCCGGTATTACAGGCGTGATGTTACGTTAATCCAACACAACCCAACCCTCAGGTTCGATTTACAAAACGTGCCCGCTGAAGCTCTTTCGCTGATGGTGGAGATGACGAAGCTGGTGGGTCCCAACCTGCTGGCAGAGTGCGATGGCGTGGTCACCGACATGGTGGAGACGCCCGTCGTGGTGTACCTCAACGTGAAGACTGCAGACATCACCCTGACATGGAACACTGATGAGGAATACATGCTCGATGTCCAAACTAAAGGTATGTTACCTTTGTTGTAGTTAATTGGAACTTTGGCATTCAATATCTCTGGAACCGGAAGGTTCCCAGGTAAGGTACACACAGAAATAAAAAGGTGTGCAAACAAAGAATGAGAGAAAGTCGCATGGAGGGAGCGTAACGCTTTTTTTTACGAGACGATTTCTACCAGTCGACTACTTCGTTTCAAAAATATCACAATGATGTCACGTCTTCAAATTGACATGCCAGTTTCCTCACAATGTTTTCCTTCACCGTTTTGTGAGCAGTGGTGATATAATCAAATACAAAATCATTTTCCAAAAAAAAACCAAATTTAAGTTATTTTTCTGAAGTCGGTTGTTTTTTTTTTTTGAAAAGTTTATATTTTTGATTTTTTAGCTATACCTACCCCACACCAATTCAAAATTTCATCATCCTTGAGGTATTCTCAAAGTAAATAAAATCAAAACAATGCATATGTATGCGATAGCAGCAATCGCGGTTGATTTACTGGAATTTTTTGAAGAGTTCCTTTTTCTGTCTCCGAAACTCACCATCAGATCTATATGAAATTAAATGGTACCATTTCGCAATAAACCCCTTTCGAACAAAAAAAGAATATTGCAAATCCGTCTATATGTGACGGAGACGAACAAACAAAAAATAAATTAAAAAAACATATCGAACTGATAATCTCATCCTTTTTGAAGTCGATTAAAAAGTAAAGTGCTTTTCCTGGGTTCGACCTCACGACCGTAAGCCGGGGCCGTTACAACTGGGGCACCACTGCACTGCATTATATCTAGTCATGTTTATACAATAGCCTATATTTTTCCACTAAAAGGCCTATATACTCGTAGGATATAGGCCTTTTTACACGCTTTATATTAGCTTCACTTGTATGTTTGTTTGTATGTAACCGACTCCTTTGAGCGCGATTTTGACCCACTTTAAACGGTCAGATTTCATTGAAACTTTGTAAACTTGTCGAGGACCGATGACAATTCAATAATTAAAAAAAAATTGAGAAAAAAAAAACACGTTTTTGTAGTTAGCAGAACTAAAAAATAGAAAATAAATAATAGTTTAAAAAACTAAAAAATACGCTTTAAAAACCAAACTAAAAAAGGAGAAAATAATTTAATTCAATTAAAAAGCGTGGGGTGCTTGACATTAATTGATTATAAAAATACCTCAAAAAGCACCCCACGCTTTTTAATTGAATTAAATTATTTTCTCCTTTTTTAGTTTGGTTTTTAAAGCGTGTTTTTTAGTTTTTTAAACTATTATTTTTCTAATGACAAAATGCGGGCCGTTCAATTTCCGACCGAAACACTAATAGATTGTCTAACACAAATGTTTTTCTTTTTCAGAGGACCAGGTATCAGTTCAAGTACATGCAAAAACAATATATGGAGCCCGGCACGCCTTGGAGACGTTCACTCAACTCGTAGCTTCAGACAGACCAGACTTCTCCGACCAGCACACTTGCGGCCTCCTACTGGTCTCCGGAGCGAAGATCCGTGACCGTCCCACCTACGAACATAGAGGACTTCTTCTTGATAGCAGTAGACATTTTATACCCATGGAGGATGTCTTGAGGACCATCGACGGCATGGCAGCCAATAAGATGAATGTCTTCCACTGGCATGTCACTGACTCGCATAGTTTTCCGCTGGAATCCACAAGAGTACCGCAATTCACTAAGTGAGTTTCATTTGTGTTTTTTCTTTTCGTTTTCAGAATGATTCTTCTGCCAATTTGCCTGCTTGAAGCTTCTTTGATTTTCTATATGATTAGTAGGTCTATATACGGCAGGCAGAAACATCGACGCACAACCTGATACCATGCATTCAGACATGATTTTGCCCCCGTGCGTTAAAAGGACATGTCTGGTGGATTAATGGACGGTTTTCTAGGTAGTCAAAGCCAATGTAAAAAGTAATAACCGACGTAAAAAGTCTACGCTAGAACCATGAGCTGAATTCATGGTTACAGTTTGCGCGTCGATGTCTCTAGCCACCCTGTTATATAATTTACCTTTCATACACGTAGTAGGTTAGGTACCTCATAGGGGCAAGACAATGAGGGTGTTCATGAATATTCAAGCCACTAGATGGCGCCACTTTAACAAGAGGTTTTCCAGTTGGACAATGAACCGTTTCGTTCACCGTTCATACTTTGCTTTGACACTTTTGACAGGTGCCCGGACCTGACGTCTCAGTGCTGCCACCTAGTGAACGTTATTTTAGAACACCCTCATTAAAAGCTTTTAAGCATACTTAGTTCGTTTGCAATGAATACGTCTAAGTTGATAACTGTTCCTAATTTCCTTCAGATACGGTGCCTATTCCGCGAAAGAAATCTACTCAGCAGAAGAAGTGAGGAAGCTGATAGCATACGCGCAAGTGCGAGGTGTGCGAGTTGTGATCGAGATCGATTCGCCCGCGCACGCTGCGAACGGCTGGCAATGGGGACCAGTGAGTTTACTCCTGAAATACTACCGTATTTTATTGTTTTGTACAACACATTGTGCGTATTTTGAATAATACTGTTATGCTTGAAAACAAGTCTTCGACCCGCCAGGGATTGAATCCAATTACTTGTAAAAGACCAGGGAATTGTATAAAGAGTATAAAAGTTATAGAGCTTCTCTACAAGCTCTTGTGATGTACTTAATGTAGCCAATCGATATTCTGCTTGTGCCTCCAAATATTACAACCAGGGGTAATTTAATGTTAGGTAACTTTTTCTCTGTAAACTCATTAATTGCCGATCATAACTGAGATATTTTATTTACTGGGTAATATGATACCCGAATACACCGAGAAATTTTAATGGTTGTTTTCCCGTGGCAGAACAAGTTGCCATAAGGAGTACTTTCGAAGCATAAAGTAAAAGAAAAAATAAAGAAGTTTTTGTTTTATAATAATTTAAAAAATATTCATCAACTCGAAGACGTGAGAATCAATAGTAACACTAGAGGTAGCTTGTACTCGTAGGTACTACTCGAATCGCATGCGCCGCCGACAAAGGCGACAAACAGCGATGCATAAATGTTCAAAGCAAAATAAACTCTCGCACGTAGCTTTCGAGTTTTGTTTATCACAAAGGATAATCTGCCATTTTTTGTTTCTAATATTTTATTTGTTTATAAAACGATTGTATTGTCAAGACAAAACCATTTCGCTGCGGGAAAACAAACATTAAAATTTCTCGTAAGACTGGTTGTCAGGCTTTCGAGCTTTCTGACGAATCGTAACAACTGTCTCCAATTACGGCGGGGTCCAACAGCTTCACATGCTTTCCGATACACACGGGAGTTTTGGCATGTCAAGATGGTCACCCATCCACAGAACAACCGCGGCAAGCGCAGCTTAACCTAATCGATCAACCCGTACGAATGTGATTAGTTAGCCACAGGTCCCTTAGGTACAATTACATACATATTCCTGTGTAAAATAGTTTTTGTTGTAACATCGATCCTGGTACTGTTTATTGGGCATGGTTCCAAACGTGAGCAACTACTAAGAATCGACTCAGTAGTCGCACCGTTAATACATGTTGATGAACTTTAGATGGTACTATTCCAGGATAGGATCACGGTAGTTTGTTCGAGGTGTCGTGTGTGACCTATTAGGTACCTACATCTACATACATAATATAGTATGTTCTCAAGTAGGTACATGGAGCGAACTTTATCTTGCTTCATGCTATCTGGGGGCACCGTAGTGCCCCCGCCAAGACGAGCCAAGCGGAGCGCCGCGCCGCCCGGCACTACCTACCTTTTCACGAAGCGCTTCGTCATTTTATTGAACCCTATTATTACTTGGGTTTTTACCAGATAAACAAAATTCCCCGGATAATGGTTATGTTGTCAATAGCGGACTTATTAAACATATAAAGTTTTAATTGCATAGCTTTTATACTATAGATTTTATTCATACCTAAAAAACCCTGATTTGGTCACTGACTCAATGATGATCATCAAAATTCTTAGGGTACTTCCTAATGTCCTAGAAAGCTGAAATTTGGGTTGTAAGCTAGTATTAGTACATAAACAACAAAAAAAATCTAATACTTAGAACTTTTATCCCCCAACTCCTTAAATTAGGGGATGGAAGATTGAGGATTGTATGAAACTTCCGCAATTTTGACGCTAGAGGTCTGAAAATTGATATAGGGACTCCTTGTTATTATAAATAATAATAAAAATAAACTAACTCTACAAGGCCTAACTTCACTAACTTCACTAACTCTACACCTTAGTCAAAATATGTGGCTTGGCCGTTTCGTTACTACAAGAACTATCAGAAAAGCAATGAACAGTGCATACATTTTTCACCTGACGCCCATGGCGAATGTGAATATTTGAATTCAAGTCATAGTCTGCAGTCAGAGGACTGCATGAAGAAGTATGAAAGTAACACCACACCACCAAGCCACTATGTAGTTCAGTATAAAATTATCAATCGGTTTCTTGAGCAGTAGGTATATCTGCTGTAGGTACGTATTATAAAATGCTTTAAAGTCACTTTTCGTGTCTATGTGTATTGTTCTTCTGCATTGAGATTCTAAACTGCGTTGTTCTTCTAATGTTTAGAATCTAAATTATGCAATTAATATTGATGTGGTTTCAACATTAATTCCGGCAGCATATGTGTATAATAGTGTCCCATCGTGCCGGACGTAAAAGAATAGCACCATCCCATTTCTTCCCGTGGGTGTCGTAGAAGGCGACTAAGAGACTTACTAGAGAATGGGCAGCAGCGTTCTCTATGCATGTTACCACCATACTGTGATCGCCAACCCGCTTGCCAAGCGTGCGATTATGGCAAAACCAAAACCAAAAGCAGTGGACGTCTTTCGGCTGAAATGGTGATGATGAATGATGTGTATAATACATTTAACTTACATTTAGAAAAAGAAATCTCGATGATTTTTCAAGTCGCCAAAACCGTGTGAAGGAGCTAGAAGCGGGTCTCTAAATAAACACATCTTTTGTTACCCCTGCGATTTCTACCAGCTTTCAAAAATTCAATGCACTTTCCAGGAGTATGGTCTGGGCAACCTGGCCGTGTGCGTGAACCAGTGGCCGTGGCGCCACCTGTGCGTGCAGCCCCCGTGCGGCCAGCTGAACCCCGCCAACCCGGCCGTGTACCGCGTGCTGGCCGACCTGTACCGGGACATCGTGGACGCTGTGCCTGCGCCCGCGCTGCTGCATATGGGAGGGGACGAGGTAAGTCATAACCGGTTCTCACTATCACCCAATTATGAGCTTAGGACAGGGTGTAACCGTCATCTAGGTACGCATTTTGTGCAAAAATAATAAAATTTTTGGTATGAGAATTCGCTGTTTACGGTAGTGCGCAATGTAACGCACGCAAAATATTGCGCTTATAGGTGCTGGCAATGGTACAGGAATCGTGGGAATTTATATCATTTAAAAGTTGTTTTCGTAAAAAAAACCATCAATATCTCCGTAACTAGAAAGTTCCCAGGTATAATACCCGAATAAAAATTATCGAATTAACTTCGACTTCGTTAAGGGTATTTTTAGATCCGTCAAGTAGTAATTAACGCCCGGGTTAATTAACAAAAATTAGCACACCATACTAAAAATCGATGATGAAAACTTGTTCTCGCCGCACCTAATCCTCAACTGACCCATTCCAGGTATTCATCGAATGTTGGAACACTACGGAAGAGATCACAGAATACATGAAACAGCAGAACTACGACACCAGCACGATGGAAGGATTCATCAAGCTGTGGGCAGAGTTCCATGACAAGTCACTGAAGGCCTGGGACGAGGCCGTTGAGGCTGCCGGCACGCCCAAACAACCTGTAATGCTGTGGTCCTCTGAACTCACCCAGTTGGAGAGGATCAGCCAACATCTTAACAAAGAAAGGTACCAGATGTCTATTTATCCCTACCAAACCTAGACCTACTAAACCTAGACCCTACCAAACTCGAAGGATTTGTAGAGCCCCATGGACTTTGAATTTTAAGACATACTAAAATTATAGATGATTTTATTTCTGTAGTAGGTTTGTAAAAACAGTTTTACACGTCAATGGTATTTTTAAAACTAGATGAGGTCGGCGTTTCCTATCTGATTACTCTGAGAAGAAAGGCCAAACTCAGAGGTTAGTCTCGTTTAAGCGCAGACATAATCTTGGTAAGATCTTGTGAAGACCATGTGGATTGGTATCTGAAATGGTAAAATTATGTTTTGGTGTGTTATGAAATAGGATAGTAGAGGAGCAGATAGCTGATGATTTGAGGCCTACACAGAAAAATCGACCATATTACCTCATTAATTACACATTTTTTTCATTTTCCAGATACGTCATTGAAGTATGGGAGCCTGTGAGCAGCCCACTGCTACACCAGCTCATAAAGCTGGGCTACCGAACTGTCTCCATCCCCAAGGATGTGTGGTACCTGGACCGTGGGTTCTGGGGCACCACCAAGTATAACAACTGGAGGAAGATGTACGCTCACACGCTGCCGAGGGATGAGAACTTCTTGGGAGGCGAGGTCGCCATGTGGACCGAGTATGTCGACGAACAGGGTCTAGGTAAGTGGACATCAATGAAGCAAATAGAGGCTATTCTTGACATAGCTTTTGTTCACGGTACTACTCAATGTGCCCGGTTAAGGGCATGTTAACTTTGAATAGTTTCGTTATGAGCGATAATAGTTCTTATTGAAATCTGATACGGGTTAAAATCTCTTGTAATTAATTCGAATAATAAATGAGCGAAGGTATGTCGTAAAAATGCAAATAAAATCGTATAAAATTAGATATTAACCATATAATAATAAATAATCCATCACTGAATGCAGTTTGGCAATTGAATTTTTATGGTATATTTTTAATTGTAATAGTTATTGAAGGAACTGCTATTAAAGATAATTAAGAGGTGACTTTGATTATTGATGGATTAAAGCATGAATAAAGTATGTTTTGAGTTCGATCACTGTATGCAAAAAAGACTTGAAAATATGGTATATGTTTTTTTGCTTTCAAAATGATTTACCGTTAAAGACATTACTTTAAAAAACCACCTTTTTGACCGTTTTCAAGAAATCTCCGGCTTAATGGCAATAGGCATGCTTTTTATTACCCTGTTTGTCTTTAGGTGTACTATTTCTGTCTCTTTCTTCGAGGAAAACAGGCATGGCAGAAGGCTGATCTTTGCTTTATGCTCGTGAACGGGTGCTGCTTGTGGTTGACTGGTCGTCTTGTTGACCATGGTTTTGGCGTTTTGGGGGACTGTCTTATGTAATTTTGACATTAGAAAAGTGCTGATTCTCAGCCTAATTTGAATAAATTACTTTTGATTTGATTTGGTTTGATTCAAGATGTAGTCTAATGCAAAAAAAGCCGCGAAAATTGCTAAATCTATAGAGTTTTCTAATTGGATAAGCAATATTAGATGAACATGGGGAACTGTTCATCATGTCCTTGCACTATTTTCAACAATTCTTCTTGAAATCAGCAAACAATTGACAATAGCAATTCCTAATTATGCGGCATACCCACTTTTCTACATCAGCCCGCGTGGAGGTCGAAAATGACCCCACGGGAACATAATACCGGGATAAAAAGTATCATAAAATGTGTTAATCTAATATATAGTATCTGTGCGCCAAATTTGATCCATATTTCGTCCCCCAGACACGCGCATCTGGCCGCGCGCGGCGGCGGTGGCGGAGCGCCTGTGGGCGGACCCGGCGGCCAGCGTGTACGCGGCCGAGGCGCGCATGCAGCGCCAGCGCGGCCGGCTCGTCAAGCGCGGGCTCCGCGCCGACGCCATCTCGCCCGCCTGGTGCTCGCAACACGACTCCAAGTGCTTTTAAACCGCTAAAACGCCAAAACGATAAGGCCGTCGATTCTGTTTTCTACGATTAAAATAATATATTTTCATTTGTTATGTGTCTTCGGATGGATAACGCAGTTTAAATAAATAAATGAAAACTGTCATGACACGCCCTTACCATCAACTTCTACACCTATAAGTCAATACGAACAACTATAGGTTCACAAAGCAAGCCAATTGAATTCAAGTTCAACGTTGCAGAAGTCATATTGACAGCGTGTTGGTGGTAAGGTGCTAAGTAACGATCTCGGTGATGGGGGCCCTCAGTTTTTTAATTGTGTTATTAGCATGAAAGTCAAGAAAAATAGAACCCACTTACTTAGTTGACATAACATCGCGGCGGAGTTTGTTCGCGCAGTGAATCTTTAACGCACTGCTTGGCGCCGAGCGTTGAAATTCGAACAGTGTGTTTTTTCGACTCGCTGAAATGCACCCTGTTGGATTCTCAATCCTCGGCTCAACACGGAGAGTTGAAAATCTAGTGCACGATAAAATCCCACCGCGATATTTTTACGTCCATGTAGACATCGACTAATTCTGAGCGAACAACAAAAACGAACGAGATATTTATTCTAAGTAATATTCAAGAGGAAGCTTTACAAACTGCCAGTCATAAATTAACGAGGGTTCCGCATAGCTTATTATTTTATATTATAATTTATCACATTATCACTATTGTATTGGAACTATAAATTACTATAAATGTACTTACAATTATAATATATGCATGAAAGGTATTATGAACGAGACGATACAGAAAATTAATAAGTAAAAAAAAAACAATAACTTATATTGATGAAAATAGCACTTCTGCTATTACAGAACAAGAAATTTAGTTATTATTTATTCATAGTTACGTAAAACATATTTTTATACTTACAATTTCAGTCATTCAAAAGTTTACGTGTTTAACTATAAATGCCCAATACCAATGCATACCGCATTAATATAATATAATAATCGTCAATTAAATTTTATAAAAAATACAATTTTACCCTTTTAGCTGATGTGATTAAAATATTGGTGCTATATTTTTTTGATGTATGTATTATTTAAGCATATTTATCAAAAACAGTCTTACCAAGGGGTATCGTGTTACCCATTATCTGGGTTGTGGAGGTCAGATAGGCAGTCGCTCTATGTAAAATACTGGTATTCAGCTGCTTCTGGTTAGACTGGATGCCGACCCCAACATAGTAGGCAGATGATGTGACTTAAGTATATCAAGCTATATTTTGGGCCGGTTTTGATGTGAGCCTGGATGACATTTGCAAAACCTGTCAGCTTTGATATCTAAAATACTTGTTATTTTTTTTTTGAGGGTGGGAAGTCATCAAATAACTTCTCCCGCTCTGGGTGGCGCAGGAAGGCGTGTCAGACTTTTACTGACTAAAACCCACCCGTGTTCCCTCCCTCAGTTGCCTGTGTGCCAGGGGCCACGGTATCTCTTTCGAACAACCCGCACCCCTGGCAGGCATCGACCCTTGCGGACCCCACCAGTTGGTGGTGACATCTCTTTGAGGCAAAATACTTATGTCTGTTTGTAATGTTCTTTACAAATGTCTTTGTAGAACAACAGTAAACAATGTAACTAGCATAATTTGAAATAGCAATGCAATTTAATGCAAGTGACTAAATATAGGTAATAAGGAGCTAATAATAATAATAGATTTTTTGCATAATATTTTGTACGTTTTCACACATTAAAGGCTTCTTCAGGCATGTGCCATGCGATTCTTGTAGAACAAGTTGCACGAAATTTTCGTGGAAAATTTTCCACGAGGGTCACGTCGTACTATCGCATCGCATCGCGTCTCTTAATTTTTTTCTTATTTTATCGTAACTTCGTAACTGATCTTGTATGGGGTTTTATTTGATTATTCATTCTGGTGGTAAAAAAATACATACACACGCCACAAACCACAAGAATTTGTAATCGAAACTTTTTTCATTTTTATCTAATCAATATGCCTTTTTTCAGGAACTAATGAAATCAGGGTACTGATATGATGTAAATATTTCTACTGCTAGGCTAGCCATGTTATATATAAGTAATAAATGTACGCGAGAAATTCTGAAATATACCGAATTTATTGTGATATATAATAATTTAGATTTATACTTAGTAATACTGATCTATTATGACAAATATTATATAATAAAATTGCTACTGTTTACAGATTTGTCTTATTATTTAAAGAAAATTAACAAATTGTTTTTACCTTTCACAAAAAAGAAGGTCGTACTTACACTAGGTACAGACGCCAGCACATCAACTGTTTTTCCCAATTGAACATGAACCTTATGCATTTGCCATAAAGTTGAAAATCGATCAAAGAAATTTGACAGATTGGCGGTAGCTTGATGTGCTGGCGTCTGTACCTGTTTTTTTTTTGGGTATTCTAACAAGCCGAACATATTAAACCTAATAATGGTTATTTGGAGGCCTTCTTTATTTTCAACTTCTTAAAAGTAGGAGGTTTTCAGTTCCTCCGAATATTGTTTTTTATTCCTTGTTCGGGACCTTACTTTCATTTCCGTCATATTAAATGAAATTAAACAGAGATATTTAATATTTCGTTTCCAAGTTGTGTACTTTCATCTAACTGAAGATTTTTTTAAGGTTTTGGTCTTTTTAATATTTAGAATTAACTAATTTTTGGGATCATAAGCAAACATGTAGTTTCTAAAAACTAATTGTGTATAGTTCTGTAACAAATATTTAGATCTAATGTACAATTCTTGACTATTACCTGCTATTTAATACATTTAAATGCGTTTTACAAAATACTGCAAGAAGTAGGTAGATATAACGGTAGTTCATACATTACCTACAAGAAGTCTAGTTTACATAATTATTGTCTACAAAAACATAGCTTAATAAGTTACAGTAACATTGACTAGAACATAATCACAATATGTAACTTATCATGTTTCAGTTTTCTAAAACTACGAGTAAAATCATCAATTCAACGGTCAAAAAAATGTTTGAAAATCCAAACGTAAAATACAAACGACTACCTACATACTTACGAGTATTTTACAGGTTTAAATATTTATACATAATCTACATTCTTCTATTTTATAGAAAACCAAGACGAATAATTCTTTTCAATCTTCACAAAACTTTTATCTAACGAATAAAAATATTTATTATTGTTTTAATTATATTTTCTATACAAAAGCTATTAAACCGCAATACATAACGATATAACGATATCGATATAACGATTCCCACTGCTGGGACACAGGCCTCCTCAGATAGATAGGTTGATAGAACTCACATGTCTTCAGATTTTTAGTTCTAGGACATGTCGGTTTCCTCACGATGTTTTGCTTCACCATTTTGAGAGCAGTGGTGATGAAATCATTTACCTACACAAAGTAAAGCGCCTGTGTGACGACCGACGATTTACAACTCGTAGTCGTCGCCGTTACAACTTGCTCCACAGCACTGCTCACAGTCAACATTGCACACTGCAATATGACAGCTCTTGTATAGAAAATATGAAAAATCGCCATATTTATTCCACGCATAAAAGTTATGTGATGGTTCAAAAATCGGCCCTAAAACTAATAATGTAATCGATTGTTTATTTTCTGAAGACAGTCTGTCCAATTAGATTGAGACATTATTCCTAACTCTATCATTACCATTCTTTGTTCCTAAACTGAGATCATTCGGCATCATGTCATGAAGCACTGTGTCACTTCTGAAGATGCTGGTTGCGATCCTGCTGGCCAGTCTCTCTGATTCTCTGATGTCATCGTCTTTGGAATGCGACGTCAGATCTATCTCCGTGTCAGTGTCACTGTCACTGGTCTCTTTATCACGTCTTTGGGGCCGATACGCCAGGTTCTGTGGCTCGTCCATATCTTGTACAGAAGTACCACACGGACAGGGGTTCGGTTTCGACATCACCCTCAAGTCTGTTGGGACTACTTCTGGATCCATTTGCTGGCTCATCATTAATGGTGGGAACGAGAAAGGCTGCTGCATCATCCTGCTATCATCATTGTACCCCATTGGGGGTAGTTCGTGAATATTCGGATTGCCAGTCGGTAGTGGTTCCATGTTAGTGTTGTGGAGGTAAGGGTCTTGGCGAGGAGACTTCAGCTCGCGATTCTCCATGACACCGGGAGGCTCCGGTGAATCTTTATCGTTGGGTGACTCTGGCGCTTCTGGTGAAGAATCCGGTTTGCCGTGACCTGAAAATTAAACATTACATTCTAGATAAATAAAATTAAATTCAGAAAGAAACTCACAAACTGCTGTGGTGACCAACAAATAAATGCTAGCAAACGAAATGATAAGAGATTTAATATACATACACTGCGCCAATGATTGTGCTCTAACCAATAGGATATATAAAAAAATCCAACTGGAACTAGAAAGTTCAAAACAAGCTCACTTTTCAAGCAGTCCAATTCAGTTGGTAGCCCAATTGCATTGGACTAATAACTGCTAATTTATTGTGGTCCAATTTCATATTTGATGTCACCAACTGCATCGAACTGAACTTTCTAATTGCAGTCAGGTTTTTGATTTATTCCAATTTTTTTTCAACCTTTTAGGCTGTTATATTTTTACATTTTGTGTCCTCAAATCCTTCATTTTGATACCCCTCATGGTTATAGTACTACGTACACACACATAATGAGCCTATAATGTCCCCACTGCTGGGCACAAGCGTCCTCTCGGTGAGTGGGGAGTGGGCCATAATCTACTACGCGGGTCCAGTGCGGATTGATGATGTGACATGTTTTCGAATTTTAGTTATTAGAATTATTGTCGACGCCTAAAATTCGCCATTAAGATTTTAAAAGAACCAAACTATAGATACATCATCCAGCGACCTACACGAGTCGATAGTCATCCATCCAGCCGTTAGGATACTTAGAGGGTTTACAGAATCCCACATACGACGATGACTAGATGCCTAAATAGGTAAATAGAGACGCGTGAAAAACATAAGCCTGTCTCTGCTGTAGCGCACTTGAGTAAAAACTAAAAGTACTGACGCCTCGAAATCACAAAATTCCAAAATATTTTTCACCACCCAATCTATTGGATACAAGTAGGTGTGCAACAATCTTTTTTTCTGGCTGCGTACTCCAATTACAATCTTTATTTTCTTCGTAAAACTCTTGTCAGAGTAGACGGTCCTCGAGATGTTTCTTGACTAGGGGCTGATGTCTTTCGGCTCATGATTTCATTGACCATCTAGGTACTCAGATTTATGGAATTTTATGTGCACTTATACAAGGGCCACTGCAGATTTCATTAGGTCAGTCCATCTCATGGGTGGAGCATCCACGTGGTCTAGTGCCCTCCCCTATACTATTCTTCCTAATCCTTATCGTATCCGTGCTCGAAATAATTCTCTTACTACACTACTTTAGTATTACATACCTTACAATTAAAGCAATGTTCGCGTTTGTGATCATAGTTGTATGTTGGTAATGCGCTAAAGAACAACCGCTAAAAAGCCATTGGGTTGCCGGAGACCCACTAATTCGGTAATTAAACTTTCAAACAAATAAAATATAAGCCACTTTTACGAAGATGCCATCATGTAATGTTTTATATTAACTGTCTCTTCAGGTGTGAAGAGACATCGGCAGCGACGTGGAGCCAAGTCCGAGGCAGGTCAACCTACGAGGATGATTTATAAAACTATGGTGATCTGCTGTCTGGTAAGGATCATAATGTTGGGCCACAAAAGGAACGAATGAAGCATTCATCTGAGATGGGAAGGCTGAGAGGGATGTGTGATGAATAATTGGCACCGGTGATCGATAATTTGAGTGGAAATCGGTTCTATGGACATTTATGTAATGCGGAAGAATGAGGACATGAAGAAAATGTCGTGAGGAAAGTTTTGAGTATGAATGTGGAAGACTAAGTAAAATAATTGTAGGGGAAAACCAAAGAATCGATGGATGGACTGTGATGTTAGTGCTAGAAAGAGGGTGACAACCGAGATTACGACTAAATAAAATTGTATGGAAGAAACAGACATGCTGCGCCGTTCCCAAATAAATTGGGATGATGATTGATATCTATTTCGTACGGTG
The DNA here is from genome assembly GCA_947359405.1 of Antitype chi. Lineage (NCBI taxonomy): Eukaryota > Metazoa > Arthropoda > Insecta > Lepidoptera > Noctuidae > Antitype > Antitype chi. The sequence goes on from OX375823.1 coordinate 7,103,920, forward strand.
CCTATTCTATGAAATAGGTCTACTCAGCAGAAGAAGTGAGGAAGCTGCTAGCATACGCGCAGGTGCGAGGTGTACTGCCAGGGGTCCGGGTTGTTCGAAAGTGATACCGTGGCCCCTCGCACACAGGCAACTGAAGGAACACGGGTGGGTTTTATTCAGTAAAAGTCTGACACGCTCGCCCGCTCCAACCAGAGCGGGAGAAGTTTTTTGAAGATTTTCCAAGCAAAACAAAAAAGCGAAAAAAAGTGCGAGATGTCCGAAATTGGGATAAAGCAAGAGGATAAAGATCACTTCTCACCTGACATCGGCAGCGGCGGGGAGCCCAGTCCGAGGCACCTCATCCGCCACGCATCCTGCAGGAGTTGCAGCCGCGCCTGCTTGCGCCACTTGGCACGACGGTTTTGGAACCACACCTGAAAATTGCGGCTGGTTAAACTTTTGGTGTAGATGCGTAAGAAAGCAAGAAAAAAAATTGGAATAGCATATAAAAGCTTTTTTTGGCACAATATACTAAAAGATACACAATACGAACACAGAACAATCAGAAGGAAAACTTAAGGGCTCCCGCATACAGGCACGACGCCAACGCGACAAATTCCATTCCACGAGGTTTTCATAGAAATTGCTCTACAAGTGTTCGCGCCTGTTTGTGGGAGCCCTAATAATAAAAAAATGGAACTAATTCAACAAAAAAAGCCAGACAACTTATGCCTGAAGTTGGTGTTCAACTATTTTAAAAGTATTGACTAGAAAAGAAGCAGATGAACTATGAGACATCAAAGTAAGTGAAAATGTTATCCTTTCTACAATAGCGTAGTTACATTCATAATTGCTGGGCATCGTCTGTTTGGCGTTTTCAATGACCGTTCCCCGACGTGACAATGCTTTGATAAAAATATTACCTAGGTACAACTTAAAAGGCCAATATATATTTTATTTTGACGTTTTTGAGGTTTTTGTTCGGGTCGGGGGTTTTTTAAATTTTTAATTTAAATTTTATTTCCTGCTTTTTTTACTTTTTTAATATAGTAATAGTAAACACGTTACGATCGACAAATTTCACGCTTAAATCTACGCAGCTTTACGTATGTTTCCCACAGTGAAGTTACTTACTAATTTATCTTCATTCCTCGTCCTGATCATCATTTATCTATAGCCTATTCATTGAGACCTTTTAATGAGCCCAAACACGATACTTCTGCTGTTTGCTGGTGAGTAACTTGGGTATCCTGGAAATTCCAGGTGTTGCTCCAGCATCTGTTCAAGGTTACTTTGTTCGTCTAATATCATTGAAGTAATTGAATACCAAATTTCGACTCGATCAGACCCGTGGAAGATGCTCAAATCCCTTCATCAACCAGAAAAAAGCTGATAATAATTTTCAAACGGCTTAACCGATTTCCATAAAACAAAGCTAAGAAACACTCCCGACTAATTCACCTTTCAAACAAAAACAAATAAAATCAAAATCGGTTCATCCGTTCGGATGCTACGATGCCACAGACAGACACACACACAGACACGTCAAACTTTTAACTTAGTTTTTGCGTCGGTGGTTAATGATAGCTCTCAGCTGTCATAATCGTGAATCATAAATCGGAACGCAAATTATTGATGTGAGCGCTCGCAACGCTATTTTTCTAATTCGGAAACCGGCCGAAGCAGTAGCGTGGGCGGGCGATGTTATAAGACACGGTGGCTTGGAGGAACAAGAATTTACGCTGATGAAGTCGTTAGTGTGTTAATTAATACGTGTATACCAAAGCACAAGAAGCGTTAGACTATATTTTTTTCTGTAGAGTCTCCTAATTTCAAAAAGGCAAAAACATTTGTAACTAGCTTCTACCAGCAGGCTCACCCGTGGTCGGAAATTAGATATCCATTCCCTATGTGTTATTCCAGGTCTGTGTGCCAAATTTCATCCAAATCCGTTCTGCCGTTTTTGCGTGATTGAGTAACAAACATTCAAACTTTCTCATTTATATTATTACTAGGATACATAATAACTATTGTCTTTCCATCAGATCGGTTATCCAGAAACATCATTTTTGCTAAACCGTTCAGCTAAATAGGTAACCCATAGGTACAAGTCTAAGACATTATTATAACGTCGTATTTTATTGCAAGTGTGGTGTTCATGTTAGGTTACATTTACATAGTTTCTGTAAGCCAAACGATTGCTTCGCGATTAAAGGTTTTCTCCATTTTCCAGGATGAACAGTGTGCCGTTAACTCTCCCGACACTAAGTTATTTAATGGAAAAAAATCCACATTAATTAGTTAGCTAGTCATGTAGACGCAATGACTGACACAGATTTTCTTACTTTTACCTTGGGTTGGTATAAATTGCTTTGATAGTAAAAATATTGTTTTAATACACAATTAGAGGCTGCTAGAATCGGGATCATAATTGCGTAACAATTAATCAGAATAATCTAATCCCAGTGGCGAAAGCACCATATAACACGATTCCTACCGGCTTCCCTTCGGTGATTCGCTTTTGAAAAATGGCACGTCAATAATGTCTACTATTGCCAAAAATATAGTAACAGTACGGGTATTTAATTCGCCGTATCATTCAACAACAAAAAAAACGCTTATTTTTAGCGTTGTATTACAAAATAAAAGCGAGGCGCCAAAACGTCATAATCGGGAACTCAAAATCCAAACAACAGCGATCATGTAATGATGTCACTTTAGGTCACGTGGCACCACTTGATACAGATGAGAGCAAGCCGCTGTACAGCAGGTTATGATAGTGACAGATAAAGAAAAAATGCGTCAGCGAGAACGAGATGGAGGAATATCGAATAACATTGTATTTGGTTTTCAGCTGTTCAACTTTATTGTATTCAATTCTTTATATTCCTATATTAATTTTAGAACGATAGTATTTTTACTTTATTGATGAGTCAGTAAGTTAAACCCGGCTTCGCTTCGAGTTCTCTTAGAAAAATGGACATCTCGCCGCTGGCTAATCCATTGCTTCATAAGTTTGAAAATCTTGTCTGCTGAGCAACGTAAAAAGCGCAAAGAAAGTTGTTGAGCCACCAAAAGAAAGCCATTCCTACTGTTAGTGTGTTACGCAATTGCCTCACGGGACGGAAATTGAACACGGTAAGTCCTCGTCTGAATTCAAACATCTATTATGTTGTTTGGATTCATTTAATTAAAACGTTTTTCGTTTTATTAAAACGTTCGTCTAACTCATCATCATTTCAGCCGAAAGACGTCCACTGCTGGACATAGGCCTCCCCCAAAAGTGGGGTTTTGCCATAATCGCCACGCTTGGCAGGCGGGTTGGCGATCGCAGTATGATGGTAAAATGCATAGAAAACGCTGCTGCCCATTCTCTAGTAAGTCCCTTAGTCGCCTTCTACGACACCCACAGTAAGAAATGGAATGGTGCTATTCTTTTACATCCGGCACCACACGGAACAACTCGTAATATAATCTTACCTAATGAGACTAGCAATGTTCAAGCCGTTTTTTATTTAGTAGGTATGTAGGTATCTAAATAATGAATAAAGATGCAACATATTTTATAGTCCTCTTCACCGTATCCGGCGACAGTGACCCAGACTAATTTTCTCTCCTTTCGTGTGATCTCTGATGGCTAGAAATCCAAATTTGGTCTTGAGAACCCTGTCACACCGTGTACAGAAGAGCTGATGAAGTTTATGCATTAAAGAAATAACATTAATTCGATTATAAGTAGATATATTGCATAAAATTCAATACGTGCCAATTGGTTACATGTATTTCTGACGTTGTCGATTCGCCCCCAAATTAATTAAGTTCGTGTGATCACCTACAGAAAATAATATATTATTTGAAAGTAACAATTCGCCCGTTACGGTCGAGTAAATTCGTGCGAATCTGACAAATTAGACAAAAAAGTCTTTTTTTTTAGAATTTAATACGACAGTGGGGACCCATTTTCATAAAGTTTTGGGAGTTTCCTTCGTAATTATTTCCGAATAAACGTATAACATCATTACGTATTTTACAAGTGTAAATAATTATTAAAATCCATTGTGTAAAATCATTAGTTAAATTAAAATAAAATGCACTTTAGAATGTTCAAAGTTTTTCTTTATTGAAATCTGAACAATAAAAGGCGAACCCCAGCCGGTTCGTACTTTTATCAATTTTGATTTAAAACTTTTTCATCCCCTAATGTAAGGGGTGGTAATCGGTCATTGCGTCTGCAGTTGGAGAAAAATATTGAATTGGATTACAATTCCTTGCCATTAGAAATTTATTGAACAAGTTTTTCTGATTTAATTTAAATTATGTGGGCTCTGACCATCACCATAACCAAAACTACACATTCATTTCCATTAGAAATTTGCTTTTCATTGTTATATTTGCTTGATTTAATTTTGGTTGCATTATAAATGCTTTTTTAAAGTTTCTTTTACATTTATGTATCTAACAATAAGCAATAACGATTATTTTTATTTTTGCAAAACCAACCCACACCCTTATTTGAATTTCGAAAGAAGATCGATTTACATTATGGTGTAGTGTTGGTGGTTCAAACTGTTCAAAGTGTTAATTTTTTTTTTAGGAACACTCTAGAACCGATAACTTCAAAATCCAGCGGAATTTACTGAAACTGTCGGTAACTCAGGATGCGATATCGATTTCTATTATACAGGTTTGATCCTATATACCTACTTATCCAAGGTATTTTGTATGATTACTTAAACTGTAACATAATGTGTATCGATACTCTTACTTCAACCGGCAAAAGTATAACCTTGTCGGTAATTAAACTCGCCGTTTGGGGTCTGAACCCTCGGGCCGTGGTGTTCGAGTACTCATGGTTTGCTTAACGAAACTTCCAAACGCCTGATTGACACTTCCGTTGACCCAAGGGCTGGCTTCTACGGTTTAACTTGGCCAGAGGCTAAGCAATGCCAATACCGCCAGTCTCTTGGGTACAGACGCCACCACATCATGCTACCCCAATCTGTCAAATATCTTTGATAGTTTTTCAACTTTATTACAAAAGAATAAGGTTCATGTTCAATTGGGAAAATTTTACAGTTTGGTATAGCTTGATGTGCTGACGTCTGTACATCACCAGTCCTCAGCGATGCGGAGGAATTCTTCGGAGCCATATTTTAGTTTTTTAATAGTTTTAGTCAGGTTAGGATATTATATTTTAATTTTAATAGTATGTTATTTAATGTATAATACTTGTACTACTTATATTTAGAAACTTCATACATAAATAAATTGTACGTACATATTTATTGTAACATGATATAATTTATCCTGCTTGCCGTTATTTTAGTGTACATGACCTATGTAACTCCCAGTAACTTCTACTTGTAAGTAAGAAGTACTTAGAACTTTGATTGCTAGTCCTTGGAAAGCGTCAATTTCCATCATTGGTGGCAAGTTTCCTCATCATCCGTATAATTCGTATTATTCTGGAGGCTGAAGATGGAGCTTAGCAGAAACAGCATAGTGTACCTGAGTAATTCTAACTAATTAAGTACCAACCTCATAAAAAACTTAAAAAACAAAGGCTATTTTACTCCAATAACTATGTTAGCAATTGGATGAAACGAAGTTAATATATTGTTAGGTTTTGTAAAACTCTGGTTCCTTGATTTAAAACAGGCCACCACCAAACAAGTGGCAACTCACACCTGGACACAACCGCCACAGGATCAGAACGGATCATTTGCTAAAGAGAAGATCCAAAACCAACCGTAGAATGCTGCAGGCTAAATATAAAAGAAAAAAAAAACTACAAACGAAATAAAACCTACTTGAACTCTAGCCTCCGACAGACTGATCCTCAGGGCCACCTCCTCTCTCAGGAATACGTCAGGGTAGTGTGTCTTCTGGAACAGTGACTCCAGCTCGCTGAGCTGCTGCGGGGTGAAGGTCGTGCGGTTCCGGCGCTGCCGACGACGCCCGAACATGTACTCTGTGAGGAGGTCCCCAGGTAGAGGAGATAGGTAAGGACCCGCCATCACGACCTCTCTGTCCGTCTCCTTGTCTGTGTTTCTCTGAAGTTACGATTCTTCTTTGACAAGATTATTTTTTGATAGTAATTAATAAGTCCCGCTGATGATTCTAGTTAGAATTACAGGCGGATTATGAACATTATTTTTCGTTGTCGATGGTTTTAGGATAACAGTACTGGCCATTCTTCTGAAGCAAGCGCTGGATTTTTTTCAAGTCCGTTCAACGGCAATTTCTTTTAATTTTTATTGGTTAGTAATTTAACCAAAAATAATTAGATTCTGACTTCAAAATGTCTTAATTTTTCAATTCAACATATTATCATGTATTATTGTAGATTTAAATGTAATAATTCACACTAGCATAAAGTTACTAAAACTTCTTGTCCGCGACGACCACACTGGACTCCGCGTGACTCAAAGAAGTCTCTTCCGAGATGATCCGAACAGTACTGTTTGATTTCGCGAAAATCTCGTCATGAAAACCACCCTGACTCCACCCTCTCGGTACCGAAATCTCGCACGCGATTGGTGGATCGACACAGGGGTTGAAAATCCTAGCCAATGAAAGGGCGCAATGGGGGCTGTATTTAATAGGTGTAGATTAAGTTATAGCATGTCTGCAAATATAAATGGTGTATAAGTGCTATCAACTTGAGCTGTTAATGAAATATTTAATACGGTGAACGACGGCTTTTTAAAGTACTGATTAGTTGGCTGATTAATAGTGGGGATAGTATTTTTTAATGCAGGTACCGTGAAAATATTATGATCGTATAATATAATGCAGGGTTTAACTAATTATATGTAGAGTATAGAGTTGTTTAAACATAATACAGCTAAAGATGCAATTAAGAGCATTCTGATTTATTATAAAGAACGACACAATGAGGTAACTACAGATAAATATTGGTAATATTATATCGGTATTAAATTTTGTAATAAATTTAAATCGAGACAAACAAATTGGGTTCCTTATTTAAGTATATTTATTACTGGTAGGATTTTGTTGTACAATTATATAAATGATGAAAGACAGTATAACATGAGGATCACTGAAAACTGAGAAAAGACATGTCGAAAGGGGACGCCCTGAATTGTAGAAGGACATAATTATACCGACCTTATTGCTGATATTTTGCAAAAAGGCCAAATGCGTAGTACTCACAACTAGCGTGCCTGTATGACCAGTGGTCCTAGTGTGAGTTTTATATAACCATCTCGATCAAACGCTTCGACCGCGTTTGGCACTCCGATTGGCCCTGAATTGGTGACGGACCAATCGGAGAGCCGAACGGGCTCGAAGCGTTTGATCGAGATGGTTAAATAAAACTCACACTAGAGCCACAGATGTATGACCGTAAACGAAACAAAAGAGATATGATGATCGTAGCAGGTGGCATTCTGAATTTCTGCCCCTCCTTGGGTTGAAGGCTTGAGTTTATGTCTGAGCGTATGTGTATGTAGAAAGTGAGAAAAAATCGTAACCAAAGACAAAGCATTACCCCCCCCAGTGGGTTCCCGCATTGTCGTTGCGGGGGGGCTCAGTAGCCGTGGTCCGCTCCCACGGTGAAGCGAAGAGGAACCCCAAGGTGGGGCCGCTCGTCAGGGCTTTTGTCTCCAAGCCGACGACGTAGCGGCCAGAATGTAGGTTGCGGTGAGGTGCACCGCAACTGAGGCGGGCCGCGGTGTCGAATGGGAGGCATCGCGGCTGAAGATTACAGGCTGCGGAAGAGGAGGAGTGCCGGTACTTCTGAGTAGCGCTCTTCCCTTCCGTGGCCTGGACGGGGCCGCCACCGTTTGATGGCGGACGCGGTGGGGCCGCAGGGGAAGAGGAGTGTCGGTATAGCGTTGGCCGCTCTCCCTATCCCCTGCGGCCGAAAAGTGGTAGGCGGCGGGGCCACTGTGCTGACCCGTCGCAGGGGGACCAAGGGCACCAGACACGGGTACGTCTGGGGCCCTTTTGTTACTTGGTTCCTGGGGTGGTCACGGCGTGCCACGTGTCCTGGTGCGCCGAACTGGTGGGGTCCGCAAGGGCCGATGCCTGCCAGGGTTGCGGGTTGTTCGAAAGAGATACCGCGGCCCCTGGCACACAGGCAACTGAGGGAACACGGGTGGGTTTTAGTCAGTAAAAGTCTGACACGCCCTCCTGCTCCACCCAGAGCAGGAGAAGTTATTTGATGATTTCCCACCCTCAAAAAAAAAAAAAAAAAGACAAAGCATTACTGTCCTCGATATGAAATGTATAACAAACACCAAATTAGTGTATTTTCGTTCAGACATTATTGGGCGACAACCGGTTCACAAAAAAGAGTGGTGATGAAATTTTCATCACCAATCTTTTACTTAATATTTGTTTTTTTTTAAGTGAAACTTCTTATGCGACTTCCAACAAGGTTGCGTTATACGTTTAACGCTAAAGGTTGCGTTAAACGTTGAATGCAACCGACGCAACAGAGTGAGTCGGTTTCACTTCTTCCGCGCAGACTCCACGCACTTTTTTTGAAGTGAAACTTCATACGCGACTTCCAACAAAGTTGCGTTAAACGTTTAACGCAACCGACGCACTAATGGATTATCGTAGAACAAGTGCTGATCATAAATAATTTATTGAAATGTTGCAAATTGTATACTTTTTGAAGTGAAACTTCTTATGAGACTTCCAACAAGGGACTCCACGCACTTTTGTTTTTTTTTTTATTTATATTTTGTTTTTTATTGTGGAAATGCTGTAAACGCAATAGTCATGTGTTTTTCTTGTGGAGATAGTATCTAAGATTGAGAGATTTACGCTGATCCTTGGTTGCAGGATGTTAAAACTTTCTTGATTGCAAGGATTTCATCTATATTATTGGGCATTCTACTCTACCGAGAGTGACGAGGCGAACGGAGTGAGCCGATGGTTCGGAAGAATAATATCCCACTACTAATTGAAATATCAATTAAACCATTTACAGAATTTTTAAAGGATTCGGTCAGTCGTGGGTCAGTCAGGAGGATGAACTCTACCAAAGTGTAGTAGTTCCCTATTAGTGATGTACCAATTAATCGCCGACTAGTCGGCCATATAATATGTAGTCGGCGATTAGTCGGCGACTAGTCGGCCCATATTTTACTCATATTTAATATGCTTAAAAATTTAAGAGACAGTGATTGAAATTGAATTGAAATCTTTACTGTTATTATTTTTATTATAGAATCAGTTTTACAGTTTACTTTCAGTGCAATCTAGAATAGAATAGGAAGAAACACCGGCTCGCACTTAAATAGCGATAGAATAAAGGAAAGCGAATAAAAACATGTCCTGACAATTCCGCCAAGCGTAGGCACGAACGTTACCGAAGTCACCCGAACTCAACCGAAAGCAATGATCGGCTTGGCCGACTAGTCGGCCGATTAGTCGGCCATTTTTCAGCCTACTAGTCGGCTAGTCGGCCGAAGTCATAGTCGGCCCATCTCTAATTCCTATTGAGAAGAACGGGGAAGAAACACTATAAATAAAATAAATAAATAATTTTATTGGCTTAAACACAGGTTACAAAAAATGTGAAACTAACTCCAGAGCTAGGTTAGAATACCTGAATTTCAGGAGCCAGTGACTTCTTCCAGGTAGGTTACAAAAAGAGTATTTTCCTGCAAGGTAATTAAATTACCTACATTACCTACTTAAAATCAAGTTAAATAGCAAAAAGGCAAAAAAGCAATATCAAATTAAAGCTACATGGACACTCTTTTAAATCATGTCGTTTCCATTTCCGATTTCGTTAATTTTGAGACCGACGTAAAAAGACGTGCACGTTATTTTATTTTTTTATAATATGAATATTAACACTGAAGGCTTATGTCACCAATACTTTAATAGGTACCTAAGTAATGCTTGATTAGTTTAGAGGCTACTACTAGTAGCCACTGAAGAGTAAGTACATGGATAAAATAGCCGCTAGAGAATCATATCAAGGAAACCGTCAATCGCATTTCAGTTTAGTCTATACTTTTTTAGTTGCCAGCAGAACCTGTACCGCTGGGTTCCAGTTTATTTAACGAAAACAAATCGTTTTTTTTTTCAATATTTTGTGATATCTTTTAGGTACTGAAATTTTGGCACTAGCAGCAATTTTGGTATTAAGTATAATGGAATTACATCACGATTTAACAGTAAAATAATGGCACGTCTTTAGCGAAATATGCATGTAACAACAAGTTATTTTTATATTAATTTAAAAACTTTAAATCTCTTACAGGTTGCCCTAATTCGATAGATAAGTTTACATAATAAAAACCAAATTCACAATAAAAGAAACAAAACACTTCAATGTCACTTGTTTAGAACACACAACACCCTTGAGATCGTCAGAGTAAAGTTGTTCAGTGTACAAAAAACATGTCTAGTCTATACTGTACGTGGCTATGGGCATACGTGTCTACGAGCCTACGTGGCTACGGGCCTACGTGGCTTCGGACTTACGAGGTTAAGCGCCTACTAGGCTTCAGAATTACGTGCCAACGTTCCTACGTGGCTTTGAACTTACGTGGATGCGGGTCTACGTGACTCATACGTGGCGTGAATTCAGGCAACTCTCGATCGAGTTGGGTTGGTTTCAAGCTTTCATGATTATTAAATATTTCATTCCTCATCGGTACCTACTAAAGTAATAGGTGGGTATACTTTATTTCTAACCTCTTTTTAAATAAAAACACACAGAACTTAAATGTTGCCTTTTATTCACCAACATACATCATACATACTAAGTTGTTTGTGTAGCTAAATTAAGTCTGCTAAGTGGGTTGTAGATAGCGGAAGCAGCGATTACGAGGAGTAAATGAACGTCCCGCCCGTCGCACCCGCTGCCGATAGGGCTGTCCCGAACTCATTAACAACACATTATTATATAATTGGTTAATATTATGGTTAGTAACGTGCATGACCGTTTGATGTAAGCGAAGCACAAGGAGTATGTAAAAATTGTAGCTGGTGATGTTCTCTATTCCATTTCCACGCCCAGCTCTAACACCAGCCGGTGCAAGCAACGGTACCTGGATCATGGTTAATTTTAAGATGCTATAAAGGCAAAACTTAAAAAAAGAAACGTCAAAATGTTGCAACTTTAAGCCTCAATATCTCCGTAAGGGGCTTGTGGCTAAGTAATATTAGCGGCATGGGTCGATCGATCAGGTTAAGCTAAGCTTGCCGCGGTTGGTCTGTGGATGGGTGACCATCTTTACATACCAAAACCCCTCCGTGCCTCGGAAAACACGTTAAGCCGTTGGTCCCGGCTTTCATTTGTGGATCTTTGACAGTCGTTACGGGTCGTCGGAAGCCCGAAAATCTGACAACCAGTCTTACCAAGGGGTGTCGTATTACCATGTAACTGGGTTGTGGAGGTCAGATAGGCAGTTGGTCCATGTAAAATACTGGTATTCAGCTGCATCCGATTAGACCGGAAGTTGACCTCAATATAGTTGGCAGATGATGATGATGACTCTGTAACTGTTCCCAGGTATGGACCAGTACAAAAACTAAAATTATCGTCATAACGGAAAGAACATTAGGTAACTCATTTCATACTCATTATTTATTTCAAGTCCAGCGGGGTAATTGCGTACCTACCACATTATTTGTAGGAATAGATGTTTGACAGTTTAACATCATTCATTACGTTGTTGAGCAGACACATTTTTCGAACATACGAAGCAATGGATTAGGAATTTATCTTTCAAAATTATTCAAATTGTGAATTTAGAATTATTCTAGCCTATGGTACTCATGGGTTGCAGCTGAAAATCAGCGTCAGGTCACTTTGTGTTGTCATTATCTGACATAATGCTGATACTGGCATTATTGTCATTGTTTTAGGTTTCACTAGCTGTTGCCAGCAAACTTTCATACCCTATTTAACTCCTTAGGGGTTGAATTTCGAAAAATCCTTCCTTACTCCTTGTCTACATTATAAAGGGAACCTCTGTGCAAAATTTCAGCTTTTTAGGTCCAAGGGTTTCGGCTGGGCGTTGATGAGTCAGTCAGTTAGCCAGGACTTTTCTTTTTATTTATATAGATTCATAATTTTAAGGTTACAGAACATTAGCTGTAATGCCAAGAAAAGCATTTTTCTTTCCTTCTTTAGAAAGTACATTTTTAAGACTGCATGAGCAGCCCTGTGCACAAGGCGGGCGGGTGGCGCGGCCGCCCGCCGCAACGGCGCTAAACGAGTTTCCGCAAACATTTTAATGAATAACACCTCCCGCGCCCTCAACCCCCTCTACCCTCACTTCACTCCCTCATTTCACCCCCCCTCTCATCCTCGTAGAGCCTGCAATGCGCTAATTAAACATTCGAGCCATATTGTCTCCCTTACCATGTTGTGGGTATTTCGTAGTCAGTAATTCACAATGCCTGAAAGATACGTGTTTATAATTATTATTTTTAATTATGTTCGTTCTTTTTATACTAAGGAGTTGTGTGATTGTGTCAGTTAAGTTTGTAAAACGATGGAAAGTCCTGGGTGTTAGGTAAAAACATTTTTAGTTGTTTGCTAAACTATATACAAAGAACAATTCAAACTCGGTTATTTCAGCAAATAGCTTGACTGACTGTAAATTAATCTCACTTTTAAGATTATAAGATATTTTTTCCAAGTTGTAGTAATTTGCTCTCGGCTGACGATGCAAGAATCAGTCAATCGTTTTCAAACTAAGCACGTACCTATTTCAGAACGTTTTTATTTTACTTTTGAAAAAGTGCAAAGTATCTTATTAAGTATTAAATTTAATATACATTCATTATATAATTATGTGAGAAAACGATGCACCCACAATAAAATTACTTTACCAAAATAGGTAAAAAGAATGAAAGTAAAGCAATTACAGATACTTAAATTAATTTTATGATAGATACATGGTGTTACATAATGATAAATGATTTGATTTCTGTAAGGTTTAGACAATCACATTTACACATCAATCATGTTTTTAAAACTAGATGAGGTCGGTTTTTTCTATCTACTAGGTACTCTCGTTTCATACTAGTAGTTTTTATAAAAAAATTGCCATGTTTACTTCAATAACACTATATTGAAGTAAACATGGCTAATGTTTACTTCAATATGGTATTATTGAAGTACCTAAACATGGCTAATTTTTAGTTAGAAGAATAACTAAGATAAAAACTTATCATTACACCGAACAGGAACTATTCATCATCTACCTAGACTTTTCCAACTAAGTTGGGGTCGGCTTCCAGTGTAACCGGATGCCTCCACCACCCAGTTACTGGGTAACACGATACCCCTTGGTAAGACTGTTTGTCAGACTTTCTGGCTTCTGACGACCCGTAACGACTGTCAAAGATCCACGAATGACAGCCGGGATCAATGGCTTAACGTGTTTTCCGAGGCACGGGTTTTGGTATGTAATGATGGTCACCCACCCACGGACCAACCGCAGCAAGCGTAGCTTAACCTGATCGACAGACCCGTGCGGATGTTATTACATATCCACAAGCCCCTCCGAACAGGAACTATTAAACCTTTAAAATTGCTCTTCAGTAACAATTTCCCTGAATTTAAAAATGGTCTTTAAAACATTCATACATTCCAGTGTCATATCAAGCAATCATCATAATTAGTCGTATGAAAAAAGCTTAAAAAAGAGCACGGAGCAGTCCGACGGCTCAATTAGTTAATTAATCTTTTTTTCCGCGTTAAAATAGCATTTATAAACGAGGCGCAAACCGGTGGGAACGACTCCCTTCTCTGTGACGTAGGGCTGGTGGTGTGTAAGGAAACTTCAGCTCAATTGGATGGGATATGCAAATTAAAAGTTAAATAGGTACTATAGACTGGTAACCCATAGGCGATGTAAGAACAATCAAACTATTATAAAATTGAGTTGAAAACTGTATTGCCATGAAATCTTATGGAGGAAATGCTCAACAAAGCCAATCAACCAACAGAAACCATGAATTCAGAACATGATTGTAGACCCTCTAGCGAGCAAAAAATCTGTTATTTCATAGAACAGTGCAATATCTACATGGTCAAAATGTGTGGAAAAGCTATTATTGTTTTTATAAACCAACGAAAAATTTCAACTCAGGGGGATTAATAGTCATAACTGAATCCATGGTAAAAAAGATGGGCGTCGATATTCCTGCCACCCTGTTTTGATGTATGCTTCAGCAGCAGGTCTGACCGAAATCAACAAGCGGCTTTAAGACTACCTACTGGAAAGATGTATTATGAGCATAAACTAACTGTTTGGTTTTCCGAAATTTGTTTAAATGTATCTATAAATTTATTTGTGCTTATCTAACGGTAACACCGTAGAAACACCTTTCTTACCAGACTTTGTATCAAACGCAGCTATACTGGTCAACTCAGTAACGACACAATCCTTTTAGGTTCTGACCGTTTGTCGGTTTGTAAAGAGCTTAGCTCTGTTCAGCTCGGTTGTTTTGAACTATGTAGGGAATTTGATCAACAGAAAGTGGGCGACAATGTTGCTTCTAAAGCCATATCTCCTCTTTGCTTCGATTCTCCAAAGTAGGGGGTCATGACCACTGCATGGTTTCAAAACCACATTCGCACCGACGTCAAAATATCGCGGTAGGATTTTATCTCGCACTGAATTCACTCTCAGCGTTGCGTTGAACCCAGGCTGATTCCCGGCCACCGTAGGTGCGGGCTTGCGTACGGCGACTAATGGGTAGCTCGCTGTCCGGTAAGGACCAAGCCCGGGTCGACGGCGCGGTGTGTTCCACGCGCGCCTTAAAGAGATGTCAGCATCAAATGATGGGGCCCGCAAGGGCCGATGCCTGCTAGAGGTGCGGGTTGTTCGAAAGAGATACCGCGGCCCCTGGCACACAGGTAACTGAGGGAACACGGGTGGATTTTGGTCAGTAAAAGTCTGACACACCTTCCTGCTCCACCCAGAGCGGAAGAAGTTATTTGATGATTTCCCACCCAAAAAAAAAACAAAAAAGCGTTGCGTTGAAGATGCAGTGCGTGAAAAATGCCGCCACGATATTTTTACGGCACAAGACTCATAATTCATAAAGATAATTATCAAAAATCGATTCAAAACCTAACTTGACAGCCCTACAAGCAACGTTAACAGCGTTTACTTATTTGCTGCCAGCAGAGGGACAATACAGCCGTCCGCGCAGCGTGCACACTGGTCTAATTAATACGCTTTCAAGCCAGCCTTGATTAACTAGATAGGTAATTAGATGACGGCTGCGGTGGCTGCAATACCGGTGTGTCGTGCATTTGTGCGCGGCTTTATGTTTGGATGTGTGTGGGCTCGATTGTTTGTCTGATGTCTGATATGTATGTGAGATAGGGTTGGTCTCTGTTGTGTTAGGTATTGAGTGTGTTTATAGAGTTACCTATGTATCATTATCAGTCATTATGTATCAAAGACGCGTCTCAACGTCTGCCTGTAAAGCGTTTAGACTTCGATGAACCTATGCATTTAAGAATTGTCGCTATCTTCTACACGGGTTGGGTATATCTTTAAAAGTTTCAACTTGCACTACAGACTTGGATTAATAATGGACTATTAAAATTGTTATATGTACTTACCGTCAGTTGAGAAGCTACCTGAAGGCCAAAATGTAGTCGCACTTTCCTCTCGGCGACAATCAAATGTATGTACCTATTTAAGACAGTTTGAGACTGAGATATAGGAACGTTAGTAAAATTACGTTCGTAATTATTAATAATAAATCTTAACGTAATTAATATTATAAAGAGGTAAAATTCGTTTTTTTGTAAGTTTGTATGTAGGGGGGGAAAAATACCGAAATACGGAGACGAACGAGACTCACAGACATAGCGGAAGTGATAGCAAAAAGAAAGTGGAAGTGGGCGGGCCATATATGCCGTAGACTGGATGGGAGATGGGGGAAAAAAATGCTGGAGTGGAGACCACGAACGGGACGGAGGAATGTGGGAAGACAACCGACTAGGTGGACAGACGATCTTATTAAAGTGGCCGGAAGAAACTGGATAGCCACGACACAAAACCGCCAAAAGTGGAGAGATTTGGATGAGACCTACACTCAACATTGGGTGGCCAAGGGTTGAAGAAGAGAGAGAGAGATGTAGTGGGTAATCTCTGATACAGTCTAGTCCTTAGAATATTAAATTTTTTTAAAAATACCCCAATTCTTGAGGAAGGTATTAACATGGCTGTCATGGCTTGGGCTATTTAACATCAGGAATTAGAGATGGCCCGACTATGACTTTCGCCGAATAGCCGACTATTCGGCTGCAAAATGGCCGACTCGACTAGTCGGCCAAGCCGATCATTGCTTTCAGTTGAGTTGGGGTGACATTGGCAATGTTCAAAATGGCAAACTTACTTTTTTGTTAGAAGCTCCGTCCACCAGCCGTCCACAAGCTATAATGTCGTTTACTCGCATATGATAGATTTTCGTATATTAATGCCACCATAATCAGAAAAAAAATCTCTATTTTTCTACTATTTATGGATGCCGAAATAAAAAAAATAAAAACGCCGTTAACTTGCTTTGTTTGATGTTTACTAGGTTGCTTACATGACTAAACTAAAAAGTGACTAAGGGCTTATAATTTTCATTTTTACTAGAATTTTTACCATCCGTTGCATAAATAAATAGCATGCATTTTCATATTTTTCTGCATTTTTTTGTCCATAACTCGCTTGTCGGCAGTAATTAACTTTTGACTTTATTTAATTTCTGGATCTAATTAATGGACCAAACGAAGGGTTCTTATTCCTTCCTATCCTAATGTAGTACTATCCTATTCTAGATTTCACTGAAGTAAACTGTAAAACTGATTCTATAATAAAAAATAATATTTCAATTTAATTTAAATCACCATCATAAGTATATATATTTTTAGCATATTAATACGAATATAAAATGGGTCGGCAGTTTTAACCGACTAGTCACAGACTAGTCGCCGACTACAAATATGGCCGACTAGTCGGCGACTAGTCGGTGCATCACTAGTAATAATATAATAATATCTAATATCGCGGGCGGACGATTAGAACCGGTACTTATACCTACAGAGATAGGTGTAACGTGAGTACTCCATGAGTAATCTGCAAACGCAATTAAGTTTTGGTTGAAAATCTTCGCCTAAAAATCAATACTTTACAAAGAGACCGCAAAATCTAAAAAAATCTTCTGTCTTTATGTATGTATGTAATGCACCGATCCCAGCGTGGCTTGACCAGACTCGATTAATCGAATGAACCCCAAGATTCGCACTAGCCCCTGTAGCCTCATGCTTCATGGTGTTACAGAGGCCATTGCATATCAAGAAGTAGACCGGGGGGCGCGGTAATGGTCAGGTAGACGTGCCCTTAGGATAGGAAAGGATTGCGAGCCTACCGGATATGCATCCTTGAGTAAGCATTGGACTAGTGGAGAGACGGGTGGTATTTATTTATAGGAAATACTTTACAAAGAGACCCCAAAATCTAAAAAAATCTTCTGTCTTTAATATCAAAATTTTCATATATGGGGTGGGTTACTTCGCACGTAACTAGCTTTGTATTCATATACCTTCTGCATGTATACATACACACCTTGGTACATCAAACTAAACATCAAAAAATCTGAAAAAACAAACATCATTCTTCAAAGACAATAGCCAGAAAGGGTGCGAGCACAGAACACAGAGTATGTACGAGTATGTCACAAAAACATTCATTAATCAAAATATGTTAGGTATCCCATTGCTTACGAGCGATATCAAAAGAGAGGAGAGTCGCTTCCTGTCTTTGTCCGAGCTCATCCGTTTTGTTTTAACACCCCTTTTAACTTTCATACACTCACATGCCTCCTTCGTCGCCTTTAGGCTGGGTACAGGCAGGAGGATTATTATTATTTGTGTATTTCAGTTGTTTCTAGTATACTCACTCAGGGCTGATTTTTCAAGTTTTATCTGAAGAATAATGCGGTTTGACAACTTTGGTATCGAAAATATGTCAAACTGTCAGATTTATTCTTCAGATAAAAGGAATCTGACTATTGAAAAATCAGCCCTAAAGTGGTGGACATTTTATTTCCATAAGTAGTAAAGTAAAAGTAAAAATCGTTTATTTAATCATTAAAATTACAGTATTGAGCTATTATTGGTCCCAAACTAGGCGCAGCCTGTGCCTTGAGCACCATTATACATATAAAACATTTTGATTGTTATTAAATAAAAGTTGAAATTGGCGACATTTTAAACAAGTAGTTAGCCTCTTCGCGACTGCAGAGCCAAAATTACAACATATAAAAATTAAAGATATAAAAATAAACTAAAACTTAATTTAGGTAAGAAAACCATTAAATAAATAAAATAAAATAAAAATAGAATAAAATCCATACATGAAAGATCAGACTTGGTACTTACATAATTTCTATAATTTACTGCTGTTCTATTTGTATGTTATATGTGTTGTGTGTGTGTGTGGTGTGTGGTGTGTGGGTGGTGTGTGGTGTGTGTGTGTGTGTGTGTGGAAGTCTAAGGGTGTTTGTGACTTTGCTTTGTGTAAGTTGATTTTATTTGTTTATAAGTAGGTTTATTCAGCCACTCTTACTCGTCATCATATTTAAAAAGAACTTGATGAGTTCGGTGTTTCCTATCTGACTACATTGAGAAGAAAGACCGAAACAAACTCAGAGTGAAATTGGTGGTAGGTATTCCTTTTGAGAGTCATAATTGATTTTATTTCTGTAAGTAGGTTTGTACAAACATTTATACACGTCAATTTGAAATGGTATTTTCAGGAAAGAACCACACAGATGGACCTGCCCAGTCAGTGGCCAGACGGTCAGTGCACGCATTTGTCAGTAATTGTGCAGCTCAACTCAAAACTTGAGGAGCTCTTTGGGAACACTGGATAAATTGCATAAATTGTCAATGATTGAGTTGAAACTAAATCTGCTAGTGACAGTTTGTTACAATGTTGATACTATATTAAATAAGCAGACACTTCCAAATGACAGCTGTCATTAATTAATTTGAAAGTTTCTGCCTCAAGCTGAAAAAAATAAATTAAACGAGACTACGCCGACGCTGAGAACCAATTATTTTTTACACCTTAGTTCTTACTTATTACTAACTGTTTCTTGCGAGTGAATTTAGCATTAAAATACTGAAAATAAAATTACTACAACAGTTAAAATTACGAGGGAAAGCCAGCGCAATCTATTTGAGGTGCAAATAAAGTCGTTTCAAGATGGGACTCAAAAGATACTTGTTTTGGAGGAATGATAGAAGACAATTTATTTTAAAACCACCTAGGTAGGTCTCATCTCTAATGTATTAAGGTTACATTTTATGGTATAAAGTTTCATCATCATCATAATTTCAGCCGAAAAACGTCCACTGCTGGACATAGGCAATGTCGACCAGAACTGTGCTTCTCGCATCCAGCTAATTCCTGCGGCCTTCACCAGGTCATCGGTCCACCTTGTGTGAGGCCTTCCAACTCTACGGTTTCCGTTACGCGGTCGCCACTCCAGAGCTTTTCGGCCCCATCGGCCATCTGTTCTGCGAGCATTGTGCCCTGCCTACTGCCACTTAAGTTTGGCAGTTTTTACAAAAAATATTATTAAAAGTAAAGTACTTACTTAGTAAGTAGTACAAACAAACTCTAGGTTAAATACTCGGCCTACAACGTTCCCACTGCTGGGACACAGGCCTCTTCGTGAGAGGGAGTGAGCCGTAATCCACCACGCGGGCCCAGTGCGGGTTGGTAGATGACACATGCCTTAGAATTTTTGGTTGTAGGACATGCCGGTTTCCTCACGATGTTTTCCTTCACCGTTTGAGAGCAGTCGTGATTAAATTTTTACACAAAGTAATGCGCCTGTCTGGGTTCGAACGCACGACCTACAACTCTTATGTCGCGGCCGTTACCACTGGGCCACCACTGCTCCAAACTCTAGGTTATATAACTTAAAACAGGGCAGCTTTTAACAAGGCTGCCTGTATGACATAAAATATAAAAGATCTGTAAATAATAATAACTCTCAAAGGTGTGTTCAAGCCTAACCGTGTCTCAGTTGATATATTTATGATTAAGCTTCGCGTCCAAAGCGCGGCATTGTCTTTGCGAGCCCTTCTGTGGCACCCCATCCGTCTTACTTTCACGCTACTACCCCCTTTCTTTGCAGGCACGAGATTTTTTTAATTATGACGTTGAGCCTTTTTGTCTTTAGTAAAACATGAGTCGCTACAACTTTTTGGGTAACACCTGGGCGGATGGTGGTGGTTCGATTCTGGTTGAAAAAGAAAAATGGACTGGATAAAAAGTTTGGATGGAAGAATAATATGGGTGTCTACCGTAAGTGTAATTACGTAGGTATTAATATTGTAGTAATTATTCATAACAACAACACAGTTAATACATAACATACTCAATAGACAATAGGCATATTAAAATAATAAAATAAACCTATAACAACAATATTAAAATTTTCGTTTGTAGTGTTAAATGTATTTGTTTTTGTAATGTATTTTCTAGTGTACAATAAAGTATAAATACTTAAATAAATATTAAAATTTTCACCTGAAGTAAATATGAAAAACTTTATTTAGATGTGAAAAATAAAATACGTGTAGATTTATGACGTCTTTTTAGAAAACATTTGGTGATGCCCAACCGTGTTGCTAAAACGACCAAATTGAAATCAATAAAATTCTGATCAGGTATCGATGACTTTTTAGGTGATGAACACCTGTGTGGTGTAAAAGGATGTGACCGCCAAAATAGAATACATTGTTTATATTTCGCGAAACTATTGTTTAAGTTATGAGACTTCTTCGAAAAATTTAAATTGAATCGAAAAATTCTGCCTGCATTGGTTCTTTAATTTTTGGCATTCAATCTACGTCACCACTGCTCTAAAAACGGTGAAGAAAAACATCTTGAGGATACTGGAATGTCCTAGAACTAAAATTTCGAAGACATGTGACATTACCAACCCGAACTGGGCTCGCAGGATGAATTACGGCCCACTCCCTCTCACCAAGAGGAGGCCTGTGTCCCAGCAGTGGGAACATCATAAGCTGATTATGCGTATGCTTATTTACGCCAATATATGGTACGGTAGGTTACATAACGCGGACAAATTCAACAAAAAACTTTTGCTTTAAATCCCGCTACATTCTTGAAAATCTCAAAAAGTAAAAAAGTTAAAACTATATAAAAGCCAAACTCTAAATTGCTTTTCCACATCGCATACAAGCTAAATTACTTCCCAGCCACAAGTGTAGGTACAGTCAGCATCAATATTTTCAATAATATTTGCGGAGTGAAGCTACGCTGAGCGCGGGCGGCGCGAGCGGCGCTCGGAAGTCCTGATTATGTAGAGGAATTAATTTTCAGACGCGACGAAACTGTTCTGGAGTGCAGCTAGTGGGGGTGGGAGGGGGGTGAAAGGGGGTGAAACAAAAGTACCTCGTCAGCCGCACCTGTACAACGTACTCGCGTACTCGTAAATCAGTTTGCTAGTTGTTTGTACCGCTTTGAGTTGACGAGTCGCTGATTACTGTGGGTTGATTTATTTTAGTATGAATTTCTTTGGTTCATGTTCGAGAAACTTATGTAATACCTATCTAATAAATAATTATATCCTGCATACCATTGAAAATTTGTAGTTCGTTTTTGATTACTATGTTATATTTACAATTATTGTATTTAAATTAAATTTGTATTATCAAACTTTTGTGTGTGAATTCAGATACAATTTATTTTTAATGAATAAATTACTAAAAACTCTCAGAGACGTCAAATTAAGTGCAGATGTCTGTTTTGACAAGGATATAGGTACGAGTATTAACTAAATTTGACGACCAAATTGCGTTATCTCTTGACTGTACCTATTCACCATCTCAATTTTATTTAATCAAAAATAAACTCTCCAATAACTCCATCCCCTAATAAACGATGCATAAATCATCCAACAAGACACTTGCGTAAAAGTTGGCGAGTGATTAAATGGTCATAAACAACATGTTTAGCCAAGGGTTGGCCCATTGTTGGTACACCTCTCGACATGCTATTAATATGAAAACAATTCGTCCCTTGCCGGTCGCGTGGGTACACTTGGGGACAGACAGGGGGATGCAGTTAACATAACAGAGTTTTGGAGGTGTCTAAATGTAGGATTTTAGGGGATTTTCGGGGATTACAGGCCTCATGCTACAACTAGTATTGTTACATAACAATGTAACAATACTAGTTGTTTAAAATCAAATAAAGGCAATAAAGCCTCTGAAGCAGGCCGTAGGCAGGAGTCGGGATTTGTGCCCGATTGATGACAGCAGGCTCGCCCCCTCTTACATGGGACTTAAAAACATAACCGGCGAAATGTACTAACTACCGTACTACAAGTACACCTCTGTCATACCCTTCGGGGAAACAAGGCGTGATGGTATGTTATTTTTATTTTTATCTAAACGAAATCTTTTCTACTGGCATCCAATACGTCCCCTAACCAGAATATCCGTCCGCAAAATCGCAAAAAGTCTGAAAATTAAATCTCAAATGCTCTGCAAACTATCAACATCGAATCTCCATTTTATCCCCACCACAAAAAGCTAGCAGTGAGCACATAATTCGCTCCCGCAGTGTACGCTAAGCGTTCCCCAAAGACTATGCATATGCGCGCTGGCTGCAATCAGCGATTGCCGCCATTGTGGCGCAGATTAAAATTTTAGGGTTCACCCGTTAATGTGATTGCACTCTTTCTGACTATTGCTGCGGAACCCGCGGGTATGTAATCGGGCTATTATAGGGGCGGTGTGTTATTTTTAATCACATTTCTGATTTTATTTCAGTGCTATCGCTTTTTATGAGTTGTTGAGCGTAATCTGATTGATTGAGTTGTTAATTGAGATTACTGGGCTTTGTAGTTCTTTAGTACAATGTGTTTGACTGTACGTATTAAGGTAATCAGTGTTAATTCATTACGAGGACTAATTATTTTCAGATGAATGTAGGTATTGTCTATAAAGTCATATTGATTTATCTTTGATTTCGATAATTTTCATTGCGGTAAAGATTCGATTGATTAAAAACTTTTATGTACCTAAATGCTGTGAAATACGTAGCCACTTTATTTAAAAAATATCCTTCTTTTTATTTTCATTTTTTCTTTTAATTATTAATGTATTACTTATTAATATTAATAATTTTAGTTAATATTATAAATGCGAAAGTAACTCTGTCTGTCTGTATGTCGCGCTTTCACGCCAAAACTACTGATGAAATTTGGTACACAGATAGATAGTCTAGAGCCTGAGAAAGGACATAGGCTTAATAATATAGGTTTTAATGCGAAAAAAGGCGTTGTAAGGGGTTGAAAGGGGGGGACGAAAAGTTCTATGGAAGTATCCTCATTTTTAGAGCTGGATGAAATTTGGCACACCGATAGTATATAACCTGAATGAACACATAGGGCACTTTTTTATCCAGGTAGTACGTTCCCGTGGCATAATTCGGCGAAGCCTCTAGCAAACGCTAATAAAGAAATAATTTGAGTCTATTTAATCACAAAATTACCTGGATTAAAAACATAAAACAACACAATAAAACATTTACCTACCTACAACATTTAAAAATATCTCAACAAACAACGCCATATTTCGATAAAGGCATTCTCAATTAAGGTTCCATATTTCAATCAAGTGGAGAGAGAGAGAGAGAGAACGAGAGAGATGATTGAATACACAAATTGATTGCTCCGCGCATTGTTGGCGCTATCGCCGACTGTACCTACTACGTACACTCGTCGACAAAGTTGATTACTGATCGTGCACAGATGCAGATACAATGAGATCAGTTGATGGATGCTGTGATAACATGTGATTATTATGTCAAATGTGACTTTGATTGTGATAGTTGGGGCTTGTAATTTGGCAGATTTGGATAATGTAGGTATAGAAGTATGAGGAACAGGGTGTAAAGTTCGCTCATACCCTATTGAAAAGGGAGGATCCTCCGACCAGACGAGTGTTGTGTCGACGGTTGATGTCGGGATGTTGTACCTATGCCAATCGCGCGGTAAACTTTAACTGCGCGATCTAGGATTTCTATGACGTGCGTCTTTGCGTAGTTCGCCAGTGGCGTTGTAGATGGCGCCACTTCTCTTTTTGTATTTCTACATATTGTTGCGAAGTATTTTTCTGTAGTACCGCTACATAGGTATATGGAGTTTGGAACGAGGTAATTTAGAAATTTGTCGACATTTATTTAATTATCTGGAAGAAACGGGTAACGATGGTAAAGTTTCAGTATATAGAAACTACTAACTAAACTACTAACCTTAGATACAGTATCTAGTCAGTGTCTGGCCTTGAAGAAAACTAGGAAAACTTTTTCTTTTTCTTCAAGACAATTAACTTAAGCAAGACTTTTATAAGACTTCCTTCTCAAAATCATTTATTCAAGATTTCAAGAAACGGTGGTGTCTGATTTCAACTCAATCAGCACCCTAATTGCGTAACACACGATCAATCATAATCTGTTTCATTTTCACAGTTCAACAATATTCATTGCGTTATTTACGTTGTTGAGCAGCTTCTTTTTTGAACATATGAAGCAATGGATTAGCAATCTGTTTCAAAATGATTCAGATTATGATTGATTGTGCGTTACGCAATTAGGGTGCAAACGCGGGCTTGCGGACGGCGAGTAATGGGTAGCTCGCTGTCCGGTAAGGACCAAGCCTGGGTTGACGGCACGTTGTGTTCCACGCGCGCCTCAAAGAGATGTCAGCATCAACTGTTGGGGCCCGCAAGGGCCGATGCCTACCAGGGGTGCGGGTTGTTCGAAAGAAATACCGCGGCCTCTGGCACAAAGGCAACTGAGGGAACACGGGTGGGTTTTTAATAAGAAAAAGTCTGACACGCTCTCCTGCTCCACCCAGAGCGGGAAAAGTTATTTGATGATTTCCCACCAAAAAAAAAAAAGATTGATCGTGCGTTACGCAATTAGGGTGCAGTACAGGGAAAGGGAACTCCACGGCGAACTCTCAACTCAGTTTTATTCATATAATCCGCTTATGTTCTAGGTAGGTAGCTAGAAAAATTCATACGATTTGATTTATTAGAAAGAAAGACAACACAGCAAAAACAAAACCTTAAAACTATTTAAAAAAATACAATGATAAATCATTGTATTTTTATTAAAATGCCGAAAGGGCCTCAGCTCAGCATAATGACAGATGACAACACAAGGTGTATCATATTAAATGAAGAACCGCCTTCTTATTCATTCTATAATGTTCCCAATGCTGGGACACAGGCAGACTCTCGGTTAGAGAGAGAACCATCTTAGCCAGCAATATCTCTCTCAGTACTATGTGCTGTAAATACTTATGAACTCACGTAAGTAGGTACCTATGTAAAAATGATTACCAACGAACTGAATCCCGACCGATAGCAAAACTCGGTATAAGCTCCCCACTTTATGAAAAGCAAAGAATGGATTTATTAATAAGCATTAATGTGAAACTCAAACATCGCGTTTCAAATAAAATCTCCCGGGATTTTTGCTGATTTTCATTCGGCTCTCGTTCTGGCGGTGTATTCATTCAATATTTTTATATAATGTATTCAATATTCGATATTAATGTATTCAGCGGCGCCGGGCCGCAATTTTCATTTTGTAATTTTTACAGAGTGCGCATTCGGGCCGACAGGGGTGCTCAACGTTCAAACCTATCAAATAGGTTTGATAAATATGTTTTATATTCAGTTGTACTTTTTTGACAAATTGATGAACATCAAGGTAGGTATAACCCACTGAATGACCTCAGGGAAGACGGCGCATAGTGGTCACGTGCTGCCTCGCACACTTGCACAGTTTGGCCTCGGGGAGACCACTTAACAGTCTCTTCAGAAATGTGCCTTAACAGACGTTGCACAGAGCGGGTTTCGGATCGGTCTTTTGGGAGATAGCGTGCCCGTTTTATATGTAGATGGTGACCATCTACAGGGGTGGTTTTAGTGAGGTAAAATTCCTACACTCTCCGGTCTTATCCCTATGGTCCGGGCGCCTTTTGAAAGTTTCTTCCTGAAAACAACAAAAAAAAGGGTAAAGCGGTGCAGCTTTGGTCATGATGATATTACTAGATAGCCACAATATCACTGGTACTGAGATGACAGCTAATGTGCTAATAATAGCTAATGTATACTCGTAGAAGAAAAGCAATGCTGCGCTAACCCCGAATACCTACATTCTGATAAGGACTCGAGTATTGCAGCAGCAGCGGCGAGGTTCGGTGATAACCAAGGTGTTTGATGTTCGTGTTGAGGATTTTATAATGACGACGATGCATTACGTTTAACGAGCAAATTATGGATTGGCCATCTTACATTCAAGGAGAACGGTGTGGCAACAAAATTTTAAATGAAAACCAATCACGGTCGAGAGATAGGAATGACGTAGCGTGTGGTTCTGTTTCCTGTCACAAGATATCGCTGTTAGACCTTGACGTGCGTTTATGGAGCAGGAGTCCACAACACGAATGATGATGATGAAATCAGCTTTGCTATAGTATATATAGTTAAGTTGTAAAAGAAAGCCTTGAATAAAATAAACCAGTCTAATAAACTTTGAGAAATCGTGTCTGGCGTACAAATTGTTTGTTTCCATATAATTTTATAGAAGCCACGGTAGGCGGGGAATCCAATGAAAGGTCCAGTCCTGGCAAAACGGTTAAAATACGCCCGCCTTCACAAACAAATGTACACAAAAGGTATTCATTTGCTTAATATTTTATTTGTTGATTAAGTTTTTTTTTTGTGTTCTGTTTTTATACATTTAAAATGTATTTTTGGAGAAAATCGGAGGGAATATTAATTGAAGATCAGTTAAATATCAAATTTGTTTGAAATTTTAATTTTGACAGAAATTATGCAGTTTTAAACATGAATTTTACCAAGCCATTTTTTTACATTAAAAACTCCATCGCATTCAGATTAGTTCCGAACCATGTTTTGCTCTACATTATCTGCAGTGTTATACAAGAACTAACTAAGCAATAGCAGGTGTCTAATAGGTATGAAACCCGCGTACAAGTTTCAGCTAACCGTAGTACAAAATTTTGTTAACCATCTCATTAGACTCATTAGTGATCAAGCTATACTCCATTTGAAATAAGATTTGACATTTAACTAAACCTTTTTACAGTCCGATCAACCGATTTTGACTTCTATTGCGTTGGTGGCATGACTTATGGCAGCTGCAGTAAACAGTTGGTTTTGTAACTACTTTTATGCTTTTAATGCCATTCTTATGCCTACAGTATAAAAGTCAGAATCGGTTGAACGGACTGTAAAAAGGTTTGTTTAAATGTCTAATCTTATTTCAAATGGAGTATAGATAATATAATCCCCCAGGATTTTTGCTGAGTTTCATTCGGCTCTCGTTCTAGCGGTGTGTTCATTCAATATTTTTTTATACGTAATGTATTCAATATTCGAATACATAGATACATAATTATAACATAACATTTTGAACCTTAAATTGGTAAACTAATCGTAAAACAAATTTGGAATTAGTGTTTAACATTATACCTCAGAAATAGTATAATTTCCCCACCTATAAGTAAATACAACCAGGTTTCCCCATATCATCCCCCACTCCTACCCCTCTCCTGTTCATTGTCGTCAGCGTGACTCCGTTAATTAGTAAGGTGCGTGCTACGAACACGGAGAAGTAATCAGTCTTGCATCTCGGTACCAAGAGTTAGAGTTATTGGAAAAGGTGGCAGCATCTCCGTTTGCTGCATCAGTGATAAATCTTGGCGTGTATCCATTTATTTATCAATTTAAAGGAATATTATATATTTTAGTATCAGACTTGTGGCTACGTAATAACAGCCGCACGGGTCGATCGATCAGGTTAAGCCTCTCTTGCCGCGGTTGTTCCGTGGATGGGTGACCATCTTTACATACCAAGACCCCTCCGTGCCTCGGAAAGCACGCAAAGCCTTTGGTCCCGGCTGTCATTTGTGGATCTTTGACCGTCATTACGGGTCGTCGGAAGCCCGAAAGTCTGACAACCAGTCTTACCAAGGGGTATCGTGTTACCCAGTGGTTGTGGAGGTCAGATAGGCAGTCGCTCCATGTAAAATACTGGTATTCAGCTGCATCCGGTTAGACTGGAAGCCAACCCTAACATAGTTGACAAAAGGCTGCCTGCCCCTACAGGCAGATGATGACCACCGGATACAATGAGCTGGGTAAAATTTAAAAATGCATTAAAATCTTTTCGTAGACGGTCTACGCTTCTTGCTACGAAATGACTACGAAATTCAATTAGGGTTTTCTAATAATATTACTAATAATATTTTCTGATGAGTCCCTCTCACCGAAAGGGGGCTTGTGTCCCAGCAGTGGGAACATTATAGGCTAATTATTTTTTTAAATATTTTGTGAAAATCCCCGTAAGTGTTGCGTATTAGATTACCTAATAGCGAATGAAACATTTTGTAGACTGCGCCAACAGCAAAGTTATTTCAAAGGCGATGGATGGATAACTTTCACATAAACCGTCCAGAAGGTCTTCCAAGTGTGTATAAAACAGTCACTTCTAGTAACAATTCCTATTGCTGTGTTGTTATCTGGCGGGCTCACCTGCAACAATCTGTACGTGTAGTGCATTAGTTGATGACGTCACGCACTGCCGCTCAGCCGACACCCTGCACCTCTGCCTGCCACATTGTCACCACCTGCCAACTCCGCCACAACACGCCTAATTCCTCTAAAAGATTGAAAGTACCATTTAGAAGCAAAAAGGTGAAGGAGCGAAAAATATGCTTTGTTTTGTTGCCATTTTTAACCCTACATTTCCCGGGTAGGTACAGTTATTACTTTTGGTATTTTTTTAAAATTTTTAATAATTTTACTCTTATAAACAAAAATGCCGGAGTTACTATCACTTATCTTCTAATTGGTATCAGCTGTTTTTCTGACCTCACAAGATCGCAGGTCAGACACAATCAAGAGATAACCGAAAAAAACAATAACAAAGTAGACATAATTGTGTGAGTCAGAGCTACCGAGAATAATAAAAGATATTACCCAAATGAAAGGTACGTCTGTCTACGTAGACGAGAGTTGAGAAGAATGGGAAAAAATTATAATACCTAAAACGAATGAATGTGCAAGCCATTGTTGTTCCAACAAAATATCCCAATTACGTTGCGGTGGGAGGGAATATAATCAAAAGTGATCTCGCTCCTGTAAGGAGGCTGAGGACTCAAGGGAGGGCGCAGAATGAAAATTTTTAATTTCGAATGCAGTTTGTTAAAGAGCGCACAATAACGAGGAATATTCGCTAGGAAGATAACACACAAAAGGGTTCTGTTTTTTGTTTCGTTCATTAATTACTTGTTTCAGTGGGTTTGGTTATGCACTTTGCTTCACGTTGTGGTATTGAAATAGTGCTAGGTATATTACTTATGCTTTGTTGGCATTATTGTTTGTGAAAACTGTTGTTTAATGTTGATTCCTTTATGTAGCTTTACCTACTGACACTACGATTTTTTTTTTGTTTAGCCTTTATTTCCCCAGAGGCCTTTGCCAAGCGCAAAGACCTCCCCGAGGATCCAGGAAGGATCCAGGAACTCTTTTCTCGCGCCACCTTGAATCAGCCCTTGCTTAGTGGTCATACTATTCCCAATCCCATCTGACAACATTCTTGCCTACGTCTATTATACCCGTTTTGGAACGCAGCGTGGTGCTCCATACTAACCTTCATCTTCTAATTAGAAGCTCATTAATTTATTCACAGTATTTTTAACTTTTATCTTCTACATTTAAGTAATATTCTCTAAAAGGAAAAGCTCGTCAAATAACTAAATACCTCATTCACTTAGCCAAAATAAATCTCCGTGAAACATCGACTTCACATTCATTTGATGGTCCGAAGCGAAAGGTCCGAAAAAAGCTGACTTTTCAGTGGCACACCTCAGACTAACCGAATCCGCCTGGACTCCATTTGATCTGGATAATTATACCTAGGAGCTCGCAGTGGACGTCAGGGTTCACAGGTTAAAAACGAGGGGTTTATTTTATGTTTTTCTTATTTAGGAAATTTAATTTTTCATTTTTCTCTATACTTGGGATACCTATCTATAGATAGAGAAACAATTAATTTTAATAATTAATATATAACTAGTGGTCGCCGAGTGATCGAAATTCGGTCACGATTCGTGTAAAACTGTATAATTATATTAATAAATAATAGTTTAAAAACTAAAAAACACGTTTTAAAAACGAAACTGAAAAACTAGAAAATAATTTAATTCTATTAAAAATCGTGGGGTGCTTTTTGAGGTATATATATAATCACTTAATATCAAACACCGCGCTTTTTAATAGAATTCAATTATTTTCTACTTTTTAGTCTGGTTTTTAAAGCGTGTTTTTTTAGTTTTTGAAACTATTTTTTTTTTAGTAATTTAGTTCTGCTAACTACAAAAGCGTGTCTTTTTAAAAAAATAATTGACTTGTCATCGGTCCTCGATAAGTCTACAAAGTTTAAATGAAATCTGACCGTTTGAAGTGGGTCAAAATCAAGTCCAAAAAAGGAGTCGGTTACAAACAAACAAACATACAGGTGAAGCTAATAAGAGCGTGTTAGTAAAAATATTATCTTTTTGAACTCCTTCTTTGTATAAACTTTAACTTTTGCCAAATTTTATACTTCTCCGCGTAATTTTCGTAAAACCCACAAAATTTTAGCTTCACGTATTAAGTAATTAACATTATACTTTAGTTGAACCCCTTTACAGTGTTTTGTTTGATGGTGTGTCTCTTGCCTATATTATAATATACTTTCCTATAAATTGCCCTGTTTCTACCAGTTTTTACTTATAAAACAACTAAGCGATTACTGGTATATCAAGAAGAAGGCCATTCGTCATTGTTCTGATCGTTTTGTCAATAAAAGAGGCTCACAGTGATTCTATCTGCAATGCGTGAGTATCGCAATCACGCTTTGCAGATAGATGGCAAAACTTATTTAACTAAAAAATATTTTTCACCAAACCCACAGTACCTATTTCCAGACCCAGATTCCAGTACCTTCACGAAAATTTGATTTCTAGGCACATCCATTTTCATTTCGTTCTATAAATACGTGACATTTCATCTCGATGAAATTCGTCAGTGGCAACACTGGCTTTCTGCGCCGGATCGTGTCCGTGCCGGCTGCCGGACCGTGTGGAAAAACGACCAATCCTTTAATTAAAGCTCGCCGTAGCGGTCACCGCCAAAGATAGGTATGAGGTACTGTGCCTCTACATTTTGACTGAATTTGGGACAGACTTATTTTAGAGGCCTAGGAAGACCGTTGAGCTTTGAATTTAAATTTTCATGTGTATTTGAAAAGCTGACGTTCAGCTGATTAAACAAGAATAACATTCGTAAATTCTAATGGACACGAAAGACACTTATAACAATCTATCAAACAAGAGTTCTCTAAGATCCGAGAATATGAGGGTTAATAATTGAGTGTTGGTAAGAATTTAGAACCTTGGGAACTTCGCTAATAATGAGTAAAGTCTGTTCGCCGAGAGTTGATAAAGTCAGGGTTTCTTAACTCATTACAAATTGCGGCCCGCTAATTATTTATAGGCAATATGGCCGCCGCGTCCGCTCGCCGTTCGGGCCGCAGTTCACAACACCTGCGTGCCTCGTACCACGAAAACGGCGAAAGCGGGAGATAAGCGACAGCCGCCATACTTCTGCCTGCAGGTTCGTCTGTGTGGCTGTCAGAAATTATCCCACGGGAACGTGCTACCAGGCCAAAAAGTAGCCTATGTTACTCCTTATAACATCAGTTGCCTGTGAAAGTTCCAGCACCATCGGCCACTAATCCAATCTGTCCAGCCGTTTCCAAGATAAGACGAAACAAACCGACAGAAAAAAAAAACAGTGGCACTCCGGGAGTGCCGACAGAAGTGAAAACTTGAACAATTACGTGTGTATTTTTTAAATCGTCAATACAGGATTTTACATTGGGTCCTTGGGTCCTGATTGCTTTCGGTAAAAAATGATAAACGAGCGATCGACTTCAGCCATTAAAGATTAACATCACAGATTTTTACGATAAAAATACAAAAGAAAAGAAAGGGATAAAAGAATTAGAATTTCCTAATGAAAGAAAGGGACTTTTTTTCCAGAAGACATCAACGAACGACTCATCTGTGTGCTCAAGCATTCGGTGTCGACCCAAGCAGCACATTAGCGGAAATTACATCCATAAACAAGCTATATTACAGTCAAAGGCTCTTATGTAGCTGTACTAATGGATAAGACGATTCTTGGGACTGTATGGGGGGCGATCTCTACACTGTTAAACAGCACAGCTGACTAATGGCTGTACAATGGACAAAAAAACAACAAAATGCATTTTAGTAGAACTTAAAAGAACTATTGTCCAGCTTTTGGCTACGTTTAATGCTACTAGCTGGTTAAGAAGACCATAGTTTGTAAACAGCTGCATAACGGGGTAACGTCACACCGTTTCTAAGCTTTGAACTGTATTAGAGAATAAAATTTTGCCATTGGCATTTTTTTATGGAGTACACAAATTCTATTATAATGCTTCCTCAACGAGCTTAACACTAGCTGGTTAAAAGCATTTTAAGACTGCATGAGCTGTAAATTAGTGTAGTGTTACTCCACTTTAATTCCAAAGCTTATAGTGTAAATATTATCTATTTCACAGCCTCTAGAATTATTGAAGAGTAGAGATAGGTTAGTAGTGCTATGATAACGTCAATTTTGTCATAACCTCGCAACACGACTTAATCACATAGATTTTGTTACCAATGATCATAGTTCCGTACAATTAATGGATTCGGTCAGTGACCTTTCTAAAAAAATAATTGTAACGAGAAATACTGAAAGTAATGAATCAAACCAGACATGAGGGAGAAAATATTTATATGGTAAACATTTTATTTAAAGAAAATATAAAAGAATGGGCAATAAAGAGAAATGTTGCTCAAGATGCACTGAAGGAATTACTAATAATTGTGAATAAGAGATTTCCAGATATTTTACCAAATGATCCGAGAACGATTCTACAAGCTAGAATAATTGCTTTAAAATAAATCGAATCTGTTGATGAATACTGGTACAATGGACTAATCAATCCGCTAACTATAGTTTTAAACAAGTGGCTAGACGTTTTAGAAAATATTAAGAGCATTGGTTTGAATATAACCTTTGATGGCTTGCCTCTATATAAAAATTCGAAATATGAGTTCTGGCCGATTTTCCGTAATGTTTTTGAAATACCCAACTATTTATGGTGTTTATTATGGTGTCGGAAAACCGAAGAATCTTGATCTTTATCTAGAAGATGGTGCCGATTCTGTTGGCACAAAATTGTCTAAACTAAACTAAAAATCACCAAAATTTAGTTTAATCCTGTCAAACGACGATTTCCCATTCTGAAATTGACTAAAGTGACACAACTTAACTATATTTTAGTTTGACAGCACTAAGATTGCACTGAATTATTAATTTAGTGAAGATGGTAATTTTGCTATTCTGAGTTTGCCGTTTTTCACCAAAAATTTTGACTATATTAATTTTTCTAACTAAATCTGACTATTTTAATCGCGATTAAAAAAGTGTGGAATAAAACTAGTGGTCATGAACTAAAATTCACACCAACACTTCGACTTCAGGTACAAAAACAGTATTGTATCTTTTTTTCTTCTTTTCGTTTGCTTATATCTCGAAAATGGTGTGTCCTATCGCAAAAATGATGATAAATTCGACCCCCTTTATGAAACCCCTATGCCCCATAATCTCAACAAGTAGGTAATATTTTTTTTATTTTCCATACAATAAGTGAAAAATTCCATAAAAAACGTCGAGGCTGCCCTCCTGCGCACGCTTCATTCAGCTCTTTAAAAAAATCATTGCATAGGGCACACAAGTACCACGTTGCGAAGCTAAAAGAAAAAAAATACCACCTGCAGGCTTGGCACGACAACCGTAGAGAAGCGTTTTGTCGACGGAAGACAAGACAAAAATGACGTTTCCGTGTAGACAGTTGTCAGTTTTTCACCGAGAAATGTAGACAAGCGATTTCTATTCTACAGTAAAGTAGAAATAGAAGCCGTCATGCTACTAAGCCTGCAGGATCCGCGATTGTCAAATTCGATTTTAGTTGTGTCAAAATTATTTTTAAGTTTAGAGATTTTTTTTTGCAGAATAGCTTTAAGATTCTCATAGCCAAAAGTAAGGAATTTTAGTGATAATTTAGTTAGTTTAGTTCGGTGTACAAGAGAATCGGCACCATTGTAGTTAAAATGAAACAGTTATTGAATGACGGAATCCTTCTATCAACAAGCGAGATTATAAAAGTCAAGATTAGATGTTTTACTTGCGATTCACCCGCAAGGGCTTTTATAACAGGTATGTGCATTTTCAAGCCCTCAGCGCCATGTCTTTATGAGAAGATAAATTTTAATATTGTGTGGCCGTTACAAAACAATAAAGCCGTGTCAGTGGCGCTCAAAAGTTTTATTAATTTATAGCTGTTGGCTAAGGAATGGTCAGTAAAAATAAAAGTAATGGTATACATTTACTGCGTTTTATTTTATTAATCACATACTCTTGATTTGGCTTTGGTAATTCTATATGTTAAACCATTAGTTGGTTTTATTTCTCCATCATCTGAGTAATCTGACGTGTCACTATGGTTCAACATGCTACTTAGTTCTTTTTCTGCATTGTTATATGTTGCAATGGATGACCGTTTCACTATGCATTGCATTTTTGTCCAATCTGTATGATGCTTTGAATATTCTAGTTTCATCAATTTCGAAGTGACGTTTTTAATATATCATCTCAACCATCCATCCTTTTCCTCAAGTACTTGGTATGACAGATAATTTTCCTTCCCCTCTTTCTATTGTCTTCACTTTTTGAACGGCATTTCTATTTTCTGAAAACAAGAACAATTATTTAGCAATAACATTAGCATCTTTACCTACTACGTCAGAAGTAAGAGATCATTAAGTATGCGGATTTAGTATTTGTGCCAATAAGTAAAACGCTCTATAGTATTAAAATATTTACACCTATTACAGGTACTATCACAAAAATATGTACACTATTATTAATTGATAAATTATAAAACAAACTAAGTTATTCACTTCGTTCGCATAATTGAATTGCAGAAGTGTGTAAGTATGCAAGAGTGCGTACGACTCGCAATTTACAAGACAAAAAAAAAATCGTAAACAAAATAGAAACAATAATAATACGTGCGGTGCGTAGCGCGTGACGGGTAACAAATTCACAATATATAAAGATAATAATAATATGGTAAATATTTGGCACAAACTGACGAACACAAGTTTGAATAACTCCTTTCAATAAAATATATATATCTCAATATGATTGGTTAAATTTAAATGGCGCTAACAAATCCTTCGCGACAAAGCAAATTCGCGAATAAGTGACAACCCAAATTCGCTTCATCTCTTTCACACGGCCGGGAGAGCGTAAAGTTAAACCTAGCTAAATATTCACTTAGCTAGGTTGAATGAAGTTATAGTTTTTTTTTAAATCTTACTTTATAATATACATTTCTAAGCAACATAGCAAGTAATGGCTCTCTGATTTGACATAACAGGCAAGAATAAGTAGGATCACAAAATCAAGTGAAGTACCTAAGCTACTTGATTACGAAATGCCCGAAATAGTTTTCTATCAATATTAGAGATCCCTAAGACGCTGTTGTATACTCTCACTTTTCTGCTTTCACCAGTCGTTAGAATAACTGAAAACCATTGTACAGCTAGCGTAAAGTTCTCAGCTGATTAATAGACTTAAATATGGCCATTGCACAGAAAAGAGAGTTTCAAGAGAATTTAGTTAGAATGATTGCTGGATAACAAATTAACGCCATTTTAATGTAAACAAGCCGATTACATATGAAAAAATGACTGATATCTGTAAAATTTTCATGATATTTCAAAGCTATTAAAGTAAAAATACATAATTTTTTAGCTACAAATAGATATGAATGCTCATAAAATGTATTTTTTTTGTAAAAATCCATGAATAATTCGTACACCGTATTTATTTTGTATAATATTTTTAGTAAAACCATATTATTTCTGTGGCGCGTGTAATATTTGATAATAACACCTATATATATTAACAGTAAACTGGCATCCGCAGTACAATTTAGCGATAGAGATACAAAGAAACGTGAAAAATTACTTACCTTAAATTGGAAATTATATATTTGCCCACAGATTAGAGTTTGACATAACACTTGCACTGCACAAATAGTCTTTTGTTGCTATTTCTTTGTAGAATTATTAATCGCCGTAATGAAACCATACACCATCTAGTGGCTGTCTAAGAGAATTAAAGGAGCTGGATAGTGGCCTATTGACAGCTGTCTAAGCTATTGTGCAGCCCATGTACATCTCTTACAATGCTCTGGAATGCTTTTAACAAGCTACTATAATTCTCAGCGCTGGTTAATTTGGGGCCAAATTTAGAATTATAAGAGCATTATAGCGGGATAGACAGCCCTTGTACAAACAGCATAACAGCCTCGAGTTTTCAAAAATTCTGTTGTCCAGTGGCTATACAGCTATTTGTGCTGCTTGGGGATGACGCGAGTTCCATGATTTTTTTTTACCCAAAAAATGCTCAACGCGCCTAAAGAAGTTTTCACTTTTAAAAAATGGCTACCTTATATAGGGAGCCAGGGGCAATGGCGCCATATATTTTCATATGCATAAAGTTAAAAGCTGTTATTTTGACACAACCAACAGACAATTCAAATTGATTTATTTCCATGTAAGTATTTTATGTATATGAAGACGAATACTAGTCCTTTTTTCTCGAAAACTTTGGTCACAGTAGCTAAACTAATTTGTCAGACATCGCCTGAAGTAATTACTTTTACGCGATCCACTCTTCGCTAATTTACAGACGTTTGAGCAAACACTTTCACAGAGTTATCTCCACATTCCACTTATCTTATTTTACTTATAAATTCATTGGACTTGACATCATTGAGATAAATTCACTCGGATCTAAGTATAAGATTTATTTTTATTACCTAAATTGGTTTTTTATTACTGTGTGAGGGGCTTGCGGCTATGTAATAATAGCCGCATGGGTCGATCGATCAGGTTAAGTCACAGTTGCCGCGGTCCGTGGATAGGTGACCAT
Source organism: Antitype chi (assembly GCA_947359405.1). Lineage (NCBI taxonomy): Eukaryota > Metazoa > Arthropoda > Insecta > Lepidoptera > Noctuidae > Antitype > Antitype chi. The sequence continues at coordinate 7,141,136 of OX375823.1, forward strand.
AATTTTACATGCCACGAGCTCTTCCTGCCTCCTACCGGGGTTGCGGGTTGTTCGAAAGAGATACCGCGGCCCCTGGCACACAGGCAACTGAAGGAACACGGGTGGGTTTTAGTCAGTAAAAGTCGACACGCCCTCCTGTAGCGGGAGAAGTTATTTGTTGATTTCCCAACCCAAAAAAAAAGCCTTTCCTGCCTCGGAATTGGTCCCAGCTTGTCTTCGTTGATCTTTGACAGTAGTTACGGGTCGTCAGAAGCCCGAAAGTCTGTCAAGCAGGTAATACCAAAAGGTGTCGTATTACCCGGGTAATACGACACCTTTTCCACCACCGATACCAGTTCCCGGGAACTGGGTTGTGGAAGACAGAAAGATAGTAGCTCCATGTAAAATGATAGAAAGATGCTGCTGAAAACCTACAGTTATTCAGCCGGTTAAACTGAAAGCCGACTCCAACATAGAAGAGGCTAGCCTCTAATAATTGATTTTATTTCTGTAAGTAGGTTTGTACAAACACTTTTACACGACAAACATATTTTTTTAAACTAGATGAGGCCGGCGTTTCCTATCTGACTACTCTGAGAAGAAAGGCCGAAACAAACTCAGAGGTCACAGTCTCTTTAAAGTCCACACATAATCTTGGTCAGATCATGTGAAGACCATGTAGATTGGTGTCTGAAATGGTTTTTTGAGGAAAGAACCACACAGATTGAGTGGACCTGTCCAATCGGTGCTCGCATTTATCAGTAATTATGCAGCTCATCTTAACAATAATTTCTATATTTCGGGTATATAAATGAATCTATCTATCTATATCTCTAATTCTAGACATTCATCACATCATCTGCCCAGCCTTGTCCTAACTCCGTTGGGGTCAGCTTCCAGTCTAGCCGGATGCATCTGAGTACCAGAATTTTACATGAAGAGAACGGCATATCTGACCTCCACAACCCAGTTAATACAATACTCTTTCGTAAGACTGGTTGTCAGACCTCTGAGCTTCTGACTACTCGTAACGACAGTCAAAGATCCATTAACGAAAGCCGGGACCAACGGCTTAGCGTGCTCTCCGAGGGACGGAGGGGTCTTGGTATGCAAAGACGGTCACCCATCCACGGACCAACCGCTGTAAGTGTAGCTTAACCTGATTAACCGACTCGTGTGGCTGTAGCCCCGAGCCCCTATAACTGAGGAGATGATGATGACTTATGTTATTTTCATGAATAAGTACATATTTTCTTTCGGGAACCTTACTATTACTTCATACCTTAGGATGTAACTGAGACCACTGTCTATTATACAGATTCAGTGCAGTGATTTTTTTGACTAAGAACGAACACAGTAGAAACCGACAATAAGCCAGAATAAGTAGTCTAAAAAAATATAACCCTCCTTCTGGCGCAGTCGGGTAAAAAGTTGTTTACTGACTTCTAAGTTATCATATTTGATACAGGTTTGTAAGTTGAAATACTTACAGGCTAAACTAAAGTTGTGTTGTTTCCCTACTAACATTATAAACTAACCTTTGCCAGCGAATTCGCTTGCGTGGAGGTCGAAAGTTATTCCACGGTTACGTTTTACCGGGATAATAAGTATCCTATGTGATACTCCAGGTTATATTCTATCTGTGTTCTAAATTTCATCCAAATCCGTTCAGCCGTTGTTGCTTGATTGAGTAACAAACATCCCAGAGGTCTAATAGTGTGCCTTGTATAATTATAAGAACAAAAACCTGTGTTTTTAGATAAATAAATAAATAATAAATAAACATCGAAATATCCAAACATACAAACTTTCACATTGATCCTACTTCCTACTAATATTATAAATATGAAAGTTTGTGAAGATGTTTGGACGTTTGTTACTCAATCACGCAAAAACGGCTGAAAGGATAACCTGGATTAACAGGATAGTTTTCATCCCGGTAGTACGTTCCCATGGGAGAATTTTCAACCTCCACGCGGGTAAGGCCGCGGGCAACAGCTAGTAGTATTATACAGGGTGTCCGGTAATTAATGGATAACCTTGAAATGATTCATAGTAAAACTAATGGCCATTCATAAAAAAATATTTTTATTTGTATTTAATCTGTAAAAAAAAGAAAAAAAAGAACAACCGACTTCCAAAAAACACCACAAAGTGAAAAATAACTTTAATTTCAGAAGTCGGTGTCTTTGGATATGTATTTTAATTTTTTGTCACTGCCTTCTGAAATTAAAGTTATTTTTCACTTTGTAGTGTTTTTCGGAAGTCGGTTGTTTTTTTTTTTTTTTGAAGATTCATTACAAATAAAAATGTTTTTTTCTGAATGGCCATTAGTTCTAGCATGAACCATTTCAAGGTTATCTATTAATTACCGGACAACCTGTATATATAAGTATGATGCGAAACTAACTCTGTCTGTCTGTTACAATTTCACGCCAAATCCGCTGAACTGATCGTCCAAGATATAGAGCAGGACATATGCTACTTTTTTACGCCATAACCGACATCCACGCGGGCGGAGCCGCGGTCAAAACTAGTATAGTATGATTCTAAAAAACACGACTCATCTCTTATGTACAACGCTAACATTACTTTAAATAAAACAGGTGACCATTAAATCCTATTGATTCTATGAAACCCGGTGTTGCGCGAAAATCGGATAGCTTTCACAATCCGGTAATGAATTGCCGTCCGGCGCGACCGCAAATCCGCTAATCTAGCAGGTGACATGTACCTTTTGATTGTTTAACACTCATTAATGTGATTGAAAGGGTCCTCACTAAATGAAAATATTCAATTAAGGACTATATTGATAAATTGATTTGTGATTAAATTAATGGGGAACCACTATTCATAGTGAATTAACATGTGAGTTGATTTAATTATGTAGTTTTGCGTGATTTGTTTATAAAGCCTTGATTTTTAACCGCCGTCGCAAAAAAAGGGGTGTTATAAGTTTGACCGCTATATGTGTACGTCTATCTGTGTTTCTGTCTGTGGCACCGTAGCACTTAAACGGGTGAACCGATTCGGGTGGGGATTTTTTAATTCCAAACTAGTTTTTCTTAGGGGGGGTTCTTATACATGTTTCATCAATATCGGTTCAGCCGTTTGAAGATTATCAGCTCTTTTCTGGCTGATGAAGGGATTTGAGCATCTGTCTAATCGAAATTTTGTATTCTGTTAGTTCAATGATATTATACGATCAAAGTAACTTGGAACTGATGCTGGAGTATCACCTGGAATTTCCAGGATACCCAAGTTACTCACCAACAAACAGCAGAAGCAAACAACAGTAGCTAAAACACGATACGTGTTAAGTATCGTATATAGTATAAAAAAGTAAAAAAGAAAACATTTATTGACCTTTTAAGTTGTAGGTAATATTTTGATCAAAGCATTGTCACGTCGGGCGACGGTCAATGAAAACGCCAAACAGTCAATACCCAGCAATAATGAATGTAACTATGCTATTGTAGAAAGAATAACATTTTCATTAGCCGTACGTAAATACTGACTAATTATAAAAATATTGGAGTTTGGTATGGTTGGCAATTTGGCATGTCTACCTATATAAAATCAGCATACTTTAGCCTTGGAGTTTGGTATGGTTGGCAATTTGGCATACCTATATAAAATCAGCATACTTAGGCCTTTCAAGGTTCAAGTATTACTTAAAACTTTTTTTGAGCCATTTGATTGGTTGAAGCTAGTTTTCAATAATGCTTGAGACTTTACTGAAGTTCTGTAATACGGGACTTAGACTTTTATGTACGCACTTCACGTTTTCTATCTTTGTCGTAGAAATAGAATAGCTACTTATCATATACGTGGGCATAGACATAGACTATACCTGTACCTACTTGTAACACTTTTTTACAGCCAGATAGCTACAGCACATACATAGTTTATTTTGATAAGATTATCATGTTATTGTTAACTTTGTTTCTCATATTAATCCCCTTCATCTCTCAAACACAGGTTTGAATAAACCTAGATCGGGTGGGTCGGTATCTATCATTCTAATTCCGAAACATTACCACTTGCACTTTTAGTAAAAATATTTTAGAAATGGTTTATTTTTAGGCACTATAATTGTATGGGTAATTTACTACTGTTAGCTAAATGTACTCTTTTTGTATACGTTTTTATTAAATAAATTATTAAATTATAAAATTATAATCCTTTATTCAATTATATACACATGTAAATTATATTTTTAAATATTAGTATAAAAATATAAAAACATTTAAAAATATAAAAAATAGTAGCCCACCGGTATCGGGAACAAGGTCCAAGCTACCGGCGGTCAGGGCTCCAGAGAGAAGAACCTCCTAACAATGCGAGCAGTGTCCAAGAGTACCGCTTTCTGAATCAAGCCTTTGACCCAGCTGCCCAACGAGAGCCTCCTCAGATGTTGGTCGAGGCTCTTGGCTATCAAGCCATTGGCTGTAACAACTATCGGTACAATGATCGCTGAGTCCACATCCCACATGTCAAATTATAATTATTATTATTATAATTCTAGACGTTATTATCATCTGCCTAGCCTTTTGTCAACTATTTTAGGGTCAGCTTCCAGTCTAACCGGATGCAGCTGAGTACCTACCAGTATTTTACATGGAGCGACTGCTTATCTCTGACCTCCACAACCCAGTTACGGGGTACTACGATACTCCTTGGACTACTTAGTGGTCATTTATCATTTATTCTAGACGTTATAAATACCTAAATTGATTGTTGCGGGATCGTCCGACAGATAGGTTGTGCGGGATGCGGGGCGGCAATTATTGAGCAAATGTAATAGCGGCATTGTGATAGAGAGCGCCGCACAGACGTAGAGCCGCGTTGATTAGAGAGCAACAACGACGTAGAGACGACATTCTCACTACAAAAATAATATCAAAATTACAAGCTCGATAAAATTATGAACTTCAATACAAACTCCCAAATCCATCCTCAGTGCTCACCTTCGTTATTAAAGGAACTTTTGTGCACATGCTGCTTACTTGGTTTAAGCCGTACTTTGTCTGTCAATGAGTAAAAGTAGATTTTAGGTAAATTTAAAGCAGCAATATTGTGACAACAACGATATAATGGTATTGGTATTGTTACGCGCTAAAGCTAAAGTAATTAGTTACTACTAGCGCCATTTAGTATCGAGTAGCAGAATTAATTGAGTCAAGATCTATCTAGAAATTTCAGTACCAGAATCTTCTAGAACAATCAACATCTATTCAGTCGGGGCCGGTATGTACTCGACCATTCTAGATGCTTCGTTTCTCGAATGTGCTTAGGGCCCTATAAAAGGCCGGAACGGATCAAGACCCGGCAGTAACCCCCGATTCATCCATAGGATGCAGACCCTACAGAACCGATTCCTCCGGCAAGCCACAGGCGCCCCTTGGTTCGTTCGGAACGAGATCCTCCATCTCGATCTGAAAATCCCCACGGTCAGTCAGTTCATGAAACGCAACTCGAAGCGTTTCTTCGATAAAGCCGAAATTCACCGCAATCCCTTGATTGTGAAGGCCGCCACTTATGTCGCCAGTAGGATTAGCTCTGTCCGACGGCCGAGACATGTCCTCACCGACCCAGACGACCACATTACTCTCCTTCAGGAAAGCAATAGGGCCACCAGTACAGTTCGCACACACCGATCAAAATCGTCCTTCCGACCTCGCCGCCGAGTTTGTTAAAGTGTCATTTTTAGTCACTTATATTGGCAGTTTTTAATTGTCACGAACCCCAAGCTCGCAACAGTATAATCTGCACGAACTACTCGCATATAACTTGTAACATAACAAAGGTACTTAACATAACGTATTAGTTACATAACAACATGCCACCCCTATATAAAACAAAATATTAATTACGAGCTCCGCCATAAACTAACAATACAGAATAATTTTTTAACCTGTGCGCAAACTGCACCCATGAATTCAGTATATCATTCTAGACCCCTAGCGTAAAAAATTTTTCGTCGGTTATACAAAAAACATCAGCTGTTCCATAAATTTTGATCGCGTAGGTATTGCACTTTTCTATGAAACAGCTGTTTTTTTTTTGTCTAACCAACGAAAAATTTCTACGCTAGGGGGTCTAGAATTATATACTGAATTCACGGTTACAGTTTGCGCACTGGTTAAAAACTTATCCATAGCAAAAACAAATACTTTGTACCCCTATTTACGATAATTGGGCGGACAGAAGAATACAAAATTTGGCACAGCTAAATTTTATACGCAGAAGGATTGCAGAAAGCGAATATTTTAATGAAATCCTTACTAATATTATAAACGCGAAAGTTTGTAAGTATAGATGGATGGATGTTTGTTACTCTTTCACGCAAAAACGGCTGAATGGATTTGGATGAAATTTGGCACACAGATAGATACACACACACACACACACACACACACACACACACAGGAACACACAGGATACTTTTTATCCCGGTAGTACGTGCCCGCGGGATAATTTCCGACCTCCACGCGGGCGAAGCTGCTGGCGGAAGCTTGTAATTAATAATGCACTAGAAAAACATTAAGTTATAAATGAATTACGGTTGAATTTCGACCACTGGACGACCACTTGTTATATTAATTGCCATATGTTGCCCGCGACGGTTTGCCAGTTTTTTTTTTAATACAAATATCTACGATGAAAATTAACTCAGTGCTATAGGCCAACGAACCGAATTCATTGGTTCGGGCATACGAAGGTAGCAAACAGACAGACACATAGAGCTACCACTTTTGAGTTTATAATATTAGTATGAATTCAAAATCAACAAATAAATAGCGACAATGGCGACTCCAAAGTTCTACCAGTCCTTGATTATATTTGCGCCGAGCCACGGCCCCGCCCCCTTCCATCCCCTATTATATTCGCACTCAATGCCGTTACGCCATAACTTAATTAATTATACAAAGCATTAACTACTCTATCTCTTAACAGATAAAGATCATTTCAATGTAACAGTGAGTATATTATGTAAGCACATAATCCCGTTCTGTTTCGATTTGTCTATAAAATAATACACTTTGAGCTTTGTCTGAGAATCATTGGAAAGTAAGTGATGTTTTAGCATTGAATGAACTTAATTAATTAAAATGTGTGCTTTGTTGGCTGAAATATTTTATTATCTATAGATTATTTTAATTATTGTTCCTCTTATTGTATTTTATAAAATCAAGCCATTATGAATTGGATTATTCAAGAAAAAGTTTGTTCTAAAATAATAACAAGCGACTTCCAAAAATAACACTACAAAGTGAAAAATAACTTTAATTTCGAAGTTCAGCTTTAGTTTGGATTTTGCTTTTTTTGCCATTGATTTCCGAAATTAAAGTTATTTAAACCACTCGGTACCTAAGTTCGTCAAACAAAAAAGATTTTTTTTAATCGGGTTATAAACGACGGTAACAACTTTTGATAAAAATGCAACCGAATTGAGAACCTCCTCCTTCTTTTGAAGTCGGTTATAAATATAAAAGTTAGTAATTTCTGTACCTATGTTCTTAAACTATAACCAATCGTAAAATGAAGCCATAACCTATCTATATTCATATAACTTAAACTCTTAGCTTGACTGACAGATAGATACCCTCAAAATGAAAATTACGTACCTAAATTATAAGCCCACTGAAACCCTGTTTAGACAAAACATAATCTCCCTACAAAAATTTTGACAAACAGCGCGAGCGGCCGCGAACAAAACATTTCAAAAACAGTTTCGTCATGTTTTGTGTTTTTGAGGGAAAACAATATCTCGATTTTTTATTGTCCGTGCATGCAGGCACAAACTTACGGACATTCAGCCAGCATTTGTGTGCGGGGAACAATGCGAGGCGCGTTACTTGTATTGCTAAGAGGTTCTATTGTTTAATGCCACAATTAGCCACGAATTCTGCCCAGATGAAAGAAACTGACCAAGTCGCCGACGACTGCGTATACGGACTAAGAAGTTTTGATCGTTTTACCGATATTTGCGATAAGTTGTAGTATACTTCAGTTTAATATTTAGCGCATTATTTTGAATAAGTTGGTCAGTTGGGGGAGATATAATCTACAGGGTAAGGCGTAAATAATGGATAACCCTGAATCTGTCGATCGGCCAGATTATCATCTATCTTTTACCCCACTTATGTCGCCATATGCCCACGGATGTTTTTTTTTCGATATAGCAGGGGCCTAAAATTGCATAATTGCTTAGAAAAAATGTTAAAATGTGAAATAAAGTATTTTTTGCAATGTTTTCTTAGAATATAATAAAAAACCTGGATACTGATGATCTGATAATACAAATATTCAGGAGTGACATACAAAAAACAAAACGAGAAATAATCACCAATTGTAGAAATGGCAGCTGATTTTGTAAGAGTATGTACGATTTTTATTTAAAATATCAATAATTTGGTCATCCATGGGCATATGACGGATATAAGTGGGGTAAATGATAGATGATAATCTGGCCAATCGACAGTTTCAGGGTTATGCATTATTTACGCCACACCCTGTATATAAGCAAAAATTGTATTTGTAACTGTATTTTTTACGAAAATTACGCGGACGGAGGTCTGTGAAATTTGGCACAATTCAAGTTTAAATGAAGAAGTACAGAAAGCTTATATTTTCATATAGAAATACATTAAGTGTTAAATGAATTCGGCTCGAATTTCGACTACTGAGCAACCACTAGTCTTATTAAATGCATAACAAATGATGAAAGTTTCATAATGTTCAGTAAAACTGAGGAATTTGTTTTATTAAATTAACTCAGTCATTTGTAAATAAAACTATAGCGTTTCTTTTAATACCGTGAGTATATTCTTACTCAAATTAATCAAGGTTTCATGTATCGAACATCAGTATAATTTTAAAAGATAGTTTCATTAGTACTTATTTTAGTAGCCTGTGTAGTCACACTAGTAGTGTCTGCAGGCTTCCGAGTTTGCCAAAAATAATCGCCGGGTGTGCGGCCAGCTTGAATGTCTAGCAGAAACTTCAGTAGATGGTTAGTATCAACATTAGTGTTAACGATCATTTCGAAGATCTTGAGTTGTTCTAAAGCTTGCCATTCGTCTCTGTGCTTAATTGCCACGTTAAATAACTCGTTTAAAATTTCTCTCGACTTTTTCACCATGCTTAGAATAAAACCAGATCTGTAAGGTACCTCTTCTGAAAGTCGTTCCTTGATTACATCAACTTCTTTCAGTTTCTCCTCAGTATCGCTTAGTGCCTGTTTTACGAGGGTTGATAATTTATTCTTTAAATTTGCATCTTTCTCGTCTTCATAGAGTCGTCTGGACGCTTTTAATTGTCGCTTGTCGCTTGGTCTATCATTCCCCAGTATGTATCTACGAACATACGATTTCGTTCCTAATTTTCTTGGGTATGGCTCATACATTTCTGGTGCTCTTGATGCTAATCTCCATGTATCACTAAAAGCTTCAGGGTTTTGTGGTATGTCTATTAAATTGAGACAGTTACAGTATTGTACGATTAGTTGTACCGTATCTAAAATCAATAAAATAAAGTTACGCGACTTATTTAATGAACATTTAAGTAACAAAAAAAGATCATAAGCTTAGATTTTTTATCTGAGCTCTGTTAAATATATTCTTTAGACACCCAATGACTTCAACTCTCATTCGTTTGAACTTATGAGTCTCATTCAGTTGATTCAATTAAAAATACTTACATAATATTGCAGAATTGAATATGATCATGTTACCATCCTAGTGAAAACTAATTCATTACCGCAAACTATGAAATTAAATGTTTTACGACCACGATTACATTTAGTAGTTAATAAAATTAAATGTTTGGACAATAAACATAAAAAATAATAGTTAAATGTTTCTAGTTTCTTAGCACGTGTTAACTAACGTATTTTCTCCATAACTTCAATGCATCGATGACTAATACTTTTTTACCAACACAATTATTGTTTATAGTTCATTTTAATTTGAAATTTAAGTAACCACATAATTAATCATTCCTGGTTTTCACATAAATTAACAAACCTTTAAACCATCTTGCAATTTTGTATGAAATGTAAAAGTAATTCCGCAAACCTATTTAAATAATTTCATTTAATTTCAAACAAGTTAGAATAATCCACTTTTATTCATATTAAAGAAAAGCAATGCAATTCAGACATTTCCAATTCCTTTATTACAATTTTCATCATCATCTTTGAGCCGTAATACCGACCGTCATTATAGTCTACTCGAAATTAAGTAAACAAGTATCGTTTCCGAGATCAAGACTAGTTGGTCGTAGTATGGTCCATTTTGGGCGGGCAGTCGCGGATGGGCGCCTACTATGCAGCGCTGTGCATTCGACAAGACAATGTGAATAGGACATGGAATATTTAATATTTTAAATTAAAATTATTTTTATTGCTTCAACTCAATTTAAATATTTATCAATATTGATGCAGTAGCTGATTTAATTATCTAGCTTTAAAATGCAATAAGAAGTAAAAATTAGAGAGTTTTCTACTCTTTGTCTTATTTATGGTACTACAATGTAAAAATAGTCCTCCAGACCGTATTTCGGCCACGGCGGGCAATCTAAACGGAGACTAGCTTTCGGCGCGAGAGATTTGTATTATAGTGCACAAGTGTGTGCGCAGACACTCTTCCCTCACTCATAGTCCGATGGGACGGCATGCAATCAGACACAACCGAAGAGAGATGAGGCGCAGGACCAACGGCGAGGCACGGGACTATCACACCGCCAATTTCCGAGCTTTTACTAAGAAATTCCTAATGAAAAAAGTCAATAACATTTTCCCTGACCTGGGGACCTAACCCAGGACCCCACGTTCAGCAGTCGCGCTTGTGCTTGCATAAGTAGGTACATAGCCTACATACTTCATAATATTATAATTAATTAGGTAAATATTTTGTAATTTTAATCGAATATATTCTCTCTCAAACTTAGAAAACTGAAGTAATAATCAAATATTGTGCAGATTGCACCTTCTAAGGTATTTGTGAATTGTCGAAGAGACGGTCAGTTAGTCAAAAAGTTAAAGTTAGTTACCCGTTCCAAAACGTCGTTTCCGATGAAGAAGAACGGGATTAACCATAATTCTAGTGATTATATTTAATTTCATACAAGTATGGTATCAATAACTTATCAACACTTGAAGTAGACTGTGAAGTAGAAGAATACGAAATAATTATTAGCTGTTCATTAAGGCTAACTTTAATATCTAGTTTTTCTCTAATAAATATCTCATTATGCAGTCTACCTATCTACAGGTAGTCTTTCATCTTGCTTGAAGGTTTTTAATCAAACGGCAACGTACCACAAGTTAGTCACAAGTTGTCGCAAAATACGGATACTTTAGTTTTCCATGCAATCCATGTGGAACTCACGTTCCACAAGCACAAAGTAAAGTTAAGTGTTATCTGGCAATTCGGATGGACGTGGACTGTCGAGGTTTGGTTCGATTATCCATAGGTGCACTACTCACTCAATTCTCTTCAAGCAGAGGGTCTATCAAGAACGGTCAGTACCGTGCAACTATAATATTGGGGATAAAGTATGAAATTGCCAATTTGTACTGAAAAATTGAAACTCGTTTTTTTCTAAGTTATAACATATTTATTTAATCAAAATATTTACCGTCATTATCTATACATTCTTTTATGCCTTTACGATATAACTTTGAGGATCTAGATTCGACAAACTGTGTGACAGCATTTTGTACTGCCTCCTGGGAAGAATTTTTTTATCACGTAGAAAATTGTCCAAATCACGAAACAAATGGTAGTGTCCGTTGGAGCAAGGTCTGGCGAGTACCAAGGATGACGTATAGTTTCTAACTTCAGCTCCTGTAGAGTTACAACGGTTTCTCGTGCAGTGTGAAGTCTTGCATTTTCTTGGAGCAATAATGGTGAAGATCGGTTTACGTGTCGGGTTTCACTGCCAGTTTCACCATCATTGTTCGAAGTTCGGCACAGTAAACATTTGCTGCTATTGCCTGACCAGACCTGAGAAAGCTATAGTGAATAACACCATGAAGAGACCACCAAACAGTTACCATTACCTTTTTATTGGTAAGCTTTACTTTAGAGCACTGTTGCGGCGTTTGACTTGGGGTCAGCCAGGCATTTTTCGCTTACGGTTATCGTAAACAATCCACTTTTTGTCACATGTCACAATTCGATCCAATATTCCTTCATTTCTGTACCGATTCAACAAGGCAACACAAGCTTCAACACGCATTTCTTTCTGCAGATCAGTCAAATCATGACGCACCCATTTTTCATATTTTTTTATCTTAGGTACTGATTTGATGCAATTGAGTCAATATTGCAGGTAGGGTAACGTTAAACAATTCCTGGGTAATTTGACTCGGATCGGCTTCTACCATCTCCTTCAATTCAGCGTTATTCACCTGTGTGGGCGTTCTACCACGTGGTTCGTTCTTCAAGTCGAAGTTTCCATTACGAAAACGCGTTGCACGGTGCGTTCATTAGTAGTCGCCTCTCCAAACGCAACGTTGATATTGCGAGCCGTTTCTGCCGCGTTAGTTCCGCTCTGAACTCGTATTCAAAAATAACTCGGATTTTCAAAGTACGTCTTTCAGTTCGTCATCTTTACGTCTAAGCTGAATACAAAAAACAATTGAAACTCGAAAATCGAATGTTGCAGATTTTTTTAAAGAAGAACCTCATAGGTATCATGTGAAAAAAGTTTCACACGAAAATCTCACACCATGAAGATTTTATGCCAATTCGAAGTGTCTATTACTATACAACGGCAATTTCATACTTTAACCCCTATTATTGTCTGCCAGAGGTGCGGGTTGTTCGAAAGAGATACCGCGGGCCCTGGCACACAGGCAACTGAGGAAACACGGATGGATTTTAGTCAGTAAAAGTCTGACACGCCCTTTTGCTCCACCGAGAGCGGGAGAAGTTATATATAAAAAATAAAAATAAAAACCCTATTATTGTGATGATCGCATTTCGCGCAGCTGAATTTTGGGCAAAAGTTGTTTGAATTTTTGCAATAGCTACGCTAAGCAGAAGAAGAACTTAACATTAGCACCTATACTCCATAGGTTTAGGTAGTTATCTAAACAAATCGTAAAAAATATTTTTTATAGTTGACACTTTCTTGTTTAAAAAATACGGTGTAACAAAATCTATTTTATTTTCGATTTATGCGATAGTTTCCTCTTTTATGAATGTATATTAAACTTTATCATTTATTCTTAAACTAATCTTCCTAGATGTAACTACTTGAGCACAATTTTATAATTAGATTTATATAATATCTTGTAATCTGCCTATTGTAAAGAGCCCAAAAAGACACCTTTTAGAAAACACAACGAATTGCTAAATTTAAAAGTACAACTGTTATGTAGTAGGAAACTGAAGTGGCAGGTATTACGTTTAATTAGTTAAAATATTATAATTTATAAAATTTTATTAGTTAACCAGACGGCTTTGAAAGCGCTCTCAACAATCGACATTTACGATTTTGCGAGTGCGTTTCGATTTTGTTAAATTGTGTTATTATAGCTAGCAAAATAATTTATGAAGATACAACGGAACGATTTACTATTAATGTGACAGATAGTTTATCAGATTCTGATTCAGATTCAGAATAGAGCTTATTACTATATGACTATAAATAATATGATTTTAACATTTGAAATAAAAGGCTTCGCATCTATGAGTCACGTGTTTTTTTTGTTTCATCATCATCATCATTTCAGCCGAAAGACGTCCACTGCTGGACATAGGCCTCCCCCAAACTCCGCCACTTTGACCGGTTCTGTGCTTCCCGCATCCAGTTTCATTTCTTCTTCATCGCATCTTCTTCATACATTTTTTGTTTACCTTTATTTAACTACCTAAACCTATGGAGTATAGTAACATTCATAAATAAATTGCACACACTTCCCGTAACCCAAGGGCTGGTTTCTACCTCGGCCAGCGGCTAAGCATTTTCATACAACGTGGTAATGCACCCAGTCTCTTGGGAACAGTACCAGTCGACAGAGAGGTGGATGAATAATTTGTATCCACAGGTTTAGTTAATTTAGGATCATAATTGTGTTTTTTTTATTAAGTATAGAAATAGATTAGTCATGTCAAATAAATAATAAATCTATTATTAAATAAATTGCCTGATAGTTTGCAATGGTCCTATAATCAGAACACACAAACTATTATAGTAGGGTTGGCGCTTTTAATAACTATACCCGATACTAAAGAGCTACCTAGTTCTAGTTTCCGAATAAAATTATTTGTTTTCATCTAGAATATATTGTCTTACCTAAAGCATGGTACAAATCATAGACTAGAAAAGAATAGGTACTCTTTATTATGTACACCATACGAATTATAGATATAATTTTACATAGGGTGACACAATGAGTAGTCTGTGGCCTTATCGGTAAAAGCGATCTTTTACAGACAACCTTTGGATGGATTTCAAAGGGAGAAAGATAGACGATACTGCAGGGAGACTGTGTTGTAACATTTATATAATACAATCCATCCATCTATGTGACAAATATCTAAATCCGTTAGTTTTGTATATATATAGGGGGTAATCTTACAATTACTTGGATTATGCTTTTTTTGCATTTTGATAGCCCTATTTTTGTGGGAGGTGACGCAGCGCTGGTTCCCTAAAAAGCTGAGAAAAAAGAAGAAAAAAAGTCAAAACGAACGCTCAGAAGTAACATCGCGAGTGGACGATGCGATGTTATACGATATAAAACGCGGATGAAGCCGCGGGCAGAAGATAGTCTGGAATAAATTTCTAAGAAGCAAACAAATCTTGATCATTTTGAGACACAGACACCTTTAGACCTATGTGGGATAGAGTAACAAATAACAAACAACCCAACTTCGGTGAAGTTTCGTGATCATCAAACGTCATAGACATTAAAACCAAACCACTCTCCGACAGCTGACAGCCCTACAGCCAAAATACATCTATTTCACGTTTACCTACACGCCATTGTTTATTTAAGCCAAAAAAGCTTTTTAGTTTTCCATTGTGATGTTCTTTTGTTTGATACGATAGGTACCTATTTGAAAGCTGCAGGCTGTTATAATGTGGAGAGTTTCCGTGCGTGGCGGTGGACCGGACCTAATCAATCATTGTATGGGCACAAATTAATATCGCAAAGAGGGTTAATTATATCTACTTAAAAAATGACGCACGCTGTGAAATATCGTCAACATTTCAGGTGCGACATATTGCAAAAGCGTAAGGAACTTCGTTCGTAACAGGTGCACTACTAAAATTTAAAACTATAGCTATTACTCGTCAACTAAAATGAAGAATGAGTAGCTGATGCCCACAGCTTCGCCCGCGTGCCGCCCGCTCCTATAAGCTGTCTTTCTGCTAGTGAAAGTCCCGTCAAAATCGGTCCCGTAATTTCGGAGATTATAGCCGGAACAAGCAGACAGGCAATTTTTTTTTGTAAGTTCCGTATATAGCTACTCTCTTAGGCATTTAGTAAAAAGCTGTTATTTTGACATTACAAACAGACAGTGAAATTTTATTTATTTGTATTATAGATGATTATTATTCGATTTAAAACCAGATACTTACAATAACCTGGAACCTAAAGAGCAACCAATACCACCCGTACATCAACATACTTAACCTTCCCGTGGCGTGTCGTCTGCGTCGAGCCGTGACGTCATCAACTAATGCACTAGCGCCGACCTCATCAAGGCGCAGGTGTGGCGTGGCTGTGGCGTAACTGTGGCGTGGCGCCGCCATGCCACCTGAGAAATAATTACCGCGCGGAAAAGATGGGATGCGCCTTCTCATTATTTAAGAAGATGGTACACAATGTGTGTTTCGAAATACACATCTGTATTGTCTAGTGAATATAGTGCGCATTTTTTGCTTCGAATGCGGCTTGAAATGGAACAAAACACTTTTGAAAAGAGTAAATAGGAATCAACGTGTTTGACGACCATGTTTTATGCGGAATCTGAATAAAGAGATATTAGGTGTTTGTGTCGATTTTCTGTCTAATTTCGTCATAACATCTCGCCTTGTTTCCCCGAAGGCTTGGGCTGAGGTGTACCTATTTCGTAATGTTTAAGTCCCATGTAAAAGGGTTGGCACCCTTTTATGCTGGCGCCTATTGCCATTATCCAGACACAAATCCAGATTCCGGACTGCTACGGTGAAATTACTGAGAGAAAAACCCATTAAAACTATTCCCGACCTGGGAATTCAACTGAGGACCTCATGTTCAACTGTAACGCTTGCGGCCACTTAGACTAGACCAACGAGGCAGTCGGTAGTAGCTAGTCTAATTTCGTCATTTAAGGCCATGTTAACTTTAAATAGTGTCGATATGAGCGTTCCGTGTGGGGCCGGACGTAAAAGAATAGCACCATCCCATTTCTTCCCGTAGGTGTCGTAGAAGGCGACTAAGGCTATTTACTAGTGAATGGGCAGCAACGTTCTCTATGCATTTTACCACCATACTGCGATCGCCAACCCGCCTGCCAAGCGTGGCGATTATGGCCAAACCCCCCTTTTGGGGGAGACCTATGTCCACCAGTAGACGTCTTTCGGCTGAAATGATGATGATGATGATGATGATGAGCGATAATAGTTCTTATTGCAATCCGATACGGGTTAAAATCTGTTGTAATAATTTCGAATAATAAATGAGCAAGCGTATGTCGTAAAAATGCAAATAAAATTAGTTATTAACTATTTAATAATAAATAATCCATCACTAAATGCAGTTTGGCATTTGAAATTTCATGGTATATTTTTAATTATAATCTTTTATTCCATTAAGTACACATATAAATTACATTTTAAATATTAGAATATAAAATTATATAAAAACATAAAAAATATAATTGTTTTTAAAGGGATAAACTGCTTTTAAAGATAATTAAGAGGTGACTTTGATGATTTTTTGATGCATTAATGTATGTTTGAGTTTCATCACTGTATACAAAAAAGACTTGAAAATATAATATTTTATTTTTGCTTCCAAAATTATTTACGGTTAAAGAGATACACTGTTTTGAAAAACCACCTTTTTGACCGTTTTTAAGAAATCTCCGCCTTAATGAAACGACGTCGGTGAATGCGCAGAACCCTTTTTTTTGCATAATTGGTATTTTCGTATAATTGGAAACTTTTTCATCATCATTTCCTAATTAGGTAAAGATGGCATCACGTTTCCATTACCTGCCAGCCTTCTGCTGCATCGGATCTACAATTAGAACTCTTTGCCGGATAACACCTACTTATAAAAAAAACTAAAAAACACGCTTTAAAACCAAACTAAAAAAGGAGAAAATAATTTAATTCAATTAAAAAGCGTGGGGTGCTTTTTGAGGTATTTTTATAATCAATTAATGTCAAGCACCCCACGCTTTTTAATTGAATTAAATGATTTTCTCCTTTTTTAGTTTGGTTTTTAAAGCGTGTTTTTTAGTTTTTTAAACTATTATTTATTTTCTATTTTTTAGTTCTGCTAACTACAAAACGTGTTTTTTTTTTCTCAATTTTTTTTTAAATTATTAAATTGTCATCGGTCCTCGACAAGTTTACAAAGTTTCAATGAAATCTGACCGTTTAAAGTGGGTCAAAATCGCGCTCAAAGATTCCGTTACATACATACATACATATACAACCCGAGCTAATGTAAAGCGTGTAAAATTAAAGACCGTAGATATTTATTGTGGTTATCATTTAATATTGACCTAACGGAACAGGCCAACGTATACAAACTTAAATTTAAAGTAAAATGACCCTCTTCTCATCTCGCGTAGAGTTCATATGCTTCAAATGTACATCCACGAGTTGTCTCAACAGATTCGTCGTATCAACATTAGTGTGCACGATCAGCTCGAAGACCTTCAAATGCTGGAGAGACTTCCATTGCTCTTTGTGCTTCACCGCCACGTTGAACAGCTCGTCCATCACGTTCTTGGACTTCTTTATCATGCACAGAATAAAGCCAACCTTGTAAGGAGACTCCTCCCTATGATCCTCCTTTATTTCTTCAGTTCTTTTCATCTTTTTCTGAGTATCGCGCATAGTTTGATCCACGAGATTTGCTATTTTCTGCTTCAAATTCGAGTCTTTCTCATCCTCATACACCCGAGATATTGGACCCTTCGTGAAGTGAGGGTGCTCATTCAGTAACCAATACTTGCGTATAGGCTTTGGCGGTTGGTTTTCCGATCGGGATTCTTCGAATTTGTCCAGGTCAGTTTTAGATTTGAATCTGGGCTGATACGGATCAATGTCCGCTAGATCTATTAAGTCTATGCATTTACATAGCTGTACTAGCATTTCTATTGTACCTAGAAAAACACAGTATATTAAGCATTTTGTACATTAACTTTAATCAAAATTATTATTCCAATAAAGCTATAAGTACTCACATAATATTGTAGCAAGTTTTATAAAAAATATTTTCATTCTTATCAAGGTGGTCACTACATCACCGAATCTTTATAACGAGGTACCTAAACCTGTGTTTATCACAAAATTAGTTACTGTTTATCGCCTTACATTAATTAAATGTTATGAACACGAAACATTAAAATTAATTAACATTCCTAGCATTGTACTTAGACCATAATTAAAAGTAGTTTCACAAGAAACTGTCTAGCAGTTTGAGTTTATTTATGCCTAAGTGGATGCTTAGAGTTCAAGAAAATTAACCTTCATGGTCCTGCCTTATCTGCGCAGCAGAAAAAGTTGGACAACTTTGTTTTCTAATGAATATTAGGTCTGTCATTAATTATCATCTGCTGAGACTGAAATAACCACAAACCACAAAACGACTAGTCCAACCTTAACATTAATCTGATAAATTTTTAGCCAAAGATAGTCTCCATTCACTTGGACTCCATCAATCGTCCATTAATCCATCAGGTGTAAGACGTGAGGTGGTTTTTATTTATTTTAGAGAAAATGAATTGTTGTGCTCCTCAATGCTCAGAAATTGGGGTGCAAGATTATGGCTCAAAGCTATAAGAGATTTATATTAACTAACCAGAAGTCGAGGATATGTTATATGTCGGAAACATTTTGAAGAAAGTAATTACGAGGAATTAATCAACATTTAAATATTTTCATATGACTCTTTTCGTGTCAAATAAGTATTGATTTAAAATATTGAAAGTACTGAATCTCACGAAGTCATGAATGAATATACCAAATGGAATGATTGAACGAAAACTCTTTATTAATAGGCCGTGGGGACCTAGCTATGGACACGCCATCTACAATTAGCTTTGACCGACTTTCCCCATATATCTACTTCACTAATATACTTCCAAAAAGTATTTCCGCTGATACTCAGAACGTGTTTCTTTACTACTGGCCATTTTTAATTTAACACTGTTTGTCAAACGGTGAAGTATATTGTTTGTCATCGGAGCAGCCTCTTCGCGCAACATTAGATCCCAAGTTTTGGAGTATTATCTGTAAAATTTCTCGTAATGTTTCGTCTAGCGTTATTCAAATTAGGGGCTCCTGCTCTTTCGAAAAATATTAAAAATGTATTTAAACCACGAATTAGAAATTGTCACAGTGTGTTCGGTATCATGGATTTGCTTCAGCAAGAAAAGGTACCTACTGAAAAAAGATACATTTATAAATTCCATGCTAGAATCATTAAAGCGCCTCGTTGCCTCATTCACTCGATAACTTTGACCTTAATCTAGCGTCATAGTCTATGCTAGATTATGCCTAAAGTTAAGGAAACCTGAAATATATAATTTTCACAAAGACGACCCACTGACCAGCACCCTAATTGCGTTTGCGTAACACGCGATTAATCATAATCGGTTTCATTTTGATAGTTCAACAATATTCACCGCGTTATTTACGTTGTTGGGCAGACACATTTTTCGAACATATGAAGCAATGGTTTAGCCATCGGTTTCAAAACGAAACAAATTATTTTGAATCGTGAGTTACGCAATTAGGGTGCAGAATAGCCCAAAAGAGACGTTCTTAGTGAAATTGGTTTCTCTTGGCTTTTCAAGGATGCTACTTCTGTAAAGCTAGCTTCCCACGCTGCGTGATAAGTGTTGCGGAAGGACGTCAGGCACCCCGCACCGACGCACCATGGTACGAGTATCGTCCGTGGTAGCACGTCGCGGTGCGTCCTATCCGTGGCGAGTAGGTAACTTCGAAGGTGCGGTGCGAGCTCTTCTTGCACTTTTTCATTTAGGAATTTCAAAAGGATCTCATCTCAAGACACTCACAGACCGATACGCACCTTTGGAAGAGTCTTGGTGTGAGGTGCGTGGCTGTCCGTGGTCGTCCTCCGTGCGTCGTCATCCGCAATGTCACGGATCGTGAGAAGCCGCCTTAACTTTGTACTGTTCAGGTTTCACAGTTTCAGGATATATCTAATTATATGAAGCGACAAATTGGAACCGTGCACCTAGCTTCTGACGTTTCATAAGTGCCCATGCCGGTTTATGTGAAAAGATCCCGAGGCTTCCAATAATTCCCACGGAGCTGCCTATATCGTTCAAGCGACTCCAGATTCCCGTTTAACCATCATTTGCCCTGACTATTAACAAGTCCCAGGGAAAACCAGATTATTTTGTTACCGAAAAATAAAACAACCTAAAATACTTTATACAGATATACCTACCTAAATTAAATTTTATAAAATTCTGTCACTTAGAGAAAGCTACAAAATCAGCGCGTAATACTTAGGGGCTGTATCTTCGAAATTCACGCAGACGAAGTCGCGGGCGAACTGCTAGTGTGAAATAAAATCATTTTATTTGATTAGAATGTACCTATAGTTACAACTTAATAATGCTGGGGCCACACTAACGGTCAACCTCAATGCCCATCATCGCGATAATCAACGCGGTAAATATTCTGATAAATTAAAGCGATAAATTCAGTGGCAACACTTGAACGGCCAACGTCAATGCCCACCGAGTTATCGCCTAACGTAAAATGGCAATGTAAACACCGCTGTCAAATTATCGCGATAAGTTGTGGCTACGCCTGCGGTTAAGGGGAACCTAGTCGCGGGCTCGAACTCACTGGTGGGTCTGGCTAAAAATCACGGTGTCTCACCAGGCTTCGTGTCCGACAGAGATAGTATCAGTGATAAGCAGTTAGACGCTAGTCTACACTCACAACGTTATTGAGTGAGATGCAGGATCATTTATAGTAAAAAAATCGCGAAACAATTCAGAAAAGTCCTTTGGAAGATCGGGTTGTACGAAAAAGCCAATGCATAAATCAATGACCAATAAAGTTTATTGAACTTTTCGATAATTGAACTTTGTCGGTACTGACTTGGTTTTGGAGATTTTACACTTCTTTTATTACTTAAACACGCCCAAATTTAAGTAAAATTAGCAAGAAAAACGAATCTTGTTGGCTCCTAACTTTATAATAGGTTATTATTTTAGTATTCTTTTTCCGTACAGACAATATTAATAATAAGACAAAACGATATCATATTTTACTTTGGATGTGCTATGTCAGACAGTGGAGTAAAACACTCCCGAAATTTGTATGCAAAAAATGTGGACTAGGTTCACCTTAACGTCCATCATCGCGATAATAATCAACGGCGTTTCCCGTTGGTGTGGCCCCGGCATAACAGATAGTAATTGGAGGTAGGTATTTGTTCTATAGTTTAGATAAAAGTACGTACCATGATTATAATTTCAGCCAGATCACTTTTCGCTGTCCCAAGTGACGCGTGAACACCACGACATTGCCCTGGACATCATCAAGGAATACTACTTGAGGGAACATGTCTTGGTTCAGTCACGAAACATGGACATTACTAACGACAGCGCACTTGACGAATATCTCGTTGGTTTGCTAAAACAAGGTACCATCAATATAATATCATAGTCCATTCATCATTTCAGCCAATCGACGTCATCTGTTCGACGTAGGGCTGTCCTAGGCCTAACCGTCGCTACATCGACCAGTCCTGAGCTGGTCGCAATTCAGTAGATTCCCACGACCTTCATCAGGTGATTGACACACTTTACATAATCACCCTATAACGTTCCCACTGCTGGAACACAGGCGTTCTCTCGAAGTCATCGAAATCATGTCACTTGGTTCAAATAGATTCATTTTATATAGGTAGATTCTTTTACATATTGTGAATGAGAGAACGTTGTAGGCCTTAGAGACTAGATTTGTAGACGTTTTTCTATTCTGTATTTTAATTCCTCTAAGTACCTGGTACTTATTGACTGGCCTGCACTGTCCTCCCATACCTATTATCACTGTAATTTGAAAACATTGTAAAAGCAAATTATTTTTAAAAGAGTAACCGTGGAGTTTCTTGCCGGCTCTTCTCCATAGGAAACGACAAATTGGAACCGTGCACCTAGCTTCTGACGTTTCATAAGTGCCCATGCAGGCTTATGTGAAATAAAATATTTTGATTTTTGATTTTTCTCTGTGAGTGGGAGTGGGCTGTAGGTAATCTACCACGCGGACCCAGTGAGGGACGGTGGATGTCACATGTGTTCGAATTTTTAGTTCTAAGACATGCGGGTTTCCTCACGATGTTTTCCTTCACCGTTTTGAGAGCGGTGGTGATGAAATAATTCACACAAAGAAAAGCACCTGTCAGGGTTTGAACCTACGTTCGCCGTCGTTCTTACTAGGCCACCACTGCTCTCTATTATCCTTACTAATATGTAGGTATTATAAACGCGAAAGTTTGTGTGTATGGATGTATGGATGTTTGTTACTCTTTCACGCAAAAAGGGATGAAATTTGGCACACAGATAGATTATAACCGCGATTAACACATAGGATACTTTTTATCCCGGTAGTACGTTCCCGCGGGATAATTTCCGACTTTCTCGCTGGCGAAGCCGCGATCGGAAGCTATTCCTTTTTATTTTGACTAATTAACGCGGAGTAAATTTATGCCAAACTTAAAGCTCGAAATATGTTAATCTAAAAGTTATACTGCGGGGTAGTTGCGTAACCGTAACATACTTTTAGAAGCAATGCCTTTAATTTCGACACTTCAACAACATTCATTGTAATTTTTTTTTCAAAAATATGAAGCAACGGGTTACCGATATCCTTCAAAATGATTTTAATTGTGATGGTGCTGTTTGTAAGTTTAATTTATTCGTGTTTATTAGTGAGGGATTTTTTTTTAGTGTGGGAAATCATCTAATAACTTCTCCCCCTCTGGGTGGAGCGGAAGGGCGTGTCAGACTTTTACTGACTAAAACACACCCGTCTTCCCTCAGTTGCTTGTGTGCCAGAGGCCACGGTATCTCTTTCGAACAACCCGCACCCCTGGCAGAATTAATGAGGGGGTTAAATTCGTTTATTATTATCCATAGGTAACTCGCTGTTTGCTAGAGCGGAAGATGGCTCGGTAGCTGGCCTGTGTGTCAGCTTCGCGAGTAGTCCCGTTGACCCGAGAAATTTAAGGAACTATGCCTTCTACAGACAGGTAAAGAAAAATTATCCTAAATATATTGAGCTTAGGAACATAACATCACACCTTGTAACCTGAAGAGTTGGACAGAAAGGACCTATGGTACCTACACCCACATTTCGCCAGATATGTTTAAGTACCACGTAAGTAATATGGGGCGAGCCTATTGCCATCGACCCGGCAAATCTAGACTCCGGACTGCTACAGAGAAATTCCTGATAGGAAAACCCTAAAACACTATGCCCGACTTGGGAATTGAACCTAGAACTTCATGCTCAGCAGTAGTGCTTGCGACCACTACATCGACGAGGCAGTCAAGTAAAAAAAAAACACCTAAATTGATTGAGTTCAGGAACTGAACAGAACTTATAAAGCAGTTTCCATAGCTAAAGTCTGTTCGCCGAGAGTTGATAAAGTCAGGGTTTCTTAACTCATTACAAATTGCGGCCCGCTAATTATTTAAAAACTTATAACACGACGCACATACGGCAATATGACCTATTTAGAGGTTCAATAATCAAAGATGTGAAATAATATGTGCATTTATACTTATAAATGTTTCTGACCTATAAAGGCTACTTTGTGTTGAGACTTGAGAAGAATTTATATGTAGGTTGTAGCTGCACCTACGTCATGTATATATGCATCCATTCATCATGCGCGCGCGCCGGTGGCTGGTGAAATACTGTCGACCCAGGCCCGGCGCAAGCTTTTATATGTGAGCCATAATGCGAACATTTTCGTCTTACCGACATATGATTTGTTTATTTTATTATAATATGCATGTAGGTAGCCTTAAATAATATTGTAAATATTTTTGTATATAATAGGTGTAGTTTGGCAATACATTCATTCTAATCTCAACCGTCTTTCGCTTCACACACTACCAGGGACTCCTACCTCAACAGTGGTGACCCCGACGTGATTACAAAGCTACAATGACATCCAACGTAGATTTGAAGAAAGACGAGCAAGAAGTGTCCGGTGTGTCAGCTACTCTTCGCATTCCACCGATCTGGCGCGACAGACTGCGGTTATGGTTCGCGCAGTTCGAAGCCATCGTTTCTCCACACAAGAAGGGAGACAAGGCAATGTACGAGCTCGTCATTGGCCAGCTGGAACACCAGGATATCGACGAAATAGCCGACATAATCCTCCGACCACCAGAAACCGACAAATACGAAACGTTGAAGAAACGATTACTGCAGGTTTACGAAGAATCCGAACAAAGACAAGTTCAGCGATTGTTGTCTGAAATGGAACTAGGTGATATGAAGCCGTCACAATTATTGCGGCGCATGAAAAACCTCGCTGGTGACAACATATCTGACTCGGCGCTACGTATCATGTGGACGAACCACCTACCACAGTCAGTCCGCGCTGTCCTCGCAGTCAGCGACAACATCGCGAAGAAGTCAGACATCGACGATCTCGCGCAAATGGCTGATAAGATCCTGGAACATTCACATCCACAAACTATCGCTGCTGTCTCCACCTGTACAAGCCAAGCGACAACTCACGAGATGACCATTACAGAGAAACTTACTGAGAAGATTGACTTACTAACTCGTGAGATCGCCGAACTGAAAACGAATCAATCATCGTATCGGCACAGACGACCATTTCGAAAATATCGTTCCAGGTCACGAACACCATCTAGACCCCGCTCCAACCGCAGTGATTCATCGTTTCGAAATGATAGGACCTGTTACTATCATCGAAAGTTCGGAAAACAAGCTCAACGGTGCTCACGTCCTTGCAATTTTGAAGACCCAAAGACGACCTCGGAAAACTAAAACCTGCGTTGGCTGAGGCGGCAACCGGCGCGAGAACACTTTCACACCGCCTATTTATCACCGACAGGAACTCACGCCTGTCGTTCCTGATTGACACCGGCGCCAACATCTCTGTCATTCCGAAGAAAGCCGGTATGAAGGCTACACCTACAAGTTTTTGCCTATATGCGGCCAACAATACTTCTATTTCCACATACGGTGAGAAGACACTCGAATTGGACCTCAAACTACGAAGACCATATCGCTGGAAGTTTGTTATCGCAGCAGTCAGCAAACCAATCATCGGCGCTGATTTTCTGAGGCACCATCGCTTATTAGTCGACATCGCTGGCGAACGACTCATCGATAAAGTCACGAACTTATTCGTAAGGGCACCAATGTCATACTCCAACGAGCCAACGGTACGAAGCATAGACATGGAACATCCGTACCACCAGCTTTTAGCAGAATTCCCCAACATCGCTCGACCATCATCAATGAAAGAAACACCAAAGCATCGGGTCGAACATCACATCGAAACCACCGGTCCGCCATTGTATTGCAAGACTCGACCATTAGCACCGCACCTCTATCCGGCTGTGAAGAAAGAATTCGAAACCATGATGCAACAGGGTCTGTGCCGACCAAGCAAGAGCCCGTGGTCAAGCCCACTACATGTAGTTCCCAAGAAAAATGGTGACATACGTGTATGTGGAGACTATAGAAGATTGAACGCGGTTACGAAACCCGACCGCTACCCAGTTCCACGTCTTAAAGATTTTACATATCTTCTCCACGGCAAAAAGATCTTCACCACATTAGACCTCTGCCGTGCATATCAACAACTGCCCGTGTATGGACCCGATATTGAGAAGACAGCAATAACAACACCGTTCGGGTTATATGAATTTCCTCGCATGTGTCCCGGACTTATGAACGCTGGACAAACATTTCAGCGGTTCATCCATCAAGTGCTCAGCGGATGCGACAACACTTTTCAATTTATCGATGACGTCATCGTTGCTTCTGAAAACAAGGACAAACATTATGATGATCTACGTGCTGTCCTACAAAGATTAGACGATTACGGGATTACTATAAACCCGTCGAAGTGCGTCTTTGGCAAGCAAACTGTCAAGTTCCTCGGCTATGATGTATCAGAAGAAGGAATCAAACCACCACTAGAAAAAGTCAAAGCTATTACCGACTACCCCAAGCCTGAAAACATTCAAGAACTACGACGTTTCCTTGGGATATTGAACTTTTATCGTGACAGTTTACCCAACGCTGCAGGTATTCAAGCACCACTGAATGCATTCCTGCACAACTCGAAAAAACGAGACAAAATCAAGATCAACTGGACAAAACAAGCTGGAGAAGCCTTTGAAGCGTGCAAAGTGGGCATACAGAACGCCACTATGCTTGCTCATCCATCACCGTCTACGAAAAACGCATTATCTCTAATGTGCGACGCATCGAACACCTGCGCTGGCGCTGTTATACAACAACGGGTCAACAACAATTGGATTCCTCTCGGCTACTTCTCAAAGAAGTTTTCTGATACGCAGCAGCGATACAGCACATTCGATAGAGAGTTGTTGGCAATCTATATGGCTGTGAAATATTTCCGCAACATATTCGAAGGACGTGAACTCATAATCTACACCGATCATAAACCGCTCACATACGCCATTCACAAACCACCGTCAGCTAGCGACACGCAGCGGCGAACACGGCAACTACTGTTTATCAGCGAGTTCACAACAGATATTCGGCATATTAGCGGAACAGATAACGTAGTGGCGGATGCCCTTTCGCGAGTTGAGACAATCGACGTACCAACTCCAATCGACTACGTACAGCTAGCTACAGCGCAAGAGCGAGACGACACGATACCAACACTTATCAAACAAACCAACATTCAACTAAAGAAAATCACGGTTCCCGGAACAATCAAGCCAATATACTGCGAAACATCGACAGGAAGCTTACGACCGTATTTGCCAAATGACTATCGTTGCATCGCTTTCAAGGCCGTGCACAACTCTAGTCATCCCGGCATAAGAACGACGCGGAAAATGATTCAAGATCGGTATTTCTGGCCATCAATGAACGTCGACATTGGCAACTGGGCAAGACAATGTACAGCGTGTCAACAATCAAAAGTACAACGTCACACGCGCAGCGACATCGAAACGTTCCCGATCTGCGAAAGATTCCAACATATACATATAGACATCGTTGGTCCGCTACCTACGTCAGCACACGGACACCGGTACCTGCTAACAATCATCGACCGCGCCACACGCTGGCCCGAAGCTATCCCAATGCAAGACATGACGTCAGAAACTATAGCAAATAAAGTCTACGAAACATGGATATGCCGTTTCGGTTGTCCAACCACAATCACGACAGATCAAGGACGACAGTTTGAGAGTCAGCTGTTTCACGAACTCGCAAAACTATTGGGCGCTGAGAAAACCCGTACTACTGCCTACCACCCGCAGAGTAATGGAATCGTCGAACGTTGGCATCGATCACTAAAAGCGGCACTCATGGCAAGACTCGCGGACAACAACAAGTGGCTGAATGAACTACCTACAGTGCTCATGGGACTTCGTGCTGTAGCCCGGACCGATACCCATACAAGCCCGGCTCAACTAACATACGGACAAGCACTACGTCTACCCGGCGACTTCATATCACCATCTACGAGCAACACAAGAATGAGTCACGACTGTGCGGAACAATTACATCGAATTATCACTCAACTTACGCCATCGTATGTGCCGCATAGCAACAAGCGCAGTATGTTCGTGCATAAAGATCTGCAAACATGCAACTCAGTGTTTCTACGAATAGACACCATCCGCAAGTCACTGCAACGACCGTACGAAGGGCCTTACCTTGTCTTGGAAAGAAACGACAAGTACTTCAAGATACAGTTGCCCGGCAGAACTGCAAACGTCTCCATTGACCGCCTTAAACCTGCGTACACAATCAACACAGACAGCGAACATCGCACCGCGAACATAACTTCAAGCTCAACATCATCTTCGACTACAGACCCTAAGACATCAGTGAATGATGAGCGGAGAACCAGATCCGGAAGGCTCGTGAAGATGCCCGTACGCTTCGCTTGAGGGGGAGTCCTGTAGCTGCACCTACGTCATGTATATATGCATCCATTCATCATGCGCGCGCGCCGGTGGCTGGTGAAATACTGTCGACCCAGGCCCGGCGCAAGCTTTTATATGTGAGCCATAATGCGAACATTTTCGTCTTACCGACATATGATTTGTTTATTTTATTATAATATGCATGTAGGTAGCCTTAAATAATATTGTATGTCGGTAAGACCTCAACATAGGTCCTACCTAAAAGGTATTAATTGCTACAAATAAAATAGTATTGAAAATGAAGTTTAGTATATTTTACTTAAAGCACATAGGTAATTGTCAATTATACATCAATTATATTGTAAACATATATATTCATTAAACAGATATATATGTATTCTTCTTGCCACTACTTCTAATTTGTTCTCGCCAGAATCAGTAAGGCCGTTGCCAAAAGCTACACCAAGAAAAAAGATCCAACCAAATAGACGCAAGATCAAATCAGCTTACTTACCCTAAAAGCCAGTAGAAAATTTAAAAGTGTAAAAAAGCGTGTTCTAAGCGAAGAAACGAAGAAATCTAAAAAAGCCAAGAAAAAGAGTAGGTAACGTAAGAAAAGTGCAAGTGATGATGAAGAAGATGTAGAAAATGATTGTTTTTGCTTGTGCTACTTTGAATCCTATGCCAGTAGCAGACCAAATGAGAAATGGGTTCATTGTCTGGAATGCAAAGGCTGGTCTCACGAACAATGCACCGGGGGCGAGCTGCAATATGTCTGTCATAATTGTTTATCAGATTAGATTAAGACTTTTGACTGATTTTAAAACTACTGATCTCGTAACGATGCCATAATTATGTACTTTTAAAAGACTCAATACTTGTTAAGTTAATGTTTAATGTTATTTTAGTTCCTACAATTATGCCAAAAGATGATTAAAGTTTTTTTATGCAAAAAAAAACATGTGATTTGTTTATAATTCGTATGAAAGTGTTTTTATCTATTCAATATAGTCTAGTTTAGATATACAGCTGTAACAACTTACCTTGGTACCTGTCACAATTTACCTCGCTGTGAGGAGAGTTGTGACAAAAGAAGTAGATTTAGTTTTCGTGGATTTTCTCAAAATTCTTATAACTTTCATTGACTTTGATGACTGGTTTTAAAAGAATAAGGATTAAGCTACATTTTGGCACATAGTTCATAATCAGGGTATGTTTCTTTGTTAAGATATTTTGTGGTTTTAAGTAAAAATTGTCGCAACTCTGTCTCATATACCTACTTTTATTTTGCCAGTTATGTTTGTTATGTAAAGGTCCCTATGTTTTAAAAGAACTTAAGTAATATCGGTAAGTAACTATTTGCCCTGTTCGTTCACAGGACCCTAACACCAAAGATTTTCTATACTTCACGGCAAAGTTACAGGAAACGCCAAATCTGTGGGACGTGTTCAAACAACAGAAAGTTTATGAGGTAATTTTTTTATATATCCGGCGGGTAATTGTGCCGATGTATCTGATCTACATGGAAGATAAATTGGAATGATTAGCTTTGTCTCTAAAATGTCAACTTACCACATCGATCTCCTCCGTCCTGGGGCAGGCAGAGAGGACTGTTAAGACTCTTCCTGACGAAAACTATAGAAGACACAGGCAATTTCCCTTCGATCTTCAGGGAGGGAAGGGCTATTCTTGCAAGTGGATTCATTTAAGGCTCCTTTTCTACCTCGGCCAGGGGTCTAAAGCGATGCCTGTAGTATTGCCGATCCCCAAAGGTGATGGTGAACACTTTCCATAAAGGGTGCTGGCTTGTTTGCTACCCAATATAATAAAAGAGAAACATTTTTGCAAACGACCAGTGCTCCTCTTTAGCCTTGTATCGAAGAGGCTGGAAGACATGGGGAGAGGTCTTTGCCCAGCCGTGGGATCAGGGATGATGCAGGCTACAATTATTATTTTTGCAGATTATCGTTTAGTATGATCAGCCTATAACTGTCCCACTTCGAAGACACTGGCCTCCTTCCTGAGAGAAGCAGTGGGCCATAAGCATAGAGTGTGGTTTTATAGTCTTTGGCCATAAGCCACCACGTCGTTTAGTAAAATCTCTTTTTTGAAATCATAACAAATCGTTTTTATTCAAAAAAAACACCCATATTTATAACACTTACGCCAGATTATAAATACTTTATGTCTGCAAATATTGCAATATAATAGAGGTTTACTGCTTGATTTTGAATGTCATACGCCCGATGGCTAATTCCCCGAAGTCATCAGATCGAACGTACGAATTGCCGAAATTCCATAGCATCGATGTACTACAACGATGTAATGGCTATTCGAAATTGTGGTACATCGATGCTATGTAATTTCGGCAATTCGTACGTTCGATCTGATGACTTCGGGGAATTAGCCATCGGACATATAACATTCGGAATCCAGCAGTAAACCCATTCATCAGATACCATAATCTAATGAACAGTCCCAATTTTCAGATCAAAATGATAGCAGTACTCCCAGAATTCCGAAGACAAGGCTTAGCAGTATTCCTGGCAGAGAAAAGCAAAGAGCTAGCACAGGATCAGGGATACAACGTCATTCGAATGGACTGCATCAATCCATTCGAGTGAGTATCGCTTTTGCAAACAAAAAAGTCCTTAAAGGTCACGGAGCAAATACAAAGTTAAAGGTCTTGTTGAGATCTGGTCTAGACAAGGACCGAGCTAATTAGCGCCTACAGATAGGTACGGTCTGCGTCAGAACAGTGGGACGAACTGACTGTTCAAAGCTTCAATCAACTATAGTAACTATTGTTGATCGAAAGTTCAAAGTGATCAACAAGAATTTAAACTTTATAATCTTTTACATAATAAAGATCTTAAGTTCATTCATTCACTGACAGACAAGGCACAGCTTAATCCACTGGTTCTAGAATAGGGGATGATGAAGTTTGCATAGAATCGTGTAATTTTTGCCGATGGCTAACCCCAGAGGGGGCACACGGCTTGACTCTTATTAAATTCCTGTAATATTTAGGTACCTATAGTTATCCAGAACTGTGGTCACTCTAAATTAGGTACCTCTTGTTTCATTGAGTCAGATAATTTTCCGTTTGGTCCCGATATTTTTGTCGCTGACTCTACTCTGTAGGATGTGGCGAAGCTTTTGATGTTCTGGTTTGTGGCTGACCTATAAATAAGTACAAAGAATCAAGAATACAAAACTACTATAAATATGTATATCGGTCCTCCGGGTATTAATTACTTGCTCATAAGTGGTCTGCCGGTAACCTTGCTCGATAAATAAATACCTTGTTGCACATACAACAGCATAGCTTGTCCCATTTACTATGATTTAGTGAAGCTATCTTATGACAATATGTGTCTCCTTCAATAAAAACTGGCATTAGTAACTTTTAATAGAGAGAAATGCTATGAAATTAAAGGAAAGTAGGGAAGCCTTTGTCCCGGCTCAATCTTATGCCAGATCCAGGCTTCTTTTCTCTCGATTTCGCTTTCTGACTCGTGATCAGGGAGTCTATTCTCTAAGCACGAAGTCCACTTTTTCGACCTTTTACTACTCCGTCTCACTTATTGTACATAATATTAGTTCGGGACCGAACAAATAATGAATGAGAACACGATTTGACAACTTTCCCAATCCAAACTTCCGATGAGTTTTTGCCTGTCCGATAAATTGAATTTGACACTTGTTTTGACGGACATGCTATTGTCGGACGGCCCGTATATTTATTGACGGGCTTAGAGGGTAGCCCCCTGACAAATATTGTAGTAGAGATCATCTAATAAAAAATTAGACGCGCCTCCACTGTTGTATACACAGTTTAACAAATGTTTGTATAGACATTTTAGTGTAGGGACGTGCAGTTTTAAATAACACGATCTCTACTGTACTACTTATCAAAATGACATTCTATTTTTCTTCCTCAGTTACAAGATCGCAGAACGCTGCATGCTGCAATGTATCGTGAAGTTCCCCCTACACAAAGTGCGCGGTGCGAACGCTCCGTTCATTAGGAAAAATTCCGAATTCAACCGATGCGTACGCGTCTACGTAGACGCACGATCACAACCCGACGTTGACCGAACGACGGTCCGAAATAGGCAGCAAGATCTAGAGAAGCTTATGGAATGACATTCATGTATATAATATAAATAGAATGTTTGGAGTCTAAATAGATTATTATGAATGGCTAGTTATGTTGTTGTTTTATTTTAATCTATGACAGCTTCATATCCAAAAAGTTTTCGTTCTAATGGAGTACCTACTACTGTTACACCAATAGGTAACACGACATACGACCTTATAAGCACAAGTATCAGTTGCTATATCATATAGGACATATTATTGTCTTATAATATATGTCACCTGACCAAGGATACGGGTTGTTCGAAAGAGATACCGTGGCTCCTGGCACACAGGCAACTGAGGGAACACGGGTGGATTTTAGTCAGTAAAAATCTGACACGTCCTCCTGCTCCACCCAGAGCGGGAGAAGTTATTTGATGATTTACCAACCTCAAAAAAAGACAAAAAAAAACTTCCACTTTGCTTTACAAAAATTATGTATCTACGCATTGCAGAAACTATATGTATACAACTACGGCCTTATTCATAAAAACTTATCGAACATCTAAACAGTTTTTAAAGTCTGGTTTCTCTTTGAAAACCAGACATTAGCAACTGTTTAGATGTTCGATAAGTTTTTATGAATAAGGCCGGTTAGTGTACAATAATAAAATAATATCCACTTTACTCCCGTATATTATTATTCGGTACCTATATCATGACGTTCCCACTGCTGTAATACAGGCGTCGTATCTGTGAGAAGGACGGGTGCCGTTATCCAGTTCTCGAATAAATCCACCTTAGGAAGTTAGGATGGATGAACGGATATCCCAAATAAATTATACAAAGTAGCGACTGCCTGTGGGTTCGAACCAACGGCTTACAGCTCGTAAATCGGAGCTGTTACCACTGGACCTTCACTGCTCCACTGTGGGGCATATTCGGTATACCTATGTTTTATAAATAGTGGTCGACAGATAGTCAAAATTCGACCATACTTTAAAAAATATTATTTTTCCAATGCCAAATTTCATACGCTTAACTTTAGTTAAACGGGGAACAAAGTTTATGTTTCACGTATCTTATAGATTACTTAGGTATTATAGTTGTGTGCGTTTTAAAAGAAAATAAACAACCTAATTATTTATTTTAGAAATGTTTATTTAAACCAGTTATTATCACAACATTATTGCATCGAGACTCTTATGGCTACGAAAACGCGTCCACGCTCATTCAACGAGTATCATAAAATTATATCCATGTTTACATGAATGAATTCAAGATAATAAAAAAAAAATATAAAACAATAATTATATCAGTACTTTTGGTTGGAGATTCAAATTAGAACACATAAAAACTTTGTTTTAGAAAATAGTTTACACTCAACTGGGTTCAACACTTACCCCCTTATTTATAAATGTTGCTTAAAGTTAAGTAATGATTAGCGTCTGTTTAACCATACATTTTTGACGTTTAAACATCATTTAACTTTAATTATCTTTTATGAATATACCCCTTGTTACCTACAAGTGTTGGCGCAATAAGATTGATTCTAATTTTTGAACACTTTGAAGAAGTCTTTGCAAGACGCTTGAAGTAGGTACACCTGTGCAGGCATTTGCTAATCTGAAGCTTTGCAGGGTCAAATTAAACTAGCTGGCAATACTTTACCTACGTGTTGGGTATCGATATTGGGTATGAAATGTAATAAAACAAAAAAAAAACAACATTTGAACTTTGTTAAAAACTTTCAAGAGACACTGTGACATGTACATTTAGGCAACCAAACGACTGTTATGTTATGTTTTTTGGAAATTCATAGAAATACCTAGGTTCTACGAAAAATTACAAGAACAGCTGAGCGAACTACGCGCGAGTTCCATGGCCCCTGGCACACAGGCAGCTGAGGGTACACGGATGGGTTTTAGTCAGTAAAAGTCTATCACGGCCTCCTGCTCACCTAGAGCGGGATAAGTTATTTGATGATTACCTAATTTGTTTTTTTTTTCGTTGGTTTTCTATATCGATACCCAACACGTGGGAGAAGAATTGCATGATTATTCCATTTCACTCTGTATAGTTAGAAATATAGACTCAAATCAGACTTAACGACAATCAGTACCTACAATTAATAGAAGTCAGAAACGACAGACTTATCAGTAACAAAGTACTTAGACGACAAGCATCATAATGAATACATGATTAACGAATTCATGCGCATTAAATCTAACACGTGGTAATGAGATTTAATCTCTTATTAGCTTTACTACATTAACCTTTTGTCTTAAGTCTAGTAACTATATCTATCTAATTAAGAAGATAAGGCTTGATGATAGTGTCAATAAACCATTTGTCTGAGAAACGCAGGTGATCGCCTTCTGTTGATATTAGTACCAACTTGCCTTCTTTTTCCATCTTCTTGAGACCTAGGCGGTCCTGGAACGGAATAATGAAAGGAATCATAATGTTGTATGCTTTTTTTTTGGGTGGGAAATCATCAAATGACTTCTCCCGCTCTGGGTGGAGCAGCAGGGCGTGTCAGACTTTTCCTGACTAAAACCCACCCGTGTTCCCTCAGCTGCCTGTGTGCCAGGGGCCGCTTATCTCTTTCGAACAACCCGCACCCCTGGTAATGTTGTATGCTTAGGGGAACATTTGCTAAATAGTGGACACCTGAATCCACATAATAACACACAAGAATCCTACCAAGTCAGAATGATAACAGACTACAAATAAGCTGAATAACACAAGATAATTTAATTAATAGAAAACAAACACTTCACTTATCAAATTAAATGTTATTCGAAAACATCCATTTGTTTCTTTCTAACTTCAACTATATCCAATGATCCTAGTTACTTATCTCTTTTGGTAACTAAAGATGATTTTAAATTCCACCAGGGCCTGGCACTTAACGATTCCTTACTTCGAAACCACGTCAATTCCTGAGATCACACTCGAATTCTGCGAATATCGTATTAATAATATCGAAAAATTGTCTT
The DNA here is from genome assembly GCA_947359405.1 of Antitype chi. Lineage (NCBI taxonomy): Eukaryota > Metazoa > Arthropoda > Insecta > Lepidoptera > Noctuidae > Antitype > Antitype chi. Next base: position 7,176,564 of record OX375823.1, read on the forward strand.
GGAACATACAGAATATGACATTTCGATTCTTTACTGTTACATTGGTTTCTACAAAACACGATATTGACGTAGTTTGAACGTAGGAAGATTCCGCGGGGAATCATTAACCATACAGAATTGTGGCCTAGTGGTGTTTCGCTCGATATTGGGACAGACACTCCAGAGAGAGCCTTCTTTTGGATGGTCCTAAGAGATGAAGCGTTTAGATTCACCGTGTGATGTTCGTATGTACTCTACATACTAAGTATGTTACTTCTCATAACATCAGCTATCTGCCTGTGAAAGTCCCGTCAAAATCAGTCTAACCGTTTCGGAGATTAGCCGGAACAACCAAACTGATGGACGGAGAGTACCGTCTAAACCGTAAAAAACATGACTCTCTTTCTGGCGCAGTCGGGTAAATAGGTGTTTTTTTACATTACAAACAGACACTTCAACTTTATTTATTTGTATAGATTTCAGAAGTCTGTGACAGCGTAAATACAAACTGCACGGATTGAATGTAGTGCCAATGTTGGATTCGTAAACATAATTTATTTTTTATAATTAAACTAACCTCCTTATAAAGCCTGGTTTCCTGCATAGAAAGCATCTTCTTTGACTGTCCCGGCTCATAGAACCCGAACCACTCCGTCTCCCTCGGCTGGACGATGGTGTCATTGGCAAACTTGACCAGGACCAGATGTTCCAACTTCTGCAGATTCTGTATGTACGTCTTATTGACTTTAACCTCGTTGTTGATGTCAGGGAGGAAGATCGACTTGTGTATGTAGGACTCCTCGTCCAAGGGGTCGTGCCAGTACGTCGCTTGGACGAGGGAGTGTTGAACCCAGCTGTAATGTAGGATAGGAATTAGTTAGAACCAATCAAAATCAAAAGTCATTTATTAAAATTAGGCTGAGAGTCAGCTCTTTTTGAACGTCCAAATTACATAAGACAGCCCCAAAACGCCCGCCCTTCACCACTTCCTAGTGCTTTAGCTGGGAAGAAGAAGTAGCGCAACAAACTCCCCAGCAGCACAGCTGTCTGTTAAGTTAGAAGAACTTGATTCTATACAATAGTAGGTAATTAACATTACGAAACACAAAAAAAAAACATTTAATTTGCCATATGTCAGCTAGCACACGCCAATATACCATCAAAACATTGAAAACTATAGGTACTCAATTAGAAATAACTAATAAAAAATTAAAATAAAACAGAACTTACAACCTAAATAAAAGCCGCCAGGCATAAAGGAGAATGCCCGCCTACATATGCAATTCCGCATTATGCAAATATAGCTATAACTTGAAGTAACAAAAGTTAGACTAGGACCTCTGGACTACAATTAATAAAAACTTAATACAATTAACAATAACAAAACCATGGTCAGCAGGACGACCAGTCGCCACGAGCAACACCCGTTCACGAGCATAACGCAAAGATCAGCCAGCAGATTTACATTGAATTATCATTGATTAACACCGAGAGCAGTGGTGGAGTCAAAGGTTCGAACCCAGAAAACCGCTTTACTTGTGTATATTTTTCGACACCACTGCTCTTGAAACGGTGAAAGAAAACATCGTGAAGGAACCGGCATGTCACCAACCCGCACTGGGCCTGCGTGATATTATTACAGCCCGCTCTCTCTCACCGAGAAGAGGGCTCTGTCCCAGCAGTGGAAACATAAACCGCTGTTTATGCATATTTATCACCACTGGTCTACCAAGGGAAATTGTAAAACGTCGGCTAAGCAGCAAAATAACAAGAACGCACTTATTTAGCAATTAATTAAAAACATCCTCTAAATAGGCCTTCCACCACATCATAAAGTTTTCGTCCTTGTACCCGTCCTTGTCCGTTGTTGTTACCTATATAGGTACAATAAATGTGACAATAAATGTTCCGTGTAGTGCCGGACATAAAAGAATAGCACCATCCCATCTCTTCCCTTGGGTATCGTAGAAGGCGACTAATTATGGGCTTACTAGAGAATGGGCAGCAGCGTTCTCTATGCATTTTACCACCATACTGCGATCGCCAACCCGCCTGCCAAGCGTGACGATTATGGCAAAACCCCCTTTTTGTGGGAGGCCTATGTCCAGCAGTGGATGTCTTTCGGCTGAAATGATGATGAATGTGACAAGGATAAGCAAGCAAGCAAGCATAAGTGAATGTGTGTGTGGTCTCCTATAATTGGAAGCACATACCTACTTGTATTTGTCCCTGTTTATGTAAAGGGGGAATCGCCAGGGTAACTCACGAAATTCTCTTAGATTTTGTGCAATTTGCAGGTCAGGCTGTAGGTATGTTAAACAAATTATGATTCACGATCGTAACACTTATGTATTTACAGACTTATAATCATCAACACAACCCGCTAAGTTCATGTAATTCCATTGAAGGACTTTTTCATACAATCTGACACTGACCTACAAATTGCAAAACAAAGGAAGAAAATTTTAATTTCGCAGGTTACTTTAGTGCAGGGCCTACGTCCCGTTTGGTAGCGTAACACGGTCACTTTATGAACCCTACTGCTCATTAACGGCTTGTCTTGAAGATTTGAAAAATATATGATTTTGCTATAGATTCATAATGATCATTTTGCCGGAAGTACTTTTTTGGCAGAGTTAATACTTTTGCTGTAAAAAAATATTTTCCAACACGCAATATTTTGGCTTCTATTCCATACTCCTACTAAACGGCTACGTTATTTGGAAAAAAAAAATACACTGAAAAATAGATAGTTAGGTACCACAGAATCGCCGAAGCACAATTGTAAATTAATCAAAGGAATATCCCCATTTTGAGATAAAGGCTCAGAGGTGCCCTGCGCGGGCGCGGGCAGCAGTCGTGCTTTAGTATACAAACGGGAGATGAGGATACTATGGGCCTTAACATGCATGTAACTGTGTAGCCTCTGTTGCAGTTCCAATAATTAACAATTCACCTATCGCTAGCGCAAAACCCAAAAAAAATATAGAGTTTCTATAATATCAAACTTCATCCACAGTGCACCAAAGTAAAATAAATTGTAGCTAACATCGGATCTCGGTGAAAGGAAACACAGAAATACCATGTCTGTAGGCGATATTTCTTTTGAAGAAAGCGGAACGAAGTTAAACGTATGTATTACAAATGGTAGTAATCGAGATGACCGTGACACGTCTGGTAGTAGTAGAACCTGAGTCATGGTCATTTGCGAAGGTTATTTAGGTAAACATGGGATAGGCTAAGTAATAACAGCCGCACGCTTGCCGAGATTGGTCCGTCCAACTTTACGTATCAAGGCCCCTCCGTGCCTCGGAAAGCACGTTATGCTGTTGGTTTCGGCCGTCATTTGTCATTCGTGGAACTTTGGCAGTCGTTACGGGTCGTCAGAAGCCCGAAAATCTGACAACGTACCAAGGGGGGTATTACCCAGTACTTAACTGGATTGTCGAAGTCAGATATTCCGTTGCTTCATGTAAAATATTGGTATTCAGCTGCATCCAGTCAGTTTGAAAGCTGACCCCAAAATAGTTGCGAATAAGTTAGGCAGATGATGATTTAGGTACCTAAACATCAGAATCCTAGGTAAAATAAATAATAGTTTAAAAAACTAAAAAACACGCTTTAAAAACCAAACTAAAAAAGTAGAAAATAATTTAATTCAATTAAAAAGCGTGGGGTGCTTTTTGAGGTATTTTTATAACCAATTAATGTCAAGCACCCAACGCTTTTTGGTTTGGTTTGGTTTTTAAAGCGTGTTTTTTTAATTTTTTTAACTATTATTTATTTTCTATTTTTTAGTTCTGCTAACTACAAAAGCGTGATTTTTTTCAGTATTATTTTTATTTTCCTTTATTTTTTTATTTTTTTCTCTTTTTTTTTACTGTCGTCGGTCCTCGATAAGCTTACATGAAATCTGACCGTTTAAAGTGAGTCAAAATCGTGCCCTAAGGAGTCGGTTACAAACAAACAAACATACAAGTGAAGCTAATATAAAGCGTGTAAAAATCATTTCGCATCTACAAAAGTTACAATGTGCAATATTTATGTCCTCAATCACAAATGCACAAACAATATTAAGCAAATGACTAGGATACTTGAGCATTAAAAGCGACCTTCACATATTCCGCTCCTTATTTGTTGACGGATGAGTAGACGAGCAACCAGTGCGACGCGCAATGCATACAAAACGATAAATATAGCTGCAACCCTGTACTTATTGCGTACACGACATTGTCTTGAACCTTTAGATTAAAGGCTACCTACCGCGGACCGGCGCGTCGCGTCTCCGGTGGAGGAAATGTCATGAAGTTTTCCTAGAAATTGTTCTACTAGAGTTGACGGTGCTGTCGCGTTGAGCCTGTCAGCTCAGCCTTAAAGATGGATCTTCTAGAGTCCTAGACAATGCTTTATTGTTGCTAGTGACGCGTTTGGAGATCAAGAGATGAACATTCCGATTAGTAATCACTTTTTGTACAAGCTACCTGCACGTACCTACTAGCAGTTCATTTTGATAATTCGACAGAGGCGAGGATGCGTGTGTGTGTGTAGTCGGGAAAAAGCGTCCTTTCCCGGCCAACGTAGGCGCGGGCTTGCGGATGGCAAGTAATGGGTAACTCGCTATCCGGTAAGGACCAGCACCCTAATTGCGTAACACGCGATTAATCATAATCGGTTTCATTTTGACAGTTCAACAATATTCATTGCGTTATTTACGTTGCTGAGCAGACACATTTTTCGAACATATGAAGCAATAGTTTAGCCATCTGTTTCAAAACGATACAGATTATGATTAATTAGCATTACCTATGTACGTATTTTTCTGTTCCTTTCTTCTTGTCTGTATATATGTGTGTGCATAAATGGTTAAATAAATAAATCGTGAGTTACGCAATAGGGTGCTGGCCCGGGTCGACGGCGCGTTGCGTTCCACGTGCGCCTCAAAGAGATGTTAGCACCAACTGGTGGGGTCCGCAAGGGCCAATGCCTGCAAGGGGTGCGGGTTGCTCGAAAGAGATAACGTGGGTGGCACACAGGCAACTGAAGGAACACGGGTGAGTTTTAGCAGTCCACCCAGAGCGGGAGAAGTTATTTGATGATATCCCACCCAAAAAAAAAACCCTTACTACATTTCTGCCTAACCCTTCGATGATTACAGGTGTGATGGTTATATATCAAGATTGCCCGTGTAGTGAAACACGCATCTTAAGAATAGCAAAACCTTCCATCTCAGTTGCTGAAATTTTTAAGACTATAATATTGACTCACTTGTCATAAGCAGCGTAGTTAAGGAGCTGCCTGATATAGTCACAGGTGCGGTGCTGCAGGGCCCCGCAGTGGGGAAGACCATAAACTCCTTGGTGCTGGCCTCCAACAGATATCAAGTTTTTGATCGGAGGCAGGTTGTGGCCGCAACGCTGGACCACGGCTCGCCTTTAAATATTGCAAATTTATCAAAAGTAAGAAAAATAATAGAAAAAAATTATATGTTTTTTTTTGGCTTAATTTACAAGTACAAACCATATAAAAAATAAAGAACAAAAAGGAGGTGGTCTAGAGTCTGGAATTTATGTTTTGTACAATCAGAGTTAACTATTTGACATTGACGGCAACTTTATGTCGTATCATTAAGGGCGATTTTCGTAGAGCAATTGTTACCACTGCACTATTAATGTGTCATTGACTGTCTCTACTTCATAAGCTTTACAAAATTTTAAAAGAAATTAAGATAAATACTATTAAGTATTAACTAGAGTTGAGTGGATATTTTATTTAAATTGTCTTATGGATGTATTAGACAGATGACAAACAGCTTTTAATGATCCCTCCTCATTAGGACCTAAGTAGCAAAATGTCCAACAGTGCAACACATCTAATGAGCAGTAAGCCTAAATTATGAAGGATAAATGTCCCTGAACCTGAATAAATCAAGAGGTGTATTGAATTTTAGACATAATACCAAAATCCCTTACAGAAACTGGCTTCCTTGGGAGAATCCGATGGCATTGAACCCCTCCTGCAAATCAGGTTGTTCAGCCAGATACTTGCACACTCCCTCCACCTGTTTGTTAGGGTTCAAGAAGTACCCATTCTCCAGGTCCTCCATAGTGGTGTTACCAATTTGCAGAGAGTCCACATACACACCGGGAATGTTATTTTCTAGGAATATCTTGAATCCTCCTAAGCTGAAACTTATGCAACAAGTGTCGCCTGCACACAAAAAACACATGTATTTATTAATAATTGTGAAAATCATTGTTTCAATAATTATTTCAATCATCATTTTACTCTTTAATGTGACCTAAATAGGTGTGATTGTTGAATAAAATATGAAGCAACTACACAAAAGATTTGAATCCCACATAAGTAAAAAAAAAAAAATTGATACCACAACCTAGATATATATTTTTTTTAGGTAGTGCAGCTTGCTGAAATCAATAAGTAATACATGTTTGGGTTAAAATCTATTTTTAGAATGTTATTCATTCAACACAGTTTCCTGTTTTGTAAACTCAATTAATTTAAGTATTAGATAGACAGGATTCTCTACATGAATTGGTTGGGAAGTTAATACCTCACCCAGAGACTCCTCAGTGGGAGATAAGTTATTTTTAAGTACCTACCTACCTAAGTAGTCTAAGTACAGGCCTACATAAACAACCTAATTATGCTTTAATTGAATTATTACCCAAGTCTCACTAATTATTTATGCAAATTATAGAAGCCAACAATCAGCATTTAAAATAATTGAAACGCCTACTTTAATATTATTAGCGGTATGGATAACATAATGGTCATTAACAAAATATGATAATTGACCGTACCTACTAGTAAAATAATTGCCTAATTAATTCTAAAACTCACCCATTCCATGCCACAACACAATGGGTGTTGGTGTTGCAGAAATTAATTTGATGACGAACAGTAAAATAAATAACGTCTTCATTTTTTTTAATAAATATTACACTAAAAATTTAATTTTCTGATAGATTTTGAATAGCAAATCATGAACACTTTGCGGTAAAACGACCGAATTAGCAATGAAAAGTCGTAATGCTAGTAAATTGTAAACAAACAAAATGTCAAACAAGTGTCAATGAAAGAGTGAAGTGCAATGCAGTCTACCAAAATATTCATGAATGACATCTATCGAGCATTGACCTTACCACCCGCCATCAACGACATTTTGATCATTCATAAATATTGAAATTAGGCTAAAGATTATATTTTAATTAATGGTACGGTGATCTATGAAGGTACAATTTGTATATGAATTGCGGTTAGTCGATGCTCTTATTATTGGTACTTAATAAACTAGATGTCACTACTATATTCACACTTAGCAAGTTTTTGCGGCTAGAAGTCTTGCATGAATAAAGTCAGGCTTCCGAACGATTACAATAGATGGCGTTAGTAGTACTATATAGAGTTTCAATGAAGTAACAAAATAATGTTTTTCACAAAAAAATATTAGCTGTCAGAAATCTAGGAATTTGATAATCTAGTAGTAGTAGTGTGGAGGTCAGATAAGCAGTCGCTCTGTGTAAAATACTGGTCTGCTGCAAGTGCTGCATCTGGTTAGACTGGAAGCCGACCCCAACATACTTAGTAACAAAAGGCTAGGCAGATGATGATGATGAAAGAAAATATTGTAGGATTTATGGCAGCTAATTTTTTTCAGCCTATTTCATTGCAATCTATTTATGACTTCTGATGTTTGTCGAAAGCTGATCTTAATTTCAGGTTCATTCTTACTCTGGCTAGACCGATATTCGAGTCCTTTTTACACGCTTTATATTAGCTTCACTTGTATGTTTGTTTGTTTGTATGTTTGTATGTAACCGACTCCTTTGAGCGCGATTTTGACCCACTTTAAACGGTCAGATTTCATTGAAAATTTGTAAACTTGTCGAGGACCGATGACAATTCAATCATTTAAAAAAAAAATAGAAAAAAAAAGAAATACGTTTTTGTAATTAGCAGAACTAAAAAATACAAAATAAATAATAAGTATCTAGTTTGAAAAACTAAAAAACACGCTTTAAAAACCAAACTAAAAAGGAGAAAATAATTTACCTAATTCAATTAAAAAGCGTGGGGTGCTGGACATTAATTGATTATAAAAATACCTCAAAAAGCACACCACGCTTTTTAATTGAATTAAATTATTTTCTCCTTTTTTAGTTTGGTTTTTAAAGCGTGTTTTTTAGTTTTTTAAACTATTATTTTATCATCAATTCATCATCTATTAATCTGTCGGAATTGATCAATATGCCTAAGTATTTTAGAACGTAAACTAGTGCCAACTTGAATTTAAGCCTTCGACTTAAGTCCAGAAGAAACCAGCAGTGGGTGGGTATTTATTTAAGTAGGTAGACACCTATGTCTTACCTACTTACCTAATAATGACACTCACTCTATAGGTCAATATGTAGGCTATTGCCTGTATGTACTGTACGTAGGTAAGTACCTACTAAACAGAGAAATGCACCATTACCTACTACGTAATTTTACCTCTCGAGATCTTACCTAGTTGGCCACAGCTTCAGCACAATCAGCACCCTAAAAAATTGCGTAACACACAATACAAAACTTTTTATTCAGTGCGCAAACTGTAACCATGAATTCAGCATATCATTCTAGACACCCCAGCGCAGAAACTTTTCGTCGGTTTTACAAAAAAAAAACAGCTGTTTCAAACAAAAGTGCCTACGCGGTCAAAAGTATGGAACAGCTGATTTTTTTTTGTAAAACCGACGAAAAGTTTCTGCGCTGGGGTGTCTAGAATGATATGCTGAATTCATGGTTACAGTTTGCGCACTGAAGTCTATCAAAATCTGAATCATTTTGAATATTATACTAATCCATTGCTTCAGATATTCGAATAATTTATCTGTTTTACAATGTAAATATTAACGCAATGAATGTTGTTGAACTGTCAAATTGAAAGCCATTCTTACTGTATGGTGTTACGCAATTATCCCGCTGGTCAGAGTCCTCATGTGTTATCGTATTATTATCGAGTTATGCATTCTCGTATCTTTACTATGGGGACGATTGCTCAACTTAAACACCGTACCATCAATACCTACCAATCCCCATAAAGCTAGGTACGTCGATATTTATTTACTACCTATAGATAAAGAACTTTTTCCATAAATCATTCGTATCGTTTTGTCTACTCTGACGTCAGTGGACCATTGTGTGTGGTGACAAATTACTTCGTGTTCACCAACCCTCCCTCCACCCACCCCGAAATCTAATTAAGGATTGAACCCACTCCCATATTTTGCCATCTAGTTTTGCCGGCAGATTTTTCTTGTTCAAGGACCAGCACGCTTATTGTGTAAAACACTAGGTATTTATCAGAATCGATCTATTTTTTTTTAATGCTTAGCAACGTAAATAACGCCATGAATGTTGTGGAACTGTCAAAATGAAAGCGATTCCTACTGATGACGCCAGGACATCAAGGTACCCCAAACTGTAAATTTCCCAATTTAACATGAACCTTAAGCTTACGTAATAAAGTTGAAAATCTATCAAAGAAATTTGACAGATTTTGGTAGCTTGATGTGCTGGCGTCTGTATGTTTATGGACTATTCAAAAACCGTAAAAAATGGTGAAAAATCAAACAAAATAATATGTATAGAGTTCCTTTGTTTATTGACATTCATCACGGTTCCATATGTAATAAATAACAATATTATAGATATTTAAACTGCTACATATCACATTCGTTCATTTGAAGGCCTATGTCACTACACTCTGACATCATATCCTAATTACATAATTGCTTACAAAGTCCCGTTTTTAGCGATAACTTTTGGTCCAGATATAGCTCAGCGCAATAAGCAGAAATACTCAAAACTTAAATCTACATTTTGTATTGTCAACTTCCACACTATTCGATAAGCAATGTTTTTTTTTAAAAAAACAAAAGAATATACGCTGCACCAGACATTATTTTAGATTTCTAGGGCATGTAGACACAGATATTTGGACAAATTATGAAGAAAATCCTCTCTTGACTTTGTAATTTATGTGTGAGATATTGATTAAACATTTACTCAGTAGCGCACTGTGTAAGTAGGTAGTACATATTTACACTTCGCTTTTGTCACAATTTTCCACTGTCATGATGTCAGAACCATCTCAAATAAACGCTTAAAAATAAACGTTACAGTGTTTTCTTTGCAAATAACACTAAACCCTTTTCATTCTATTTAAGCTGTTCGAGAAACACCATTTAACAACATTTCATCATCATCTAAATAGGCTGAATTTTCGTTCAGGGCAAACGGACTAAAACAAAAAGGTTATGTGGTAATGAGTCCTATAAAAACAAGATAATCCTATCTAGTGCATCTACAAACTAAGTGTTTCAGCGTAATTCTGTAGATATGGCCACTAACAGAGCTTTGGCTCGAATAGGTACCGTCGAGTTTTTTCGCAAGGTAAAAGAAACGGAGGTTATTTTATTTTGTGATATTTTATCATGATTTCAATCCTTACACATGCAATAAATTTCATTCAGGCGAAAAGTACTCATGATGTAAGTATTGTATTTTATTTTTCTTTGTTAACTCATTAGATATCACGTAAAATGTTGGTAGGTAATATAACTTCGACTACAATTTCTGCAACCCTTGCGACTCTTCATTTATGATTTTATTAAACGTATTTAAAAATATCTATACATTTTCCATAGAAAAATATTTCACCAGAAACACAATATTTCGACATAATATTTTATATCAGTGCTATGTTCGTCGTTTCAGTAAGTCCCATACTCACTGACAATCAAAATATACTTATAAACTAATAATTACAACTAAATAGTTATCATAACCGTTAACCTATTTCATCACAGTCTCATAAAGGAAATCACTATAGTCTGTTACTTCGCTGAATCACGTTGGGATAAACATCTTTGGGATCGTCCGATTATTCGTATAAGTTCAATTTTGCACTATTATAGCAAAATTATTTTGCTAAATTCGTTTCAAACACTCGACTACATTCACTATGCATATTATTAGTGACAGTGCCATGTTTAGTAATGCTTACATATAAACATAACTAAAGTTATAAAACGAACTATCATTAAAATCTAAATCTTCTTCTGAATGTCCCAATTAAAATTGAATTCCGATTTTTCTTTTAATCGACGGAAACCCGACGTGATTCCGATCTAGTCGACAACTAGATTGTACAGCCTCATTTATAATTTAAAATCAGATCTCTAATGACTGTATTACAGTATTCTCATGGAATCTGTGTGTTTCATGATGTTCTGTCCTAGACTCCTGATCTTCTTTGGTGACTCGAAGTAGTCGCTCGAGTCGGAAGAGTCAGGCTCCACGCGTCTGTTGTAACTCCTGATTCTCCTTGCTCTCGTGTCTGAGTCGTACATAAGCGTGTGGGTGCTGCCTTTCCTCGATCTGAACGGAATTCTGTAGGGCGTGCTGCTCTGCACGTCGGACATCGACCTGATGTGTCTTCTAAGTTTTGACTCCTTTGTGAGAGGCGAAAAAGTGATAACCATGTTCTCTGCTTTCGGCTCTACAGACCTGGAAAGAGGAAAATTATTTCCATTAATTGAAATATCACCATTACAAGTTAACTTAGCCTATTGACGTCGTATCTTATTTATCGGGAAAGATTGTTCGTTACAGTAGTAATGAGTAAACTCATTAGATAATAATGTTTACTAGGAGTTTACGTGGAATTGAAAATTGGTTCGATAACTCCTGACGCTAGTCATAACATGCAACTGTAATGTAATATTTACAGAGCGATATGTGCGTATACATTGTTAGTTGGTAATGCCTATAAATAGAGTACCTATTTATCACTGTAATTGCACAATTTCTCAAATATTATATCAGTTGATAATATATTCAAGTTCTGAGTTTGTCAAGATCTACGTATGTTTTAATTAATGTACTGCAGGCTTAGCATGACGCTTTCTATAGTTTCTATTTCTACGAAGAATAGACAGTGCTTTTTCAATACAAAGTGACATTTTTTTTCTCCATTTTTGACATCGCATGTAGATATCCTTCTACAATCTGTCATCTCGTCTTTCGTTTCTAACAATCTTTGTCTAGGTCCTTATAAATGTAGACTATTTCAGATGAATATTTCTTCCCAAACTGTCAAAATCACACTGACAACAAACTTTCTACTCAACGGCGACAAAGTTTAAACGATTATCTACAAAATCATGATTCGTTTAGAACGCCTAACTGAGATAGTTAATAGAAAAATATAGCTATCTTCTCCTATTGTACATCATTTAGTTAATAGTCTTATCTATTCTTCCGTCGACAAATCGGTGCTCGTGCTAAGCCTGCTGTCATTGTAACATTGTTTGAAATCCATTTAAATGGGTGGGATATCTATGCGCAGATTCACTAGAATCAAAACAAATTAATTTATTGGCAGCAATAATAATACAACCCGTGGCCAATGTATCCTTCACACACTTATCTATAGATATATCTATGAATATAATCGATAGTCGCGTTACATAGGCCATATCAAATGGGGTATTTTCCTATTTTCCACATGACAATTGATCGTTCTTTTACGATTTTCGCTGAACATCTTTGACCTCTGACATTTTACGTATAATGACAACGATTCAAAGTAAATTAGGCTCTAGTTGGAATCGACATGAATCGATTGCTAGCGACGTAAGGCAACCGGGCAACCTAAATATTTGAAAACAGTCACTATCTGGAATCCCTCACGAAATTAAACCAAATCGTACGATATTTGATTATTAGTACTCAAATAGTTATCGGTTGCACTTAGTACCTCCTTGACATTTTCTTTGATATCCAAACAATGTGAAGGTCGAATGGAGCAAGATGGTGTAATTGAACGAGTATTCCGAGATAACGAGAGGACGTCAGTTTATGAAACGATTTGAAAAAGGTTGATTAAATGTTGTAGGTAATTGTTTTCTTGGAGTCATCGTTCTTAAAATAGAGCTGGAGACTGTATTGGATTCAATTGATTGATTTATACACAAGTAATTAACATTGTGTTTAAATATAAACTTATACCATACCTGCATCATAATTGCGTTACATTATTCAGATTCTGATTGATAGTGATCAATTAGAATCTGAGTAATTTCGGAGGATATTTCGTGCTCCAAAAAATTGTCTACTCAACAAAGTAAATAACGCAACGAATGTTGTTGACTGTCAAAATAAAAGCTATTCCTACTTAGAATCAATAGTACAGTAGAATCAATAGAAATTAGTTATGGCATTAAGTCATGTCATGACAAAAGATTACCTAGGTATAGTCAGCAATGCTGGTTGTTAAGTTGTACCTAGAGCGAGGACTATGTGTGTAGAGTCCTACGCAAGTCATATTAAATTAGCTAGCTAAACTCTGCAAATTATGGGTGTGGATATCTAAACACGATAACATAAAAATAAAAAAATTATGGTTTCTTTGAGGGGTCAACGACCGCTGGTGGTGTTGTTACTTGAAGTATGAAAAAAAAACTGTTTTTTTAAACTGATATTTCTTCAAATACACTAACATTGTTTTTTTTTTTTTTTTAATTGAAAAACTGCTATCGAAAACACCACAAATTAATTTCGTTTTTGTTTTATCATGTTTAGATATAGATATCGATAGATCCATCCCATACCCATCACCCTGTGGAGCATCGCTAATTTAAACACGGTTGTACACACGGCTACACATCAAGCTATACATTTCCAGTATATGCTGATCTCGCATTGTATAGGATTTCGTACGGTGCCAGATCAGCGCAAACTGGAAATGTAGGTATAGCTTGATGTGTAGCCGTGTGTACAACTGTAGGTATGCCCGCTATTTATGCTTTTAACGAATTTTAAAGCCAATGTATTAATAATCACCGGACTATAACGCAGACAAGACAACCTATCTTTTGTAAACTATAAATACTCCTTGATAACACAGCTGCCTTAGATCGGCGTTCATCCTGAACACATGCATTTTATCATTCTAATAATGATCTTTGTTTTATTAAGGCGGTGATTTCTTGAAAACGCACAGAAAGGTGGTGTTTTAAACCAGATCATTTTGAAAGAAAAAAAATATATGATATTTTCAAGTCTTTTTTGCATAGAGTGATGGAACTCAAAACATAAATAAACATACTTTAATGCATCAAAAAAAACATCAAAGTCACTTCTTAATTATCTTTAAAACCAGTTTATCCATTCAATAACAATTATAATTAAAAATATACCATAAAATTCCAAATGCTAAACTGCATCCAGTGATAGATTATTTATTATTAAATAGTTAATATCTAATTTTATACGATTTTATTTGCATTTTTACGACAATGCTTGCTCATTTATTATTAGAATTTATTACAACAGATTTTAACCCGTATCGGATTGCAATAAGAACTATTATCGCTCATAACGACAATATTTAAAGTTACCAGGGCCTTAAGAAGATCCCACGTGACCGTTGTACGATATAGGTATAGCTTATTTTATATGTACTTTGTTTGTTACACGTTTGTTTGAGTCTACAGTCGTCATTATTATCGTGGGTAGGCATAGCTCGAAAAACAATGCCAATAGTTTAGTAAACTATGAACTAACAAATGTTATATGTGTTGTAAGACTTGTGATGTAAACTATTCCTAAGTTGACATCCTTCTTTGTAACAGACTGTACCACTTTTCATGAAATTAAAGTAAAATGATAAATTATTATAATAATAATACAAAACTTAAACCTAAACTTACAAGTTCCTAATAACTTGTAAGTTTAGGTCATTGATTCACACTATGATACTGTTGTTTCTAATGATTTGTTTAGAATTCTGATTGTTTGTGAAATAATTTGAAAAAATTAGAGGTGAAAAAAACACTGAGTGGGCCCTAAATGCCTTCACGGCACGCCCGTGCCTGGATGTATTGGACTCATTCTAAAAGGACTGGCGTTGCGTCGGATGGCAGTTTCTTGTAGTTTTTTTTTTTTTGGGGTGGGAAATCATCAAATAACTTCTCCCGCTCTGCGTGGAGCGGGAGGGCGTGTCAGACTTTTACTGACTAAAACCCACCCGTGTTCCCTCAGTTGCCTGTGTGCCAGGGGCCGCGGTATCTCTTTCGAACAACCCGCACCCCTGGCAGGCATCGGCCCTTCTGGACCCCACCCTTTGGTGCTGACATCTCTTTGAGGCGCGCGTGAAACACAACGCGCCGTCGACCCGGGCTTGGTCCTTACCGGACAGCGAGCTACCCATTACTCGCCGTCCGCAAGCCCGCGCCTACGGTGGCCGGGAATCAGCCTGGGATTCCCGACGCCCAGGGCTTCTCCCGCGGCGACTACGGCCGTGAGGGCGCATATACTGCCTCTCCCTCACGTGCGCCGCCTCCCTCTTCGCGAGCATTACTGCTTCGCAGAAGGAGGTGACGGCTCACCATTCACTCTCGCTCCGTACCATGGCCTGCACCAGGGCCGGACGCGAGAGATCGCCGCGCCGATCGCCTCCACGAGGACACGGCGGTGCTCCGCCCAAGCCGGGCAGACCGCCACCGTATGCTCCACCGTGTCCTCAGGGCGATCTTCGCAATGGAAGCACCCGAGCGTTTCCTCCCGCCTTATACGAAACAGGAACCTCCCGAAACAACCGTGTCCGGTGAGGACCTGCGTCAGGCGGAAGGTGAGGACGCCATGCCGCCTCTCAAGCCACTCCTCAAAGAGGGGACTTACCGCCGCTATCGTGGCGTGCCCACAGTTTCTTGTCGTCAGGTGAGTACGCGTTTCCCGAAGCCTATAGGTAAGTCGCAGTTTTTAGCGTGTTTTGTTACCTTAGTAGGAGAATATCGTTATTGTTCATTAATCAGGTTTGTGTGAAGGTCAGAACCATCTGAACTCCCCATGAGGTCTATCCTGACGTCAACGTTATCCAAAAAAAAACCGTTCGAAGGTGCTATCTAAAAAAATTAAAGACGACGTAAGTATCTATTTACCATTGGAATTTTAACAACATTTGACAGACTTCTATGGAAAGCTACTGGCACGACAGACAAAGTAATTTAAAAAGGAAATGCAAAATAAAAACTTGGCAAGACTTCCTCTATTTAGTGATAATATTACAATGTCAAGGTTCCTCTTTTATTTGAGGCAAAAGATAGTGCTATTGTGACTGCATTCCACTGATACTGAAGTCATTTTGTAAATAACTTTGCTGACGTACTCACTGTTAATCTGCGATTTCGTTTTACATTGTTAATGAGAACTCAATAACGTCATTTAAAAATTGAATATCGTTTTGAATACGTTCGGTTTGAATGGTAAACGGCAGGTAGATATGCACTATCGGTTGCTACATTGTTAGTATTATGGACCGTCATTTTTGTAACTTGTGGTTATATCTACAAGGTGTAACAGAATAGACGCAAGACCTGAAAGTATAGTTTGTTCCTAATTGACTACTGAATCAATTTCAGTAACTTTTAATATAAGTATTTTTTTGTTAATTATGTATTTTGCCATACCTACCACTGATTGAGCCAAAGAAAATTCAATTTTATTCTAAATAGAATAAGACTCAATTTGAAATGCATAAAGTAATCCTTGGGTCGACACGTTTTTCTTAATAATATCAGTAAGCTTTTAGAAAAAATAGTTTTGGCCATCATATTATGCTTTTAACTCAATACTCTAATTGGGGTGTATGAGGTCTTGCGTTAATTATGTTACTCGTTGTATATTACGTTGGCACCTCTTTTTACCTAGTCACAAAGACTGGTAATCATAAACATAAATAAACAAACATTCGCAAAATTATCTATTTTTAATCGATAATACATATAACTAATTGGATTGATTTCCAATTTGCTTATCGTCCAATTTATTATGAAAATTATCAAATAAATCTTAAATTAAAATAATGACCTAATTAAGTAGATCGTTAATTGGCAGTGATTACCGAATTCATGAAGAAGTACCTATTGAGTTATTTGATATAAAAAAAAACAAAAGTCATTTATTGAAATTAGCCTGAAAGTCAGTACTTTTTGAACGTCAAAATTACATGAGACAGTCCCCCAAAACGCTCGCCCTTAACCACTTCCTAGTGCTTTATTAGCTGGAAAGAAGAAGTAGCGCAACAAACTCCCCAGCAGTACAGCTGTCTGTTGATTCTATACAATGGCAGCCATTACGAAACACAAAACATTTAACTAAAATATAGAAAATAAGTATAGACCTACTAACCTAAGTATAGGTTTAATAAAAAAAAACATACCATTTTAATTGTGCGTACTGTAAAGGTTTGTTGCTTACGAATGCAACCTTTATGTTAATACAGGCCGGTAATGGAATGACTGTCACATTTGAACTATCAAGATGATGAGATTAGGATTCTATCCGTCAAAGAGTATAGGATTAGTTTGATCCTAAGAGAATATATTTAATAATTATAATCAGGCGCGGCCTTGTAAAAGTCTAACTTATCTAAATATACAATATTGAACGTTACTCAATATTTCATTGGTACCTAGACCCCTTAGGTACCACATTGTGGTGGAGGTGCCCTATCGATACCGGAGCACCCCCGCGATATAAGTGCGCACACAAAGCGCATATGGTAAAAAACCCCCTTATACGTTTAAAAAGTTCGTAAGTAATATACGATAAGGCAAGGCCTATCGCACCAAGAAGAAGAAGGCGAACAAAGCTAAGTGGTTTTTATTATTTATATATTGAAAGAAAGTAAGGAAGATGGCATATCAATATTTTTGGCCAGAAATTAATAGATTCTTTTCGGGCACGAATAGACATGAATGTGTCGAACAGTTTATTATTGAGTTTGTTGAAGAAGCTAACCATTATGGATGGCGTAAGAGCGATTGGGCGCTCATAATAAGCGCATATATGGATAGCGCTGCCCTAATGTTTCATAGATATATATACCGTGAAGGTATGACCTTCGAGACTATGTGCAACAAATTGAGGGAAGAGTTTGAGTGCAGATGCCACCCATGGCACAAGTATTTAGTGCAAGAGGAAACCATTGCACTAACAACGTCCGAGGAAGTCGGAAAGGAAAGCATTGTTGATGAAAATAATGACGCTGAATTATTTTCTAGAATAAAACAAAATGATGACAACCAGGATGACAAGCACGCTGACAGCTATGATGACAGTGAGGAAGTCGAATGCAGACCTGGGAATGCTGAAGAAGATTTGAGCGAAGTGTTCGAGACCGAACACGAGGAAGAGATGGACGAATCGGGTCAGAGCATTCCAATTATTTATCCTTTTAGCTTTGTTTCAGAGCCTCAGAATGAATCCTTGTCCAAGGAAAACAATGTTCACGATGACGAAACATATAAAAACAACGTCATCGTCGATCATAATATTGAGCATGAACAAATGTCCACGGTGGTTGAAACCGACCAACTTTCATTGCCGACCGAAACGAAGGAGGAGGAGCAGTCATCTGTGACTCCAAAGGGTGATGATTTTAAGTTTGCTTTAGAGTCAAAGGAAAGTAAAACTGAACAGGAGATAGTTAAGATCGTCACAGCTTCACCTGAGCAGTCATACAGCTCATTAAATGAAATTGCGATCATTCCAAAGCCATATACACAAACAAGCAATGGAAATGATATGAAAGTTATGGTTGAAAAGTTCAAAAATATAAAGTTTCATAAAACTCTCAAATCTATAGGTCATCGCAATTGTCCAATAAAAATTAAAAATGACAAAAGACAACGCAATAATGTTTCGTTACGACGAAAGCGCACCATTTATAATATAAAAATAGCGCCTATTAACAAAAATGTCGCATACAAATATGCTGGACAAACTAAAATAAAAAACTTAACTCCAGAACTAAATAAACTCAAAAGAAGTTCTAGAAAGTTTAGTAAATATTTTATAAAGACATTTTCGCTAAGGCAATTTATAGAAACATTTTTCATTTTAAAGTATAAATTTAGAAGATTAAATAATAGAAAGATCAGAGAGATTTTTCATGTTAGATTGAAACCATTTCTCGTTAATTTATAGCTTTCTTTTATTGTCCCTTTTTGTCAAATTAATTAATTCTTTTATTGTCATTATTGTATTATAATTTCAATGTCAACTAGATGTAAACATGTAAACATTAATCCATTATTTTAGTTTGGTTAACTGTACATTTTATTAATGCTTGTTATTTTGTATTCATTACATATGAACGTGAGACAACATCGGACACGAGGATACACCGGGTCACCGGGTGTCACTCCTCACAACCACGTAGAGTCTGAGGGAAGTACACCACGACTATATATTCATTACCTAGGATTCACAGCGGTGAATTAGCATGGGCATACTCCAGAAGATAGTAATGTGTGCTAAGTAACTACGCGGATTAATTAAACTTGTAAACTGTGGTTCCACCTAGAGGGGGGAAGACACTCACTCTAAGCCGACCAACTTTGCTAAAGAAGCATAGTCTTCGCAAAGGGTGTTGAGTTGACACCTTTGGTTCAGCCTATAGATGAGCATTCTTTACCTTCACTCACACAAGCCATGGCCAACTTTGCTAAAGGAGCATGGTCTCCGCAAAGAGTGTTGGATTGACACTACTGGTTCAGCTTTTAAATAAGGACCCACAGATTTTCATCAGCTGAAGCTGATATTAAATGGAAAGGCGTAGGTATATTTTTAGAATCAGCTGTAGCTGATATTAAATGGAAAGGAACGAGAGAGGAGTAATTATATTTTTTTTTAAATTTTAGCTCTGGAGTATGAACATCATTTAGATTGTTTTTGATTAATTCAAAGTGTGTTTTAGCCTCTTAACCTTTTCCTTCCCTCTGACTCAATGCCGTCCGATGGAGCAAAAGCTTTTGATGTTAAGAACTTCTCTGATTAACCCTTCTGGACCAATGTGAACTTTCACATTGATTATTTTTTGTAGGAGGCCACGTCGCGTCTTTTCCTCTGGTTTTGACGTGACGAGGTTCAAGCATGACAGACTTAGTTTGTATAGGTGCACGTTGGCACGCTTTAATGTTTAACTTTGCTGACACTGTTCATAGTGTATTAGAAATGTTTGTCCTGTCCTTGAGCCTTCTCATGTAAGAGTTGGACCTCATATTATTAATTTATATTCCCAGAGTTAGGTCAAAGTCATGATAGGTATATAGGTAGGTATCTCGTGACTGTTCAAATGTTGTGAATAAAAGTCTTGTTTAGATATACGACTACGTTAATCCTTTTATTCAAGGGTGGGCGTAGCTCATGTAAAGGTTTGTTGCTTACGAATGCAACCTTTATGTTAATACAGGCCGGTAATGGAATGACTGTCACATTTGAACTATCAAGATGATGAGATTAGGATTCTATCCGTCAAAGAGTATAGGATTAGTTTGATCCTAAGAGAATATATTTAATAATTATAATCAGGCGCGGCCTTGTAAAAGTCTAACTTATCTAAATATACAATATTGAACGTTACTCAATATTTCATTGGTACCTAGACCCCTTAGGTACCACAGTACACACAGCAGAATGGTAATATACCACGTAGGCAGCCAATTTTACCCTGTATAATTTACTGTGGAACTATAAAATTAGATACTGTTATTAGGTAAAAGCTATCGTTTAATAGACCAGCGGGATACAATTTATGTTAAAACGGTTAAATATTCAACAGGGAATAGGAACATGGACGAGGATCGCGTGTGTCATCACGTCCCATGGGATATTAAAAAGGTTTTAGTAACAAAAGCATGTCATATTGGCAGAAAGCTATACTTAAGTAGGATGCCTAAAGTCTAGGTGTACATATAATACAATAATGGACCCCGCTTTTCGTGTCTATTTTTGTGATCACGTTGTTTTTCTAAAAAGCAATTGATTTGAATGCAGTTTTCAACATCATTTACGAAATCTATTCCGTAAGGTTTATGCGTGAGATACTTAGGTACTTAAATTAATAGTGAATTTACATAATTAGGTATAATAAAGCAATTTCGATCTTTTTCAACTCGCAAAAACCATGCGTAGCAGGGGTTTAGGTATTCTCTAAGTACGTCAATGAAGAAACGGGCCCATCCGAAAGTAGTTGATGCGTCAAAACAACTGTCAAATTCGATTTTTTGGAAGGGAACTAACTCATTGAGCGCTGGGACAACTGTCAAATCGTGTACTAATTTTTTTAGTTTGGTAATATAAATAATCATAGGTAAGTCCGTGCTACGGAGTAGGGAACCACCAAAACTTCGGCCGAAAGTCCGGACTTTGTGCTTATGAAGTAGACCCCAAGGGACAGCACCCTAATTGCGTAACACGCGATTAATCATAATCGGTTTCATTTTGACAGTTCAACAATATTCATTGCGTTATTTACGTTGATGAGCAGACACAGAAGTGTATTGTTTAGTCATTTTTAAACAGTTGTCATCTGAGGAAATAATGGTATCCGAAAAATAGACTGAAATACTGGCAATTGATTCTTTCCCCATTGTTATTTGAGTTTTAACTTATAAGGATATTTATAGTATATAAATTAGGAGTTTCCTAGTTCAGCCGATTGTTATTTTAATAGTTTTAACTTTAAAGCATATTGTTTGTATAGGAGTTAGGAGGTACCAATCCCTAACTTCGACATAATCAGAAAGAGCCTCAACGTCTTCAATGTTAATTAATACCAATCTAAAAACTAAAAATTTATGCAGGTAGAAATCAAAACATAAAGAGAAAACAAAGTCCTGACTCGATCACTCACTGACACAAGTATCAACGCCGAGCCCAAATCTTTAAACCTGAAATTTTACACAGAGGTCTCTTGATGTTAAAATAAGTCTGGATTCTTCGAAATGACGTATTACTGTGTCGTGATTCGCGAAACACCAATCAAACGAATTTGTTCAGAGTCAGACCTATGTCCAACCACAACGAGTTTTGATTGGCTAAGCCCACTGACGTGGGCACGTACGGTGCTGTACGTAATAAAATGGGTTTTTTCGCGTGCTGGATCATCCGCTGCTTACCGCACAGTTGAAAATCGAATAGTGTGTTCTTTCAACGCGCTTGGATGCACTCTGGTGGATTCTCAATGCTCGGTTCAAGACAGAGGGTTGAAAATCCAGTGTGTAATAAAATTCCGTCACGATATTTTTACGTCTATGTGAACTTGGTCTTACACTGCGTCAGAAGGCGTCACGACACGCCACAGTAATGTGAATCGCTTTTTGGAATTCACAGGAGGACTAAGTTGCTGGCAAAGTGCTAATGTAGTACATACATACTGCGTAGGATACATACATAACTTAACTCTGTATTTGCGTAGGCGCATGTTTTAAAGCCCTGATATACGAACGTTCAACTACCGTTCGCTGCACCGCTAACTGACGTCACATTCATGTTAGAAATAGAGAATAATAAATATATATTTTTCTGACAGCAGGTTCTGCAGATAGGAACAGCGTCTTGTATGAATTGTACTTCAAGATAAGAAAATAAATACATACCGAAACAGATTGACTTATAAGTCGATTCGCACGTATTCATAAGTCAATTCGCACGTATTCATAAGTCAATTCGCACGTATTCATAAGTCAATTCGCACGTATTCATAAGTTAATTCGCACGTATTCACTCAGTTTATGCGATGGCTCAAATGTTAAAGACAACATCGGTAAAGGTTTAGTTTGCCTAATCAATAGATAGCACTCGAATCTACCTGCTATCTTTTTTGTTTCGTTCATTCACAAATATATTATCTAGGTACTCTTAGCAGAATACAATGTTGGATTTTTTAAGAATTCGAATAGCCTGAGGTGTAAGTGATAGCTTACTTTTAAACATAATAACCTGAACAACCTTCAATTCTTAATTAGTCATGCTTTATAATTTACAGAACACACTTGTTTTAGTATTTCTACTTTCGACTGTAATGATATACTTAGTTAAAGTCAGGAAAAATAGATACTCACCGACACAATACACCCTACGTCAATTTGACAGGACAATTTCCTTAACAATTAATATCCCCGACATTACCTAGCTACCATGCTATTTTTGTTAGAAATATTGGGTAACTGACGATATAAGAATTACCTTCCGACAGTTCACTTCGGTAACGTTTACCTAAATCGAATAGAGGGAGTGGTGTAACAATATTTACTTACTTTTGAAAATTAATTGCCTACTACCTGTCAAGTTTCGATTTTATAAGAGTCTGAAACTTTCGGGTGTGGCTGTAGGTACCTAGTAAAAACGAAAACAATGTCGTTTCTGAAATAAGATTTTGGGTCACTGAAATGTATGTGACAAAGCGCTAAAAGCTAGTTCATTGCGAAAATTTGGCGAATCACCAGAGAAAACAGCTTCTTTTTTTTATTTTGTGCAGAGAGAGAAAACACATTTTTTGTCTCACTGGTTTAAAAATAAAATACATTGCTACCAACCAGATATCCGTAGGCGCAATGTATTTTATTTTTGATCTTTTGAATTAAGTACCTATTCCCCGACACAAATGTACCTCTAATATTAATAATTCTAAAGAGAAAGTAACTAATTAAGATAGTGTTAATGCTAATGACAATGAATGTTATGACTATACTAGCATTAATCACTTGTTTACCTAATTAAAACACAACACACACAAAGAGTGCAAAAAAACCAAACAATGTGTAAATAAGTATTAAAAGAATTCTAATGCAGAATACTATTAAGGTTCCCGCAGACAGGCGCGACACGAGCGACCGCGACGCGATTCTGGTAGAACAATTTCCACGATTTTTTCTACCAGAGTCTAGTCGTGCCTTGCTAAGCGTTTGGTGAGCGTGAGGGTTTAAAAGATTATCACATTCGTGTGATATGTTCCCGCCAAAACACACAAGCTAGATGCTCATAATAAACCAGATTTTCGCACTAACATAACGTTTACGTTATGACGTTAATTTTATTCTAAGATCCACTCGCTTGTATAAATACATACACATAAATTGTCGAAAACAAAGCTCACGGCGATGTGCCAAATTGAACGAAACAACGCTTTGATAATACACCTACCTACACTCGAAATAGATCGCGTTTTAGAAGAGCTACATTTCTCATAATTATGATAAATTAATTCAAGTTGCTTTTGATGTCTTTGTGACCGCGTTGTTCTTCTAAACTACGCTACGAATTTAGATGCGTTTTTCACCATAACTTAGAGAATTTATTACGGAAGATTTAGGTGTCTAATATATTTTAATAATAAACTTACATTTAATAAAGGTATCTAGAGTTTTAAAGTCGTAACACTCGTGCAACGCAGAGACGAGTCGAGAATAAATTATTAAATTGGAGCGATTCATTTGTTTGGTGAGAGATTTACTAGCCAATTGAGCGTGAACCTATAAATTATTTCTAGGCATATAGTCGATTTGTATGTATGTATAATCATTGTTTGCCTGTCTTAAATTAGCATTGAGGCTCCTGCAAACATGCGCCCCGCGACTGCTGTACAACAATATTTATGAAAACTTCATGGAAATTGTTCCACAAATGTCGCGTCGGTCACGCTGTCGTGTCGCGCCTGTCTGGAGAACTCTTTAATCTTCTAGTCACACCCTTAGGACGTGTTCTTATTCTTTAAAACGTTTTTTATGTACATCTAGCCAGACATCATCATCATCATCATCATTTCAGCCGAAAGACGTCCACTGCTGGACATAGGCCTCCCCCAAGCTCCGCCACTTTGACCGGTTCTGTGCTTCCCGCATCCAGCGGACTCCTGCGGCCCTCACAAGGTCATCGGTCCACCTTGTGGGAGGCCTTCCAACTTTACGTCTTCCAGTGCGCGGTCGCCACTCCAGAACTTTTCGCCCCCATCGGCCATCTGTTCTGCGTGCAATGTGCCCTGCCCACTGCCACTTAAGTTTGGCAATTCTTCGGGCTATGTCGGTTACCTTGGTTCTCCTGCGGATCTCGTCATTCCTGATTCGATCACGCAGGGAAACTCCAAGCATAGCCCTCTCCATTGCCCTTTGGGTGACTTTAAACCTTCTTATGAGGCCCATTGTGAGCGACCACGTCGACCACGTCCACGCGACCACGTCGTGTCTAGCCAGACATAAATGTGTCTTTTTAAATTCACGTAGGAGAGAATTTAAATAATTTAAATCTAAACAAAACAGAAATAACATGATGGCATTAAAATATACGTTGTTATACTGCTATTGGTGTTCTGAAAATATAATTCTATTTCTATAGATAGGGTCTCACAGCTGAAAAGGTCAAATTATTATTAAGTTATACATGTTTTTCTATTATTGTTATATCAGAAGATCACTTCCCTACGATAAACATTCTTATGATCAATGTCTTACGTCAAATAAACGATCTAAACGTTTCTTAGTTTTATTTCTGTATTATCTTTACTGATTTACAGGGCCACCTCTATTGAAGAGGTTAATGAACTTTACTACGTAGATATACGGTTACGATGAAGCTCAATGTTATTAACGAAACGGTTTTATCTGTCTATACTACCTATAGATTATATTTATCTATATACATATCTTAGATATGTAGGCAAGTTTAAAGTTTATTATATTTCTGTGGGAACAAAATCATGTTATAACAATGTAACCCTATTATGATCATTTTTTGTTAAAATATAATATTTTTTGAAGGTCTTAGTTATTTTTAGTATTTTAGCAAATTACATTCTTATTAAAACAATGAATTCTTATTACTTTAATTTCAACAATACTACTTCGTTTTTTTTTTAATTATAGGTGCATCGGTTATAATTTTTAAACATCGCGTCTGGCTAATTTTCCACCTGACTGATAACTTTTATCTGAGGAATAAATATGGCGGTTTGACAACTTTTGTATAGAAAATATGCTAAACTGTCAAATAAATTCTTCAGATAAAATTTATCTGACCATTGAAAAATCAGCCCTTAGTTATTTTTTATATTTTAGTTTGGCAATGTAATGAATTTTCTAATAGGTACAGGTTGAATTTTCCAATAGCACATGAAATGCCAAATCCCACTACTGTTACAAAAAACTACCTAACCTAACTACTTAGGTACTGCTACTTGTAAGAATTAGCGAAAAACACTCAAAAGAGTCAATGTCTATACATACCTACATACAGATGAATAAAATTGGAGTGTCTGTTTGTAATATTATAAAAACCGCTTTTTACTAAATCCATATGGATGTATACATGGTACGGTGGGCTGCATCAATTGGGTACCCCAGTTGTATTAAAATTATAATACAACTGGGGTACCCAATTGATGCAGCCCACTGTACATATACCAGAATAACATTTTATTTTTATTGTGACTGTCTGTTTGTTCCGGTTAATCTCTGAAACGGCTGGACCGATTTTGACGGGACTTTCACTGGCAGATAGCTGTAATAAGGAGTAACTAAGGCTACTTTTATTTTTGAAATTTTATATAATAATAAAAAAATAACTATTCTGCGGGGACGAAGTCGCGGGCACAGCTAGTTTTTGA
This sequence comes from Antitype chi, assembly GCA_947359405.1. Lineage (NCBI taxonomy): Eukaryota > Metazoa > Arthropoda > Insecta > Lepidoptera > Noctuidae > Antitype > Antitype chi. The sequence goes on from OX375823.1 coordinate 7,203,055, forward strand.
ATAAAACAAGATAAATGTCATAAGAAACAAAGTAACCTTATTGCCACAGCTAAGGACAGTCTACACTGACTCATGTACCCGTCTCATGGACTTTATCTTGCCTTATTAAGCAGAACAATGATTCAGAGCCAATAATAAATAAAAACATAAGTCATTATTGGAACTTCATTTCTGTCTGTAAATAAATTTGTATTTAATTCACTCACACTTCCCAATAAGGACTCATTAATGAATGATACAATTTTGTGATACACGTTGTGACTAGTAAGTAGTAACACAGTATAAATAGGGACAGTATGGGAACTGGGCCTGTTTGTTAAAATAATTACTTACGCTCCATTGGAGCGTTAGGGTGGTCAGTCTTCATGTTTGTAAAATTGAAAAGTATTTTTATTGGAACGAAGAGCCCACGACCGACATCACCACTATCGCTCTTTTTGGGGCCTTGTCTATGCGCGTGTCTGTGTGTGTCGTTTCCTACGTGTATACGTAGTTTCTGTACTGTCAATATTTATATTGTGCTTTTAATGATATTTGTAACCAAGGCTTGAATTACCACTATTAAACTAATTATAGCATTAATCGAAATTAACTCGTGGTTAGTAATCGGCAAGCATAATATTAGTATACTAATGTCATGTCAATTCCGGTTAATAATATTATGATGTATAATAGCCTGCTTGAAGCATAACCAACGACAACTTTGAAATCCTTAGCTTGTTATTCAAAGTTGTTTCTGGTACTTTTTGGTATTTATTGAAAACTAGCTGACCCGACAGACGTTGTCCTGTCTTAACTATGAATATATTACGCGCTACTTTTTATTTTTTTCTTTCATAAGAATCTTCTCCTGACATTAACAAACACAACAAAAAATAATTAGCAAAATTGGTCCAGCCGTTCACGTGTGATGCCGTGACCAAGAGAAATAGGGATTCATTTTTATCTAAGACTAGCTGACCCCCAGACGTTGTCCTGTCTCAACTATGAACATTAAAATGTGGTCGTATTTTCTTTTTTCTAATGTTACGCGCAACTTTCTTATTTTTTTTCTTTCGTAAGAACCTTTTCCTGACAATAACAAACTTAATAATTGAAAGAATTAGCAAAATTTAACATGTGACGCCATGACCAAGGAAAATAGGGATTCATTTTTATATATAAAAATATAGATGAGGAAAGAATTTTACGTATTTGTTAACATCACGTTTTTAACACCACGCCTGGTCCCCGAAGTGTTCAGCAGAGGTGTACCTTTTAGTACATACACCCACCACTCGCCAGTCGCTCCATGTAAAATACTGGAATTCAGCTGCATGAACTGCATCCGATTACTTTGAAAGCCGACCCCACCACAGTTGGGAAATGGCTAAGCAGATAATGATGGCCTACATTTCGCCAGTCTCATCCACCATCACAATGAATGCTATGGAAATAAGAAGCAAGGATCCACCTACAAAATCAAAATGTCTCATGAATTGGATTGTGACAGCATCTGTCAGCATATATCTTGTTTATCATAAATTTATCCTATGAAAGAAGAAAAAGAAAAGAAAGAAAAATTGTTTATTCTGCACAAACAAAACGCACCTTATAAAAATAAAATAAAAAATTAATAATAAATTTAATTAATTTATTTATTATTAATCTTCAATACTACTGTAGCTTCCCATTAGTGAAAGAATTTTCCGAATCGGATCAGAAGTTCCGAAGATTACCCTCAACATACAAACTGTCAAAACATCTTTATAAAATTAAGCAAAGATGTAGGTTTCTAGATCTAGAACATAAAAGTTGAATCTGGTTAACATATTGTGAGTGTTGTCAGTTGTCACACATTATATCATATGTGCGACAAAAGACACACGTGTTCTAATTAATAAGATTTCTCATTACACAATGTTATTGCTATTAATGTCAGAAAAGTAGGTGACATTAGGTACGTTCTTAGAGTTTGGGTATCTTGTCGATACACTTTCAAAATCGAGGTGTTATTCAACTTTCATTCCAATATTCGATGACTGTTTTGGCTTTTTCTTATCACTTTTTTCATTTAAAATTGATTTCAATAATGTTTGTTGGTTACAGTTTTGTTTTTTTCTAATTGAGATTTAAAAGAGTAATTATTGAGATTATATTTTGACATATACAATAAACAAACACTACGAAATAAATTGAAGCCGTAACTAAATGACAATCTCGTTAAGATTCTAGGAACAAAAATTTTATTGATTGAACCCCAATTTAGTTTATATAAGGAAAATGTGATGATTTTGTGACCAACGGACTAGTTCTATGCGATATTCTTAATATTATTGCTTCAATTCAACCGGCTGTCAAGAATTTTAGAACAACTTATTGAATTATAGATGTTTCAAAATTGGAACACAGAATGATGTGGTGCTGAACCATAAATAATAGAAACGTTGTGTGTTGCCAGTGCTGCTGTCGATTACTTTCCAGATATTCCCTACGTAGTGGAAATGTCCACTATAATCATGCCAAAATACCTGACAGGTTTGCCAATAGTCTGAAATTAGACCACTTTCTTCGAGTGCTTCATGAATTGATATAAAAACGTATAAAACCTATGAACTTCGGACCCAATCGTTGCGTGTCCATTGACCGCGCGTGCGTTTTTTGGCAGCATTGTGAATAGTCTAGATATCTGATAGATCGAATTGACGTCATAGCAAGCAGCCTCGATATTGGCCTAACTACACAATGTAAAGTTTTTTACATGAATGTTTAATAAATAGATGCATACGTAATTGATCACGAACTTAGCCGACACCGACATAGATACACGAAAGGACGCGCGCTTTGTATTCGACGGCATCAAGGATGTTGTGTGTTTTGAACGAAAATCGTTAAATGTAAGTATGTGAAATTGTGTCTTTCGAGCAGGAATTGTTGTCGTACTCATCTTGATCTATATTGAGAACGACTGCATTGGCGTCTAGACTACCCAGATGCAGCTGCATATTAGATTTTACCAGACAATTTAGAAATACTTTGTGTCGACTCGGTAGGTACGAAATGTACCTAGTTAAATAGTTTGGCCAGCCAACAAGATTGTAGAATTGCGAAGACTGGTGTGATCATTGATACTTAGTTCCTTAAAGAAAAGCCTACCGCGTACGCAAAATACGCGCCTTGATGTGGAGTTACAAATTACCTAAGAAAACTTTTTAAGATGCTCTAAAACATTCAACACATAGGCAGGTACGTACAGGCTGCGTTTTATCTAGCTAGGTTAATCTTAAATCCTGTAAAAAATACCTACTTTCATTCAACGATATGATAAAGAATAGAATCCGAATCTTTTTTCTCGTTGTCTTTATATTTATAGCTGAATTTCGAACTGATACACAATTCTTTTGATAGATAACATTTTGTCATATCTTACAGCTACACTAAAAGCCATTCAAGCTTTCGTAGGTATTCAAACAGATCAACTTGAATGATACGGATAAGATTAGACTAGTGCACTAAACTTGAACTTAAATCCAAGATATGAATCATGACGACTTCCTTGAATGAATACGATTTGCAACACTTACCTAGTGCATAAAATGAGTGTCCACTATTCGTCAGAGAAAAGAACTTTTATTTCAGACCCATAACGACCATTTGGTCAATGTACAAACAACTACAGAAACTTTTTTTTTTTTAACGTTTTTTCTATCGTATCTGTTTTATTATGTTTTCAACACACTATCTAACTAGCATATATCCTGAAGATTATCATATATTTTTCTGATTTTGTTTACTACAGTGGATCATCACTTTTTAAGCATTATAAAACTTGCGTTTAGCTCCTCTAAGCCCCTTAAAATTTAAAGAATTATGGTCGATTTTCGCCCACTGGGCGACATATTTATAATTACGCCACATCATGTAGGCAATGCAGGCATATTCAATGTCCCATCTATGGGGCTGTGCCACTTATCTGCTATAGCATTCATAAAATTCAGTTCAGTATAGTTCGCTGCATAGAAAAACCTCCTTTGAATTGTCAATAGCGAAGCACCTGACCTAGTCTTGACTGCTTAGTGTAGTCTAACCCGAGTGAATACTACTAATGGCAGATTTAATTTATGTAAATAGCAGGGTCAACATAAACCCAATACGAACTTACGAAGACAGCCATTGCACCCATCCGGACTACTTACAACCACTTAGCCGAACCCCTGCCAAAGACAAGTGACATTCGAGGAACAAACAAACTATTATGGCCAACCTAACCGTCATCTACGTCACACCCTGATGCAGTTACACCTGCAATGACCTGCATAATAGATTGTCTATGGCCCCGTAGTGCTAGAAAGCGAAACTGGCAACACAAACACTGTGCAATTACGGCTTAATGCTATGGTGTGCACGTTTCCTTACACCACTACGCTGAGGTCAGTGTGATGTCATGGGTACATACCTGATGTGCATTGTAAACTATCGCTGGCCACATTTTATTTACTTCACGCTGAATTCGGAGGATATTTTGCTTCTCTTTTGAGCACTTTGAAATGGGATGTATTTATAATATGTTTATTTTTATTTGATTTGACAAGATTGTTCTTCTGGTTGGTACAAAGAACTTATCAACTAAGGGTTAGTATTTATAAAATTAATAGGTACACATCATGTTTATTTATCCCTGCCACACAAGCAACCGGACAGCGTGTCTTAGTATTGGTGCATCGTGGTGTTCAGCTAGGGTTTTCAGAATACTGTTGCTGACTAGCCCTCATTCTGCTTATTAAGGATGCGGTGTTCTTCGTCGTCAGTTCGTGCTACAGCAAACATGTTAGAGTCAATTATGGAATGGATACCTAATCATCAATATGCCCTTGATACCTAGCAAACTCTACAAAAATATAATGGAACGAGATAGGGCAGAGTCTGGACTCTTATATCGTAACACACTATCAATCCTAATCCAAAATAATTTTGAAGGATAGGACATATGCAAAGGCTAATCTAATGCTTCATATGTTCGAATTGGTTTCCTTTACAACCTAACTGTATTTTGTTGAATCGTCAAAATGAAAGCCATTTCAACTGTTAGTGTGCTACGCAACCACCCCTCAGATGGCCTGATGAAATAATGAAGGCTGCAAACAATCATTATTAGGTATAGCTAATGGTCCATTATGTCGTGATTATGGCAAAGGATAGCCTGTAGATGTTAGCGGGCAGCATTCAACCTTTAGCAACCATGACATTCCAACAGGTAAATGAAGAATTCATAGATAGCATCGCATTTTCATTGTTTCAATCGTTAATTCTCTATGATTTTTTCGTTATCTGTGTCGAGGATTTGTTGGCCTCAATCAGGCACTTACTTAGGATTAGGAACCTGAATCAAAATCAAGTTTCTGTAAAAATAAAAAAACTTTAGTAGGTAGTACTGTGAAGCAGTTTTTTAAATATTGTTGTGTATAACTAAGCATTTACGAAGTAATAAACTGGTTTCCTTACCTACTACTAATCGATTTAATAATTTCATAACCTTGTAATCAGCTTGCACAGAACATTAAGACGGACTAAAAACCGGTGATTAACGATAAAAACTTTTCCACAGCACGAAAATATACTCGGATGATATTATAAGTACCACTGGCTGGATGCATAGGTATAACACACTCGCGATTTGAAAAAAGAACGAATGATGACGTGCCGTGTGTTTAATAATAAGTCGAATGCTTTTGCTCCTTCCTTGACATTGAAGATCCCTCTTCAATTTGGTAGTGTCAATAACAGAAGTACATAAACTAAAACGTTTGTATTATTTATTTATACCTATAATAACACTTTGGTATAATGACTGTGGGAAATATGGTTGAATTTTGATTATGCAACGGGCCATTCTAGCACAAAATCTAGTAGGTATTACCCACTGGCATTTAAGTACTCTTAAAATAAGACAGATCATGTACCTATACATTTTGTAATGAAGTGAATGGAAACGTAAAGAGCACATCGAATGCAAGACCGCGTGGTATGCACTGAATATTAAACAATACCTAGTTAAGTACCTACCTATGTACCTGCTCGTTTTCCATAAACAACTTAAACTTTTTTTTTAAGGTGATATAGGCAAACAGGCGATTACTCCGCGTTTTTCAGGTGTTTTTCCTATACTTACCCACAGTTTTAGTTTAATTTCAGAAAAACTGATGCCCCCGTTTCTTTATTAATTTATTGAATGTATTTCGGTCATGGTCATCATCATTAAGAACGGAATACTCATTACGGCAAACTGTCCCTAATCTGTTAATTTTAAGTAAGGAGGTTAGTTATTGATAACCGCTAATGGGATTATTAGGATTGATAATGCCGTTTCAATGATTGCAGCTTATGTTCACTTATGAAAAAATCAAATACCAACGATATTTAAAAAAAAATCACAACATAACGCGACTGTCTTTTGTTTCATAGATACTTTTATTTACTTTGTTAACAAATTCTGATCAGAAATAGATTCATAGGAATTACATAATATTTGAAAATGTGTTGTGTATTTAATCAGATGTAAAAAAAATAATAAGTACCTAGATATTCCAAGTATTTATTAAGCAAGTCGGTAGGTTGGATACTCTAATTTTAATATCATACTAAACTGGTTTCCTGAGTCTGTGTATAAAAAATATACATAGGTATACTCGTAAGTAACAAGTAAATATAATGGTATGGTAATATTACTAGATCTTAGAAGTGGATTTTCGAATTTCATTTAGACAATGATTGTCATTGTCAGACAGCGTGGACAAATAAAAAAGGATGCCTATAAGTAGATAGGTATATGGCGGAAAATACCTGAGACAGATGTATTTGTAGCATATTACAGGAAAGGTGTAAAAAGTAGCCACAGCTAAGTAATAACAGTCGCATGGGTCGATCGACCAGTTTACGCTACGCTTGTCGCGGTCGGTCCGTGGATGGGTGACCATCTTTACATACCAAGACTCCTCCGTACCTCGGAAAGCACGTAAAGCCGTTGGTCCCGGCTGTCATGTGTGGATCTTTGACAGTCGTTACGCGTCGTCGGAAGCCCGAAAGTCTGACAACCAGTCTTACGAAGGGGTATCGTGTTATCCAGTTTACCCAGGTTGTGGAGGTCAGATGGGCAGTCGCTCCATGTAAAATACTGGTATTCAGCTGAATCCGGTTAGACTGGAAGCTGACCCTAACATAGTTAGTAAAAGGCTAGGCAGATAATTATTACAAGAAAAGTGTAAAATATATTGAAGATGATGGCTATTAGAAAAGAGAAGGATAAAGCTGGATTATTCGGAGATGTAAATGCAAAGGCCAGCAGGCTTAGCGTGACGCTTTTTATTTCTACTCTACTGTAGAACAGAAATCGCTTGTCTCAATTTCTCGGTGAAACTGAAAAACTGTCAACTGTCTATACGGAAACGTAATTTTTGTCTAGTCTTCCGACGACAAAACACTTGTCTATGGTTCTCGTGCTAAGTCTGCAGGAAAAAATCAGAGAAGGTATGGAAGAAGAATAATATCTAGGTCCTATATCGACTTCAAAAGAACTCCTGTGATAGGACAGTAAATAAAAGAATATATAACAAGAAATAAATACGCAACAGACACCCGGAAGACACAACACATTCTAGACACGTAGGTAAATAAGATAACATCAATATTATACTCATTAGAAAACATTCAATGGGTCCGGTATTATTTTAATTAAAAAAAAAAAACACATTTTGTTGATTGGCATTGGACGATTGATTCTTAGACGTAAAGTTGTATTGACTTATGAATAAAATTATGATTGATAAAATGATAACATATTAGATTGTATTGTATTTTGTTTGTTATTTTAAGTTTTTTGATACATTTGCTTTGAATTTATAAACAAAAGACAGAGCCTAGTCAAAACACTGCATAATAACAAGCTAAAGCAAAGTATTAGCTGTTTCAACAAAAACAAAGCAGTATAATAATATGCTCATACTAATTAAGTACATAAATTTAGTGTTCCAAGTGCCAAGAAATTCAGAAGCTAGATTACTTTCCTTGAATAGCATCCAAACTATGAAATACCCGGGGAATCCTGACTAATAGTGACAATGAAAACCTGAGTGAGTTATGGAAAGAACCCGATAAATAATAAAGGAAACTGGGCACCCTACTTCTAGTCTATAAGAAACAACTACCTAAATGTACACACACCGGCAAAATTAGAGGAACACAAAAAATACATTAGTTTTTGAGATTAATTGTTTTCGCTTCATTTGACTTCGTTTGTTTATCCAATACCTTTAAACGAGCATTTCTAGTATATATTATGTATACAATAAATAATCTGAATCTTGGTAACGGTTCCAACGAATTTCATGAAATTTAGTATGCAGGGGGTTTCGGGGGCGATAAATCGATCTAGCTAGGATTCACTTTTAGAAAACGTCAAACAAAAAAAAAACCTAGTAAAGTTCGGTCATCAAGATATTTATATGTAAGGAAAAATCAAAATTAAGGGTTTATTAGGATTTTTTTTTAAAGAAACATTAAAAGTGGCTAATGTGAGATGTTTTATAATGCGTAAGGACAGAGCAAAATTAAAAGAAAAAAGGAAAATTTAAAGAATTAATAGCGCGTGTTGCCTCCTCGTGCCCTTTTTTTAAGGGCTTGGATACGTCTACCCATGCTCCTTTATTATGACATCTTTAATAATTTCCTGAGGCAAAGTGCCCCATTCGTCAACCAGCGCCAATTTCAGCTATTCAACATTTCTAGGGCCTGGATTTCTTGCCCGTACCCTTCGTCGAATCATGTCCTAGACATGTTCTATTGAATTCATTTCTGGCGATTGTGCTGACCAGTCCATCTGGGTTATACCGATCTCATAAAGGTAATCACGTTAATCACACACTACACTACGTGCGCAGTGTGGGGCCGTGCGTTATCGTGCATAAACACAAAATCTGATCCTATTAATGGGGAAAAAGGCATAACATGGGGCTCTAGGATCTCAGTTATGTACCTGTGTGCAGACAGAGAACCGCCATCAATGATGACTACAGCGGTGCGTGCTGTCAAACTTATACTACCTCACACCATAACAGACCCGTAAGACGTTATTCGGAAAAAATGTTTGATGGTAACGTTCTCCTCGATATCTCCACATCTTCCCCCTTCCGTCGATGAAATTTATCAGAGAATAAAACTCGACTCCACTCGTTGGACCAATTTTGATGTTGACGAGTGAACGCTAATCTTGTTACTCGATGGCTCACCTCAAGTTTAGGCGCTTTTGCTGGCATTTCTGAAAGTTTGCACCCTTATAAAACGGTCGTCTACGGCACTGGTTGCACAATTTCTGCCTTGGCCTTGCCTGCGGCCATAAGATCCTGTCTGTCTGTATCGTTGCATATTACGGTGGATCACGGATACTGATACACCTAACGTTCGACTGACTGAACGGTAGGTGTGACCTTCCTCAAACATTGCTACAGCCCTGGCGACTTCAGTTGCTGGCAAATCACTAATTCTGAATGAAATACAATGTTAACTCTCCAAACAAAACAAACAAAATGAGCTAGGGCCACCATTTAACGCTTTAACCAACTTTCTTATGAAAAACACTCAGAAACGTAAATTGTGAACAAATGCTTAAGAGGCTATAATTTATGTTGGGGTGTTGAAAACTGTAAAAAATCCCCTTAATTTTGTATGAAGAAAGGGTAATCATTCAAATAACAGAACCACTTGTCGAAATACCCTCAAGTTTTGAAAAAAAGTCACTCATTTTTGTGTTCCTCTAATTTTGCCGGTGTTTGTAGTTTGACTGGTATAATAATTTAGGTAGGTACTATCGAACATTAGCGACAAAGAGCTTGCTCTAGTTCTCAAAAACTTTTCGTAACATTAAACCCAATAATTATGATTTATCGGTTTACTCGAACACAATAGTAAAGATTAACGGTTTCACGGTGTTACAGAACAAGTAGTTCCCCTTTGGCATCATGGCGTGTATCGCCTGCCAATCATCGCTGGCCATCACCCACTATTTACTTTTCACGGAAGCTGACGTTACAAAATCTTTTCTTTTTGTCTTCACTCTTGCGTGTATCTTTAAATGTTACCAAAGAGAATTTAAAGAAGTGAGCTCAGGTGGAGATTGAAATAATGCCAAGAAAATAGAAAAAAAAGTGTTTATAAAATCCTACAGAAATCAGCTGCCATACACGTGTTCAGTGACAGTGCTGTGCTGTATTTTTGTCGATCTATTTATTTTTTGCTCCCCTACGAAGGCAAATAAATGTTTTTTTATCAGCCCTAACAAAGCACTGATTTGGTTGATCTTATGTTAGTAGGTACTCTCCGTGGTTTTTCTTTTGTATCTCCTCCTGTCTATTGTATCTGCATATTATGGGAACAGATGTATGTTTATGTTGTACTGCAAGACTTCTCAGACAACCTATTTTATTGTTGCCATATTAAAAATATTAACAAGTGGTTCAGTAACATTGTACAATTTAAATTCCCGTACTTACTTATGTTTAATAAATAGCAAGATGCATACTTCCATCTGATTGTTTCTGCAGAGGTCATTAATTATGAATGTCCTTATATGTTAATTACATTTTATTGTAACGAATTATAAATAAAGAAATTTAGGTAATCGAATCTTTTATCATGGATTTGGTAATCAGATAACCTTGACATCAGCATTTCCCTGTGGTATTACAGAGAACGTATAGCACATAATAATATGTACTAAGTTCAGTACAAATGAACTTAGTTAAAATTAGGTACCTACCTTCAGTATTTATCTTAGTTACCTAGAACTACATAAGCTAAACAGTTTTTAGTATTTACATCCTAACTTATTAAGTATTGAATTGAATGTTCTAACAACTTTCTATCGTGCGAAAAGTACTACAATTTTAATGGGATTCAGATTTATACTTAATCACTTTAATCACTGATAACGTGTTCCTAGAAGGTATAATGTACAGATAAGCGATAAGTAAATAGGTGTTAAACTCACTTTCCCGTGAAGTAGTCGGAGATCTGGCTGACCTTCCAGAATATCTGGAAGAGCAGCATGAGCACCGTGTGGTTGATCCATGTGTAGAGCTTGTAGCAGCTCTCCATTGCGCCCGCGCCGCTCGACTCGCGCTCCCACAACAACTTCGGAAACGAAAACTCACTCATCCGTCACACGTCTATTTGCAAGGGTAATACCGAAATTCAAATTCACGATTCTACGGCGCAAATACGAATAATATTCAAATTGTGAACGTAGAATTGAAACTAGCGTTTCTCGCGCTGTGAAACGTGCGACGCGATCGAAGCACAAGGGTAGTTTGGCGCTTATCAATCGAGCGGCTCTCAACCGAAAATAGCGGCAGTAATAGAGCGAGCGACGATAAGTTTGACCGCGCTCGAACGCCGGTGCACGCGAACTGTGGCCATGAGAATTCCACTACAACTGGCTCGTCGAATGAGTCGAATGACGAAAGATGACTCAGTTGTATCACGTTGTAGATATCGGGTATTTGTTTCTTTGCTCGGTTAGCGTGGAATGCGAGGCAACACCCGACTCAGCGACACAGTTTGTCAAGACAATAAAGCACAGTGGGCACTTACGACATTATATTTTTTTCTCGAGTCCCCAAAGGGCAGTGACAGGGACTTCGTCGTATTTATACCTGGCTTTTTTTTTCAACTTTGAATTTCGAACAACCTCGGTGTATCACGTCGATGCACATCCAGCTGTTGCTTTTTGATGCAATAATTATTGTTGTTTACATTTACAACAATACCTAACTAACGTTAAAAAATAGAACAACGATAAATACATACTTACAGTATTAATCAAAAGCGGAAACATGCGAGGTATCTGAAACAATCAACTAGTGGTAAATGCAGTGATAACCACATTTGTTTATTTTTATTATTCTACTATTGTATAGTTGGTAATGTGGAAGCCGGCTTACTATTCGTTACTGCCATAAATCTTTTTTATTCGATGCCATTTTGCATTGCATTTTACTACTAAAACATATTAATATTTTTATAGGTACTTACCTAAGTACCTAATATTTTTTTAGGATTTTGCAATATAAACTTATTAAGATTATTATTATCATTAAATTCCGAATATTTGATTCAAAATACAGACAGATATGTAATCTTGGAGTTTATATTCTGAATTTATGTATCTTAATTTAAAACACAACAAGTAAACAACGACACTATTCTACATACGTAATTAAAAATTTCAACATCGGTACCAATTATGTATTTTTTTTTTTGATTGATGAATAACAATGTCGTAAAAATGGTTTTCCTACCTACAGGGTATTGACGTAATTAACCTCATATTCAAACATCAAGCAACGTCAGAAACAGAAAACAATCATACATAATGCCCACAAAGTTTACCTTTACGGTATTACCCTTACGTCAAAGGGACTCACCATTTGAGGAAGATACTAACAACAACACTAAAAAAATATTTAAACAAACACAAAATTAGTCCAATAAACTTTATAGCAGCTGGTTTAAAAACTTTATAACGATAGCACAAGCGATAGCTTGTTTAAAAAGTGTCACGATGACGTATAGTTTATCTCAGGTCCACATATGGCCACATTGGGTGCGCCATGAAAGTGGTGCATGTTCGTGAATAAGGCCATGCTCTGTGGCCGTCACCGAGGGCCGGTCAACGCTCCTTCCGCTTCCGAACCACACAACACCTGCAAACGTTATTGATATCACTTACTTATTTATAGCCTTAAAGGGTATTCGAAACGAGAAACAGAAACATAGGCAAGGCACTTACATAAATGATGTAGATGATGGAAAAAATACCAGAGCTACTTATTTTTAGTAACGTAGGTACGATCGTTTGAAGCATTTCCACCTTTATTCTAGCGTCTCAGTAATTTTTCATAGCTAGGTAATATATTTTAACACAGGAACATGGTTTCCATGAACAATTTAAAAATTCAAATGAGGATTAAAGTTATTCCACAATCGTTGCTAAGTTTGCTGTACACTGCTCCCATTCTTTCGAGTCAATGAATGCGTATGGTGTCTGTAGTTGAAGTCATCATTTGCCTAGCCATGCCCAAGTATGCTGGGGTCAGCTTTCAGTCCAACCGGATGCTGCTGAACCAGTCTTGTACATGAAGCGACTGCGTATCAGACCTCCACCACCCAGTTACTGAGTAGTAATACGGTACCCCTTGGTGAGACTGGTTGTCAGACTTTCGGGGTAGTGACGACCCGTAACGCAAAAAAAAACACAGACAAAAATATGCAGTCTTCAGTCCACTGCATGCTACCAATAGATGAGTATAATTTAAATTAATTTGATTTTGATTTTGGTATCGGGCTCAAAAGCGAAAGCTGCCGGGGCAAATGTTTATCCCGATACTGCTGCTGATAATATTGCACGTAGCCATAGAAGATTTATAATCATGATCCATGAACCGTTAGATTTGGAATGGTTTAGGGGTCTCTAAACACGTCAATGAAATGTCTACCGTAAAGTTTAATAGCATATAAACGATTAATTATACTTCTGTGCCAAAATAACAGTTTCTTGGCACCTCGCTAAATTTTCACTACTTATAACTTTTTATAGTTCACGACCAGCATTGCAAACGTTCTGCTTTGCTTTGGTAGAGTTATTACTTAATTTCCCTATATTTTTCGACACTCCTTTACATCTCCTAGCATATTAAATTGAGTATTTTTTAAAGTATCTTTTTAAAATTGTGTTCTTATATCTCCAACTTTGAGAAGTTTGAGATTAAATTACATTCCGTAGTCTACGAATTATGAGAAATACAATTCTATTAGAATTTGCTAAATATACGTATTTTTCACTCACGTAATGAAGTTTACATATATTTAAACATATACGAGTACATAATATAATTGCTTGTTAATAACAGACCTTATGACCTATGTGCTAAAGAGGAAGTGGTCGTAATTAATCAATAAACGTTACTACTTCTTCCGTCTACAAACGTTACATGTGGTTCTTATTATTATTATTAAACCATTTATGCACACACATATAAACAGACAAGAAGAAAGGAACAGAAAAATACGTACAAAGGTAATGCTTATTTCTACAGAAATCTCTTCCAGCACACCTGCTGTGTTCTTATTGAGTTACAACACTTATTTGGGCCTGACCTCAGGGAATGAACTAGCTTTTAGTAGAACATATTTATTTAGGCTCCAAAAACCAAATAGTGTCATCTTTAGATTCAATTTACAAATGGTCGATAAAATTTTTAGTATGCGAACTACCCGATACCAATATCAATCATATTTGTTGTCAATTGTAATTCTTCGTTACTGTTTCGATGGAAACACCATGAAGCCATGACCTTTCTCCAGGTGTCTTTTAATTCCAAAGTCACCTTAAGACTATCATTCTTGCCGGTCTATAAATCACAGTTAGTGCTGTGCGTGCCTATTGTATTCCGTTCAAGTCTAAATGGACTATTTTCATACTTCATTCCCCACAGCTGATTGGCGATGGTGTTGCCAAACTACAAAATTATGTAATGGTTGCGTAATGATCAAGAAAGCGTATCGACAGTTATGATTTAAAAATGAGAATTGCGGTTTGTCGAATTAATGATAATTCCGTACCTATTCAACGAAAGGTCATGTGTGGAGGTGATGTAGGAAGGAGATTAGCGACGTATAAAAGTGTTTGTGTTACTTTACATGCTGTAGTTAATAAGACACATTATGTAATGTATCTGTCTTGTTGTTGTCTGAGTATCATGTGCAGCGGTTGACTCGATCTCATTGCGCAACAATTATCTTGCTTCTGATTTGTCATTCAGTGGTACTGTTGCCAATTTAATTACTCTCTCATGTGTCGCTTGATCTGTCTTATCAGCGAGTGAAAGTTTTAATTGTCTAGACACTCGAGTTCAATTTTTGCTTACGTCATAACCTTTCAGTGTGAAGTCCATTACATCGCAAGACAGACTCCTATACATTTATTGTTCTTATTGGACACTTCGATAGTGTGCCATAGTTCCATCAATTTCATTAGTGGACATTGAACTTTGTCCAAGTCCGGGGCCGCGTGCACTAAAGTTGTGAACAGACGTTATTTAACAAGCAGTACAGTGAGAGCCGCCTCGTCCAATACACTTAATTACATTATGTAAGCTAATGTAACGGTTACCAACATTTGTCTGCCCATTATTGATGCCACTCGGAAATATTGCTTCAGTCTCTCCCGCAAAGACATCTCCTATATTTATACGAATAATCTATAATAATAGTCCTACCGCTAATATTCCAGCATTAGTCGGCCATAATTATGCGGTAATTTTAATAGTCCGTTAAATTCAAAACATTTGAATGGAGAACACCGTCGTAACGAAAAAAAAACTTGTTTTAACTAGATCAAGCTTAGCTTACTACGCTGTAAGTAAAGTACTAACATAATTAATATTCAAATCAATAACTGTAATGA
Source organism: Antitype chi (assembly GCA_947359405.1). Lineage (NCBI taxonomy): Eukaryota > Metazoa > Arthropoda > Insecta > Lepidoptera > Noctuidae > Antitype > Antitype chi. The sequence continues at coordinate 7,218,548 of OX375823.1, forward strand.
TTATTGTTGTGATTGTAGGTACGAATGGTGTGTAGTTTGCCGTGTTTTATGAATATTCATGAGACGTCCTTGGATCAACAATTGGGTCTATTAAACGAATGAACGCTAATATGAGTTTTATGGTTGAAATTTAAATTGTACCCGAACATTTGCCTACCTTTGTAGACGATGATAAAATTGAGTGACGTCAATGGTATATTTGTTTTCCATTATTTGGGGTAGCACTAGTCCATCGATTCAGTCTATAGGTATGGGCATGGGATTTAGAATGTTGATAATCAGCTTTTAAAGGTTATGTAGGTAGATCTTTTTTCTACTTCATTAGACTACTATGCCAAAAGAGCCGGACTATTTGCTGATGTTTTTAAACCATAGTAAAAAGCCAATAGAATAATTATGCTATGCTTGTCCATAGGTTGGTAGATTATAACTAGAAAAAAGGAGGAAAAACCTTATGAATTTAACCCTGTTCAAATTTAACATGGAGAGGAAGAATTATTAATAATAAAATTAACAGAACTGTCACAGATTAATTATGATTTACATACTGTCGTAAATATTATTTTATTGAGGTTTTTCTGAAACGTAGGTAAGTCGTAATCGTAAAAACGCTCAAGAACGTTTCAGATGTAAATCATTAAGTACTGGAAATACTGGAATGGCTGGGATTTGCGTTGTATTTCTGCTTTGACCTAGGTATCGTATGAACGAGTTTCCTGTGCATTTGTGTAACTTCTACCAACCAGCAAAAGGTCCGTGTGGTGGATTAAAGCCCACTCCGTCTCATAGAGAGGAAGCTCGTGTCCCAGCTGTGGGAACATTATAGGCTGAATATGCTATAACCTTTGACCATATTCCATGAATAATACATACAATACTAAAATGTAGATTTGTTATATGTCATCTTTGCATCGTATCTATAAAATTCTATTCGAATAAATGTTACGACTGGTTGTCGTAACATTTATTTCACGCATCAACGACTTGTATCCGTATTCAATTTCAAATTACTTCCTACGAGTCTACGACTATCGCTTAGAACATCTGATTGTTAGCTGACATCATAAAGGTCATAGGGCAAACTTATCTGCAACTCCTCAGTGACGTAAAAAAAGAGGCCTACACCTAATCAACGATTAACTTATCATTTATAAACAAACGGGTTGTTCGAAAGAGATACCGTGGCCCCTGGCACACAGGCAACTGAAGGAGCACGGGTGGGTTTGAGTCAGTAAAAGTCTGACACGCCCTCTTGCTCCACCCAAATCTCCCAGAATAAATTCTCTAAATTATGAGTAAACTGCATCAAAATCCGTTACGGGGTTAAGATGAACAACACGATCACAGAGACACGAAATGCGACTTTACTTTGTGATATGTAAATATATATTAGCATTGTACGTGTTCGTTTGCGTATTATTTTATGGAGTTATTTATTTTAATCGAGTGACAGCAGTGTTCGGAGGGGCGCTTGTAAGGCGCCGTCTAATAAGGAAGCAATCGACGCCTGCGCACCCGTGACCTCCGTGAATGATACTCAGCGAATGAACGCAGTTTTTTATTAGTTGCTAGTTTATCTGATGTTTAAAATAATTTAAGGTAATTATGTCATTATTTTGGGATGTTTCGAAAATGTAGGTAATTTCTTACTTTTAATCTTGGAAAACATTCGTTCTTTCCCGTGAATCAAACAGATTTTCTCGAGCTAAGTAATCCAAACCAGTATATTAAAGAAAAATAAATTGTTACGCTTTCACACTAAAACGGCTAAACAGATTTGGATGAAATTTGACACATGGCTAGAATATGACCAGCGCCCTAATTGCGTAACACGCGATTAATCATAATCGGTTTCATTTTGACAGTTCAACATCGTTCATTGCGTTATTTACGTTGCTGAGCAGACACATTTTTCGAACATATCGCACACCTAGATCTATACTGAGACAACTCAAAAAACCATTTTTGAGTTGTCTCAGTATAGATCTAGGTGTGCGATATGAAGCAATGGTTTAGCCATTTGGTTCAAAACGAAACAAATTATGATGAATCGTAAGTTACGCAATTAGGGTGCTGGATTAGGATATAGGAAACTTTTTAACTCGATATTCCCAAAGGAAGGACCGAGACTTATGCGGATAAATCGCGGGGCTCAGCTACAGTAACAACTAGGTAACTTCTAACAGATTTGTCTTGATATAAGTAAATAAATAAAATCTGTAATTTTCGAACTTTATACTTAATTAACTGCATAAAATAAAAAACAAATCCAAAGATGTGGCTTTTGTCATGGCGGGTCTGTGTGCAAATCGTATTTTACTTTATTATCTGCTCACTTTTTTTATTAGAAGTGAAAGGCATCACTTCAATCAATAACTTATGTACTGCGGTCTCGTTGCATAATTATAATAAATGCTATACCTGTAATTTACAGATCAAAAGTACATAGGTATTAGGTAGGTATAGTGTAACTGCAGCAGGCTTAGACGCTTTCTATTTCTACGAAGTATAGACACAGCTCTTTCTACACAAAGTGACATTTCGTTTCTCCATTTTTGATATCGCACCGTAGAATTCCTTCTACAATCTGTCAAAATCACACTGACAACAAATTTTCTACTCGACAGCCACAGAGTATACATATACGGTTGTCTACAAAATCATGATTCGTTTTGAACGCATAACTGTGATAATTAATAGAAGAACAAAGCTATCTTCCCCTATTTTACATTTCATCATTTAGTATTAATAAGGCATTACCACGGCAATAGTTAAGACCAATATAATTGTACCTAATATTTTCGTCCCATAATACGGTACGTCGACACTTTGAGAAAAATAAAAAAATTGGATCAAACAGAATAAAAAATCCCATGCAAAACTAGGAATTCTGAGTGGAATTTCTTATGTAAAAGAGTTAATTTCGTAAAAAGTGCAAATAACTCTTTCTACTTTGCTGCCGTCGTACTGTCTAAACGGAAAGTCATTTTTGTCTATTCTTCCGTCGACAAACCGGTGCTCGTGCTAAAACAGTACTGCTGCAGCAGTAAATCGAAGTAAGCATTCTTGGACTTGGATCTCTTGTTGATATTTTAGTTAGATTGTAATTGAGTCATCTGTGGCAGTCACTTTAATACCTGCTTCTTTAACTGTCTTCTGCATTTAATCTTACAGCTGCTTCGTTACGACTGTGAACCCCAGGATGCTTAAATTTGCCTAGTCAGTCAGTAGTCTAGTAGAAAACATCTCAGTGTTTTCTTATTAACCCTGTGGAGGCCACTTTTTGTTACGAAATCCAAGGATCCTTAGGAAAATGTATTCTTAATCATTTTCATTGAAAAGTTCGTTCACAATGTCTGTAAAAACTGAAACAAAGTAATGCAAATTCCTTGTCCATATTTTAAATACATATGAACTTATTTAAAAACTAAGTTTGGATTCATCTCTGGTTTACGTCAACACTATATCCAAATGATGACGTAAGCTGTTTACGTATTTCTTTGTCTCGATATTTTATTAACACGGCAACATTTTATTGCCGAGTTAAGCCTTCGTAGTATCTTAAATCGTCCAAATATTCAAATTAGCAAACTTAAAAGGGTTCATTTCTGAAAATATCTTTGTTTCAACCATTTTCTTTTGAGATATAAAAGATACACATGTCAGCATTATATAGCGCTTTTGTTCATAAAAGTGTAATTATGTACGTAAATGTGGTAATGTTAAGTTCGATGCACTAAAAATACCGCAAAAATCAACGAAAACTTTATCTCAACACGGAACAACCTACAATCAAACTACAAGGAAAGTATTTCATAATTATAAGTATTCATAATAAAATAAACGAGAAATTGAAGGACATAACACGCCACAGTCTAACAATAAAAAAATAAAATCTTTTATAACTTGTTCGCTCTGAGTGAAGCTAACCAAGCAAGGGTGATGATGTGATTCGGCTCGGTGCAAACTGAGTGCGCGCGCACTGAATGATTCACTCTTTTGTCGTTGATCGCATAATCATGCCTAATAAAATGATCGTTCGAAGGCGTTAGGGTTCTGATTCAGAGTAACTCTCGATTTATGTGTTAAACAATTTAGTAGCAACATGCATGTTTATGTTTCGCTGCACAAAATACACATGCATTATTGCTAAACCCTTAGTTATTGCCTCTTTGTGTCTGGTAATCTTAACTCTTAAAACAAAGGCTACAGTCGTGTTATTTCTACGTGTAGATTTCTAGAAAGATCTTGTACCTATAGCACAGTATTATTGTTTTCATGTACTCAGCTATCTAACAACAATACTTAAGTGCTAATGTATGTAGCCTATATTAGGCACGACCGACGCTGACCTTCTACGATAAAATTTGGGGTGTCACCCTTCGCAGACAAAATCATAATCTTTTCATTGCCACTAACTGGCAATTTAGACGACAATTTTGCATTAAAACCCGCACGTATGTATGTAACATACAAAATGCAAACATCACGTTTCGTCAGAACTCATTATTACTAATCGAAGATACAGCGATATAAGATAAACATTGATATTTAAGCACAAATAACTGTTCAAAATAAACAACAATGTTGTCATAGATAGCTCGATAAATGATAACCAGTAAATCTTGATACTTCACGGTGGCGCTGCTGGTCAATGAAACTTCAGATTTCATACATTTTTAAACTTAGTTCCATAATTCGCCGATAATTCAATATGTCGGTTATATGGTCGAGGTGCTAAGTGTTGTATGTTGCAAGTTCATTTCATATCTATTATGAAATATCTTTAGCAACGTTGACGGTCCTTGCGACTGATTGGCGATGGTCGTTAATTTGTAGATAGTCTGGCTGCGTAGGAGTAGGAAAAGGTCAACTTATTTCTTCTAGTGGGTTTTAAGAAGCCAATAGAATCGAAACCAATAGATTTATTAACAGTCAGATTGGTGGGCAGCTGGCTTGGTATTGCTGCGCCATAGTAGGTACTCATCCTATTTTGAAATCAATCAATCGTACTATTCTTACTATCCTACTTCCTACTTATAAATGTGAAAGTTTGTATGTTTGGATGTTTGTTATTCAATCACGCAAAAACGACCAAACAGATTTGGATGACACTTAAATAGTTTATACCCTGTGTTGGCGATTGCCGCGCTCTCTTTACAAAGTAAAGAGTGACATCAGCGGAGCGGCCTGGTGGCCTCCAGCAGACGAGGTGCTTGCGCTGCAGTATCCCGAGCCGGACATAAACATCCATAAGATAGGGTCAAAATTCAGCATGGGAACATAAACAAGAGCAGCGTTACCACCAGGCCACCAGTGTTCTTTAGAGACTATGGGGACTTCTTTGGAGACCGCTGTAAGAGGCAGTCGTTTCGTGTGTTAAATATTTCCCTTGTCATCCTGTTGTATCTTTTTATTATATAGTTCGAAGTTATTATATTGTTAAAAGTACAAAGTGGTTTCAATTAATAGTTGGTGATCTAAATACTTATAGAGCTATCACCTGAATTAACACATTTATCTCGGTAGTACGTTCCAGTGGGATAGTTTCCGACCTCTATGAGGGTGAAACCACGGGCACAGCTAGTAATCTATAAAAGCTAACTAATGCATTTTAACGACCCCGACCGACCCTTGCTCGTTGAAGCGCCAGCCCGCGCCGCAGCTGAGCCAGTAGCTTTAAATTCCCCGATCAATAATAATAATGCCAATATTTTGATGCAGACTGTCCCCAATGATAGCTGTCCCCCTATCAGTGACGCCCTGAGCCGAGGCCCGTACCCCAGGGGGTGCCCTCAGCGTGCAGTCGCTTAGTTTATAAATTTTAGTTTGTAAGCCCTGACTAAAAGTTCTGGAGTGGCGACCGCGCACTGGAAGACGTAAAGTTGGAAGGCCTCCCACAAGGTGGACCGATGACCTTGTGAGGGCCGCAGGAGTCCGCTGGATGCGGGAAGCACAGAACCGGTCGAAGTGGCGGAGCTTGGGGGAGGCCTATGTCCAGCAGTGGACGTCTTTCGGCTGAAATGATGATGATGATGATGAAGCCCTGACTGCAGGCATTAAGATTAACTTCTTAATGGCAGCCCCAGGAAAGCCCGGTTGAGCAGTCACGGCCTCTCAAGGCCAACTGCGAGATGCCCAAAAAAAAAAAAACTTAACGACAAAACAATATGACGACTCTAATATTTCCAAACTCCATGCAAACGAGCATTCAAAATGGCAACCTTGATCATCGTTATCATTGTGACAACTGTAAGTTCAATGTCAGTCAGACTGAAGGTTACAGGAACATTCAAAATTGTTCACCATGTGGACAGCAATAAATTCTGATAGACCAATTAAATAAACTATACTATTAATTAGATCGTCTATTTGGATAGCTAGGCAATTAATTTGTAAAATGTGTCACGCTAGGGGTTTGTAATAAATTGACTAGATATGTTGCATGTTATTTGAGATTGGGGCTAAGTAATAACAGCCGTACGGGTCGATCGATCAGGTTAAGCTATGCTTGCCGCGGTTGGTCCGTGGATGGGTGACCACCTTTACATACAAAGGGGTTTTCGTATGTCCGTGCGTTCTGGCCCCGGCTGTCATTCGTGGATCTTTGACAGTCGTTACGGGTCGTCAAAAGCCCGAATGTCTGATAACCAGTCTTACCTAGGGGTCGATTATGGTTGTGGAGGTCAGATAGGCAGTCAATCCATGTAAAATACTGGTTTTCAGCTGCATCCGGTTGACTGGATGCTGACCCCAACGTAGTTGGGAAATTGCTAGGCAGACGTTGCTTGTTATTTTTTGTCGAGTTTTCAAAGTCGATTGGGCCGCAACTGTCCTTGAAGCCTTACAACTATTATTGACAAACTTGTATGATTTACCTCAAACCGTCTTTGTTATCAAAACGATCATGGATTAAAATTTATGGAACGTGAATTTTTAAGCATGTTTGCAAACGCTTCATGAAAAGACAAATCCTAATTTCAAGGTTTAAAAGATACTAAACGTAATTTAATACGAGGAAAAACCTCATAGTTATTATCAGGTGTACACACTTAACAGGTGTACCACGTTTTACGAGTTCTATGAGTACAAACTCAGTGCTCACAAACTTAAAACTAACTACGCCATTCGATGGATCGAATTACTACAGCGATCCAGCTGTTTAGTAGGTACTTATCAAAATGACTAATTTTGTCGAGTGCATGCTATGTAACAATTAATCAGGGTTTGATAAGTGGCCTTTAACTATAGGAAGGTACATAGCCAAATGCTTCCGAAACACAGGAAGGTACAAAATACGCTAAATACTTGAACAAATGCGGATTATTCATCGAGCTTGAGTCAGAAGAACGAACAACAATGACGTAATCTTACAGACTTCTAATTAAATTAGGAATGGTTTAGAACTTTAGACTGTAAGCACGTTGAACAAAAACGAGCAGTCAAGCGCTAATGACTAGTTGTTTTTTAAATGAGCTCCATAAAAAGCCCCTGAAAATATAGAATAAAGCTTAGATACTGCTGTAATTTTTAAGAAATTGTAGGCAGAAATGAGCACCACGGCATTTCATATGCCCCTTTTTTCAATAATCAGGTACAATCTGGGTAATTAATTATCAAGTCACCCTTCACTATATTGAAAACCTTCGTCAATTTGCTATTTTATATATCATCCATCATCATCTTCATTTCATTCATACTGAAAAAAATAAACTACGGACAATACAATTCAAGTAGTTATTTAATTTGGTTAACAATAAAATTACTTTCCCCAACTTTACTCGCTCCTAATGCCTACTCCACATTTATAGACGTCGTAGATACGTTGTGACTACTAAATAAGTAATGATACCTGTGACCTGACCGTTGAGCAGGTCATCACCAATAAGATCAGTGTCAGTGTCTTTCTAGGGCATCGGTCCCACCTAGCTTTACCAAATTATTTATTCGTTACATATAAGAGTCAAGATAATACCGATTCAAATCAAATTAGCTTTGATTTTTACTTGAAGATTTCGGAAGTACGTTAAGTAATGTTTTTTTCTCGGAAATGGCAAAATTCTCACTTCTCAAATGCGGTATGGATTGGTTTAACAACACGTTTAAATTGCTTATTAGTCAATTCGCATATATTTACTCACCAGAAACGGCAGAATCAGCACTTTTTAATGATATGTTATTTTCTGTAGGCGATTTGCAAGTCGTAATACACCACGAAGTTTTGAAAAATGTGCCTGTTATTTGGTATAATACTACGAGAGACCGTTTTCTTGGATACCTAGATAGGTATTCTCTTAACAAAGAAGATTCATTGTCGTACAATCTTGTTCCTTACATATGTTTATTCTTTTAAAAACACGTGTTACAATTTGTTAGTAAATGTATTACTTCTTAGCTAATGTGTTTTTACGTGCATAATTACATGATGACGTGTCCACAGTCCATTTCTTTTGTTCATTTTCATGACATTCAATGGCTTTAAGTACCAATTATTAACCAATGCAATGTGTTTTCATGTAAAGTAACAAAATTTAGGAACCGGTCTGCTGCGGAAAGCAAAAGAAAAGCCTTATTTTTCAGACGCACCCCTTTTTTTTTTCTTTGGGTGGGAAATCATTAAATAACTTCTCCCGATCTGGGTGGAGCAGGAGGGCGTGTCAGACTTTTACTGACTAATTCCCACCCGTGTTCCCTCAGTTGCCTGTGTGCCAGAGGCCGCGGTATCTCTTTCGAACAACCCGCACTCCTGGCAGAGATGCATCCCCTTGGCTTACAGCAGTCAGCTTTAAAATACCTAAGAAACTAATTCATTGATTTCCCTCAGATTACACGAAAATCTGCAAGTCCAATAAACTCTAATCAAATGGATCTTATGTCGTAGATGACTAATGGCACCTAACGGTTTATAATACCAGGTTACTGGAAACACTCTTAACCGTGTACGCTGCTGCATGACTTCATAGGTCACCTTTCCTTCACACCGACTTTATTATCCTCCTACTTCTGTCCAATAGTCAACAAATTAGTGTGTAAAAATATCATTATTATTATACTAAACAATAGTATTGAGAATGCTTAAAATTTACAAAAAAAAAAAAAAAACTCAAATTTCATCGTTTTAATTTCCACATTTTCATACTGTTTACACCATTTTAATACGAATGCTTTACTTAAAAAAAAACATTTATTTTTATCATTCATCAATTATTTTCTCAATATGTATTTGTTTTTATCGTATTGACACTAAGTTATATGTGCATGTTGTGGTCGCCTGTAATTTAAGGAGCACACGTAAAATAACCTTTTTTTATTATTTGAAATAATTTTGTATAGGAAAATCCCAAAATAATCAGTACTACATATATTATAACCGATAAGTTCTCTTTTTGGATATGAATTCGTCGTCAAACTACCTTTAGAACCGAAATATCAAAACTTGGTAAACTGAAATTTATAGCTACAAAGAATAAAATTCTCGAAGCGTTGAACATGAATATTGATCGCCACGCGGAATCCAGTACCTCACTGGTTACTATTTTCCTACTATGGTACGAACGTAGGAATCTTATACTTCATGGAACTTTGCAGAATTGAAGCCATTGCCTACAAATGACTAAATGTTATGTTCTCAAGACAACCAAACAAAGTATTGTAAATCATAATTTAAGACATTGTACTCTCCATGGCTAGCCTGTATTGGTTGTCCGCCAATTTATGTGGCGCCCGTACTAATTGTAGCATTTGCAGCTTAACCTAGCTAATCAAAACAACCGCCATGTTGTTATGTCTAAGCTAAGACTGTTTAAGTCTTATTGTTTTACTTTATTTAACTTTGCCCTTTCCCACAGCTTTAACTTACATAAACTTATACACATTGAAGTGCCGTTAACATTTCTGTAGGTATTAAACTGTGTCTCCGTCTATAGTTCTTTGCCAGTAGGTACCTACTATCTACTGAACAGCGAATGATCGTGTAGACTCCGCAATGTAAAGAGATTATTGAGATCAGAAGTTATTTTCCCAAATGCAATATATTGCATAAGATTTTCCTATCATGACAAGGAAAATACTCCTATCAATCCAAGGAAGGACAAAGTACCTATATCTCTACAGACTAGAGACTAAGGAGGTACTACATTGAGCAAGTAAAAGTGAACAGTAATCTTAGAACGGAAGGAATTAAACTCGCTTATGACCGCAATATGTGACGTCATTATAAAAATATGTATTTCGAAATAATTGAATCACTTGCGTAAGCCAGGTGATTCAAGAATATTGAGGAACTGCGGTTCAGTAGTAGAATGAAACATCCTATTATTAATATACCAACTATCTGTCTCTGATTGGACCAACAAAACATTTAATGCTGACGAGGAAATACAGTTACGCATATACGTACAGAAATATTAGTTTTGTGGTGGGCAGAATGCAGGTGCTGCGATTCTGACATATTCCTTTTTCAACATTCACGTTTACTACGCTGCCGCTATGGACCTGCTACGCTTCCGCTACGGATCTGCTACGATACCGCTACGTATCTGCTACGCTTCAGCTTTGGATCTGTTACGCTTCCGCTACAGATCTGCTACGCATACGCTACAGTTTGCTACGCTTTCGCTACAAATCTACGCTTTCAAAAGATTCTGCTACATTTCCGCTACGGATATACTACTCCCACGACGCTAACGTTGGCTATTTTTCCACTGCCTACTTATTTATTTATCTCTTGAAAACTGTGAGCTAATTAAACCTGTTAGTTACACAATTAACACCTAGATTGTATGGTGATAATACTAGCAGCGTCATGTGAACTGGATTAGCTGGGCTGTGTCTACACGCTCGAGTTACGTAACGTATCAAATGCTTGACTGACCGGTAACGCGTAAGGTGACTAGAACATTCTTATAATCTGTGATGCTATAATAGGCATTTTAACTATGTGACAATGGGGCCCCATCGTCCAGCTTGCATCGCATGTTCGCATGTTACCTGCGATCTATACAGGTTGAAATTGAAAACATGCGACAAACCGAAATGGGAGATTGTACTCATCATAATGAACAACTTTTACTAAGGGACCAAAGATGCAATCGCGAAAAAAAAAAACATCTGTTCCCTACATTTATGTTCGCATGACTCGTCAAAATGTAGGGAACAGCTGTTTTTTTTTTGCGATTGCATCTTTGGTCCCTTAGTAAAAGTTGTTCATAATGATGAGTACAATCTCCCATTACGGTTTGTCGCATGTTTTCAATTTCAACCTGTATAAGATGAAGGACCCATTACTGTTTCCTGATAGTCAGTCACAAGTCAGTATAATGAAATAGAATTAGAATTAAATCATCTGCGAAATATATGGAGGTGGTGGTGAAAATACTATGTAATCGCACAAGATTTTCATATTAAATGTTACAAAAATATTAACGAAGTGTGTTGCCAGTTAGTGGCTGACTAGCAAAACAATTAATTTTTGCAGGCATTGATGAGTCGTCTTAAAAATATTCTGCAACAAAACATAGCAACGCATAATAATCACCATATCAGTCAGACAGATTGTGTTGACTCTGACACATGGAAATTAAAACAATTTCTATAGATACATACATACCTACCTACACTTAGTCTGATAGTTTCACTGGGTATCGATTGAATTCTGTAAAGTAATACGTATACTTATTGTTGAAATCGGTAAATCTCACGGCTCACCTTACATCAGCGTCCCGTGAGAATTATTTCAGTTACAATATAATTATGTCTACCTTATACCTAGGTAGGTGCTTATACCTACGTCAAAACTATGATACCTTTTAGCAAACACAAGATTATGGCACGCTTGGCGCTTGCACGGCATATCACTACTTGGGGGAGGCCTATGTCCAGCATTGGACGTCTTTCGGCTGAAATGATGATGATGATGATTTAGCGCTCAACGATTTGAAATCATCGTTTTGTTTCGGTGAAGGTGCCGAAACGTGGACTCAGACAGTCGGTCTGGTCCACAAATTTAAGGTCACTATGGAGCGGGCTTTGCTCTGCCTTTCTGTAAAGGATGAAATCAGGAGTCAAGTTATCCGGAAAAGAACTGGAGTTACCGACATAGCTGTCAGAGTAAGCAAGCTGACGTGGCTGTGAGCTGGCCATGTTTGTCGAACAACCGATGGCCAGTGGAGCAGACGGTCCTGGAGTGGAGACCGCTTTATCGGCAAACGTAGTGTGGGACGCCCCGCCACCCAGGCTAGATGGACCGACGACCTAAAGAAAGTGGCTCGGACGGACAGCGGAAAGCGGAGGAAAGAATGTTGTGGCGCAGCCTGGGAAAGGCCTATGTCCAGCAGTGGACTGTGTTAGGCTGAGTTGGATTTAAGTTTACTTAGTCATTAAATAAATCTAGCTTAGATAAAAAATTGTCGGTGTGTCAGAAACTGAAATCTCAATCTGAAGTGCCAAAACAATAAAATGACAAATTCGTATTTTAAATCGACGGGTTTTTTTATGAACTTTCGGATTTAAAGATTATGTGGAGTTTTTGATACTGCAGCGCTAAATAATATTTATGATTTATGATAACGTATCAGCCATTGCCACACCCAACACGGGGCTCGCCCTTGGCCCTGTGGCTACCGCAACACCCATTAGGAACCTTCACCTTGACCGAACCGGCTGCCCCTGTCCAATGTCAAGATTAAGACATTCCATATTTCCTGGCGTCCATAATATGGTATGGTCAGCAACAATGGTTGACTGGTACAAAATGTTTATGGTATTAAGTCCGCCAGTGTATACAACCCTAGTTTTAGTTTATGCGAAACCCGAAACACGTGTCTAGTATTTTTATGTAAAGAATCTTATATAATCAAAGCCTATAAGCTTGTTATGTTACCTGGTTGTCTACATAAACATGGTAACCACGCGGCACCGCCGCCGCGCCTCTCGCGCGTCCAGCGTCGTATTGTACTCATTGATTATTATATTATCAATGAGCACAATACGACACTGTCGGTTAGGTACCTACTGCCTAATTATTATTGCCTAATAATTATTATTAGGCAGTAGGTACCTACCTAACCGTACGGCGATTGTATTGTAATTAACTGCGGATAACATTTTCCATCACACTTGGAAAACATATAACATGGTGTAAAAATTATTGGAATCGATATTTACTTATTCTGAACAAACTATATTCTCAAATCGATATTAATCAGGTTTCGCATATGCTACAAAAAATTTTTGTTTATGTGTGCTTGAAGAATTAAATAAATAATTATATTAACACTGTCACTTTTACATAATATTATCAAAATTGGTACAAAATGATTTCATAAACTGCTGTTTAGGTTTCCATATACATATCTAATGGCTAAGAGTTAATAATCTTACAATTTTACATCAGTTCCGATTTTAATTAAATATTTTTCTCAATGAAAAAGATTTGAAAAATTGTTGCTGATCGTACCACCTCGTTTCATAAACGTTGTTTGGTCGAATGTTTCAGTTTTCCGGCTTAAACACGTGATTCCCAATATTATTGAATGAACTGTTATCAAAATATCCGATAGCTGGATCACTGATAAGAATCCACGTGGTAAGTACATGTGTTGATAAACATTAACACCTAAATATATGATGATCGAGTCACATACCGAGATAAACATATCAGTCCAATATCCGCTGATGAACATAGACCTCTTAACGACCGACAAAATGAGCGCCATACTTAGGGAAAATAGCTATAATTCTATTATTTTATCCTGCTATTCTACGCCAAACCGAATAATTTTGTTGGCAATTTTAGACCTTTAAGGTGAATCGTGTCGACATATTTTTCATACAAATTTCGAGAGTGTATTACTCCACTATGCGACAATGTACATCAAAAATTAAACATGGTATGGTTTTGTCTCATTATTAATAATCTCTGTGCGGGTACGGAATACTAAAATGAAAAGCCATTAAAAAGTTAGGAGCCAACAAAGATTACTAATTTATTTTCTTGCTAATTTAACCTAACTTTGGGCGTGTTTAGGCAGTAGCGGCGTTAGGGTAGGGCGCGGTTGGGCGACCGCCCAGGGCGCCGGATACGAAAGGGCGCCGCAGGCGCCCTTTTCCTCACTCTTTGACCGAGGGCTACTTACCCTAATACCACAGTTTGCTTAGCAAAAGTTTACTTTCCAAAAGTTTCCTTAAATTTTTCGTCAAATGTCCGTCAACTTCGGGTTTTCCCGTTATTTACGACAATTTGTGTACAACTTGCTATAGTTTGACGTAAATTTACTACCCCAATTAGAATGCAAATTCACTTCAAAAGTTGATTAAAAAAACATGTCAATTTTCCGGCAAATTTGTACATTGTTCATTTGACTTGAAAAATTGTAAAGTATTTTTTTACCATCAAATTGTAGATTTTTTTATTTATCAATTTGTTTACAAAATTTATTCATCAATTTTATTCATAATTTGTTTAAAAAATTGTTGATAAAATTACCTTCTGTAGTGGTAACAATGAACATTTCCATTTTTTTTTCTACCAAAAAAAGTTACCTCTAAATTGAGGAAAAATTAACCGCAAATTTTTCTTTCCAACTTTTGCTGTCTAATTGTTGGCAAATTCGGGCAGTAAATTTCAGGTAATTTCAATTGTCAAATTACTGTCAATTTTAAACTAAAGTGAGTTTAAAATTGACAGTAATTTGACAATTGAAATTACCTGAAATTTACTGCCCGAATTTGCCAACAATTAGACAGCAAAAGTTGGAAAGAAAAATTTGTGGTTAATTTTTTTAAACTAAAGTGGCTTTTAGATTTCTTAGAAGAATATAGAAATACAAACTTTAAAAGCGCCATTTTAACTGCAAAGGACATGGCTGAAGAACTTAAATTGAACCTGTGTTTAGAGCCACAACAAGAATTCGATTTATTAAGTATCAAGCTGCTGAAACTGCCCGCGATGAGCACATTATAAGTTCTCCAGAAAAAAAATTGAGGGTTCAATTTGGTTGGCGCAGTGGTTAAGCGATAGACTGCTGCGCTGCGTGTCGCGGGTTCGATTCCCGCATGGAACAAATATTTGTATGACCTACAAGTACTTGTTCCGGATCTGGCTGTTTGTGTATGTGATGTTAAATGTTTGTAAACGCACCCACAAATACAGGAGAAATTCCTAGAGCGGGGCAATGTTTAAAAAAAAAAAACATTAAACATTAATATTTTAACTGTCTTTTGGACACTACATTAATTTCAGTCAATGAAAGATTTGAACAGTTAAATGAGTACTCGGAATCATTGTCTTTTTTGTACGCACGGCTACACATCAAGCTATACTTTTCTAGTTTACGCTGATCTCGCACTGTACGGAAATCCTATACAATGCGAGATCAGCTTATACTGGAAATGTATAGCTTGATGTGTAGCCGTGTGTACAATATAAAACAGATTCCGGAAAAAGCCGATCTTGCTAAACTCTGTGGTGATCTCCAATTGAAATGAACTGTAGACTAGAAGTCAGATATAGATGGTTGTATGTTGTGTAATGGACTCGTAAGTCTGAAATCTTTTTTGCCTGATCGGAATGTGGTTATACTCCTGTTTTTGTTTTAAATTTTATCAAAGATCGCAACTTACAAGAACTGTATCCAAATGTATGGATAGCATTGCGAATATTGACTATACCTGTTACGGTTGCTAGTAGGGAGAGAAGTTTTTCTAAGCTTAAGCTGATAAAAACATATCTGCGATCGACAATATCTCAATCTAGATTGACAAACTTGGTAGGTAACTTTGTCAATCGAAAATGAAATTGCTAAAAACATTGACTTTGTTAACCTAATAAAAGAGTTGGATGATAGAAAGGTTAGAAAAGTAAAATTTTATTAGTTTTTGTTTTAAAATAAATGGTTATTTATTTTAATGAATAGTTGTTTCACTATATCCTTTGCCTTTTTTCCGTATGAGTTTAAATTGCAGTTAGGGGGCGCCGCCGCAGAAATCTCGCCCAGGGCGCTGGTAGGGCTAAAACCGGCACTGTGTTTAGGTAATAAAATAAGTGTGAAATCTAAAAAACCAAGTCGCTACCGACAAAGCTCAAATATCTAAAAGTTCAATAAACTTTATTGATCATTGATTTATGCGGTAGATTTTTCAAAAAAAAGCCGATCTTCCGAAGGACTTTTCTTAATTTTTTGTGCACCTGTTTAAAATGATCCTGCATCTCACTCAATAACGTTGTGCGTGTAGACTAGCGTCTAACTGCTCATCACTGATGTACTACCTCTGTCGGACACTATGCCTGGTGAGATAGCGTACTTTATAGCCAGGCCTACCAGTGAGTTCGAACCCGTGAATAGATTCCCCTTAAAGTTTCATTACGATGACTATTAACAGAGATGTATGGAAGAAAAATACAAGTATGTCTGGGTATGTAATAACAGCCGAGCACGGATCTTTTTTTTTAGCTTCTAACGTCCCACTGCTGGGCAAAGGCCTCCCTACTCTTTTTCCACCTCTCTCTATCCAAAGCTGACAAGCACGGATCTATTGATCAGGTTAATCTAAGCTTGCTGCGGTTGGTCCGTGATTGACGTCCCGGCTGTCATTCGCAGATCTTTGACAGTCGTTACGGATCGTCAGGAGCTCGGAAGTGTTACAACCAGTGTAACCAAGGGGTTTCGTATTAGGTAGCCAGTTTTTGGGTTGTGGAGGTCAGACAGGCAGTCACTCCATGTAAAATAGTGGTATTCAGCTGCATCCGGTTTGAATGGAAACCGATCTCAACCCAAAATAGGTGGGAAAAGGCTTGACAGATGATGATGATGATCGAAGAAAAATAAATTTTGCGCCGACCCCAAATAAATTGGGATAAGAGCTGCAGAATGACGTGAAGGTATCTATGTTTTCTTTAACCAACATCAGTCAGCAGTAATATCTAAGATTCTTTTGATGCAATCCAATTTCAACTTATACAGGGTGTCCGGTATTTAATGGATAACCTTGAAATGGTTCATAGTAGAACTAACGGCCATTCAGAAAAAAACATTTTAATTTGTAAATAATCGGTAAAAAAAAAAAATCAACTGACTTCCGAAAGAACACTACAAAGTGAAAAATAACTTTAATTTAGGAAGTCGGTGTCTATGGATATGTGTTTTAATTTTTTGTCACCGCCATGTGAAATTAAAGTTATTTTTCACTTTGTAGTGTTCTTTCGGAAGTCAGTTGTTTTTTTTTTTTACCGATTAATTACAAATAAAAATGTTTTTTTTATGAATGGCCATTAGTTCTACCATGAACCATTTCAAGGTTATCCATTAATTACCGGACATCCTGTATAGACCACGTTCGCATGGTCTTAAAAATATCGGGGCAGGGTTTTATCGCGCAGTGGAATTTTCAGGTCGCGGTGTTGAAGTGTTGAACATTCAGCATCCAACAGTCGTCATCGAAAAAACACACTGTTCGATTTTCAACTCTCGGTGCTAAGCAGAGCGTTGAATATCCAGTGCGTGAAAAACTCGCGATATTTTTACGTCCTATTATATGCTAAGTAACGCACACAATTTTGTTAAACAAACTGCAACTTTACCCAATTCTTTGTTACAGAACATTAACATTCATGAGAGATAAGGATAACACTTACAGTAGGTACAGGCGCCAGCACATCAAGCTACACCAAACTGTCAAATATTCTATTTGAACTTGAACCTTATGTTTATGTGATAAAATCGAAAATCTATCAAAGAAATTTGACAGATTGGGGTAGCTTGATATGCTGGCGTCTGCACCTATATTTTTACATCAGCAGGCTTAACACGAGTACCGTAGAGAAGCGCTTTGCCGACGGAAGAGTAGACAAAAATGACGTTTCCGTATAGACAGTTGACAATTTTTGACCGAGAAATGATTTATATTCTACGGTAGAGTAGAAATAGAAAACGTCATGCTAAGCCTGCCGTAGGTGTATGAACAGGTGTGACCTGAGTCATTGCCGCTTGGTTCGTAATGACAGGACCGGCTGAGTGCATTCATAGTCATAAACTAAACAAGAACAACCAGGGTCCATTGTGTGTGACATAATATTCCCTCTTTGTGTCATTTCCAAGTTAAATTAGTTAATAAACATAGGAACATTACTGTATCTTTACTCATAGACAAAACAAACAACAATTACTGTATGAATGGACTCGATACACTAACAGAACAGATAATCCCATCCATCTGTCTCACCACTTTTGTCTTACCGTAGGAATGCCGTATATGTATTATCGTAGTAATACCGTAGAATTTTGTGGGAAAAATCTTAAAATAAAAACTTTGTGAATGAGAAGTAAGTCGCTGTCGAACCTATTGTAATATTGGTACATATTGGAATATAAGGATATACAATATTTAACACTGCTAACTATTTACACTAGATACTAATTAAATAACTAACTATACTACAAATAAATACAAAAACAAAAGGACACTGAAACGTCAAAGTAGGTGCTCGTCGGCATCGCTGTCATCCGGAAACGATTCGAAAAGACTATATTACAGCGTTGCCACGTTGAATGGCAATGCTAATTCTTTGCCCAAAAAACCACCCAGCCAGCCGTCTGGTCACGTGAAGTGTCACCAGACGGCGAAAAATTTCCTTAAAAAAGAGACGCTCACTTGGGCTCCATGACCCGAGCGATTCGACCCCAAAATGGGTCAAAACTGTAGCAACCCCTATGTGAGTTTCCATGAAAATCACAAGCCTTACATTTAAAGCAGTACCTACTAAAAGATGACTTCATTTCTCCCGACCGTCTTAATTTCTTAAGGTAGGACATAGTAGGTAAAACAGATGGACATAATGGATCGAGTTCAACCCGTGAATGGGTGCCTATTATGTACCTAGACACATCGATATCCCATCGATTTGATACGCGGAACCAAAACCAACCAACAACCAATCCAATACTAATATCAATCAGTGGTATTGTAGGAAAACGCTGTTCATAAATCCAAAACCCAACAACGTCCTTTTTAAAATGTCGATATTGAAATCTCCTGCGATAACAATATTGTGATAGCACTTCTATAAGAATTTGAGAATTGGAGAATTTGTAATTTATCCATTAATTTAATCAGATTAAATGAGGCTATCGAAATGCGTAATTTTCGATATGATACCCTGTCGAATGAATGTGAATAGTTATGCAGGTGGTGTCTGATAGAGAACGTTGAACCGTCAGTCCCGTTGCCACAAATACCTATCTATGGTGGCAAGAAGGCCAAAAGTCCAACCAGTTTCCAACATCGTTATGTTATGGCATTTATGGCCTAGTTGCTAAGGTCAGTCGCTTAATACTTGCTAATACCCTGCGGCATCACTCGCATCTGGCTCAATAGAAGCCGACCGCAATTTATGGTAAGGCTGGATTAATGATGACTCGGTAAAGGACATACTGATATAGATAAGAATTAACAATCAACAGGATACGTTATCTCTTGCAGAAAAAATAACGTTATTGGTGAAACTTTTAATTACGTCATGTTTAGCCTAAATCTTCTTGGTAAAGAGGATTTAATGGAAGGTTCGAAGAAACAATAATCTCTTATTTATGAAGAAGTCATTAGCCCCTTTTGACGCATGTGACGATATGATTCAACTGCAGAAAAAGATGTGGAAGGGTCCCACTCTTCTTTGTTTTATCTTATATTATACAATTTGTTATCTAATTTAAACAAAACCTTAACAAATTATACACATAATAACCCTTCCTCATGAATCATTGTGTCTATTGGTAAAAACTGCATGGAAATCCATTGAGTTTATCGCGAACACACGGACAAACAGACAGACGCGGCGGGGGACTTTGTTTTAAAATATGTAAGTAGAGATATTGTGATGCTAGTAGGTAATATTGAAAAGAAACAACAGCGATTGTGTATGTCTGTTTTACATGACTCATAATTCGGTTTCCTGTATCGCAAAAACTTTAAACCTGATAAAGTAGAATACATTCTATTTCTATGGCAACAAGTCAACGACTAAGCAACAGTCACAGCAGTTCTTGAGTAACAAACATCCAAACATTCACATTGACATTGCAAGCCCGATCGTAAACAAAACGATAAACGAGAGTAGATAAAGTTTGAACTTGAGGCGGTCGCGCCCTTAGCTGGGTCTGACTGGGTGCGGCTTGGCGGCAGACAGGGGAAGGAGCTGAGAAGGAGGGGGAGGGACACGGTATCCACGACGCGATTATGTCGTTACGCAAAACTGGCCCTTCCGGTGCAAGTGGGTACGGCCGTCCGCAAATAAACGACCCACACGAGGCAGGGGCGGTGGCACACGCAAAGATGTAAGATATATCTTGATGTAAGATGTAAGATTTGATTAGAAAAGTTGCAGTCAGGATATCATGGCTTCACACTCGAAGATATGCTAACTTAACACTTAATGTATGTCTGTCTGTTACGATTTCATGCCTAAACCGCTGAACCGATCGTCATGAAATTTTCCAGAGATAGATATAGCCTGGGATATGGAGAAGGACATCGGCTATTTTTTTACGCGATAACCGACATCTGCGTGGGCGGGGCCGCAGGCCAAAGCTAGTATTATAAACGCGAAAGTAAGTTTGTTGTTTGTTCGTTTGCTACGCTTTCACGCTAAAACGGCTAAACGTATGTGGATGAAATTTGGTACACAGATATACCATGACCTTGGTAAGGCCATAGCCTACTTTTCCTCCTGCGGGCTTAGCACGAGAACCGTAGAGAAGCGTTTTGTCGACGGAAGAGTAGACTAAAATTACGTTTCCGTGTAGACAGTTGACAGTTTTGTACCGAGAAATGTAGACAAGCGATTTCTATTCTACGGCAGAGTAGAAATAGAAGGCGTCATGCTAAGCCTGCTGGATCGAGGACGACATCGCGGGCAACAGTTAGTACCGAATAAAATAGATCCTTGTTGCTATGCTTAGGTCAACTGTGGTGCTTCAATTAGAAGTACCTACCTATGCTAAACGGTGCGAAAATTGTGGAACGAAAGATAACTACTGTAGGGGTCTCAGGTGCAGGGTGGAGATGCCGAGAAAAGAAACAACGTTTTAGACCTGACTTCTCTTATATTCACATTCTTCAAGGCTTCATTGTTCACATTACACAGTTTCACAGAGATGTTTACGGCGCGGCGAGCGGAGGAAGACCGCCGGGCCGGTTTTTTTTGTTTTTTTGGCGGGCATCTCGCAGTTGGCCTTGAGAGGCCGTGACTGCTTAAACGGGCTTTCCTGGGGCTGCCATTAAGAAAAACTTAACGCCTCCAGCCTGGGGCTTAAACTACTTAAATTACTAGGCGACTTCACGCTGAGGGCACCCCCTGCAGGGTACGGGCCCCGGCTCATGCCCGGTTTCTGAGGTACTCGTATCGGCAGTTTATCTATTCATTAGCGCTATTGGTTCGATAACTTGTGAAAGTGCGTTTCCGAACACCGCAATGTAATATAAACTCCGTTTAAACTCAGGTTAAGTTAACTGACCAATTTTGGCCGTTTATCGGTTCCATAGCTATTTGACGTTTCATTTCATCGTCAATCTGTATAAATTTTTTGGGTTATACTTATAACGTGTATTAAATGGCAAGTAAAAGCTAATTATTAAAATCTAAAACAATGAGTTTTAGTATAATGAATAAAAGCAGCTCCAAATTAGACTATTATTATATTTATTTTTAATACAGCAGTAGGCATCAAGAAACTTAATACTTAGGAGAAATCCTTTCGAAATATTTACGGATGAGGAATTTAAATTCAGATAATATAGATTTGATAAGAACACTATGATCGGATCTGCTTGCTCTAGCTCCCCTTATGAATCGCAAATGTCCATTGTCATTATTTTTTACAAAAGAATGGATAAAGCACAAACGATTGGAAAGACAAATACTTTTAACTTAAAATAATAAAAAAGGCAACGCTTCTTTGAAAAAAAAAAAAAGAATACAATGATGTCGACATGGCATTGTGACAACATCTGCGTACAAAAACGATTTTTAAACGCAAAATCCTGAAAAGACCCATCTGGCGGCAACTGAGGAACTAGTTATGGGTTACATAGTTATTTAATGGCTTGTTGCGGAGTCAGAAACCCAGTGTCAGTTAACCAACGTTTATCTTATACATAACTTTATTGAATCAATAGTTATTGGGAGTTTAACTGGGAACTTCAGAAACCGGGCATCAGGGCGTCACTGGTAGGGGAACAGCAAGTGGGGACAGGCTGGCGCTTCAACGAGCAAGGGACGGTCGGAGGGCGGCTATATTTATAGCGGCCGACACAGTTTGGGCGCGCTTACGTTTCATACATTTTTGTTCGTCAAACTGGATACAGTTTGACCGACAGGTCTCTTTGCTCTTATTTTACAATAAATCGGTACTAAAAACATGTATTGACTACTTATTTATACCTATATACATTTCTTAATACCTAATGAGGTTTGCTGTGCTTCCAATTAGAATCTTTACATGATTCCTACTGGATTATTTACAAGGATTAGGATTCTTAACAACTACCTTGATCAATTTAAAAGTGAATATGTGCAACAGAATTAACAGCCGCTGGAAATACTAGTAGGTACCTATACTATGTATTTGCCTTTGCCAAAACCAGTTCTTCAAAAGCTTCAAAAAGACGTAGCTCTTGGTGGAACGGTGCTTTAACCGACTTGGACAACTATCGAACTGGCGAACGATTAGATAATGTCACATTTTAATCTAATAATTTCTAAACTTTATCATTGTGAAATGATCTAGATAATATATGTATATCTCTTCTACACGTATTTAAATACAACTCGATTAATCACTTGTTGGCAGTTAATCGATTTAATACTCGATAAACCGTGCTACTAGGTAAGTATAGGAATAATTGCAATGTAATTTAAACATCAGTTTAAAACTGTAATTTGTAATCTTGAAACTGTTAAAATAACACTTTTTTGGCACTTCAACATCAAACAATGCTTGATTTAGTTCGGAATCACATGACATGAATGATTGACGTAGTCGATTTCTAAAACCGATTATGACTACACATTATCTAAGGGAAGTCGATTCTGTTCGGTAAAACTTGGATTATCTAAACAAAGCTGTTGGACGCTCTTTAGATAAGTGTATTGGTATTATCTTCACTCAAATCGTTTAATATTTCCGGTAGATTAGGTATATTTAGAACATGATGCTATTTACATTGACCAGACATTAGGATTTATTAAGATTTTTCGGTTTTCCTTCTGAGAGGCAATCCACAAAATTACGTCACAAAGTCACCAAGTGTGACCAGTGGGGTACGACTCATAAGCTTTGTGACGTCACATATATGAATCTAAAGTATTAAAACTGTAAACTTCAACTCTAACGAAAAACTTTTAATTAATAAAGGATTCATTTAAAAAATTACCACCAGTGACCAGACAAGAATGGGGGAGGGCTCCATAAAATCATGAAATTCTCCACGTAATAAGTACCTATTTATGTAGATAGCCCACAGACAGATAGCCCCTGATAGCCGCTTATGGTTTATTAAAAAGCTAATTCGATTGCTCGGTAGACTAGTTTCTGGTTAATGACTGCAAAACTTGTTTTTACAACCAAGAACACGTGTTTACCTACACTGCATATACCTAACTACTTTGTCTGTACAGCAAAGGAGGATAAATGGATTGTTTTTTATGTATTTTTAACAAGACAGGACCAAGATCTTGACCGCGCTGATAATAATTCTCTCAAGTTGACATCACAATCTACACAAGGTAAAATCAAATACATACAATACTAAAACTTTTACAGTTATATTATCAAGTTCTTACCGCACATAACAGGAAAAGATCGTATTAAAAAAAACTTTTTCCAATAATTTTTTCACTTTTTCATGCACTTTATTTACTTTCTAGCCAAAAATTTGGCTACGATATTGGCATTTTCAGTACATCAACTCCTGTAGCGTGGAGACAACAGGACAGGACACGCTGGACACGCATTGTTTGTGGGGCAGCACCACACTCTGTTGAATCTCCACATGAGCAGATTTTCTTTGCTTCTACCTGAACTGAGGCCGAAGTCCATTTAAAACTTCCAGGTAAACCAAGGCAACTCATGTGCAGGGTGCGAGATTTTCAGCAGGTAGCACGAATGGAAAAATTAAAATTGATTTGTAAATTAACTTAAAACTGTCTACCCACTAAGTTATTATAATCGATAGTTTTGTTACCTGTTAATTTTTTTACCTGGTCGGCAGTTCAGCACATAAATTAAATCTGCATTATTATGTTGAATTACATAGTTAAATCTATGTTAACTACGTAAAGCAAAATCATTATTATATGCAGTAGCTGGTATCTACTTATTATCTTCTATAAATTACCCCTTACCATAAAGTACCCATTTTCACAAAAATTGCGCGGTTGGAGGAATACCTATGACTTTTGGCACAGTTAAAGTTTATATGGACAAGGAGTGCAAAAATAGTATATTTTATATCGAGGGACTAAACGAAGCCATAATATACCAGAGGTGGTTAGACTCCCGAGCGTGCGAGGGAGTCAATGAAACCGAGGGTATATTAAGTTGGCGTTTCGTCTCGAGGCCCAACCTGTACACACTTTTAGTGCGAGAAAATAGTCAATTTAATACAAAAACATTTAATAATTAATATTACATAAAATAAAAATCACAATATCTACTTAGTCTTTTGCTCTTTAAACGACGTCAAACTCTTCACCAAGGAACATAATATATACCACAACTATCTCTGAAATTTATTTAAAACCGAACAAATTTACATTCAACAAAAATTCCGAAATTTTCGCGGTCAGTTTTTTCTTCTAAACCAGTCACAGATTAATAATTTAAAACACATTGCGCCACCTTGGCAAAAACCATAGAACTAAAATTCAAAACATTTTCGCAATGAAGATGGTCCACACTCCACAGATAATAGTATATTTACTGGCTGTTTGAGTTTTTCTAGATGTCACATGAAGGAAATTAAAAAACTAATAACTTTTCACTCCTTAGAGACTAAAGTGGTAACTTTAGTCCCGCTTCGTAGGGGTTTATTGGCGTACTTTTAGAGCTTGAGAAGTAAAAACTAATATTTTTACATAAAAATGCATTACCTACATTAAGTTTTAAATGAATTAAGGTCGTATTTCGACCACTGGTTAATATAAAATTTAAATAAGCAAATCTTTCAGATCGCATGGTTTACCCATTAGTCGAAGAGAGTGGTACCATAAGGAAAATATTAAAGCAGGAAAAACTTCCCTAGCTCTGCAGTATTACTTCTAAGAATTATGATAAATTGCTTGTAACAATACGTAAAGAAACTACTTTTTATATAATCCTATTAATTGTGAATGATATTTTTTTTATCTGATAAAAAAAGACATGTAATTTTTACTGTCTTCGTAATAATATTTCGGTACCTAATCGAAGGGAGGTAGGTATTTCCGCTTATTAGTTATACAAAAACAAGTAGTGGTTTACGATCGCGCTGTTCGGAAAATCCAACGAAACAGTTGGATATAAACTAATAATGCGATAAGACAAGAATTACAAAGAAAGTATTTATGTAAAAAAATACTTAGGTTATCGTACGAGTGCAAGCTATTCTACTCTGCTTTGCTACATTGAATAGTTTGATAAGAAAATATTTTTTTTTTTTTTTTTTTTTTTCGACTTGCTTGTGTTGAATTTGGTCGAGGCGATTGTGACTTAGTAATAATAGCCGCACCAGTCCATGACCATCTCCATCATTGTCCTCCTCATGGTCAGTGGAGGTGGTGCTCATCTTTAGATACATACCAAGACCCCTTCGTGCCTCGGAAAGCACGTTATGCCGTTGGTCCCTGCTGTCATCTTTGACAGTCCTTACGGGTTACCAGAAGCCCGTAAGTCTGAAAACCAGTCTTACCAAGGGGCATGTGTTACCCAGTAACTGGGTTGTCGAGGTCAGATAGGCAGTCGATCTGGTTAGACTGGAAGATGACCCCAACATAGTTGGGAAAAGGCTAGACAATTTAGTTTTTGTTAATATTTTTCTGAAAACTATTATGACTATTACCCGATTCCGGCTTAACGACGACTTCTGATAGGACACGAATTATTACACGCTTTATATTAGCTTCACTTGTATGTTTGTTTGTTGGTATGTTTGTAACTGACTCCTTAGGGCGCGATTTTGACCCACTTTAAACGGTCAGATTTCATTTAAACTTTGTAAACTTATCGAGGACCGATGACAATTCAATAATTTAAAAAAAAAATGAAAAAAATAAAGGAAAATAAAAATAATACAGAAAAAATCACGCTTTTGTAGTTAGCAGAACTAAAAAATAGAAAATAAATAATAGTATAAAAAAACTAAAAAACACGCTTTAAAAACCAAACTAAAAAAGTAGAAAATAATTTAATTCAATTAAAAAGCGGTGGGTTGTCTTTTGAGGTATTTTTATAATCAATTTATGTCAAGCACCCCACGTTTTTAAAGCGTGTTTTTTAAACTATTGTTTATTTTAGTACAAGCTTTTATTTAGTTTCACCAGACCCGGTGTCTGTTATGAAATCTTGCAAGTTAAATTTTCTCTGTGGCTGTTATTTGATTGCCTGTTTTCAATAAGTAGTACTTATTTATAAACAAATTATTTTGATGATTTAAGTATAAAAGACCCATTCATGTGAGTCCACGGTTAAAAGTGCCACTTAAAAACATCGCGGTTTCTTTGTACGCAGAATTTTGTAAAGTGAGCTATTGAAATAGCTCCATTATCGCTCACTCAGATCTTAGAATACTATGACTTGTTTTAAATAATGCTTAAATACTGTAATTAGCGAATATTCACGTGTTTGTTATTTGCAGAATTTTGAATGATACTGAAAATAGGTATTGGGTATGAATTTCCCTGAAAACTAAACGTGAAAATACTTTGGTATTGCTAAATTATGTGGTCACCGCAACTGTGTATTGATCACCGGCTGGTGTATTCTGTAAACATCTCACCGTGAAAACTTAATTGAAGTGAGAAAATTAAATTAGCTAGCCAAACATGATAAAATAAAAACTTTTATGTTTTTTGTTAGGGTTCTATAACCACTGGTATTTCCCCAAATACCAGCGGTTATAGAACCCTAACAAAAAACAATATTAAATCAGTAATAAAAGTCCCATTGGCACCAAGTCAGGATCTAATTATGGAATCCCATGGAAATCGAGGGCAACTCTCAAATGTTATACCTAGGTATTAACAATGAAACCCCTTGCGAACAAAAAAGAATTTTGCAAACCCGTCTATACAATTTTATCATGTAACCTAAATGCATTATAGTATCATTTTAGATACGTTAATTAGAAATTACTTACCAAGAAATTAGAGACGATGCTATAACTTAATCGTAATTAAGTAAGTACACTAATTAATAATTATTTTGTTCTTAAGAAATCTGACTAATTTGTTTTGAACGGATAATGACGTCTTTATTACTTAATTTGATAAGAACTGTATAATGTAATGACACAACATTATTTCGCCAAGTAGGTTTTCCCATTCTAGAAATATTATTAATCTTTTTTTAAGATTAACAGTTGTTACTTGTTACGATAGGTAGGTACAGCTATAAGAACCGTTATGTAGGCGATATAAACCCGAATAATTTATTCATACATATACAGACTTTATCGACGCACATTTCCAGTTTTCCTCTAGTCTAGACAGTTGTGCCTTCGTAATCTATTCAATGTAAATTATATCAAACTCAAAGCATTTATTTCAATTAAACTATTTACAGGCACTTTTGAATTGTCAAAAAGTCGACCAGTTGGAAAGTTGAAGCTAGTTGCCCATTCCAAAACGTAGATCTCTATGGAGAAGGACGGGCAAGAAACTCCATGGACACTCTTTTTAATCATGTTAAGTATTACAAAAACTTGGGAACATTATTCTTGTTGCTTCTATATGTGAGAACAATGTAAAAAAAAACAATTCTAAATATAAGTAAGATTTAAAATTAGCTATGGAAGTTAGGAGATGACCAGTCTCAACCGACGGTGCCCGTTCACGAACTTATCGTCGGTTCATCGATGGTTAAGTACATCGATGAATCTACTTACTGAAAGGCATGGTAAAGTGCCCATAGGTACTGAATTACCTACCTACCTACTTTACAGCTTTAGGGAAATCGATCGGTAAGTAATTTTATAAATAAACTAGCTTTTTCTAGCGGCTTCGCCCGCGTGCAGTTCGGTCTATTATACATAAAAACCATTCTCTTGAATCACTCTGTCTATTGATGAAATCCGCAATCAAATCCGTTGCGTAGTTTAAAATATCTAAGCGTACAGACACGAAAAGCGACTTTATTTTGTACTATGTAAGGATAAGCAAGTAGTACTTAGTACCCATGATAACTAATTAATGGCTTCGTCGTCGGACCAATGGTCGCAAGCGCTTCTTTTGAGCATGAGGCCCTGGGCGGATTAGCCTGGGTCCATGGCTTGATTCCTAGGTTGGGGAAAGTACTATTGGGTTTTTCCATATAGAATTTTTCAGAAGTCCGGGACTCAAACATAACTGGCGTAATTTGGGTGTACTAAACATGAAAAAAGAGAACAACTAATGTTACTTGAAATAAATGGAATTTTCCACAGAAATTACGATTTAATAAATAGATATAGGTCAATTCCTAAAACAATAGCACAATAAAATAATGAAATAATTGAATGCATTGGAGCAACACGATTCCTTTATTGCTGTTAATTGGCGAAATTGGCAAGGTAGACGTAAGGCAAAAATACATAGTAGGTAGGTATAGGGATATAGCTAGTTATTGGAGATAAGTTCCTGCAAATATCCTTAGGAAGGAGTATGAACCTGGTCTTGGCAAAAAAGACAATCATAATCAGAAAGGACTCAATCCACACTAGCCAAAATTGAGTTAAGTATGCCATCGTACTCCTGAGAGTTGAATCTGTAGGGACACATGTAAGTATGTAAGGCAGAGTGCAAGGTTAGCAAATTGTATGCGCGCGCGATGTATGAATTGGAACGACCAGTTACTGCGCACTGGTCCGGGCGAACGGTTCTATCTGGGAACCCGCGAAATATATTCGGTAAACACAGCCCGATTTTCATTGTCTCCAGAACCCTGATCCAGAGGAAGCGGTACTCAAACTAGGGATTCCCGGGAACACTACGAGTGTTGCATGATCCCTAAAAATCTATCATGTAGTGAAAACCCTATTTTTTTTATGTACACGGAAACTAGTTTTTCTCGCTACCCCGACTCAATCCACAGTATGAAGAGCACATAAAATGTCAAACTTCAAACGCCCATAACTCAAAAGTGACTTTGTGTGGATTGAGTCCTTTCTGCTTAGCTACGTCCAATTTAGAATAACAATTCAGTTCTGTGAAAATCGGTAGCAGCAGTAAATCTAGATCTGCTTAGGTATAAGTCACCTATGTATTATTATAGCCTAGCTGTGCCCGAATCTTCGTTCGCGTTCATATTTAATTTCATGACTTTTAATTATTTTGCCCGGAACCCTAATTCTTTTTCTAAAATACATTCACGTTACTCCTTATAACACCAGCTATCTACCAGTAAAAGTCCCATCAAAATCGGTCCAGTAGTTTTTGAGATAAACCTGAACAAACAGCCAAAAAAAAGTTATAAGTGCCGTAAACATTCATAAGCATTTAGTAAAAAGTTGATATTTTGACATTACAAACAGATAGATATTTTTTTTTTTTGGTGGAAAATCATCAAATAACTTCTCCCGCTGTGGGTGGAGCAGGAGGGCGTGTCAGACTTTTACTGACTAAAACCCACCCGTGTTCCCTCAGTTGCCTGTGTGCCAGGGGCTGCGGTATCGCTTTCGAACAACTCGCACCCCTGGCAGGCACAGATATTTCAGTTTTACTTTTTGTATGTCTATTAAGTAGTATGTATAAAAACTAATTGAGAGGTTACCATCGACTGTACAGATGCGAATCCTCAAATACTTCGGCCACATTGTTCGAAATGAACGCTCCATGGAACGACTTGCTGTCCAGGGGCAAGTAGAAAGCGAGAGGTCACGCGGTAGATCACATACGCGTTGGACAGACCTTATAAAAGCTGCAACACAAACCTACTTAACCGGGCTTTCCTGGCAGCCCCAGGAAAGCCCGGTTAAGTAGTCACGGCCTCTCAAGGTCAACTACGAGTGGCTGACAAAAACAAAAAAAAAGTACATAGTCCAAAGCTCCCGAAACGCTGAAGACCGCAACAAGTGGACACTCATCGCAAGGGCTACGTCATCCAAAGAACATGCATCATCGTCAACCACGACTATTCTGTCGACTGAGGAAGAGTACATGTATGTATAGATAGTTATATACATAATCTGCTCTACGATAATTTGAAGTAAAGTGATACTAGATACATTGTACAGACAGCCTGCACATCAAGCTACTCCAATCTATCAAAGAAATTTGAAAGAAAAAACTTTATAACATAAGCATAAGGTTTATGTTCAATTGGGAAAATTTGACAGTTTGGGGTACCTTGATGTGCTGGCGTGTGGTTATCTACTTAGGTTGGGGCTCCGACCCACCAACACTACACCAACTCAGCTGTCAGTTGGATATAAAAACTTCTCTGAAACCAGCATCCTAATTGCATCATTTTGAAGAATATTTGCTAATAAATTGCTTCTTATGTTCCAAAAATTTGTCTCCATAAATAACGCATTTTATGTTATTGAAATGTCAAAATGAACGACTGGCTTTAGTAGCTTTGGTGGCTTTGGCAGTGGGGGTATTCCCCGCAGACGAGGTTCACCCGGTAGAAGCAAACTTACAAACCAGGTTATTACCCCGATGGAATAACTAGGATTTATGTAATTTGATTATAGCAAACCTAAATAAGAATGTTGGTAAGTACGTAGGTTACTGGTTAATCAGTGGACATCGGACTTGGTATTACTAAGGCCATCACGATTTGCTTCACTACCAACGAATAATAGGTATTGTTTATGCTCGTATCGTATTATACTGCGTTCTTTGCTCTAATGATTGATAAAGCTTGTTGATTAAGACGCTGACGTGACTTCTAACAGATAGTGGATCTTATTTACCACAATGTGGTGAGCAGAACTTGGAAATTTGATGTCCACGTTCTGCAAGTGAAGAAACCCATATGGACTGTTCATATTGTTTTCCAGATTTAATGATCAAAGATTCACTGATGTTTTTTTGTTGAAAATCCGTAGCAAAAGTAATATATTGTTACAGATGGACAGATTCACAGATGGTGGATCTTATTTACCACATTTCCACGTTCTGCAAGTGAAGAAACCCATATGGACTGTTCATTGTTTTCCAGATTTAATTATCAAAGATTCCTGTATATTATTTTGCTGAAAATCAGCAGCAAAAGTAGTATTTTCAAGATGTTTATTGTTCATGATGAATTGTTTACGCTATGAACTGAAATACGCCAGTCCATTCTGTGTTAAGAGGTTAGTATAATTTATTAACAAACAAACGGCTCAGTAAATACATATTGGAGTAGGTACTACTGACCCGGTTATTGACAAGGGTGTAAAGCACACCAATATTTACCAAAGTTATTATAAAGGGTGATTGACTTGCCCTCAAAATGTGATGGGCCAATGGTAGATATTCATAGCTAAATAATTATCTGGGCGAGATGGTCTTTACCATGATGATGTACCCTAGGTATGTATAAAAATCGAGCTCAATTTTGAACTTAAAAATAAGTACAACAGCTGCAAGCTTGTTCAAAATAATATCTTCTGCAGTCATGTTTAAAAAAACATAAATTTTTAATGTTATTTTTAGAGTATTATTATTTTCAAGCTCTTTTCTTTTGTGATTATAGTTTTCAGTCGTGATTATTTGTTTTTGAGGCTACTATATTACCTACTTAACTAACTTTACTTAAATAAATACTTACTTTTGCAACCTTTTTTTTTCGAGTCGTAAAATCTAACCATGGTGAGGGCGATTCTATGGTGTCGAAGTAAAATCTTCCGCCGATCATGTCTATCAGTTATCAGGGCTGGCATAGGGACCACGAGTTATAGGTAGGTACCTACTTATTGAATTTGATTTGGCCCTATTGTCCCGTGCCAATCCAAAAGACTGTAACTGAGTTGAGTTAAAGAAACTGATTAGGCGTTGATAAGCGAAAACACTAAAAGTTTTTAGTGTTTTCGAAAACAACGCATAATCAGTTTCTTTCAGTCTGAAGTTATAAAACACTGTTTAACGTTCAAATTAAGGTTTAAACATGCTGAAAAACTGTAACAAAGCGTACAGTATCTCACATGTGGTTTTCAAAAGTTACAGTGTATTGGATTGGCGGGGCAGTATGGATTTAGGCCTAAACAATAATAATACAATATGCTGTTTCATTCGTCCCAACCAGGATGGTTATAAATAGGGATTGCAATCCCGCACTGTTTCCAATCCCGCGGGATTTTTGCTGGATTGACTTCGTTATAACGAGATCCCGCGGGATCTCGCGTAGTTTATAAACAACGCCTTACTTAGGTACTATTAATTGGCTAATTGTTTCACCAGTTCGGCTACTTTTTTATTAATAAAAGGTTCAGAAACATTAATAAAAATCAATATTTGGTAGAACTTTGTACTTTTGTACTGTACTAGTTATCTAATTCTAACTTTAACTAATTCTAATCTTTATCTGAGGTAATAGTTATAATCAGTCTTTTGTATTCACAAAGGAATTTAGTTTACTAATAGTCTTCTAAATAATTAATCGTAACGTTAGAAATATAAAATAATCAGTCACTTCTCTTTTTGAAAATATGATCTTAAAAATGGAATCAATGGTTTTATCTCCCAAAGTCCCAACCTACTTCTTATAGAACTACAAGTAGCCAGCAGCCCAAACGCTCTTTCTGCCTCTACACTTGGTGGCTTGATAGTTAGTAAATAGTCGTGCAATAAAATCAAATACCTACTTTCCTTTCACTCCATCGGTTCCAAATGCTGCCATTTCTTTCTTTAATATTTTTTCAAAGTTTTTCTCTGCTGTTGCTGAGTAGATTTATGGCGGCAATTTGAATAAATTTGCACCGGCTGATGCTTGCGGATTCGCATTGCGGAAAGAAGAAAGAAAGAAAAGGTATTTATTGTGACTCGCACAGGAAGATCACTTATGTACCTACTAAAATAAACACACAAACGTACAAAAAATATATAAAACAAACTTGGAAGTAAAAAAAATAAAAATAAAACAGAAAGTCCTGCACGAGGCCAAAAGCCTCCTACCTCAGCATGATGCTGCGACATTTAAAAAGTGTCGCAGCGCTGGTATTCTGGTAGGGCCCGAGCGATGTGATATTGATAAACGTTGTTTAAATTACCGACTGTTTAACGATACATTTTTGACGTTTAAACGTCACTGAACTTTATCAAGGTTTCAGTAGCTACCTATAAATAAACCCTATAATGTCCAGAAGTCCAAATTAACGTTTGGTGGGTATACCGCACGCACAATTACTAACATCTTATGTTATTTTCACTACTTCATTTACATAAATTACAAACTCGTGTTGTCTATTGATTAACACCATCCACTATCCGATCTATTTTCACGTTGGAGTCAACGTGAATAAAGACTTTGATTGGGTAATAAGTTTTTTTCACGACAGGCGGCCATCTTGCGGCCAGTGACTCGCCATTTGATTAACAAATGAACGCGAAGCGTCTTCTTAATACTATTTTTATGCACAAATCTCTACACTAGCTATTGCCCGCGGCTTCGCCCGCGTGGATGTTGGAAATTATCCCACGGGTACGTACTACCGGGATGAAAAAGTACCCTCTGTGTTAATCCAGGTTATACAGGGTGATTGGAAGATGGGTGCAAAGCTTTAAGGCGAAGATAGTACAGACAATTTAGAACCATTTAAGGCATGGTTGTCTTAGACGAAGTCTTACCAAATATTTTTAACCAAATTTTTAAGTTTTTTTTCGGAAATTCTCAAAATTTAATGTAAACTGCATAATTATGGCCAAATTGAATGATAAATGAATTCATTTTTTATTTATTTAATTAAAGTAATGTGTAAGCAATCAAGCAAAACATGTTTGAGGCTTCTGTGTCATTAGACATTTTTTTTACAGACATTTAAAGCTCAGAAAAAATAAAAAAATTGTACAATACGTCTTTTAAACCTTATTAAAAAAAAAAAAAATTTGGTAAGACTTCGTCTTAGACAACCATGGCTTAAATGGTTCTAAATTGTCTATACTATCTTCACCTTAAAGCTTTGCACCCATCTTCCAATCACCCTGTATAATCTGTGTGCCAAATTTCATCCAAATCCGTTCAGCCGTTTTTGCGTGAAAGGGTAACAAACATCCATGCATACGAACTTTCGCGTTTATAATAGTTCACCCATGCAGCTATTAATACTAAACCACGAGCCCCTCAATGAAAACAGTACATGTAGAATAAACCTCTAATACCTTGATGTAAACACAGGGATAATTAAGTAGGCTGAACGGTCGCATTGGCGAATCGTTCGCCGGTTTAAGGTTCTATCGATGAAATTCTAAAAATTTAATCGTTCTGTCAGCAAACCTTTCGTCGTTGCAAAGTTCTATCGACGAAACACTGAAAAGTGAATAGTCCTGTCGGCGAACCTTTTGTTGTTGCAAATAGGGATTGCATTCGAATATTCGAATGATTCGAATATACATTTGAAATTCGTATTCGAATAGTAAATTATAAAATATTCGAACATTCGAATATTACCACAGCAATTTTATTAAAGTTACAACATTATATTGTTAATTACGAACGCGACATCTAACGCGTGGTCGTCAAATTTCTGAATAGATCGGCACTGCTCGGACAAGGATTGCTGAACGACGACAAACAGACCTGGTTTGTACACTGAAGTACTGGCACAACCCAAACAAATACTACCAGGAGCCGATTTCTTCTATCTTCCCTAAAGTAAAGTAAAGGATCCGTAAATAAGAATAATTGTATCCTTTGCCTATACGATGGCATTTATTTAATTATAATTGTTACTTACCGCGTTGGATCATAATTTTCAATTTTAGTGATTGCGTGCACTTGCAATTTGCATATCTCTTTTGATGCTAGTTATCCGCGCAGTGCATTCTTATTGTGACTTTGATCTCGTTTCTTTTTAGTTATCCTTAAGAAATTGATAGTACAATATCTATAATATACTTTTTTGTTTCTTACTTTTACTTGTGTTGTATAAAGTTTATTAACATGTTATTTGATTTTGCTAGTGAGATTTTAATTGTGTTTCCTACTTAATAGTTTTCCTATAATTGTTTAAGAATTAATATTTTTTATTTCATATTTTCGTAGTCGAAGTTCCTATTACACATCTAACTTTATTAAAAAATTGTTAATTATTTTATTTGATTAAAAGTTTTGTTTAAATATTGGTTCTGTCTGATTGGGATGTTGCCCTACTTACATGAAAAATATGTTACTAGTTTCTAAGGCAATAAAACGTAAGAAATTATGTAAATACTTTTTTTTTCTGAAATATTCGAATATTATTCGAATAATTCGAATAAGGCTGAAAAAGTATTTGAACATTCGAATACCAAAAATATCGAATATTTGCAATCCCTATGACTGTGACACTATGGCATCGCTGTGACAAGCAATGAGACGCAGGCGCCGACCACAGCAGAGTACTTTAAATGACGCCGACTTACGGCAAAAGCAAAAAGAAAATCACATCGAATTTATATTGTTACGGCCGTCATGTAATACAGACAATTTACGGTAATTAGAGAAAAAAGATAACTAAGGTTTTGAAAGGTGTGAGAATTCCGATTT
The DNA here is from genome assembly GCA_947359405.1 of Antitype chi. Classification (NCBI taxonomy): domain Eukaryota; kingdom Metazoa; phylum Arthropoda; class Insecta; order Lepidoptera; family Noctuidae; genus Antitype; species Antitype chi. The sequence goes on from OX375823.1 coordinate 7,254,442, forward strand.
ACAAAAAATGACAAACAACGAACAAAAAAACAAAGAAGAAAGAAATAAATAAAAACAAAGCGCAATACGCGGGTCTTGACGCCAAATATCCGTATCCGGATACACATTACACATCACACACCCACACACCGAATCACACACCGGATTCACATTTGGATCTGCGGATCTACATTTTTAATATCCGGCACATCACTAGTTTTATCGATCCGCTGGGATCCACTCTGTTGCATTCTCAATGCACCGAGAATTGAAAATCCCGTGCGCGATAAATCCCGCCGCGATAAAATCTCGCCGCGGTAAAATCCCGTGCGCGATAAAATCCCGCCGCGATAAATCCCGCCGCGATAAAATCCCGCCGCGATAAAATCCCGCCGCGATAAAATCCCGCCGCGATAAATCCCGCCGCGATAAAATCCCGCCGCGATAAAATACCGTGCGCGATGAAATCCCGCCGCGATAAAGTCTCGCCGCGGTAAAATCCCGTGCGCGATAAAGTCTCGCCGCGGTAAAATCCCGTGCGCGATAAAATCCCGCCGCGGTAAAATCCCGCCGCGATAAAATCCCGTGCGCGATAAAATCCCGTGCGCGATAAAATCCCGCCGCGGTAAAATCCCGCCGCGATAAAATCCCGTGCGCGATAAAATCCCGCCGCGATAAATCCCGCCGCGATAAAATCCCGCCGCGATAAAATACCGTGCGCGATGAAATCCCGCCGCGATAAAATCCCGCAGCGACAAAATCCCGCCGGGGTAAAATCCCGCCGCGACAAAATCCCGTGCGCGATAAAATCTCGCCGCGATAAAATCCCGTGCGCGATAAAATCCCGCCGCGATAAAATCCCGCCGCGATAAAATCCCGTGCGCGATAAAATCCCGTGCGCGATAAAATCCCGTGCGCGATAAAATCCCGCCGGGGTAAAATCCCGCCGCGATAAAATCCCGCCGCGATATAATCCCGCCGCGATAAATCCCGCCGCGATAAAATCCCGCCGCGATAAATCCCGCCGCGATAAAATCCCGCCGCGATAAAATCTCGCCGCGATAAAATCCCGTGCGCGATAAAATCCCGCCGCGATAAAATCCCGCCGCGATAAAATACCGTGCGCGATAAAATCCCGCCGGGGTAAAATCCCGCCGCGATAAAATCCCGCCGCGATAAAATCCCGCCGCGATAAATCCCGCCGCGATAAAATCCCGCCGCGATAAATCCCGCCGCGATAAAATCCCGCCGCGATAAAATCTCGCCGCGATAAAATCCCGTGCGCGATAAAATCCCGCCGCGATAAAATCCCGCCGCGATAAAATACCGTGCGCGATGAAATCCCGCCGCGATAAAATCCCGTGCGCGATAAAATCCCGCCGCGATAAAATCCCGCCGCGATAAAATACCGCCGCGATAAAATCCCGTGCGCGATAAAATCCCGTGCGCGATGAAATCCCGTGCGCGATGAAATCCCGCCGCGATAAAATCCCGCCGCGATAAATCCCGCCGCGATAAAATCCCGCCGCGATAAAATCCCGTGCGCGATAAAATCCCGTGCGCGATAAAATCTCGCCGCGATAAAATCCCGTGCGCGATAAAATCCCGTGCGCGATAAAATCCCGTGCGCGATAAAATCCCGTGCGCGATAAAATCCCGTGCGCGATAAAATCCCGCCGGGGTAAAATCCCGCCGCGATAAAATCCCGCCGCGATAAAATACCGTGCGCGATGAAATCCCGTCGCGATAAAATCCCGTGCGCGATAAAATCTCGCCGCGATAAAATCCCGTGCGCGATAAAATCCCGTGCGCGATAAAATCCCGTGCGCGATAAAATCCCGCCGGGGTAAAATCCCGCCGCGATAAAATCCCGCCGCGATAAAATCCCGTGCGCGATAAAATCCCGCCGGGGTAAAATCCCGCCGCGATAAAATCCCGCCGCGATAAAATCCCGCCGCGATAAAATCCCGCCGCGATAAAATCCCGCCGCGATAAATCCCGCCGCGATAAAATCCCGCCGCGATAAATCCCGCCGCGATAAAATCCCGCCGCGATAAAATACCGTGCGCGATGAAATCCCGCCGCGATAAAATCCCACCGCGATAAATCCCGCCGCGATAAAATCGTAGAAATGTTTTTCGAAAAACTATTTGAACATTTATTCATGCCAGATTTCATTTATACAGGTTGAAATTGAAAACATGCGACAAACCGAAATGGGAGATTGTACTCATCATTATGAACAACTTTTACTAAGGGACCAATGATGCAATCGCGAAAAAAAAAGCATCTGTTCCCTACATGTTCGCATAACTCGTCAAAATGTAGGGAACAGCTGTTTTTTTTTTGCGATTGCATCATTGGTCCCTTAGTAAAGGTTGTTCATAATGATCAGTACAATCTCCCATTTCGGTTTGTCGCATGTTTTCAATTTCACCCTGTATATATTTTTACATATTATTTATTAGTGTTATAAGCAATCTAAAGTAGTAGGAAGTTCGTAAATTAAGTCAGTCATTCATTTGTCATGATGTACGAGATTACCAATAAATGCCATTTCTTTCAATGGAGTGTCAGTGGCTGACCATTGGAAAGTCATAATGACGCCATTTATTAGTAGATTACCAAACTTGTCAAAATCAACAATTATGAAATCAATGATAGACCATTCTGACACTATTGTAATAGCAGACTTGAGGCCCTGGCTGACTGCCCAAGATGCGATGGATATCTATACTTACATATTATAAAGAGGTATTTATATATTATGTTTGTAAGTTTTTATGTAGGGGTAATCTCTGGCACTACCGGATCTGGATTTGAACAATTCTTTTTGCATTTGTTTGGCCCAATTCTCAATGGAGGTTAAACTAAGGTCCCACTTTCAAAGGATCCGTAAATAAGAATAATTGTATCCTTTGCCTATACGATGGCATTTATTTAATTATAATTGTTACTTACCGCGTTGGATCATAATTTTCAATTTTAGTGATTGCGTGCACTTGCAATTTGCATATCTCTTTAGATGCTAGTTATCCGCGCAGTGCATTCTTATTGTGACTTTGATCTCGTTTCTTTTTAATTATCCTTAAGAAATTGATAGTACAATATCTATAATATACTTTTTTGTTTCTTACTTTTACTTGTGTTGTATAAAGTTTATTAACATGTTATTTGATTTTGCTAGTGAGATTTTAATTGTGTTTCCTACTTAATAGTTTACCTATAATTGTTTAAGAATTAATATTTTTTATTTCATATTTTCGTAGTCGAAGTTCCTATTACACATCTAACTTTATTAAAAATTTGTTAATTATTTTATTTTATTACAAGTTTTGTTTAAATATTGGTTCTGTCTGATTGGGATGTTGCCCTACTTACATGAAAAATATGTTACTAGTTTCTAAGGCAATAAAACGTAAGAAATTATATAAATACTTTTTTTTTCTGAAATATTCGAATATTATTCGAATAATTCGAATAAGGCTGAAAAAGTATTTGAACATTCGAATACCAAAAATATCGAATATTTGCAATCCCTAGTTGCAAAGTTCTATCGACGAAACACTGAAAAGTGAATAGTTCTGTCGGCGAAACCGATCAACGGAGAAATAAATGTCGGAAAAATGTGTCAGAATCGAACTATCTCTGATCAGTACCAAACGAATATTACCGTAACATTTAGTGAGATATGTAATGGTATAATTAATACGAAAATAATTTACATAATATCTAGAAAAAATACTTCCAAGTCAAGGTTCAAATACGAGATTTGTGGTAGGTACACGGCGGTGGCGGGTACCTGGATTAGGTACCGGTACTTGTTAGATGCATTACGGTTCCCGACTACCCGTTTGAAACCGGTACCGAACGAATGGCAAGAACCGCTTAGTAACAGTATAGAACCTGTGCTTTTGGTACCAGTTCCCAGCTCTGGTTGCTATCAACATAACTGGCTAGGTATATTCTTTCACCAAGGTACGGTATTCTCATACTGTTCATCTGGAAGATGCGGTGGATATTTAATATCGTGTGGGAGTTAACATTTCGTACTGCCGTCGCCTTCGAGAGCCATAGCGTCCTCGACGCGCGATGGTTAGCCACTAACTAAGTACCTACCTACCAGCTACCTATCTGTATACCCAGGCAGTCGATAATACGTATAATGATGGCTAGGCCAATCGGCCACAAGATAGCATAAATATGCAGGTACTATCCCCCAATCGCCTTTCATCAATATCAATGAAAAGAGGAACACGTCTTTGGGCCTACAAAGTAGAAAAGAATGAGTCAGTCAAGTCAGTGGTAATTATTATTTTATGAAGGAAATAAGCGGTCACGTGGCAGAGAATAGGCACTTTAGTAGATCAGTAGAAGTTTTCAAAGCAAAACATAAACGTTTTATGTGTTCGTTTGTTTTTTAATTATCTTGAATAATAATTTCTCATTAGCCAAGTGCTAATTACCTACTGGAAAACAACTTTGTTTTTGTGTTATTTTGTTATGGTTTTGTGATTTCAGTGTTAGAAACAGATTTGTTATTTATAACATAATATCACGGCTAGTTTCCCAGAAGGGTTAGGCACAGATATACAGTTGTGGTCATAGGTACATGTATAATTAAGAACCATTTGAAGTTTTTGAAAATATTTATCTAAATCATGTCATGTGTAGTTATATGTTCCTTCTAACTATAATATGTTACGGAATAGCATGAATAGAGCAAATGGGATTAGGAAAACTTATAGAATAAAATCGCTATCTTTTTTTTTACAAATTTTATTTATTCACTAAAGTAACAAATTCAAATACATAGTACTTAAAGAAGCTGGACAAATAATTAAGAACGATTTACACATTTTCCCGATCATACTTTAATGTCTTTTTTGTGTACCTACTTAGGCCCGGCGCCCATTATCGGCATCGGTACGACTGAGGATTTTAGGTGGCAAATAGCAACATACTATAACATAATGGCAATAAAGTAGAAATTTCCGTGATATGTGGTCGTAATAACAAAAATACCGCTTCGGTATGCTTGAGGCTGGTGTATGGGCAGCCTTGAGAATTTTATTTTTATTTTATTTTATTTTATTTGGGAAACTTACAGCTAACATAAACAATGTTATTAAACAATATGAAGCTGAAGGCCATGCTTCGGGATGCTTCGGCATCCTTCGGCAACCTTCGGTACGCCGCCGGCGCCCGAGGCAACACTCGGGGGATAGGACGGTGCGGCATCCTTAAGGACGCTTCGTCATCCCTAAGAACGTTGCAGCATGCCAAAGCATAATTGCCGATAGTGTGCGCTTGCATGTAGGATGCCGAAGGATCCTTTTCCTTGCCGATGCCGATAATGGGCGCCGGGCCTTAGGGTCGAAAGCTTTATTCGGAGGGCATCGTACATATCCTTTTCCATCAGAACAAACCCTGTTTATGTTTGACTCGTCAAAAAAAACTACATTTTGCACTGTCTAACTGTCCAGTTTTTATACCTTCTACAAATGCAAGCCGGGCTTGCCTATGGCAGCGTTTCAACATGGGCACCTTCCTTGCTATCCTTCCGTGCAACTTTTCTTCTACCAAACGCCTTCGAATAATGCGTGCTGAGATTGCTGAAGGGTTGTTTTCACCAAAATATTATTTTCTCAACTCTTTATACCCTTTAAAAGGATTTTGTTTTGCCAAACGAACGGTATTTCGATCATCATGGCGAGATGACTTTCTCTGTTTAGGTAGGTACACGCGCAACATTTGAAGTACTTAGGTACTTAGTTTGATACGTGGGAAACTACTTCACAGACTTGAAAACCATCGTTTTTGAGCATTGCAGATGGTCGGCTATCTTTTTATACGACCAGCACCCTAATTGCGTAACTCACGATTCATCATAATTGGTTTCGTTTTGAAACAGATGGCTAAACCATTGCTTCCTATGTTCGAAAAATGTGTCTGCTCAACAACGTAAATAACGCAATGAATATTGTTGAACTGTCAAAATGAAACCGATTATGATTAATCGCGTGGTACGCAATTAGGGTGCTGATCTTCTCGCGATGTTTTATTATTGCTCCCCTTGTAGATTTTACACAACTTTCATTTTGCTCCATTATTTTCATATGAAGCAATCACCCCGATAATTATATTAGCAATCACAGTTATGATTTTTACAGCATTAAATGGCGCTAAAACTATAAGAATAGTGACCTACAATCACAAAGCCACAGTGTTCACTATTAAAATTTGAAAAAAAAAAAAAACTATTCAACGTTCTTAACAGCCAGTAAGTAGTAATACCAGGTTCAGATCTAATGTAAGTATATAGTTTATCTTTTTGCGATACCGAGAGAAATACAAAAAAATACATTCAATTAGTTAAATTTGTTAGTTTGAAATAAAAAAAAACCTTAACACATAAGCGTTCATAATTAGGTACATGACTACCACTGTACTTAGACAATAGTACGTGCACCCACATTTCGCCAATTTATTTACAAATTCCTGTAAAAGTTTTATGACCCATCCTGTTCTTCCAATTTCCTAATACTGCATGAAACATGAATACATGATAACATTCAGATCAGAACTTGAGGGTACGTGTGACGGACTAGTAATTTTAACCAAAGGTGCGCCATCTGTCGCGACTTTGTGAACTAGCACCAGTTAAAAAGTTGTAGTCACAAAAAACCTGCAATACTTTGCAAAATACCATAATTAAAATCCGTTTTATATTATTTATAGGTTTTCATGTATGTACCTGTGAGGTTTTTAGAAACAACGTATTATGCGCCATCTATTTTCTCAAGTAAACAAACCGTAGACAGAGATTCTCTATAGATAGAGAATCTCTGTCGACGAGTTCTCTGTTAGTTTGTTTCGTAGATCTACGAAACAAACTAACAGAGAACTCGTGCAGAGAACCAACCAAGAGTATTTTAGTCTATGGTTATGTTATCTGTACCTGTCTGTGTTGCCATAGCAGTGATACTTGCCTACGTAAGTAAGGAAAACTCCTCAAACACAAAAATAGAAACATTAGAAAACATTGAAACTACTGTCTTTTAAAAATAATTTGATGATGATGATCCACATATTCCAAGGTGGTGGAAGAGATGTTATAAAAAATTAGAAAGAGAATGATAACATGATGACGGGCAGGAGATAATTGAAGACATCGAGTCCGTCCGCTCCGTCTGGTTAATTAAACGCACATTCTTAATAAATAAGAAAAGGTGCTTGACCTGGCCACTGATTCGTCAGTGCAAGTCGCTCCTTCGTCACCACTCACAGCATCCCGTCCCCCACCTCGCCGCGCATACCTACCAAGTCGCGGTACAGCGGTAGATATCGGTCAGGCTATAGTGTGTGCCTGTGTGTATTGTAGTGTATAATTATTATTATTTAGTCCCACTTATTTCCACAGGACTTATTTCGTGGACCAGACTCTTAACATTTTGCGATAACTCAAGCAGTATGGACAAGGGTAGAAAGAAGAGATCTATTTCATAATTGCATCTGTCCATGAGTCCGTGATAATATTTTATTTTTAAGAAAAATTATCTTCAGGTTGACTGGTTTAGGTTACGTACGATATGTTCCAAGAACAAAACGTATTTGTCAGACAAAATAAAACGTAGAAAGTCAATAAAAAGTCAACGTTAACTGTCAAGTATGTCAATCAACAATGTCAACATCAACATGTAAATGTGTCTTTCTTTGCCTCACATTTCTTTCAAATTAAAGTAGACACAGATTAGTAGTAAATTACACTTGTTTTGTTTCAATCCGACCACAGAGTACATTATTATTCAGGAAAAGTTTTTATTCAGTGCGCAAACTGTAACCATGAATTCAGCATATCATTCTAGACCCCCCAGCGCAGAAACAAACAGCTGTTTCATAGAAAAGTCCAACACCTACGCGGTCAAAATGTATGGAACAGCTGATTTTTTTTTGTATAACCAACAAAAAATTTCTGCGCTGGAGGGTCTAGAACGATATGCTGAATTCTTGGTTACAGTTTCCGCACTGAATAAAAACTTTTCCTGTATATGAATCCGACCGCGACTCCGCGTTATAGGTATTCTTGTGGTTTTCTCAGATAACTTTATATTTGCTTCTAGCAGCAGGGAATGCGTTAACACCGACCGTAAAAAGTAAATAAAGAGTCTAGTAACCTGTGATATACTCCGAGGTTGTGTGTAAAGTTTGGCGGTTTGTGATGTTAGCGCTACTAGAGTTGAAACTTGGCATATTATCCCCCTTTGACTAGTCATTGTCGTTTTTACTTAGCAATGTTTTTGGTTTTCTTTTTTGTGATTTTTTTTTCACGATAATTTTGCCCACTATGCGATAATTTCGCCCACTATGCGATAATTTCGATGTGGGAACTCGATAATACGAACTTTTGAAGCTGGCAGCACTGGATTTAAATTATTATGACATCTAGCTAGTCTAGTAAAAAGAAAAGCCTTGAAAAGCTAAAAGATACGTTTGGGATTAACTTTTGTTTTGGTGGAATATTGAGCTTTGCTGTCTGGTATCACTAATTTTAATAGACAAGGGAAAGGAATATTAAATTTATGGGCGGTCAGTCAGTCACATTCGCCGAATTGCCGGTAATATTGGCAACAAATAATCAAATAATATATTAGTATTATGTATTGATTAAAGTCCTGGAATGTGTTGTGCATAGTGAGATCATACTGTACCTCAGTAAAATGTTGGCGCATCGATTGTGATGTGTTTACACAGTGGTCCATTTGTCCAGTTTCTTCCTAGTTATAACACTAAAGTTTCTTACCATCCGTGGTCAAAAATGAACGTGTCTGTTAGAAGACAGCATTTAAATAATTAGGTAACAATGTCGTGGTCAAACGAAGAGACTTTCAAATTCATAGATTTGTATAAAAGAGAAATCGTAATTTGGAATCCAAAACATGAACACAACAAAGATAGAACTAAGGTAAGCAAAGTAAAAAAAAGTAGCGGAACTGTCTTTTCTCTTCACTTTAACCTGAAAATAATTTCCTAGTTTTTTTTTTTACCAGGAGTTCGCCAACAGAAGGCATACTTAACAACCAAAGTTTAGATCATAGTTGCGCGACAAATTTACATTAAAAAAAACTGGCTAATAATTTACCTAACTCACCAATAAACCAATGTTCTAAATAAAATAACACTGTACCACAGGTGCAAGAAGCATGGACCCGCTTAGAATATGATATGCAGGTACCGGTTGCAGAACTGAAGAAAAAGAAAGAAACACTAATGACCGCTTTCCGATTACATTACAAGAAAATACTGCAGTCTATACGGGCCAATGAGGATGAAGTCTATAAACCTATCTGGATATTTTATGAGCCACTAGAGTCATTCTTAAGAGCTGTTTATGAACCACCAGGCTCTGACTCCTTTGTAAGTATTATTTAAATAATACTGTTGCATTTTAAAGTTGCAAACCCTTTTAAAGCATTCCTTAGGTACCGTAAAACGGGGTGAATAGAGGTGCAGGGGTGAAACGAGACGAAACTTTAAACTAGATTTGACGTTGAAATTATGATAGTTTTCTGCCAACGAAGGCACTTAATCTTTAATTATAAAACAGTAGTCCTTTTTGACTACAAACTATATAATTTCAACATTATAATCCATTGTAAAGTTTCGTCTTGATTCACCCCTGCATCTCTATTCACCCCGTTTTACCGGTATTGAATGTGTGTGATAAAACGGAAAAGGGATTATGAATTGTTGGAAAAATAGTCTAAAATATTATTTATGGGAACTGAATAATAGTCCATTGTGTTCCACACCGGCCACACCTCTTGGCATTTTAAAGTCTGAATAATATTTCTTCATTACCCAATAAAACTCATGTGTATTGTTTTCAGGCATCAACTTCATACAGGCAAGAACTTGACGCTACTGATGAGCCGGATGAACAAGAAGATGAAGACAACCTAGACTCCAGCTCTGAGAAGAAGACAAATATTAAGCCTAAACTACGTTTAGTAAAGCGGTATCCTACTAACCTGCCCCTAGAGCTACAAGAAGTCAGCAATGAAATGACTAATGCTTTCAATACTTTGAACCAGGCTTTAAAAAATTCTAAAAGGCAGAGTGTACCAAGTCCGAAAGAGGAAGACGACTGTGATTTATATGGGAGGCTGTTGGCTAAAAGGCTAAGACAGTTCTCAGAGACTGAGAGGCAAGAGATCATGTATGAGTTGGATGGCTTACTACTGAGCAGATGCACAGGAAACAGTGAACTAGTCATGAACAGTGATCTGAGTGATAGCTAGTAAATGGTTCTCAGCAGATTTTTTAATCTGATGTGTGGTGCAGTTGCTTAGTGACTTGACTTAGATTAAACAAAGACTACAGTTAAGTAGGTACCTATTTATTTGTACAGTAGTGTGTAGTTAAAAATAAGAACATTAATCATGATTGTTTATTGATAATGATAATATTGTAAGCTAGTTACATTATCTGTGCTGATAATCTTGTGTTTTGATTTTGATTGAACAATGTGAGTTGCATTTAATGCATTATGTTATCATTTCTGTTTCTTTTTTATTTTTGGGACATAGTTACCCCTTAAGTAAAAGTTTTGAAACTGTGTGCTTACAATTTAAGCTAAAATTATCACTTCACTTGCCTGAGATTTTTTGTTTTTCCCTTATTTTTTGTACCAGCTTTGTAAAAGTTATGGGTTGAATAGTCGCTCGCTCACTAGATGGCGCTATTGGTATAATTTTCCTATATTCAATTTTTATGTTTATGTACTACCTACAGCGAAAATACATAATGCCAAATATTATTGTGTCCGTTTCAACGGCGCGGCTGAGGCGATATTAAAACAAAAATCTACCAAGATTTTGTTAGAATTTGTAAAAGTTGATTCCAAAAACCATACAGTTGTCAAAGTTACGGTTATTTTTTTTTTAAGGGTAACGGTTAGTTTTAAACATCTCCGTGGCCGCGCGGTTCTCTGCGTTTCAATGGCGCGGCCACGTTCAAACCCTTAAAATTCATGGTTTTGGGAATCAACTTTTTCAAAGTTTTACGAAATCTTCGTAGTTTTTTTTTAAATGTAGTCGTAGCTGCGCCATTGAAACAGATACAATATTATTTAATTTTAAATGTTTAATAAAAGTGTTTTTATTAATTTGTGTATGTGAATATAAAATAAAAACGTGTACTGTCTGGTTATGCTTTTAATATGGTAACGAACATTGCTTGTACATTGCTACTGTAGGCATTTCACACTCAGAAAGTTGTTTTCTTTTTATAGTTGCACCACACTAGGAATTCCTCCTGTATTGTGGGTGTTACAAAAATTTAAACTCACAACACAAACAGCCAGACCCGGAACAACTACTTGTAGCGACACGCAACGCAGCATTCAATCGCTTAACCGCTGTGCCAACCGTACCGTCGAATTTGTTCAGATTTAGAATACACCCGCCATTCTGATATCAGGTTGGCGGCTGACATACTTTTCCTAAAAACTGTAGTTTTAAATTAGTACATTGCTTTAAATTTTACGTACATTCGGTTGCATTCATTGCTCGTACATTGCTCTCACGCATGTAACATGACCATTTGTAGTCATACACCAGCCATTCTGATGCACACAAAAAACTACCTCATAAAATGTGGGTATAAGTAGGTACAGTCGAGTTCATTAATATATTGGCACTGTCAAGGATTCAAAATATTGTCACCGTTGGGTACTTCAATAAATTCTATAGAACCTATACATCAAAAATATGTCCTCATGTGAATGGTTCAATAATATAATTATGCTGTGCATTAGGCAATAAAATGAAAAATTATGAGAAAAAGCAGTCACATAATTATTTAATCTTAATCTTGACCACAATTTAATGATGCTTATATTTGTCACAATATTATGAACTTTTTTGACGTTCATATATTTTTGAAGCCTGAAAGGGCTCTGCCAGGAGTGCGGGTTGTTCGAAAGAGATACCGTCGCCCCTGGCACACAGGCAACTGAGGGAACACGGGTGGGTTTTAGTCAGTAAAAGTCTGACACGCCCTTCTGCTCCACCCATAGCGGGAGAAGTTATTTGATAATTTACCATCCTCAAAAAAAAAAAAAAAGCCTGAAAGGGCCATTATACTAATGAACTCGACTGTACTACCTACACCTGCAATATTTTTACTTGCATTCAAATAAAAATAATATATTCTGTTCTATTCTGGATTTGTGCCCCGCTTATGGCGAAAGGCTCGCCGCCTATTACATGAGACAAACATAACTGGCGAATTGTGAGTGTAATGTAGGTTCGCCTCTCCCTAATCCTTCAGGGAAAAGAGGCGTGATGTTATGTATACAGACGCCAGCACATCGAGCTACCCCGAACTGTCAAATTTTTCCAATTGAACATGAACCTTACGACTATGTAATAAAGTTGAAAATCTATCAAAGAAATTTGTCAGATTGGGGTAGCTTGATGTGCTGGCGTCTGTACAGTAGTTATATCTTGTTTGTGGCAATGCTGCTGGTTTTTCAAAGATGCTTTTTATATTATTATATTAATTATTCGATATTTTGACTATTATCTTCAGAGAAGGACAAGGACTTGGACTTGGGGGGGGAGAGGGGGGGGTTGGTTAAATGAAGACATCCAAAAGTGAGAAAATAAATTTATTATCATAATATCACTAAACATAACCATGCGCGATACATTTGTGTATCATTCATGAAATAAAATTAATCATTTATTTCCACAAAAAATCAACTTAATACTGAATTATGAAAGTGAGGCCGAAGCAAATAATAATTATACCATGTATGTATTACAATTCATTTTATGGCCAGTTAATAATGATAATAGTGAGATGAAATATTCTATTACTATTTTTTTTCTTATTAACATACATTCTTAGAACTAGCAACTAAAGAATTATTAACTAATTTCAAAATGCTGTACTGTTGTTACTCATACAAGAATGGCTACTTTGAGCTTTTGTCAACTTAATATAAATCAATTCAATTAATTATAGTCTAAATTATTGTTTTTCGTAAAGGGTACATCTGGTCTAGATGATACATCGAGTTTAAAACCCTTTTTACGCTTATTGTTTCTATATGAAGCATACCGAAGCGCAACTGCCTGCAGCTTGTAAAATAAAACCTATACTGAATTTTCTAACAATTTTTAAGTGCTTAAAGTTTTCCAACATTGGTGTTTTAGCACAAATTAAACGCCTACGACGCCTAGTTCCTAGGACAAAAATCTGACACGCAACAACGCTCGCCCATATTGTGTTACTACCTAGTTCTGTCAGTTTTTATTGTACCTCAGACAACAACCCACCAGAAACTTTATTGCAATGAGAATAAAGTTCGCTTTGATTGTGACAATGATCCAAAAAATCATCAATAACTGCGAACATACTATACTGCAGGATCAACGTATAATGCCGAAACCCCGTCTACTTAATTTAAGGTAGGCGGGAATTTGGGGTTGTGACACTGACCACCCACTGAGTGACCTCAGGGAAGAGAGCGCATAGTGGTTACGTGCTGCCTTGCACAGAGCTAGATTTCGAGGAGACCTCTTTACAGTCTCCCCAGAGAATGTGCCCTAACAGGCGTTGCCCCGAGGGGCTTCCGGATTGGTCTTCAGACAGGTAATGGTTCCCCTTCCATGTGTAGATGATGACCACCGGGGTTGTTTTAGTGAGGTAAAAATCCCACACTCCCCGGTCTTTTCCCCAAAGACCGGGCGCCTTTTGAAGGCTTCCCCCAGAAAAAAAAAGGATCAACGATTGGGTAGGCTAATGTGTCACCTTAGGTTGTCATGGGGACCAGGCGTTGAAGTTGAAGTCACGTGACATCATTTTTTGAACGATAATGCAGCTCTAGCAAGCCGCACCGCCGCCCTCGTTGCGCTCAAGCTCTCGTCGCACATAATCTGCTTGCTTCTCACATAATCCTAAACCCTTAACTTCTTGCTCAAACTGTGTTCTTCCCCCGACTCCAACTATGTAACCATTCAGTCTAGCTGCTAAGTGCGAAGTCTGCAGGTTTGACGAGTCCAGGCCGAGGCTACGGCAGAAATCTTTATGGCCCTGCAGTCTGTATTTCTGGTGGTAGCTGTGGAGAGAGATAACAATATCGGTTAATTTCATAGTTAGCTTATACATTCTAATAAAATATAGTGTAAAATGGAAACCATTCGTTCGTCGAAAGCTCTAATCTTACATCAATTGTGAATACATCAAGAGATGGACTAATAAAGAAATAAAAAGATCCCTAACAGTAATCAATATAAATCAGTAGACATCATCATATAACAGCACGTGACAAAACGATCTTTTGATCACTCAATTGCGCTGCATGAAAATCAATAAATCAATTCTCGTGGTTTGACCGGTCGCCGGTCGGTCCAATGTAGGTACTTGAATATTTGCTTGATTGATATGAGCTTAAGTTCAAACACTTCACTTGACTTACAATTCAAAGTGCAATGCCAGTGGGCGGTGCCAGTGGTGGTATTTGAGTAAAGTAAGTATTATTTGGTTTACCTACTCGACCCTATATCCGTTTTTGGTGAATGACAGGTACGATCTTGAAAACAAAAGTCGACTTTATTTAATCACAATTTTATAGTCGTGATGAGATCTTATATTTACTTATCGATACATTTTCTGGACTTTTCGCAGTCCCAACACAACCCAATTACTTTGACCTCAAAGATGAAGACCGTCTATTTTTAACCGACTTCAAAAAGGAGGAGGTTATCAATTCGTCGGAACCTTTTTTTTTTTTTTTTTTTTTTTTTTTTTTTTTTTATGTATGTTCCCCGATTACTCGAAGATGGCTGGACCGATTTGGATTTTGTTTTTTTTGTTTGAAAGGGTATACTTCCCAGGTGGTCCCATGATCATCAAGTCAGGATCTGATGATGGGAACCTGGAGAAATAGAGAGAACTCTTCAAATTTTATAGGCACACGAAGCGATTTAGCTATTTTTCGGAAGAGTACTTTCTCGGAGTGGTCTCATTTCAATTTGGTGAAGATCTGATGAAGAACTTTGGAGATAGGCAACGGAACTCCTCAATAAATGATAGCAAATGGACTGGGATTGCTGAAATCTCATGTCTGTCTATTGCTTACACCAGTTCATAACATAACATCACGCCGGTATGCTGTGAAGGGGTAAGCACATGTGAACCACTAAAAAGTGAAAAATAAAAACTTTTTCCAAAAAAAAACAACCGACTTCCAAAAAAACACTACAAAGTGAAAAATAACTTTAATTTCGGAAGGCGGTGACAAAAAATTCAAATACAGCTCCAAAGACACCGACTTCCGAAATTAAAGTTATTTTTCACTTTGTAGTGTTTTTTTGGAAGTCGGTTGTTTTTTTTTGGAAAAAGTTTTTTTAGAATACCTAGTCATTAATAATGTCAATCTTGATTGCTTTGATTGAGAGGAAAATCGATGTGCGGAATTGAAATTAGAAGCAATGACCACATCATGGAGCCCAGACATTAATAAGGAGTGGACCATGGCCTGATTATTGCAATAATCGACGGTTATTTATGTATTCACAAGACTTAGATTAGACGTACGTAAAACATTCTAAGGCTGTTGCTTGTCGCGTCAGCAAGGTTAATTTTTATTATGTCGTTAATATCCGTGCGATGTCGCGGATTCCCATTAATATTTGTATGAATGGCAACTTTGTAATTCATAGGTACTTAACCGTTCAATGTATTTAAGTAGGTTAATCTTTGTAGGTAAAAAGTTAGAAGATAATTAATTTTATGATTACTACCTATCTACGTTTTTTCACAAACGTTAAGTATCTACTTAAGTATGGGAAAATAAAATAATGAATCCACCGTTTTTATGTTTTTACTTTATGTGGATGAAGGTTTTTGAGCAGTTTTAAGTTTCATTTGTAGCTGAGGCCTCCGCTGCTAAGCTCCTCATGGTAGGTAGGTACAAGTTTATAATAGGTCGGGGAAAAAGTTTTTTTCGTATTGTATAGGTTTATGGTTGTAGTAAAATCTCTTTGGCTGTTCCTACTATTTTTATCTGGCTGGTTTTATTACCATGAAAATAAATGACATTAAAAAATGGCGGAGCATTTATTTCAATTTAAACCTTAAACAGGCACTTTTGAACTGTCAAAAATTCGACCAGTTGGAAAGTTGAAGCTAGTTGCCCATTCCAAAACGTAGATCTCTATGGAGAAGAACAGAAATTCAACGGACACTGTTTTAAATCAAGTTGGATATTACAAAATCTTGGGAAAATATTATTCTTGTTGCTTCTTTAAGTGAGAACAATGTAAAAAAAAAAACAATTCTAAATATAAGATTAAAAATGAGCCCTGGAAGTTAGGAGATGACCAGTCTCAACCGACAGCGCCCGTTCACGAACTTGACGCGTGAATCAGCACCATCCAGCTCAACCATTTTGTAGGGAACCGAATGATCCAACACACGCGGCACCATCAGTGAGACATTTAAGTGAGCATGACATAGGTACTCTCAACTGCCATGCTTTGTCAAGTCAACGTACACACGGCTACACAACAAGCTATACTTTCCAGTTTAAGCTGATCTCGCATTATATAGGATTTCCGTACAGTGCGAGATCAGCGTAAACTGGAAAAGGTGTAGCCGTGTGTACATCAAAGCAACACAAACGGATGCATGGTACTCACATTTACAAAACTGAAACAGTGCTTCTAAATTATAGAAAACTATAGTTTGCAATGTAGGTATTTGAGTTATTTAATAAAATTTCCTAAAAGAAAGAAAAACATTTACTTAATAACATACATAAATAACACTTGGTTCAGTAAAATTAAAACATGTTCGTAATGTCAGAAAAAATAAAAAAGGGAAGCATCTCTTCCAAATAGGTATGTATTAAAAAATTTATTCTTAAGCACAGGTGGCTGTGTAGCTGAACCAGCATTAAGCCAACCATTTTTATCTACGATATAATTATCATCGAACTTATAATATTCTTGTCTACATAGTGCGCTTTTAATGCATGATATATTTTCATTTAGTTCAAGAATATCAACTGGTATTTTTAACCGACTTCAAAAAGGAGGAGGTTATCAATTCGTCGGAACCTTTTTTTTTTTTTTTTTTTTTTATGTATGTTCCCCGATTACTCGAAGATGGCTGGACCGATTTGGATTTTGTTTTTTTTGTTTGAAAGGGTATACTTCCCAGGTGGTCCCATGATCATCAAGTCAGGATCTGATGATGGGAACCTGGAGAAATAGAGAGAACTCTTCAAATTTTATAGGCACACGAAGCGATTTAGCTATTTTTTGGAAGAGTACTTTCTCGGAGTGGTCTCATTTCAATTTGGTGAAGATCTGATGAAGAACTTTGGAGATAGGCAACGGAACTCCTCAATAAATGATAGCAAATGGACTGGGATTGCTGAAATCTCATGTCTGTCTATTGCTTACACCAGTTCATAACATAACATCACGCCGGTATGCTGTGAAGGGGTAAGCACATGTGGACCACTAAAAAGTGAAAAATAAAAACTTTTTCCAAAAAAAAAACAACCGACTTCCAAAAAAACACTACAAAGTGAAAAATAACTTTAATTTCGGAAGGCGGTGACAAAAAATTAAAATACAGCTCCAAAGACACCGACTTCCGAAATTAAAGTTATTTTTCACTTTGTAGTGTTTTTTTGGAAGTCGGTTGTTTTTTTTTTGGAAAAAGTTTTTTATGATAACATTTTATACAGTCATAAAAGAAGTGTGTACCTACTTTATACAATCTGAAACGTGTTTGATCTCATTTGTTCCTATTGATAGTGTTAAAATAATTGTGCCTGTCACTTATCTAACTAAAAAGATGTAGATTTTTCCGAACATAGACCATACATAATGTTTTCATAGATATATTGACTAGGTACCGTCATGATGTTAATTGTTTCGAACAGTTCCCTTAGAGATTCGCGTCTGCGGAGGTTGTAGATGGCTCTGACAGCCCTCTTTTGCAGAATAAAGATCGATTGCAGTCTATCATTCAAGTACGATTTTACCAAGCTAAGCGCAAGTTTACCCAGTCCGTAATGCCCAAGTTTCAAGAGAAGTATTTCGTGACTCACGCAATCAAACGCCTTGGATAGGTGGCAAAAGATAACTATTGCATCTTGCGCCTCTTCCCATGCGGTAATAAAGATGTGTTTTAATAAGGTGATACTGGCATCGGTTGTGCAACGTCCTCTGGTGAAACCATACTGTTGATCGTGTAGGATGTTATTACGATTAAAATGATTGAGCATTTGATTTAACATAACGTTTTCAAACACCTTGCTGAAAACCGGCAAAACCGATACGGGTCTATAATTATTAGTATCTTTGTTGTCGCCAGATTTGAAGAGTGGAATAACTTTACTGTACTTCATTAAATCCGGGAACACCCCTTGATCTACACACAAATTAAATATTAAAGACAAATACGTTGCAATTGTCTCAATAATGGATTGACAAACTTTAGTAGACATGCCCCTTAGATCTTCGGTAATTTTGATCTTGTAATTTTAAGTTGCTTAAATGCCTTTACAACGTCCACAAGGTTTATATGTTTAAATTTAAATTCCACAGGACAGGCTGAAACAAATCAATTGCAAGTGCGGGCGAAGAAATTAAAGTTTCTTTAGTTTTAATTGGAATATTGGTAAAGAATGTTGCAAATTGCATTTGTTTATCTGTCCGCCAAAATTATTGAATTTAACGAAGAAATTCGCTACATTTTGAAGTTTTGTAGTAGGTACTTACTCCTCAGCGGGATAGAAGGGCCCGGCGGGAGCGATCTCAGTGCGCAGCTGAACTTTGGAGCGTTCCTGCGTCTGTTTGTAGGACGCCTCCGCTGCTGCGCGTTGCTCCTCATCGTGGTACAAGATCAGGGACCGGTACTGTATAATAAATAAAATAAAATTAATTCTCGGATTGTAAAACGTTGAATGGAAGCACTTTCTTGGGCTTTGTGTATTATTTAATAGGTACTAGGTTCAACAAAAATATTTGTAATAACTGTATGTCACTTTTACTCTATTTAAATATCAAATACCACAGATTTTCTGTATTTTGGATCATATAAGTTATCTAACAAAGCATAAATAGCTAGTTTTTTTTAGGGAGGGAAATCATCAAATAACTTCTCCCGCTCTGGGCAAAGCGGGAGGGCGTGTCAGGCTTTTCTGGCTAAAACCCACCCGTGTTCCTTCAGTGGCCTGTGTGCCAGGGGCCGCGGTATCTCTTTCGAACAACTCGCACCCCTGGCGGGCATCGGCCCTTGCGGACCCCACCAGTTAAGCAAGAATAGAGAAGTATAATGTCCATCCACAATTTTTCATTACTTCGTTCATGACATTGGGCCATTTATCGCGAATTCGTACTAAAGATACCCTTTACTTATCAAAATCTGTTACAGCCTAATTGCGTAACACACTATCAATCAGAATATGAATCATTTAGAAGGTTATTGCTAGCTAATCCATTGCTGCATATTTTCGAAAAAATTGTTTGCTCAAAAACGTAAATAACGCACGTCTAAATCGTTTATCCTCTTATATTAGCGAATTTCACCAATGAAAGTGAACGTTATCAGCAAATGTAAACCGCATTCAGCCTGTCAGGTTCAATATTCCCCGTTGTGGCCACTGAACGCGGTTTAGACGCCTATGCTGATCGCTATGCTTGCTAGAAGACTTCTTGTTTTTTTTAATCATTTCATAAAGAGGTAGCAATTACCTGTCTCTTCAGGTTAGTGGTTAGCCCATACTCGTGGTTCGCCCAGAACATATCCAGGAGGTTTCCATAGGTGATTGTTTTCGGGTCAAAGTCCAGCTCGATCACCTCTGTGTGGTCGCCACTGAAAATAATAAAGAACATAGTCATAATATAAAAAACTTTACAATGCTTACTCATTTATATCTTGATTGACAGTATTTATTTATTTTTCTTTTGGTATTAAGGTGAATGCGCAGTAGTAGAGCGCGAAATTCAAACTTTGCTATGTTTTTTGCAATTTTCAGGTGAGTTTCAGCTTGTTACTTGATCAAAATATGATTTGCGACTATAACATGTACGTATTTACAGATTTATAATCATTAGAATCAATAATACATGTTTCTAAGTTAGATTTGTTCCATAAGAACAAATTTCTTATGGAAAAGTGCTTGTGGAAGAAATCTAACTTATAAGAGATATATTGACATTCTAATGACTATAATTCTGTAAACACGTACCTGTTATATTCGCAAATCACATTTTGATCAGGATACAACCTGATACTGACCTGAAAATTGCAAAAACGTAAGAAAATTTGAATTTCGCGGTCTACCACTGCGCATTCACCTTAATGGACCACGTAATATTTATCGTGGGGAATTACATGTTTTCAGCAAGTAATGGTGTCTAACAAGTTGAAGGCATAGAACATTTCCCAAAAACATAACGCACGTGCGTGATAGCTATACACTGAGAAATGTTATTGGTTGTTTTCCCGCGGCAGAACAACTTGCCATAAGGAGTACTTTCGAAGCATAGAGTAAAAGTAAAAAAAATAAGATGTTTCTGTTTTAAAATAATTAAGTAAAAAAATATTCATCAACTCGAAAACGTGAGAATCAATAGTAACACTAGAGGCAATTTGTAGGTACCGGCGCCGGCACGTGCGATTTGAGTAGTAGGTACTACCTACTACTCAAATCGCACGCGCCGGCGCCGTCGACAAAGGGAACAGCGATGCATAAATGTCCAAAGCAAAATAAACTCTCGCACGTGGTGTTGATGAAGATTTTTTGACCCGACGACGCGCGACGCGGCGACGCGACGGTCAGCTAATATTTTATAAATAACGTCTCTAGTTTGTGTGAACACGCGAGTGACGCGAGGCGCCTTGGCCTTGCGCACGCGCCGGGGCCGCTAACCTTGGCTCTCGTTATCATTAAATTAGGCGCAACTATTATGGGACTGTTTTAAAATAGAGGATCAATGACAGGTGACATGACAGGATATAGTCGTCTTACTTTGTATTATTCTCGTGACGTAATTATCCCTTGGCATTTAATTTTATCATTGACCTTATCTTACGTTTATTAAATGATAACGGAAGGAAGACGAGGCCGCGGCAGGCCACGTACTTAGTATTAGATGGCAGAACGAACTAGATTAGGTTCCGTCAAAACTGGCAGGAGGAGATGCAGGCTCGTGAAAGATTGGAAGGGTTGGGTGGAGAGACATAGACAACAGTGACAAATAAATGAACAGGCGAAGTAGCGTGTACCTAGATTGAATTCTGCTGCCTTGATATGGAGGTGCGACAATAGTTCTTCAGGAAAATTTTGAGCTCAAACTCAAACTCAAAGCATTTATTTCAAATAAACCAATTAAAGGCACTTTTGAATTGTCAAGGTCGGTGAGGTAGAAAGATGAAGCTAGTTGCCCATTCCAATTTAGAGCTGTCCATTCTTTATCTACTTTCAGAGTTTATTGGATCTTTAAACCCGATGTTAAGACCTTTTCAAGAGAATTTGTCGATCGATCTGTGATCTAATAGAAAAGGGCTCATTATGACTCATACATAATAAGCATGTCAAATATCGACTAATTTCCTAATCGCTTATTTACGTTCAATTTTATTGCCAAGTTTACGCGAGCCTAGTAGTGAACCGTAAGATATTACCTAAGTATGGTTTTATTACCACAAACTTTAGGCAACGAAGGAATAGTAATTATGTTCGTTACGTCTTCAATTCGACGCAATTTTTTAAACCTGTACCTAAGGTCGTGAATTTTCAGGAAGTAGCCTAGGTTTTAGATACCTATACAGTCTAGTCGCAATTTTTTAAGAGTAGGCAGATATTAATAACTATGACAGTCGGCGATTCTAATTTTGCAATAAACTTCTCGGCTATTACCTACGTTCTATCTTCAACAATTCGAGTCAATTCACATCGTGGGTTTTCAGCCTACAGCCAACAAAATTAAGAAAAAACGAATGACGTTATGATCTTACGCAGTTACCGCATTGCACAATACTTAATTATTACAGCCGGGGAAAACAACACGATTTGTCACTTGCTTGGCTTACCTAACCGTGCAAGTCATTGTTAGTGAGGTTATTGATTTATCTATCGCATTTGCCTCTGCCAAGGTTAATGCGAATTCCGAAACTAATACACGTACCTACCTATTGATAAAGCGGTTTAAATTCTAATATTGGTTAGAGCTTGTGCGTACGTGAAAGTGATATTTTGCGCTTTAATTTCTGTTAAAACTGCTTATTGTTGAGGTAGCTATTATTATTAATTAGCTAACGTAAAACGGGCTGAATACGGATGCGGTGGTGAATCGGGAAGAAACGTTAAAAGGGATTTTAAAATTGAAATAATATAGCTTGTTGCCAAAGAGGACTCTAATGTGTTAACTGTATTTTAATTACTTTACGATTAAGTGCCCTTGTTGGCAACAAACTATATTATTTCAACGTTTTAAATCGTCCCAATTCACCCAGTTTGTAGGTATCTACCGTTTTATTTAAATCGTAGGTACCTATTAAGTAAATTTTTCCACACGCACTCTTCAGACGAACAGCTCCATTTTCTTCATGACCTTTGAATTACTCATGTATACCTATAGGGTAAGTACCTAACATAAGTATCGATCGCTTTGCGTCCTTCAGACTCAAAGTCGGACAAATGTTATTTCATTAGGTACCGTTGCTAGATATAGCTACCTACCTATTATATGTATAATGATGATTGATTCAGGTCATTGGACGTAAAATAGGTACCAATGATTTAAGAAAATGTCGACTGATTGTGCGAAAGATAAAGGCTGGAAAAAGATGAGTGCAGATTAGATAGATTTTTTAGATAGTGATAGATTTTGCCCTTCAGGGGGAACCGCTAGAAATTCATATATCAAGTACTTATTACGTTTTTTGCAATTTGCAGGTCAGGGTCAGATTGTTATATGATTCGCGATCGTAACAAATATGGCTTTACAGAATTACGCGCCGTCCTATTGCCATCGCTCGTGCGATGATGCGATGTGATTTCATCGTGTGATGAAAAACCGCTCGCGCGTTGAGAACTCAATTGTCCTATTTTGGAGCGATGCGATCACTCTCGAAATGGATGCACAATTTCTGCTGTCGAGCAATATTTCTTTAATTGTAAATTTATGTAGCATTCAAAAAAATAAAAAGTAATACTGTATAAAAACAGAAATCAGCGCGGTGAATTTCACAATCAGTATTTCGACGTACATAAAAAGAAGATTTTTACGAATATTTGTCTATGTCAACAGATACATTTTGGTCCCGCGAGCGTCATTAGGACATCATTTAGTACTAATCAGTATCTATGTTCGATCGGACGACCGTCCGACCAATACAATGCATCGATAGTCACACGAAGAAAATTAAACAATTTAGTCGCATCGCATGATATGATCGCACCTTCAATGGCTTCAATAGTACATTCAGTAGATATCAGTGTGTTTGCGAGCGATGACAATAGGACGGCGCCTTACAGTCATGAATACAACATTCCGAGTTCATAAATAATCCTATTGAATGACTATTTCGTGAAATAGTAATTTAAAGGGAATATATGAACTGATTAATTTTATACAAATTGCAAAAAAAACTGATTTTTTTTATTGCGCGAGCTACCTTACCTTAGAGCATCCCCATAAAGGTGCGCAGACGCTATTATTCACAAATACCAACAAAGGAAGAAGATCAGTAGATCACTGAACAAATGACAATGACACATACAGTAAAGTGCTACGTAATTTAAATTACCAAAGCTATAAGCATGAATTAATGCATTTATGAAGATGATAGTAAAAGTGAATAGTATCTTATACACGTGTTTCGATAACACTGTTATTTAGACGCACTACAGCTTTGTCTATTTTATGAGTGAGTAAGAATGTTCGTGTATTTGCGTATTCGTCTTATTAATGACGGCACGGTTGGCGCAGTGGTTAAGCGATTGACTGCTGCACTGCGTGTCGCGGATTCGATTCCCGCACGGACCAAATATTTGTATGACCTGCAAGTAGCTGTTCCGGGTCTGGCTGTTCGTGTATGTGAGTTTAAATGTTTGTGAACGCCCCACAATATAGGTGAAATTCCTAGTGTGTGTGTTTTTAGGAAGGTAATAAGGCTATTTAACATCAGGCTACGAACCTTGGGAGCTGTGCAAAAACATCAAAGTCGGAAAGTACCTACGCTAAATGAAAATTGGGCAGGAGCCGCTTCAAGGCAGCCCCGGCCCGCTACAGTCTGGGAGCCAAACGTCGGAAATTTTCCGCTAAGTTCCACCGGCTGTCGAGGACGAGTCCCAGGTATACTTCATCGTCGACTCGACGCCGATGTGAACCCCTCCTACCGTTATTTCGGAGCCCCTCGGAGCGAACGAAAATATGGGTCAGTGCAAAAGTAGTGGATCTGTCAAAAAAAGTGGTAATCGACAGCAGGGACAGCTGTCAAATCGTGTTGTTATTCATTCGTAGTTCAGGCTCCAAACAAGTTATGTGTCTGTAAGTTTTAAGGAGGAGAAAACGTTCGTAACTTCGTGCGAAATTACGGATTTCATGCTTAGGGAGTAGACCCCAGAGTAGAATATCTTTATACATATACCTAACAATAAACTGACGGACCGTCCAAAACCTTGTAAAACGTAACACCTCGCCTGTTTCCCCAAAGGGTTAGGTTAGGTTAGCTACATAATTGGTTAACCTAAACAATAATACACCCACATTTCGTCAGTTCTTTATGTTTCTATAGTGTAACTTGTGCAAACACACAAATGTAGGTAGGTACTGAGGCGAACTTTTTGCATGCATACGTACGTTTAGCTTTAATATTTTGTGCTAAGAAAGTATGCTGTAGCAGAATATACTCACATGCTTTTATAATGAGGGTTCTTAGTGGTACCGCCAGAGTAGCCGACTCTCGTTCGGATCACCCCGCGAGTGACGCCGAACAGCGAATCGTTGGCCCAGAAGCAGCCCATGCCGAATGTCGCCTTCTTCGTCGGGATGTCCACATCGTGCAGGAGAGCGGCCTGATGATGCAAGAAGTCATTAATAAAGACTGTGTAAAAAGATGTGGCTAAAAACGGGATGAATACTGAGATTTGTGTAGGTGCGACAGCCGATGAACACATGCCTAATTGTTTATAATATTAAGAGACCAGAGGTTATGTAATAAATCCAGCCAATAGTCACGCCTCCACACCAAGATATACCCTATGGCGGGAGCTGTATAAACTCCCTAACAATTTTATCCAACCATCTGAGAGACTTCCGCCTGGGTACGCGTTACCATGGCCGACTTGAAAATGTCTTAATAGACTTCGAACCCAAGTCGACCGGAGTAAAGACAAACCTCCACAAATGGGGGTTCACGGACGGCTCAGATCTCAAGTGCGTATGCGACACCTCCCCTCCAAAAATGGCCTACCTTCCAACCTGCGCCGCATGTGTCACCTGTGCATTTGATGATCAGCACCCTAATTGCGTAACACGCGATTAATCATAATCGGTTTCGTTTTGACAGTTCAACAATATTCATTGCGTTATTGAACGTTGTTGAACAGACACGTTTTTCGAACATATAAAGCAATGGTTTAGCCATCTGTTTCAAAACGAAACAAATTCAGATGAATCGTGAGTTACGCAATTAGGGTGCTGATGACTGCGTCAGAGAGCAGAGTTCGCGCAGCTGAATTTTGGGCCAAAGATGTTTGAACTTTTTATTATCGAAACGCTAAAAAACGCGATGTAAAAAATAAAATCGCTACACGGAGATTGAATAGGTGTGATGATAGCAAAATCGAGGTGGAGGAAGATTTGTTGCACCGACCACAAAAAATTGTTAACATGAAGATTATTTATTTACGAATACTAAAGAAATAATTTATTGTTATCTGGGAGCTTATGGCTCAGTAATAGCAGTCGCCGGGGTCGATCGGTTAGGTTTAGCTATGCTTACCGCAGTTGGTCCGTGGATGGGTCACTATCTTTACATTCCAAGATCCCTCCGTGCCTCGGAAAGCACCCTAAGCCGTTGGACCCGGCTGTCACAAGCCCGACCCCGACATAGTTGGGAAAAGGCTAGGCAGATGATGAATTATTGTAATCTAATCGATAAATAAGAAGCTGTAATTGAAGCAGACAAAGTAGAAGATATAATTTATGTAGATTATTCAGAACGTTTAGGTCGCATGGGTGACATTGTCTGTGTCCACAGAAATAATATTTTGAGTTTAGGTAGGTACCTACTTTTTATCGCTGTTTTTATTATCCTATTATTATATTTATATCGATTGTGCGATGACATCAGAAGGCCAATTCGTGTAATTAAAAAAAAACGTTCAAAATCTAGTCGCAGTCTCATCTCGGCGACAATCAAATGTCAAATACTTGTCAAAAATGTATGGAAACTCGAGGCATTTTTGACAGATTGAGACTGAGATTAGACTGTGACCGTTCTTAAAATTACGAGAATTGCCCCTCTGATAACTGATAAGGAGACGTTGTAATTGACCGTGTTTGATTTTTGTTATTGTAATGGATCTTTGAAAGCCCCAAGAAGACAACGAAAATCCACTACGACTAAAGACTAAACAATGAACTTGCAATGTTACAACCACATGGACGAGTTTATTCATATCATACCATTTTATCAACAGTCAAAAGGTCGTGATCAACAAAGATGACCATTCAAAAAGAATAGAATAACTGCGCAGTGAATGTTATCAATGGACCCCTCAAGGCACAGCGTAATTGTCTATTAATTATTCGCCCTGTGTGGGTGATGCGATCAGTCAATACATGACAAGCGATAAATTATAACTAATTAGAGATACAATTAGTAGTATGAACTTGTTGAATGAAAATAAAGAAGGGTGTTAGATTTATCAGGAATTGCTAACCTGCCAAGTGGCATGTTTTCGCAACAGCTTTTCGACAAGATGTTGAGCAACTTTTAAACGATTGGCAGAGTAATTTCTTGTGACTCTAATTTGACGTTTACGGATAAGGTGACACACCAGGAATAGTGAAAAGTTATAGGTGAGACCTTTGCCCAACAGTGGGACAATAGGTACATGTTGATGA
Source organism: Antitype chi (assembly GCA_947359405.1). Classification (NCBI taxonomy): domain Eukaryota; kingdom Metazoa; phylum Arthropoda; class Insecta; order Lepidoptera; family Noctuidae; genus Antitype; species Antitype chi. The sequence goes on from OX375823.1 coordinate 7,281,594, forward strand.
AAAAAGAAATGTCGTTAAACGAAGAACCAAAAATAAATCGTAGAGGTAATAATTGAGGTGATTGCACCTATGGCGTAGATAGGTACAGATCACTCCCAATAGAAATCTCTTTCTGTGTTAGAAATTTTTCTAAGTACTTAATCCTATTCGAACAGTCATTTCTAACGTAGGTACTGCGTACGATACCAGAGATGTATTTAAAAAACAAATCGCGAGATTGATATTTCTGTCGGAAAAAGAATCAATTCAGGCCGCCTCTGTGTAGAATTTGCTTAGGGCCTTTGCACACCACGTTTTTTAAACGCGTCGTTGACGCGCGTTTTAGAAACGTGCGTCGACGGCGCGCTTTTATCCTACAGAGGGTCTACAGGCTGCGTCTGACTCGCCTTCGTATCGCGTCTGTAGCGCTACAAACGCGCGTCAACAGCGCGTTTAAAAAACGTGGTGTGCATAGGGCCTTATATATAAGAAAGCAGAGAAACCATTCAAATTAATTTGAAGGCTTAGGATGTTAACAGGTTTGTTGAAAGTATACCATTTATAAGTAAGTACCCCAGTAGTTTTCGAAATCCGCTGCCGGGGCAAAGACTGAATTAGTGTAAAATGATGTAATAAACACCTATACCTGTCTCTCCAGGTGGGTTTTAAATTATGCAATTTATTAGTCTTCTTCTTTAAATAGTATATAAAACAAAGCCGCTTTTCATGTCTGTACGTCTGTAAACTTAGATCTTTTAAACTAGGCGTCGAATCACTAAACATTTTTTTACTGCATTGTTTCCTTATCGACCTATAAATTCGTGGGCATTGTCTCATTGATGTGTACAAAAAAATCCATTTGAGTTGATTACCTACACTGATTACACTTCATTGGAACCTGCAGGCTTAGCATGACGCTTTCTATGTCTACCCAACTGTATAAGTAATAGAAATCGCTTGTCTACATTTCTCGGTGAAAAACTGTCAACAGTCTATACGGAAACGTCATTTTTGTCTAATCTTCCGACGACAAAACGCTTGTCTATGGTTCTCGTGCTAAGCCTGTTGACCGAAGCTTCATTACTTTGTAAAAGAAAACTCCTTGGTTGGTCGCACCGTTAAGGCGAAATGATCAGGGTAGCCTGCGAAATTCAAATTTGCTTATGTTTTTTTTTCAATTTCAGTATCAGCACCCTAATTGCGTAACTCACAATTAATCACAATCTGTTTCGTTTTGAAACAGATGGCTAAACCATTGCATTATATGTTCAAAAAGTGTGTCTGCTCAACAACGTCTGTAAATAACGCAATGAATATTGTTGAACTGTCAAAATGAAATCGATTATGTTAATCGCGTGTTACGCAATTAAGGTGCTGATACTGAAATTGCAAAAAAAACATACCTAAGCAAATTTGAATTTCGCAGGCCACCCTGATGATTTCGCGTCATGAAATTGGGCAAAGATATAGCCTGGGATATGGAGAAGGACGTTCGCTACATTTTTATGAGATAACCGAAATCCACGTGGGCGGAGCCGCGGGCAAAAGCTAGTTAGGGTTCCGTAGACTGTACCCAAAGTGTGAAACGGGACCCTATTACCTACTAACACTCCGCTGTCCGTCTGTCACCAGGCTGTATCTCATGAACCGTGATAGTTGACAGTTGAAATTTTCACAGATGATGTATTTCTGTTGCTGCTATAACAAAAAAATACTAAAAAACAGAATAAAATAAATATTTAAGGGGGCTCCCATACCTACAACAAACGTGATTTTTTAGCTCGTTTTTATAGAAAATGCTACGGAACCCTTTGTGCGCGAATCCGAGTCGCATTTGGCAGGTCATATGTGCAGACGTTGGAGTATTCGGTATAGTACCTACTAACATATTGTAATTTTGTAAAATTTTCGAGACTTCTTTTCTCCGTGTATACTTATATAATTTTTTTAATATACAGGAAAAGCTTTTTATTCAATGCGAAAACTAACCATGAATTCAGCATATCATTCTAGACCCCCAGCGCAGAAATTTTTCGTCGATTATACAAAAAAAATCTGCTGTTTCATAGAAAAGGGCAATACCTACGCGGTCAAAATGTATGGAACAGCTGATTTTTTATGTATGTAATGCAAAAAAAAGTGTTTCAGCCAAATTTGCGGCCCTAGGATCCAGCCTACTCACCCTGCTGGTAAATCCGCCACTGACAATACTATAAAAGTATGCCCATGCAAAAAGAACTACACAAATCTTATACACAAATGTTTGTGTACGGCCTTATTCATAAAAAGTTATCGAGCATCTAAACAGTTGCTAATGTCTGGTTTTCAAAGAGAAACCAGACATTAGCAACTGTTTAGATGAACATCTAAATCATCAAGGTTATTACTACGAATTCGCATGCAAATAAAAACAATTTATAAATTAAATAATAATACAAAATTACTCACTTTAACTGGTGGCTTCATGGTGCAGAAAGTTTTAATAAATCTCAACATCCGCAATAAGAGATACCCAGTGGATTAGACGTGCAACTTGTCGAGGACCTGAGGAGTAGTACCATTTACATGAAGATAATTTTAGGTTGTTTTAGATTTCCGCGTGTTAAAGATCGCTAAGTGACGAGTGAGGCCGCGACGCGTCGACGAGCTGTGGCGGTCCGGCGAACACTGACGCAGCCGATACTGGCCGACGTTACCTTGCCGCCGCAATCCGCCTTCGGTTTTCCAACAACACACTGTGTCGCACTGTTTGCTACGTTTGCATGATGAAAAACGTAGGTAGGTTTTCCACACTACCAGCAGCTAGCGAGTTCCTCTACGAATGTAGTATAAAAGTTTTAAAATATTATTTCAAATAAGTAAATGTTTTAATTTGTGAAAAATCTCTAGTTTGGGTATCATTAAACTGATGAGATAGTTCGTGAGCGTCAGTTTCGCGACGTACACGTTGGATAACCTTGCCCGCGGCGGCCGCGTGTCTGTCGCGTCGCGAACCCAGCGGATTGCCCGCCGTATGATGAATCAATACATTCATTTAAATACAAAACCTCCTGAATGTTTATACATCCAATTTTCAGATTATATTTTCAAATATCTTTCCTTGTTCTACGTTTTTTTCTGAAACCAAGGATCCAAGAAGCTATTTAAATACTTCATTATTATTTTTAAGAGAAAATACATACCTAGGTAATTATTTATTTTGCGCGAGTCAATCCAAAGACAAGACTGCCAAACAGCTTAAAAACATTGACAGATAGTTTTTTTTTTAAACCAGCCTATAACGTTCAAGGTTTGCCAAAAAGTTGGCGAACATTGTAGAAATAAAACACGATGATTGATTTAAACAAACGATTTATTAATGTTCCAGATAATGTAACTTTACACTACAGAGGGCATAGAAGAATCGCATCATCCTCAATAAAGAAGTAATTACTTAGAAACAAAAAGAAACAACAAATTATCTTATTTCTTTTAAAAACAAAAACCTTGCATTGTCTTTGCATTATTTAATCAAATATTACTATCAAGATGGCGCGATCAAGTCCCAATCTTGAATGTCTCCGGATTAGATAACAAATTAATATCTACTGTTGTAAAGAAATGTAAGTACTTACGTAGAAAAAAAAACATGGATAATAATACTGACTAAAATAAGTCGTTTTTTTATATTAAGCATCAGCATTGGCCTTAACACATAATTATAGAATTCCAGCCCCAAAGTACGATTACAAAATAGCTGCACGAAGATATTTCAAGATTTCAAACTTGGTCTGCCATTTGACGTATATATTAAATTGTACCCTTAGTATTCTTTGCACAGTAGTCTCTCACCAAAGTACAAAGTTCTTGAAAATAAAGACCAAAGAAAATCGTACCAATAAAAACCAAAGAGAGTTACAAAAACATTCGATGTTAACGACACAAAAATAAGTTTAAGTGGACGTAAAAAAATCGTGGCGGGACGTTATAGGGCACAGGATTTTCAACCCTCGGTGTTCAACTCAGCATTCGGAATCCAACAGAGTGCAGCAGCGCGTTGAAAAGTAATGTTCGATTACTGACTGATGTTGTTTGTGACTGTCGGCGCTACGCAGTGCGTTGAAGATCAAGTGCCGGAAAAAATCCCACCGCGATTTTGTTACTTCTGTGGGAATGTTGGCTAGGTACATCAATTTTATAAACATGAGTACATAAATAAACTGTACGATTATACAGGATACAATTTTTATCAGTGCACAAACTGTAATCATGAATTCAGCATATCATTCGAGACCCCCTAGTGTAGAAATTTTGCGTCAGATAAACAAAAAAATAAATAAATCAGCTGTTTCATGAATTTTGACCGCATTGCATTTTTCTATGAAACAGCTGTTTTTTGTTGTTGTATAACTGACGCAAAATTTCTACGCTTGGTGGTCTAGAATGATATGCTGGATTCATGGTTAGTTTGAGCACTGTTTAAAAATTTACCCTGTATTGAAGTAATTTTATCACTTTTAAGAATCAGGAGTTCTGATATGAATGATATCAGATAGTTAAAAAGGAAATATCGTATTATTTGAATTGACTAATTGGGGTCCGAGGATGATTTTTGAAAAATGTTAAGACACCGAAGAAGGAATTTAAACTCTTATGTTAACAACTACTTTATATTCATGTAATTTTATTAAAATTTAGTTGTCAGGTCTTTTCAAGGGCAAGTTGGAAATAACAAGGGCACTAAATTAACAATTTATTATGTAAAATACTGCATTACCTCTATTTTTTTCAAAAAATTACTAATTCCTTTCGCATTTGTATTAAAATACTTATTTTTAACGTATTCAAACACCTAGGCGGAAATTTATATTTTTGTTCTGAGATACCTACTACATCAATTAATATTTTTATAAAAATCATCATTTTTTTAATGTGATGCTGGTCAACTACACTACTAAGTAACATGAAGAACACTTGTATTAACGTAACAGTTGTGAGGTCACTATATAAATAGCATAACAGTGACTACTTATACTAACAGGTAGTTATATACATAGGATGATAGGTATGAGGGAATCAGGTGCCACTCGATATAAACAAACATATAATACAAGGTTTTATTCGACATAATATGTAAAGTATTATACGACAGACATTTGTCTACAATTATGTACATAGGATCACGTGACAATAACAATAAAAGTATCAACAGAGGAGTTAGTTTAACTTTACTAAGGCAAGACACAACAGGCACTGTTCATATTCCTACTGCAAACATTGAATAATCACACTTAACACTTTTTTTTATTAAGAACCGTATTTCTATAAACATTTTTAAGTTAATAGAATAGGTAATGTTTATATAACAATACGGAAAGATGCAAGTGACTGGAAAAAATCGATATCGAATCATCACTAAATTCTTTTTTAATAAATTGATTTTGTAACACCTCAGAATTTCAAATACATCATTATTATTACATAATATAATCAAATAGGTATTAATATTAAACATAAAACTGAATATAATCGTGCTTACGCTTGCCAAATTATGAAAATGTAAGCACGATAATTACTAATTCAATCCTTGGTATTTTATTCACTGTTCTCGGCAAGAGAAGGTGCCTTCACAACCCACACGTAGGTACTTACGAAAAAGATAATTAACTAACTCAGAGCACAAATCATTTGATAAACATATAGGTAAGTACTAATAATACAAAAAAAAAACAATGTCGATATAAGTATTTGTTCTGCCAAAAATTTATCAAATACTATTAAGTATCACAAAATGTCGCCTGGCGCCTGTAAAATGCTTTTATATATAATACTGTTACAAAATAAATATGAAATGTTTTGTGCTTACATATAAGGCCATTCAGTATTGCTTTGTTTGTAATATGTCTATAATAATATGTTTTTTTTTCAGTATACATTAATCATATATTTGATATATTCACGACAGTTTCCGCGAGTTACATAAATAAAGTACATATACATACTTTTAAGTACTTTTTAAGTACTGAAGATATAATCAATCTACCAAATAGCTACACTAATGACTAAGATATGGACGAATGAATTACTACTGGATGGGAAATATAAAAGATGACGCCTACACATGAAAAATATGACTCCAAAAGCGTAATATATTACATTGTATAAATATAAAATTTAACAAGAAGATATACAACGGAATGTCAATCTGCTACATTCACCTAACAAGTATACCACAGACAATGAACACTGGATTTTTATAGAACATAAATTCCACAAAGATTTTATACAGGTTAGTTGCTAATACTTCTAGTTCTAAAAGTTTTTTTTTCCTAAATTCGGGGTTACCACATTACACAAAGAAATGGTGAAACTAATCAACACATACAGTGTTACCACGAATACTTTATTTATCTATTTAGTTGAACGCAAATTATTCATTATACTGTAATTTTAAATGGCTAATAATTTGTAGCTTACACATTGTATTTAAAACATAAATGTATTTCAAATGAAGTACACGAACGTGTTAAATTATCCACGGTAACAAAGTATTAGAATATTTTATCTAAAAGTAACTTGTGCAGGCAATTAAAAAAAAACATAAATATATTGGCACAATTTGAGTATTTAGCTCTAATAAAGATGAAAAAGGCACTCGACTATCCATCCATATATTACAGATGATGCAGTGGTGTTAATACGTAATAAAGTCATGTCACCTTTCAATTACAGAACGTCCACTTATCAGCTCGAACTTCGAGGTGAACGACAACAGATACATATTCTGTATTGACCATCGGCATGTCACGTTGGCGCGGTGTCGTTTCGTTGTATATTAATTTGCACACCTCATTGGGTTATAATCAGAGATCGGATATTCAGATGCATATTTACCTAAACATCATTTTTTGCTATGAAAGTATGTAAGCGGCTTTATAAATCATTTGTAATATTTATTAAAAACCCCGGGATTCTTGATTGCATAACTATTCAGATGTGTATTAATTTAAAATTAATGTTTAACCCGATACAAATATGTATATGTACTGGAGGAGGGGTGGTTTGTATTAGTTAAAATAAAAAATAAACAAATTACTTACCTAAATTAACACTTTTTCGATACAAAAGCGCATTCCATGTTAGCCAACATCTCAACTTTAGGTGAATATGCATCCGAATATCCGATCTCTGTTTATAATACAATGTACCTTTTATACCTGTAACACCTTTTCTTAACATGTATTATGCAGATAAATTATTTGACTTGAATTTCAACTGCGTTGTTCACCAATCAAGTTTTGATCAACGTGTCTTCTTTCCAATAGTGAATAGAAATAATTAAAGTAGTGGAATATAATAAGAATGTATGGAACCGAATTCCAGCTTCGAAAGCATGTTAAATGCGGCGGGTTGTATGGGGTATATGAAACGTTAAATATAGTCAGGATTATATGGTCACCCGTAGCAAGAAAGAGGGGAACGACAAGTGATTATTTTGACGGGGCATGTATTTCGCTTCCATACGATTTTCTTATTCTATGTGGCGTCTATCCTTAAGACAAATAGTTCGTGCATCACTGTAATATAAGGATGGTGAAACAAACTACCAGCACGAATGCCGTGGCCCCCTCGCTCTGTCAACAGTCACAGCTGTATTTTGAATTAAAACGCAACACCGACCAACACGTGCCAGTACTAAAGAAGGGGATAAATTATAAGAAGAAATGGACATTTTTGTGACTACAGAAATGTGACGAACTATTATTGTGTTACATGGAATCGAATGCTAAAATGTTTTCTGTAATTTTACCTATTAATGAACTTATTATAGCTTGATAAATGACATTCCTCAAAATGTGGGACAAGTTTCAACATAAAGTAATAAAGAGTGAAAATTTTAGTTGCGCTGGTGCGCTTCAACCTGCATAAGGCATCACTGGTGCGCTTCAACCTGCATAAGGCATTCAGACATGAAATACTCGCCTCTAATGTATTAACCACAATGCATGTACATGTAGTTGTGTAAATAAAACTCTTGGCGCAGGTAGGGGCCAAAATTTTGTGCTAAATCAAAATCAGTTTAAATTCCCACATAAATAATGAGAAAGAAGTCGCAAAGCTATGAACAGGTGGCGGCGCCACCTGTTCATAGCTTTGCGACTTCTTGGCGTTGGCGTGGCGCTCCTATCGCTTTACTTTTGAACATGATTTTTTGAAGCTGTCAAACTGCCCATCTTAGTTGGTCTTTTCCATAAATCTTTTAATCGTATGTCTTTAGGCAGTGAATGATATCTATTGTTATTACAACCAAATATAACCTAACGAGTATTTTTAAAGTTTTATGTACAGACGCCAGCATATCGATGGGTCCTATGTATATGGGCCAAACTAACAATTTGGGCATTTTGACTTTTTTATGGTAAACGCATCTTATAGATGTAATGAATTAAGTGAGCTATTAAAAAAAAAAAAATCTGCATAGAAACACGATTTTTTATTACAGTATAACGGCATAAGTAACATGAATTTAAACGAACAAGGTCCTAAGAGTAGTTAGAAACTTATACGTGGGGAGTTCCCGCGCGTTTGTTTCGTAGTTTGGACCAATCAGCTAATTTGACACTTATACGTTAAACGAAGCAACGGCCACACTGTACGCACACACAGTAAAAGGTTGAAAGTACATAACTTATCAATTTTTGATATTGGGAAGTTAATTGGTACCTGTTACTTATGGAATGAACAAATTGCAATGAAGGGTTCGAACGAAAATTAGCGAGCTGTATCTATGATATAATTAAATTAAAAAGTCAAGAAGGTTGTGACGACTTCAGATTTTGGTCAGACAATTGTACTGGCCAAAACCGAAACAGGATTATGTTTTTTATGTATCTGTACGCTGCTAAACAGTTTAATTTGAATATAAAGCATACTTTTCTTGAAGTAGGCCACACTCAAAATGAAGGCGACTCCATACACGCCACTATTGAAAGAGCTTCAAAATATAAGAATATTTACACACCCTCTGAATGGAGCTCATTGATTCGATGGGCAAAATCAAAAGGAAGTCCTTATAACGTCATAGACGTAGCTCAAAATATGATTTATGACTTCAAAAAGATGCAGACAAATACACACTTTAACTGGACTAAAAACTCAGAAGGACAAAAAATTTTTTGGTCTAAAATAAAACAAATTCGTGTAAGCCGAGATGAACCATACGTTTTATACTATAAAAATGATTTAAGTGAAGATGCTATTGAAAATCATATTAAAATCTTAGATCAGCCAGTACGAACAAGAAGGCAAATTGCCGATAGACCTACAGATATTCCTCTGCAACTATGTTACAATCAGCTGTTACCAATACAACCTTCCAAAAAGAAAGACTTGCTTGATTTATGTCGAAAAAATATTATCCCACCTGCATACCACAGTTATTATGAAAATTTAGTAGCAACGAATGACATTGTGTCAATTAATGAAAGCGATAATGAAGAAAATTAATGAAGACTTATTAACAATTTATAGTAATGTTGATTTTGGTAATTTTATTACTTGATTATACTTCAGAGATTTTTTTTATTTTGTTTACACCAGATACGTTTTTAATTTTGTTATTTTTTTTGTAATTTTATTAAGAAAATAATAATGTGAAGTACATTATTATATGAAAGCAATAATGAAGAAAATTAATGAAGACTTATTAAGAATTTCTAGTACTGTTGATTTTGGTAATTTTATTACTTACTTGATTATACTACGGAGATTTTTTAAATTTTGTTTTTCACCAGATAGGTTTAAAATTTTGTTATTTTTTTGTAATTTTATTAAGAAAATAATAATGTGAAGTACATTATTTTGTTAATCAAACTAAGATCTCCAGTTACAGTTTCCTTATTACTTTTTTTTTTTTTTGTTAGTTTTTTTATCATGAAAATACCAAAAAGACTGAATACGTGTCCATGAGTGAAGTTTTAAGGCTAATTCAATTTTTATTTCAATAAATGAATAAAACTACTGCGTGTTTTTTTATTAATCAAATGATCTAAATGAAATCTCAGTTCGTAGGTTAGCAGATTGTAAAACGTATAAGTGTCAATGTGACATAAATAACTAAATATCTAAATAGCTTATATTCTTATTAATTAATTTTCAACTACTTCAATTGTTACTTGATTTTATAGGTAAAAAATGTAAAAAATATATACTTTATGCTAATTAGCGTAATACGCGTATAATGGCCAATATGACACATTGGCCCTTTTAGGGTGTTTTTAAAGAAAAATAATTTAAACAAAAACTAACGTAGAAGGGTCAATGTGACGTAAAAAAAAAACCTATATATGTATATATAAAATACTATAGTATAAATGAGGAGGATAGTTGTCTTAGCAAACAAGCAAATAATCGTAAAGTTCAGTTTTATCAATCTGAAGTTATAGTAAATTTAAACTTTGGAAGCCTCTCCTGTAAAGTTGTAATTTTGCATTTTGGCCCATATACATAGGACCCATCGATATATCAAGCTACCCCAAATCTGTCAAATTTCTTTGATAGATTTTCATCTTTATTTCATAACCATAAGGTTCATGTTCAATTGAGAAAATTTGACAGTTTGGGGGTAGCTTGATGTGCTGGCGTCTGTACACAACTTTTGTAAGTTATTTGACATTTAATTACATTTTCGTCCTGCATCTAGGGCCTGTCTAACCTGTGTTGTAACGCCTTCGATTGTAGTGGCACATGGGGTCGGCTGTATATTACTAATAAATGTAAAACCTACTTAACAAATCCAGTCTTTAGGTCAACATTGAACTTGACACTCACCAAAATTTTGATTAAACAAAGTTAGTATGAAGAAGTAAATGTATAAAATTATTTTGATTAACATACTTAGATATATTATAGTTTTTTAGTAGACATGAAAAGAAAGTGTAGCTCCAAGTTTAAGCAGTTCGTATTTTGTAAAGATTTCAATCTAATGAACACTACGATTTTGAATATTATTATGGTATTTCTAATAGTTTTATTTTGTGAAAGTACTATACGTATATAAAAGTATACCCATGTTAAGTACTAAGTTTATCTCTGTTATAAATCTAGTGATATTAGTTTATTGCCATAGAGTGGTCCGATGAAATTAACGCAGTTATAGCAGCTATGTTCAGTTAGGTCATTATCAACACTCCAGTTGTACTTTAAGATTAAATAAAGTTTCCCTTCGTCTAGTAAGGTATACATAATTTACTTAATATTATCAAAAAATAATTTATTAGTTTTGTATTAAATAAATCGTATTTAGTAATTAAATTATACTATGTTATACATAGATCAGCATTAAAGACCAATACTTGAGGCACTTCCGAACAATCGATACGATTATTATGTATTGTTGCGAATTATGGTTTGTTCTGTTCAAAATGCTTATTATGCATTTTATGTAACATTAAAAAATAATTGGAAACATTTCACTCGAAGAATACTGTTACATTCAAATTTACAATGAAATTAAATTATTTACAATAAAATAAAATATTTCAACAAAATATAATCGAATAATGGAATGTTTAGGAAATATAAGACAAGAGCATAATACAATACTTAAATAATGACAATAACTGCAATATAGGATTCATTCTATTACTAAAATATTAGCAACCGCATAGTTTCCTTAACCCTAAAAATACAATAGTTGTTGAGCTCTTATATATCTATCACACTGTTTTCCAGCCATTGGCAAGCCCTTGCTTTGTGAGCAAACATGGCAATACTCTATCGGCAACGTTCAATATATTAGGTTATTATTTTCTCTACCGGACCTCCGCTCCGTCGATTGACTTTTTGACGGGCAACAAAAACATGTCAGTCGGGGCTAACATAAAAAAAAACAATATATCTTCTAATAATTCCTCAGAGCCAAAATCACAAATTCTTAGGCAATAGCTAACCGTGAAAAGTCAACCGATCGGGTGGTTCAAAAGCCGTTCAAAAATTATTTTGGAATGACAATCAGACTTGTACGCTTACTACCATCACACTTTTAGCTGCCGTCCGATTTAAATGTATCGGAATACGATTCTAGCCAGCAGTACACGGCTACACGTCTACATGATGACGCAGCACCGGCGCGAGCGCGTGTCGCCCACCACGTCGCTGGTGTTGCCGGCGAAGCGCGGCACTGCGCCGGCGCCGCCCGCGATGCTCAGCGGGTTTAGTTGCACCGGCATGTCGGCCTTCGACGCCTCCGACAGAGAGTTCAGGCTGTGGCTGTTGGACGCCAGGGTGCTCTCCACGGGACTGCCGTTCGTTCTTATCTGAGATCGCTGCTTTTTTAAATCTGCGAGAGTTCCTGGAACACGCGCTACTGATTACTATCCCAAAAAACTAGTTACACTCGCTACGAAACATTAAAATTTGATGAGATAAGCATAGCCATTACATGTAATATTTCTTCAAAACTTAGTAGAATCTTAATCAAAATTGCGGTGCGTTACTTTAATTTAATTGCGTTTGTTAGTAAACAATAAATGCTTATCTTCTTCATTATAGCATTTCTACAAATTGCGTAAAAATAATATGACGTAAAAAAACCGTAACAGTAAGATCTCGAAAAGAAATAGTGCAATGAACAGAACAGATAGGTAACAGAACAATAAATAGTGACAGTTTTAGAAAATATACGTGCACTCAAACAAATTGACACGAACTAATTAAAACAGATTCCAATAACGACTAGCACAACAAAAGGAACAATGACCCCACACGCTAACCAGCATGCAACTACAATGAGAGACTGCTTGCCTCATATGCATCCTCGAGAGTGAATCAATTCTGGAAACCGGCACACAGTCCCAACCTTCATTATATTTATATACCATCACTGTGCAAAACTGTTAGATTAACTTTACATATCAAAATGTTATAAACTGTGCTATATATTACGTATGAATATTAGATGTGCTTGTTACGGTCAATTTGAGTTCGTAAGGATGCATATAATTACCTGCGTTAATCATGACGGTGACATGAACATTGATTTTACCATTATTGTCTGTGGTGTAGGTCGCGGTGCCGCCTTCAGTGATCGCGATCTGGTTGGGGCTCACTATGAGCTCTTTCCTACCGTCTAACGCGTCCTCGCTTTTGATGAGGTCATTGTCCTGACCCTCGGGCGCTTTTCTGACGCCGTTGGGTAAGCTCGTTCTTTCGTAGTGTTTGTTTTGTTCGTTGACGGCTTCGTGCTGGGGCGCGGGTACGGAGCCGGGCGCGTAGTGGGACGCGGCGTTGACTCCGAACAGGGGGTTGGAGGTCTTTTGTTGTCCGTAGGGCGTCAGGTCGGACAGCTCGCTGACGTCACTGGTGCGGAGCGACCCGCCGCGCTGGCTATACGAGTGCTTGGGCACTGCGTACTCTACAGTCGAGTCGTAGCTCTGGTTGGAGGTGGTAGAACTGTTCGAGAGCCGCTTGTGTGATAGGTCCGGCGGCTGCAGGTTCGCGGTGTTTTGGTCGTTTTCCACGCCATTTGATAAGCCCTGCAACATAATGAACGAAATCTAAGCGGACATCCTTTGGCTGTTGAAAACAGGTGGAACAAGTAATGAGAAAATTGTCGAACGATAAATGTGCAATTATAAGATTTTCCACGCGCTTTGATTATCCGGTTGCTGTGGCAGTTATTACACCAGCGGTGTCTGTAGATATGTACCTAGAGATATTTTATAATTTGTAAACATTATAAATTGAGTAGAATGACATACAAAGACAGCAGGCACACCAATGTAAGTATAGAATGGGGATCCTATGTAATTTAGAGCAAGGGCAACAACGAGTTTCGCTGTCACGGGGTTTTTTTTTGTTTTGGGTGGGAAATCATCAAATAACTTCTCATTTTAGTTTTAGTACACACTTAACCACTGGTGATAATATGTGCCCTGCGTATTGGTACTTTAATCAGACACTATAACTTTAAAGCTTATAAGCCAGTGCGCTACATCGGCTTAAGGAGGATGCGCTAAGTGCTGTTGCTGCGAAATTCAAAATTTTCTAACGTTATTTTTTTTTCATTTTGCAGGCCAGTGTCAGGTATGTTGATTAAAATACGATTTTTGACCGTAACAAAATTAAATATGACTTTACAGACTTATCAGATCACCAAAATCATCAATACAATACAACCCTCTAAATTTATATAATCCCATTGAATGTTTTTTTTTATAAAATACTCATTCAATGGACATACAGCCTGAGAATGACCTGCAAATATCTCCCTTAAACCAAGATAGGTATCACTGTGTATTAATAGGTAGGTACTTTGGTAACTTAAGGGTTTATTTATAAACGTTGCATAAAGTTAAGGGATGCATAAACGTCAAAAATGTTTGATTAAACAATCTCTAATATTTACTTAACTTTAAGCAATGTTTATGTATAGAGGATAATGAGTGGTAATTTTAACATAAATACCTAAATTTCAACAACAGGGACTCGATCGGCCCACTTGGTTGTCGTCGTTTCCATAGTAGTAACAATTAATTTCCAAACTAGAAACGACCACATTTTGTCTGCCATTTTCTATGTCAATAATCTTTGGAAGAAACAGATAACGTGCATTGCCATTATACGCTTTTTTGTTGGAATATGTGCGTTTGGTGAAAACAAAATTATATAACTTGAGACAGTAGATAAGCAGTAATAGTATTAATTTACATAAAAAAATACGTTACTCTAAAATTACACGAACTGCACTGAATCAGTAAATTCAGACCGCAGTTTCAGTAAAGTTGAATTTCAATAAGAATTAAAGTAGAAAGGAATAGCATTCTAAGCTCATTGTAGCGTTAACGAAACAACTGATAGTGATCTACTACATTCCACGTTGTGTTTTGTAAGTTACAAATAAATAAAAATGAAAAACTTATCATACCCGATAACGGAGGCCTAGCACCTGCGGCTCCTTGCGCATGCGGCGCAAATTGTCGTTAGTCAAAAACATAATATCCAAAGACATGATAACAATACGTAGTCAACAGCACTTAGCACACATAGTATCACATAACCACATAATATCCTTTGAGAGAACAATGGTCAACACTTTATGAAACACCATAAAGGAAGAATTGAAGTTCGAAGGAAGATTTTTGTATATCAAAATGCATCGTCGAAAGAAATAATATTGAACAATGAGCGGTGCGTGTTAGCTCGCTGACCAGACAGACTGAAGGCGCGTGCGGCGGCGGCGGCCGGCGAGGGAAATCGCAGGAAAACTGACTGAATCGCCGGGTGTCGTCAATCAATGCGCCCAGCGGAACGGGATGCCTGCGCGCAATGCTCGTGACAACGCGGCCTGATAGATGATGCAGTATCAGACGATACGCAGTGATTGATTGCATCTTACAATGACACTATACTCACTATAGTAAACAGTCAGAAAACAGATAAAATACGTTAGAAACAACAACAAGATAAGAAACGACATTTGTAATACATTCTATTTTGATAATAATATTATATTATTATCAAAATGTATGACTCCTAGGGACGTGTCATTATATTATAATGACACGTCCCTAGGAGTGGGCGATACAAATCGTATATAGATACAATATCTATATATCGGCACAATATCCAATAGGTACCCATATATCGGACGGCACTGAATCTATATATCAGATATCCGCGAATATAGCGCGATGTGTCGCAGAACTACACACTATACCGATATCGTATCGCATGATCTATGATATTCAGATATTCGAATTTTTTTATTCGCTTATTAGTAATTCAGTCAGTCCTAAGCCTGAGAAAAGTATGAAGGAAATTTCAATTCACTGATAAAATAATTGATAAAATATAAATCTAAAAAACCGAAACGACTGTACCTATTAGTTTCATTTCAGTGTCATATTATCAACACTACCAAAAATACATTCACTGATTTCGAGTATACAGTTACAAATAAAATACATGCATGTATGTAGATATTCATGAATCGAACAAAACCGAAACCTAAAAATCACGGTACCACTTTCGTTTCCGAGTTCCACACTGATTCAGTCAATATATAGATACTGAGATATATAGATACGATATCCGATATTCTAAACCGATACATAGATACGATTTGATACAGTGTTAAAAGCGATATTACCCATGCCTACACGTCCCATGAACTTCGATCGTTTATAATAGCTTGTTTATGCCAGCATCATTTCAGACGAAAGATGTCCATAGCTGGACATCAGCCTCCCCCAAGTGTCGCCACATCAATGGATCCTGTGCTTCTCGCATCCATCAGATTATAGCAGCCAACACAGGGCTACACAATGTTGCCTTTCAACACAACGCCTTATGGTACGCGGCGGCCACTCCAGAAACGCGATTTAACAATGTGGCTAAAAATATGCTTGGGCTTATATAGAAACAGAAGATTTATTGCTCAAAATTTTTAACCTGCTTGCTGTAGAAAGTTTTGAACCAATTTTTCAGCCATTAACAATAATTATAAATAAACAGATTCCACGAAGTTATTATAAAGAGTGCACAAGCGAGAAGCGAGTGCAAATCAATCGCTCTACTAAGTATCAAACTCGGCAGGAACTAGTGTTATTGAAGTTGATCACGACAAGCCTACGACGCGCCATGGTCTCAAGGTGATCTATTTTGCATACAACAATAAAGACTGCTGTATTGATGCCGAAATACTTTGTATATATCTCAAAATTTTTAGTTAATCGTTGTGTACCAGTTAATTAGAAAGAGCGAGCGATCTGTAATCGTCGGTACAGAAATATCATTTCAGTATGATTAGAATAATTATACAAGCCGAATCTACGATTTATGTCTATACTCCATAGGTTTAGGTAGTTAAATAATGGTAAACAAAAAAAAACACGTGACTCATAGATGCGAAACCTTTTATTTCAAATGTTAAAATCATATTATTTATAGTCTTATAATAATAGGCTCTATTCTGAATCTGAATCTGATGAACTATCTGTCACATTAATAATAAATCGTTCCGTTGTATCATAAATTATTTTGCTAGCTATGTTAACACAATTTAACAAAATCGAAACTTACTAGCAAAATCGTAAATGTCGATTGTTGAGAGCGCTTTCAAAGACGTCTGGTTAACCGACTAAACGTAATACCTGCCACTTAAAAGTTGCCATACTACAACACAGTTGTAGTTTTCAATTTAGCAATTGGTTGTAGGCAGATTACAAAATATTATATTATTATATAAATCTAACTAAAAAATGTGTGCTCAAGTAGTTGCATCTACTAAGAAGAGTAGTTTAGGAATACATTATAAAGTTTATTATACATTAATCAAAGAGGAAACTCTTGTATAAAATAAAAATAAATTTGATTTTGTATTTTTAAACAACAAAGTGTCAACTATAAAAAATCCTTTTTACGATTTGTTTACCTTTATTTAACTACATAAACCTATGGAGTATAGAACTACACATTTCTGTTCTATGTACTGAAAAGCACGACCAGAGCATACATTTGAATGTAATCTGCAATACTCAACTTGTTTATTTTTTTTATTATGGCACTTAATTATAAAAAAAATGCAGTACATTTTATTTTGTCGGTTTCTATTTACATCACAAAAACACAGTTGATGATATCAGTGTGTTACTAGACTTCTACGTCACGGCCTTGGTCAAACTGCAATGTAAGTAATAAATTATTCTAGAGCAGTTAATTAGCTAGCGAAGTCGAGATGAAAGCAGAGAAAGTACGCCGCACGGGGAACGTAAAAACAACGGCCCGTGTTCAAATCGTTCACTTAGTAAATACCGATAGGCATGGTGAACATTACAACCATTTTCTGTTTTTGTCATGTCCACAATGTTGCCTGGATTGGAACAAGTAAATTATTTGCAGGAAGGACTGTTTATATGAACCAATTTAGTATCGTGAGTCCCAAAAATTGAGTAGAAGATAAATCACATTCAAGAAGCAAGTCGTACATGGCTTTTGCAGTGTGGACCGCTCGGTAGATGCCGCCTCCAGCAGCCCTCATGAGCGCGTCTGACCATCTTGCCGGTGCTCTGAATTGAGCACGCTTTTCTCCCACCCGGCCCAGTATAATTTTTTTTATAGTAGGAAATCATCAAATAACTTCTCCCGCTCTGGGTGGAGCAGGAGGGCGTGTTAGACATTTACTGACTAAAACCCACCCGTGTGCCAGGGGCCGCGGTATCTCTTTCGAACAACCCGCACCCCTGGCAGGCATCGGCCCTTGCGAGCCACATCAGTTGATGCTGACTTCTCTTTGAGGTGCGCGTGGAACATAACGCGCCGTCGACCCGGTCTTGGTCCTTACCGGACAGCGAGCTACCCATTACTCGCCGTCCGCAAGGCCCAGTATAATAAGCCTTTCCAGACCATGCTTAGGTAAACGCATAATATGTCCAAAAAAGCTGAGGGCACGCTCCTGGCAAATTGTAGATAGCCGCTTGGTGATGTTGAGTTCCTCTAGTATTGCAAAGGACCGCATAACTTAGAGATGCGCCGAATGTGGTCGCGATCCTAAGCATTGAGGGTGTGGCGCCATCTACACTGCCACATGCGAACTACGCATGACTTCACGTCACACAAATCCTGCAACGCACAATCAGAGTTTACCACGCGAATCGCATAGATACAACATCCCGACATCAACCATCGGGCAGTTGCCCACCGACAACACCCGTCTGGTCGGAGGATCCTCCCTTTTCCATAGAGTATGAGTGAACTTTACACCCTGTTCCTCATACCTCTATAAGGGAACGTAGAAGAACATGTCTTTTTTTTACAATTTTTTACATCGCGCGTGTATTTCGTGAAAGGTAGATGTGCGCCAGTTATGTTTAAGTTCCATGTCACAAGGGGCGAGCTTATTGCCATCAACCAGGCATAAATTCAGACTCCAGGCTGCTACTGAGAAATTCCAGATAATAGAACCTTGGACCTCATGCTCAGCACTGCAATAGCGCTTGCGAACACTAGACCAATTTGTAATACAGAAATATCTGGCAATTTCTAGATGCCAAGGGGTTGACAGATTATTCCTAGAATTTTAAAAATAGCTGCTTACATATCCATTAATTAATTCGAAAGACAACGATTAATCCTGAAGGCCTAACACAAATTTTAAGAGAAATATTTCAGCAAATTTACAGACAAGCCGGTGTTCTTCGCTAAAACATCACGGACATTTCATAAACATAACTAATATTTAGCAATACTGTTTGTAAACAGCAATAAAAGTAACATTGTAAAAGCAATCTCATTTGACGCAACACGTTCATAAAATTAATCTTCACTAACAATATTATTCTTACGAAAAAAATTACGTTACTAAACGAAAATTAGTATAATGTTACTCCATTGAAGGTGTGATCAAAGCCCTTGATATACCTAAACACAATTAATTAATGTAAGAAAATTTTGTTTGGTGACTATCGAACCAAAAACGCTTCACTGTTTGGCAATAAATTAAAAAAACACCCCGACCCAATCAAAAACCTCTACAAAACCAAGTAAACAAATAAAATGTATTCGCCTTTTAAGTTTAATAAGAAATTATAGGTAGTATTTTGATCGAAGCATTGTCATGTCGGGGGACTACATCCAACCGAGCGAAGCGCCCCCCCCCAGTGGGTTCCCCCCCCCAGTGGGTTCCCGCATTGTCGTTGCGGGGGGGCTCAGTAGCCGTGGTCCGCTCCCACGGTGAAGCGAAGAGGAACCCCAAGGTGGGGCCGCTCGTCAGGGCTTTGGTCTCCAAGCCGACGACGTAGCGGCCAAAAAGTAGGTTGCGGTGAGGTGCACCGCAACTAAGGCGGGCCGCGATGTCGAATGGGAGGCATCGCGGCTGAGGGTTACAGGCTGCGGCGGAGGAGGAGTGCTGGTACTTTTGAGTAGCGCTCTTCCCTTCCGTGGCCTGGACGGGGCCGCCACCGTTTGATGGCGGACGCGGTGGGGCCGCAGGGGAAGAGGAGTGTCGGTATAGCGTTGGCCGCTCTCCCTATCCTCTGCGGCCGAGAAGTGGTAGGCGGCGGGGCCACTGCGCTGACCCGTCGCAGGGGGACCAAGGGTGCCAAGGGTGCCAGGGTAGTCTAGGGCCCTTGTGCTACTTGGTTCCTGGGGTGGTCACGGCGTGCCATGTGTCCTGGTGCGCCGGACTGGTGGGGTCCGCAAGGGCCGATGCCTGCCAGGGGTGCGGGTTGTTCGAAAGAGATACCGTCGCCCCTGGCACACAGGCAACTGAGGGAACACGGGTGGGTTTTAGTCAGTAAAAGTCTGACACGCCCTCCTGCTCCACCCAGAGCGGGAGAAGTCATTTGATGATTTCCCACCATGAAAAAAAAAAAAAAACCGAGCGAAGCGCCAAAAAGACATAAAAACTGATAACACGCTCACAGTTTGCTATAATTGCAAACGATTTCCGATTACTTGTAAAGATAGCGTGAGATGATTGCATTTTTTTTTTTTTTTTGCTTTATATATCTGTTAGTCATTCGTGCGAAATTAATAAAATCATGTGTAACGCTGCCATAAAATCGACATTAAAATATTTCGTCTAGTCTCTTTGTGAGAGTCAGAGTTTGTGTTGAATATTAGACAGTGAAAGAGCGGTGCTTTTATTTATTATAAACTAGCTGTTACCCGCGACTCCGCCGGCGTGAATGTCGGTTATCGCATAAAAAAGTAGCCTGTGTCCTTCTCCAGATCCCAGGCTATATCTCTGCCAAATTTCATGACGATCGGTTCAGCGGTTTAGGCGTAAAAGCGTAATAGACAGACAGAGTTACTTTCGCATTTATAATATCTAATAATATATAAATAAAAAGAAAGTCCTGACTGACTGACTGAATCATCAACGCCCAGCCCAAACCCTTGGACTTAGAAAGCTGAAATTTTGCACAGAGGTTCCCTTTATAATGTAGACAAGGAATAAGGAAGGATTTTTCGAAATTCAACCCTTAAGGGAGTTAAATAGGGGATGAAGTTCCGCGCGGGCGAAGCCGCTGGCAAAAGCTAGTTATATTATAAATTATACATTTAGTATAAGGATAACATCATCAGTAGATCAGACAGTATCATCACTATCATTGTAAACTGATTGGTAATTCGTTTTTTTTATTTTGGTATTAGTTAAATAAATAAATAAAAGTTTATTTGGAACCACTTAAGTTTACAATAATTTACAAAGGAAAACGAAGATAGCCACAAAAGTAAAATACTGTGGCGCAGCTATCAACGCCCAGTCTAAAAAGAAAATGTATACAAAGACAGTGTTCCAGACAAGACAAAAAAAGAAAGTTAATTAATAATTGAGGAATAGTAATGAGTTAATAGTTAGTTACCCGAAAACTCGGTATAGACGATAGCATTAACTGCTATGGTCTATTCCGAGTTTTCGGGTAGTCCTGTTTAGTTACATAGCTGAGACTACGTAACTTAACAGGATTTTATTACCCAGTATGCAATAATTACGGATACAGTTGAGTATAGACCGGTAATGCACAATGAAGAAACGCGTAGATTAGATCCAGTACAGCTGGTTGCGCCACATACCTTCTGCTAATATGAACGTAAAAGCGTGCATTATTACTTCCATCCCATCTAATTGGCAGCCAATTACGCGCAGAGCTATATAAGCTGTACACTTCGTGCAGAAAGAATTTGTACTACATACACAACAGGAACCGCATACATCTTTGGTAAAGATGTGTGATTTGGTTACATGAGAATCTTAAGACGTCGGAAATTATTCCACGGAAACGTACTACCGGGATAAAAAGTATCCTATGTGTTAATCTAGGTTATAATCTATCTGTGTGCCAAATTTCATCCAAATCCGTTCAGCAGTTTTTGCGTGATTGAGTAACAAACATCCAAACATCTTTACAAACTTTCACATTTATAATATTTATTAGGATGCTTTATTTTATTGATGTTTTTTCTGCTTTTCCTTTCTGTTTGACAACAAAATCAAAATCAGAATATGTTATTTCACGTAAACCTAGGTACAGACACCAACAGGTCAAACTATCCCAAACTGTCAAATTTTCCCAATTAAACATGAACCTTAATATTTTATAATAAAGTTGAAAATCTATCAAAGAAATTTGACAGATTGGGGTAGCTTGATGTGCTGGCGTCTGTACATGGGCACGAAACGTCAAAAGTTAGGTGCACGCAGTTCCAATTTGTCGTTTCCTTTGGAGAAGAGGCCGAAACTACGGTTACTCTTTTAAAAATAATTGGCATTTGCAATAAAATAAAGTGTTAATAGGTATGGGAGGACAGTGTAAAACAGTGCGATCTTACATTTTATTTGTAATCAAAGTTAGCTAGTTTATTTTGTGTGCATACAACGTGAATTGGTTTGCAATGTTCAGAACAAAACTAAATAGGAATCCTTACATAGTATATAACAAAGTCGCTTTACGTGTCTGTACGCTTAGATCTTTTAAACTACGCAACGGATTATAATGCAGTTTTCGTCAATATACAGAGTGATTCAAGAGGAAGGTTTATATTTATAACACACGGACCTCGACGCGGGTGAAGCCGCTGGCTAAAGCTAGTATTATAATAAATTTTAACCACCCATGAAGTTTGTGCTCTGTTATTTAGGTCTCGCTCTTTAAAGTCTGCAGGCAAAGAGCCATTAAAATGATTACCGACTGTAACTTTTAATTCCAAACATGAGCTGTACGTTAATAAACTAATTTAAGTATCTGAGTTGTAACTTTACGCAACATGCAGATACAAAATGGCGATAACCTCAAAATCCATCCGCATATTAAAATAACAAGTAACGCAACGGTTTTATTTTCAACCAACAAGTTGTTTTATTACTAATTATTCATTTGATATAGTTCTGAGATGAATTATAGTAATTATACGGTAAGCTCATTAAGACGCAAGAAAACTTCTGATGAAATGCGAGATAGCTATCAAGTACTAACTACATAATACTAACGCCAGTAAGAATTAACGCTAAGATTTTCTATTAGAATTATTTTCATATTTACTTTTCCATGTGGTTTTCTTTTTTTTATAGCATAATTAAGATTCTTTATTTGAATATTATTTGCAGCATGCAACACCAAAGAGGATTTCCTATTGCTTTATTTTATTATGGCGGTCTGGTGTGACGATTATAGTACTAATAGATGCTATAAATATTTTAATTTTGCAACAATGGTAGGCTTTACACCATAATTCTCTCCCTCTCAATTACATACATAGGTACTTCAATAGGCCACATCACAGTTGCATTTATTAGTAAATTATAGTTATTTTGATAGTAATAGGTATATTGTGCTCGTCTTACAACTACTGATACATGTCCAATTATTTATAGGCGAGGACGCTGGCCCCCTAAACACAAGTTAAATCTTACATTAGGTGCCAGAGTTCATCAAAAACACTCTTTCCCTTAGTAAGTTGTAACGCTGCATAGTGTTATTATATAAGTGTTTTTTGTACAACTGAAGGTAATAAAACATCTTTTTTTTTGTATCCTTTTAGTTATGGTACCTTTATGATACACAAAGTGGTCTAAAAACTAGGTACCCAAGCAAAGTTAATAGAATTTATACGGGACCACCCCTGAGGCATAACCTATCTCTTGAAATAAAATTTACGAAATCGATCTAAAATTTGCCGGACATATTGCGAAAGATACATACAAAAATAACATAGAGACGAATTGAGAACTTTCTCCTTTTTTAAGTCGGTTAAAAAATTAAGTATACATTACGTAGTTACCATAACCATGTAGGAAATGAGAATAACTGAGGGGCGGAGCACTCCGGTGCGTATAATTAATTGTTTAAATGGTAGTTACACAATAATACGCGATACTGTATATTAACAATGCGTATACATGGCGTGTCGTATCGTCACTCAGTTTCCCTTTCACAGTTAACCACCGGAGTGTTTTGGGTTCCGTTCGACGATATTATGTAATTTAGTTTGTAGTGTAATTATTTTCACTTATTTTATTTATTACAAGGAAGGAAATACGCTGGGTTGTTTTAAATTTTCCAACTAATTGTTTCACTTTGCAGTTGTTGTTTCAGTACAAAATATATTTTGAATCTAAGAAGTAAATGTGAGTGTAAATTGTACACATGTATGTACGACACACACATAGTATTTATGCGTACCAGTGTACAATACATTTAGACAGGAAAAGTTTTTATTCAGTGCGCAAACTTTAACCATTAATTCAGCATACCATTCTAGACCACCCAGCGTGGAAACTTTTCGTCGGTTTTACAAAAAAAATCAGCTGTTTCATAGAAAAGTGCAAAACCTACGCGGTCAAAATGTATGAAACAGCTGTTACGTAAAGCGAAAGTGTTTAAGGCAGTTAAATTTCTTTGAATTTTTTAATAGTCGCTATATTACTACACGAGGTAAACTACACGAGGGAATACATATTTTTGGACTCGAGTATCACATAGTGCTTTTCACAATAGTCAATATTTTTGTTTTCTCGTATGTGTAACGACACGTACGAGGACACAAAATATTCACTATTGTATAATTGATAATAAATGTCTCTGTTGTGTAATATTTATTTTATTTTCCTTTAGTTTATTCATTTAAAAAATCACTTCATAGTTCATACAAACTATTTTTATGTAACGATTTTCATCAAATAAAGCTAAGAAAACTCTAGAATACGTCACCTTACAACTTGATATGCTTGATATGTACGAGAGCAAGTCGCTGTACAACAGGTTATGGCAGAGACAGATATAGAAAAATGCTCCAGCGAGAACGAGATGGAGGAATACTGCACATTGTATTTGGTTTTCAGCTGTTAAATTATCTTGTATTTAATTCTTTACATTCCTATATTAATTAAAGAATGATAGTATGTATTCTTTATTTATAAGTCAGTAAGTTAAAGCCGACTTCGCTTCGGCTTCTCTCTTAGAAAAATTTACACCTCGCCGCTGGTAGGTACGTATACCCCACCGCCACTCCGCCACTCCGCTCAGTGCGATGCGAGAAAATCATTCGCACAGCGCGTAATTGTAGCCACGGGCTTGCGGGGACAGGACGGGTTATTTTCATCGGTAACGCCCATTCGAGCAAGGTCAACGGCATATATCCAGCTCTTCAATTCAAATCATAACAAACGTCACCGCACTACGTAGGTCAACTTTCTACGTTACTTGCCAATATCACGATAAATCTCTTCCAAGTGATGTGTTTATTTCAATTTGAAAACTTCGGTTTCTGGTATCAATGTATTAAAAATTCTCATAACTTCCGAACATGTAGAGACAGGATTAAAAAACCCTTCCAATATCGTTTGATATCATCCAAAGAAGCCGTGCCCTTGGTATGTGTATACCCTTACCGTTACACGTTGTATGTGTAAATAAAGCATTAAAAAAATTACGTTTGAAAAATGTTCCTCAGAGGAAACCTTTGGCTAACGAAGTTGCTAGTCATAGTTACATAACAGTAGGTAATTATTCTGTCAGCACTCATTATTATAATACGTACGGAACACAAGTGCGTGCAACTAACACGTTTATATTTCATTATTTATACACTTTTAATCGTATTGCCAGTTTTTCATATTTTTCCTTCGCGAAAGTCGAAAGCGGAATATTAATTTGACCGGGCAATGACGTCGCCATTTAAATTACTCGTAGCACGAGATCTGCGCTTATTATGATAATATTAGTTGCATTTCTGAAATGTTGCGTGGCGCATGATGTTGTGGCAACTTGATTGAACAAGATGATATTTATTAAATTGTTTGTTTTTCTTAGCGCAATTATTAAATTAAATTTTATTTTTTATTACTAAATGGGCCCGCTCTTGACCTCGATCACGCCTGATGGAAAGCGATTCATGAGGTCTATGATGGATCGAGCGTGCCCAGAAAATGCCTGTTCACTCTTGCTTTGAAGGTAGACGGGTTAAATTTTGAAGGGAACACAGACGCAGGCAGAGAGTTCCACGCTTTGGCTGTGCGCATAATAAATGCGGAGGAGTAGCGCTGAGTACGACTGGTCGGGATGTCAACCAAGTGCGGATGGTACCCTGCAGTGCGTCTGGTAGTCCGGTAGTAAAAGGGCGATATGGACCGGCTACCCAGAAAGCCTATTCCTACTTACTCGCTACGTATATTATTCAATCATAGTAATATTATGATGTATGCTGGCATAACAATGCACCCCGTTTCCTAAATAAATGGACGATTAGGATAAAACTAGGTCTAACTGGATACAGCAGGCGCAAATAAGGTAGAGGAAACGGTCTAGTTCAACGTAGGGTGAACTGACCCGACGATCCGCAGCTGTAGGTTAATAAAACATGGCTTTGAGGCGTTTGGGGAGCAAAAGTATCGCTTCTGCATGTATTCCATTTTTCTTCTTTACAGGCAGAACGCCGCGCATCATGTTACCATAGATTCAGACTTGATTTTGAACACACCAAACTTGAAATTTGTATACAAGGGGTGCTAGAATCATTTGGTTTTTTCATAGTTTCAGATTTCGCGTCGATGTCCCGGACATCCTGTATAGAGTCCTATAGTGCACTTGGTTACATTCACATCATTCGTTTAGTTTTTTCATTTATTTCGTTTCGTTTTTCATTTATTTATTTTCATTATTAAAATGTTGCATTTCACGAACGCGCGTCAATCATTCCAACTTATACCTTGTTACAATGATATAAGTCATATGACGCGCGCTCGTGAAATGGTTCTAGAATAAAAATTTCAGCACTTGTGGGAAAGGTTGAAATTTTTCTCCAGTTGTTGCTGAATTTACGGGAATAGTTAGCGCATCGATGACTCTTACATCGTTTATAATAAAGTATGAAATGAAGTACGAACCTGCAGGTCATCGTCGACGGTGGAGTCGAAGGTTTCTCGTAGCTTGGCCTCACCACGCACATCCGCTTTGGCAGTAAGTTGCTTCTCACGTAGTGATGTTCTCCGCACCGAACGGACCCTGCTGAGATCGATTGTGTTTTACGGACCTTATTAAATTACTCAGAAATCACAGGCATACTTCGTGCAGCACACATAATAAAATTATCAACTAAATTACCAAAAGCTGTAAAGGAGAAGTAACCAACATACCAGTAGTTAAACGATTGACTGCTGCGCTGCGTGTCGCGGGTTCGATTCCCGCACGGAATAAATATTTGTATGATCTACAAGTAGTTGTTTCGGGTCTGGCTGTTTGTTTATGTGAGTTTAAATGTTTGTAAACGCACCCACAACACAGGAGAAATTCCTAGTGTGGGGCAACGTTTTTAAAAGAAAAGAAAGAACGAAAGAAGTTACACTATACTTGAATGTGTAGTTGTTTCGGGTCTGGCTGTTTGTGTATGTGATTTATATGTTTGTAAAGGGATCCCTTCTTTTCGCATAATGTTCTTTGTCCTAATATACTTCGGCATAACGATTTTAGCACAATTTGTTTTGGCATAATAATACTTCGGCATAATTTTTTTAGGCATACATTTTATGTTGGCATAATCATCTTAAAGACAAATATGTTTTGGCATAAATTTGATTCGCATAACGTTAGTATTAATATGCTGTGCAACAAAAGTTAGTGACAGAACCGAATTGCTGCAAAACCGACTCCACGTAGTCTTGTTTGTCCTACCCCTAGGGTGTAATTTAAAATCGCGTAGGCGCGTGGGGCCGCCGGAGGCCCGCAGCACCGGAGCCGTGACAGAAACCCTGCCTGCTGCATGTTGCATGCTCGCTTGAATAAATGTATGCTTTAGAATATTATGCTTAATCATTATTATGGTTAGAGAAATTATGCTTAAAAAAATTATGCGTAAGCTGTTATGCGTAATTATATTATGCGAAAATATAATTATGCCAAAAAAATTATGCTAAGTTATAATAGGTCTTAAAATTTTATGCAAATGGATAGGGAACCGTTTGTAAACGCACTCACAACACAGGAGAAATTCCTAGTGTGGGGCAACGTTTTTAAAAGAAAAGAAAGAACGAAAGAAGTTACACTATACTTGAATGTAACGCTTTACTGAATAATAACGGGGGAAAATCCCGTATTATTTAAAACGGTTGCTTTCTGATTTCATTCTCAGTCAACTTTACCTATATTTTTGACATTGACTGTCGCTAAAATGAGATTTCTACTAGATTTTGAACATTATTGCCGTTAATACAGTCTGTTGGGAGGTTAGCTCAAAGCTGCAATGGCATTATCTTCAAAGGCAGGCTCTTCCCGACTTGGCCCTGCATTATTAGACTCACATAGGATTCCAAAAAAATTGTGGACATTACCTATGCTATTTAAAAAAAAAAAAATTGCAAGCGCGCGGTTATTGCGCCGTTCACGCGGGGTGCATTGCTTGCGCGCGAACGGCGTACGGACGGCGCAAGAGCGGCGCGTCAACATACGGGCGCCGCGCGCGTGCAGCTCGCGGGCGGACCATTCGCCAGATCTGTACACACCCGAAAGAGATTCACACAGAAATGAGTGACAGACACGAAGCGCTACTAAGCCGAATTTTGTCTAGCATTCAATTTCCCGTTTTTACTGGGGTTATTGTAATACTGGGTTGCTGGTAGCGCCGGATGAGTGTAACTGAGAATCGAGTTAAATAGTTGGCGATTGGAGAACCCTATGACCGAAAGTGGAGTGAGTAAGGTAGTGTAGTGTACATACACCGTGGCATTTTAATCGTCTTACAACGACAGCCCACTTCAAGTATCCAATGACTACAACATGAACATTTGAACAATAATTTTTAAAAGAAAATATCATTCACGCATGACGTAGTTTGAAACATCCTGTTTACCTGTTATGTAGATGGAATATAATGGAGATGTAATGATCTGCTCGACTCGTGTGGAGGGTAGGTACCTTCAACCGTTTGATACGTAAACATAATTTTATTTTTCTTTGCTTCTATTGTTCTGATGAATGGTAACCAATTTTTTTTTTACGCCTAGAGGTATTTTATGTCGGATACATTGAGTGGACCTCCTTTGTCAGACGAGTAAAATGTGGCGGTGTATAAGGCAGTGCTAGTTACCGGCTGGTGCTGGCGCTGGAGGAGGACCGGCGCGCAGTGCGCAGCCTGTCGGCGGCGGCGTGGCGGCGCAGCTCCTCCTGGTCGGCCGCCAGGCGCAGGATGCGCGCGCGCAGCTCGCCCTCTTCACAGATATCTGTATCGACACAATAGTACATGTTCATTCATATCACCTTTAAAAAGAAGTGGATTCCTATGTAGTAAGTACTTTGTACTGTGTTGATACCACGAAACAGAAAAAACAGTGGAAGTGCAAAGTAGGCGTGGCACACGTGCCACAAATAAGCGTTATTACGCTTACTTGGTCCCAGTCGTGTTCTAACATCGCGTCGAGTTGCTAGTCTCGCGACAAATTTATTTTTCGGTAGCTATGCCGTATTGTTCCATTTTATAGCGCGAAAATGATAGTAGGAGAATAAATCTTAAAAATGGAGGTGTTTCGTACCATCGATAAGTACGGTTTTATTTATTTTCTAATAAATCTTAGTTAATTTCAGTTTACAAATAATTTAATATAACGTCTAGTTAAAATCAACCTTATACGATTTACATAAAGTTTATTTTGTATTGATTGTATTCACTATTTCGTTCTGGAAAGTACTTCGCTACTCAATTAATGAAGTAGGCGGGTCGGATGTTGGTTTTATCGATGGATATCAATAAAAGAAAATTAGTCATTTAATATTTATTACAAAATAACATTATAATACAAATATAGATTGCTTAACAGAATACACGAAATTTATTTTAAGAGGTGTATTAGGTTGCATAGATGCTTTATAGCAAAAATATAATCAAACTTTTACATGATAACGTAATTATTATAATAATTTTATTTTAAAATAATACTACGTCATTCTTCCTACAGTTTTATTACTGAACTCGCAACAAGACTTACCCGATTTCTTGTTTAATTAGAAAAAAGTATCTATCGTTATCGGATAATGTAACTCAAAATTCAATGTATTCTGCACTGGTGTGACCTTGGTCGTGTAGCACTAGATATCGACCTATGACGCGAATGTCAACCTTATGGCTATCACAATTAAATTTTAAATGGCGACCACTGAGAATACTGCCATCTATGGTCGAGTAGTAGAATTTATTCGGCAATCGAATCTTATTTGACTTTAGATTACAAAACGTTGTACATACTTTCTGAGATAAAGCAAAATAAATCCCTATCTATAGAGCATGAAGGTTTATTTCCAGACGTAGAATCTGTGGCTTATGCTAGTTTTGACTAAAAGTAAAACGACAAATTAAACGAATTGTTTATTTGTAGTGCATTATATGATTATCGGTTTATTTGTGTGAGTTTGGCGACAACGGTTTTTATAGTAATTTTGTTGCATTGCACTTCCCACTGTTTTTTTCTGTTCCGTGGTTGATACGCACAACACTATGCTCTGTCCCAAAAGTATGGAAAGAAAGTGTAAACAACCTTGTTCAGGTTAAATTCTCACGGAATCGGAAATATGGGGATTAGTAACACATTCATCTACATTTAGTCATTTCGTTTTTATATCACACTAGCTGTGCCCGCGACTTCGTCCGCATGGAATAGTGTCTTTGGGTCTTTGTCTCTTGTCGCAAACTTATAAAACATTTACGTATAAACCTTACATATTTCCATACAAACTTTCATCCCCTATTCCTTATTGTTATTTTCCACCCTTGAGGGTAATACTTTTACAAACTTTGAATGTCATATTTATTTATATCGAATCAACAGCCTAGAAAATAAGTTTCAAGCTTCTAGCTCTAAAAATGACGATACTTCCATACAACTTTTCATGCCCCCCTTTTAACTTCTTACAACCCTTTTTCGCATTAAAAGGTAGCCTATATTCTTTCTCAGGTACCAGACTATCTGTGTACCAAATTTCATTTTAATCGGTTCAGTAGTATTGGCGTGAAAGCGCGACAGAGTTACTATCGCATTTATAATATTAGTAAGTATAAGTTTATCCAACAATGACTGTCTGAATAACTTTATTAAACAGGTGAATTTTTGATCTATTTGTTTACATTTTTATGAGACACTTTTGGAACAGACCATAATTATGTGAATTACTTATTAATAGATTTGCGAAAAATGGCCATATTTTTATGCCAAATGGTGATTTCACCCAAACACACGTCCACAGTGACAATCTGAATCTCGAAATGTATTAATTTTGTATCAGAAAGGGTGATTTTCATAACACAAGTGACTTGAAAAGTTGAAATATAACAATGAACTGTAACTTTCAACCGTATACAGGGGCTTGTCGCTAAGTAATATAAGCCGCACAGGTCGATCGTTCAGGCTAAGCTGCACTTGCCGCGGTTGGTCCGTGGATGGGTGAACATCTTTACATACCAAGACTCCTCCGTGCCTCGGAAAGCACGCTAAGCTGTTGGTCCCGGTTGTCATTTGTGGATCTTTGACAGTCGTTACGAGTCGTCAGAAGCCCGAAAGTCTGACAACGAGTCTTATCAAGGGGTATCGTATTACCCAGTAATTGGGTTGTGCAGGTCAGATAGGCAGTCGCTCCATGTGTAATGCTGGTATTCAGCTGCAACCGGTTAGACTGGAAGCCGACCCCAACATAGTTAGGATAAGGCTGGGCAGATGATATGAACTTTCAACCGTATATTACTGAAGTACAAAAAAAAATATTTATGGATAACCATAAATTCTGTGTTATTTATGTAAATAAATATTTTACCTGCAGGCGTCTCATCGTGCTTATTCCTCACATTGAGATCAGCTCCATATTGTACTAACAGCTCTAGAACCTCTAGCTGTAACAAAACAAACGATACATTACAGTTTATCGTAACAATATCATCGTAAATTGTAATTCACTAAGTAAGTGTTCACAATGTAACTGTGTGAATGTGACTTCATTTTCTACGACTTACTAACGAAAATAAACTAAAAAAATTGCTAACCAAAAGGGTATTTTACCCTATACGAGAAAAATTCTAAAAATATATTATTGAGATAGCTTAGGCAAAATGCAGTCGGAAAATGTTAGTTTTAGTTCATGAAACAACAAAATAAATTTTACAATACAATTTAAAGATTTCAGTTTTTTTTGTCTGTTTTTGAACACCATGAAATAGTAGCCGCCATGTTATTTCGTCATACGGCGTGTCAACTGAGCAACTTTTTACTTTTATTATTTTCGTAATCAAAGTAATTTTTATTTAAATAATATTTTACATTCAGGAACAGAAAACCAACGATAAGTAGAAAAATAACTATTTTTTAAAATTATAAATAATTGTCATACAAAATATCAGCGCATTTGTTTCTAGCAAACTAACGTCATACCCACAGAGCAATATGGCGTCTACTGCATCCAGCGTTTTCGTCAAATTACGCGCGAAATTTGAAAATGTAAAATTTTAATGCATAAATCGATTAAATAAAAATGTTGTGTTTTTTTTAGTGGTTTATTAGCACTCTAGAATACAATTAATAATAATAATAGTTTAATAATAATCGTTTATTAAGACACTTTTCAGAAATGAGTGTAATACCCTATTATGAAGCGCATGTAACCTGTTGTGATTGGTTCAATGAGTCATCAACAGCCAATCGCATCACTTGACTTGCTGTAATTTTGATGCGTCGGTTATTTTCGACCCAGAAAACAGAAAAATATATTTTTAAACTTTATGTTTTCGAAGGAGGTCGAACTATTTAGCCTATAGCGTCCCACTGGAAGCTGGCGAGCAGTGGGGCCCAGTGGCAAAGGCCCACGAGTTGTAGAGCCATTGCAGCTTTGAGCTGACCTGTCTCAACAGACGCCATGCATGCATCAGTCATCAGTCAAAAATGTCCTGGAAGACTTCATTTTATACCATGAGGAGCAGACAGCAGTTATAAGTTATTCCACCCTCCACCAGTCTTTGTGGCTGTTCCTGTTACAAACAAAAAGCCTATACATACATGTCCCCAGCAGGCGGCGGCATGCACAGGCTGCCACATGTCGTGGTCCACCACGTCGGTGGGCGCGCGGTGCTCCAACAGGTACTCCACCACCTTGATGTAGCCGTTCGCCGACGCTATGTGCAGCTGGAACAAGGGAAACAAACATCAAGATGAAATCTCAAGGGTAGACTGCGAAATTCAGGATTTTTTGAAGTGATAACTTCTTTAGGCGCGTTGAGCACTTTTCGGGTGAACAAAAATCATGGAACTCGCGTCACCGTCACGCAACGCTTTCTATGAGCTATATGTATACTGTGTGTATATGTGTACTTTTTGGGTGAGCAAAAAGCGTGAAACTCGCGTCATATCAGATTATATTATGAGCCACCGCAGGGGTCTATTTAAAATGGTGGTTGGGTGAAAGAGCACACGGACGAGTCGCGCGTTGATGTCTTTTGGAAAAGTGCCTTTCTTTCATTAGGAAATTCTAATTCTTTTATCCCTTTCTATCCCTTTGTATTTTTATCGTAAAAATCTGTGCTGTTACCTTTAATGGCTGAAGTCGATCGCTCGTAAATCATTTTTACCGAGAGCAATCAGGACCCAATGTAAAATCCTGTATTGACGATTCAAAAAATATACACGTAATTTTTAAAGTTTTCACTTCTGTCGGCACTCCCGGAGTGCCACTGTTTATACTTTTATTGTCAGCGGCAAGTTGTATATATTTCTTTTTGCTCAGCTCCTAAGACTCTTAGCGTAATGTTAAGTCTCCCTCAAGAATTGGGCTATGGAAATGCCAAAAATATCAAATCCGACAGGTAGTTCCAGAGATTAGCGCGTTCAGGCGACAGACGCAGTGGGGGACTTGTCTTTTATAATCTACTAAGTTTTGCCACCGGCTTCGGCCCCACGTAGAGGTCAGAAATTATCCCGCGGGAACGTACTACCGGAATAAAAAGTACCCCAAATGCTCATCCAGGTTATAAACTATCTGTGTGCCAAATTTCATCCAAATCCGTTCAGTAGTTTTTGCGTGAAAGAGTAACAAACATCCATCTTCACACACTTTCACATTTATAATATTAATAGGATAGTGATGGTAGTATGGATTACAGCTTGACCTATTTCTCTGAGTAACGAAGTAAACCGACCATAATTTTAAAAGTTCTGTTCTACCAATTAAAGTAAGTGCTCATGTCTCACAAGACCTTGAAAATGTTAAGAGCGTTTATTCTGAAAGTTGGCAACGTCGCAAATAGCTGTCAAATATTTACCTGTTTTTATTAATTTGTTAATATTATTGTATGAAAGTATGAAATATCGCTAACTGATGACCTAAAATATGAATAATGATTTGCAATTTATAAACACAAAATTTTATGTTGTAACCGTTTTAGGTGTAAAAAGGGCACTTGGAATGTTTCCAAGTTATTTTTTTACATCTAAAACTAAATATTCGTTGTTAAGATATTAATTATTGCATTTCATAATCAATATTTTCGGTCACTAGTTAGCGATATGTCATATTTCCATACAGTAATATCGCCAAATTAATCAAAACAGTGAAGTATTTGACAGCTTTTTGCGACGTTGCCCATTTTCAGAATAAACGCTCTTTAATGTAGTGTCCAAAAAGTACGTGTAATTGCTAAATAATACACATGGCGTGACTTTTATCTTCACATAAATGCGTTAATTTACAAATGTATAAGGCACGATGGCATGTGGAATTTAATCAATTATCATTATAATCAATCAGAAGCCACGGAAAGTTTAACGCGTTTAAAGTTTAAATAAAATTTATTTTTCGTTCGTTTGAATTTACCGCCAAAACGCTTCTTACGATGACCTTTTTATCACGTGACCACACGTGACGTCCACTTTGTGTAAACTAAAGTAGTTAGTTGTAAACAAATGAATGTCAAGGTTCTAATAAAAAAAAAATTAATGGATAGAAAGTGGTATTACTGATGTGCGGTGCCTCTGTGCGCAAATAATTCTAAAACTGCGCCACACAAAGAATTTGTACGGATGCTGTTTACAAAAACAAAGCTGACGTCACGAGTGGTCACGTGATAAAAAAGTCACCTTAAGAGCGTTTTGGCGGTAAATTCAAAACAATGAAAAATTTATTTGATTTCAATCGTTTTTAATTGAGAAAATGGTTATTATAAATAAATTTATTTTTATTTTTCTGTTAAATATTTCGTCCCAATCTTCAAATTAAAATAGTTTATATTAAATTGGAAAATACTCTATTGTACTCATCTTAAGTTTATACAAAAAATTATAAGTTTGGCAAAGATTACACAAAATACTGTTGCAGCTTTAGAAGCTTTTGCCAGCGGCTCCGCGCCCGTGTGGAGGTCAAAAATTATGTCACGGGAACGTACTACCGGGATAAAAAGTATTCTATGTGTTAACCCAAGTTATAAACTATCTGTGTGCCAAATCTCATCCAGATCCGTTCATCCGTTTATACGTGAAAGAGTAACAAACATAATATATAAATTTTCACATTTATAATATTAATAGGATTATCGCTATTTAAAAAAAAACAATACTCACAAGCGTTGCCCCCTGCCCATCCCTGGGCTCATCCAAATCCATACCACTCTTCACCAAATCATCAACATCCCTCAACATCTTCATTTCAGTCGAAGCTCTCGTATCATCTATAAGCCTTTGCGTCACGCCTCTAGCTGCCATCTCGCTCTCTATCGCGTCCAAGGTCCGTTCTTCTTCGCAGATGTCGTAAGGCATGTTTCCGTCGCCGTTCACAGCAAGGAGGTTGGCTCCTCGTTGTATGAGTATTCGGACGAGGTTAAGGTTCCCGCAGGTGGCGGCGGCGTGTAAGGGCGTCCACTTCTCGCTGTCCTCGGCGTTGACATTCGCGCCGTTGTCGAGAAGCAGTCGCATCATGGCCTCGTTGTTGTCGATGCAGCACTGGTGTAGAGCTGTTAAGCCATCCTCGTTCGTCGCATCTGGTGTTACGCCGCGAGCCAGTAGCCGCCGCACTGGAATTGTAGGGTGAACCATTAGCCGAAAATACTGAAGACTAACACCAAAGGGGTAATTCTCGTAATTTTGAGAACGTTCACAGTCTGATCTCAGCCTCAATCTGTCAAAAATACTTCGAAATTCCATACATTTCTGCCAGTTTTTGACCTCTGACTGTCGCTGAGGTGAGACTGCGACTAGATTTTGAACGTTTTAATTACGAGAACTGGTCTTCAGGACCGACTTAAACCAGCACCCCAATTGCCTAACACAAGACAGTACCTAATTCCAATCATCTATTTGTACTATCGTGATGACACAGTGCTTATTGGCCTCACTGAAGCCGCCTCACCTCTCATGCACGAGATTGTGGCTTCAAATCCGGAAAAGGCACAATGCGACTTTTTCAATTTTATACTTTGTACGTTTATCTTGGACTTTATTTTATCACCGACATTGAATGAGCAAAACATCGTGAGGAATCTGGACCCAATTTAATATTTTTAATTTTCAATTCGACAATCTGCTTTGAGAAAGCGTAGTGATCAATGCGCAATGCTTTCCCTTTATGAAAATATACCTTTGCCCTGCAGCGGGACTATAATAAAATAATAATAAACTGGTATTATTATAATCACATCTGTTTACTACAAACAATTATCTAATATATGCAAAGGTATAATACTATAAACTATTGTAGTGTGTTCGCATGCAAATCATCAATATAAATGCTGTCATACTAACGTGACGTCACAATCGATTCAAGAACTTGAACAACGCAATTTCCACTCGAGACCGAAAACATAGTAATATCGGCAAACAAGTGAAATTAAAATAACAAAGAAAGTTAGTAATAAAGGTACAATGAGTTAGTTACTACAGCTGTAGTCATTAGGCGTCGCTAACAATCTCGTTATGGCACATATAGTGCGCGTAATTGACCGAGTAATAACTACAATAATGTAGTTTTTATTGACTTTATTTATGAAACTACTCGCTGTCACCTGACCAATCAAGAACAGATGGTTATTATCATACTGTTGCAACTTAAGATGTTAAATTTCCAGCATGTGGAAATGTACAGACAGCACATCAAGCTACCCCAATCTGTCAAATTTCTTTGATAGATTTTCACCCTTATTACAAAAAAATAAGGTTCATGTTCAAATGGGAAAATTTGACAGTTTGAAGCTTGAAGTGCTGGCGTCTGTACCTACAATTTTTAAAGATACACATACACATACATACATAAATTCACGCCTTATTCCCATGAGGATAGGCAGAAACTACAGAACCTGCTACGATCGTTAAATACTCCCTTTGCCTCGTTTATGTTCATATATCTGGTCATACACGCACGCCGATTGCGAGTACCTACTGTGCACCTGACCTTGCTGAAGAACTTCACCTATAAGGTCACTTTATGTGCGCCCCCTTCCGGCGTTTCCACTCGCAAGATTTTCCTTCTCCTCATCCTTTTTTTTTTTTTGAGGGTGGGAAATCGTCAAATAATTTCTCCCGCTCTGTGTGGAACGGAAGGGCGTGTCAGACTTTACTGACTAAAACCCACCCGTGTTCCTACAGTTGCCTTTGTGCCCGGGGCCACGGTATCTCTTTCGAACAACCCGCACCCCTGGCAGGCATCGGCCCTTGCGGACCCCACCAGTTGATGCTGACATCTCTTTGAGGCTCCTTTGTCATCCTTACATTTCTTTATCAAGAAATTGTATGAAATACTTAATTTGATACGTTGAGGCCACGTAATCCCTCGAGAGTTACTCACCCTAAGTAGATCAACAAATTGATTAATATAGAGCAAGTGGTACTATAGCTGACCTTTACAAAGGTCTCATTCACTCCGGTACAAATTATCAGGGCTAAGATGTCGTAATCGGCACAGGTGCGAACCTTGTACGACTCAAAACATGCATTACTCAGACGCGCGAAACCCGGCTTATGTTTTGTACAGTCACAAATTACTGTGGATAACAACATAATTGCTTGTCACTTGGTAAGCGTTTAAAACGTTGTAAAATTGGCCGAGAGGTAAGCGATAACAGAGAGGATTTATAACGCGGATGTCAGTGGAAAAGTCGAGATGTGACGAACTTTTCCTAGTACGTTTGGGTTAGCGTTC
The DNA here is from genome assembly GCA_947359405.1 of Antitype chi. Classification (NCBI taxonomy): domain Eukaryota; kingdom Metazoa; phylum Arthropoda; class Insecta; order Lepidoptera; family Noctuidae; genus Antitype; species Antitype chi. Next base: position 7,319,699 of record OX375823.1, read on the forward strand.
GGCCTGAGTAAACAAATGCGGCTGAAATAATGTCAATATTTCACTTGGAGCGACTGAGATTTGGCTGTACGCCAGTTTACCTATACCTATGCAAGCATGTTATCACCAATCAAAGACTTAATAATTTCCTAGGGTTTGCCAACGGCTTCAACGCGCGAATGTACTACCGGGATAAAAAAGTATCAAGTGTTAATCTAGGTCATAAACTAAGTATCTGTGTGCCAAATTTCATCCAAATCCCTTCAGCCGTTTTTGCATGATTAAGTAACAAACATCCAAACTTTCACATTTATAATATTAGGTCTTTACCTATGAAATTGCCGTTTTGCAGTACTGGCCATTTCAAATCAAAATAATTTTTGTTTGGGTAAGAATTCTAATTTCAAATTAATTTTATTTTAAAAACATGGATTTTTTTTTCCAAAAGTAGTCATTTGTTTATTGATTAGTGTTACATTTTCATCGCATTTCAATCTTTTTCGTCATCATGGATACGTTAAAAATTCGAGTAATTATGGAATATGAGTACCGTCGTGGCAGCAACGCGGCACAAGCGGCACGCAACATCAACGACGTTTACGGAGCTAACACTACAAACCAACGCACCACCTGTTATTGGTTTGCTCGCTTCCGTTCTGGAAATTTCGACCTGAAAAATGAACCTCGCGGTCGTCCGAAGACTTTGGTAGACAATGACGAATTAAAGGCGATTGTGGAAGCTGATGATTCACAATCTACGGCTGAATTAGCAGCAGCTTTCGACGTTAGCGTCAAAACAATATTGGTCCATTTGCGTCAAATTGGCAAGGTAAAAAAGCTTGACAAATGGGTGCCCCACGAACTCAATGATCGTCAGCGCGAAGTACGCGTCGAGACGTGCCTTGCACTGCTCAACAGACACACAAATGAAGGAATTTTGAACCGCATTGTTACCTGCGATGAAAAATGGATTCTGTTTGATAACCGCAAGCGCTCAGCAAGTTGGTTGGATCCTGGTTCAGCACCTAAACAATGCCCTAAACGAAAACTTACCCCTAGAAAAGTGATGGTCACTGTTTGGTGGTCTAGCGCCGGTGTGATTCATCACAGCTTCTTACCAAACGGGGTGAGCATTACTGCAGATGTGTACTGTGAAGAACTGAACACAATGATGGAGAAGCTGGCACATCTCCAACCAGCATTGGTCAATCGCTCGTCTCCGCTGCTCCTGCACGACAACGCGCGACCTCATACTGCACAGCAGACGGTCTCCAAGTTGCAAGAACTGGGGTTGGAAGCTCTCCGTCATCCGACTACTACTTTTTCCAGAATTTGGATAACTTCTTGGCGGGAAAAAAATTCAATACCCGAGAGGCAGTACAAAATGCCTTTGAAGAATTTGTTGCCTCCCGTCCAGCTGATTTCTTTAAGAAGGGCATCAATAAACTGCCACTGCGATGGCAAAGATGCATTGATTGCATGGGTGATTACTTCGATTAATACAAATAAAAAATACATGAAAAAAATTCGTTTAAATTTTTTCATACAAAACGGCAATTTCATAGGTAAAGACCTATTATTAGTAGGGCTAGTCCTTCAAAAAGGTCATGGGCGCAGCACAGACAAAGTCACTTTTGTATCACTGTTAAATAAGATTTAGAAGATTTTTTTAAAAGCTTGTACCCTATGAGGAGATATCTGTAAGTAACGTACCTTCATCTATATCGTTTCTGGCTGCGGCTTCCAGCAACATCACGCTATCACTAAAGTATATACTCCGCTTGTTGCTCTTGTCCCGTTTCGCTCGCGACCGCAGCCACTCTTTCTCTCGTTGCTGCCATAGTTTTAACTGCTGCATGCGTCGTCTGAAATAAACAAGGTTTGAATGAAAAGAAATATGTAGGGAATGTCGGCGAATGTTTACTGTTTACCAAAAAGCAGGATAGCAAAAGTCAATAAACCAAACTGTTTAGATGAAGTACCTTTTAAGTGACAAATGTGCTTGCCTCAACACCAGATTTCGGAAAGACTAATGAACAATAGACGATTCAAGTCACGTCTTGTGATTTGATTATCAGTTGTTATTTTAGTCAGCCAATCACATCATTTAACATCAGTTTGAGAGTCATCAGAAACGTGGTGTAATATAGCCATTTATTAGCACTCAATAAGTATGAATTTGTAAAGTGGTTCAGTGTCGTGTTTTGTTCATAAGCGGCGAGCGATCGACCTCCATGAGTCCGTGCCGTAGCGGCGCCCGACGCCCACTTGACGCGAAATTCAATGCAAACGTATATGGATTTATTCTCAGTCAATGGGCACTATTATTAGGTAATTTGCAGAATATATTGCTGTGAAATTAATTCACATGTAGGTTTATCTTTCGTAAAAGTCTATGCATAAACGGGCATCCTCCTTGATACTTCATATTAAGCCTGATAAAAATTCTTTGAAATGCTGTGGGATTTTCCACGCGCATGTTTAAGTGAAATAAAAAAAACTAAGTTATGTTGTAAAACTACTGACATACTTGTACAAGTATGTATTTAGAATAGTGATGGGCAGGAAATATGTTACAGTGTAAGAAGGGTAAATGTATCGAAGGGCACTTCGTGTTAGGAGTACTAGTAAAGTACTATATTTAAAAGTATGGAAGTAAGTAGTTTGCGCTACTTGTGAGCACATGTTTAGGGTTTTTATCCTACTAATACTATAGAAAGAAAGAAAAAGTTTTTATTGTGACTCGCACGGGAAGATCACATACTAAACTAAACACAATAATAAAAAATAAAAACTATGAAAACAAAATTATCTTGTAAGAAAGTAAAAAAAAAACAGAAAGTCCTGTTGGTGCGAGGCCAAATAGCTTCCCCATCTCAGCACTAATGTGAAAGTTTTGATGTTTGTTACTCAATTACGCAAAAACGGCCGAACGGATTTTAATGAATTCTGGAATACAGATAGCTTGTAACCATTAACACATAGGATACTTTTTATGCGGGTAGTAGGTGCGTTCCTATGGGAGAATTACCGACATCCACGCGGGCGGACCCGCTAGCAAAAGCTAGTGAGTTCATAATAAATAAACGAACGCTAAAGTAGCAGCCAAAAATAATTCGATATTAGTATTAGTAGCTGCGTCTTATTTTTGTTAGATCCACCTCAATCTTGACATGGCTTGTGTATTGCAAAATGATAGCAACGTAGTTACCTACCTACGATACGTATCCACACGAACACGTAGATACCGCGGCTTATTTTCGTAATCCATTTTATGCGTAACGCCTATTCCCACATGGGTTCATATTTTAACAGTAAACTGTCATGCAATCACAAAAAGTGAAAACAAGGTTTCACTTTACATTATAATACGTTTCATAATATTGTACAGCAATGGCAATGAAATACTTCCTGAGTCTTAATATACCATTAATTAAGTTAATAAACTTTATCTTGTCTGTTTCCGTTTATTGATCGTTAAGCTCGACTGACAATCTGCTAGCACTTTGGGCAGTTAAGTGCCATTCTGCACTATATCGTGAAGTGTAAGATAAAAATGTTTAAAATTAGAACAAAGAAGCAAAAGCCATAAATCACTGTCTGTTTACGAGGATACTGCACAAAGATAGTCATAAAAACGTATCAAAAGCAGACGCCTGTTTTTTAAACTACCGTATAATCGGAAGTACCTATGCACGTTTGTTTCTGATATCTGTTATCACACGTGAGCTAACTCCGTTAATCTCGCTGACGTCGGCGGCTGGTAGAGGATTAAGTATGTACCTACGGCAAGGCAAACAGAACTGTGTGCTTATGATATATATCTCATGTTGACACAGATCTATACATAGCATCTATCAAGTGATATATACTAAAGCTTGTGTACACATACAACAATAATGTGTGTTTGTAGCAATACAAGATCAACTGGTACAATAGCTTTCAAACTTTCAATATCTTAGTATCGATTAAAAAGCGAATAATAACAACATAATTACAGAGACAGAGGCAGCAAAAATTAGCTTGTATAGACTAGACTAGTACCTAGACATTATATCAATAGTTACGTTACTTTTAGAATACAAACCATACTTATGCTAACAGTACCTACCTATGCACATAATGGAAAGTAAAGAAACTTAGTTTGCTAAGTAAATTTTAATGCGTACTTTCCAATATTTGTATGCCTTCTCACTCTTAATTAATTTTATTTCATCTACAACCGTATAAGTCGACTAAAGATTTACAGATTTGAAATGTCAACAGCAAAATTTTAAAAATGACTAATTCACTGACAAGATTTTGTCTTCGTGTTTCAAGATATAAATTTGCTCAATGGTCATGTACACTGTTTTTCTTAAAGCCATATTTTATGAAGTACTTTCGAAAGTTAAAAGGGAAAGTATATCTTATTGCGTGTGTCCTAAATAACCCATCCACATGGATATAAAAATATCACACAGAATCATTTATCTGAAGGCTCAATATCACAATAATCTGTTGAACAACATGTGTATAAACGTATCAGCCTAGCTCAATCCATACATCAACTGTTATCTGTGACTGGCATCTTCCAAGATAACAAAAAAATAATAGATATTTCTATTACTGTTAAATTACTGTTTTCATTCAAACATACATGATATAAAATAATGTCAATGCTACTTATTTTAATCACATTTATCAAGATTACATTAGTAACAATTACAATCAAATTATGATAGTCACATGTAATTATTATAAATAGTAATATAATCTACACCACTTTAAATAATTTATTATATGTACCGATTTTGAGAACACACAATACAAATTATTGTCATTTCAGATAATAATTTGAAGTCCCAGCATACATGCTATGAACACAAGGAATGCTTTCCACAACATTAATCCTACTTTCATGCCATCTGTACAACACTTAACATTTATTTCCTAACATAAGAGCAGAGAGTACTCATAGATTTTCTACAGTTTGTTTGTTCGCCATAAGTATATTATTCAGTTTGTATAATTTCTGTGCAATTTTAGTAAACCAGCCCTCATGTCACTAGTCAACATATTATTAAAAAACCATTTGTAGCATGTGAATTTGTGTTTTTAGTTTTAAATATCCTCCTGTTTCTCTGTGTCATTCAGCATTTTAATTTAATATTTTATAAACTGCTAGTTTTTCCCGCAACTTTGTTTCCATGGTCTATCCCACAGAAACTATGCATTATCAGTATAAAAACAATCATATTGAGAATCTCTTACATTTTTTTTAGGTCGATTATAAAGTATGTCACTTCATGCCATCAGCCATGCCCTCAATTTATACAAGTGCTAAATATTTAATTGTTCCAATAGTTAGTTGCTATGTGAAAAAAGGACAAACCAACACACTTTCGCATATATAATATTAGCAGATTAACAAACATCTTGAAAAATAAATCAAAACTTACATGAGAAGGATAAAACAATGCATTAAAATCCAATCAAAACTGGGTAATCCCGCACTCAATGAGGAGATAATTAAGTTCAATTGTAATAAAGATATCTATTTATTATACCTGTATGTTCATTAATGCGTAAGATAACAGTTAATATGATATGGTTTTCCTCAAGGCAAGTTAATGCTACTGACTCCATTGAGTGATCTTTATTTGCAAAAACATAACCATGGCTACTTCTGTCTAAAAAACACTCAATGGAAAGTTGCTGCTATTCCAATAAATTAAAGCACTATAAATATTGTGCAATAAATCAAAGATCAGAGTGTCTCCCTACAATCAATATTTTTTACAGTCAAATATCAAGTGTAGAGCATCATTCAAGTAAAACAAGTTTCTAAACAGGATTCATCTTAAATATTGGATAAATAGTCAAACATAAAGTTAGCTATGTAGATGAAATGCTGTCAAGACTATACTACTCAATAGTGCAGAGTAATGGAAATAGATAAACATGATCACTCTATTAAAAAGTAAAAAGATTTTATATGGTTTCTGTGCCTATCTATTCAAATAGAGTGTGGAATAGGCAGAGTTAGGGTGATATAATTACATTTATAGTTTCTATTAGGTATACATAATAGTATGTATAATGACGATGATGATGGGGACTCCCTTACCTGCACTTAAGACTCTCATTTGGTCCGTTATGGGTGGATTTGCGGGTTTTGGCTAAGAAAGCCAGCCTAGCTCCCAAAAGGACAGAAGCTTCTCGAGACCTTCACAAACTTCCCGGAACGACCTCATTGTTCCGAGTCGGTATATGTAAATTCGATAGCTATAAGAGTAGGGGATGAAACTAATGGAGAATTTAAGGAAGAAAAAGACGCGTTGTGCCAACCCCAAATAAATTGGGATGAGGGCAGGAAAATTATGATGACCGTGTATCTTCATATTTGATTATAATTTTAATATCCTTTATTTAATTAAATACACATTTAAATTACATTTTTAAATATTAGTATATTTATATTAACCTTAATTGCCACTGTTTGTCTCACCCAAAGGTTTACTGGTAGAAAATGCCAATGGCATTAAGTGCACCACTGTACATTTGTGTGCATCGAGCACTCAATAAATAAATAATACAATTGTGATGACAGATAATAAAGAATGATGAAAGGAAGAGAAGGGATGATGCATGAATCCCAAATAAATTAATAAAGAACAGTTGAATGATATGAATAGAACAAGGGCCTATAGTACTTATGATATATTTTAAACAGAAGCTGTTGGTGTATAAATAAACAAGTTCAAATAAATAATAATTACCTGCGGGCTAGGTGGAGCCTCTCCTGTGTGGTGAGATGCTCCACCTGTGCCATCTCAGACACCAAGTCTGAGTGCTCCATCTTGTTCGCTATCTGAAAATATACACACTGTTTCACATACTGTAAACTTTCAACTATACAATGTTAAAACTTGGGTCCGTATTTTACAGAACCTCACTCAAGACTCAAGTATTACTTGAAACTAGTTTTAAGCCATTTGACTGGTTGAAACTAGTTTTAAGTAATGCTTAAGTTTTCAGTGCACCTTTACTAAAGGGTCTGTTATCACATTGTTCAAGTAGTGCACTACTTAACTTCATTTTGCTGGAACAAAAAGTAACTTAGCAAGTACTTGTGCCAGGGTAAAACTTTCCAAAATAAATAGGTATGTATATAAGTACCCACTTAATGATATTCATGGAATCTCATATCATTGAAAAACAAGGAATGTAATTCTGCTTATTTTATCATCTTTATCTACATGTCTTTTCATAAGATTTGACTTTTAAATTCTTAGTTGTGTGCTGTATCCTCACTGTTTTGTTTGTAAATAAAACATTTGAAGAACTCAACTAGTTTCACTAACTGACTAAAGTTAGTCTCAGAATTAGTAAATATTATTTTAACGTGCTTAAGGAAGTAAAAGAATAGCGCAAAGGTAATGAATGTACCTAACATCAAACTTATTGATATCTCACAAAAGTCCGATAAGATAACACAGCCCTACAAGCATTTGAAGCAAGTATATTAAGAATTTGGAAAATTTCGCCTGTAAATCGTAGAAGAAAGAAAAACTTTCCCAGATAATCAGACAAAAATATAATAATCTCTCTGCTACAACAATTATTTCAGTTTTAAAAACAAACTGACAGTTTAGAAAGGCACTTGGTTTCTACAACCTAAATCAACTTTGCAGGTCAACATGATATCTTAACAAGTTTTGTGGGAGAAACTATACACTAAACATATTTATTCTAAAATATTTTTCACGCTACTTACCGCTGTTCTAGTTTATTACAAATCGTAAGTATGTTTCATTCTTCTATTGATGTATTTGCCACACATGATAAACAGATTGAAGTAAAGGGAGTCATTAACACACATACATATTATTGATATTTGGAGCTAATTGAAATCCATTGTGGGAGAGTAATTTACTGTTACATTCTATTTTCCGTTATTTTTCACGAAAATAAGAAACAAGGAGAAAAATCACAAGACGGCTAGCGAACGAGCGGATGGTTTTACTTTTTTGGTGACTTGAAAACCTTGACTTGAATACTCGCACTTTGGCGCGAAATCGATTTTGTTATGATCTTCTAAACAAAAATGTTAAAATTTTTAAAAATTCAGAGAATTTTCAATAATATTAAGATGTTGAAATTTCTTTAAACTTTTAAAACAGTTAGTACAAATTTTAGGCAGTTTGGTGATTTAGATTGAAATATGTATTAAAATTCATGAGGGTATGAAAACAAGAACAACTGGTTTGCTTGCATTAGTCCCAATATTGTGCGGCAGATGGCGCGCGGCAGCTAGCAGTCGGCTCACAGTCTGGAAGCGGCAGTTTTAAATAGTAATTTGCAAGTTTTAATAAATAGTGGATTACTTAGTTCCTTTAAATGACAAATAAATAACTGATTGTGTTGATTGATAGCAACTATATTTTAAATGTAAATTAAGAATAGATGGCAGCATTTATTGTTAGCATAAAAACTACGGTGTTTATTTATGTACGAGATACAACTGTTACTTATGTTTTTTTTTTACAACAGTTTCCTTACACAGTTTTCTTTTTAACCGACAAAAAAAAATGAGGAGGTTCTAAAAAAGGAGCAAGTATATTTCCTTAGCTCTTCTTTTCAATGTACTTAAAATGCTTAAATGCGGTATTATTTTGATATTTTCTACAACGGTTTTTTGTTCTCACTCTCTCTTAGGTAGGAGGCTACGATAGGTACCTTTGACGGTACCTTTGTATTGCTCGTCATATTTTGATGGTTATCCCGGCAAATCAAACTTTTTTGAGATCGGCTTCCAATTTAACCGGGTGTAGGTAATAGGTAAAACGGGCTGTTTTTTTTTGAGGATGGGAAATCATCAAATAACTTCTCCCGCTCTGGGTGGAGCAGGAGGGCGTGTCAGACTTTTACTGACTAAAACCCACCCGTGTTCCCTCAGCTGCCTGTGTGCCAGGGGCGACGGTATCTCTTTCGAACAACCCGCACCCCTGGCAGGCATCGGCCCTTGCGGACCCCACCAGTTTGGCGCACCAGGACACATGGCACGCCGTGACTACCCCAGGAACCAAGTAATATAAGGGCCCCAGACGAACCCGTGTCTGGAACCCTTGGTCCCCCTGCGACGGGTCAGCGCAGTGGCCCCGCCGCCTATCACTTTTCGGCCGCAGGGGATAATTAGGGAGAGCGGCCAACGCTATTCCGACACTCCTCTTCCCCTGCGGCCTCACCGCATCCGCCATCAAGCGGTGGCGGCCTCGTCCAGGCCACGGAAGGGAAGAGCGCTACTCAGAAGTACCGGCACTCCTCCTCCGCCGTAGCCTGTAACCCTCAGCCGCGATGCCTCCCATTCGACATCGCGGCCCGCCTCAGTTGCGGTGCACCCCACCGCATCCTACCCATTGGCCGCTACGTCGTCGGCTTGGAGACAAAAGCCCTGACGAGCGGCCCCACCTGGGGGTTCCTAAGCTCTTCGCTTCACCGTGGGAGCGGACCACGGCTACTGAGCCCCCCCGCAATGACAATGCGGGAACCCACTGGGGGGGTAAAACGGGCTGTTGTCCGCAACTCCACGTCAAAGCGCGTAATTCGCGTAAGTATGGATGTAACTAATACGTGGAGCAACTGCCTCTGACTGATGGTTATCCCGTAGGTATTTTTGTTTAGTAATCGAGCTAACAAGAAGGGGCAGACTCCTGTTTGGTAAAGAAGCTAATATTTAGGTACCTTAAAAAAGTGGAGTTAGCGGAGTGTGAAAGTATATCTTCTTTTTTCGATAGAGAAATTCTCATGAATACCATCTGGTGAGAATGGAAGGTTATGTGAGACTTTTACCGAACTAAAACTTTACGTTTCCTTTTTTACATGAGCGCGATAACTCGTAGGTTCTCGTCCTACACCTCCAATATAACGGGTCTGAAAATCTAGTCCCATTCGATACCTACTACTGCCCAGACGCGGTCGCAGTAAAGACTGCGAGTTGGGTCACAGACAGAGACATAAAAGAAAAATGAGTAGGTAAATTAGACTTTATTGCACAAAAAACTTATGAGCAATGGACATGTAGGTATTTATTAAGTAGGTAGTACAAGCTTTTGTCAGCAGCTTCGCCCGCGTAGGGGTCGGAACTTTTATTTTTGTGTTCGAGTTAAGTTTTCATTTTATTTGTTGCTATATTGGCATGGCTGGGTATGACTAATTTTTTAATGAATGTTCTGTGTCTCGTAATGTTTATATTACTTTGTCTATGTATGTACAGAATCAAGTCTATCCTAAACAGACAGCAGCTGTGCTGCTGGGGAGTTTGTTGCGCCACTTCTTCTTCCCAGCTAAAGCACAAGGAAGTGATGACTGGTGGGCGTTTTTGGGGGACTGTCTTATGTTTTTTGACGTTCGAAAAGTGCTGATTCTCAGCCTAATTTGAATAAATGACTTTTGGTTCTGATTTTTTATCCCACGAGAACGTAATAACAGGATACTACTATTGCTTACTTGCTAGGATATTACAATTTAAAAAAGGTTTACATTAACGGCTTTGGGGGGGGGTCATGACCACTAGGACCCGCCCCCTCGGACCGCACCTGCTACTGCCCGATACAGAGGCGCTTGTGGCGAAGTAATAACAGCCGCACGGGTCGAGCGATCAGCTTAAGCTACGCTTGCCGCGGTTGGTCAGTGGATGGGTAACCATCTTTATATACCAAGACCCCTTCGTGCTTCGAAAAGCACGTTAAGCCGTTGGTCCTGGCCGTCATTCGTGGATCTTTGACAGTCGTTACGGGTCGCCAGAAGCCCGAAAGTCTGACAACGAGTCTTACCAAGGGGTATCGCATTACCCAATAACTGAGTTGTGGAGGTCAGATAGGCGGTCGCTCCATGTAAAATACTTTTATCCAGCTGCATCTGGTTAGACTGGAAGCCGACCCCAACGTAGTTGGGAAATGGCTAGGCAGATGATGATGACCAGGTACTAACTGCCCGACACAGGAATTTTCAGCTGATGAGATTCCCTTCTGGCCCGATACGGCCCACTTTACTTTACTTGGGTACCCAAGTCTCTTTATAGGTATTGATATCAATACCTATAAATCGATTAAAAGATACTACCTAATTAATTAAATTTTTGTTGACTAATATTTTTGTTTCGAAATTATTAATATTTTTATTTTTACTTAATTGATTTCATATCAATTGATTATTTTATTTCGCCTTGTGTGATCTCACGCTTATAGCAAGGTATACTTAAAGTGTTTTATTTTATTTGATTTTAGTTTAGTTTTTTCTTTTTTTCGTTATTTTATGTTTTCCGGTACCTACTATGTACTATGAAAATGCTCCAATTCCGACCCCAAGATACAGGCAAATGCCTAGTTTGGGAGTCACCGCCCACTCCTTTTGTACAATATTATTATTTATCAATAAATAAATAAATACCGGGCCAAGTGTAGACAGTTTAGTCAATAAGGGTTATTTGAGCACCGGGTGAGATCAGGAAACCTACCTTGAGGTCAGTTTCCTCATGTTATGTTCTTGTGATGACTTATACTGCTAGAGGAACCTTCCTGCGTATTACATATCACAATGAGAAGTTGTGGTTCGTTCGTTAGGGACTAATTTTCAACAGAAAATAAAATACGAAATATGTAACTCTCAAATGTGATTTTATTTCCGTTAAATCTATTGTACTACTATAATACAGTTTTAACAATAATTTAGTACAAAAGAAAACCACAATATCATCAATCAATGAGCGGTGTAGATATTCTACGCTAGGCACTATTATTTTTATCAATTGACACACCATACTCCCTTTTATACAAAGCTTGCTTAGAGTAGTTTACCTAGAGTTGTTTGATTTAATTTAAACTAAGTTTTGAACAGTATTTGCGCCTTCATAATACACTTGGCGAGCGTGGCGTTCAAAAATTCCTATTGATGATAATTCATGAACACTTGAACAGTGGTGTTATTCTGTAAAAAATAAACGCACTGAGAAAACTTAGGTACGTGAAGTGAGTTCGAAGTGAGCTGTCAATGTTGTCAATCCTTAGCGTTTGGTGGAACTTCAGACTCTCTTCACCAAAATTTTCACGGTGAAATTTTTACAGAATAGACCTGCAGAATCAGTGGTTATTTTAATTAAGGTGGTAGCTCCAGTAGGTACAGACCAGCGTTACCAGATTTTTTTTCAGGCAAAGCGGGATTTTTAAACTTTTCGAGTGAAAAAGCAGGATTCTTTCTTCGAAAGCGGGACTTAATAAAATAACGTAAATAATCAGTCGTGTTTTTATTAACCGGCTTTATTATTACCAGTGATAGGAATAGGTAGTGCCTATTAGCCTAAACTTCGAAGAACAGAGACAAGAAACGGAGACTTCCTTAGGACTAAATTATTTCCGGCACATCTGTCTCGAAATTTCGAGACAACACTTAAATACATTTAAAAAAATGTGTTATTTGGAATAAGTAATTCGTCTATATTTATCTAAAGTTTGTCTATAAATGTGATAGTTTACACTTGAACTTTAGAACTTTTTTACACTTGAACTTTAGAAATCTCATTAAACGTAGCCGAGAGTGAGCTAGAAAGAAGATATTTACTTCGAAACGTGTACTGCTTCTTATTCAAACATTGTGATTCATTGTGTATTACGATCAACAAGTCATTTACAAAATGTTCTCCAAAAAAAAAATTCTGAAAATTTTATGGTTGTAACGACTGTGTATGTTATTATTTTATTATGATATATCTAGTCGCAAACTTTAGGTCAATATAGACGAATTACTTATTCCAAATAACATTTTTTTAAATGTATTTATGTGTTGTCTCGAAATTTCGGGACAGATGTCTCGGAAAAAATTTAGTCCTAAGGAAGTCTCCGTTTCTTGTCTCTGTTCTTCGAAGTTTAGGCAAATAGGCACTACCTATTCCTATCACTGATTATTACTTATCTTTTTGAGTTTCAAATTATGTTTACCGTGATGATAGAAAGTCGTAAAAAATGTAATTTAACGAAAATACGTTACTTTACCATACTCATAACCGCACCGTCGAGCAATCTCGAAAAGCGGGACTGACCCTGTCCCGCGCGGGACATTCAATTTCGGGCTAAAAATTGGGACGTTTGGCAACGCTGGTACGGACCGTAAAATTAAAATTTTCTAACTTATTTTTTATAATTTACAGGTTAGTGCCAGGTTGTATGTGGATTAACACATTATTCGCGACCGTAAAACGAATGTATTTACAGCGTTACAATCATTAACATCTTCAATACAACCATATTGAATGACTATTTCATGAAGAAGTAATTCAATGGAATTAAATGAACTTTGCGGCCTACCCTGGAGCTTCCACCTTAAGGTATCACAAATAGACAACCGTACCTACATAAAGAATGCGAGTACATATATAACAAACAGGGTGTAAGGGAAACGCTTCCGAAAACGAAGACAGGTGATAGGGCTAGTGATTCTCGATACAGTACTTACCATACCTACAATTTTAACCAAATTTTTTAGCATTTTTTGTACACTATGCTGTGAGAACAGTTAAAATGAACCATTACACATTTTAAAACGACCCCAAGTCCAGGCGGCGACAATAGGTTTAGGCATCCTTTGTAAAGCGCCGCCTAAATAAAATAAGTAGAAACATTATAGAAGCGTCAAACGTTTTAAATTGATGTAAAATAACCAATTTAAGGCGAAAGGATATTGATATCCGTTTGTATTTAGGTTGTAGATAACCTACGTTCTGGCTTCGGAAGCATTCCCTTTATACCGTGTGTAACACAGCCACAAACAATTTATACCTACAACATATTAATACCTACAATTTTAAATTAAATACGGTTTAAAACGTTAGATTCTTACGTCTGAAATTTTTGTGGGTTATACTGCATCGAGTCCTAGAAATAATAGAAGTAGGTATAGACCAAGACAGTATTATTTAAATAACTATAAGTATACCTAAGTAGGTATTAAGTTTGGTCAGAATTCATAACACAGATTGTTTTATAAAGTTGATCATAATTAACAAACAATATGAATATTTAACTAAATAGGTATATTTTTGCTAATTTACTAACTACTAGATTTTATTGTATTTAAAGTATTAGTCATTGAATAGCAATTGATTAATTGAAACAATATTGATAAGTTTATTACATTACATAACATCAGGAATGACAAACATTTTTACACGTCAATCATATTTTTCAAACTAGATGAGGTCGGCGTTTCCTATCTGACTACTCTGAGAAGAAAGGCCGAAACAAACTCAGAGGTCACAGTCTCTTTTAAAGTCCAAACATAATCTCGGTCAGATCATGTGAAGACCATGTGGATTGGTGTCTGAAATGGTATTTTTAGGAAAGAACACCCACACCCACGAGGTGTACATAGAACACCCACATTTCGTCAGTTATGTGACAGCATAGCATAAGTATCATCAGTCTATAATGTTCCCATTGCGGGGACACAGGCTTCCTCTTTGTGAGAGAGTGGGCTGTAATTCACCACGCAGGCCCACCCAGTGCGGGTTGGCAGATGTGTGTTGATGTTTTGTTACAGTAATAGCCACGTATTATACGTAGGAACGTTCTAGGCCTTACAAACTGTAAATTTGTAGACGATTTTCTATTCTTTATATTCATTCCTCTAAGTACCTGGTACTTATTGACAGGCCTGCACTGTCCTCCCGTACCTATTATCACTGTAATTTTGAAACATTGTAAAAGCCAACTATTTTTAAAAGAGTAACCGTGGAGTTTCTTGCCGGCTCTTCTCCATAGGAAGCGATAAATTGGAACCGTGCACAGCTTCTGACGTTTCATAAGTGCCCATGCAGGTTTATGTGAAATAAAATATTTGATTTTGATATTATGTGTGTCGATTTCCAAACAAAAAATCATGATTCGGCTATATTTTAGTTTTCGGCGATAAACCAGCCGAAGCTTGGGTTGTAAAGCGAGGTAATGTTAGCCGAAGCTTCTTTTTAGTTTCGGCTGGAAATCCATTTTCGATCGACTGCTAATTATTTTTACAAATTAAACCACGCATATTTTCGATAGGAAAGTCAGGATACTGAATAGAATTTAATGGAGCTGCGATCGATATTAATAATAATATTTTATTCGTTTTTTAATTTAATGATTAACAAATAATATTTCTACATAAGTTATTATGATACACGTTCTATATTGCTACAGCTATTATTGTTCTAAATTAGTCTATTCTTCATAAACAAGGTAATACAAGGTCAAAACACATTAGCAAACGAAATTCCACGAATGACAGAGTATGGTGTCGATAACTAAACATGATATAACAAGAATAATATACCATGATGATTTTTTTGGGGTTCAACGACCTCAAGTATTTTAGTTAAGTATGAGTTTACAAAATCAGTATTTTTTTGTATTGTTTTTTTTTATCCCCTCTGTGAAGTAAGTAGATATACACAAGCACCACTGATTTAAAAAAATCTAATACATATTTCAAGTTACAGCAGTACCTGCAGTCGTTGATCCCAACAAAAAAACATCAATTGTTTTATTATGTTTAGATATAGTAACCTGTCACGTCGGAGTTTCGCTAGGTAATTTAATTTGACCCTGTATAGGTTGATACCTATATCTAATAATCTAATAACAATTCAACATTTTCATTGCGTTCCTGATGCCTTTATTTAAAAAGAGGTATAAGATTTTTTTTACAGATTGGATAAGTCTAAAGTCAGGTCAAATCGCCAATGACATCATTAATAGAATAACAAATTATGACTATAATAAATTATACTACAATAAACCTATAAATTGTCGTACTCGATCGAAGTGTTGACACTTATTCATATTACCGACCCAGTGTGCAAACGCAATTCATGTTACTGACCCAGTGTGCAAACGCAATTCATGTTACCGACCCAGTGTGCAAACGCAAGATCGCTGGTTGTATAGTTATACGAACGCAAGTTGAAAACTTTTTACGTTATTAAAAACGACGGATGTTTTTCAAGAATAAAATAAATTCGGAAATAATAAACGTATTTTTGCTAGGTTTTGATCTCAAGTGAAAAAAAAGAGGCTATTTTGCGTCACGGTCGTGAACATATTCATTCATATCCTAGCTACTTTTCGTAACTATATAGATAGTGTATTCATAAAATATCGATTAAAAATATATTTCATGACCTTGTGTTTTATTTTCTATCGAAGCAGACTGTCTAGATCTAAGAAAAAATTACAAAACGCGTGGTTTATAATACATTTACGTAGCAAACACAAACATGTATTACTATCTACTTCTACAAATCACATCTCAATTAAAACTAGTGGTATTGTCATTGGCAACAAGTGCCAAGTTCGAAATCATAAAATTCTTTACATAAATATAATTATTGTTAGACGATTACTTTACTTAAAGTGCTATCCAGCACGGTACGTAAAGTAATTACACTGTAATTACATGTTACTTTACAAAGAGTAGGTATACAAAAATACACTTCAAACAACTATAAAAATTGGTTTAGATCATTGTACATAAGCAATATTAATTCTTGATTATTCACAGCTAGATATACTAATATCTTTTAGGAGTTTTTCAATCGATTCCGTATTATCGTGAACAAAAAAGACAAGATTCACAGGAAAGTATTTTTTTTAAAGCACTTATGTACTTGATGACGTCGTTGCATGATGCACTTCATGGCAACGCGTCGTATTTACACTTTATAATTATTGTAAATATAATTACAGCTACCTAGTTACCAAAATACCTAAGTCGAAAGCCTCAGACAGGATATCTGGCAAGCAATTTTACGTTTTATAAAGAACCTACCTAGCCTCTACCGCACGACATTTATCTCGCTTTATGTGTGCGCATCGTGATTATTGACCGATAATATCAACGCAACTTACTTTGTCTAATAAATATCGGTACGTAGACGGCAACAATAGTCAAGATCCCAATACTATGTTTATCACATGGAATCAATATAATGAAAGCCCTTGAAATTGTTAAGATGTTTTTGGCAAAGTCATCTTAATATTTGCATATAAATACAGATTTCAATTTGAATAAAATTCGTTACGGGTGATTAATTAACTCTTTTTCTATGTTCATGTACTTATCATTATACACCACAGATTCACAGCACTTTTTATAAAGTTTCTGTATTTTTAGACATGTTCACTGCACAGTGTCATCGTCCGCGTCAGCAGTCACTCTAGCGTCTTGTATTTCAACAGTGGCAACCTATCAGGGTCACCACGGCGGCGTACTCAGGTGTTCTCGTCTGAGGAGTCGTCAGACGAAGAGCTGGTTTGCAGGCTGGACGCCATTGTCAGCTGGCGGATGCAAGGTTCCCTGGGGAGACTCTGCTGACCTAGAGGCAACCGTCTCACGCCCATGCGCTCACTCTCTGGCAGCGATTTGCTGCATTTCTCTTCTGTGATCGCATCGCGAGATAATGACCTGAAAATCAATAAATTGCAGGTTTAAAACAATATTTCAAGGTATAATAACTATCATAGATTGTTACCATAACATGGAGTTCACATTTATTGCTATTTGTAAACAGTACTGTGCACTGCGACGCTTGCTTTTTTCCAAACAATGATAGATAAACGTCATATTCACATTTTCCATTAAAATGGCTTTAGGCAGTTTGCATTCAGATAAAAAATTGATCCTGCACAAGTACATAATATATTATTTCGAACTACCAACTTTTAAGCTAAGAAATACAAATATTAGGGGTAGTTGAACATATAAAAGTCTATACCAAACAGTAATTGAACGTACCCAGTCAACTCTAACATCGATCCTCTCCGACATTGCCCCCTGTGTGGTCCCTGCATAATGCTGGCTGGTCTACTGGACGCGCCCAGGGGGTCGGAATGCGCCACGTCTTCCATCAACAACACCGATGGTCCCCCCAGACTCGTGCTCCTTTTAGACAGCATACTTGGTCCTTGTCTCCCAACAGGATCCTTCGATGTTCCTTCTCCCTTGCTCCAACTATCTCTGTTCCCTTCCGAGTCGGACACCACCACACTGTCGGCAGCTCCCTGTGTAGAGCTAGAGCTCTCTCTTCGGAACAGACCTATGATAGATTTTGGATGTTTTGGCTTCTCTATGCCTCCTGATACCGGGAAGGTATTATGAGAACGGATGTGTTTTTACGGTGGGATGGATAGGGGGGAAAGGAAAAAGTCGTGTCAGAAAAGTTGATAAAAAAATTATAAAGTCTAAGGTAGATAAGTGCAAGATAATGTTATTTATCGATACAGTTTATTTAGTTCTAATTAAACGTGTTTTTCGTTTAGGTACTATTATGCACTAAATTTTATTTGACAAGGAATGGTTTAATCTTTCGAAACCTATGTATACATTAAATGGCGGGTTTTTTAAATTGCTTCATATTGTGTGCCGGAAATGGAGCTATTTCAGCATAAATAATAAAATAAAAAGCTAACATGCACAGTGTTGGTACGCAAATGCGAGAACTTTGTGATAGTAGAAACTAAATAATGTTCTCGAAAATAATAATTAATGAAATTGCACGCTACAATCGCTATAGGGTGTAGGTATTGTGCTTATTAAATGGGAACTAATTTCTTAAAAAAATAAAAATATCTAAGTAGGTTAATAGAATTGGTTTTAAGAATTAAACAATTTGTATTCTCGTATAACTTACTTCATAGCTTTCAATCGAAAACATCTTTAAATGTGGTTAAGAATGTTTTCATACGTGAACGATGCAAATATAATATTTATGATAGTGCTATTTATTTTTCAGAACGATCTTCACCAAAAACAAAATTCGTAACTTGCTCTGTGATCCAGAATGTCATGGTCTACGCGCGATCGCGCTACGAGTTCGTAGACCAATTATATGCGCTACGTGGCTACGCTGCTACGCGAAGGTCTATGCTGTATTTGCCGAACATTTTGACTTTTGCAAAGCTTTCTAATAATAGACCTGCATGAATATACCTAGCCATTATTTTTTAAATATATTTTAGTGATTTTTTAAATTACTTAATTTTATAAATAAAATATTGAAGTTACAATGTTAAAATGAATTTATACAAACTTACCTAAAAACGTAGCCGAGGGTGAGCTATACGCTAGGTACTCTTTGTTCGAGGCCCAAGCAGGGAACTCGGATTGCTTTAGGGCGCCGCAGCCCGAACCCTCCATTTCCTCGCGTTTCCATGGCAACATCGTCTCCGTCGCGGTGGGGGTGGCCACGCGAGCGTGCTCAGCTACTATCATGTAGGTGTCTGTGAGTACAAAGCTAAGTATAGATAGGCATTCTCAGATGCAGGAACTATGCATCATGTTTAATACTTGCCATTATCATCCGACAGTCTTCTTTCGTCCTCTTCGAGAATATCCTCATTGGGAACTAAAATATTTAAAATGTAAATGTTATAGTATCGTTTTAGCATTTTGAAACTAACTTAAGTTATGCCTATTAAAAAAATACGATAAGAAACAAATACCTACGTTAGAAAAAAAGATACGTACCTATCTAATTTATATTTGAAAATGTTTTATATACAGGAAAAGTTTTTATTCAGTGCGCAAACCGTAACCATGAATTCACCATATCATTCTAGACCGCCCAGCGCAGAAATTTTTCGTCGGTTATACAAAAAAAAAACAGCTGTTCCATACATTTTGGCCTATCTATGACACAGCAGATTTTTTTTGTAAAACCGGCGAAAAATTTCTTCGCTGGGGCTCTAGAATGGTATGCTGAATTCATGGTTAAAGTTTGCGCACTGAATAAAAACTTTTCCTGTATAAACGTTATAAAATCTACTCTTTAATAAATACATAAATATGAATTTGTATAAGTATACAGTACGTATATATACGTAGTAATAGGGCCCAACTGAGTACTGCCTGGGCCTAAATATCTACCTATTTCATCATGATCTGCGTAGCCCGTTCCCAACTATGTTGGTATCGGCTTCCAGTCAAACCAGATGCAGCTAAATACCAGTATTTTACATGGAGCAACTACCTGTCTGACCTCCACAACCCAGTTACTGGATAAATACAATACCTCTTGATAAGACTGGTTGTCAGACTTTCGGGGTTCTGACGACCCGTAAAGACTGTCAAAGATACATGACCGTGCTTTCCGAGGCACTAAGGGGTAGGTGTATGTAAAAATGGCCACACATCCAAGGACCAGCTGCGGCAAGCGTACCTTAACCAGATCGATCGACCCGTATGACTATACTACTTAGTCACAAGCTCCTCTCTTTCTCGCCCACAAGTAATATAAACATATATTTCAATCTATACATTTAGATCTAAGAACTACCTATCAATATACCATAAATATTTCGTAGCTAATTAATAGATATTATAAATCCATAAATAATAATTGTTATAACATGCAGTACTTACTGTTTTTAACTAAATATACATCCATATAATAATATAGAGTGCCAATTTTTATTGCATAGCCAATCTAATAATAGTTACTATGTGGGTGTCTATAGTTTTATTAAACATTTAATAAAAACAAAAACAATATTACTAGATTGGCTATCAAGCGCTATTTAGCGATAATAGGAAATAAACAAAGGGAAGTATAATAGTACTCGTATGTGTTTAAAACATGCAATAGTAACATTGAATCAGATGACCAATAGATATCTTTGCAAAGCGTCTGATGAAAAAAATATTTTCTTTATTTCTATGTAAGCATAAATATTTAATGTAAATTGAACGAAAAGAAAAAACAGTTAACAAAATGGGCGAAAAACAATACCAAAAAATCTGATTGATTGACTAAGAATACGTTAGTGCCCAGTGCTACCCAATGTCTTACATTATTGACGCTAAAGTGTATCTAGATAATTACAGCATCTGCCTACCTTGAGTGTGTAATTTTACATTAAAATCGTTATTTGCGGTTATCGTAGCACAGTCACATTAAAGCATAATCTAAATTAAAATCTTGATCATCAGACGCAAGTATGCACGCAGTTCTAGTGACAATTATGAAAACAGTTCAGTTCTGAAGTAAACACATACCAAAGTTATACGTGGACCTGTCCCTTCTCCACGGTAAGGATTTCTCAACAGCTGTCGGGAGTATTTCTTCGGGTGTTTTAGCGTACTGCTTTACGATCCTCGCTTTCAAAGGATTGAATCCGGGCAGGTTAGCCAGTTGATTTAAAAGTGAACTACTATTTTCTTTATGCGAGGACGTCGGACTGACTTCTTTGTATCCAGCTGATATTATTATCATCGCCAGTTGTCGAGATTATCGGTTAGTTTGCGGTGGTGCCACATGAAGATTGCCAGAAGGGAAGAAAACGACGATCAAACACAAAGAATATTAAACAAGCAGAGATGAACAGATACGCAGCGATTAGAAGATTAGTAGGTACTCCTAAACGACTAATGGAATGGTATTTGTGGCTCAGGACAGAGGAGAATTTAACTATGGAATGAAACCAATTTCATCGACAAACCTCCAATTTTAGTTTGATAATAAGTTGATACTAAACAGTTCCCCAAGTGTATTCTTTACGTGTTGGCTGTTATGTTTTTAATTGTAAAATATCACCACAGCACACGCAAATTCTAGACCATACCAATAAGCTAATTTTCAATTAAAATGTTTGTTTGTAACTAATTCATAAATCTTTTATTTTAGGACTATCTTATAATAAAAGATTTTTGAGTCAAAACATTTTTGTAAAGAAACTTATGTTACTTTGTATCAAAGTTGTTAAGGAATTTGGTTCACTCAAAGGTTTGCAAATAAGTTGGTTAATATTTAAAGGTCAAAACTTTACTTGAAATAGGCAACTGAACCAGAACAACTCAATGAAAAGAATTTCGAGAAGAGATATAATTCAGAAAATACAAATAATTACATACAGAGAAATAATTTAGAACATGCCACCACAAATACGTTTCAGCTCATTCTCACAGTACGTAGCCATGTCAGAAATTAAGGAATGCTTTGGACCCAGCAAATAATATCGTACCAATTTAGTAAACGTCGTCGGTTCACTTATTATAAGTATCCCATTTTGGTTTATGAAGAAAAGGTTGTGCGGAAAATAAAAACGTTAGTCGACAACATCTAAAGGACTTGTTTGGATTTGAATTTGAAGCTTTCAGTAAGTCATTTCATATTCATACTGGATTGGATTCACCACCTAGTTCCACATATGTGAAAACAGACAATGATGAATAAAAAAGTAGGATTTTAAGTTTCTGTCCATACTTCATAAAACGCACTTTCATCGAATATACTTGACATTTATATGCAATTACATACGTACACATTTTTTTACGTCCAACTAGCTACTGTTACATTTTTGGCTCTATCTACACAGTGCTTCTGATCCAGTAGACAATACGTCGAGTTATTTAGCGTTAGCAATGTTACCATTCAAATCCAAACTGCGGTGTGTCACTCAGGGAGTGTCATGCAGAATACCTACGCGGGGTTTTGGCAGTGAAAGTTATACCGCCGTCGTCACCTTCGCGTCGTGGTCCTATCTCGCGTTCGTCACCGTCCTCCTGCAGAACCTCGTCTATGTAGTCTGTAATAACACAATATTACTGCCATATTTGGATTGCAAAGTTTTTGAGTGCATGCTTTAAATAAATAGCTAAGAATGTTGTATTAAATTGTTGCTATTTTATTTGAAAGTTTTTAGATTATTTAAACTCAGTTCGGAAAAAAATATATAGGAATGTTTGATATCACATATCACAGACAATACGAAACAAAAAATAAACATGTGCTATGTCTAAATGTTCTAATAATTTTATTTGCTGTATTTTTATTTAGGTACATTTATTTCCATTAAACTAGTGTAGAACGAAGCGTTTGTGCTGGCAAAGTAAATGAATAATGATCATTGATACATATTATTATGTATGTATTTGAAAATAAACAAAAAAATTAAATAATACTTGAACCCACACGTGCATGCGATCGACACTCGTGATAATAAGAAAGAATAAATAAGTACCTAATCTATAATACTTTATTTTACCGTGCGTGAACTGTTTGGCCGAACCATTTTGCTGGAATTCAGGGAAAGTCACATGATTTTTCCCATCCTGAAAAGAAGGAAAGACATATGTTCAGAGTCTCTGAATTTTCAGCTTTAATGATTTCCGTGAATAACTTTTTTTTAAACTAATTTACTGCCTGCATTTACTTATTCCCTGGTTTAGGCAGAGGTAACTTCTCATAAAGTCTTCTTACTAAGTAGACTCTCTAATAGATAACCTTTTAATACTTGAAGCTTACAGTGAATATTCAAGCTAAACCCTCTGTAATTGTTTTCTTAACTACACGTACTTGCTTTCCACGTTTACTACGCTTGTGATGATGCTTCCTGTCGCCGACCCGTCGTCGTATATTCATGTGGGTCTTGTAGTTGACTTGCGTGCCGAGGTCGCGATCGTTCACCGCGTGACGACTGTAGCTCAACCGACGATGCTAGAGATAATCATATATTTATTTATTCACTCCAAACATACAAATATCCTTACAGGCTAGACCCAATGCGATATCCACTGCTTGTACCAACATATAGCACATGGGATATATTATCATCAACATCTGCCTAATCTTTTCCCTACTATATTGGGGTCAGCTTCCAGTCTAACTGGATGCGGCTGAATAGTAGTATTTCACATTAAGCGACTGCCTATCTCCGTGCCTACCTCCGTCCGTGTGGTGCCGGACGTAAAAGAATAGCATCATCCCATTTCTACCCGTGGGTGTCGTAGAAGGCGACTAAATGGCTTACCAGAGAATGGGCAGTAGCGTTCTCTATACATTTTACCTCCATACTGCGATCGCCAACCCGCCTGCCAAGCGTGGAGATTATGGCAATTCCCTCCCCGTTTGGAAGAGGCCTATATTCAGCAGTGGACGTCTGCGGCTGAAATGACGATGATGACTGCCTATCTGACCTCTACATCTACAACCCAGTTACTGGGTAATACGATACCCCTTGGTAAAACTGATTATCAGACTTTCGGGCTTCTAACGATCTGTGACGGCTGTCAAAGATCCACGAATGACAGCCGGAACCAAAGGCTTAACGTGCTTTCCGAGGCACGGAGGGGTCTTAGTATGTAAAGATGGTCACCTATCTACGGACGTTAGCGTAACTTAACCTGATCGGTCGTCCCGTGCGGCTGTTATTACTAAGCCACAAGCTGCTCCCAAAGGATATATCGCGTATGCCTGAAGTCGCCAACGCGTCTTAAGCAAGCATCGATATCAATACTCGTGCCTTCTCTTAATGAGTAGTGTCAGGGACAATATTAGACTGGTAATAATCGAATGGAAGTTATTTGTCCACCCCCTTTTTCCTACCGATGACTGACCTACCGATATTCAGGTCAAGGTAACACGAGTCCGGCTGTCGCGTCGACAGAATGCGTTCCCGACACGTCAGTGCGACAATTCTAGTAGGTAACTAATAAAGATCAAATTCGCAAAACACATATTTATTTGTATGAAAGGGACGGATTTCACGAACGCATTCTCTCGACGGCCGGACTGATAATTGATTTTATTACTGCGAGTAGGTTTGTACAAACACTTACGCGTCAATCATATTTTAAAAACTAGACGAGGTCGGGGTTTCCTATCTGACTACTCCGAGAAGAAAGGCCGAAAAAAACTCAGAGGTAACAGTCTCTTTTAAAGTGGTGAGATAATCTTGGTCAGATCATGAGAAGATCAGATGATGATTTTAGATGTCTGAAATGGTCTTTTGAGGAAAGAACAACACAGATTGAGGGGACATCTCCAGTCAGTGCACGCATTTATCAAACTGTATGTTTAGTTGATTAGAGTTAAGTATAACACGGTCTACGTTATACTGGACTGATCTTTCATGACTACCCCATTTCTGAAGTAACTTGATTTTAAGGAACGTCCATCGATGGCCGACCCATTGGTATGCAGGTCAAGGTATGGCGTTAAACCGAAGCGAACTTGTTACGAATATGGCTTCCGTTTCACTAAGTGGGCTGTAATCTTCACCTACTTACCTAGAATTTTTTTCGCTATTATTAAACTTAGTTTGTTAATCAGGATTGGTTGTCGTTGCCACTAACCAGGTCTAAGCCATAACTTACTTTTACGAAAGTGTATCATTAAAATTCATAAAACCAAGGAAACTCGAAAAAGTAGTACGTTCATTCCACCCACTTGTAAGTGCCTTTATTATTTTATAGAGCAGACATAATCGTGCTTAACAGGCGTTATTATTGTTTCACCAGGAGGCTCTGACCCAGAAAAAGAGAGATTCCTTAGGGATATGTAGGAATAAAGTGACATTCTGCCAATAGGTCAGTCTCTGACCGAGCTAGACCACGACCTAATTAATCTTTACTAATTACTAAAAATAAAGCAGAAGAGTTAGTTTGTTTGAACGCGGTAAACTCTGCCACTACTGGTTGAATTTGTACATACTAGCCTAATTCTTGAAAAAGGTTATAAGCTATTTATCATCACGCTACGACCCTTAGGAGCCAGCAAAAAGTCAGGTCAGAAAGAACGCTAGGGTAAACGAAGTTAAAACGCCGGTAGGCGATGCAATGCGACGCGGTGGGTCGGGGCAGAAATTTCACGCCTTTGATAAGTTTAATATACATACGCGTCTAAATGGTTTGCAGAGTTCTTCGGCAAGCAGATGGTGTATCTTCGCATCCGTTAGATCTTTCTTCGATGGATTGTATTCCAATTCCTGCATGTCTATGTTCCAAGTTGATGAGTCTAGCTGGCTGAAACTAGGACTGAAAAGAAACAAAGAGCTTCAAAAAAAAGAAACATCTTTCAGTTACATACAATTTCAGGAAAAATTTGGTAAAAAAATTACCTTCCATTAAAGTTGGCATTCGTATAGTTTTTGAAAATGGCAGACATGGATTCTGCTCCAGATATATTCCCAATAGTAGAGGCATTCCGTTGCATGTACTCTATAGCATCCTTCATAGCCAACTTTGAATAAGTCTCCAGAATCTTGGGTTCCGCACCCTGAAATAATAATTTGTCCTGTTTTGTTATTAGTTAATGTTTCAAATACGTTCCGTAGGTTCTGAAATTAGTTCAATGTTTCTACAAAAGAATTAACTACCTGATAGTTTCTAAGTAAGAAGGGTCTAATGAAGCGATTGTCAAATCTTTTGAATTTATCTCTCATGTGGTGGTTTCCATGTTTTCCCAATATGTCTTCTACGCCTGCCATTAAATGGTCCATGAACTGAAAAATATATAAAAATGGTTAGGTATATAGATGTGAATTTATAAACAAATGATTAAATAGCAACATTATCAGCCTATAATGTTCCCACTGCTGGGACACATGCCTCCTCTCTGTGAGAGGGAGTGGACTGTAATCCACTACGCAGGCCCAGTATGCCTTGGTAAATATTTCACTTCTCCACTGTTTTTTTGGTTGTAGGTTCTAGGATTATGCCGGTTTTCTCACGATGTTTTCCTTTAGCGTTTTGAGGGCAGTGGTGATTATATAATTAACACAAAGTAAAGCACATGCACCCTGATTGCGTAACACACACACTATCAATCAGAATCTGAATCATTATGAAGGATATTGCTAATTCAGTGCTCTATATGTTCGATAAAAAATCAGTACAACAACGTTAATAACGCAATGTATGTTGTTATACTGTCAAAATGAAGTCATTCCTAGTGTTATTGTGTTGCGCAATTACCTCTTTATCTGGGTACAAACCTACGGCCTACCAGTCGTAAATAGCAACTTTAGTTGTTAAATAAAAACGTTACCCTTTCATGAATCCGTTCATTCATAGTAGGCTTCCTCTTCTCAGCTGTTTTAACATTAAGCATCTTAACAAGAGGCTTTATCGTGATTCCTTGTATAAACACGGTGAAATATATCACAGCTATAGTGGTGGTGACGAACATTGGCTGCAGTTCCACTACTTCGGGATCTATGAGGAGAACTAGAGCGAAAGCTACGGCGCCTCGAAGACCTGGAAATGTAAATAAAGGTGGATATCGAACAGTAAATTGTATCTACAGTCACGAACACTAAAACGGGAAGACTTTTTTATGACTTCACAACACAGGACCAACTCTGAAATCATGAAAAAAAAAAACAGCTTTTGTGTCAGCAGAAAGTATTGAACTTTTATATGAAATAGCTGATAGTGAAAGTGGTTTATATTCATGGGTAGAAATCCAGTGAAAATTTAGAAAGTGATAAAAAAGTATTCCCATATGTATTACTTAACACACTTCAAAACGCGATTTTCTCTTGGATTTGATTTAACTCGAATGATTATTATGATATGCATTGAATACAAATTAAAGCTAATGCAAAAACTACGCGAGCAAAGTTAGTATTATTTATGGTTTTTTTTTACCTCGGAGGCATACCATAACCACTATAAAAGTTTTTTTGAAATCGATCCACATTTGCCGGAGATATGACGAAACATTAAAAAAAGAAAATTACAGGCGGTCAATAAAGCTCTAAATAGGCTATTCAGTGATATTTTTAAAGTATATCGTAGAGGAAATTTTAATATCAAGAGGGAAAAACCTTTTGATGTGAAATTTGTTTACTACCTCATTTTCCGATGTCTAATCCTCTATAGGCAATTTTCCTGTGGGAAACAATCTTGGCAGAAAATTTGTTCATCTTTTGTTTCCTATGTTTTATATTAACTACATTTTTTTTATTAAAATACAGGAGGAGAATTTAAATATTGCAAAAAAAATTGATCGTAGCAAAAACTTCAATATTAAGATTTTCGATACAACCAGCAAGCATGTCTGAAGATGTTTGCCCTTTAAAATCACGTGGTTTCATTATGTGGTGGATTTATACTTACTATAGTATCTAAAGCGTCTAGACGTAGGTAATAGATATACCTAAACAGTGTAGAACCTCGTTTAGCTGTTAGCGTCTCGGTACATTGCATAAATTAGGTAGATACTCTGCTGGTGAGAGCTCAGTATTATTTATGTTGTTAAATCTGAAGTTATGTAACCTTAAACACCTAGTACTTAATATGTAAGGATGCTAGCACGTGGCGTAAAGTTTTTGCTTACCCCAAAGGGAAAATGACGCATAAAAGGCATACAAACAAGCTAACCAACTCACCTCCGTAAGACATGACGAACTTTTCAACCATATTCAGTTTATGTAAACGGAACTTGTTGGCAATTGCGCTAAATATGTACACACCTGAAACAATTAAAGTAAATTATACCTACTTAGAAATTTCAAAGTTACGCTCCGTAGCCTCTAAGCTAAGCGACTACGCAAAGTCAAGCCGAGGGCCTACGCCGTAGGCGCCTACGGCGTAGACTCTCCAGTTGACAGATTAAGGGCCGATTTTTCAATCCTCAGTTAAACAGACAGATAGGGTTTATTCGATAGATAGCAAACAAGTCTGTTGTTCAATCGTCAGATAGGCTTTATTGGTCGAATAATTCACTTAACTGAGGAATAAATCTATTTGCCTCTTTGACGGCCAGTTAACCGCTTATTCCATTGTTAAATGACTTTGACGTTACTAAATTTGAGGCTAGTCTTCGTGGTTTATAATAAATATTAAGAAATGGATATTTTAGATAGTATTAACGACATGGCAATTGAGGAAGAAGCCATAACAAATGAATATGTTAATCCAAGTGAAAGAAAAGAAAGAATTGTAAGACCGAGGGTCGAACAGTTTAACGCGTGGGATTCAACAGAATTCCATCGTCGATTCAGACTTACCAAAGTATCAGTGCAATATTTGCTGTTGTTGGTAAAAGATAAAATCAAGAGCAAGACACAAAGATCAGTTTTTATAAGCTTGAACACATATGTTTATTGGTATTGACTTGCACAACGTAATTAAATAAGCACGGTACCTTACCTACTAAAAAAATACATTTTGTTTCAGAAACCAGTGTATTTGTGTTGTCTTTTAATTTTATATTATTTTCTTAAACCTCTCTACTAAACTCACAAATAATTGAACCTCAGCATTATTAAAGTTTGCTGAACGCTCCCTCTTTTTGTTTTCCATTATTATCAATTCAGAAATCACAAATAAAAACACCACACAGTCAAACTTACAACCTCGTAACGTTTTGAAAAGTGAAATGACGACGCTGCCATCTGTTTGAATCACGTTTAGTCCGTCCCGTTCTAACATTCGCTTATTCTGTATATTTGTTTCACCTCCCTGAAGTTAGCGTTTTCACAGATGAGATATTCGGTCGGTTAGTTATTGCTTGGTTAAATATCATTTGAAAAATTGACAACCACTTAACCGACGAATAAAGAGTCTAATAACTTTACTCTCTAGTTAGCTATTGGTACTTTTATCTGAGGATTGAAAAATCGGCCCTAAGAGTGACACTGGGTATGATAAAAGTACTGTTTCAAGGTTTGGATAGCCATAATCCATTACATTGATTTAAAAATATTACAAAGTGAAACGAATTGCCAGTTTAACAGCGAGCTCAAGTTCGTTGATTAAATAAAATAAAAAATCATGTATGTATAATATACGTACATAAACACGTGTATTTGATATTTAAAAACTTTTTCTTTAGGGAAAACAATTTAATAAGCCACAATGGCCCACTATTCATAAAAAATACGGCGCACGTGTTAAAAAAATTCTGTGGCAATAGAAAGTTAGGGGAGCGACACGTGCAGATGAAGCCCTGAAGTTTGACGGGCATTTTCCGGTCACAGTTCACGCGTGATCCACATTATGTAACGTCGCTTTGTTTCTGTTTATAGCTTCTAATTTTCCAAGTTGTTTTTGACCATTCTTGTTTGTTATGTATGAAGCTAAAGGTGCAGTGCGTCTGGAATGTTTGCTGGAGCGTGCACTGATGGTTTTCAGGCAAAAAGGCAGCGTCTCTGCTAGCCCGTATACGGGGTAGCAACAACGGCATTCTGAACGCAATAGCTGGACGTTTTGACTGTCCCTTTCAAAATCAGTGGGTCATGTGTTGAGTGGGTGTGGCGAATCACGGCAGGTAAATTTCTATCTTGTTGTTAAAGAAATGTGTATTAGGTTAAGGTTTCTATTGGTCTATGCCACACGAAATTAAGTTTTATATTATTACTAGCTGACTCGGCAAATTTCGTACCGCCGATAAAAGATGTCTGAACTTTTTGTGAGACTAACAAGCATCAATTAATTTATATAAATGTTTTCTTTATATTTTCTCATCGTTTAAACCTTCCCTGGACTGCCACAAATATTTCAAAACCAAAAATCAGTCCAGCTGTTCTCAAGTTTTAGCGAGACTAACGAACAGCAATTCATTTTTATTTATATAGATTATTATAAATACTTGATTTCAAATGAAAATGTGTTTAATTACGTGGGAATTTAAAACTTTGAGGTGTATTTTTATGTTTATGTAAGAAACCATGATAACCAGTCACAGAAAGAGATAAGCACCCAAGCAACAAAAACTAGTACTATAAAAAACCATAGAACGTTTTGTAAAAAACTGTCCTTGGTCCTATAAAACCCCAAAGAACGTATCTTTTATTCGGAAGTGGCGCATTTAGATCTCTGTTTAGTGACAAAATAATTTTATTGCAGTGTTCCAAATGATGTAACAGTCCAATAAAATCTTTGTAACAGTGATGCAGGTCTCAAAATAATGATGTACTGGCTACTGTAGGACCTTTTATAGTACTTTTTCATACTATACAAGAGTTTAGTTTCCTTTACCTCACATTTTTCACTCACCATTCATTATTTTACATTCGCGACAGTGCAGAGTGCAAAAAATAAGTAAAATAATTTTACAAAAGGATACAAGCAATCGGAGGTGAGTAAGATTTTATTTTGTTATTACAATATTAGTCTATTACGGTGGAAATGATGTGCGACTGCAGCTTTACTGATAAACTAGGGATAGGTTTACTATGAATTTTAAGTGCCCCCCTCAAATTGTTGAGCTTTTACTAAAATATTTATCAAATAAAGTGATTTCGATATTCTAAGAGCCATTATAGTACTTGCCGTGATAATGTCTTCACTGTCAGTCATCGTGAATTCAACCTAAAATTGGGGTTCTGTGTGAGCATGACTGAATATATAATAGTGTTTTCTTTTTACTATTGTTCTGAAGACAGAATGAAGGTAATGAAAAAATAAATTATAAACTGTTTACTGACGAATAGTATGAATTAATCATGTAACCAGTTTTTTTTCGTCGGGAAGAACTTACGTAGTTATATCAAGTTTTACGAACCTAGTGTTTATATTTCTTTATATGAGGTGCCTATGTGTGTATCTAGTAGCATCACTGAACTTTAGAAGCAATACCTTTATAAATATAAACTGCAGTCAACATTGTGTTTTTTCAGTGTACCTAATGGACGCCAATATGGATATCGATAAATTTCTTAGTCGAGACGATTTCATGCTGCTTACAGCAGCGGAATGGCCGTGGAAAATCACACATTTTATATTAAGTGCAAACTGTGTTAACTGTGGATTATATACTAATTCATCTTTACCGAGTCACTTCACCATATATAAAAGAAATATGGCCCAATTGTTAAATGAATTATTTTTCTGGTGTCGGGGTTGCGATTTTATGGCTATTTATGACCATTATCCTTCCGATGAATGTCGGCTTTGCAATTAAATAGCATTCTCATACATAATAAAAACTTTTTATAAAGCAACTCTGACCATAAAATCTAGAAATTTTGTTCACACAGTAAGCCCAGCAAGTCCAGCGCCATACCTACACATTGTCTTTCAGGGGATTCCCCGCACTATTTCGCTTGCTCAACCGTTCCCCCACCTTGCGCCCCGCACCGCTAATCCTCGATACTCCGCTCGGAAATACACTTAGAACGCGCTGTTTCGCACTCAGGATAGGTAGTGCTTGTTTTGAATAATTCTATATAAGAATAAAATTAAGAAAATACGCTATTTTACTTCCTGAACTGAGCCAAAAGGTACCTAATTATTTAATTAAATGTTAAATGTAATGTGTTTACCTATTTGTTTTAAATTCAAACTTTTTAAAGATAAACATTTATTTCAGATGCCGTTCAAAATAGTGCAGACGCTTGAAAGAGGCAAACACACAGGTTTAAGGTTGACTTTAACGTGAGATCAAGTCTGATAGAAGAATGAGAAATTAAAGGTTTTTCTTTTTTAGTTCAAAATAAAGAACCATTTACTTAATTTATAAAGATTTTTATTTATATACCATCTGCGTAAATAACCTTAGGAATTAGTAAAATGTCTTTATTATACAGTATGTAATAATGGCACAAAATAAGTTGTTGAGTTGTAAGAGATCTGTCTAGTTCCCACGGGAGAAGTTGTAACAGTATTCTCTGTTTTAAGGTGAATGCGCAGTGGTAGAGCGCGAAATTCAAATTTTGTTACGTTTTTTGCAATTTTCAGGTGAGTGTCAGCTTGTTACTTGTTCAAAATATGATTTGCGACTAATAACATGTACGTATTTACAGATTTATAATCATTAGAATCAATAATACATCTTTCTAAGTTAGATTTGTTCCATAAGAACAAATTTCTTATGGAAAAGTGCTTGTGGAAGAAATCTAACTTATAAGAGTTAAATTAGACATTCTAATGACTATAATTCTGTAAACACGTACCTGTTATATTCGCAAATCACATTTTGATCAGGATACAACCTGATACTGACCTGAAAATTGCAAAAACGTAAGAAAATTTGAATTTCGCGGTCTACCACTGCGCATTCACCTTAAGAAGCGTTCGGGGATCGTTAGGTAATGTATTCGGTATTCTATTGTTAATTAATCGTACTAAACTTTTGGTTGCTTCATGCGAAATATTATAATTAATGGCCCAATTTTTCACGCCATCACGAAATTGTTGGTCTTTTTCGAATGTTGAATCATTGCTTGAAGATTCAGAAATATCGCTGGAGTAAGGACTCTCTTCAGAAATAATATCTTTGTAAGACACATTTTGTACGGAACCGTTTCCCGTAATTGTGATTCCAACTTGATTTTGGCTACTATTACTGCTTTGATTGTTTGATGATGACGAAGCTTTTTCAAAACGTCTATTCACTTCTCTTCTATAAGTTCCACTGCGTTTATATCTTTTCCAATTCTCTAGATCCATTTTTTTTTGTTTTTAGGGCAGAATGCACGTCCCATTAATTCCGTATCAAAATTTTTGAATATTGTTGTAAAAGCGAGCCAATAATTTTTTTGGGACTTAACTGTAATTTAATAGAAACATTTATCTACATGTATGTGCCACTTTTGCGTCATTATAGTGATAGATACTCATTTATAATACTAACAAGCACATTGCTAGGCACCAAAAAAGTTGTTATACAATAATTCTGCTCTATTATTGTGTCTGTGTGATATGCTTATCGATAAAATTATGATATGCATCTAAAAACTATTATAGTACACTTACGTTCTATTAGCGTGATCTGAAATTAGACTACATCACAAAAACACTCTATTGTAAAGACTTTGTGACTACTAATGCACACGTACTATAGCAGCGATCTGAATATCCACAATGTCACAATATCGCCCTGTAGTTGAGTGTTCATCACTGCTATAACGAAACTACTATTGTAGTTCGTTTGGAACCCTTATTACGCTAATCAGATAAATAAAGGCACCTGTTAACAATTTTATAGAGCAATATTATTATGTACTAGTTATACTAGAACTTGCTATAGTACTTGACTATAACGGTTGTATAAAATGGCGTAGTAAACGTTTACATCCTTTGTTTATAGGTATTTTTAGCTCTCTTAGCATTTAGAGCAATAATGTACTGTCGAACGCTTTTATACAACACTCTGGCACCGCTAAAACCTTAATAAATCGTTTATAAAGCTTTTTAGAGTTATAAGCTGAAATTATCGGACTGAATTGCTGGTTGGGCAACCAGGTTCGTCAGATATAATTGAGGTTTGAACCTTTTCGAAAAAAATCAAATAATAGAAAACAAACAGTTTCATTCGAAAACATACTCGTATATCGGTTTATTACTAAACAGCAACCATATCCGACAACCCTGGTTAAGATATTAACCAGGGTTGTCGGATCACGGATTATCACCATAATAGATATATTATGGTGACGTTACATGGTAGACAATATGACACGAACTTAGTAAAAGTAGTTATTATTGCCAAAGAAATCCAGCATACTTGCGAAGATATATTATTATATTTCTTATAGAAACAGATGTGGTGATTTTTTGATAATGTTTCACTTACCTATGATCCTAAAGACTGAGCAGAAGACAATGGTCAGTAACACAAACCAGGTGTTCCAGTCGTGGTTGTTATTTACAGTGGCGACTCCGAGGAACATGAAGATGATGGTTTCGGAGGAAGAAGACAGCATTTTCATGGTGTATTTTATAGTTGTGTGCGATTTGTGGGATATGTTCCCTTCTACGTAGTTCTTCATAGTTATACCACAGAATGTTATACTGAAAACGTATAAAACGATAAGCGTTTAAGGATAAGTTAAGATTCAAAAGCAATTTTCTCCATAACTATTGATGTATAATTTCTGGTGTTACGAACATAGTATTATTGGTCTCCGGTCGTGTAGGAAAGAGAGAGAAAAGAGATTGCATCTGTGTCTGCGCACATACTTGTGCACTCTAATATCTCTAGCGAAGAAGGCTAGTCTTTCTCGAAATTGGTCGCCAAGGCCGAAATAATGTCTGGAAGACTATACACCGAGAAATTTTAACGGTTGTTTTCCCGCGGCAGAACAACTTGCCATAAGGAGTACTTTCGAAGCATAGAGTAAAAGTAAAAAAAAATTAAGATGTTTTTTTTTATAAAAAAAAAATATTCATCAAATCGAAAACGTGAGAATCAATAGTAACACTAGAGGTAACTTGAAGATACTACTCGAAGTGCATGCGCCGCCGACAAAGGGAACAGCGATGCATAAATGTTCAAAGCAAATTAAACTCTCGCACGTGGTGATTTTTCACAATGGTTAATCTGCTATTTTTTTATTCTAATATTTTATTTGTTTGTAAAACGATTGTATTACCAACACAAAACTATTTCGCTGAGGGAAAACAACCATTAAAGTTTATTAGGTATATCGAAACTATACTTTTATGATTAAGTTCTTTTCTCAAAGTTACAACATTTTTTTCGGGCGAAAAACGCTTTTATATTTTGAGTATCTAACTATGCTTGCGACTGTACGCTATTTCAGAATGTATAAATTAGAAAATTCATTTTAGCAGGGACCTCCATTGTAAACGAAAGAATAAGAAAATATATTTTTAAATAAGCTCCTGATTTTTAAACGAATAAGTAAATACCTTTTTAAATAAGCTATTAAAATGCCATGGCTGAGTAAGGCTAACTTAAACCAGAGTAAATCAAGTTAAACGTTCTGTGAAATTAACGATTGTAATCACACTTAAGTCTAACTTTAGGAGAGTAACTTACGCAAGTATTCCACTCATGTGGAACATCTCGGCATTCAGGTACGCCAAATAAGCCATAACAAAGATAAAGATAGGCTCGATGACCCTGACTTCGTGCGTGAAGCGGGTGACGAGGCCCGTGGCGAAGCCCCACACGACGCCGATGAACGTGCCTCCAATTGCTACCACGAGAAAAGAGGCGAGACCAGCAAGGAAGTCCGTGTATTCAAGACGTGATGGACCCATTTCTCTGTCATGAGAAAATACATTTTTCCAATAGTCAATTTCACATTTAAATTTTTTGTCATCAAAATCATCAAGTCAGGGAAATTAATTGTTAAGCTAATTGACACATTACGTCCATTTGCCGTGTTATAGCCATTTCATAAATCTATCTAAGAATGACAGTTGTGATTTAAACTGAAATTTTAGACGTTCAGATGTGCCGTGTATATGCCTTTTCAAATGAATACTTTGACATTGACTTTTTAAAATTAAGAAAATACGCGGATAATTTAAGTTGGTACTCAATTAACAATTTTTACCTGACTTTATATTCAAAGGTACTAAGTAAGAACTCACGTGTACGCTTCAAACATGTGATATAAAACAACAGTAACTGCATCATTTAACAAAGACTCGCCGAAAACTACAATGTAAAGCACTTCATCAACGTGAATCTCCTCAAACACTGCTAGCACAGCTACTGGGTCCACTGCAGATATGAGTGCGGAAAACAAAAGCATATCCAGAAGAGGAGTGGTGCAGCCAAACATCCCCGTCTGCCCACAAGCCCATAGGGACGCCCCTGTGAACAATACAAACGTAATGTTAAAATTAAAATTCACCCTTACCTACTTGTCATGAGTTAAGAAAGAAAGAATACCGTTTAGTAAGGGAGTTAGTAAGGGTGAATTTTAATAGATTAAGGAAGGAAATACGGATTATAGAATTCATTGTTTCTCAAAATATTATAATTCTACATATAATATTTCTATATTACTAGCTGTGCTCACGACTTCGTTCGCGTGCATAATGGATTTCATGGGTTTACATTTTTTTGCGCGGATCCCTGATTCTATTTCTGAAATTACAGTTGCCTTTTAATATCAGCTTTCTGCTAGCAAATGCCAGGCGAAATGCGGTCCAGCCGTTTTGCCGACAGATCAATCTGTCTCTCTGTTTGTTCCTATTAAAAAAACATTTTTTAAATTTTTTGTCTACAATTTTTTTTTTAAAACGGTTTTATATACAGTATAAAAGCATGTAGTAAAAAGCTGTTATTTTTTACTTCACAAACATACTCTTCAATTTAATTGATTTGTATGTATTTGTATGTCATACATACATAGATAATATTTTTCACACAGTGACAGATAAAATGAGGATGGTTACTATAGTCAAGTCATAAATAAAGTCATCTAGAAAACTAGTTTAAAAAATAGGACCTTAGAATACATGCCAATAAAGTCAACTCACCAATAGTCAGGGTGTTGAACACAGTCCCAACCACGGCAAATAAAAGAATAGTTCCAAGGTGATCGAAAAACAATCTGTTGGGCATAAAGTAGCCGGCGTCCAGGATGATAGGGGGCAGCATGTAGAGGAAGAAGGTGTCTGGCGTCAGAGGCTGCACGTGCACACTGTGCGTGCTCAGCAACAGCGCCCCGATCAACACCCCCACGAAGATCAGCAGACAGGACTCGGGAAACATCTTGGACAATTTCGGTGCCATATGAAAACCTGAAACAAATGTAGCAAATAAAACTGGTATCTGTTTCTTAAGTTGATGTGTTGCTAAACAGCACCCTAATTTCGTAACACACTATTAATCAGAATGTGATACATTTTGAAGGATATTACTAATCCATTGCTTCTTAACTTTGACCAATTTGTCTGTTCAACAACGTAATTATCGCAATGAATATCTGTTGAACTATCAAAATGAAAACCATTCCTACTGTTAGTGTGTTAACCGATCACCGCTGGTCATTCATTTAAACGAATTTATAGAAATTTTGTAACGCAAATAGTAATTCACTGAAAATAATATTATTTTATGTCTGTGCAGAAAAAGTTTCATGAACTGTCATAATGAAACAAACTTTTTGGTTTCGCCATGAATTTGTCAGTTCGTGACACATGTAAATGAAAAATGTTAAAAACACGTAAAATTACAATATTTCTGTGATGGTAAACAAAGTGTTAGTCATATAATTAGGTATGTAATTTTACCAAACTCAGCCACACAATCAAACTATTTAAATTGTAAAATGCCAAATCCGAAGCTAAACAAGTTGCTTCATACTAAATCAATTTCTAGTGTCTACGATATAATTGGAGCTATGTCATACGGTGATTTACTACCTAAGATGGGCTTTAATAAACCAAACACAGCTCAGTCAGTGTATTCTGCTGCATGCGGGGAGTCACCCAAACGATGGGTAGACTATGAATACGTAGTGTCTGAAATGTACAATCCTATAGTTAACGATAACAGCTGCAGAACTGTTATACGCTCTACGAGTACCATATTCTATGATTTGGACGAGATTGCTAAAAGACACTCATTCCACTGTTTCACCGAACCCAGTCTATCAAATGCAAATTTTATAAAAGTGATGAGAATGCCTGCACCTATTAACATTTTTGGTGGAAACTCCAATGCCATTGTCCAAGAGTGTGCTACTCAAATCCACCCAAAACTGGTGCCGCGAGACAGTTTTGAAGTAAACATTAGGAAAGTAAAGAAAAAACACTCAAGGCTTTCTTCTGAAATCTGCTTAAGAGATGATGATTACACAAACGATCACCACAAAACTCGCTATTACAAAGACATGTCTAGCAGACAACAGAAATTTTGGTCGTATTCAAAATATCGCACAGAGTACACTAAACCCATTCCAGAAGAGAAGAAAGCAAAGAAAAAAGACCGAGGTAAACGCACGGAAGACCCCTGTCCATGTCAGTTATTTTCTTATGCTTGTCCTTGCACGGATAAAAAATCTCTAACTGAATTAGCAAAAAGCAGTAAGTCCCTTACAATTGTTGACCAAATAACGAGTACTCCTAAATTTGTGCCAGAACAAAAGAAAGATACGAAGCCTAACAAAACAAAAAAGGAGAAACGTGATCTTGTTATGGAAGATAAGCTAACTAATACAAGTATAGTTAAAATGATCGAAGTACCTGTTCCTAATAAAAAAAACGACATGCCAATACACATTACTAATAAGACCGTTCCGATTCTTGCTGATAAAAACAACGTCAATAAAAATGCAAAAAATAAATCAAGGCATCATAAAAAGTTGCGAAAAATTTTATGTCCTAATTGCAAAGAGAAAGTAGATGTAGAAATTACACTAAGTACTACAGAAGAAGAAGAAAGCTTGAAATATGAACACTCTTCGATATATCGTAGCGACGAAATATCATCAACCACTGCTTTTGCATGCAGAGCTGCTGCTTCACCAAACAGTCATAGAAGCAAGACCATGGAAAATGAAGATTTATGTCTTCATGATCCTCGGTGTGAATTATTGCCCGTTTGTCAAATACTACCAACTGATAACTTTTATAGCGTAAACCAGAAAAGCGTCAATAAAAATGCTGTTCCTAAATCAACACCTCGCGTTATAAGAATAACCAAAGCGTGTCGGCATCATCCAC
This sequence comes from Antitype chi, assembly GCA_947359405.1. NCBI lineage: Eukaryota > Metazoa > Arthropoda > Insecta > Lepidoptera > Noctuidae > Antitype > Antitype chi. Next base: position 7,358,843 of record OX375823.1, read on the forward strand.
CCTGTACGGTCGTGCCTTCCTGTCAAAGAGCTACTGTGTTGAAAAATAACTGCGAATATATCCCTCCTTGCTTACATCGTCCTCGGTGCGTTAACATACCACTGTGTGTGCCATTTTCAAAAAATCTACATTACGAAGAAACAACAAATAAAGTGGTCCAGGATTTGGAAACCGCTGACTGTCCGCATATTCCGAGATGCAAATTTATCCCTGTATGTCAACACGACTCATTCGCAAACTCACTGAACCATCAAATTAACATGATTTCTCGAGTGCAGAATGGTCCTGCTTTTTTGTTAAATCCAAATCAAGCAAACTGTGGGGCTACATTTTCCCCTTGCCAACTATCTCCTAACAACATATGTTATACGGAACAGTTTACGTGTAGATCCAATAAGTCATGTCAGATCGATTCTTCAAATTACAAATGTATTCATGAATCCAATGAAAATCCGAGTAACGAGGCTGTTATATTTATCAGAGATGTCGGTTGTCAGTTCAGAAATAAAATCTATTCTCCTAAAGACTCTTTGTTGGAAACGAAAGTTTCAAGTAACTCATTTGATTTTGTTGACGTTAAAATGGGGAACTACTACACAAACGTTCACACTTTGCGATATGAGGATAAGTATACCAGTCCGCTATCCGGAGAGGAGCAATCTCTCTCGACAGTGTCAATAAATTCCATTTCCCTGGAGCATGAGTTTGAATGTCCGTCGCATGGCAAGCGACCACCGCACGGCTTGCTCGGACGCCGAACTGCAACGGGTTTTATACCCAAAGCAGCTTATATCACAGCATTCTCTTCCTTAGAAGAGCCCCAGCCACTTCAGAACGAAGATAATAAATCAGGAGTATTTCTAGTTAAATCTCGAAGACATTTTCTCAAAGGGAAATATAAAAAGATGTTTTCTGTGAAACGAAGGAGGAAATCTAGAATGAGTAGCCTTGGTCATAATTCGTCAGTGTTTGATCCGTCTAAATAAGTCATTGTAACCGGTTTCTTCAAGTTTTGTATCGTGTATAACAATATGTTTGTATGACTAGAAAACATTTTTTATAACTTTTTTCTTTGATAATGGATCAGTTATTTAAAAACAAGTCTTTTAGTAAGAAAAGTTTTGTATCGTGTTTACAATATTATGTTTGTATGATTGAAAATAAAGATTGCTACCGTTATCAAATTCAAAACTCAAACTCAAAGCATTTATTTCAAATAAACCATGAATTGTCAAAGAGTCGGAAAGATGAAGCTAGTTGCCCATTCCAAAGCGTAGGTACCTATGGAGAAGAACGGGCAAGAAACTCCATGGACACTCTTTTGAAATCATGATATTGTTACTAACAATTTGTTACAGAAAATAGGTTACATCATTTATGTTCAAGTTATCAATGTGAGAACTATGTAAAAAGACGTGCACATTAATAGCGTCCGTAATTAAAAACAAAAATCAAATGACAATTTAGAAATTAAAATAGCCCGTGGCAGCTAAGAGATGACCAGTCGCTACTGGCGGCGCCCGTTCACGAACATGTGGGAAATCATCAAATAACTTCTCCCGCTCTGGGTGGAGCGGGAGGGCGTGTCAGACTTTTACTGACTAAAACCCACCCGTGTTCCCTCAGTTGCCTGTGTGCCAGGGGCCGCGGTATCTCTTTCGAACAACCCGCACCCCTGGCAGGCATCGGTCCTTGCGAACCCCACCTATTGGTGCTGACATCTCTTTGAGGCGCGCGTGGAACACAACGCGCCGTCGACCCGGGCTTGGTCCTTACCGGACAGCGAGCTACCCATTACTCGCCGTCCGCAAGCCCGCGCCTACGGTGGCTGGGAATCAGCCTGGGATTCCCGACGCCCAGGGCTTCTCCCGCGGCGACTACGGCCGTGAGGGCGCATATACTGCCTCTCCCTCACGTGCGCCGCCTCCCTCTTTGCGAGCATTACTGCTTCGCAGAAGGAGGTGACGGCTAACCATTCACTCTCGCTCCGTACCATGGCCTGCACCAGGGCCGGACGCGAGAGATCGCCGCCACCGATCGCCTCCACGAGGACACGGCGGTGCTCCGCCCAAGCCGGGCAGACCGCCACCGTATGCTCCACCGTGTCCTCAGGGCGATCTTCGCAATGGAAGCACCCGGGCGTTTCCTCCCGCCTTATACGAAACAGGAACCTCCCGAAACAACCGTGTCCGGTGAGGACCTGCGTCAGGCGGAAGGTGAGGACGCCATGCCGCCTCTCAAGCCACTCCTCAAAGAGGGGACTTACCGCCGCTATCGTGGCGTGCCCACGTTCACGAACATGACGTGTGGATCAGCACCATTCAGCTCAACCATTTTGAAGGGTACATAAAAGTTATATATGCATAAAATAATTTAGGTATAGATATGACAATATTACACTTACACTGTATCCTATCATAAATCTTTGCCATATATACCCAAAAGCAATAAATAGGCCAAACCCCTGCACTGTTTTCATACAATTCGCTATTTCTTATAACTCAAGCCCGTAATACCCCAAATGATTGCTACCCCGAAACTATTTAAAAATAAGTGATAGACATAATTTTTATACTAGAAATAAAGACAAAATAGATCAACCATTTTTCAGATTAACTAAAGTACAGAAGCCAGCACATCAAGCTACCCCAATCTGTCAAATTTCTTTGATAGATTTCTTTGTTCAACTTTATGACATATGCATAAGGTTCATGTTCAATTGGGAAAATGTTATAGTTTGGGGTAGCTTCACTTGCTGGCGTCTGTACCTTTTACTGTGATAATGTTGCAACAAAATACCTTATGATATATTGCAATTAAAGGAAAGAAAATTTAAAACTCGTATTAAAAGTACACTTTGTAAATAAGCATATTACAAATTAGAGGATTATATCTAAGATAAGAATGCTTAGAAACATGCTGGTCTTGCTCAATATGACAATCTGGAGTCTAGACAAAATCAAACTGGTTGCTAAATAATTTTTTTTTTAATTAGCGTGTAAAAGTGCCTTTTATGCCCCTATTTGAAATAAATGCTTTGACTTTGACTCCAAAACCATGAATTCAGGTCACCCCATCACTGCTAGGTTAGGTTCGTCCGTCATTCCGTGGGTTGTAAGTGTATATATCTGTGAAACTTATCACGGAAGGAAAACCAAATTATGATACCCGCAACTTGTTCAATGATTCGGACTAACGAAGTTTCGAGCTGAACTCACTGAAGGGTTAGCGTTCATTTAGGATGAGTGATTCGAGTTAACGTTATTTCGGGCTGAAGTTAATCGAGTTATTATTGTTCTTAAAAGGCAAAGGGATTATGGCTTTTTGGATTTGAAAGCCGAAACTGTTGAACATAATCTTTGTTTAAAATGAAGCTCCCTTTTTTTTTTTTGTTGGGCATCTCGCAGTTGGCCTTGAGAGGCCGTGACTGCTCAACCGGGCTTTCCTGGGGCTGCCATTAAGAAGTTAATCTTAACGCCTCCAGCCAGGGCTTACAAACTAAATTTTACATACTAAGCGACTGCACGCTGAGGGCACCCCCTGTGGGGTACGGGCCTCGGCTCAGGGCGTCACTGATAGGGGGACAGCTATCAACATTGGGGACAGGCTGGATCAAAATATTGGCATTATTATTGATCGGGGAATGTAAAACTACTGGCTCAGCTGCGGCGCGGGCTGGCGCTTCAACGAGCAAGGGTCGGTCGGGGATGAAGCTCCCACTAAAAAAACTATTCATATAGAATATAGAGGTATGAGGAACAGGGTGTAAAGTCCACTCATACTCTATGGAAAAGAGAGAATCCTCCGACCAGACGGGTGTTGTGTCTGGTGGGCAACTGCCCGACGGTTGATGTCGGGATGTTGTACCTATGCGAGTCACGCGATAAACTCTGATTACGCGATGCAGGATTTTGTGTGACGTGAGTCTTGCGTAGTTCGCCTGTGGCATTGTAGATGGCGCCACTTCTCTTTTTGTGTTTTTAGATATTTTGTAGCCAAGTATTTTTTCTGTAGTGCCGCTACAAGCACAGAAAGTATCATCATTTTGCTGCTGTCGTTTGTTTTTTACATCATTTCTCCTGGTTAATTCTTATTCATCATCATCATAAATCAGCCTATAATGTTCCCACTGCTGGGGCACAGAGGTCTCCTCTCAGTAGAGGGAGTTGGCCGTAAGCCACTACACGGACCCAGTGCGGTTTGGTAGATTTCGCGTCTTCGAGCTTTTGGTTCTTGGACATGGCGGTTTCCTTCACCGTTTTGAAAGAAGTGGAGACGAAATAATTAAAGCGCATGTCTAGGTTCAAAATTACGAACTACAACTCGTAAGTCTCGACCGTTACTACTGAGCAACCACTGCACTATAGTCTGTACATATTCTTTGTTTCACTCAAAAAACTATTCATATAGCACAGAAAGTAAGTATCATTAGTTTGCTACTCTAGTTTGTTTTTTACATAATTTCGTCTGGGTAGCTCTCATTATACACTAATAAATCTATGTAAGTATTAAGTGGGGCATTGCTTACATAGCTGCTAAACTTCAAATGTAGGTCACCACCACGTTCCGAGGCATGAAGTCTTACTAACTTCTCAATTTGCAAATGCCGCAAGCTAGTTTACTTGTCAGTACAGTTTCAGCCATGTTGTTGACTTGTAGAGTAGTTGTCACTAAATTAATTTTGATGTGGTGCCTGGGACTTTGTTCAAAGCAAATATTTTAACTCATTATCTCAATAATGAGTTAAAATATTTGCTTTGAACAAAGTCCTATAACTCATTATTACAAGGTTGCGCAACCTATTACCATAGAATCAGAACCTACATGATTCAAAACCGACGAAAAAATTAAATGCAGGAGGCATTGAATTTGTTCGTCGATTTCGATTATAAATATTAGCTCTGATAATTGGAGCGCGTAGATATTGTAAAACAGCTGATTTTTTATTTATAACCCACGATATAGTTATACTTACTATACGAGGTTCTAGAACCATGTGCTGGATGCATCACTGCCACCTTGTATTTTCCGGTTGTCTCATTTTACTTTTGGATTTTGACGGTTTTAGAGTAAAGAAAATAGTGTGAGTAGAAGCATAGCTGTGCTATATTAATGTTAACGTATCTACATTTACTTTTAACATGGTTGTTCCAAAAAAAAACCTGTTCTAACCAAAGTCCCTCGCATCACTTAATACCTAGAAGTGAGAAGCCCTGAGTTTTTCTAATCCACAAAATAAACACCTTTTCATCTTTTCTTGACATCTGTACTTCAACAAATAAAACTGTTTGAATTTCAATTCATACTATAAAAAGTTATCCTATCTATACAGGATTTTTTTTTATCCAAAGCGCAAACTGTAAGCATGAATTCAGCATATCATTCTGGACCCCAAGGCAGAAATTTTTCGTCGGGTTTACAAAAAAAAACAACTGTTTCATAGAAAAATGCAACACCTACGCGGTCAAAATGTATGTAACAGCTGTTTTGTTTTTCTGATAACCGGCGAAAAATTTCTGGGCTAGGGGTCCAGAATGAGCTGAATTAATGGTTACACCCAGGCACTAGAGTAAGGTATATTAAATCAAACTCCTAAGTAAACCGGTACGTACGGGCATAACACCACTTGGCCCAGTTTGCTTCACCTTCGAGGCTTCAAATAAACTTCTGATTTGCAAGTAGGTAAGCAAGTACCTATTCATGTTGGGAAATTCAGGGAACATACGCGAACTGACTGAAAAACTGGTTCAAGGACGAAGAAAAGTGTTTCGTGTCTTTGTTATTATGCTACCGACTTCATTACTCGATTTATAAATATACTGTAAGATGACTGAAAGCTTCATTTTATAAATTAATGTTTAAGATGAAAAGTTGTACCAACGTTGAGTACCTTTTGTCACAAATTGTGAGTAGGTACCTAAAGTAACCGTCATGAGAAGCTATAAATTTTGTAAACAAGTGTTCAGGAGTTCACAACATTTGGACCAACAAAAAAAAAGAATTTGTTTAAGATCGTTTATTTCAAAATGGCGTCCCGATAGTTTACAATCCCTGCGACGGACGCGTTCCGGTACCAAGAAACACAAACGATAGCGCTTTGCGTCGTTAAAATATGATCCGACTAAATTAAATAGGTTGTTACTTTCATATAACCCGTCTATATTTCATGTCGATTGAATATGGTCAATTTATTATTATCTCGCAGTATAAAATGTTTACTTAGTAAAAGATGTTTGTTTACATAATTTATAGCTTCTCGTGACGGGTACTTTAAGCTATTTTTGTTTTCCAAGACAGGTACATAAAAATCATTTTGACTTTATAATAATTGAATACTATCATCGTCTGCCTAGCCTGAATACCAGTATTTTACATAGAGCGACTGGCATCTGACCTCCATAAACTAGTCGCTGGGTAATACGATACCCATTTCTAAGACTGGTTGTAATTGAAGACCATGTTTACTCAAATAACAGAAAACCATTGTAAAAGTTAGAAGTAGACCAACCAACCCAGTGGACAGTCACCACAAGAAATAAGTAAACAGGGTCGTCAGTAGGAGTGCCAACCCTCCCGGATTGCCCGGGAGACTCCGGTAATAATGGCTAACCTTTCGCCTCCAGGGGTGCAACAATTTCTCCGGTTTTTCGAAAATTATATGCATCCGTCGCACAGTGGGCTGGGATTACAAGGTTGGGTCTTAAGAGATCAAATGTATTTTTTTGGTATCTAGGCATAAATTTAAAACGTTTTTATTCTTTGACTTTTTTTAATTTAACGAGTACTTTCGGAGATATAGCCATATCAAATTTGTATGAAGAGTCATGTTATTTTAGTTAAGCAATTTATTCCAATTAAATTGAAATTGAAAATAATGTAGGTATACTAAACGGCCTGAAAACCTCAATACCTACTTAGTTCTTTAAAAAAAAAACAATGTTCGACATTTTCCACCACCATAGGTAGGTATGACGGTATGACAAACAGACGATGAACAAGAAAGTCAACTTGACGATTCAAGCATATTTATGGGTAGTTTAGTGCCAATAAAATTAGTGTGCGGCGAACAAGTTATCTGGCAAAACGATTCACCAAATTCATCTTACTGGTGTCGTCCAATCTTTTTCGAATTTGTGAAAGAAAATAAAATAACGATATTGCGGGAAAAAAGTGCTATTGAGGAAGAGATTGTAAATTTAGTGAAAACAGAAGTTGGAGAAATAAAAATTTCACACTCTTTATTAATGACTATGATAGACGGAAAAGCAACATCAATTTTATGTGATACTTCATCTCAGAGATGCGACATTTGTAAAGCCACTCCAACAGAGATGAATAATTTGCCCTTAATTGCATCAAAACCGACTGATCCAGATCTCTGTAAATACGGATTGTCATCATTGCATACCTGGATACGAATGATGGAATGCATTCTGCATATAGCCTACAGATTAACGATACAGACATGGACAGTAAAGGGAGACAACAAGTGCATCATGGAAAGAAGAAAGAAAGACATACAAGACGCTTTTAAAAATAGAATGGGACTTCTGATTGATGTTGTTAAACAAGGGCACGGCTCCACGAATGACGGAAATACTGCTAGAAGATTTTTTGCAAATCCAAACATGACTGCTGAGATAACTGGTGTTAGTGAAAAATTAATACGGCGATTTGCAATCATTTTAGAGGCAATTTCATCAGGTTACCACATTGACACAGCGAAATTTCACGAATATGCTCAAGTGACCATGCAACTGTATTTGGAATTATATAGCTGGTATTATATGCCTTCAAGTGTTCATAAAGTTCTTATGCATGGTGCAGCTATTATTGAAAGATTTGGTCTAATACCAATTGGACAGCTATCTGAAGAAGCTGCTGAAGCTAGAAATAAAGACTTTCGTAGGTACCGCCAACACCATTCCAGGAAATGCAGTAGAAAAGTAGTCTCCCTTTTCCACTTTTTTATGTAGTGGTCTCCCCTTTAGGCCTACCTAAAGGGGAGACCACTACATAAAAAAAACGCGCCTAGTTCTTAACCTCTATGGTGGTGTGGAATAGAGAACAAAATTTGAAATTGCGACCAAATCGCAGAAAATCGCAACCCGAGAATAGGCGCTAAAATAGGACAAATATACGTACTATGCATACGTAGAGTCAATTCTTTGAGAAAATTTGAGAATTTCGAGATTTTCACATTTTTTTCTTTTGCTTCATACAAAAATTACTTTGGATATTTATAACTCCGAAAATACTAAGTTATCTGAACGACCCTCATAGAAATAATTACTTATAATCGATAGATAAATCCAACACAATATTTAAAATTTCAGAAAAAGAAACTTTTTTTTTTAAAATGCTAAGTCCTTTACCGGCCCGTTTCAGCCCACTGTGCGTCGCTCGCATGTTGCTACTCGCATACAATGCCGCGCGCCGCTGCTGGCTGGAAGTTTAATGTTCGTCTCGTCGTCGACGATGTTGATTCGGCGGTGTCTGTGTCTGTCGCGCATACCCGCCGCTTGCTGAGCGTCGAACGTGTGTGGCGAGTTTGTCTCTTGTTTTCAGTCTCAAAATCAACACCTACTCGTCTTTTTCATGTAAAAACGTTTATGATTTTGTGGTGAAAAACCGTCGATTATTATATATACTGCTCGAAAGCAAAATAAATAAAAAAAAATTAACTAATAAATGATTGAGACTTTCTTTCAACTCGCCCCCCCCCCCCCCACACCTACTTGATTTTTTAAAACTCTCCCGGGTTGGTCATTTTGAGAGTTCGCAACCCTAGTCGTCAGATAAAGTTAAAGTTTAGTGAGAAACCGATGGATATTTTTGAAGGAAATTAATTTCGACAAATAAACTGTTTGTTTTTGGTTTATTAAATTAAATTTCATTCAAAAATATCCATCGGTTTCTGACTAAACTTGAACAATTTCCCACGACCCTGATTACTTATATGTTTTGGTGACCGCTATTGTGAAATAAACCTTAGTAGCTTTTAAGGTGAACCTAGTCCACATTTTTTGCATACAAACTTCGGGAGTGTTTTACTCCACTGTCTGACATGACACATCCCAAGTAAAATATGATATCGTTTTGTCTCATTATTAATATTGTCTGTACGCAAACAGAATACTAAAATAAAACCCATTAAAAAGTTAGGAGCCAACAAAGATTCGTTTTTCTTGCTAATTTTACTTAACTTTGGGCGTGTTTAAGTAATAAAAGAAGTTTAAAATCTCCAAAACCAAGTCGGTACCGACAAAGTAAAATTATCGAAAAGTTCAATAAACTTTATTGGTCATTGATTTATGCATTGGCGTTTTCATAAAACCCGATCTTCCGAAGGACTTTTCTTAGTTTGCTACCCGACTGTGTTACTATAAATGATCCTGCATCTCACTCAATAACGTTGTGCGTGTAGACTAGCGTCTCACAGCTCATCACTGATCCTATCTCTGTTGGACACGATGACTGGTGAAACAGTGTGCTTTTTAGCCAGGCCCACCAGTGAGTTCGAGCCCGCGACTAGGTTCCCCTTAAGTCGTTACATTCAATTTTTTCCGATTATTCCATTAACCAAGTCCATCCCTTTTCCTGATAAATCAATACCAGGTCGGCCAAGTTAATTAACCTCACAAATTCAGTCTTCCTTTTAGGTTGTTCACTATCATCGTTGCCCTGAAGAGGAAGGACTTGTGGATAAGCAATCAGGTTAAGCTACGTTTGCCGCGGTTGCTCCGTGGATAGGTAACCATCTTTACATACCAAGACCCCTTTGTGGCTCGACAAGCACACTAAGCCGTTGGTCCTGGTTGTCATTCGCAGATCTTTGGCAGTCGTTACGGGTTGTCAGTAGCCCGATAGTCTGACAACCAGTCTTACCCATGGTGTATCTTATCAGGTTAGACTGGAACCCGACTTCAACAAAGTTGGGATAAGGCTAAGCAGATGTTGATTATTATTGCTGTCCCGATGGCTACAGTTAGCAGTATTGTGGTTCTGACATTCTACTTCGTATGCTTTACATAGCGAGCTCCGTCTCAATGTTTCTTATTAGTGTTTTCAGAGTGCTTTTCTCTGAATAGTTGAAAAGATCGGAGTGATTAAAATCTAAAACATAACGTTCTTTGACAATTAGTTATTTAAGTAGACATAACATCACGCTTAGTTTCCCCAAGGTTTTGGGTTAGGGTATACTTAAACTACACCCACATTTTGCGAGTTATGTTTAAGTCCCATTTACCTAATAGGGGGCGACCCTATTGCCATTAACCGGGCAAAAACCCAGAATTCAGGCTGCTTTTTATTTATGTATGTCTCCGCAAATTCCTTAAATGGTTGCACCAGTTCTGATAGTCAGCAACGGTCATAGAAAAATAAAAAAAAACTTATTTCTAAGGCAACGGTTAATGAGAACAGCAGCCATAAAAAATTCGCAATAAAAGAAAATGCTTTATTTCGGTACAATAAATTCCTCCAGCCATCCTGGCAATAAATTAAAAGGTATATTTCTGAAAAGAATGTGGCCGCGTGTTCAATCTCTGCCTCCTACTGAGATTCGGAGCTAATATGCGTGTCTCGCAGTGATCCGTATAATCGACCGAATCTGAACATGGCGTGCGCAAAGTTCTACCTATAATGTCAGTTACATCTCCCTAAGGAAACAAGGAAAAACTATCCGTGTAAGATATCGCTAATGGGGAGAAAATAATGTGTTTTCAATAGCTGTTGCTGGTTATTTCCCTCGCGTACTAAAGGAACTACTTTGATACAATTGAAATTTACAGCAAGAAAACACATGGCAGGGACATCAACGCGTAGTTGAAACCATGAAATCAACACAAGATTCTATAGACTCTCTATCACAGAAAATGTTAGGGTTTTATGAAAGAAAAATTGCTATTTTATAGAAAGGTGCTACTCGATTAAAATATATAGCACAGCATTTTTTTTTTAATAAACGACGTACCATTTCTACGCAGGGCGGTTCGGAATCATGTACTGAATCCAAGTTCGCGACGATGTCTCTACCAACCTGTATAACACCAAGTTTTTATTGTGACTGTTCCGCGGTCTACTGAAATGTTAGTAGCATTATTTTCAGTACTTTTTCAAGTGCTCATACGAACATAAATGTAATAGACGGTCTAAATAAAAAGTAAACTCACCAATTTTAGCTATGCTAGCGAAGAAAATCCATAATCCTATTAAGAAAGGCGTTTCGACCCGATGGAATTCAAAGGCGGCGATGACGAGCTTCTTGATCTTCTTCTCCGGCTTCTCCGTGCTCGGTAGATTAGTGGTGGTGTCTTGGTGCTGACGTAGCTGGGTGCCGGGGGGCTCGCCGGGCATAGGGACCACAGGGCCCATGGGGCCGAACCCCAGCCCGGGGTACGTGGAGATCCCATCGACTGTTATGGACGGACTTTGTTTTGTCGTGCTCTGAAAAGAAGGGAAAATGGTTAATTAGGTAAGTATCTATTATTACAGGAAAAGTTTTTATTCGGTGCGCAAACTTTAACCATGAATTCAGCATACCATTCTAGACCCCTCAGCGAAGAAAATTTTGTCGGTTTTACAAAAAAAAATCTGCTGCTTCATAGAAAAGTGCAATGCCTACGCGGTCAAAATGTATGGAACAGCTGTTTTTTTTTTGTATAACCGACGAAATTTTTTGTGCTGGGGTTCTACAATGATATGCTGAACTCATGGTTACAGTTTGCGTACTGGATAAAAACTTTTACTGTATAATAAGTTGGAGTTTAAGTTGGGAATATTGTAGGTGAGTTTGTGGTTTTAGATGACCACATAAAAATGAATGACAAGAAATTGAAACTGTCTGTAAGTGTAAACGCGTTTTTAAGTTTATAAGACGACATTCGTTCAGTGCTGTCTACAAACATATCCGACTTTGCTTTGCCGTCCGGCTTGCGCCTAAAGCCCAATGGATTTAAGGTGATTCTAGTCCACATTTTTCGCATACAAACTTCGGGAGTGTATTACTCCACTGTTCGAGAATGTACATCAAAAATTAAACATGGTGTGGTTTTGTCTCATTAGAAATATTGTTTGTACGGAAACAGAATACTAACATGCTATTAAAAAGTTAGAAACCAACAAAGATTCGGTTTTCCTGCTTATTTAATCTAACTTTGGGCGTATTTAAGTAATAAAAGAAGTGTAAAATCTCTAAAACCAAGTCGGTACCGACAAAGCTCAAATATCTAAAAGTGCAATAAACTTTATTGGTCATTGATTCATAAAGTAGTTTTTTCATATAACCCGATCTTCCGAAGGACTTTTCTTAATTTGCTACCCGACTGTGTTACTATAAATGATCCTGCATCTCACTCAAGAACGTCGAGCTTGTAGACTAGCGTCTCACAGCTCATCACTGATCCTACCTCTGTCGGACACGATGACTGGTGAGACAGTGTGTTTTTTAGCCAGGCCCACCAGTGAGTTCGAGCCCGCGACTAGATTTCCCTTAACGCAGGCAGGTGGTTTCTGTTAATAGGCCTGTCAATCCCAGTGTTTCACAATCCACCGCCTTCTGGTGCGAGTATTTATAGAACAATACAACGATACCTACTAACTACATACAATCCTGAGTTGGCTTTATCTATGTAAGTACAGTCACGAGCTTAATTAACATAGGTACTCCTACGCAACTTTCAAGTGCAATTTTCTCGTGATAGGTATAACGATTGCAACATTGCATAAACCTTCAAAAACACAACACAACCCAACACGACACAATTACTTTTCTATTGTTATCAGACTCAATGAGTCTGCCTAACAGCCGAGGGGAGCAAAATCAGCATATAATGGGACATAGAACTCCAGGCCTCTTCTCTGCGAGAGTGTTTGGTAGATGTCACATGTCTTCGAATTTTTGGTTCTAGAACTTTCCGGTTTAGTCACGATGTTTTTCTTCACCGTTTTGAAAGCAGAGGTGCTGAAATTATTAACACAAAGTGCCTTTCTAGGTTCGAACCCACGACCTAAACGAAGTTGGGGCCGATACCACGGGGTTACCACTGCTCCAACGTGCAACATTGGGCAAAGACATATTTCGTAATAAGTAGGTATGGTTTTGAGAATATTGTGTTCGTAACACCATAAAATTTATATAAACACTGTAGCTGAAATCGCTTTAGAATCTTGCGTAGTTGTAAAGTATTTATGTCCATGACTGTACATAGATCTGTAGCGTAGTTAAAACAATTAAGTTACGCTGTCGTCCTCAGACATATAATTGTATTCTTCATAACTTCATTATACTTAACGAAGTTTTTCTGATGAAAACTCTTTACTTCAACATTCCGCCCCATTTATTTTTATGAAAAAGAAGGTCTGTTTTTTGTTAGCTACAAAACTGTAAATACGGTGTTTTCTGAGAACTGCAGTCGAGCAGTTATTAAAAAATTAAATCGACTTAAAAATAAATTTAAAAACAAAAACAACCTTTCAGTCCAACTAAGCTCTTAAATTAATGTAAATGATTAATTGTGCTTGGATGAAGCGATCCGTAGGAGAACCAAGGTAACCGATGTAGCACGAAGAATTTTGGCAGTGGGCAGGGCACATTGCTCGCAGAACTGATGGCCAATGGGGCCGATAGGTGTGTGTGGCGACTGCGTACTGGAATTTGAACGCTACGTGCGTTCATATTCAGTACATGGTAAATTAATCAACCCCATATTTTTATAAACTTACGAGTGGATTTTGTTTATAAATTTTAAATGGAACTAAATTCAAATTATCAAATTAGAATGATCAAAATGGAATTATTCTGTAAAAAGTTATGCGTAGTCACAAAAATATACGCTTCAACTTGAGACCTTCCTCCTTCTTTCTAATTGACGGTGTACTGTACGAAACTTATGTAACTTGCACCCTGAGCTTGCACTATAAATTTTGATGCTAAAGTATGAAAAGCAAGTTCTTGTAATTGAAAAACTATGAATGGATACGTCGGGGTATCCTGATTATGAATAATGTAATTGTTGGATGTCAGCCAGATGTGAGCTGTCAAATGATAAAACTATGTATAGGTACGATAAGAACTTAGGACCTCTTCAAACGTTCATTGGTCCTTTTGGGAATCCAATTTCTCTCTTCCTCATAGTTCTCTAACAAAGATGGCGTCTTTTTGTACGTATAGGTACGGTCCGAAAAACTCGCCTCCTTTTACACAATTTCCCTACGATTCCCAGGTAAGTAAATATTACAGATAACCGTTCGTTTCGTTGGACATTTCATCCTAAAGTGAATGAGATTTCGGGGAACTTTTACGTTTTACTAAAGTAGTGGGTTTATTTATAGAGATCCCTTTAAGAGAAACGTGGAAAGTTTTATATTACTTTCCTATTATTATGATATACCCTTTAGACATTTTTATTAACCTACCTATTTGTATTTTTCAGAAAGTTCAGTTCTGTGATGAAGAAATCACTGTACAATAGAATATTATTGAATACTCTTTATAATGTACAACTACACGAATTTCTGATATAACGGTACAAGTAGAAATAGATAAGTATGTGGATTAGGTTGTAGGTCTAGTTTCTGCCACCGCGTGGATGTCAGATATTATGCCACGGGAATGTGCAACCGGGACAAAGTGTAGCCTATGTCCTTCCCCTTGCCAAATTTTATCTATCTCCTTGCCAAATTTGATCAACATCCGTTCAGTGGTTTAGGCGAGAAAAGGTAACATACACACAGAGTTACTTTCGAATTTATAATTAACTAGCTGTTGCCTGCGTCTTCGTCTGCGATCCAGGATGTAAAGTAGCCTAAGTATATCCTGACCCAGGTCATGGTATATCTGTGTGCCAATTGTCATCCAAATTTGTTCTGCCGTTTTAGAGTGAAAACGTTACAAACAAACAAACTTACTTTCGTATTTATAATATTAGTCATAGGATTATTATCCTATGACTAATATTATAAATACGAAAGTACGGATAAGAACCAAGCAGAAAAAGTAGTCAGGTAATATTATTTACCAATTCGTATAATTAACCTACTATTGTTGTTCTATCTCGCGCGATACAAAAAACATTTTATATTTATATTTGAAAAACGAAGTTGCTAAAGTTCGTTTTTTAAACCCGATACTAAATTGACAGGTGCAATGTCAAACTTATGTCAAACTCCTATGATAAAAAAGCAAACACAAGACTTAAAATGACAGATACCTAAGTATCCGGGATTTAAAAAAAAACTTTAGTCAAGTTTAATCAATATCCGTATTTAATGCCCTTCAAATCCAAAACATTTAGCATTGTGTTAGTGGCTGCTAAACGAAGTGGCCGAGGGTTCTCGCCAGCCAGTCATCTTGACCTTGTCGCAGACGGCTTTGTCTTGAAACTGTTGGGACCTCGGCCTTCGCCGAATTGCGGAGTGCCCTACTTATGAAAACGCTAACAGCTTTGGTGTGAAAATGTTTAGCTTTAAAATAAAGAATTTAATAACATCTAAGAAAATAATGACGTTGTGTTTGGACATTTTGAATGCATATTACTCGTTTTATACATTAAAAAAAAAAATGGAAACACAATCTTACTTTACCGTAAATTAATTTGGTTGGTAGGTATCATTTAAGGATACCTATCACCTAAGATGTCTCTATGTAAGTATCTGCAATTGTTTTACTTACACTCAGTTCCATATTTAAATCAACGTACAGACGTCAGCACATCAAGCTACCCCGAACTGTAAAATTTTCCCAATGGAACATGAACATGTAATCAAGTTGAAAATCTATCAAAGAAATTTGACAGATTCGATTGCTGGCGTCTGTACAACCCATTTTCGCATCAGCTGAATACCAGTATTTTACATGGAGCGTTTGTCTACCTGACCTCCACAACCCAGTTACTGGGTATAACAAGATACCCCTTGGTAAGACTGGTTGTCAGACTTTTGGGCTTCTCTTCTTCGACCATCCGTAACGACTGTCAAAGATCCACGAATGACAGCCGAGACCAACGGCTTAACGTGCTTTCCGAGGCACGGAGGGATCTTGGTATCTAAAGATAGTCACCCATCCTCGGACCAAACGCTGCAAGCGTAGATTAGCCTGATCCATCGACCCGTGCGGCTATTATTACTTAGCCAAGAGGCCTTTTTTTCGCATATATAATCCTAAAGAACCACATTCCCCATCAAAAATAAAACTTCCATACATAATATACCACTTTCTACTCATTAACTAAACTACTCAAAGGTAAAAAAGACACCGAAAAATGCTCAGTAAAAAGGTATAATGAGTAAACAAGAATGTAAATAACCCAGTGAAACATAACCATCACAGTCGTTGCCTCAATTACCTAAAAAATAACCTTATATACATAATTTATAAACCCAACCTGGCCGGTCCTATTAGCCCGCGCCGACTCGTTTCATTATTCAGAAGCACGTTCAAAATGAGACCTAAGTTCTCGTACCTAATTAGGCACCCTAATTTAAAGCACTGGCTTAGCTTCTGACAGTGAACTGAGCTTTGGTTCCCCAATTAAAAATAAATAAAGATACCCGTTGTAATAAGTGAATTGATTTGGACAAATAACTATATGGAAAAATAGGGACCCATCTTATACTTAGGTAACTTTCTTTTAGTTATTAACTTGTTAGGTAGGTACCTACTATGAGGCGGTAAAAATAACTAATAATTGGAATAGTAAACCTACCTTAAAAAATTTAAATGAAGACCGAGTACGGAGTTTTACCTGTAAGTATTCGTATTGACTCAAAATACACAAAAGTTTGTCAATAAAAAAGGTCTAACGGCTGTACAAAGAAGCGAATAAAATATCCAAATTGGCTGGGCATGGAGTATCCACTGCAGATATAAGGATATAACTTGTATTCTATTGTAAGCTCTAACAAAACTGATCTTCGAATCATACAATACATTCGATTTTTTGAGCATAGGCATTATTCATAAAATAAGTTTAATAAAGGAGAGTGAGCTAAGATGGAGCTCATTGTTTGTTGTGAAAAATGAAGTATTGCAATGTTAAAAATACTACTTGTGGTTTAAGGTGTGGCAACACCGACTTCTTCTCTTCTTACAGACAATCGCCATACTTTCCGTACGCATTAATTGTGTGTTCATATTTTTTTATTTATAAGCGATAGTAAAAACAATACAAGGGACTCTTTCCATTTAACATTACTGTTATGTAAAAGTATATAGGTAGGTAAGTATATAAATTATTTATTATTAAGCGTCAGATTGTATTAATTTATTCAACTTATAATATAAATGTTAAAAATCAATCAAAATTCGGAAATTGCTAAATATCTTGCGTTCTGACTAACTTATACTTAACCAGATTTATTAGTAATTTCTTATTATTAAGTTCCCTATTACTAGGTGCTCTTCCTTTTTAAATAAAATGAATATTAATTTTCTGAATCCAGTAACAAAAATAACACGATAACGTTAACATATAGACACGCGACCTTGAAGACGTTCGATTCATCGAAAACTTGTTTAACAGATAAATAGTTTTATTACCATATAAACATAAATACTATTACAAAACTGCTTCGGGAAATAAATGATAATACAAAATGTTTGTCGCCCGAACAGGGACTTGAACCCTGGACCCTTGGATTAAAAGTCCAATGCTCTACCGACTGAGCTATCCGGGCCGTACAGAAGTTGCCGAAATAACTGTTTATATAAAAGTTGGCGCAGAGCATGAGTCGTACAAAAGTAATGAGTCACTTTTGTTGCCGTCTTTAGGCAATTATTTGTTGAGTGGTGAAATTTCTTTGTAGAATGAAACAGATGATAATTTTAATTTTTAAGGTACTAATTTATTAATAATTTTGTTTGTTTAATGTGTTCAATTCATTTATTACTTTAGTGTAACTTCCTTGGTACATTTACAATATGTAAGTAGAAGGCATAAAATAAGTATAAATTATATACCTACCTATATGTATTAGTAAAAAAATATGCAACGATATAGTAGGTATTAGGTATGGTGATACATTCAACAAGATTATCATCATTCTAATCTGAACTAAAAATAAAATATCTATATTTCAGACATCAGCACTTTTGCCCTATTGTAGGCGACACTTAGCAAAATGTACCTACGGGATGATTCTTTCTACTAGTTTTAAAACAGTTTTATAAGCATGGTATTTGGTTACCTACCTATTTCTATGACAGATTCCAATAAAACAATGAAATGATAAATTTTAAATGAAATGATACGAATTTGAAATTCACTTTGTTTCTTTATCAATCATAGATTGTTTAGTTCGTATAAGTAAAAGGAATTTATGTGTACCAGACCGCTACCTACGTGTGGAGGCGGTGCCGCCCGCCGCTGCTAACCATACCGGTTGCCAGGACCAACCTTCTCGCCAAAACATCACTGACCCGCGCAATGCGGATTATTAACGAACTTCACTGGGAGATCGATATAATTACATGCCATTTGAGTGAATTATTTTATTTTATAGTGTAGATTAGACGTTATGTTGACGTTTTAGTTTTATTTTATATTTTAAATATTGTGTGTTTTTTACGTTTTTCATAGTTTAAATTGTAAGTGAATTAACTTTAAGACCGCGCTATCGCATTAGGTATACACCTGTAATTATAGTTGTAAGGGAGATTTTAATAAATACATAATAAATACAACTAGAAGTAAAATAAGTAAGTACAAGACTGTTGTTTTGATATTCGTCTAGACTTCTATTGATCATTATTATATGACGGCTACGCTAATGCTAAATTTGTTGTGTCTGTTAAATAAATATAAGTAGGTATGTGACGTATGTTTAATTTTCAAAAAAAGTAGCACTCACTTTGACAAATCTTTCGTTTGGTAATCCCTCACGGAACTGACAACATTTCAAACTTTTATGAAAATACATTTGTTAATCTAAAACTGATTATGGAATTACATTTTCAAAAATAAAACAAACTGGTGAATTATACCATTTTTTTTTTCATAATACCTAATTGTGATTCTGTAGGTTAGCTGTTCCAACGATTTTATTAAATGGATTCATGTTAATATTATTAATTAATCATAATGATTTCCATAAATAAAATTTATAAAAAAATCTGAAATCCTGAGCCTTTTCATATTCCTGGTTTCCATTTTCCCTATTCTCCTCTAAGAAATTACGTGCGTATTATTCATTAGAAAATCTTATAACCTTTCCAAAATAAATGCCGCCCGAACAGGGACTTGAACCCTGGACCCTTGGATTAAAAGTCCAATGCTCTACCGACTGAGCTATCCGGGCCATACAGCGCTACGCGAAACAGCTGAATACATTGACCGAAATCTTGAATAAAAAACCGAGACTACACGACTTCTACATGAAATATTACACCCAATATAGATAAATGTATTAAAAAAAATGAATGGGGAAGGATAAAATAAGCAAGTCAAATATCCCACTGTTCTGTCGGCCTATTTCTTTTTTTCAATTTGGTTCGCATGTCATGTCTGTTTCAGGCTTTACGAAATTCTGCAGTGTTGAAACTTATGGCCGGTTATAAAAAAAACACGAGGTAAATTCATGGTTACAGTTTGCGCGTCGATACTACCCTGGACCCTGTACCTAATATTTAAATACACAGTATTATCGAGGAGCTCGTGGCTTAGTAATAACAGCCGCACTGGTCGATCGATCACCTAAAGCCACGTTGGCCGCGGTCGGGATATGGATGGGTGACCATATTTACATACTAATATCCGTCCGTGCCTCGTAAAGTAAGTTATGCCGTTGGTCCCGGCTGTCATTCGTGGATCTTTGACAGTCGTTACGGGTCGTCAAAATACCGAAAGTCTGACAACCAGTCTCACCAAGGGTCATCGTGTTACCCAATAACTGGGTTGTTCAGGTCATAGGCAGTCACTACATGTAAACGACTGGTATTCAGCTTCTTCATCTGCGTGTCGATAGCAATCTATATGTATACAGTCAGCCCAGAATTTGGCTACGAGCTTGGCACTTTCAACAGCGTCCATCAACTGTAGTGTGCAGACAGCAGTACACGCTGGACAAGATATTAAGAGTCCCATTGTGGGATAGCATCACATTTACACTCAGCTGCATCAGTTAGACTAGAAGGCGACCCCAAATATAGTTGGATAAATGGCAGGCAGATATTATAAATACAGAGTAATATATTGGGGCCAAATAAAGTTTTGTAAAGTTATAAATGGCACACAGATATTATAAATACAGAGTAATATATTGGGGCCAAATAAAGTTTTGTAAAGTTATAAATGGCACACAGATATTATAAATACAGAGTAATATATTGGGGCCAAATAAAGTTTTTTGAAGTAAAATGGCACGCAGATATTATAAATACAGAGTAATATATTGGGGCCAAATAAAGTTTTGTGAAGTAAAATGGCACGCAGATATTATAAATACAGAGTAATATATTGGGGCCAAATAAAGTTTTGTGAAGTAAAATGGCACGCAGATATTATAAATACAGAGTAATATATTGGGGCCAAATAAAGTTTTGTGAAGTAAAATGGCACGCAGATATTATAAATACAGAGTAATATATTGGGGCCAAATAAAGTTTTGTGAAGTAAAATGGCACGCAGATATTATAAATACAGAGTAATATATTGGGGCCAAATAAAGTTTTGTGAAGTAAAATGGCACGCAGATATTATAAATACAGAGTAATATATTGGGGCCAAATAAAGTTTTGTGAAGTAAAATGGCACGCAGATATTATAAATACAGAGTAATATATTGGGGCCAAATAAAGTTTTGTGAAGTAAAATGGCACGCAGATATTATAAATACAGAGTAATATATTGGGGCCAAATAAAGTTTTGTGAAGTAAAATGGCACGCAGATATTATAAATACAGAGTAATATATTGGGGCCAAATAAAGTTTTGTGAAGTAAAATGGCACGCAGATATTATAAATACAGAGTAATATATTGGGGCCAAATAAAGTTTTGTGAAGTAAAATGGCACGCAGATATTATAAATACAGAGTAATATATTGTGGCCAAATAAAGTTTTGTAAAGTTATAAATGCAAATGCACTGCGGTTGAAACTGTCACCAAGTTGTTAATTAATTTAACATACACTGGGGATATTTTACCTTCTGTTGCATTCAAGTTTAAAGTTAACGTCTGCATTAGACAGTACTTATCTAGATATTTAAATGTGATTTATTTGTGCCATAAGTTTTTGAAAACATAAGTTAAACAAAATAAAAGCTAGCCTTTACTAAAACGTACCTAACTAAGTAATACTGAAACATTAAAAGGGAATAAATAAGTACAAAAAATAAATTATTTAATTTAAGTAACATTGAAAGTATCAGTTTAATTTGGAAACTCTATCCATGAATAATAAATACCCACTAATTTTCCATTTGACGATACTAACATCAAAATGTTGGTCGCCCGAACAGCACCGTAATTGCGTAACGCACGATCAATCATAATCTGATTAATTTTGAATCAGATTCCGAATCCATTTCTTCGTAATTATGTTCGAAAAATGTGTCTGCTCAGCAACGTCAATAACGCAATAAATATTGTTGAACTGTGAAAATCAAACAGATTATGATTGATCGTGTGTTACGCAATTAGAGTGCAGGGACTTGAACCTTGGATCCTACGCTCTACCGACTGAGCCATCCGGGCCATACAGCGATAAGCGAAACAGCTGAATACATTGACCGATATCTTGACTAAAAGCCGAGACTACACGACTCCTACATAAAATATTATACCCAATATTACATTGTTCTTTATCTCCACAATGAATGTGTAAAAAAGAATCAAAATGAATGGGGAAGCAGCCTGGGGTACGATAAAATAAGCAAGTCAAATATCCGACTGTTCTGTCGGCCTATTTTTTTTTCAATTTGGCTCGCATGTCTGTTCCAGATTTTACTTTATATGAATTGCTGTTTCGATGAATACCGTACGGCCCGGATAGCTCAGTCGGTAGAGCATTGGACTTTTAATCCAAGGGTCCAGGGTTCAAGTCCCTGTTCGGGCGACAAACATTTTGATGTTAGTAACGTCAAATGGAATTAGTAGTTACATATTTCTATGGATAGTTTTTTCAATTAAACTAATTGATTCAATGTTACTTCAATTGAAATAATTGACATAACTTTTGTACTCATTTTTTCTTTTTAATGTTTCAGTTTCACTCAGTCATGTTGCAGTAAAAATTTCTTTGTATGTCATACGGGCAGCGCTCCGCGGTTTCACCCGCGTAGTTCCCGTTCCCGTGGGAATACGGGGATAAAATACAGCCTAATATGTCACCCGGGAATAGTGTAGCTTCCCAACAATGAAATAATTTTTCAAATCGGTTCAGTAGTTTCGGAGCCTATTCAATGCAAACAAACAAAAAAACAATCAAATCTTTCCTCTTTATAATATTATTAGTATAGATAAAAGATATTTTCAAAAACAAAAATAAGCACAAATAAAGCACATTAAAATATCTAAGTACTGTCTACTGCAGACACTAACTTTAAACTTGAATGCAACAGAAGGTAAAATATTCCCAGTGTATAATAAATTAATCATCAAGTTGGTGACAGTTTCAACCGCAATGCATTTGAATTATTTGTCACCTTAAACTCCAGTGGTAAATAGCACTATGTCTCAAAACTCTGGTCCCCAAGATACAGGCACCGCCTAGTTTGGGGTCCGCCGTAAAGACCAAAACGAAAATCACTAATAGTTACGTACCAACATTAAGTTAAGTTAATCTTATGGTAATAATTGTAACATTGGTTCAATAAATTTATTTTATTATTCTATTTTATAACTTCACAAAACTTTATTTGGCCACAATTGTAGCCGAAAATATATTGCTCTGTATTTATAATATCTGCGTGCCATTTTTCCGACTAAATTTGCTGTTGACTTCTAGTGTAACGGATGCAGCTGAACTCCGAGTGTAAATATGGTGCTATCCCACAATGGGACTCTTAAGGCCCATAGTATCCTCATCTCCCGTTTGTATGCTAAAGCACGACTGCCGCCCGCGCCCGCGCAGGGCACCTCTGAGCCTTTATCTCAAAATGGGGATATTCCTTTGATTAATTTACAATTGTGCTTCGGCGATTCTGTGGTACCTCTAACTATCTATTTTTCAGCGTATTTTTTTTTTCCAAATAACGAAGCCGTTTAGTAGGAGTATGGAATAGAAGCCAAAATATTGCGTGTTGGAAAATATTTTTTACAGCAAAAGTAACCATACAAAAAAAGTACTTCGGGCAAAATGATCTATATGAATCTATAGCAAAATCATATATTTTTCAAATCTTCAAGACAAGCCGTTAATGAGCAGTACGGTTCATAAAGTGACCGTGTGACGCTACCAAACGGGACGTAGGCCCTTAATATCTTGTCCAGCGTGTACTACTGTCTGCACACTACAGGAGTTGATGGACGCTGCTGAAAGTGCCAAGCTCGTAGCTAAATTCTGGGGTGACTGTATACAGGAAAAGTTTTTATTCAGTGCGCAAATTCAGCATACCATTCTAGTCCCCCCAGCAAAGACATTTTTCGTCGGTTTTACGAAAAAAAAATCACCTGTTTCATAGAAAAATGCAATACCTACGCGGCCAAAATGTTTTTTTTTGCATAACAGACGAATTTTTTTTGCGCTGGGGGATCTAGAATGATATGCTGAATTCATTGTTACACTTTGCGCACTGGATAACAACTTTTCCTGTATAGATTGCTATCGACACGCTAAGAAAGAGAAGCTAATATACCAGTCTTTTACATGTACCGACTGCCTACATGGTCTGCACTAGCCAGTTATTGGGTTACACGATAACCCTTGGTGAGACTGGTTGTCAGACATACGGGATTTTTTTGGGACGACTGTCTGACTGACTGATCAGGTTAAGCTACACTTGACGCGGTTGATCCTTGGAAGGGTGACCATCTTCACATACCCAGACCTGTCCGTGCCTCGGAAAGCACGTTAAACCGCTGAAATAAGACATTCTAATGGCGTGAAAACGTTTTCGAAGACTACAATTCAATGCGATCAAACTTCATTGAACTACACTATTTTACTATATTATTTAGGCTTTTTTTCTTGCACCTAGCATTTTCCTCGCTGTAGTGAGGTGAAAAATTGTGTTTCGCTCGGCAGCAAAGGTTTTCTGCGTCTCGTACGTTTGAAACCCTCGCTACGCTCAGGATTCTTACTTGAACCACTCGCTTCGCTCATGGTTCAATCCTAGAATCCTTCGCTTGCTCAGCTTTTAATACAAGTACTCGCGCCAAAAAACAACTTTGCAGTCTTGCTTAACAAATAACAATAATACAGTTGTCATTGGTGAAGTTGCTCATGGAAAGTAAAGATACCAACAGTTGACGGTACTAATCCATATTGTGATTGAATAACCTTTTACATTACAGTAATTGTTATTGTCTAAGAGGAAATGGATGACCTTTCCACAGATACTTCAGCACCCTGACGTTAAATGTCAGCCGGGAATAGGTGACGTAGGGCGACGTCTCCGTAGATTGATTTAGACATCGCATCCTGTGCCATCACTTCAATTAATTTCATAATACGATTGGACACGAGGATCAAATGATATTACTGAGCTTTTAGATAATGAACATACCTTACTTTTGTTATAGTTATGTTACTAAAGTAATTAGCCCTGTAAGATGAAGGAGTTACTTTTTGTTTAAGGGTTTTGTCTCTGGACGACTATGCTACCCTGTGGATAACAAATCAAGAAAATTAAAACTACAGTCACTTTTTGAGACTGACTGTCATGAAATAAGTAATATACCTAAACACTAGTATTTCGCAGCGTTGAGTTTTAAATCAACGGAAGTCATTCCACGGGAACGTACCACCGGGATGAAAATTATCCTATGTGTTAATCCAGGTTATAAACTATCTGTGTGCCTTTCATCCGTTCGCCCGTTTTTATGTGATTGAGTAACACACATCCAAATATCCAAACAGCAAAACATACAAACGTTCACATTTATAATAGGTATTATTATAGTAGGTGGAAGGATCTAGCTTTACCTGTCAAAAGAAATGCTAGATAAAGATATTGTACAAAAAAACTTCATTTTTTTAAACTCTTGTTTCGGCCACATTCCATTTAAGGCCCATAGTATCCTCATCTCCCGTTTGTATGCTAAAGCACGACTGCCGCCCGCGCCCGCGCAGGGCACCTCTGAGCCTTTATCTCAAAATGGGGATATTCCTTTGATTAATTTACAATTGTGCTTCGGCGATTCTGTGGTACCTCTAACTATCTATTTTTCAGTGTATTTTTTTTCCAAATATCGTAGCCGTTTAGTAGGAGTATGGAATAGAAGCCAAAATATTGCGTGTTGGAAAACATTTTTTTACAGCAAAAGTATTAACCATACAAAAAAAGTACTTCGGGCAAAATTATCTATATGAATCTGTAGCAAAATCATATATCTTTCAAATCTTCCAGACAAGCCGTTAATGAGCAGTAGGTTTCATAAAGTGACCGTGTTACGCTACCAAACGGGATGTAGGCCCTTAAAGAAGTTGCATAGCTACGGATGAAGGTATTTTTGTAGTAAAAATGATTATTATCTATTGCGTATTTCATTTATTCATCCTATAATTTGTCAGTAAACAATAGGACTCGGCACTCTTCGCTTATTTAAAAATAACTCTGCCGCGCCGTTTCACAGAACCCTGTCATTTCCAACAATTTAACTTTGAAATAGGTTCCAGACCTGGGAACGTCGAAATTATGACGCTTATTTATCCTGTCTTATTTTAATGTATTCTGACCCTACTTCGGTTGCCTACTTCACCGGTCCAGAGGCCTAGATTCCTTCTAAATCTATAACAATACTAGCTGACCCGACAGACGTTGTCCTGTCTTAAATATGAATATAATATTACGCGCAATATTTTTTCATAAGAACCTTCTCCTGACAATATCAAACACAACAAAAAAAGAATTAGCGAAATAGGTTCAGCTACTCTCGAGATTTGCGCTTAGCAACACATTCAGCGATTCATTTTTATATTATAGATTAAAGAGGTCAAATTAAATTGTTTGTACATACATCTGTTGGGGTAATCTCTGGAACTACCTGTTAGATTTGAATAAATCGTTTGGTGTTTGATAGCCGCATTTTTCAGAATGGTTAAAGGATATTTTTCATCATGCTACAACCCTAAGGAGTCGAGCAACAAGAAAAAAAACGCCAGAAAGAACGCTAAGGTTCAGACGCGACGCGACGCGCACTTTTTAAGATAGCAACAGAATATCTAACTTATTTACAACACGAAAAGGTATAAATACACTACGAGCGCGAAAGCATGTTGAAGAACGCTGAGATGCACCGTGTCGTGCAGCCCGTATAACTTATTGTGAAGTAAATAAGATCCATTTTGTATCGTGATCTTAAAAAGTGCGCGAAGCGTCGCGTCGCGTCGCGTCTCGGTGTGAACTGACCCTTAGGGTAGACGAAGAATATTTTTTATATATATTTTCATGTGAATAACGAATTTGATGCAAACGAAGTCGTGGGCAGAATAGCATAAGATTATTTAAGAGGAAGGTAGTCTCATAACTATACAAAAAGTAACAAACTCTGTAAGTAGGTATATTTCATAAGAACTAGCTCTAGAATGATGTTACCTACCTACTCAGTTTTGAAATGAAATTAGTAGTGACGCGTTCTATTCATTCATGATTCGGTATCTCAATCGACCATAATACTAAGAGAAGTGAACCAGTCCACTTTCATCACCCAAAGCTATTTTTTTCATGTCCCTGCAGAACTCCTACACCAACCGGGGTTTATCCCTGGGTACTACCTAACTAGCTTCATCTTTCTACCTCACCGACCTTGACAATTCAAAAGTGCCTTTATTTGTTTTATTTGAAATACATGCTTCGAGTTTGAGTTTGAGTTTGTACACTTGCGCAGTGCATACCTACTTAGATAATTATAATCGTCGGTTGGCTCTGCATTTAATTAAAATTGCCTAAGGGGCCTCTGCGAGTTGGCTTCGGTCCCTCGTACGCCTTCCAAAGGACCGGGACATTAAGGTCTCGAGATATGTATAAATATAAGAGAATTAAGTCGGTAATACTTATCATTACTCTACATGGTCCTCAAATGATCTGACCAAGATTATATCTGCACTTTAATAAATACTGTTATCTCTGAGTTTGTTTCGGTGTTTCTTCACAGAGAAGTCGGATAAGAAATCCCGTCCTCATCTAGTTTTTGACATTATTACCTTTGTACAGTCAATATACTGCAGCCCTTTCATTATTAAATCAGTGGGCAGTTTGGACTTTATTTGCGTAAACCAACTTACTTAAAAAATGTTTAAAGTACGAAATGTGTATTACAACGTCAAATCATGTTATTTGATATAAATAGGTTCTTATATTATTAAATACCTGGTAACAAGTATCAGGTATTTAATATTAAAAGAAAGGCTACACTGTTCTCTTACACATATTACTTAACACTATAATTGGAAAACATTAGGTATAAAAGCCAATTATTTTTAAAAGAGTAACCGTGGAGTTTCGAGCTTTTCTCCATAGGAAACGACAAATTGGAACTAACCTAACCTTTTTTTTTTTTTGATGACGGGGTGAAATCCTCATGGATGTCCTCCGCCCTGGGGAGGGCGGAGGGGTCTGTCAGACTCTTACTGACTAAAACCACCCCGGTGTTCCGCCTCACACTTGCACCGGAGATCACGGGAACAAAAGTGACTTCCGCGATCCCCGGCTAGTGCCGGCCCGCCTGTGCGGGCCACCTCGCGTTAGGGGGGGAGTGAGGTGTTAAACTCCCCCCTTACATCACATAGAGGCGCGCGTGGAACACTACGCGCCGCCATCTCGGGTCCTAAGAAGTAGGGGGCGACGGATTTCCCCAGATCCGTCGCCCCTGGACCCATTTAGGGGGGCCGGAAGAGGGCGTTATCCGCCCTCCGCCGACGCCCGGTGCGTCTGCTGCGAATCGGGTTAGCAGAAGCAATCTCCCGCTCCCTCTCCGCAGCCTCCTTCTGCGAGATGACTGATTCGCAGAAGGATACCACCGCGTCCCAGGACTCCTCGCTGCCGACCATCGAGTCGACAACGGCCGGCAGCGACAGGTCACTGCCGACTCCTGAGATGAGGGCACGGCGCGGCTCCTCCCAAGCAGCACACTCTGCAAGCGTGTGCCACGCCGTGTCCTCCCGACAGTCGACGCAGTGGTGACACCGAGCGTCCGGCTCCCTGTTTATGCGACACAGGTACTTCCCGAAGCAACCATGCCCCGAGAGCACCTGTGTCACCCGAAACGTCAGGGAGCCGTGCCTCCTCCCGAGCCAGCGCTCGAGTACCGGCCGGACCGCCCCGATGGTGGCGGGGCCGGCGGTAGGGCGTGAAAGCCTGTCCCGCCATTCCGCCACCAGGGCTGCGCGAAGCTGTGACCGGCGCAACTCCAAATGTCGCGGCGTCAGCCACTCGCCCCGCGCCCTCGAGTCCTCGCGCCACCGATACAATGACGCGAGTACCTTCGCCTCGAGGTCCCACGGCGGGGATCCGGCCAGTACGCAAGCCGCCTCGTAGGAGATCGTGCGATATCCCCTAATGACTCTGACGGCCATCGCTCGCTGTGGCCTTCGCAGGACAGCGATGCTGCCGGCCGACAGGTCAGCCGCCCAGATCGGGGCCCCATACAGGGCCATCGATCGCACGATCCCCACGTAGAGCCGCCTACAGGCGGCGCTCGGGCCCCCCAGATTGGGAAGCAGCGTTGACAGCGCCCCAGCCGCGCCCAACAACTTGGGCGCCAGCCGCTGGAAGTGGGGGCCGAAATCCCACCGGCTGTCGAGCACCAATCCTAGGTACTTCATGGTGGACTCGACAGCGATTCGAGACCCCCGACCACGATGTGTGATCCCAACGGCGGCACTCGCCGGGGGCCATGAAAGACCATAGCCTCCGACTTGTTGAGGGCCACCTCCAGGCCTAGGCGCCGTATGCGGGTCACGACCTGTGACACCGCAGCCGTCGCCAGCAACGCTGCCTCCCTGTACGAGCTCCCCCGGGCCGTGACCAGCGTGTCATCCGCATAACACGTCAAGCCCACGCCCGGCTGGAGCTCGCCCCTCAGCACCCAGTCGTACCCGATGTTCCACAGGAGCGGTCCCACGACCGAACCCTGTGGAACACCGCACGACATGCGGCGCTGGCTTCCGCCATCACGTCCCAGAACTAACCTAACCTAACCTAACTTCTGATGTTTCATGAGTGCCCATGTAGCTTTATGTGAAATAAAATATTTCGATTTAGAACAAAATAATGAAAACCAACTTACTTCAACAGGAGTGCAGTGTGCGCAGGACAGTAGGGCTACCGTAGCCCACAGGAGGAGTCGCCTGCACGCCCTCCGGCTCAAATTGACCCCATGCTTGAGAGACGTCATACTGTTGCCAGTATCACCTCGCCAACATTGATATCACAACCACTGTCAGTACACTATGACACTAGACCGTCACACGAACGGCTTTACTTCAGCAACTGCTCATAATCATATTACCTACTTTGTAATCTCACAATTCGTAACGCCACGCCGATAACTATTGTATTTTACACTTGATTGAAATGGCTAAAGTATTGTTGTTTTCCACAGTTAGATTGGAGAGTAAATATATAAATAAAATTTAGTTTTAAGCATGTCAAACCCCGCAAGCTTGCAGAAGCCTAAGTCATATGATGTCCTAATAAGAAGCAGAAACAATTTATTTTGACTACGACCGCAAGACGACAAAATATCACGGCGGGATTTTACCGTGCACTAAATTTTCAACTCTCGGTGTTGAACCGAGCGTTGAGAATCCAACAGAGTGGACACCAGCGCGTCGAAAAAACACATTGTTCGATTTTCAGCACTCGGCTCTGAGCAGTGCGTTGTGTGCGCAGTGCGTACGTCCAAGACATAACCAAGTAGCATCTACAGACCTACACAGGCTACATAATTTTAATTTATTTACATAAACAAGCATGTTTCGAGTTTTACTTTGTAACAAAATACGCATTCAGATGGTACTTACGCAAGTACTACAAATACATTAGTTTTATTTTTGGAGCCGCACATATTATTACAAAGTTATTGTCATTACAAATGCAAATAGACTGGCACTTTATTAATACAAAGTTACCTTGAAAAATTAGGCTGCAAGTCTCAACAGTACTAAAGGATAAGAAGTGAAGGGGAATACTACGATAAGCCATTTAAATACTACGCTTCGAAAGTTATCACATTAAGATTCCGTTACGGAGTCTACGTTACGGAAAATGCGCCAGAGTCATAAGACGTAACACTACTAACACTCTGCAACAGTGACCACGCATGCGTCATTCAATACGCTACGAAAACTCGGCTACGTAGTCTGCGCTACGGAGATTACGCCACAGACATTACGCCACCAACACTCCGCAATAGTGACAACGACTCATGCAATACGCTACGAACACTCGGCTACGTAGCCAGTGCTACGGAGGCTACGCCACAGACATTACGCTACGAACATTTCGCAACAGTGACAACGACTCATTCAATACGCTACGACCACCCTGCTACGTAGTCTGCGCTACGGGGATTACGCCACAGACACTAAGGCTACGAAAAGAAAGCTACAAACGATTAATGACTAAAATATGTTTTTCAGTCTTCGTTGAAACACTGAAAATACATGAAGATTTATGTCCTTGTTACTAAAGAGCAAAACTTAATGTTCATTTATATGAGTAATGAGTATTTTGATGGTCTAGAGAATCCTAATGTAATATGGCAATGGGCTGTGGGCGTCGCGACGCCGACGTCGGGCCGGCGCCGTGACGCCCTTGTGCCAACTCCAAGGATATTGACTCCACAGGACTTACACAAATATCGTAGAATTGGCTTTACTAACATGAACGGTACTGTGTTGGCATATGATCCCATTATGTCTACAAGCTAAACGACATTGGATATTGTTGTACTGAATAAACATAGGCAGTACTTAACTGTGTTTGGTACATAAAACCAGTTATGTGCTCAATTTGCAACCCTTGTGCAAAATTTCATGCTACTGGACCCAAGGGTTTAACTATGTCAAGTGTTTGTGATTTTTGTGGTTATATTTTGGAGTGCAAAAAATAATTCATTTTGTTCTAATGGTAAGTGGTTTTATTCATTTAATATGTTAAGAATATACACACCATGCATTTTAAACCTTAAAACATATGGGTCATCGCTTGTTTTTTTCTGTTGTAAAAAATTATTTGTTACGATAAACATTATTAGGTAATCAATCTCGCGGCTTCTCGCGGCTCATATTACAACTAATTGTATAAATTATTACGACCATCCACTCAAACGAAACATAAACTATTCAAAAGCCCCATTATTAAGCTATACGATACACCAAACACTTCAAACACCCCACGTATAAACATCCTTTGTTTTTTTATGACTTTGCGATAAGAGCGGACCACCCACGGCGAAATGGGGCGGTGACGTAATCGATTGGGCGGTCAACGGTATAATTAATTAAATTAAGTGGTCGGTCGAGCAGTTAAGGCCCATAGTATCCTCATCTCCCGTTTGTATGCTAAAGCACGACTGCCGCCCGCGCCCGCGCAGGGCACCTCTGAGCCTTTATCTCAAAATGGGGATATTCCTTTGATTAATTTACAATTGTGCTTCGGCGATTCTGTGGTACCTCTATCTATCTATTTTTCAGTGTATTTTTTTTTCCAAATAACGAAGCCGTTTAGTAGGAGTATGGAATAGAAGCCAAAATATTACGTGTTGGAAAATATTTTTTTACAGCAAAAGTATTAACCATACAAAAAAAGTACTTCGGGCAAAATGATCTATAAGAATCTATAGCAAAATCATATATTTTTCAAATCTTCAAGACAAGCCGTTAATGAGCAGTAGGGTTCATAAAGTGACCGTGTTACGCTACCGAATGGGACGTAGGCCCGCGGCGGGACGCGCACTGGCCTTCCCACGTACTGTTTACCGCCGAAACTTGAAAATGGAACAGTAAAACTTAGTGTACGATTTTCGACTTGCTGAAATGCACTGTTGGTTACGAGTTGTAAGCCGTAGGTTCGAACCCAGATAGCGGTTTACTTCGGGTAAATTATTTCATCACCAATGCTCTAAAAACGGTGAAGGAAAACATCGTGAGAAAAATAACTTTGATTTCGGAAGTCGGTGACTTTGGATATGTACCTATTTGAATTGTTTGTCACCGCCTTCCGAAATTAAAGTTATTTTTCACTTTGTAGTATTTTTTTGGAGGTCGGTTGTTTTTTTTTTTTATATTTTTTTTTTTCACTTTTTCGTGGTTCACATGTGGTTACACCTTCACAGCGTACCGGCGTGAGGTTGTGTAATGAATTGGTGTAAACAATAGATAGACATGAGATTTCAGCAATCGCAGTCCATTTGCTATCATTTATTGAGGAGTGCCGTTGCCTATCTCCGAAGTTCTTCATCAGATCTTCACCAAATTGAAATGGAACCACTCCGAAAAAGTACTCTTCCAATAAATGAAAACTTCTAAATAAAGAAAACTGAACCTACAAAAAACTAAAATTACATCGTCCACGTAAACAAAAATGTTCATAAAATGAAAACTACTGGACCAAACTATGATAAATTTTGATGGGACTAAATTACAACTATTCCGCATCAAACTAAAGAAGAATCAGGTAAATCGGATCATAAATCTCAGCGTAATCGGTGTACATACATTAAAAAAAAATACCAATCGTATTGAGAATCTCCTCATTTTTGAAGTCGGTTAAAATGGCATGTCCTAAAACCAAACATTCGAAGACATGTGCCAACAGGCACTGAGCCCACGTGGCATACTCTCACTGAACTCTGAGACGACGCCTGTGTCCCAGATTTGAGAACATTACACGCTGATTATGAGATTATGTAGAAGATATATTTGGTTTCACTTCTCATGCTCTAAAAGTATGCCAATATAGCCCTACGAAGCGGGACTAAAGTGACCACTTTAGTCTCTAGGGAGTGAAAAGTAATTAGTTTTTTAATTTCCTCCATGTGACATAGACAAACTCAAACTGCCAGTAAATATGCTATTATCTGTGGAGTGAGGACCATCTTCATTGTGAAAATATTGAGAGTTTTAGTTCCATAGTTTTTCAAATAATTCAAATTGTACATTTAGCTTCGAGTAAAAAATCTTTTGTGATGTTTATTTTATTAAGTAATATTTATTAATGTTTTTTTTTACTAAATTGACTATTTTTCTCGCACTCAAAGTAAAAAGTACAGTTTGCACCTCAATACTAAACGCCAACTTAATATACCCTCGGTTTCATTGACTCCCTCGCACGCTCGGGAGTCAAACCACCTCGGGTATATTATGGCTTCGTTTAGTTAGTGCTGTCATGGCTTTCATTTTGACAGTTCAACAACTTTAATTGCGCTTCTTACGTTGTCAAACACAAGTAGCAATACATCATTAGCCTATAATATTCCCACTGCTGAGACTCCGGCGTCCTCTTGATGAGAGGGAATGGGCTGTAATCCCCCACACGGGCCCAGAGGTCACATGTGTTCGATTTTATTTATTTATTTATTATTAAACTTACACACACTATCTTTACAGGATGACCCCATACAATAGTGGTTTGCAAACACACACCAAATAAATTGAAAAATCAACTAAAACTCTAAACTTCAAAATTACATCTAAACTTTAAAACACAATATGAAGTCAGACTACAGAATTATATGTAATACCAACCTATGTAATAATGATCAAACTATACCTAGCTCTTAACCCAAAATACAAAATCAGACTTAACACAGAATGTTAATATTTAAATATAACTAACAAAACACTGGCGAATTCACTCAGATTGCACGAAAATATGTCAATTCTCTCATGCACTTCGTTTAGTACACATATTGTGCGGGTTATTGTTCTAGAACATGCCGGTTTCCTCGCGATGTTTCCTTCACCGTTTTGAGAGCTGTGGTGATGAAATAATTTACACAAAGTAAAACGCCTGTCCGGGTTAGGACCTACGACCCACAACTCCTTAGTAACGGTCTACCATTGGGTCACCACAGCCGTCGCTGGACCACCACTGCTTAAAGTCAAAGTCAAAGTTAAAGCATTTATTTCAAATAGGCACTTAAAAGGCACTTTTGAACGTCAACATGCGTTGCATTAAAATAGAATTGATTCTAGTCGCCCCTTCCAAAATGTAGCTCGTAATAGTAAGTAGCAATTTATTTATTTATTTTAAATAAAACGGCCGAAGCCAATTACACTATTTAAACATATATACACATTACAAGCTATTTAACACAGTCATGCATTCTTCTTACAAAAATGCAAAAATTCTGACAGCATCATTTTCCATTCATGAATTGAATGAATGAATTACCAATATCCTTCAAAATGATTCAGATTATGATTGATACTGTGTAACGCAATTAGGGCGCTGCTAGTGTCATCATTGGTCAGTATTGCCACTGACAGCTCTTAAACACAGTTTAGAAGTATTGATCGCGTTCAGTCCGAAGGTGAAATTCGCCCTAAATATAAAGGTACTGCTGATGCTTTGCTATGGAGAGCTAAGCTTAACAATCCCGTACAAGAATTCCTGCAATCTCCCAGTGAATTTAAGATGCAGAATCGATCTAGTTGTTTACCCTGCAAATTGGTTTTAGAAGTTTTTCAAAGGTTACCAAGAAAGTTTAGCGAGTAGGTCAGATCCGATTGGATCACCTTTAATCTCGAATAACCAATCTGAAATGCACATATTTAAACATTCTGCATCAGAATACTTTTATTTTACTTCTTTGTTCAGCACGACTTACGAATTTCCGACATTAGTTCATTTCTTGGATATACTTACAGAGCGTCAGGTTAAACGATGGACATACTTTAAGTTAAGGGTAAGTGTAGTACTCATGTAAAAGAATATACTTTTTCTATGAAAACAACTCTATAAAAAAAGTCAGCTACATTCTATACTACTCGTACAAATAAATAAAATTGAAGTGTCTGTTTGTAATGTCAAAATAACAGCTTTTAATAAATGCCTCATGAAAGTAGGTATAAACTGCGAAAATATTTTTAATTTTGTCTGTCTGTCTATTATTTTAGGAAAAAAACCATCAAATACACATCCACGCAGAAAAATCCGCGGACAGAAGCTAATGCGAATATAAATGTGTGGAGCAGGTGATTTATCTTCCGTGATTTTAGGTTCAGACCTCTAGTTATAGTTGATCATTTTCATGATTACACAATCCCTTAAAGTATGCCCCTCGTGAATCCTCGCACCACGTATAGCATCTATAGCTAGACGGTAGCAGACCTGACTATTAGCCATGCCCTGGATCATATCACCCCCGACTATGTAAAGTTGCAATAGAATGGGCACCATCCATCTAAAAATAGTTTATTTGTAACGGACTAGCCAATGCTATTTATTGCACAAACAGTTTCTGCAAAGCATTATAAAAGCCAGTACGTTTCGTCTGCACGTGGATACCAACAGATTCAGTAACTAAATCGAAACGATGCACCGCAACGGAATAAAATAGTAAACTCGTAAACGAGTTACGCTTGTACCCAACTATACTGCATACCGCACGCTTCATTCGACGGAGTAAACAATGCTGCTTTGTTTACTATTAATGTATTGATCATAGTTTCAAATTTGAGAACGCTGCCGATTAATTATGGTCCACTGGGGCGACCACTAGTTTGAATAAATGAACGAATATTTAAATGATTACATTACCAAATTAATCTAACAGATCCTCAAGCTCTAGCTATCTAGGTTTTTTGCAAAATTTCTAGAACATTTTCGATTGAAATATCTACATATCCTTGACCGCATTGCCTCACCCGACTGGGTTAGACGCACAATCTACTTAAATTTATAACCCGTAGGAACTGACGGTTGCCCCATTCTTCATGGGGGTCGTAGGGCATGCCCTAGTTGTGTCAATATTTCACAGCAGAACTCATGGCTTGGTCAGTAAATAAGGTTCTATTAACTCCGGGTTTAAATGTGTAGGTACTTTTTCTTGGTATTCAGTAGAAGCTATTATGTGACTTGAAATATTCCGAGTTCCTTTCCTACTATTTGAATAATACTACTCGGTCTTTAATAGATCTTAAAGGACTTCTTTTCTAAGAAATATTGAACCGAGTCGACAAGGTAATTTCCATATCAAATATTTAGCCTTGCGATTTGGAAATTAGTTGGCAAATCTTTGTTTTCTTGTTTCAACACTCCGAACCATTCAAATAAAACCTCTAAGTAAATAAAATTAGCTTACAAATCGCTTTACATTTTCACTCAAAGAATATTACTTCTTTATTCCGAAATCAAGTCATTAACACGTAAAACTGATCTGCGGTTTTGTAAAATGAATTTTCAATAGCTGTAAACTTTTCCCAGTAATCAAATTCACCCGCGCTCTGCTGTGCCTACGACGCAGCTGTAAATTTCACGTCTGCATCATTCCACGAAGATTGAGGAAGTCGTGCAGTACTTGAAATTGAAGACCAACTGGACTTTTAGCCAAAAGGTGTCGTATATCGACGTTTCCGAGGAAGGTTACGCGACACCTCGCAGCGATACACGACGCCGACCACTTTACGTGTATAGTTATAATTTTAACCAAAGAGAGCTTAGTGTATCTCCTTGAAATATATCATTTTTAATTGCTATTTCGTCTATGGATAAGTTTGTGGTTTCCGTTTTTAATTGAAGTGTAGTTCTCCAGGACTCCTATTCATTGGTATTCTTAAGAAAATTGATTAGTATTATTATACGCCTCGTTTACCTGAATGGGTTGTGCAGAGGTGTACCTACAGAACACCCACATTTCGCCAGTTATGTATAAGTCCTATGTAACAGGGGGCGAGCAAAAACCCTATAACACTTTGCCCGACCTTGGAATCGAAACCAGAACCTCATGCTCGGCCGTAGGGCATGCGACTACAAGACCAACGAGGCAGTTCAATTAATAATATAATCAAATCCATGATTTTGAAAGTTTATTTCACTCAGAAGAATGCTTTTTCGACCAATGTCGCATGTCTATACTGCATTGCCCTTGAACTCTTACATTGGCAAGTACATACCGACTACATGTACGTGAGTATATACGATTACGTTAGCAACGAACAGCTGAAGATTTTCTTCTATCCCTGCGAACTAGCGGAATTATGTAAGTGCTTATTGTATATAGAATTTAAGTCACGTAACGCGGACTATTTAGTTTGGTCAATTAGTTACGTAGTTGCTTTTGTCCTGGACATGTACCAAATGAGGTATTACATAATAATCGAGCAATTCTTGTATCTATACCTATATTATATAATCTGGATCTCTGAAACAGCTCCAACGATTTTCATGAAAATTAGTATGCAATGGGTTTCGGGGGCGATAAATCGATCTAGCTAGGTTTAATTTTTAGAAAATATCAAACAAAAAAAGAAAACCGATCGAAGCTCGGTCATCCAGATATTTGTATTATAAATGCTCCATTCATGTTGCGTAACAGGCATCCCACTCAGTGTTAAATGAAGCATAAAAAGAGCCGCGTGAATAATAAATAAGGAACAAACTGCAGATGGTAGGAAGAGATATCGATTATTTGTCTATCTTTTCTATGATTTATAAATTGTTAATCTATACATAGTCGATTTTCGTGTCTGTCTGTGTAATCGCATTGTCTTTCTAAACCACGTAACGAATCTTGATGCAGCTATCACCATAACTTTGAGTTTTTATTTCGGATGGCTGATGTGTTTATTACATTAATGTACAACTTACAATTATTAAAGAAATCTATGTTTTGTCAAGTAGCAAAAACCGTACCAAGCAGGGGCGGGTGTCACTAGGACATGCTTATAATATGACTCATTAGAGAGCCTAATAGGTAATATTTTTTTTTCAGCCACGTATATGCTTTATATCAAAGGAAAAAGGTTACATTACAATTACACTAATTAATTTGAAACACGTGCTGGTTTTGATGAAAATGTTTTATAAAGCCAAAACAAAAACAAATAAAATTAAAAAGAAACACTATATGGCATTTCAATATTTTTTTTGTGTGAAGTGGCCAGCGTTTTACCTATTCCGTAAGGTTTTTTTTTTTACACGAGAGTTTTTTTTTGTGTAACAATAAGTAACTATTAAGTAAAAAATTAAATCAGTAAAAACCATTTATTTCTCCTACAAATGCTAGCAATTTCAGACTTTGCAGCAGCTTGCGCTTTATTTCCTCCAATTTACTGCAGTCAGAGACAGAAGCATTTTCTCAAGGCTACGACATTTTTCAGCGACACGTGTACGAACTGATATACCCACCTATGCTATTATTATATTGATACTGTGTTTGTTTAAACTGTATCTAGTTAGCACAAAGGCTTGTTGTTTGAAGTGGGTATTTAAAAATGTAAACAGGTGCCGTCAGGCATGACAATACGAATGCAGTTCAAGGCCACTGCAGCGGCCGCGGCCGTGTGTGACGTGAAAGCTTCCTCGTTTATTTACGCCCCATTGGACGACGACTCAATTTAGAACAAACTGCTAGATTCGACCCGACGAACTCACAGCAGAGGTAGCTAGGGTAAAGTGAAAAGTTTTGTTTTTATTTTGACTTGCAACACCTTTGCTCCATGCCATGCGTTCTGATTTCAAAATGGAATAATGACAGTTCCGATCTTGCAACAATATAAATGTGCTAATATCTATTTTAATATTAAAAATGTGCACACAGATAGATTATTATAACCCGGATTTTTGCTTTTTTTTTTAAAAAAAATTTGCTCCACATTAGGAATTGCTCCTGTATTGTGGGTGCGTTTACAAACATTTAAAACTCACATACACAAACAGCCAGACCCGGAACAACTACTTGATTAACACGTAGGATACTTTTTATCCCCCGCTGGCAAAGGATAGTAAATAATATTTTGGCTCAAATATTTGTTTCTCACTACTTATACCTTACCTTTTTTTATTAAAAGCGGTCTGTTCGACAAAAATGAAAGAGTTGAAATCCCCATGAGTACATTCCTCGTAGATTTATTACCAATCCAACAAAATTTTATA
Organism: Antitype chi; assembly: GCA_947359405.1. Taxonomy (NCBI): domain Eukaryota; kingdom Metazoa; phylum Arthropoda; class Insecta; order Lepidoptera; family Noctuidae; genus Antitype; species Antitype chi. Next base: position 7,398,044 of record OX375823.1, read on the forward strand.
GCAGAAACTGTCTGTTCGTTGACTCGAAAAATATATTATTAATTTTTTTACTACACTCTTGAACAATGTACACACGGCTACATATCCAGCAATACCTACATTTCCAGTTTACGCTGATCTCGCACTGTACGGAAATCCTATACAATGCGAGATCAGCTTATACTGGAAAAATATAGCTTGATGTGTAACCGTGTGTACCTACTTTATAGTAGCAGAAATAAAAGGTGTGGTGAAACATTCAGCTACATTTGAGTAACTAAATTAACTACTAGACTATAATTAGGTACCTACTTTCAAAATAAATAATGATACCTACAGTATGTACGTTATTTTACTGTGCCAATAACAAAAAAATAGATTTTATTTTATTCGGGAAACTTACAGCTAACGTAAACAATGTTATTAAACAATATGAAGCTGAAGGCCATTTACAAGTTTCCACTGATAAACACTTAAACAACAATAGCTCCTCACTATAACTGTTCAAGTACCCAGATACGCCTCAACAACCTAATTTTGCATGGACTGCCAGATCAAATCTCTATCATCATCATTTCAGCCGAATAACACCCACTGCCGGACATAGGACTTACCCAAGGACCGTTACTTCGACCGGTTCTGCTGGCTAGCGATTGATGAGGTCTATGATGGAACGAACGTGCCCAGAAGATGCTTGTTCACGCTTACTTAGATGTTACAAATATTATAAATGCGAAAGTAACTCTTTCTGTCTGTCTGTCTGTCTATCTGTCTGTCGCGCTTTCACGCCAAAACTACTGAACCGATTTAATTGAATGATGAGCCTGAGAAAGGACATAGGCTACTTTTTAATGCGAAAAAGGGTTGTAAGGGGTTGAAAGGGGGTATGAAAAGTTGTATGGAAGTATCGTAATTTTTAGAGCTAGAAGCTTTTTTTTTTTGGGTGGGAAATCATCAAATATAACTTCTCCCACTCTGGGTGAAGCGGGAGGGCGTGTCAGACTATTACTGACTAAAATCCACCCGTGTTCCCTCAGTTGCCTGTGTGCCAGGGGCCGCGGTATCACTTTCGAACAACCTATACCCCTGGCAGGCATCGGCCTTTGCGGACCCCACCAGTTGGTGCTGACATCTCTTTGAGGCGTGCGTGGAACACAACTCGCCGTCGACCCGGGTTTGGTTTGATATAAATAAATATGACATTCAAAGTTTGTAAAAGTTTTACCCTCAAGGGTGTAAAATAACAATAGGGAATATGGGATGAAAGTTTGTATGGAAATATGTAAGGTTTATGTGCATGTTTTATAAGTTTGCGACAAGAGACAAAGACCCAAAGACACTATTCCACGCTGACGAAGTCGCGGGTACAGCTAGTATACAATATAAACGGTAAAACAGAACCTTGCAGATTTAAAATATAACTACAGCGTCAAAAGTCATAACCTACAAATACAGTAAACGGGGATACTGTATTTATATCCACCAACAGATTTTACGATCCATGCAATAGGATTAACTTAACTGGGTCAACGAGTTAATAGGTACAGTTATAGACTTTAGGTCTAGAACTACGCAAGAACGTCATCGATGATGCAATGCTTGAATTTCTTTAACCCAGCATAACGTTAACACGATGACTCACGATGGTCAATATATGCCATGACTTTGGCTGCAACAAATTTTGAGGAATTTATTTTTGATGGAACTGAGGCGCTATACCCACTAACCCGCACTGGGCCCGCGTGGTGGATTTCGGCCCACTCCCTCTCATCTAGAGGAGGCCTGTGTCCCAGCAGTGGGAAGATAATGGGCTGTTTATGTATGTATATATGTATGAGGTACTATACAGGAATCCGCTGGATGCGGGAAGCACCGAACTGGTCGAACTAGCGGAGCTTGGGGGAGGCCTATATAGGTACGGCAGTGGACGCCTTTCGGCTGAAATGATGATAGTGTACTTTGAAGATGTGATGTAGCCCTGCAGCACAACAGGTATAGTATTTTAATACTTTTCAACCAGAACTATTCACTTCTCCCTGACGTAGCCCATTAACTATTTTAGTCATGTTTGCGAAACATTGTTTCATTATTAAACTGTTGTACAGTCATTTATATACAGGATATTTTTTTAACCAGTGCGCAAACTGTAACCATGAACCAGGGGTGCGGGTTGTTCGAAAGAGATACCTCGGCCCCTGGCACACAGGCAACTGAGGGAACACGGGTGGGTTTTAGTCAGTAAAAGTTTGACACGCCCTCCCGCTCCACCCAGAGCGGGAGAAGTTATTTGATGATTTCCCACCCAAAAAAAAAAAAAAACTGTAACCATGAATTCAGCATATCATTCCAGACCCCAGAGCAGAAATTTTTCGTCGATTATACAAAAAAAAATCAGCTGCTTCATAGAAAAGTGCAAGACCTAGGCGGTCAAAATGTATGGAACAGCTGATATTTTTTTTTACCTAGTGATCCTGCTTCGCACGATTTTAACGACCAGACAAAACATCAAGTTTTCGATATTTTATTTAACTTTATTGTACAGACGCACATCAAGCTACCCCAAACTGTCAAATTTTCCCCATTGGACATGAACCTTATGCTTATGTAATAAAGATGAAAATATATCAAAGAAATTTATTTGACAGATTGGGGTAACTTGATGAAATTCTCGAAATACTGGTGAAAACCGCATTAAATCCGTTGCGTAGGGTCACACAGACACAGAACAACAACGACTTTCGTACAGAATTTGTGTGGACCTAGAAAAAAAAGTTGCAAAAGAATTATACATGGTTCACCTGTGTCTTTCAAAATAGGTTGAAGCAACCATGTACTTATTCAACACGGGCCCGACCAAATTGAATAACTATGGACATTGAATGATCCACTCATTCAATCTCCATAGTGATTACATTTGGTCAGATCGTGTAAAATTGCCTACAGCGAAAAGAAATAATATGTAATATAAATTTATTGCAAATAATAAATTGAGGAAGAAAGTATTTATAAAAATAAATAATCGAAACACTCCGGCTCAGCCTGGAGGTTGTTCGAAAAAAATAGCCTACTCAAGAAAATAAATAGCCTGTGTTCGTAGCATTAGTTGAGCTCAACAGGGCGGAGGAAGGAACAAAAACTAACGCAGACATATAAGCCGGATGATGTTTAATGCTCTTTTTCCGAAGTACCTACAAAATTAAAAGAAAATCGGTACAAATTCTCTTTAACTTTACTAAGTTTAGAAGATCATAAGTTTTCTAAAAAAATCCTTCTATCTTACCTAATATTATAAATGTGAAAGTTTGTATGTTTGTTACTCAATCACGCAAAAACGGCCGAACAGATTTGGATGAAATTTGGCACACGGATAGTTTATAACCTGGATTTACACTTAGAATACTTTTTATCCCGGTCGTACATTTCCGTGGGATAGTTTCCAACCTCCAATTGGGCAAAGCCGCTGGCAAGAGCTAGTACAACGTACATCACTCTAGTTCTCCACGATAGGTTTGACAGAAATGGAAGTAGACACACCCATATTCAGTCATTTATGTTTATGGTTAAGCTCCATGCACTAAGTGACAAGCCTATTCACTAACAACGCTGTGACCGACCAAAAAGCCATATATATAACAATAATTATATAGTTCCCAAAGCTGAAAACTCCCTCAAATCTTCCTTACTACAAAAAGTTCAAAATAATTATAATCTCACGATGGTCTAAAATCTAAATGCAAAGCGCAAGTGGTCGCTTATCGTCCATTGTTGCCATCGTTTTATCCGCGTCGTGTCGTATACACGGCTTATGTCGATACCACTAGACTACAATCGACTTTGTGGTGCAGAAAACGTGCCAGACATTTCAATAGGCGTACAACATAACAAGAATAGGATCTTGTAGGATATTTCTACGAGATTCCGTTATTCTAAAATGCATAGCCAGCTCGTCTCGAGTGGTTTGCGAAGGACTTTGGGTGGATAACGGAAATATGCTTTGTTGAGCTGTTCATTTCCCGTTGTCAACCTAGTCTTGTAAAGCCGTTTTAGATCAGTAGAACTGTTTAAGGTCCAGCAGGTTTTGTCGACGGAAGAGTAGACAAAACAAAAATGACGTTCCGTGTAGACAGTCTGTAGAAAGTTTTCTGTTATTGTCACAACTGTCAGTTGTCATTGTGGTTTTGACAGTTTGGGATAGAAAACATTCATCTGAAATAGTCTACGTAAAAAGAGCCTAGACAAAGATCGTTAGAAATGAAAGGCAAAATGACAGATTGTAGAAGGATTTCTACGATGCGATGTCAAAAATGGAGAAACGAAATGTTACTTTGCATAGAAAGAGCTGTGTCTAATCTTCGTAAAAATAGACAGCGTCATGCTTAGCCTACAGTTTGTCAGTAACGAATATGAGATGGGTCGAACCATTGAGTTTGCGCTATGACCCGGTCCCTCTCTCTCCTTATTAGATCGCATTTATTCGATCAAATTGTAATAGGTACTTTGATCGATGGCTTTTAGCGATATTAAATTGCCCAGTCTCCGACATCCTATTTCATGTACCTCTTGAAAGTTCTATTGTAATTTGTTAAGGTATACAGCAGTGCTCCAAACCGTACTTTGGGCAGAAGATATTATAGTGCATAAGTGTGTGCGCAGACAGATCTCACCCCCTCACCCCTCCCAGAACTCAGATCTCTCTCTCTCAGATCTCTTTCCTCACTCTCATAGTCCGATAGGACAGCACGCAATCCGGCACGACCGGAGAGAGGTCAGGAGCGCAGGACCAGTACCTTAACGTGCTTTCCGAGGCACAGGGATTACACATCGCCAACTTCCAAACTCCGGGCTGGTACTAAGAAACTCATAATGGAAATTCCCGAAAACCCAGCAACTACGAGACCAACGGGGCAGTCACAATAAACAGTCAGAATCAGAATCTGAATCAGAATGCTTTATTTGTAAACATACGTCAAATTACAATAGTTTGCGAGATGTTACAACAAACAAAAAAACAAACAACAACACAAATTACAGAAAATAGAATCAATTTTATTACACGTCAAATAGATTAAAGTTACATGCCATAATAATGCTAATTAATGTCAAATAAAATTCTAAATCTTCAAAATAGGTGAGATTGTGTGTTGATTATGCTGTGGTGTATTCTATCTATCCTCATTATTTCAACGAAATAAATTCAACCATTGGTTTTTACGAGACTTACTATCACATCTTCTTTTTCATAAAATACTAGGACCAAAGCCTGACCCCAGGATGATCTCCAACTACATCGATCTAGCTTCGGCTTCTAGCCACATTCATAAAACAGATAACCGAAATACGTTATCGATTTAAATACAAACTACCTATTCAATTTTTTATTAGGTAGGTCATTAGGTGCTATGAGTTCCTAGTAGTGCCAACACGGTGAGTGAGCAACCTTGATACCTCCACTAATAATAACACGTTGATAAAGATCACAATCATTGTTCATGACACAACGTTTGTTTCTAGCCATAATTATGAATTGTTGGCTGTTAAAGTGGGCCAAATAGGTAAGGCCGAGATTTACGGGCACCGATTCCTGTATACGACTCCGCCAAAATCGTGATTCCGGCTCGTAATGAACGGAAACCGGAACCGCCACTGTTGCGTCGCGTTGTATTATCTTAACTTAGTTTAGCAGGTCCCAGAATAAGGCATTTATTTACTTCTACGTTTGGGGTCGAAACGCTTGGGTCATGGGGCCCGAGTGCACGTCTCCTCTTTAAGGAAATTTCTCGCCGGCTGGTCGACACTTCACGTGACCAGAGGGCTGGATCGTTCTTTGGCCAAAGAATTAGCATTGACATTCAACGTGGTAATGCTGCCAGTCTTTTGGGCACGTTTCCTGATGACAGCGATGCGAAGGAATACTTCGACGCCTAAGTGTCCTTTTGTTTTTTGTATTTATTGTGTATATCGTAGTTTTAATTATTAAGTACTTTACTTCTAGACAGATGAGAATGGTACTGAAAATCCTACTAAGGAAGTAGGATTTTTACCTACTGCGATTTTCCTTACATCTATTATGAATGTGAAAGTGAAGATGTTTGTTACTCAGCCCCGCTAGTACGTTCCCATGGGATAATTTCCGAACACGACGCGGGCGAACCCACTGGCAAAAGCTAGTTATGAATAAAAAGTTGCGGCCCCAGTGAAGTCAGGTAACCCCGGATTTTTGCGACTCTATATGCAATAGGAAATCAAGAACCCGAGGTTAAGGTAAAAGAAAATGCTCCAATAAGTTGTTTAATGCCAGTCGATAGTGATAGAAGGATTTTATTTTAAACGAAACACATTACGTGTGTCGTGTGTGTCTTGTGAAGTCAAGTCTACGCTGCTCATATTCAAAGCAACATAACATCACGCCTGCTTTTTCCGAAGGGTTAGGTATATAGGTACACTATACATATCGAAAGTTATGTTTAATTCCCATGAGAAAAAAGGTAAAGTAACGTTCACTCATCCTCCATAGAAAAGTGCATGGGCAAAGAGGATTGAGGTCGGGAAATTGTATCTAAGCTGGTTGCGCGGTAAATTCTGCTTGCGCGATGCAGGATTTTTCGTGACGTCAGTATGATGCGTAGTCTGCATGCAGCAGTGTAGATGCCAACACAGTACCAATTCATAAGAAATTACTATAGACGACTCATGTAAACTCATGTTTAACAATACTAAATATTACAATAGGGTATTTTCTAATTTATTAAAAACTATCTTAATTTGAAGATAGGGACGAAATATTGAACAGAAAAATAAAGATAAATTTATTTATATTCATTTTCTCAATTAATAGCGATTAAAATCAAATGAATGTTTCGTTGTTTTGTATTTACCACCAAAACGGTCCTTACGATCACTTATTGTCACGTGACCACATGTGACGTCAGCTTTGTGTAAACGGCACCGGTACAAATACTTTGTGTGGCGCAGTTTAAGAAGTATTTGAGCACAGAGGCACCTCACACCAGTAATACCACTTTCTATCCATTACAAATCTTGTTAATTTATAAACTCGACATTCACTATTGCTTACAACTAAGTACTTTAGTTTAGACAAAGTTGACGTCACGTGTGGTCACATGATAAAAAAATCATCATAAGTAGCGTTTTGGCGGTAAATTCAAAACAACGAAAGTAAATTTTATTTATGTCGTTTTTAATTGAGAAAATGGATGTCAATCAATTTATTTTTATCTTTCTGTTACTTACATATTTCGTCCCAATCTTCAAATTAAAATAGTTTTTAATATATTGAAAAATACCCAATTGCAAAGCTCCAAACAAACTGCATAAATAAATCACAGTTCATTCACCTTCAAGTTTCAGCACGCTAATAAGATTCCAACTCGCAAGTCGCACTGCTTTTCTTCAAATTGTGAATCAACATGCAAATTCTTGCGATCTGACATTCAACTTCAAACAGTGCCAGGCACGAGATAAAATGAGGCGGATTTAAACTAATTAACATCTCAAACGTAAACAAACATAGAAGAATGTAGGCCTGTTTCATAGAAAATGTATGTGAACTGAGGCTGTGTTATGAACAGAGATCGGATATTCGGATGCATATTCACCTAAAGTTGAGATGTTGGCTAACATGGAATGCGCTTTTGTATCGAAAAAGTCTTAATTTAGGTAAGTAATTTGTTTATTTTTTGTTTTAACTAATACAAACCACCCCTCCTCCAGTACATATACATATTTGTATCGGGTTAAAAATTAAATTTAAATTAATACACATCTGAATAGTTGTGCAATCAAGAATCCCGGGGTTTTTAATAAATATTACAAATAATTTATAAAGCCGCTTCGGTACTTTCATAGCTAAAAATTATCTTTATGTAAATATGCATCCGAATATCCGGTCTCTGGTCATGACCCACACACACCCTGTGTGTGAGGTGAGTAGGGCTGTGCAAAGTGAGGAGGGCTGGGTCTGACACGCCCTCCTGCTCCTCCCAGAGCGGGAGAAGTTATTTGATGATTTCCCATCCTCAAAAAAAAAAAAGGTAAATATGCATCCGAATATCCGATCTCTGGTTATGAACTAGCTTTTGTTCGCAGCTTTGTACGCGTAGAGGTCAGAAATTATCCCACGGGAACACTACTGGGACTACTGAAAAATCACGCTCCAAAACTTATGAAACAAGCCCCGAAAAACTCCAGGTTGTTACTCTTGTTGTTAAGAAATCTTGATAAATACAAGTATTTACATGATATGTATAAGCATATTTGCAGATATAAAATAATATTAATAATATGTACAATTTGTACATATAAAAAAAAACACAGGGCATTAAAAAGTTCATCCGCAGCGCTGTCAATGGGAAAAGTGCACAGAATGCTGCATTGCCACGTTGTAGGCGATGCTGATTTTTTTGCCCAAATAATAGGCAAGGGCTCTGGTCACATGAAGAGTCTACCAGCCGCTCGGAAATTGGATTTTTCCTAAAGGAAAATTCCAATAAAACTTTGCCCGACCTGGGAAGCAAACCCAGGACCCCACGCTCAGCAGTCGCCTTTGCATCTACGAGTGTAGGTAGGCGTAGGTAAGTACATGGATGTAGTAAAATACACCCGTACGAATCATCATGTGCCTAGCCTTCTCTCATGTTGGTGTCGGCTACCAGACTTACCAGATGCAGCTGAGTAAAAGAATTTTACATGGAGCGACAGATATATCTGACCTCCACAACCCAATTACTGGGTAATACGAAACCCTTTGGTTGTCAGACTTTCGGGCTTCTGACGACCCCTAAAGACAGTCAAAGATCTACGAATGGCCGCCGGGACTTCACACTTCTAACTAAAAGGAATACATCGCACTGAATACTAAATTAAATAGGCTTCGGGGCGTGTTTAATGCCTGTCAAGTAAATAGTAAAGGAAATGCCGTCCACCTGTTTATTTTCTCAAAAAAGTTCTAGAAGAAGCGGCACAGGGGAATTTATTTACATATACGATTATGATCACATCTTATGATATGAAGTTATGACATAATATTCGTAAGTCATTCTGGAAAAACCCACAGCAACGATTTTTCTTTTTGGTGTTATTTTTGTACAATCTTTCTTGTTTTAATTAAATCTTTCGTCCTGAAAACCTAGTTATTTATAGGTACTTGAGTAAGCATGTTCTGTGATATTCACTTGGTCAGACAACTTTGCTGACTTGCATATTTCGGAACAACGTTCTTTAACGCTGCTTGCGGTAGGAGTTAAATTGTAGAAATCGTCACGTTCCTAACGAAAAAGTGCTATTCCCCTCCAAGCGACTTTTAATTTTATATAATAGAACAGACAGAATGAAAGTAAGATAGTTTTCATAGTTTTTGAGAGTTCTGCATTCAAAATGAAAATCCAAGATGGCGGCAGTAAAATTTAATTCAAAAAAATCGTCATGAGTGTCGTTTTCATGGTTTTCGAGGGTACTGAAGCCGATAGTCAGATCAAAATAAACTTTGATTATTTTAAAGATGGAGTAGGTAAACGCCGTTACATTCGAAGTTGAAGAAAAAGCGTAAGGAACTTCTTTCCTGACGGGGGTTCTACCAAACCCACACTTTTCCAATAGCTTACCAAAATTTTGGTTAAGTAGGTACTCAACTTTGGCAAAACACATTATTTTGCAATTATCTTCAGGAGATTACGTCATACTTAGTACAAAAGCTACAAATCTCGAATCCTTAACAAAAGTTAAGGCTACTTAAAAGATTATCTGTCGCGACAGAGAGTTGGACGAGCGCCACAAAGGATCCTGTATCCTGAGTTTGTATTACAACACCGTGTCCCACTTTTTATAAAGAAAGGAACGCTTTTTATAAAATATCCGCTAAGATTAAGAGTATAAGATATATGACACGACAACTATCTTTATGAAAAATGACCGGAGGCTATTTTTAGGGTTTCGTATCCAAAAGGTGCCAACGGAACCTAAATCGTAAGGCTCCGCTATTCGTCCATCAGGCCGTCTATCACAGAGGTGTACCTTTTAAACCGTAATATGTAGACACTTAAATATTTTACAGCGAGTGTACTACCACGCCGTTCTAACAAAAAAAAAGTTTAAAATTATGGGGGTGTCGCCATTAAAACATGTATAGTTTTTACAAAAGTATTTTATTTAATTCGCACCCTAATTGAGTAACTCACGATGGATCATAATCTGTTTCGTTTTGAAACAGATGGCTAAACCATTGCTTCACATGTTCGAAAAATGTGTCTGCTCAACAACGTTAGTAACGCAATGAATAATGTTTATCTGTCAAAATGAAACAGATTATGAATAACCGTATGTTACGCAATTAGGTTGCTGTAGTATTAAAATGTACGGTGGTAAAAAACCCTTCATGTGCGAGTTCAACTCGCACTTGGCGTCTTTTGTATGCAGTTCGAAAAAAAATGTTTTTATCCACATTCTGTTCATTTTCAGATTTCACTTAGAGTAATCTTATATACACTCAACCAAAATCTATAAAAAACTAGATCAAAAATCCATCACATTTCCTGAAACCCTTTGGAGTAGTGTAATAAAAATAGAAGTGCCCTCCTTACTGGAGATTCTTCCTAGTACTTCCTCTTGAACAGTATTTCACATCAATAAAACCTCGATCGATATGACACTTTAAGTTTCCTCGTAAAATATGATATACGACCATAAAAATCGATGAAATATCCATAGATTTACGGCGTGGAGACAACTGTATCCACAGGAGGATTGCGAAACTTGGTATTAAGAAACTCCACGCACAAGTTTTTGAAGATAGCTGCCTCAGCAGGTAGGTATGTCTGTATCCTATAATGTGAAATTGAAATGTGAATCGACTTCCGAAATTAAAGTCATTTTTCATTTTGTAATGTTTTTTCGGAAGTCGGTTGATTTTTATTGGAATAAGTTTTTTTTTTATTTTTCACTTTTAAGTTATGGTATGGTACCTACCCGACACCAATTTTTATACCACTACTTGCTATATAAACAACAATGACAGGAAGCAGCAGAACGTTATCGAGGTACAGTCCCGGACTTTAATTGATAAGCCACTATTAAACTTCCCAATTTTGCAGTTTTATACATTCACGAGATTACACGATTAAACACGAACTTAAACCGCATGCTCGTAAACAAGATGACAAATTACTTATAATCGGAAATAGTCTTAGGTTGAAGGTTGACTAATAAATTGGCAATGATAAATAAGTTTATCCAATCTATTTGATACGACCTCCTTTGAATTAGGAGCTCAGAACGGTATAGCGAATCACTCTTCGCCGATGGTACGGTTCGCCGAAATCACTCTTAGTCGACGGTTGGTTCCACGAATAAATCCATCGCCGATAGAACTATTCGCCGAAAACACCGTTCATCGATGGTCGCTTCAGCTACAACACCTTTTACCGATGTAACGGGTCGCCGACATACATAAGTAAATTTCTAATAAATTAAACACTATGGTTTTTACAAATATTTATTAGGATTGACCGTCAGATCGAAACGGTACAGATAAAAAAAAAACAATTTCTCTTTTAATTATAATAATAAAACTTTGCTCTGAAGAGCTTTAATTAGAATATCTTCCTGGTGTAGGTCTTATCATAACATACAGTGATTTCCTCTTTAGGATATGCATAACATGCAAACAATACGTTAGGTAGGTACTGGCCACTAATAATATCTATGAAGACCATTTATTAGTCATTTTGCGGTGTATGTTTGACATAATATGACAAAACAAAACATTTCGTGCATATAATTATCTTAAAAACGTTGTTGAGAAAAATGAGTGCGTGCAATTTAGTAAGATCTAAGCGCGGTGCACATGTGCTAATAGTGGATGGATTTTCTTACCACCTAAATAAAAAAAAAATGACAAATATTATTGGAGGTGTACAAAAAACAGTTCCAGTGGTTGTGGTGTAAGTGTAATAACTTTGTTGCACCCTCATGGTCACACAATTGTCAGTCAGAATCACGATCATTTACATCTGCCAGAACCCGAAAAGCTTCTCGAGATGAGAGTAACGGTGGAGTTTCTTGCCCATTCTTCTCCATACGAAACTACATTTTGGAAGGGGCGACTAGAATCAATTCTATTTTAATGTAAATGTTGACGTTCAAAAGTGCCTTTTAAGTGCCTATTTGAAATAAATGCTTTGACTTTGACTTTGACTTTGATGAACTACAAATCAAAATTAAAGGACATAGCCGTTAATTCGATGGACTCTCCGTCTCAAATAATAAACCGCTGCTTAAAAGATGTTCCAAGTGTAAGTGCTCCTACATTGCCTAATAAAACGGCTTGTGCAATGATCGTTAAACGGGCCAGAAATAAAGGTTTTCCGAAAATTCCACAAACAATCTTAGATTTTAATGTACCTGATTTTCTTAGTAAAGTTGATGGAAAACCTTTTTTACTTGGACACTATATACACAATGAAGAAAGTGTTGTAATATTTTGCACAAAAGCAAATTTTAAGTTACTTGTTCAAGCATCATGCTGGATAATGGATGGAACATTTTCAAGCTGCCCGGCACCATATTGTCAAATTTATTCTATACACGCTTTGGTAGGTACGGAAGGAGGTACAAACAAATTTCTTCCCTTAGTATTTGCGTTACTCTCGCACAAAACTGAAAGCTGTTATTTAATTTTCTTAGAAATCTTAAAAACATATGCGCGCAATAAGTTTAAAATCAATTTGTCACCGGAAAATATTTTAACAGATTTTGAAGTAGCGGCAATCAATGCCGTCAAACGGCAGTTTCCAAAATGTGCACACAAGCTGTGTCTATTCCATCTAGCCCAAAATATTTGGCGTCATATTCAGTATGAGGGACTTGCGAAGAAATACAGTGATGATTTTACTTTTGCACTCAAAATGAGGCACCTATTTGCTTTGGCATATCTTGAACCAAATGAGATAACAGAAGCTTTTAAATTTATCAGAAACAAAGTATTGCCATCAGAAGCTGAAAGTGTAGTTAATTGGTTCAGCAAATATTACGTAGATGGATCACGAGAAGCACAAACATCTGTTTGTAGTCAACTTTCTATAAAAAGGAAACCTCCTATATTTCCAACATCTATGTGGTCTGTTTTTAATCGAACATATTCCATCCCAAGAACACAGAATGCTTTAGAATCGTGGCACGAACGCTGGAACACACTCCTTAATCGAAAAAAATGGAACATATATAAAACTATAATGGAGTTTGCTAAAGAGCAAAAGCATACTGAATGCGAGGTCCAGCGAATAAATTCTTCTGAACCCATGCTAAAACGCCAACGTTCTGCACAGGTTGAATATAATGCTAGATTGCAGAAACACTTAGCTCTAAAGAGTGAGATGGACCTAAAAACATTCTTAAATGGAATGGCCCAAATTTTGTACTTAAAAAATAAGAAATAATTATAAGATAAAAATTGTCAGCTAAGAAATAGTTATATTCTAATTAAAGCTCTTCAGAGCAAAGTTTTATTATTATAATTAAAAGAGAAATTGTTTTTTTTTTATCTGTACCGTTTCGATCTGACGGTCAATCCTAATAAATATTTGTAAAAACCATAGTGTTTAATTTATTAGAAATTTACTTATGTATGTCGGCAACCCGTTACATCGGTAAAAGGTGTTGTAGCTGAAGCGACCATCGATGAACGGTGTTTTCGGCGAATAGTTCTATCGGCGATGGATTTATTCGTGGAACCAACCGTCGACTAAGAGTGATTTCGGCGAACCGTACCATCGGCGAAGAGTGATTCGCTATACCGTTCTGAGCTCTACGAACTAAATGCAAAAAAGGACCCATTTTAAAGTTTCTAGTCTCCATATATTTCATTCATATAAATAGAAGCACGCGTGCAGTAATGAACGAAAGCAACAGAAATGCGTCATTGCAAGCCTGCTCATATGTTCAGAAACGAAACGCGAGAGTCATGACGTCAGAGGGGGCGAAAGCAACATAATTGTGTTTCATACAAATGCCGGCTTAGTGACGTCGGCATTCATCCAGCATGCCTTTATATTGACGTTGGCATTACGAGCACGTTACATAGCAGTCGGACCTCTTCAGAAACTTGGAATGTTTGTGTGCGTAAGCTATGAAGTCTTTTAATTTGTGCATTACTTAATTTCTATCTATTGGAGCACATAGGTATACTCCATGTCTGATACTAGCATAGGATCAAAGAACGTCTGTGATATGTTCAATTGTAGAGGGACTGTAAAAATACATTACATACAACACGTTGGATTAACACTGGATTATATCCCTAGTATTAGTTACAAATAATCCTACTAATATTATAAATGTGAAAATTTGTGAGGATGGATGGATCGATGTTTGGTACTCAATCACGCCAAACGGCCTAACAGATTTGGATGAAATTTGGCACACAGATAGTTTATTACCTGGATTAACACACAAAATACTTTTCATCCCGGTAGGACGTTCTCGTGGGACAATTTCTGACCCTCAAAAGCTAGTCATTTATGAACTTTAAACCTCGAAAACTACTCTTTAGAAAACATACAAGCATACAAACATTTACAAACACTAACTGGCTACTGGACACCGCTGGGAACTGGCAAAACCTTCAACATGCTGGTAAGGTACCAATTACGTCACGCCGTAGCATTTACAGATCCCGAAATACCTTGCATGACCTATCGACGTTTTAACTAAGTTTACTGGTAACGTGAAAGGGCCGCTGGTAGACTAGCACATATGCTTCTATGTGTATATGTTACGGCTAATAGCCGAAGCGCGGCTACACCTAGTTTTAGTCGGCTACAACTAGGTGCAGCCGGCCACATGCGTTTAAACTTAGATGTATCCTACTTATGTCACCGTAAATTTGTAAATACCGTTAGATTATAATCTATCTCGCGAGATTATAAACTGTCGATAAATTTTGAACTGCACCATACTGCTTACCGACCGAATAGGTTAGGTTAGGTTAGAATTGCGACCAACGGCCCGCGAGCCGAGCGAGCGAAGCGAGTGGTGCCGAGGCAGCGTCCGGCGAGCGCTAGGCCGCCTGCACCTAGTTGTAGCGGGGTAAAACCAGGTGTAACCGCACCTCGGCTATTAGCCGTAACGTATACAAGGTGCAACAGAATAAACGCAAGATCTGAAATTTGTGGGTCCTAATTGACTACCGAATTTGATTTCAGAAACGTTTAATATGGTGTTTTATTTTTATTTTTAATTATGAATTTTGACATACCTACCGCTGATTGAGCCAGATAAAATACAATCTTATTTCAAGGTAATAAGACTCAATTTTAAATGCAAAAAGTAGTGCTAGGCTCTACACGTTTTTCTTAATAACAGTTAGCTTAAAAAAAAAAAACTTTTGGTCATTGTATAATGCTTTTAACTCAATACTCTTATTGGGGTGTATGAGGTCTTGCGTTAATTATGTTACACATTGTATATCTGCATCATGTTATCTACTGCGGTTTCCGATTCACTCACTCGATGAACCGCTGCAGTAGATTAGCACAATACAGGGAATCGATACGAATTCAATGTCATTTAAAACCTAGTTAAATGCTTTTCAATTATGAGGGATTTTAATTCAAATGAGTTTTATATTACGGTTGACCTAATGCTACGCGCCTACGCGGCGCGCCGTAGCGTTTATTGGATTCGTAGCTTTCTGCTACGATTTGATTTGGAGCGTAGAGGATCAAGATTATACTTGCCGTGGAACTTGTTTTACTTCACGTTGGAGAAATTTCTCTGCAATCCTACAATATTGTTGAAAGTTTACTTTGCGCTTTTGGTAGATACATCTTGGCCGCATTTCTAATAATTTTAAATCATAAATTTTACGTTATTCCAGTACTTATATCAAACGTAATTCAAGACAAACTTTTCCTTATCACCCGAATTCATATTACTAAAGACGTTTTTCGTGGCACGTATTATGGTTATAACGCCTGTAGAGGAAAATTCATCCTAATAATATCCTACATATTAAATTGACCTAAGGGTGTCGAAAAAGGCGGCAAAGGGAGAATGTCTGACCTCTTTATTCATTAACATATTATTATCTAAAATGGTGTTATGGTCCCTCATATCGTATTGCCCTCTTTCTTCATTGACATGGAAATGACAAGGACAGCTAGTGTTTCTAAAAGGTTTATAAATGTCAAGTTTGCATGAATAGATTTCTAAAATAAAACCACATTGCCACTATGTCTATTAAAAAGTTCATATTGTGTCCACAATTTCAATGGAAGGTGAAGTGATGGAGTGTCGTCTGTGACTCAACCTGCGTCACAATTATGGCTCTTCAATATTAATAAATAGGTA
The DNA here is from genome assembly GCA_947359405.1 of Antitype chi. Lineage (NCBI taxonomy): Eukaryota > Metazoa > Arthropoda > Insecta > Lepidoptera > Noctuidae > Antitype > Antitype chi. Next base: position 7,414,382 of record OX375823.1, read on the forward strand.
CAGTATTTATATCAAAGCCCTATTGTTTGTATTCAATCAAATTGTATGTTTTGAAATCCAAAAACAAAATGGCTAGTTAAAAAAAAACCCTTTTTAAAGATAAGTTCAACCCCATAAAAACTTGCAATAATCTAGAAATTACATCTCTGAAAAATTATAAAAGTAATGACCTAGACTTTTGCCATTTTTATAGTCATAGGTAATTTATGTAGCATAATTTTTTCCTGTGCTTACCTTTTAACCTTTCAGGTATGAAAGTGAAATGAAAACATGTTAACTTTCAGCTATTTGCCACGCAAGGCCGTGGTTTGGATAATATAATATGTTCTGAAAGGTGTGTTGTGGTAACTGAAGTTCTAATGTTTTGATAAAATAAGCCGCCACGTACTAGTTATTACACATGCTAGAATACAAAGGAATTTATCCTTTGTAGACTGAATTTTAGTATGTACCTTTGAAATAACTTTTAGAACAGAATTTGTCTACGTTATTCAACTACAGACAAGAATTATATATTTTTTAATGAGCCCATAAGTAATTTGATGTCTTTTCATTTATTACTTGCTGCGCCCCGCGGTTTCACCCGCACAAGTATTGATCCCGTGGGAATATCGGGATAAACAGCATCCTCTGTCCTAATCCAGGTCATGATATACCCATGTGCCAAATTTCATCCAAATCCGCTCAGCCGTTTTAGTGTGACAGCGAAACAAACATACAAAATACATTATACTTATGTCATCCTATTTTCTTTTTTTTTCTTAGTGTATTGGCACCTTGTTCTTTTCATGTAATTGGTTTTAATCTCATCTTGCTTTGTTTGTTGTGTTGTCTTTTGTACGTACGCACCAAATAAACGATTTATCTATCTATCTATCTATCTATCTTAAAATGTCAAATATTTTCTCTTTATTTATAACTAGCTTTTGCCCGCGACTTCATACGCGTGGACTTTAGAATCAAGTAGATAATATATTTTTTTGATAATATATAGCCTATTTTTTTAAGTTAGACCTCTCGGAATACATAATTGAAAACTGCATTCAATTCCATGCAGTGGTTTTTGCGTGATGCGGTAACAAACATACGGACAGACAAAAATTCTAAAAACCGTTGTTTTGGCTTCTGTTGCTCTAATAAAGACCCCCATACTATTTTTTCTTCAATATCTTTAATGTACAGACATCGGCCTGTTACAATTTTATTATATGTATAGATATTAACTGAAGAAACGTGGATGTTATTATAAGTACACGTCTACCCAACCCTTTGGAAAACCAAGTCGTGATGTTATGTTATCCCTACAAATCCCTACAAATATTATAAATGCGAAAGAAACTTTGTCTGTCTATTACGCTTTCACGCCTAAACCGCATAACCGATCGTCATTAAATTTAGGAGAGATATAACCTGGGATATGGAGAAGGACATAGGCTACTTTTTTACGCGATAACCGATATTCACGCAGGCGAAGCCGGGCAAAACATAGTTTTATATAAGGTAGCTTCTGGCAGTGTGCGTCTGCCTTGATCTATTTTCGTAGCTCCGATAATTATAGGAATAATTTAAGCTCTGTGATTTTCACGCCGATAGAGCCGAGTTTGTTGAACGTGTCCAGTAAAGTGCCTATCGATTAATACAACTTTCATATTGGCTTTTAACGAAGTATGTATGTATAGATTCTCAAGTCGGGCAAAAGTGTTATTTTGTCTTTTCCATTCGGATTTTTTAGTAACAGCCCGGAGTTTGGAAGTCGGTGATGTGATACTCCTGTGCCTCGGAAGCGTTAAGCTGCTAATGCTGCACCTGATCTCGCTCTGGTAAAATCGGATTGCCGTCCCATCGGATTATGGGAGTGAGAAAAGAGTTCAGGTACCTGTGTCTGCGCACACACCTGTTCACTATAGACGTGAGGCATAAATATTGGATTAGGTATGTGGATTAGGTATTTTTCGATGCGAGTCCGTACCTAATCCAAAGCGTCGAGGATTAGGTATGGAACAAAAATATTCGTCCACAGTATACTCAGAAGATATTCCGTACCTTAAAATGTAGGGGTTAAGTTTCAAGTTTAATTAACACTGCCGCCAGCGCCATCTATGTAGAATACCACTGGACTAGTTAGTGCTCTAGCGATGTACCTATGTTGTAACGCCGGAGCCACACTAACGGTCAACGTCAATGTCCATAATCGTTGTTAACATTCCGATAATTAAAGCGATAAATTCAGTGGCCACATTTGACCGCCACCCGAGTTATCGCCTAACGTCAAATTTCAATGTGAATGCCGTTGTAAAATTATCGTGATAAATTGTGGCTACACCTACGGTTAACGTCTATCATTGCGATAATCAACGGCGTTTCTCGTTGGTGTGGCCCCAGCATAAACGTCGTCGTTAGGTGGCGTTATTTTTTCAAGATGATACTCTCGAAGAAAAATAACAAAACGTTCACGTCTTTTATTGAAAATAAATGTATAAAAATCAGAAACTCATGATATGGGTGAAATTAATGTTATATAATAATGCTTTGGTTTCTACACGTAGTACACCAGCTTTAATTTTAAGCCATTTTTCGGTAAAAAAGACAAAAAAAATGTCGTTTGAGTTTTTTTAAAAGAGTTATCTACAATAAACTTTAACCTTGACCTAACACGTAATCTCGTTGACTTTAAGTACCGTTTGCCCATAAAAATCGAAATATAATCCACCGTTCCACAATATATCAGAAACGAAATGTCCTTAATCCATTCCGAATATTTCTTACCTAATCCACATACGATACATAATATCGGTAACAGGCCAGCGGCTATATTGAATAAAATATTCGGATTAGGTAAATGGATTAGGTATTTTTAAATACTAGGATTAGGTGGATTAGGTATCGTTTTTACCTAATCCGACCCATGTCTAGTTCACTATAATATCTTCGGCGTAAATGGCTAGTGTTAATGCACCCGATAACTGGCAACTGTCCAATAAATCCAAATGAAACAAAGTTTCTTGCGAGTAAAATTTAAATAAAAAAAACGATTCAACTCATCACATTTGTAGAAAATCTTAACTGTGAGATTCAGAAAACTTAACAACGCCATCTATCGAGATTTGAGGAAGCTCCCACTCAAACAGCTAGTCTTCCGATGAAATTGGCTGCCGTAGCCAACATTTCGACAAAAGGTCTATTGTTATTACCACTATTACTTATAGATATAATTCAATATTTACTGTTATCTAAGTAGGTAAAGAAGCTAAATTGTTTGTATCAGCTACAATCCCGTGGGACTATTGTAAGGCCATTCCGAATTAAAAAGCTACGTTCAAAGGGTACACCTTTTACCAGGGATCTTCTTATAACAAAAACAAAGTTTTAATCTTTTCTGTTTTTACAATGGCCTGCCATTTAAAAGTTGCCTTGCTCTTTTAGAAAAAACTACAGAGGATAAAGTTGTAATATGTCGAGTATAATAATGTTGCGAGGTAGCGAAACAAAAACATTATTTATGTGGTCATAATTTGACATACGCTTTGGCAGTGCTGCCAAGACCTGCCAAGGGCAAAAGATACGCTAGGGATGTCTGTACGTCGTATAACTAAGGTAGAACTGATTCTTACATACTTCGATGATACCTAACCAAGAAAAAAAACCTATAGGCATCAGACAAGGCTAATGAAATCAGCATAGTAGTATCTAAGAATACCGAGATCAATGAAATTTGCCTTCGACCTTTATAGAATAACCTTCAGATTATCCAATTGTTTACAAATATATGCACTACCCTTTTTTTAGAGGTCTAATACGTAGGTTGTTTTGCGAAAACAAAAAGCTCCTATATACCTAGTCATGTAGGTACTCAAACGAGTACCTACATGACTAGGTATATAGGAGCTTTTTCAAAGGGCCTTAAATGCCATAAAATCGTACTCTGATAACTAGAAAAATGGACAAATAACAAAAAAAGTGGATAAAGTGAGCCTTTGTTCACTTTTCTAGTTATCAGCATCAAGTCTCATCTCAAATTCATGTTCCTTTTATACCTTTCTAGATCGCTAATTGTTTATGAGAGCTCTACACCGAGAGAGAGAGATGGTACCTACCTACAGAACATAAATTATTTATAACGACTAGACAACAGACACTTTTGACATTCCACCATTAATCTCTGCTTGTGTTTTTACCTACAGGTTGGTATCTACAGAGCACACTGGATTTATTATCAACTAGGTTTTGCTAGCGGCTTCGCCCCCGAGGAGGTCGAATATTAACCCACGGGAACGTACTTTACAAACTTAGACATTGTTTGCAACAATACAAACCCCTTGCGCAACTCACATACGTGCGTTAGTGAGTGCAACGCAAGACTGACTACTACTGTACTACCGAGATAAAAAGTATCCTATATGTTAATCCAGGTTATAAACTATCTGTTTGCTAAATTTCATACAAATCCGTTCAGCCGTTGTTGCGTGATTGAGTAACAAACATTCAAACCTCTAAACATACAAGCTTTCACTGCATTTATAATATTAGAGTAGGATGTCCTTTACAAATCGTTCCTAAGGATAATATTTCAGCAATGTTTATGATATATATCACTCAGATCTTTCCCAAATATTTTGCTTTTACGAAGTAAACAATACTGTGTTAGTTTCTTCCCCTTTCATGTTTTAAATTGAAATAAGGTACAGACACATCGGTACGTAGGTGTAAGTACTCTGTTTACTATTATGGTCCGTAAATATAAAAAACCAAACTAAAAAAGTAGAAAATTATTTTATTTTATTAAAAAGCTTGGGGTGCTTTTTGAGGTATTTTTATAATAAATTAATGCACCCCACGCTTTTTAATAGAATTAAATTAGTTTCTACCTACTTTTTTAGTTTGGTTTTCAAAGCGTGTTTTTCCGTTTTTGAAACTTTTATTTATTTTCAATTTTTTAGTTTTGCTTACTACAAAAGCGTGATTTTTCAGTTTTGTTTTATTTAATATTTTTATTGAATCGTCATCGGTCCTCGATAAGTCTACAAATTTTAAATGACATCTGTTTGAAGTGGGTCAAAATCAAGTCTAAAGGAGTCGGTTATAAACAAACATACAGGTGAAGCTAATAGAAGCATGTTAAAAACCAAGGCTCGTGGCTAAGTAATAACAACTCAACGAGTCGATAGATCAGGTTAAGCTACGCTTGTCGCGGTCGTTCGGTGGATGCTTTCCGAGGCACGTCCCTGCGTGGCCCAGAAACCACGTCAAGGCGTTGGTCCCGGCTGTCATTCGTGGCGTTACGGGTCGTCGGCAGCCCGAAACTCTGATAAGCAGTCTTAGCAATGGGTATCAATGGCCCAATAACTGGGTTGTGGAGGTCAAATAGGCGGTCGCTCTATATAAAATGGTGGTATTCCGCTGCATCCGGTGAGACCGGAAGCCGACCCCAACACAGTTGAGAAAAGGCTAGCGAGATTAACTTATAAAAAATCAACTGCCTCGTTGGTCGAGTGGTCGCAAACGCTACCGCTGAGCATTGAAGTCCTAGGTTCGATTCCTAGGTCAAGCAAAGTGTTTTTGGATATTTCCATCGGGAATTTCCAAGTATTTGCGTGGACTCTGGATTTGTGCCTATTTGATGACTATCATCATCATCATTTCAGCCGAAAGACGTCCACGGCTGGACATAGGCCTCCCCCAAAAGGGGCGTTTTGCCATAATCGCCACGCTTGGCAGGCGGGTTGTCGATCGCAGTATGGTGGTGAAATGCATAGAGAACGCTGCTGCCCATTCTCTAGTAAGTCCCTTAGTCGCCTACTACGACACCCACGGGAAGAAATGGGATGGTGCTATTCTTTACGTCCGGACACCACACGGTAATAGAATCATGGAATCACGAAAAAAAAAAAGTGTTTATTCTCGTTCCGTGTGGTGCCGTGTGGACCTACGGAGCCGAAACGTGCACACTCACGGTACGGCTTGTCCATCAATTCAAAGTCGCTCAGCGAGCTATGGAACGAGCTATGCTCGGAGTATCTCTGAAAGATAGAATCCGGAATGAGGTGATCCGGCAGAGACCCTAAGTTGTCGACATAGCTCACAGAATTAGCTAGCTGAAGTGGCAATGGGCCGGCTACAGCAGTAGAACCGATGACCGTTGGGGTAGACGTGTTCTTGAGTGGAGACCGCGAATCGGCAAACGTAAGGTAGGACGCCCGCAGGCTAGGTGGAGTGACGATCTTCGCCGGGTGGCTGGTAGCAGCTGCATGAGAGTTGCCGAGAATCGAGCTGAATGGCGTGCAATTGGAGAGGCCTATGTCCAGCAGTGGACTGCTGTAGGCTGATGATGATGTGATGTGTGATGCCAGACGTAAAAGAATAGCACCATCCCATTTCTTCGCGTGGGTGTCGTAGAAGGCGACTAAGGGACTTACTAGAGAATGGGCAGCAGCGTTCTCTATGCATTTTACAACCATACTGCGATCGCCAACCTGCCTGCCAAGCGTGGCGATTATGGCAAAACGTCCCTTTTGGGGGAGGCCTATGTCCAGCAGTGGACGTCTTCCGGTTGAAATTTTGAATGTTGATGTTTATTCACAGAAAAAAAATCCTCTGCCAAACTGCATAGCAGTTGGTTGGCAGACGTAGCTACATTTTTGTACATTCCTAATTATAAACCATTCCAAGCCATTCCTATTTATTATTTTTATTCCTATTTATTAATAAGTTATGTTATTTGTATTTCCTACGTATTTCTGTGGGCGTCCAATCTACAACCACATCCTATGAGTTAGGTAGGTAGGTACATAAATGGCTGCCCCATCCGAATCTGAAAATCGATTGATGGAAAATTTACACAAATGACTGATTATATCGATTTCTGGAGAACGTTGAGACACAAATACATTGTTGCTTCCGCCTATTCAGTCCTAGCTTTTGTTTAGTGAGTTTTTTCAAGAGTTAAAATTAATACTGCCGACGAATTATTATTATTTAAGTTATTTGAAAATCACTTAGCCTATTATACAATTTGGTTCGAGCCACACAACAAAAACCTCTCTAATATTTATAGCGGATTATTCTCAGAAAATAGCAAGATTTTTTGTGAAAATAGGGAACAATATCAGTCTTTATGGCATGTTTACTGAGTTGCAAACTGTAGTCAATTCTGGTTACAACCCTAACCGTCTATAAAACAGCACCCTACAAACTTTAAAATTCAACTCTCGTATATTCCCAGCTCAGCATTTGAAATATCACAGTGCGATGCCCTGCGCCAGACGTCTGCAACTTGCAGCCAGCGGTCTGGCTCCAGAACATTGGTCACTCGCATCAACAGATAAACTTTATCGGCGCTGTTATCTTAGCCATTAGCTTCCACTTGGTACTTAAGGACAGTAAATAAACAAAGCTTGCTTTTACCGTCTCTTGTGACTCACCTGTAAGTTACCTTAACTTTTATTAGACAAACCAAACATGGTTGAGTGCAAATAAGCTGGGAATTTACAGTTTAGTTCACAAAGTATTTAGACTCTCAAATTCCATTACCGTGTTTATTAAATACGGAAAATGTGGGGCAAGCTCGAAACGATGCGCGAAATTTAATTAACTTTCAACTTTAAATATTTGACGATACGATACAGGAATTACTCTGGCAATGTACCAAATTGATTGACCGGCATTGTTAGATAGGCAAATATGTAACTCTTTCATTCAATTACCAACGATACGATGTACAAAATGCACTTATCCTAAGTTACATACATTAACCCATTCATTACAATTGAGGCTCACCTTTGTTACTAAGGTCTATTGTTACTAAGGAAGGACCTTCTAATGCTTATGACAGATATGTAGTTTTACCTTAAATGAACATAAACTTAACACGCAATAATCAACGGTACATGATGACAAGTAAGCTAATTATTTAGTTAATTATAATTTACGGATGGCAAAGTTTAACATGTTACTAAAAGTATTACAATACTGTATAACATATAAATTAATCAGTATTCAATACTCTTGTACCTAGGTAATCATATTTGCCAAATATTATTCTAAATCCAGAATACCATAATTAAACAACACGTTTCTATTCCCCGAAGGTAGGTATCGGTGTATATTGCTTGTATTTATTGTAGTACAGTCACATTTCGGTAAATATTATAAGAGCCAGGCAACAATGTCGAGCGTTTTGTTACTAAACGAGGCACAAATCTGGACTAACGCTGCCTGCACAATCGCGTTTGCGACTACCAAATCAACGGGGAAATCAGATATAATCAATCGAGTCACCCCATTAGCAAATTAGGTTTATGTAGAGCTACAACATTATAGTAGAAACAAATTAATTTGTGCCTAATTGTAGAAAATTAGTATTTAGGTACTGAATATCTACACACGCGGTGGCGTGTCAAGCCAAGTTCAAGCCAACAGAACTGGCGAGCAGCACCGTGTGTAATAATTATTACACGAACCATTTGGAGCCACTTTCGACCCTCTCATAACTCAAAAACTATTTTACATAACATGTCAAATATGGCTCATATTGGCGGCGGCCATGGAGCAGCGGGGTGGGAAGCGGTGCACACACCTCAAATCAAGCGGTTATTTAGATATTAACGTCCAAAATTCGTAATTTTTATCACTGACTTTCAGCCAGCCTTAGCCAGTTTTGAGCTAAGTCAGACCTTAGGCTTCAATATATTATCCTAAGTTATAAGAAGAAATGATATCTTAAGTTGTTATAAAATATTTTATGTTGTTATAAATAAATAACAGGACTGATCGTTGAACTTGGCACCCATTTAGATCTCACTTCTTTTGTCGTTGAAGTCAACAACCAAGGCATAATCATAATATTGAACTTGGCTCTCATTGCACATGTATGTTTTTGGTGGGTTAATCCAAATTGAAGGCAGGATTCAATCTACATTTCATATGCAAATTGATTCATAATACAAGAGCTTTTTTATTTTACGTAGACAGTTTCAAATAATCTCTTTGTCATGCATAAAGTTTTGTTCATTACTGAGCTATAAAATATGCACTAGTGAATATTGTAAGCGCATTATTTTTTATAATATCTGTCTGCAATGTCTTATTTGTTTTTATTGCTTTGCGAAAGTCATCTACAGAACGATGTGTCTTTTGTGGGTCTGAAAATATTTTTAACTAAGCAGGTAGCTGTTGCTTACGTATCCTAAAGAAAATAATCCACCATGGTTCCACCATTTGTGATGGTTTAAATTTTTGTTGAAATCAGTTCTGTGGTAGAATTGTCAAACAGTAAAAAACAAACGTACACTTTCGAAATGAAATGGTTATTTATATGTAAGTAGATCTTATAAGACAATTTTACCTGTCAATATTTTTGTTGGTCAATATTTTAAAAACTTGATGACACCGGCATTTCCTAGCTGACTGTTCCCTGAGAAGAAATGCCGAAACAAACTCAGAGGTCATGGATTCTTTTAATGTCCAAATATTATATTATTTGAATTTCATGTGAGTCCGACAGCCATGTTGGGAAGGGCCTTTTGAAGAAAGTGCCATTGCAGCTCTGAGCTAGCCAACAGATACCATGTATGTATCAGTCATCGTGTACCTTAACCCTTTCGTCTTTATAATCATAATTTCATCATCATTATTTCAGCTGAAAGACGTCCACTGCTGGACATAGGCCTCACCCAAAGAGGGGCTTGCCAAAATCGCCACGCTAGGCAGGCGGGTTGGCGATCGCAGTATGGTGGTAAAATGCATAGAGAACGCTGCTGCCCATTCTTTAGTAAGTCCCTTAGTCGCCTTCTACGACACCCACGGGAAGAAATGGGATGGTGCTATTCTTTTACGTCCGGCACCACACGGAACAACGGTCTTTATAATCATATTTAGATGAAGAATGTTGTGTGAGTTATCTACATTTTAAAAACTACAGTCAGAATTCTGCGTTGTATTAGTAACATTTTAATAAAAGCTGCTGCAAGCATTTCATTTTGCAAGCTACTATATAAACTGCGCTTAGAATTTAAAGGTAAGTAAGTACACGACCGAAGTATAATGTTGTTCTTATATTTTCTCTACATTCTCCTTGTATAGAAAACGCGAAATCACGCCGTCCATTATCTTATTAAACGTGTTAAATTAAATTAATATTTCAAGAGATTAAGCTCTTTTCAACCCACGACTGCAGGATAGGTTTATATTTATCTCATAATAAGATAAAGATTTTAATTAACGCTCACGGAAGCCTTTAATTATGGGCTACTTATAAATGTTAGTCGTTGCTTAAAAGACTCTATTACATTTGCTTTGGACTGTGGTTCCCCTTAATGATAAATGATTTTATTTCTGTAAATAGGTATGTATAAAAACTTCATATCAATCATCTGAGAAAAAAGGCCGAATCAAACTTGGAGATCACAGTCTCTTGCAAAATTAAGACATTATCTTGATCAGACCATTTAAAGACCGCTTGGTGTCTGAAATGGTTCTTTGAGGAAAGAACCACACAGATGAATGGACTGATGTGGTACTATTAGCTTAACTCAATTACGAAAACGATTACTTGAGTTCTTTTAAAAACTCTTCTTCGACTGGAGTCAGGAAAACGTTATTTACGTTAGGAAGATAAAAATCTAGATTCTAGACAAACTATACAACCAAAAGCTACTTTAATTCTCACCAACTTGTCAAGAAAACTTAAGAGCTAGGTATAAAAGCGACGTAAAGTTAGTGAAAGACGCTGGTAATTAATGACGAAGAAAATGAAGAAAATTAAATGAAACAATCAGTCCTTCAGCACCGCTACCGCACAATTCCTTAGGTTACGTTAACGACACTAACAAAGAGCCACTTAACAAAATACTGGCTGCGGACTACCATATAAATCCGACATTTTCGTTCAAAAGGTTTTATCGGTCTATGGTTCCATGGCCTACATTGCTAGCAGCAATCGTTAAAAAACGATTGAATATAACGTAATTATAAAACGTTCTTTTTTTATTCGTCACAACAAACCTTGATTATAATTTCAAACTTCGAACATTAGGTATCTATGATCTTGACATTGAACGCGCCAATCAAATCATTTGAAAATATTGTTGCAGGTTGAACAAACGTTTATAAAACCATACAATCTTTTCTTTTCGTTCACCCAAATAGTGTACAAACTACTTTATATAAAATGATCTAGTTATGTAAGAGAAGCGGTGTGTGTTGTACGGGTTAGCAAATAAAATGGGAAAATTATTGATTATAGTCTGTCTTGCTGGCAATTTGGATGCTTACGTGGTTAAGTAATATTGTAACGCGTAGTCTATGGTCAATTATCTATTATTCATAAATGTTTAATAAGAACCTTTATGTTGCCGAGTCTTAGTATTAGTAGCTAATCCAGTTACCAAACCGCGCACAAAGTTTTGTTTAATAAATTAGAGATATACTCTAAAGTTATTACAAATTAGATCCATCATTTTATTAAGTAAGAGTTTAAATGTGTAAGGAGATAGAGTATGAGCATACATACTTATGATTACATTAAACGAAAAATGCAATGAATTAGAACGGTTGGCTTTCTAAGGCAGCTTGGGTGAAGTAAATACTTACTATCGTGAAATCGGGGTTAGTTTTCTAGGGTGGTTTGTGTCAACGTGGTTTGCAAGGGTTCACACGGCCGGCTAGCACCCCTCTTATTATTACTCCCTTAAAATTCGTGCAGACATATTATATTGACATTTACTCAAGTCGGCGACCCTTGAAGCACAGCCCCAGGCGTCTGTCTAAAGCCGCGCGTGACTGCCTCCAACTTAATAATAAATATACGTAAATACAAAATTTTCTGTAGCTTATGTAACTTGACTTTTGTTTTTGTACCTTCTGAGGTTAAATTTTCAGTTGAAAACGTGAGTCAATTGATTAAAATAATGACTGAATTTAATGCTTTTACTGTAACGCGCATCTTGTTATTATTATCTATCTACGTAGCTGGTAATCTATAAATTCATACAGTCTGGAGCTCACCTGGCTACGACACTTACGTCACAATAAGGATAGCGTTATATAATGTCAGCTTATCCTGACCAGCATCGCGAGTTTTCGGCAATTATACAACATCCGAGAATCCGAGGCCCTGAGGAGCCGACACAACGACTATGTGACACGTGAAAGCTAATTAGTCACCGACCATCATAACACAAAGAGGATAACATAATATTTACATAAAAAGCATTATAAATAACGTTTAATTCAAAGACGTGCACAAGACGCTACAGTAAGAGGCGCCAATCAAATCGTTTCACATAGATTTTATAACTTATCGATTTGAAAAGCCAGTAGCGTAGCATTTACGTAACCCTACGATGAAAACACAAATACATAGGATACAGGGGTTACATGTGGCCCGTCGTACTGTGACCCAACGAGAATAGACTCACGTTCCAATAAACGGATGGCGATCATGTGTTTCCGAAGGTAGCCATGTTTTATGGTGTTGACAAAAGCTATCGGCGTTACGAAGTGCGGTACCCACGTGAAAACAGCGGGAACAGCTGGACGCGTTGGCAAGACGTAGCCTTCAGTTAGTAAAGAAGGTTTTTGGTGATATTAGTTGTGGTTATCACGGTTATTGATCGCGTGGTCGCGGAGGGCGCGTAGTGCGCGCGGGCGGCAGGTTGTGCCGCGACTGGGCGGGCGCCGCCGGCCGCCCTGCCGCGCCGCCCCACCCCCCACCTCAGCTGCGCGGCAAGCTTTTATTTTGACCCGCAACCGTTGCCGAGGGGATACTCGTGATAAGATGAAACAGCCACGTGAACATTGTCAATAAACTTCAGCGCTCTATATTGTTTTATTTGGACACATTCCGTTTTTGATTGATTGATTCCACTAAACATGTTTTAAGACGACAACAATGTTGAATGGCTTCATTGTTTAAAGAAAAGAATTGAGCACTAATTCTAATGTGTGTATGCATACTGAGCAATGTTAGTAAATACAATAACTAGGCACATCCTATAAAACAATGTAGTAGGTACCTACTACGTATATGTAGTACACTTGTAGCAGATTTATAAAGATTTTGCTAGTTACACTACCAGGTGTAATAATGTATTTCTTATATAAGTACATATAATTACAAAACCAAACCAAACTAATCTACAAAGAAAAAAACAACATTATTGCTGTCCACTTGGCAAGAACGGAAGCCGATTGTTTTGTAATTTTCCGCACATAGAGGCTACATTTCGATAGCAAATAAAACAATGGATACTAGGGTTAAATTAGTTAGTGGTGTGACAGCGTTAGCTTAGATCGCTAGCAGACGCGAGCGCGGGCGCACACTGCACCTCCATCGACGATCGATATTAATTTATGTTGCTACAATCATGGCCGGTGTACTCTTTATTGTGAACGTACCTAAAAAAGAATATGAAAACTATTTAAAAAGAAACATCATTCCAAATTTAGTTTTCGAAAAAGAAAAATATGAAACGGCTACAAAACTAATACAGGAATTGAAAGAAAAACAGTTAGGATCGAAAGATTCGTTTGCACAGGACGAAGACAATGTTATAATAATATCTAAGTGCCGATCAACTGATTGTTTACATCAGAACTTGAGAACGGACTCGTTCAAGTGCCGAAGTGAGAGTTGCTTAGCAGAGGGAGAGGCGGGGGACGGCAAAAGTTATGTGAAGGCGTCATGGGAAGAGATAAAACAAGTGATAAAGCCGCGGAAGAACAAACTGAAAATAACAAGGCCTGTGCGAGGAGTCGACGTCCTCGCAGCCTTTCATTGGGACACCCCGCTTGAAACGGTAAGTGCTAAACTACCATAAACGTACAATCAGCCTCAAAGTATTAATACATCGTTAAGAATTCATTTAAATGCCTACAGTCTGAGTTCCATCAATGAGTAGCCATGCACAAAACATAGTACATACTGGATACTTAATTGTAGCTACACATTGATACAGTGTTATGGAACATAATTCTATACAATCAAATGATTTCTTGTCGATGTATCCTAGATCTCTTCTTACGCAACACTTATTATCTTGAACATTAAAAACTATCGTAGTTTATTGATTGCGTCGATGCAAGACTACAAAGTATTAAATTCTTCGCAAAATCGTATTTGAGGTTCATTAATTCAATATGGAACCTAGAGCAAGTCAAGTTTACCAAAAATCATATTGTTTTTTTTAATTATAGTCACTTTTCATGTTTTTTAAAGAAGATGTTAGGTATCTTAGATATTGTTTACATTTTCCTTCTTAATAACGCTGCATTACAAGATCAGCGTCTACGGTGCTAAAGCCTTTACGGAATCCTGCTTGTTCGGGAGGCTGGAAGTCGTCAAACTTGCGCGCGAGACAGTTCGTGATGACTCTCGAAAACAGCTTGTAGGCATGGCTCAAAAGTGAGATGGGCCTATAATTCTTAAGAAGGGTATTGTCACCCTTCTTAAAGAAACGTACCACCACACCTCTGTTCGATGCCTGTGGCGTTTTGCCCTCGAGTATGACGGAATCAAACATCTTCAGGAGGGCCTTAAGAACGGGTTTTCTGCCGGCCCTCAGGAGTTCGGCCTTGTTGTTTTTAAGCTGCGTCAGAGCCATCCTTATGTTATGTAAGCTAACGTCCGGGATGTCTTCGGTGTAATATCGGGTCAATCTGGCTCTTGAGTCGTTTGCCAGATTCGTAACGGGGTTGCTTGTTGACGTGTATAACTGTCCATAGAACCTCTCGATCTCTCTCAATAGCTCAGGTCTGGCGGATACGATCCTGCCATCATCGGTCTTCAGTTTCTCAAGCTGACTCTGCCCAATAGACAGATCTCGCTCGCTTTTCAAGGACTTGGAGATCCGGCTACTTAGCTGTCGGTACTTTAGCGCATCGTCTGAAGACTGCAGGATCATTTCACGCCTCTTCTCCATTAGCTGCAGAGTAGGATCCAAGAGTTTCTTTTTGCTATTGTACGACGGGTCTTAAGGACCTTACCTAGCCGTATGGACAGTTTCCACGAAAACATCGTTATAATCATCCACGGAGCCCCCTAGGCACTCGAAACGTTTCTGGAGTTCGAGCTGAAAGCTGTCGGGGTTTTGGACTTGGACCGGTGCTGGACGCAGCGTAGACTTCATCAGCCGACATCATTCCAGCTTGATGTTGATATTCAAAGTGCTTCTTACCATGCGGTGATCGCTTCCGGTTTTCACCGCGTTGATCACAAAGACTTCATTGAATATTTGCTTCTTCGTCGACATACTGAAGTCAATCTCGTTTTTAGTTGAACCATCAGGGCTCTGCCAGGTTAGGTCCACTTTTGGTGCTCACGTATTCTGAAGAAGGAGTTCATCATAACCGAAAATAGTGCAGGTTACCGGATTTGAGGATTATTGAGACCTGCATGCCGTCTCTTCGGACTTCAGATAACCCTACTATACCCCACCTTAACCTGCTCAATTCTTTCTCGAGTTCGGTAATCATCTCGTCGGTCCGGAGTGTACGCATGTTGTAAGTTGCCAGGTGCAGTTTTCGTTTGTTGCCTCACCGTAACCTTGGCCGCTACCGTAGCCAAGGGTAAGCGGGCCGCCGAGTACTATTGGGGCCGTTTTGCAGGGCTGCTTGTAATTTTTGGAGGGTTTTGCCATAATCGCCACGCTTGGCAGACGGGTTGGCGATCGCAGTAAGGTGGTAAAATGCATAGAGAACGCTACTGCCCATTCTCTGGTAAGTCCCTCAATTACCTTCTACGACACCCACGGGAAGAAATGGGATAGTGCTATTCTTTTTTTACCTTATCTTAAAACTGTATTTATTAGATAGACATATTTAGATTAATTTTCAGTCTTATTTATTTCTTTGGTACACCAACAGCAGACCATCCATCTCATCTGCCTAGCCTATTCTCAACTCAGCCTACCGCAACATGGGGTTGGCTCCCACTCTGACCGCATGCAGCTGAATACCAGTATTTCACATGGAGCATCTGTCCTCCACAACCCAGTTACTGGAGTGACTTGCTGTCAGATTTTCGGACTTCTGTCGACCCATAACGACTGTTAAAGATTCACGAGAACCGGGACCAATGGCTTTCCGATGCATGGACGGGTCTTTTTTTTTTTGGGTGTGAAATCATCAAATAACTTCTCCCGCTCTGGGTGGAGCAGGAGGGCGTGTCAGACTTTTACTGACTAAAACTCACCCGTTTTCCCTCATTTGCCGCCAGGGGCCGCGGTATCTCTTTGGAACAACCCGCCCCTTTCGAACGACAGGTCTTGGTATTTTAAAATGCTCCCCATCCACGGACCAACCGTGGCAAGCGTCAAAACGCCTAATCGATCGATCTGTACGGCTGTTATTACTTAGCCATAAGCCCTTCCAACAGCAGTAGGTACATAAATAGAAAACAATAATAAAAATAAAAGCACTAGTATCTATACCTAGGCAATAGACACCTTCTGCCTAAGCATAGATACCAGTGCTTTTATCTGCGTATACACGCAGTATTCACAATCAAGACAACAAATTAATCTAAGAAAGAACACAAAAAAAACAATTACTTCAATATAAAATATGGTAGATATACTGCAATAAAATAAATAAAATCTATCTACCTAAATAAATAAAAAGAAAAGTCCTCACTGACTGACTGACTGACTCATCAACGGCCAGCCCAAACCATTGGACCTAGAAAGCTGAAATTTTGCACAGAGGTTCCCTTTATAATGTAGACAAGGAGTAAGTAAGAATTTTTCGAAATTCAACCCCTAAGGGAGTTAAAAAGGGGATGAAAGTTCCGCGCGGGCGAAGCCGCTAGCAAAAGCTAGTAAATGATAATGTGTCAGGTGTCTTCAATCTTACTTAAAAATCTTCAAGAGTTTATTTTCGTAGATAATAATTTACATTTACGTATGTGTATGACAGAACCATGGTCAATCATGTTTTATCTCGATTAAAATGGACCGATTTACTAAAAATGTCCACTCAAATCGAGATTCACCTCTATTTGAGGTAGCTTCAGAATACATACGGACCTAAGAAATAGAAAATAGGTAACTTTATGTTTGGAATACTTCATGATGTCGTTACTTCATAGGTAAGAATAATATCTGGACATGCAAATAAAGTTAAATTAACTAACTAATAGGTACTTTGCTTTATTTTTCGTCCGTGTAGCGCTAGAAAAAACATTATTTTTTGTTCCTCTTGGATTGGATTTAGCAAAACGCTGGTGTACCTAATACCTAACTCAATTTTCTTTGTAACAATTACTTAAATCAACGTCTTGAGACCTTCGCTCTTTGTTCAAACCATTGTAGGTACTTACACAAGATATTTATCTAATGCGAAATGACGTCAGAACAGACTTCTTTTGCTCATAAGATTTGTTTGTTTAAACGAGTAGGTATTTGACCCCGGAATGTTTTCCTAGCCAAGGAATATACAGGGTGCCTACTGTACGGTATACAATTTATGGGGAAGGTAACTCCTTTAATACGAATAGGGAAAAGGCTCGTAAACTTGTTTTTCTATGCCTTATTGATTGGTAATAAGGGTCTGTTAAACATACAATATTCCAAAGCTGGTTATTAGATAACTAACTAGCTGGAAAAAACTGCCAGCTGGCTGGGAAGATTGAAAAGCGATTTTCTCCACAAGCATTGATAGAAATTTTATGGGAATATAGCAATTTTAACACCATATTATTATGAAATATAGGTATTTTCTGAATCGTGTAAGTGTAAGGTGAGTATACCCTTACTAACTCCAAATTAACTAAAATTGTTGCTTGTACAGAATTTATGGCTACAATAGATAGATACATAAGCAGATCCCAAAAATACTAACTCCCATCGCTTCTTAGCACTGGAAAATTGAAATGGCGCAACAAACTACCAAGTTATGTCGTCGTCGCCTAGTCGTCTGTTAAATTACCAATATCTGGATGATTTTTATTTTGTTTGACGTTTTGTAAAAATTAAACCTAGCCTCCGAAACCCCTTGCATACTAAATTATATATACATATACAATAATTGCTTATTTAAAGGTATTAGATAGATATAAAACCAAAAATGTGCCACTCCAGTCATTCATTGCAAATTCAAACTAAGTTAATTTTTACAATCCTGTGTAGGTATAGGAACGAAAAAATAAAAGTGACTATAATAATTATAAACAACAAGGAGCCCCTTACAAGAATGTTGCTTTGATTAAACTTAACATAATGTTGTAAGTAATTCATATTTTCTCACAGTTTATTTACATAGTTAAAATAATAGCAGTAGGTCATTCGAACCGATGCACTTAAGACCCTCCTGCTTTGACATAATATTGCTAATCCTAGAACAAAGTAATTGCAGACATATGGTAATGCCAGCCAAGATTCCGACAGCCGACAATTTGACAAGCCTCCTGACGACAATGCGGAAAAATTGCAAAATAAAATGCAAACAACAATTGATTTCCTGCTAAAAAGTGCTAAAATATCACCGGTGTGACAACACGGCCCTGTACACAGCTGTCTAATCATAATGACCGTCCATTGATCACATTTCCGAGCATTTAAGTTATTACTATTGTTCTTAATAGACAATCAATGGAGTGTTTATACAATCATTATCATAATATTTTGAAATTGCGGCTGGTGACAACTATCATTGATGCACATGATTAAACACTACTACAGTACTACGGCTGACTTACCTATTTATTTGCAATAAATATTGACAATGTTGTTGAGTTGTTAGGCGTGAGTTCGAACGCAGGCAGACACATTACTTTGTGTAAATACATAATGTCATCACCACTGCTCTCAAAATGGTGAAGGAAACATCGTGGGGAAACCGGCATGTCTTAGAACCAAAAAATCGAAGGCCCGCGTGCTACCAACAGTGGGAACCATATAGGCTGATTAGATATGCATTGTTCAAAACTTGGCTCATTTATTTTCCATCCAGAACACTCACTATGATCCAGAAGAAGGCAAAAAATCGTTACCACAAAGGTGATATCCAATAACCTAACCATTAAGTATTGTGTTATGTCCATATCAGTACCATTATACTTTACTTTGCTGAGAATTGTACTCTATTCCAGACTACTCAGCTGGATTAACCAGCCATTCTGGATGATTTTTGTCTAAACCTAAACTGGAGTAGCCTTAGATGGACACAAAAGTGCCTTAAATACAAGAGAATTCCTTACGTTTGAAAAACTTTTCACCAAGGCCTTTGATGTTTCTCGTTTGACGTCGGTGTGAACATCGACTACGTAATAATATCGCAGCAGGATTTTATCGCGCACTGAATTTTGAACTCCAGGGGGCCGATTCTACTAACAAATTTGTTAAAAAAACGCAATAGAACCGCAACCGAATCACCACTTTTAAGCGTTTTCGCATTCTACTAAAATGAACAACGGTCCAGCTGCGACACAGCTGCGGTTACGTTTTAGTTACGCCAACGATCGATTGAAACAATGTCAAAACCTATTCTACTAACAAAATCGAACATGAGCGTGACGTTTACTATAGGACAAAGTTAATGATAAAATTATGATCATTATGTCTTTTAATTATAGAAAATACTTTTAGTGCCACATATTCGTGTTTAGTAACATTTTTAGATTCAACTTTTTTCTTTTTGGTATTAATAAAACATATTATTTTGGCATGTTGGTAACGCGGGTTACCCGCTGTGTTCCCGCTACAGTTCAGTTGCAATTCGTTTTAAGTTTTGTTTCCATTTTGCTTATAAAATAGTAGAATGACTTTTTATGTAACTATCGAACGGCGATCGAAATCGAACTGTTGTGGAAACACAGTTTAACGTGTAACGTTGCAAATTAGTAGAATCGGCCCCCAGGTGTTGCACCGAGCATTGAAAATCCAACAGAGTGCATTCCAGCTCGTCGGAAAAACGCACTATTCGATTTTCAAACCACTATGATGCGCAAAAGTATTTATTGCATGGCCTCAACTGTCTTTAATAAATTACCAAGTGCTTGGAAAGACTTGAAAACGCTGCAATTCCAAAGTAGACTTCGAAAATTATTAATAGATAAAACGTACTACAGTGTAACTGAGTTTTTAACGGACAATTTTTTTTTGTTTTTCTGCATAATTTTTAATTAATTAATTATTATTTTACTTAAGGAATGTTATATCTATGACCTGTAATTTTAATGTTTGTTTGTTTATACTCGTATAAGTTTGACCACTATTTTTATGTTATAATGACAATTTTATTTAATGTAGGTATAATGTAATAATTAAGTTGATGTTTTAGTGAAAATTTGAATTTTAATAATTTGTTTAATGAGAGTATAATAATTATGTTATGTTTAAAAGAGAATTGAAATTTTAACAATTTTATATAATGAAAATGTTTGCATGCCGAATGGTGAAATATGGCAGAACTCTTTATTGTGATACTTACCACTACTTATGTACTACCCATATTTGCAAATAAATTCTATTCTATTCTCCAGATCCAGAAGATCCAGTGCGCAAAAAATCCCGTCACGATTTTATTACGTCTATAGAAACGTGGCCGTACTTCTTTCAATAAACACGAGATATTTCCTTATTTACGTTTAGGAAGTACAAAACGGTCGCTTTAGGTAATCATTTCCTATTATTTATCGGTCGACTAATGTTTTATCACAATGGTGAAGACAAGGATAGGTACTTTTATTGGCTAGCAACTTGTTTTGACGCAAAATACTGTGTGGCCGGGACTGTTTTAGAATAATTTGCTGAATTCATAGTTACAGTTTGCGCGTCGATGGATCATCGCCACCTTGTATGTTATTATGTACCTATGTTTGATGATAATTCAACGCTGTATATTTTATTAGAAACATAAGTGCGTTACGAAAGCATTTCCAACAAATATTTTTCCTTACGTTAGTAATTATTATGGAGCCTAGGTTTCTCTGCTTCAAACTCAAACTCAACTAAAAGCATTTATTTCAATGAAGCCGGCATTTACAGGCACTTTTGAATTGTCAAAAAGTCGATCAGTTGAAAACTTGAAGCTAGTTGCCCATTCCAAAACGTAGCTTTAATACCTAGTCTAGTATGTTATTAGTTCGTATTACATTAACGCATAGTAGCCATTATGTAATCGTTACTTAATCGTAGCTATTTCCACAACATGAAAAATGTTTACTATACTTACTTACCAAGAAAATAAATGGCCACTTACATATACATCTAGAACCAAACAGTTACGTCATGAGATTGAGAATAACTAGCAATCGTAGTGGGTAATAACAACTTTGAATTGTAAGTTGATGTTTTTAATAACAATTTTACTATTACTTTTGCTGTTGGTTGCTGACGATATCACCATATTACACAACTCATTAAATTCATTCTTAAACTCTACTCATAAGGTTGAAAATTGACTGATAACATCTGGCAAGTAAAGTCTGTTTCGAATGTTTGGTAGAGTTTCTTCTCAGAATTTATTGTCTCTTGCTGGTCATTAAGTCAGCAAGCTCCGAGGCTATATTTTAACCCCTTTCTAAATTAAAATAATTTATGACTTGCTCGCAGATCCTGTCAGAAATTGTGGAGCGACTGGACATCAAAAATGCAGCGTGGAGCTCAACGAAAGATGACAAATTTTGGCAGGTTAGTACTTTATACTTGTAGCGACAACGTAGGTAGTGGAATTTAGGTCATAAAAATGGGCATAGATTACTTAAATAATTTAAATATGGCCAGGAGTACGAATCCATAAAGTTTTTCATGCGAGTTTAGGTCGAAACAATAATAAATCAATTCTAATTCGGTGGTAGAAGCATATTATGGTGTCTATTGATAAATATATTGTGCCTAAAATAGCCTATCTTTTTCTCATTCCCAAAACCAACATCATAATGTAAATGTGACCCAAATAGTTATAATATGACGTCATGCCGTCATGCCATTCCCTTCAGTCTTTAATAAACGTCCTTACATCGTGTAGGTCCTATTAGACAGATATGGATCTCAGTCATTAGTCATAACTGCACGTTACGTACGCGGTAGTCATTCAAAGTACATCAGTATTAACGTTTTGGTACAAACATGCTTTGTTTGTACCCATATAAGTACACAATAGAACAAACCAAACTCGTTTGAGACTACTATTGATAGTTATCCAAAGTAAGATTAAAGTGTTCATATTAATTCTTAATTGTTTGCGGAAAGAAATGTGTGATACACTATGTTCGGCAAATAAGATGTTTAGTTATTTGGCTTTTCTATCTGAATTTTCCAACTTTTGATTCGTTGCTATTGTATTTTCCCCAGGATCCGCCGGTGGGACTTAATATTTTCCAAGTCGTATCACGTAGAAAAAAATCATGACAGTCTTATGATTACTTATTTATTTATTTAAACTTCTCGCACACAAAAAAGGTACAAAGGCGGACTTAATGCCTTAGGCATTCTTTACCAGTCAACCATGGGTGGTGCAGAGATTAGATGGCAGATTACGTTCATATTAACTTCCCAAAACAATTTTAAGTTTAAAGGTTTATAAGGATTCCCATATTTTAAAATATAACAGCGCATGCGAAATGAATATCTTCATCATCATTTCAGCCGAAAGACATACCCTGCTGGAGATAGGCCTGCCCCAATCACCGTCACTTTGATCGGTGCTGTGCTGTGCTACTCGTATTCAACGGATTCCGACGACCTTCCAACGCAACGACTTCCAGTACGCGCTCGCCACTCCAGAACCTTTCGGCCCCATCGGCCATCTGTTCTGCGAGCAATGTGCCCTGCCCAGTGCCACTTAAGTTTAGCAATTCTTTAGACTATGTCGATTACCCTGGTTCTCCTACGGATCTATTCATTTCTGATTTGATCGCGTAGGAAAACTCCCAAGCATAGCCCTCTCCAGCTACACAATATCTTCTCGTCCCAAATAACGCAGTGTCTCAAGAAAGTATTTGACCATAGTGTGTGTTGCCAGTGATGACAGAGACCTATGGCATTAAAACATGGTCGATCAAAATGGGCCTCATAAGAAGGCTAAAAGTCACCCAAAGGGCAAGGGGATTTTCTTTACACTTAAAAAATCCAGTCTTCAATCCAGTCTTTTATAAGGTTTGTCCAGAGGTAATGGATACGTGGTAATGAAACGAAATAAAATAAAATGGCAAAAGTCCAAAGGCCAATTAAGTGATCTCGTTAAAAACTAATTAGCCGTAGAAAAAATAAATGGCTACCCGTAATCTGTTCTACATAATCTTTTACTAACCTATTTATTTTTACCCGACTACGGTACAGAGGAAGGGTTGTGTTTCTTACTGGCGATAATGTACTCATATGAGTACGTTTTTACAGGTCATTTTCTCCCTTGAATCGGGGAATCTAAGCGAGGAGTTGTTACAAGTACTGAGGACCTTCGGCATCGGAGCGAGGCACCAGTCTTCAGTGAGCCTGCTGCCTTGTGCCCTGTTCTACAAGTCCAACGATGAGCTCAGCCCACCTGACTCCGAAGCAGGAGGGTCAAGACATGAGGAGTAAGTATTTTAATGATAGTTAGACACTTTTTCGAACGTCTGTAAAATTAGACTAAATAAAATGTATGTACACATGTATGTCATTTACGAGAGAAAATAATGGAATAAGTAGAAGTTGTACGAGAAAAAAAAATCTGCAAAAATTCTTCTAATGAACAGAGAAACATCTCACACGATTTTAATACGCTTCTACTTAATACATAGTAAATCTTGTACCCCAAATCTGTCAAATTTCTTTAATAATTTTTCAACTTTATTCCAAAAGATTAAGGTTCATGTTCAATTGGGAAAATTTGACTGTTTGGCATAGCTTGATGTGCTAGCGTCTGTAAGTTACATGCTTTTCATCTCAAGAGCCTACTCATTTATTTTTTATTTTTTTGGGTGGGAAATCATCAAATAATCTCTCCCGCTCTAGGTGGACCGGGAGGGCGTGTCAGACTTTTACTGACTAAAACCCACCCGTGTTCCCTCAGTTGCCTGTGTGCCAGGGGCCGCGGTATCTCTTTCGAACAACCCGCACCCCTGGCAGATACCTACTCATGAGAATACACTTCTACGTAGGTCAAGGCGTAGGTAGGTAATAGAACAACTTAGTCTTGTTCTAAAATTAACCACGTTCCTATCAATCTTCCTCGTCCATAGTCCTAAAGAATTACTAATTTATTGTAATCAAGCAATTGATCTTGACTTTCAGCAAATGGTCGGTAATGAACGTAGTTAATTAAAAACTAAGAATAAATTGGATAAGTATTTAATTGATTCCTTGTTTATCACTTTAGCCAGCTAAAAATAGATTAGGTGGGTAGATATCCTACTAGACGTGAATCATACTGTACATAACATACATACATACATACATTCATAAGATACATTCGTTTGATAGGAATAGGCTCGGGCCCTCTTATATAATACTTGAACATAACTGGAGAAACGTGGGTGTACTACATATAGGTGCACCTGCGTAACCCTTCAGGGCATACAGGCGTGATGTATGTATGTATAACTTAAAAGTAAAATCAAAAATTACTTACCATGAATAATTTATTTAAGGGCCTACGTCCCGTTTGGTAGCGTAACACGGTCACTTTATGAACCCTACTGCTCATTAACGGCTTGTCTTGAAGATTTTAAAAATATATGATTTTGCTATAGATTCATATAGATCATTTTGCCGAGGATATTTTTTTTGTATGGTTAATACTTTTGCTGTAAAAAAGTATTTTCCAACACGCAATATTTTGGCTTCTACGAGTATTCCATACTCCTACTAAACGGCTTCGTTATTTGGAAAAAAAATACACTGAAAAATAGATAGTTAGGGGTACCACAGAATCGCTAGAGCACAATTGTAAATTAATCAACATTTGCGAAGGAATATTCCCATTTTGTGATAAAGGCTCAGAGGTGCCGTGCGCGGGCGCGGGCGGCATCGGCAGTCGTGCTTTAGCATTCAGACGGGAGATGAGGATACTATGGGCCTTAACAGTAAACTGTAATATACGAAAATCTTGACTAATTGCCAAGAGACTAGTTTTCAAGTTAGGATATCAAGATTGTGCTAGTAAGCTAACATGCTAGTCACTCCGGCTTCGTGTATGTACATAAATATTTGGGCTAGTAAATTAACTCATTTGAGCTAGTAAGCGAGTTTAATAGGATGAGATTTTATTTTTGAGCTAATAGCCTTTCTCACTAATGTTTTTACTATCCTGGCTTTTGTACTAGCTTTGTCGGCCACTCGACAAAGCTAGTATGAAATCGGATCATTTTATTCTACGGACTAAGTTACTGCAATGCTACTGGCTTACGAATTCTTAGCATTATAAAACAGCTCTAGCATGTGCTAAGCCAGGATAATAAGCAAAGAGCGTTGAGCTCCTAAGTTATGAGTTGACCTGCATGATTACTGATAGATGCGTGCACTGATTGGTGGGGGGGGGGGGGTCCACTCAAATTGTGACCTGAGTTTATTTCGGCCTTTCTTCTCAAACTAGTCAGATACGAATCGTCGGCCACATCTAGTTTTAAAAATATGATTGACGTGTGACGTGTTTGTACAAACCTTCTTACAGAAATAAAATCACTGATCATATTTACTTGATATCCTAGCTTCAAAAACGCCTCGTGTATCACGGGCTTAGTGAAGTCTTGAAAAAAACCGTGAGTCATTGTTTACCATGAAAGCTAGATGTTGAACCGATCATTTCGTCATTACCATAAGGCAATGGCATCATTATGTCAACTACGACGTCAACGGAAGATCGTTCACTTCTAAACACATCTACGGTACCGTCTAAAAACGTCTTGAATACTGTACTTAAGTATGCATACACACGTTGCAGTCTTGGTATAAAACTAATTTATCTCTTTACATCCGCCACCTCACACTTCAGAGGGGTAATTGCGTAATGCACTAACAGTAGAATTGGCTTTCATTTTGATAGTTCAACAACATTCATTGTGCTGTTTACGTTGTTGAGTAGACAAAGTGTTCAAACATATGAAGCAATGGAATAGGAATATGGTGCGTATGTGTGTGACACGGGCAAATATCTTCTGTAGGGCATCTAGTTTTTTTAATACGAAGGATTCGTACTAGAGGGACTATGCGGGCGAAAAACATTAAATAGCAATCCTCATGGTCTACGCCAATCATGGCGACTAATAACCTAGGCCAATCTTAATAATTGCTCAGTACTTACCTTTACTGCCTCGTTGGTCTAGCGATCGCTAATGAGGTCTTGGGTTCGATTCCCAGGTTGGGCAATGTGTTATTCAGTTTTTCTGTCTGGAACTTCTCAGTAGCAGCAGGAGTCTGGATTTGTTGCCGACAATAGGCTCGCCCCCTATTACATCTAGCGTAATATGGGTGTACCTACACGTCTGCCCGAGCCCTTGGGGAAACAATGCGTGATGTTATGTCGTGTTACTTATCTATGTACAATTTTCAAAACAGTTGCAATCCTCTATTCCATTTTAGTGTATCAAAGACAGCATGGTCTCGCTTCTCATCCTCTGTGCGCGCACGCACGAACCTCGCACAAGTTCTACATGATGTGCGCGCAGACGCTGCCCTCACCTTCGACTGGGTGTTCTTATTGCTGGTCGCTGCCTTCGTCGCTGCCATTGGACTGGTGGAGAACTCAACTGTCATATTAGTGGCGAGCATGCTTATTTCGCCGCTTATGGTAAGCAATATACTTTAAAGGGATCCATTTATGATGATATCATGATGTATGTTTAACTTCAGGGGCTTGTTGCTAAGTAATAACAGCCATACGGGTTGATTGATCAGGTTAAGTTACACTTGCCGCGGTTGGTCCGTGGATGGGTGACCATCTTTACATACCAAGACCCTACCATGCCTCGGTTCCGACTGACACCCACTGTCATCTTTGACAGTCGTTACGGGTCGTCAAAAGCCCCAAAAGTCATGACCAGTCTAATCAAGGGGTATCATTTTACTCAGTAACTGGTTTGTCGTGTATTTTAGCTGCATGCTGTTTGACTGGAAGCCGACCCAACATAGTTGGGACAAGGCTTGGGAGCTGATGATGTGTGGACTTGAAAGACTATAGAAGTTGAGAGTATGTGATGCTGACTCAAATGTTGAGACATTTGAGTCAGCATCACATACTCTCAACTTCTCAACTGATGGTGGTGCGTGTTTGATCATTCAGTTCCTCCGAAATGGTTCAGCTTGATGGTGCTGACCCATTCGTCACGGACAGTTGAGACTGGACATCTCTTAACTGCCAGGGCTTTCTTGCCCGATCTTCTTATAGATTTCATAGAAGCTTCAACTGTCATACTAACCGACTGACTCTTTGACAGTTAAAAGTGCCTATAAATGATTTTAATTGACCTATTAGTTTGAATTTTGCCAGCCTTACCTTAATCAGTCTCTAATAATACAATTCATTGGATAAACATTCACCCATAGATACTTATTATGAGGGATAGCCCATCTCTGGCTTGCTCAACACGTAGTAAGTTACTAAAATCCAATCACCATCAACAAGTTATTGGTGGCTATCATATCCTAAATTGTCACTTTGCATATTACGTTTAAAAGCATCACTTAGAATCGAAGTAACACATAATCTTCTAGATGCTAATGGTTATATATCATGCCATGGTATGTTGACACGCACTGTCATAATATGTGGTAAATTTTTCATACAAAAACGATCGAACGATTTTCCAGGGTCCAATCACAGCAGGCACCCTGGGCACAGCTGTCAGAGACCGCTCCCTACAACTCATGGGTGTCAAGAATGAGTTCCTAGGGCTGTTCCTGTCCCTCGTCATGGGCTTCCTCTTCGGCCTCACCATCTGTGCCATTGACGACCGCTACGGAGTGGTTGAGGACTGGCCTACAGCTGAAATGATATCTAGGTAAGTTATAATAACTGCGAGTTTGCCAAATACAAGTGGAATACGTCCATATATTTTATCTTCATGTAGTTCTGTGATGCTCTGTCGACGGCACGGTTGGCGCACTGGTTAAGCGATTGACTGCTGCCGCGGGTTCCATTCCCGCACGGAACAAATATTTGTATGACCTACAAGTAGTTGTCCCGGGTCTGGCTGTTTGTGTATGTGAATTTAAATGTTTGTAAACGCACCCACAATACAGGAGAAATGCCTGGTGTGGGGCAACGTTTAAAAAAAATGCTGAACGCGTTCGTACAAATTGTTTGCGGAATGTAATAGGTAGCCCAAAAAATCCTTACCTACTGCTCGGATGGTCACAACACCCACAAGCTATGGTATTGTTGGCCATTGTATTCAATAGATAGATAGTTATGACATTTTTATAGTGTACACAAAAGTACAAACAATTAAAGAATATACATTACCTGAATTTACATAAAAACAAGGTGTCAATATACATACAAAAAGAAAAAAACATATTAGAAATATAGTGACACTATGACATACTTCGAACCAAATAACAAAGTGCGGTGTGTTTGTCAAGATTGCACCAAATGGGAGTCCAGCTCAGCATGTGCCAGGCAAATATACAACGAGTAACATAATTAACGCAAGACCTCATACACCCCAACTAGAGTATTGAGTTACAAGCATAATACGATGGACAAAACTATTTTTTTTAAAGCTAACTGATATTATTAAGAAAAACTAGTCGACCGTTATTTCTTCTGGAATAAGATTGAATTTTCTTTGGCTCAATCAGTAGTAGGTATGGCAAAATACATAATTTAAAAAAAAAACTTATATTAAGAGTTACTGAAATCAATTCAGTAGACAATTAGGAACAAACTACTTTCAGGTCTTGCGTCAATTCTGTTACACCTTATATATACCTGACGCTCGCGCTAATGTTCTGCTGGATCCCTGTAGTGACATAGGTACGGACGTGTCGAATAGACCAGATAAATTGGTGTTGGAACAATTGCAATAGCATCATCACATTTCTCACAGCATGGATTAACATCGCCGATAATTTTAAATTGTCGTCAATAATTTTAAAAGGGGCTTGTGGCTTAGTAATAACAGCCGTACGGGTCGATCGATCAGGTTAAGTTACACTTGCCGCGGTTGGTCTGTGGACGGGTGACCATTTTTACATACCAAGACCTCGGAAAGCACGTTAAGGCGCTAGTCCCGGCTGTCAATCGTAGATCTTTGGCAGTCGTTACGGGTCGTCAGAAGCCCGAAAGTCTGATAACCAGTCTTACCAAGAGGTATCGTGTTACCCAATGACTGGTTTGTAGAGGTCAGATAGGCAGTCGTTCCATGTAAAATACTGGTCAAACGCATCGAGCGCGTCTGGCGCTTCGATTGATCCTGAATTGGTGACGGACCAATCGGAGCGCCGAACGCGCTCGATGCGTTTGATCGAGATGGTTAAATTAAACTCACACTAAGGCCTCTGTCCTCCTTCATCATAGGTAAAAGGTGTCACAACGTGATAAATTAAACATTCCTTATTACATCTATCATTCTGCTGTCTGACTCCATTGACAGAACAATACAAACGTTGGTTTTACATCTTGGTTTCCTCATGATGAAGATATCGTAATAACAAGATATAAATGTCAGCAACAGAATATTAAACAAGTCGAATAGATCATTAACGCTAGTCACATCATCATCATTATCACACAGCCAAGTGCTTATACACAGCTGCAAAATAATGAGTGAATACTAGCAGACCCGACAGACGTTGTCCTGTCCTCTATAAGATCTTGAGTTCATACAAGTATCATAATGAAAAAAGAACTTTAAATGTTTTCCTAATATTCCAGGCACCTTTTCCAATTTGTATTCTTCTAAAAATGTATTCTTACTATTAAACGAGCATTTTTTTTAAATATACGAAATCGGTAAAATTTCTCAAGTGATGCGCTTACTAGCGAACTTTTTTTTATAGGTTTTTTTTTTTGAGGATGGGATATCATCAAATAATTTCTCCCGCTCTGGGTGGAGTGGGAGGGCGTGTCAGACTTTTACTGACTAAAACCCACCCGTGTTCCCTCAGTTGCCTGTGTGCCAGGGGCCGCGGTATCTCTTTCGAACAACCCGCACCCCTGGCAGGCATCGGCCCTTGCGGACCCCACCATTTGGTGCTGACATCTCTTTGAAGCCATTTTTGATAGAACTGTTCACTGGTAATTCATTACCAAAAGACAGGATTTCGCGAAAGATTGATGGGCAGAAGAATGTGCAAAGTAGAACACACTTTTTGCATGACAAGCTCATTCAACGTGATTTATTATTAAAATTTCAATATCAAGCAAATCAAGTTCATAATCATCAATAAAAACAATTTTTCTTTAAAAATGAACAACAAGATAACAGTTCATGAAAAGATCCAAGGCAAATTTGCAATTAGTCGTTCCATTCCAACTTGACAAAATGACAAGGCCTTTGTTGTATTGGAAGATTAACAATGATTAATTTTCCTGTTTCCATTAATTCAACATCACGTAATTTTTAATAATAAGCCTTTATTCTTTGAAATCGGTTTTATAATATTTACTATTAAATTGAGTAATTGAAATACTTACTTAAAATATGTATATAATTTAAAAACTAACGGTCTTCAAATAATTTACTTGGAGTGACGTAGCTAGTCCAAAATGGGCCCTGAACCAATTTTTTTAGGGGCTCCTCTTCACCAACACGGCGGCGGCGGTGAAAATGGAAATGAGTAATGTTGTTTTTACAAAATGGTGTGCTGGAAGAGATTTCTGTAGAAATAAGCATTACCTTTGTACGTATTTTTCTGTTCCTTTCTTCTTGTCTGTTTATATGTGTGTGCATAAATGGTTAAATAAACAAACAATGATGCGGATTTTAGTTTTACTAAATAACATATTCCGAAATGGTTTTCATTTCATTGCACGCTCTCACACATTTTTTTCATAACGTCGGGGCAAAATTGATAAATAATACGGTAAGACTGTTTATCGCGTTCCAAATTTTAAAAGGGTTTTCTTACCATGAATCGGTATGAACAATAGAAAAAAAAGCAGCTGATTCATACAAAAGTTCAATACCTACTCGACCAAAATGTATGAAACCACAGATATTTTTTTTGAGATTTCAGAGTTCGTCCTTTAGTTACCTGCTGGGCCCCATCAGTATAAATAAGCAACATAGTTTGTAACGTCGAAATTCCCCCGTCCGACCCTTGCTCGTTGAAGCGCCAGCCCGCGCCGCAGCTGAGCCAGTAGCTTTAAATTCCCCGTCTAATAATAATGATGCCAATTTGATCCAGCCTGTCCCCAATAATGATAGCTGTCCCCCTATCAGTGACGCCCTGAGCCGAGGTCCGTACCCCACAGGGGGTGCCCTCAGCGTGCAGTCGCTTAGTATATAAATTTAGTTTGTAAGCCCTGGCTGGAGGCGTTAAGATTAGTTTCTTAATGGCAGCCCCAGGAATGACCGGTTGAGCAGTCACGGCCTCTAAAGGCCCACTGCGAGATGCCCTACAAAAAAAAAAAAAAAAAGTAACGTCGAAACGAAAAGAAGATGGTATTAGCAAAGAAAACCTTAAATCCCCGATAACCGGATATGATCGTATTCTTCTGACTTCCAGATGCGAGTACCGTTCCTTATGGGTTGGTATTCTGGTGGCGATCCCCAGTGGTGCTGGCGTGGCGCTGGCCGTGCTCGGCGAGTACACATCATCACTCGTTGGTGTTGCCATATCCGCCTCGCTGCTACCTCCTGCTGTTAATGCTGTGAGTATTTATGATAATACTAATAGCAATACGCTCGCCTGCTATTACGAAGAAATGTGTGTGTACTTTAGTAATAGGTACACCAGCCTAAAGGTCACACCTGTAATTCTTGATGCGTTAGGCGCTAACCCATCGAGCTATGTTATATGATAGTCTAATTATACACCTACAAAAATCTAGGGAAATTAAAATATTTTACCAGTTATCTTACAACAAACTAAAATCTGGCATCATATCGAAATAGCCTACCTATTTATTTAGGTATTTGAGTGAAGTTCATTTTTAAACTTTTGTATGGGCTTCCAAGTGGAATACCGGTTTAAAATATGTGAGTGTGTGTGTAAGTGGAATTTAAAATATTGTAGATAAACTTTAAACTTGTTCCAAATCCGTCATATCTACTGGGTATCTATTCCCATCAAAAAAAAAAAAAAAAAAAAAATGAAAAAGTGTTTATTCACAGAAAATACATTTTTGTTGGTTACATTTACTTCCGCCAAACTGCATAGCAGTTTGTTGGCAGACGTAGCTCCATTTTTGAAAATTCCTACTTATTAAGTTTTTTATTTTTTATATTCACACTTTTTCACCTAATTAAAACTAAAATTAAAAACTACTTATGCATTTCTTAAATTTAAAACAAACAAACTTTATTTTTTTCCATAATTATTATCTACAGTGAGGCTTTCACAATACGTATTAAAGAGGTACTTATGTATTTTATTCTTAAAAGAGGTTTTTGTGACACAATCGTTGATATCGACTGGAAGGTTATTAAAAATAGTTGGGACTAATACATTTCTACACCTTCGACCATAAAAATTACTACATGTGGGCACCACTAAACTTCTCATGTTATTGTTCCTTTGAGATCTTGTGCGTATAATATTGTTTTTAAATTCATTGCTACAATACTGTTCTAAAGCTACTGACAAAACTACCCTCTGATGAACCGGCAGCATTTTACATTCAAAAAATAAGTCTTCGTAATTACTACTTTTACAACGATTTTTTGTGTTTTTATCTACTAATAGTTTCATGAATCTGATTTGCAATGTTTTTATTTTATCCAAATATGTTTTAAATGTGTTACCATAGCATGCCAGCCCATAAGAAAGCAGTGAGTCCACTAGTGCATAGTAAACCATGTACAATGTTGCCCTATCCAGTACACAACTGAGGTGGTGGAATTTTACGAGCACGTATCTGAGTTTGTCACATAAGTGCATAATGTGTGTTTTCCATGAGAAGCTGTTGTCTATGACTAAACCCAAGTACCTGTATTCCTCCACCACCTCAATGTTTGCACACTCACACAGCGTCATTCCCTCACTGTGCAGACACTCATAGCTATGCCCCACTATACGCGGCGGACGTTCGACCTTTTTAAGATGAGGAGATCGTATATGCATACATTTAGTTTTATTTATGTTGATTATGATGCCATTGTCGTGGGCCCACTTGATGATATTAGTAAAATCCTCCTGGATGTTACTTTCAATAAAATTTAAATCTTTATCTGCATACACTAGACAAGTATCATCAGCATACATATATATACGACAATTACGAACCACATTGCACATGCTGTTGACATGCATGATGTATCCAACGGGACCAAACACGGATCCGGTTGGCACACCACACGTGACGTGTTTGTTCAAGTCAACACCTATAAAAAAAATCGGCCTTTATTGACTGTTTATAATTCCACACCTAAATTGGAATATGGTATTTAGGGACCGTCTAAATCAGGAATTTGAGTGACGTACGTTCTAACAAAATTAGATCAAGGGATACGAAAATGGAAATATATTTCTTACAACTTTTTTTAGTACCTATAATAAGACTAAGTTGTGTGGGTGGGTTAAGTTAGGTTAGCCTAGCTTTGAAAAATATCTAGGAATAGCCAACCTAGGCATACGAGCTAGGAATGAAAACAAAGTTTGCAACAAACCAATTTCATATCTTACCGGCTTGATTGATGCCATACAAGCCCAAGAGTATTTGGGAACTTTTTAAAACCATATACCTAGTGTAAAAACTGTTGTAAATAAGATATTTATGTATGGAGATCACTATGGTTTTTGCAAAGTATTTCAGTTATTGATTTTACCAAAGGTTTCTGAAGACTATCTCTTATGACAATTCGTTAGATTTCGTAGATATAACAACATGCCCAGCAGGCTTAGCACGAGCACCGATTTGTCGACGGAAGAATAGACATGACGATTAATTATATGATGTACAATAGGAGAAGATAGCTATGTTTTTTCTATTAATTATCACAGTTATGCGTTATAAACGAATCATGATTTTGTAGATAATCGTATAAACTTTGTGGCCGTCGAGTAGAAAGTTTGTTGTCAGTGTGATTTTGACAGTTTGGGAAGAAATATTCATCTGAAATAGTCTACATTTATAAGGACCTAGACAAAGATCGTTAGAAACGAAAGACGAGATGACAGATTGTAGAAGGATATCTACGGTGCGATGTCAAAAATGGAGAAAAAAAATGTCACTTTGTATTGAAAAAGCACTGTCTATTCTTCGTAGAAATAGAAAGCGTCATGCTAAACCTGCGGAGGTATTCTCCGAAGAGCTAGGCAGTGGTGTAAGCCAGGGCCGTAGTGTAGTATGTATAAAAGTGTTGTGTGGATGTGGTAGATAGTGTGTACAGTCACCAAAAGAGATAAGTAACCAGGGTCGTCAGATATAGTTGAAGTTTACTAAGAAATCGAAAGATGTTTTCGAATAAACTGTAATTTAATTAATATAAAATAAACAGTTCATTTTGAAACATCCATCATTTTCTTTCTAAACTTTAATTATATCCGACTAGTCTCGTTACTTAGGTATCTCCTCTAGTGACTGTACCTTAGATTATACAGGGTGGTCACATACATCGACGCGCAAACTGTAACCATCAATTCAGCTGGTGATGCTAGACCGCCATACTTACGTAGATATTTTTCGTATATATTCAGTATTCAACAACTCATTTCTCAATATTATCAATTCCAGGGTCTGCTATGGGCCATGGCGTTAACCCGGTTGATGGTGACGGCAGACGAAGACCGCTGGCTGGTGGTGCAACCTTCAGAGCTGGCTGTGCTGGGTACCGCGTCACTGTGTCTCACGCTCGTCAACATTGCGTGCATATTCCTTGCAGGAGTTGCTGTATATAAGGTAAAGTAACAGATATACAGTCTTATGATGTCAGAGCTCACCATGATTAGCAAATCCCTAACGCTCGTCTCTTCTGTTGGGAATCTTCGTAAAGAAGATATCCTACGTGGAGTGTTAACCACACACCTTACTCGTAAGAGGTTAGGTAGGTATGTGGCGCTAATCGGGTAGCTAGATACTCAACTGATCACGTCTTATTTGAATTACATGAGCTGTGGTATCCCAGGTATAACGGGCGCGAATAACGAGTTGCAGGCCATCGATTCGAACCCACACAGGCGCATTACCTTTTTACCCGAGTGCGCCAGAAGGAGGGTTATGTTTTTCGAGTGTATGTATGTATGTGGATTTCTTTAGCCTAAACGGCTTGATCGATTTCAGCTTGAGAGGTGCTGTTAGATTTGTCTTAATTGTGAGAGTGACACTGGGTATATTAAAATTGAAAAAAAAGGGCCGATTTTTGGCGCAATTCTGTGTCTACTAAAAAAAAATCTCAAAACCTATTGAGTGGGGTATCAAAATATAGGGTTTCATATATAGGTCTCATTAACGTCAACAATAATTATATAATATCAAAAAATAATTAACAAAATCAAAAACCCGACTGCATAAAAAGTGAATTTTAATTAAAAAAATATGGAAACAAGAAACTTGTTTTAAAAGGATGACAATTAGACTGAATACTATGAGCAATCTCTTGCAGCCGGAGGCAATAAAGGTGGTTATTGTTAAATTTAAGAAGATGCCTCCGACTGCATGAGATTGCTTATAGTATTCAGTCTAATAGTCATCCTTTTAAAACAAGCTCTCAAAACGGTGAAAAATATCGTGAGGAAACCGGCATGTCCTAGAACCAATAATTCGAAGACATGACTGACAAAACGTGGGCCCCTCTCAGAAACCTGTGACCCAGCAGTAAGAACATTATAGGCTGAATTAGAATTACAATTCTGCCCAAGGTAGTCCATCTCTTGCATAAAACTTTTAACAAGATCAACACTAAAGTGCCTCCAGTATTTTTTCCAGCCGTATTTAAAGCACCTAAATCAAGAAAACAATATGATAGCCTCTAAATACGACCTTTATAATACAAACCCCAGACACAACTTGTCGTCAAACGCAACAATACAAAGAGCTCAAGAGTGCGTATCTACCTAGGTACTTATACCTTGTTTGAAATTCAAGTTGATACTTTCAAGGACCTCTTATTTCTTATTGTCCTTCTAAGATTCTTATTTTGACTGGATATTCCCAAACTCTTAGACCACTTCGCAAGGACGTAAAAATATCGAGGCGGGATTTTATTGACCACTTGATTTTCAACTCTCGGTGTAGAATCCAGTAGAGTGCATCTCTGCGTGTCGAAAAAACACACTGTTCACGCGTCGATCAGGTTAAGCTACGCTTGCCGGGGTTGGTCAGTGGATGGGTGACCATCTTTACATACCGAGACTCCTCCGTGCCTCGGAAAGCACGTTAAGCCGTTGGTCCCGGCTTTCATTCGTGGATCTATGGCAGTCGTTACGGGTCGTCAGAAGCCCGAAAACCTGATAACCAGTCTTACAAGGGGTATCGTCGTCAGATAGGCACTCACTCCACGTAAAATACCGGTATTCAGCTGCATCCAGTTAGACTGGAAGCTGACCCCAACATAGTTGGGAAAAGGCGAGGCAGATTCACTGGTGCTTAGCAGTTCGTTGAAGATCCAATGCGCGCAAAAATCCCGGCGTTCCTTTCCGTTCCTTACTTACATTCTGAAATAAAAAGATCCCCTAAGTAAACGGACCTACTTATGGAATTAACTTAAACACTTTCTTTGAAACTAAACGTGTTAGACAAACTTCTTGCAATTTTCAGTTCCTAACTAAGGAAGGAGGACGAGGATGATACAAACTTGGGTTTTGTAATAGTTAAGGAGGCTGGACAGTAGTTCAGGTTGATACTTAATAATCGATACTCAAATACAAGGAGGCAGGAACATCGACGCACAACGTGTTACCATGGATTCAGTACCTACATGATTTCGAACCCACAGCGTTGGAAATTTTCATCAGTATTTTTTTTTCTTCTGTTGCCTACAAAGGTGCTTTACCTTCGCAGTTAAAATGTAAAAAGCAGCAGTTTAAAAAAAATAAGTAACGAAAAATTCTAACAATTAGAAATTTCAGAATTATGTTCTGAATCCATATGCTAAAAGGTTGCGCGTCCATATCCCTACCGTGTATATTTATTGCATTTGCATTCCACAATGGAAACTTAGGTGGTAGGTTTACAAAGACATGGTCATTGTTGACCCTGTCAGACACAGCAAAGTATGTAGATGAGAGGAATTGTTTGGCAAATGTTATTCAAAGGTTCCTAAGAACCTCTTAAGGTAGTATAGTCATATCCTAAAACGGAATTCTCAAAGCGAATCCAGGAACTCAGATCTCAAACTATGTTTCCAGGTAAAAGAAGTCAGCCCCCTAGACAGAAAGGACATCTCATGGTGGAAAGCGAACAGAACTCGCATGCAAGCCAAACAAAACAAGGATAAGTCAAATTGGGATGCCTACAAGTAAGTATATCATAAATTTAAAGACTCGAAATGTTAAAGTGTTATAACACTTTAACATTTCGAGTCTTTAAATTTATTACCCTTTTATTATTATATTTTTTTATTATTTATTTGGCCTTTTTTATTTAATCCTATAGGATTTCCGAAATGATTAACCTTTTTATTGCATGTTCTATGCTTCTTACGTACGTATGAAATGCTTGGTGGTATTACCGATCTCTCTCGAAATCATTTGCCTCTCACGATCGTTATTTCTTTTAGAAATGAACTGGAATCATGAAAAAAATAGGTAGCGCAGATAATAACAATCATTTCATTTCTTCTTTGCAGCAAATGGTATGACGAAAAATCAAAAACAAAAGAAGAACGTAATGAAGAACAAGTATTTCCAACTACTGCTACAAATCCCAGTCCTGGACTAATAGACAATACCACAGTTACATTCCGAAGACGGCCAACGATCATCAAGCAACTGCGATCAGAAAATATAGATGGTTATTGCACACATTCACAGTAAGTAGAACTACATTATGAGCTGTGGTGCACTGGTATCGGTCCAGACTTACGAATCGGTCGCGGGTTTAAACCCCAATAGTCTCTTTATTTTGTGTAATGTACGAGTATTTCATCACTACTACCCACAAAACGGTGATGAAAAACATCATGATAAAACCGGCATGTTCTAAGTTCAAACATTCAAAGACATGTAACATCCACCAACCCGCACTGTGCCCGCGGTGGGTTATGTTTCACTCCCTCTTGCAGAAGACCTATGTCTCAGCAGTGGGAACATTATAGGCTGATTTTACTCTCAAACGGTGAAGGAAACTGGTATGTCATATAATCCAAAATTCGAGCCATGTCACATCCACCAGCCCGCACTGGGCCCGCGTGGTGGATCACGGCCCACTCTCTCTTACTGAGAGGAGGTCTTTGTCCCAGTAGGTAGAGTACGCATGTTCCCAATAACTAATTGGATGATAAGTTAAACTAGTAGCATTGCCATAAAAATTGGATGATTATGCTTGTGCTAAAACTACATTAGGGAACCTACTTTTTGTCCCGAAGACCAGCCTTTCGAGATAAAAGCAAAAACTTGTTCACAATCACGAACTGAAATCCGAAGAAGAGGCTCTCTGATTTTGAAATTCAAATCAACGAATTACGGAACCTATTTAATAACCGTTGGACATCGAAGATATCAAAGTGGCGTCTTCTATTTCGCAACTTTCTTTTTAAGACATCAAAGAATGATAAATGTTAGAGGCCCATTTTCTATTCGATCTTTTCTTAGAATGCTAAGAAAAGATAGGTGCTAGAATATTCTTACGAAACTTTGGGTGTAGAACGAAACCACAAAACACCAGCTATATTTTATTTCATATAAACCTACTTATGTACTTAGGTACACGGTTGCAATTGGTCGCCACCTGCAACTTCCACCTTTTTGCCTTGAGGTTGCTTCATTCAGTCTAGTACTTGCTAATGTTTGAATACCTTTTACAGATTAGCAGACATCTACATCCCAATAGACGTGGAAATAAGTGCGGACCTCGAGACACATACCAGCAAAACTGGTGACAGTGACAGTACAAAGATTTTGGAGAGTGACACTGGCAATAAAGTAAACTACCCACAAAACATAGAAGATATAAACCACAGTTATTATAATTTAGGATTCGACAAGAGTCAAACCATAGATCTACCTGAACCTGAATACCCTACTATAGACCCTTCGCTAAGTTACACAGTGAACCCAAAGAGTGGAGTACCTTTACATAATAATTCTTATGATGTATAATGCACTAATTATGTTGAAATTATTAATTAAATGCCTATCTTGTATAAGTTATTTTTGTATCCATTATAAAAATAGTGATAATAATTTATTCATTTTAATAAAACTGTTTATGAACAGTGAGCGGTTTTTTTATTATTTATATCCTCGTCCAGACAAACTTACATTATTAAGGAAAGTTATTTTAGTTAAATACATTGGCTAAATTCGAATGCCATCAAAAACATAACTTGTAAAAAAATCCAAGTCTCGCAACTCAGCTCTTCTACCGTAAAATGTTGTGAGATCCATGTAATACCAAGTCGGTTAATTTATGCAGTCCCTACTTAAGGGTCCTTCTACCTTAAGTTATTAGATACCTAATTATGTATATGTTTTTTTTTTAATAAAGAAATCTCCTATTCTATTCTATTCTATTATCATTAGCTAACTTAACAACATCTTAAAGTGACCATATCAATATTAAAAATCTTTGATGTTTTAAATAAATAGATTGACTTGGCCATCGCATGAAAACACAATGTATCTCACAAGTAATACATATTATAATAGGTCTTTACCTATGAAATTGCCGTTTTGTATGAAAAAATTTAAACGAATTTTTTTCATGTATTTTTTATTTGTATTAATCGAAGTAATCACCCATGCAATCAATGCATCTTTGCCATCGCAGTGGCAGTTTATTGATGCCCTTCTTAAAGAAATCAGCTGGACGGGAGGCAACAAATTCTTCAAAGGCATTTTGTACTGCCTCTCGGGTATTGAATTTTTTTCCCGCCAAGAAGTTATCCAAATTCTGGAAAAAGTAGTAGTCTGTAGGCGCAAGGTCTGGTGAGTAGGGCGGATGACGGAGAGCTTCCAACCCCAGTTCTTGCAACTTGGAGACCGTCTGCTGTGCAGTATGAGGTCGCGCGTTGTCGTGCAGGAGCAGCGGAGACGAGCGATTGACCAATGCTGGTTGGAGATGTGCCAGCTTCTCCATCATTGTGTTCAGTTCTTCACAGTACACATCTGCAGTAATGCTCACCCCGTTTGGTAAGAAGCTGTGATGAATCACACCGGCGCTAGACCACCAAACAGTGACCATCACTTTTCTAGGGGTAAGTTTTCGTTTAGGGCATTGTTTAGGTTCTGAACCAGGATCCAACCAACTTGCTGAGCACTTGCGGTTATCAAACAGAATCCATTTTTCATCGCAGGTAACAATGCGGTTCAAAATTCCTTCATTTGTGTGTCTGTTGAGCAGTGCAAGGCACGTCTCGACGCGTACTTCGCGCTGACGATCATTGAGTTCGTGGGGCACCCATTTGTCAAGCTTTTTTACCTTGCCAATTTGACGCAAATGGACCAATATTGTTTTGACGCTAACGTCGAAAGCTGCTGCTAATTCAGCCGTAGATTGTGTATCATCAGCTTCCACAATCGCCTTTAATACGTCATTGTCGACCAAAGTCTTCGGACGACCGCGAGGTTCATTTTTCAGGTCGAAATTTCCAGAACGGAAGCGAGCAAACCAATAACAGGTGGTGCGTTGGTTTGTAGTGTTAGCTCCGTAAACGTCGTTGATGTTGCGTGCCGCTTGTGCCGCGTTGCTGCCACGACGGTACTCATATTCCATAATTACTCGAATTTTTAACGTATCCATGATGACGAAAAAGATTGAAATGCGATGAAAATGTAACACTAATCAATAAACAAATGACTACTTTTGGAAAAAAAATCCATGTTTTTAAAATAAAATTAATTTGAAATTAGAATTCTTACCCAAACAAAAATTATTTTGATTTGAAATGGCCAGTACTGCAAAACGGCAATTTCATAGGTAAAGACCTAATATTAAATTATTTTGTTTAGTGCGATTGCCATAACGAAGTTATAGGGGTTCAAAAAATGGCCTGAAATGCTTCGAGAAAAGGATGGTACGACCGCGCCGCTTTTTTTGCTCGACTTGGCGGGGGCACTGCCGTGCCCCCAGATTAATAGAGCTTTAGTACCCACCTACTCAAATATTTAATTAATTCGTTGATAAATAGGTAAATGAGTCGTCTACATACTCTAGAATGGAAAATGCTCAGCACTTAGCCTATTTTTAGCTGAAGTCGACACTGCATACTAAGTGACCGAGCACGTAGGTATAATTAATATTCAAGAAACATCCCTTCACATTATGAGTACATTAACATCAGACACACACATGCCCAGACTATGCAGGCTCCTAACCATATGGATAGATAGATACCAACCTATATAACCCACGCTGTAATCGAATGCGACAACATGATTACGCTTCGACGCGATAATTGTTTAACGAAGGCTTTAATTAAGTGTCGCACATATGCTAAACGACTCGTTTATTTCCGTCAGACATCGGGACA
Organism: Antitype chi; assembly: GCA_947359405.1. Lineage (NCBI taxonomy): Eukaryota > Metazoa > Arthropoda > Insecta > Lepidoptera > Noctuidae > Antitype > Antitype chi. The sequence continues at coordinate 7,456,029 of OX375823.1, forward strand.
CCTTCAGTCACCCGTTCACACGACTGAAGTGCAGTAAACATGCCTTCCGGAGTCATTTTTGTTGTCTATATACCTTCAAGTAATTATGAACATATTCTAAGATTTGGGAAGCCTAAAGATTTAATTCCAATCGGAGATACTGCAGTGAAGCCGGCACGAATAGCTGTCGAGTTAAGAAATAAGAAATCGAGAAGTATTCCTATACATTTGACGCAACATTACTATAATGAGGGATATAATCAACCATTGGAAAACATTGACGAAAGTGACGAAGTTTTCACTATGGAAAATGTAAGTGCATTCGATTTCACAGTGGTTGCCAATTTATTTGGGCATCATCTATGATTTATGATTGTTATAAATGTAGGTATAACTGCACTAAATAAATCAAATGTTATCGCCATCATTTCAGTCGAAAGACGTCCACTGCTGGACATAGGCCTCCCCAAGGCTCCTCCATTTCAACCGGTTCTGTGCTTCCCGCATCCAGCGGATTCCTGCGGCCTTCACAATGTCATCGGTTCACCTTCTGGGAGGCCTTCCCACTCTACGTCTTCCGGTACGCGGTCGCCACTCCAGAACCTTTCGGCCTCATCGGCCATCTGTTCTGCAAGCAGTGTGCCCAGCCCACTGCCACTTAAGTTTGGCAATTCTTCGAACTATGTTGGTTGCTTCGATCACATATTGAAACTCCGAGCATAACCCTCTCCATTGCTTTTTTTTTGTGACTAAGCCTTCTGTTATGGCTCATTGTGAGCGACCATGTTTCTGTGCCATAGGTCATCACTGGCAACACATACTGGTCAAAGACTTTCATTTTGAGACACTACGGTATTTAGGAAGAGAAGATATTGCGAAGTCTCCCGAACGCTGCCCAGCCAAGTCGGATTCTACGATTGACCTCTTTCTTGAAGTTAGACCTACCTAACTGAACAGTTTGTCCTAGGTAAACGTAATCGTCCATAACTTCGAGTGTAGTGCCTCCGATCGTCATAAGAGTGGGTATTACATGGGTTTTTGACATGAATGTTATCGAAATCAACATAAAAATATTTCCAACACAACATAAGCATAATCAGCTTATAAAGTTCCCACTGCTGAGACCCAAGCCTCCTCTCTGTGAGATAATATTCCACCATACGGGCCTCGGTTTGCGAGTCAATGTTACATGTATTTGAATTTATGGTTCTAGAACCCGCCAGTTTCCTCACAATATTTTCCTTCGCTGTTTTGAGAGCCACTTTCGAAATATTTCTAACGAATTCATAATTATTCAACTGATATTCAAACCATGTATAGGTAAATTGTTTGGCCCCTACTAGCATCTCTTGAATTCTTGGCTCACATAGAATATGTAGGTATATTTCCTTACCTGGTACTTCGATTGAGCTACGCAATAACCACTACACTACACCTACAAGACCCCTTTTGTCTTCTATAATGAATAATCAAAGGATTGAATCAAAGTACTTGAATACCATTAAAAGCGCTACAAAGCACAGTAGATAGCTCCCTCATCTTTTCACCCAGATGCAACAAAAAATTGAAGAAAAACTCCAAAATTGTTAACATTGTATACAGATTCTTCAAGAATTACTCTGCAAGTTACACGTGGAGCACGATGTTTGGATAAGTGACAAAGCGGGCAATTATTTCGAGATAGTATTCCCTTTGCCAACTGGCGATCAATGCGAGACGATGCTGCACTGTCTTACGCAGCTCGGCATCGGCGTGCGATGCAAATCTATTGTCAGGTAACACGAACTCGACTCACCATTAAAGCTCTAGGTATATCCTACGAAGCAGCACAGACAGCATTAAATTTTCTGCATACCTGCATTGTCTGAGGTACAAGATAGATACATATTCTGTTACGAAGGACTGGAGTAATTACTAATGTATTGCATTGTACAAGCTAGTACATACCTCCGCATAAATATATATCTTGACCATAATCTGGCACAATGCAGCGATAAAATACTTATTAGTGGGGATTTTAATTTTATTTATTGGTATTCCATAAAAGGGCAGATGTTACGCCACTACAACATTGGGTTAAGTGAGTCTTTATTTAGATTATTCATTCTTGAACAAGGAAAGTCATAAGTACCTACCTACTTACATATAAAATAACAATAAATATTATAAAAATTCAAATCAACAACCAAATCGAGCTGAAAATTTAGAAAACCTGATAGCTTGGTCCTCTCAGATTGGTGCATGCAAAAATGTTGAGGTAGAGACGAATAGTTCGGCCATTACCTATCGACTGAAGTGAAAACCTAAAACGAGTTCCTTTACAGTGTACTTCCCTGTACCGTTGTTCACTCTGCTATACTGAATGAACAAATCACTGAAGACTCAGCACTGTAAGTAACACCATCCCTAGTTACCTTCTTAAATTAAATTCTCTTAGCGTAACTAAACCTACCTAATGCTTTCTTGTAGACAAAAGTCTGAAGATGCCACACGTTGGAGAAGCTTCGTGGAATCCATCAGATCTAAACTGACTGTCAAGCAAGTTGTCGACGGAGTGAGAAGCGGGGGAGAGCTGTCCTTCGATTACCTTACGCTAATTATAACGGCTGAGTGAGTCATCATTACAATCAGCTGAAAATGCTGCCTCCAAATATACTGCTCTGTTGTATGCATGTTAAATGCATGCTACAATTACGCTTAGGTATATAAAATGGGTTTGACTTAAGAGTTGGTATGAAAGATGTAGCAGTCCATCGAAAGTTGACTAAGCGATCGCTGTCTTGTGCGGGTCGGGGATCAAGAAATTTCACGTGGACGAAGTAGGTAGCGGGAATTCTCTTTGCCATTATGTTCGTAACTAGCACGGAAATTGCAAACAGAAAAAAAAACAAAAGAATGAATTTCCGTGCTGCCAACATTACGGCGAAGGGAATTCTTTCGTGAAACGGATTAGGTATCTATAGTCATTTATATGACGGAGTTAGAACCACGACACCACACATTATATATTACGATTCACTTTCAGTTTAGGTACCTATGAAGCTATTAGAAGAATGATAGATAACTAACGTAAATTATGTTTCAGTTCCCTCGCAGCCTTAGGTCTGGTAGAAAACAACGCTTCGAATATTGTGGCAGCCATGTTGGTTTCCCCACTCATGGCGCCCGTAATGTCTATCACATTCGGGGTCATTATAGCTGACTGGAGCCTGGTCAGAAGTGGCTTCGAGAGTCTGGTCGTAGGAATGCTCGTTTCTCTGCTGTTTGGGTTCATATTCGGACTGATACTGGGGAGTACTGACATGCCTTGGGGATTTGGGGACTGGCCTACGGAAGAAATGAAAGGACGGTGGGTAATACGATATGCCTGATTCCTCGAATCATGTGTTCGTCAATATTAGTAACTTTGAAAGCTAAGTAATAATACATTAAATCTAGAAACTATTTTAAGTAAACTAACCCCTAGAGTTCAGTTTTCAAAGTACTTATTAATATTATTATACAAAACGTTAATAAGTTAATAAAACAATCTTGAAACGGCTTTGGGTATTAAGCACAGATAATGAATGGAAGTTGGTTTTTAGAGGTAATATTCGTTCCCTATGGATGGCTGTGCTGTGGGCTCTGACGTCAGGCACAGGAGTAGCCCTGGCCTTACTTCAGGGCAGTGCTGGACCGCTCATCGGTATAGCTATTTCAGCCTCATTGTTACCACCTGTCGTCAATTGTGTAAGTATTCTGACTACTCATTGAAGCTGACTCGATGAGCGCTTGCATCTATGACCAACAAGGCGTTGGTAGATGCAAGCGCTACCTTTTAAAAATGAATCCTGTGTTCGCTCTCCAGATCGAGCAAAGTGATTTGTATTCTGTTCTATTCTTTGTCCAGTTGGTGGCAAAATTAAGCCGCTCCCCGTTTTATTTAGGACTTAAACAAACATGGCGAAATATGGGTGTTCTAAACACCTCTTGATTACTCCTTTGGGAAAATAAAGGAGGTACCTACAGTTTTTGCCACCAGAAAAATCTATATGCTGCTATATTTTTCAGGGATTATATTGGGCATTGGCTTGTATATGGCTGCTATACCCAGGAGTCAAGGTTCCCCATATAACTGGTGAAGCTTACACAGGCAATACATCCTACACGCCACTGTACCATGATTATCTTCCGATTGAGTTTGCGGTAAATGGTAAATATGATTGGTTTTTGCTTGAATAATTCTACTAGCACCTATGTATAAGCAGTAGCCGTAGGTACATAGGGCAAAATAAATAATAAACAACTAAAGATAGTGCCTACAACTTATCCGTACATAGACAATTAGGCCTTTGGTAGGTCTCAGTAAATATAAAAGAGTGGCGGTGACGCCTGTTCAGTAGTTAGAGGAACTGTTATGTTCGATCAGTGTTTATAAATACAGCACACTACCTACTGTATGGAACTCCGAAGTTACCAATGACAGCAGGGCCACTCTTCGCACTGGTGACCCGTTTCAGTTACCTTTAACCTCGTTTCTTGTTACCCAGGCATAGTAAGCTGCTGCCTAACTATAGTGAACGTGATCTGTATATTCATAACGGCCATCATATTCCTGAAGATCAAGGAGGTGGCAGCACCGTACACCTCCAGTCCGGACCTTAGACGATTCTGGGAACAGGACATCAAAGTGGCGAGGGAAGCTAACCGAGCCAACTTGTATAAGGCTGAAGATGATGAACGGGCTGAGTAAGAACTCATTATAATAGCCGACCAAGCTAGTTAGACAACTGAGTGGGATGCAGCCCAACCACCACTTTCTGAGTTGCTTATCAATCGCTTCCCATCAGGCGTGATCGAGGTCAAGAGCAGGCTCATTTAGTAATAAAAAATAAAAATGAACGTTTCGTTCCTAGTTTTCAAAGATCTGCTACCACACACCCATAAAGGCTGGTCTTTGAAAACTAACCCTTTAAGCAAATGACAGTGAGCTGAACAAGTTGTAATTTGCAATTAAGTAGGTATCTATTGGCTGACTTGTGGATAGGTATCTGAGTGTTATCCACGTGTACCTAACTTCTAATCAATTGACATATTGTGTTGTATGGCAATAAGCCAATTTTTTATCACAGCAATATAATACTATCTTATCTTCTCTGTTAGGATTTTTGCAACTGTTTTGATTGTACGTTCCTAAAGGCGTTGCTTATATCTTTAATGGTTGATAAGAAGGTCTCGATTGTGTGGGTCAGATGTGGAACAAACTATAGTAAGATAAGTAGTTCTACTTACTTAATTAGGTGCTACGTTTGTCTTCGTAGTAAACAACACAAATTGCATAATGTAGGACACAACTGGCCCTGGTGCTCGCTTACTATTAGGTACATTTTACTTACATAGAACTGGTGAAATGAGCACGTGATTCTAGACCCCTAGGGTAGAAATTTAACGTCGGTTATCAGAAACAAAATCTGCTGATAAAAAAACTGCATTACGTACGCGATCATAATGTATGAAGCAGCAATTTTTTTTTTTTTAATACCCGACATAAAATTTCAACGCCTCATCTATAGTAACAGGTTGCAGGTACTGACGCCAGCACATCAAGCTACCCTAATCTGTCAAATTTCTTTGATAGATTATCAATTTTATCACATAAGCTTATGGTTCATGTTCAATTGAGAAATTTTGCCAGTTTAGGGTAGCTTGATGTGCTGGCGTCTGAACCTACAACGATGTCTGCTGCCCCGCTTGTGGTACGTACCTATATATGTTCTGTGCTGCTGCCACCCGTCTACTACAGCTGGAATCCAGTTGTATAAAGAGTGGCAACAGCACAGCTGGATGTCTTTGTACTACTGCATGTACTGTAGGTAGGCGTAATTAAAAAGCCGTATAAGCCGTATATTTCATAGATTGGTGCTGGAAGATCTCAATCAAGAAACGGATGAGGATATAAAGGAGAAATTAGAAGCAGCTGTCGAAGAAGCATTGGATGATGAGACCTATAGGAAAGTGAAGAGAATGAGCTATCAGAGTCACTTCGCTGATGAGGTACCTAATACTATGAAGCAATGCCTTTCCTACCACTGAGCCAACACTGCTAACATGTCGTAGGTGCCTAAGTCATGGATTCCAAACTGCCAACCCATGCAGCCACTTTCTCGACTCAGCCTATCCCAATCCACTGCTGGACATAGGCCTCTCCCAGGCTGCGCCACAACACTCTATCCTCCGCCTTCCGCATCCAGTCTGTCCCAGCCACCTTTTTAAGGTCGTCGGTCCATCTAGCTGGGGGGCATCCCACACTACGTTTGCCGATACGCGGTCTCCACTCCAGGACTCGTCTGCTCCATCGTCCTTCGAAAAACATGGCCAGCCCACTGCCACTTCAGCTTGCTTACTCTACAAGCTATGTCGGTGACTCCGGTTCTTTTCCTGATAATTTCATTCCTGATTTTATCCTTCAAAGAAACTCCGAGCATAGCCCGCTCCATAGCGCGCTGAGCGACCTTAAATTTGTGGACCAGCCCAACTGTCAGTGTCCACGTTTCGGCACCGTATGTCATTATGGGTAGGACGCACTGGTTGAAGATCTTAGTCTTCAAGCATTGCGGAATAGCCACTTTACTTTGTGTAGTTTATTTAATCACCGCTACTCTCAAAACGGTAATGGAAAACATCGTATGGAAACCGGCATGTCCTAGTACAAAAAAAAATAAGACATGCAACAGCCACCAACCCTGGGCCTGCGTGGTACTTAAATTATGGCAAAGTCCCTCTGGCAGAGGGCCCTGTATCATGTGTGGATACGTAATGCAATGTCTCAATTAATTAGTATGAAAGAACATAGAATGAAAAGAATTCTGGTGGGAAAGACTCAGCGTAGACTTTCTAAGATGTTCGCCGAAATTAAGATACTAGGCTTCGTCACAAGTCCTATAGTAGTATACTCTGCATTCAACCTTATCTACATGCAATATTATCAAAATGGCGTATAATGTAGTGTGTGGTGTGATGCGCAACCTTCAAAGATTGTTCCGAGTTAGATAAAACTTTTAACAGTAAAACATTATCGGAGTTCTGCATACTATACCTACCATTATATATTTCAAGTACCTATATGTTAATATGCAGTATGTAGGTATTATGAGATGATACCTATTAAAAACTACTTATGTACCCATTGCAAAATCTATAAACCCGTACTTACCCGTTTTCAAGGCTAAAGATTTCGAACCAAAATAGGCCAGAGACCTTTTAAAATATCTACGTAATATTGTTATTTAATGAAATAAAAAGATGTTTATCACAGTCACGAATATTCACGATCGTGAGGCAAATATCACAATACTGACGTAGGTTTGCATTAAAGCGGTGATTTCTTGAAAACGCTCAAAAAGGTGGTTTTTACACGCTTTATATTAGCTTCACTCGTATATTTGTTTGTGTGTTTGTTTGTTTGTATGTAACCGACTCCTTTGAGCGCGATTTTGACCCACTTTAAACGGTCAGATTGCATTGAAACTTTGTAAACTTGTTGAGGACCGATGACAATTCAATAATTTAAAAAAAAATAGAAAAAAAAACATGTTTTTGTAGTTAGCAGAACTAAAAAATAGAAAATAAATAATAGTTTAAAAAACTAAAAAACACGCTTTAAAAACCAAACTAAAAAAGGAGAAAATAATTTAATTCAATTAAAAAGCGTGGGGTGCTTGACATTAATTGATTATAAAAATACCTCAAAAAGCACCCCACGCTTTTTAATTGAATTAAATTATTTTCTCCTTTTTTAGTTTGGTTTTTAAAGCGTGTTTTTTAGTTTTTTAAACTATTATTTATTTAAACCAGTGTATCTCTTTAACCGTAAATAATTTTGAAAGCAAAAAAATATATGACGTTTTCAAGTCTTTTAAAACCAGTTTATCCCTTCATTAACGTTTATAATTAAAAATATACACCATAAAATTCCAAATGCCAAACTGGATCCAGTGATGGATTATTTATTATAAATAGTTAATACCTAATTTTATACAATTTTATTTGCATTTTTACAAATGCTTGCTCATCTATTATTTGAATTTATTACAACAGATTTTACCCCATATCGGCTTGCAATAAGAACTATTATCGCTCATAACGACAATATTTAAAGTTACCAGGGCCCTAACTAACCGGAAAACCAATTTAGGCACAGCCGTTCTAATTACATTTTAATTTTCTAGGTTGTTCACACTCTCGGCCTATCGAGGACTCCCATCTCATTGCTGTCAAGTCAGCTGAATTCTGGAGTTAGCACTCCCACTGGTCCCAAACCTTCGAATGTTGATGACATAGCTGCATTGGACAAACTGCTAACGTCATTACTGGGCCTAAAAGACAACAAGCGCAGATCTTTTGCTTCACACCGTGGCACTCCTAGGTCCAGTAGAATCTCAAGGAATGCACCAGACACGTTTGGACACAGTCGCAGAAGGCGATCGGAATCGTGGCCAGAGAGAATATTCGAGGATTCTGTAGTTCGTAGCGTCATCAGCAATCTGCGAGCTAGCAAAAGAAGTTCGCAGATGGAGGAAGCTTTTATGACACCTAAGTAGATAGGTACCTACTTAATATTACGATTTACAGCAAATAAAGCAACTCATTAAATGGTACCTAGTGAAATTAATAAAGGATTGTTTTATTTTTTTACTTGGATAGGCTTATCTTTGCTTGTATAAGTTAGGTACAAACCTACCCCATCACCATTTTATACCTTTGAGAACCCTAGGTAACTATCGATCCCGGTTGTCGGATTGTACACACGGATACACATCAAGCTATACATTTCCAGTTTACGCTAATCTCGCACTGTACGGAAATCCTATACAATGCGAGATTAGCTTATACTGGAAATGTATAGCTTGATGTGTAGCCGTGTGTACCTAAGTGTAGGTTAGGTAATCTAGGTACAAAATTATAACAAAAACAAATGTTTTTCATGAATGTCTATTATTTATTTTGCATTAAATAAATACACAATAAAAATACTTATAAGTACTTTTATTTAAATAAATTATCTATAAAATTATATTAAGTACCTATTTTTGTACGTTGGTAAACGTTTTATCACAGCAAAGCTTATGTCGAGGTAATAATAAAATTAAAAAACTGAGAGGATCTACTACACAAGCGTAGACATTATTGACGATAAGTGCCATTTTAAAACTATTTGACTTACTAATACAATCATGATTTACTATGCTAGTAAAAGCCTATGTCAAGATTTGTTACTTATGATCTTACTTGTTATAACTTCAGACCCAGCTTTCATTGGTTTAGTATGTTTGACTTGAGAGGTGTAGACATCATATCCCAATGATATCGTGTTGTCGTATAACACTCTGTATCTCGTCGGTAGAAAATAGAAATTGATGATCTGCGCCGGTGGCCAAACCATCCATTCTGCGCGGTACAATCTAATAAACTTATCTTTTACCTCTTCTTTGAAGTTTTCTAGAGGATCAGGTTCAAACAGGGCAAGACTTCCAAAAAATGTTACAATCATAACTGGAGAAAATATAAATTGATCAAGCACCAATTTCTTTGCAACCATGTCCACAGTTTTTCCTATTATAAACTTATCTAAAACTTTATACCAGTGATGACATAGAATGCCCACAGCAACACCAGAGAACGCCATGTGTGAGCACCTCTTTAGGTCATAATTAGTCTGTTCTTTTATATATATTTCGTAACTCTGCTCCATTAGATCACCTACCGACGATAAGGTTAATGATATGGAAACATTTGTGTATAATAAATATTTATCACTAAAGGCTACATTTATAAATCTTCTAAAAACTGGTATCGAAGTTGTTCTCCTTACGTTTGCGGCAAAATTTCTCCAAGTGGAACTTAGTAATTTCATTATCTGTAAATAAACACATTGTGTAAATGAAATAACCATTGGCTTGATTATTTTAACGGGCAACACATTTTGTCAGAATTATGGGCTTAGCTGTCTCAGGTAGTTAGATAGGTAGGTACGTTAAGATTTGTTTATTAGAGCGTCTTTTACTGATATGTCAGTAAGGGCGTTTTCATAGAGCAAAGTGTTTTCATAGTACCACTGATGTGCAGTTAGTTAACAGCTGTACTATAGGGTTGCTAGAAAAAAAAAACCGGCCAATTGCGGACTCGCGCACGAAGGGTTCCGTACCATTATCTATAAAAACGGCTAAAAATCATGTCTGTTGTATGGGAGCCCCCTTAAATATTTATTTTATTCTGTTTTTTAGTATTTGTTGTTATAGCGGCAACAGAAATACATCATCTGTGAAAATTTCAACCTTGTTGCCTAACTGTCACAGTTCATGAGATACAGCCTGTTGACAGACGGACAGACAGACAGATGGTCAGCGGAGTCATAGTAATAGGGTCCCGTTTTACCCCTTGGGTACGGAACCCTAAAAATGGCCGCCATGGGCGCCGGGTGCGGGGTGCAAGATGCTGCACTGGGCACACCCCCTTGCTCGAAGATAAAAATATAGGTGTCAAAACATCAAAAAACTTAAAAAAAAAACGAATACACCCAATATAATAATAGAGCACTTAAGCTGTTCGAGATGACATCTTAAAAATATTGAGCTCGCTCCGCTCGCTCTTGTATTCTGCAATCTTTCAAGTTTTTGTGCATTACTCAACAAAGTACCGAACTACTATTTCCGAAAATCTAATCGACTAAGCTAACATTCTCGAGCTTACTTCGCTGGCTCTAGCATCCTACGCTATTATAACCACAGTTAGATCTCTTTCTGCATGCATGTATAAAATAAAACCGGTCCTATTCAAGGCGAGATGCAAAAATTACCGACTCGCTTTGCTCACTCTTGCATTCTAAATTGTCTTAATTGTTAAGCTCTTCTGCATAAGTCGACAAAGTTATTCCTTACTTGAATGGCAAAACGCTAGCCTAACATATCCCAGCTGAAGTGCAAAAATGATCGAGCTCGACTCTTGAATCTGAAGATGCACCCCTCCTTAAAATTAACTTGCCAGCACCCATGATGGCCGCGATCTACAATCTGCTCTTGTAGGCCAACCCGTACCGGTATCGCATATTACTGGCGGCCAGGGACCGAATTATTTGTATTTTTTATGTAACGTTACCAATTACCGTTATGTTAACGATAAAAAAGTAACGTTAATAATACCGATACCCAAAGTCAGTTAACGTTAACTAATTACCAGTATTAGTATCGGTAAAAGTAACAATTCTTATACCGGTAATTTATACTTCTTTCTCTTTCTAACTATGACGGTGGGGAGACTGGCATCTTTCGGTGTGTGCACAGAAACAATACTACATACACGCCGAAAGTACGACTATCTTTGGCGTGTGTACAATATTGTTTTTGTGCTGCAGAAAATTATAATAAACAGGGTGGCAGGGACATCAACGCGAAAACTGAAACCACGAATTACTACCTTCAGCATGTATACAATATTGTTTCAGTGCTGCAGGAAATTATAATTAACAGGGTGACAGGGCCATCAAGGCGGAAATTGAAACCATTAATGACTACCTTCAGCGTGTATACAACATTGTTTTTATGCTGCAGAAAATTATAATAAACGGTGGCTCAAATTGAAAAAAAAAAATACTCAAATTATCTGCGACCGCATATTTCTATAAAACGTGATATTCCTGTCTCCAAAAAGGTATAGTTGCCTACATGTTTCTGGATACAGTAAAATTTACTTTGACAGCGCCTTTATGAGATACGTAAGAAATGAGAAAGGTTTTAATATTAGATATATGTGGTCAACTGTACCTACGTACAGACATAATACTAATTAAACAGTAACAATATAAATATTATAATACGGTTTAAGTTGAAAGGTTTAAACTTCTTTAAGCCCATATTATTGTTATTTACATAAACAACTAGTTGATAAATCAGAGGCAGTAGACGTAGGTATGTTCGGCGTACGCGACGCGATGTTTGTGTGCCGTATGATTATGAAATGAAACACGCGCGAACACGAGTCTTATCGTATTCGTATCTTTCCGATCGTCGTGACATGCGTTGTTGCCGCTCCGCTTCGAAGAGCCGACCGCAAGGCCGCGAGGCGCTTGGTTCGGTTTAGCAACGTCGCGCAAAATGTTGCTTCTTGTTAGATTTTAGCGAAGTAACGATACTGGTAACGCAATTAATACCGGTAAATCCTGTGATTTAACGGTAATTTTAACGTTAAATATTTAACGGAACGGAACAAAATGTTTAGGTAGTTTTACCGGTATTTTATTGGTAACGGCGTCCCTGCTGGCGGCATCAAGTGGTAGGCTTATGTTTAGACGGGGCATTTACCGTTCCGATAGTATTAGTAAGCGTTTACTCCCAGTCGTGGTTCTTTCTATGACGGGTATCCTACGCACTTACGCAAGAAAGGTCAGTGCGCATGATAGATCCCTACGTTCAATGTCAGGATTATACAAATTATTCGAAGTATAAACGTATCATACGCCTTGAATGTGTTGAGTCCGGCTCAACGCATCCAATGACAGTTTCAAGGCGTTCACTTCGTTTTAATATGAAGCTCCTACATAAGGTATGTTTTTTTCTATGAAAGAGGTGATGTACATAGAACAACTGCCAACCCTCCCAAGTATGCATCGGGCGCACAAGGCCACTCAACTATCTCCAGCCAACAAGTTATGAACTACATAGTACGAACTAAAAAGTACTAATCTAGGAAAAATAAACTGTATGCACTGGAACAATTTATTGTTAAAATTAATACTTATTACAAAAACAGAAGAGAATTTGAAAGTTCTATAATAATCAATCTAAATCTTGTTATTTGGCTATTCAGTCTTTGTTTTTTTCTTTTTCAGACTTCTCTGGCTTTGGCTTTGCATGCTTTACATGAGAAGTGAAGACATCATAGCCCAGAGATATTGTGTTATCATATGCTACTCTGTACTTGGTTGGTAAGAAATAAAAGTTTATCATTTGGGCGGGTGGCCACACAACCCATTCAGCTTTATACAGAGTCCAAAACTTGGATTGCACTTCTTCAGTGAAATTACCTATAGGGTCACTTTCAAATATGGCTACTGTGGCAAAGAAAGATAAAATGACTACGGGAGAACAGAGAAACTGATCCAGTAATAGTTTTTTCATAACCATATCAAAAGTTCTGCCAACAATTACTCTATCTATAAAAATATACCAATGATGGCATATGAATCCTGCTGTGCTCCCTGAAAAAGCCATATGCCCAGTGCGCTTGAAATCCAACTTATCATTCCCTCCTTTATGAACTTCATATGTCTGTTCTAACAAGTCTCCACAAGTTGATACTGCCATAGATATCACGATATTGGTATAAAGCAGATTCTTGCGATGAAATGCATGATCAAGTGCATGTTTATATGAATCGTAACTTTGGGAAAAAATTCTTCTCATTACCATTATTAGAATTGTATCTAAAACAAATGAGTATAAACGCAATTTTGAAATCAGTTTACCTACAATATTTACTACATACTATAAAATTACAAAATAATACCTGTAACTTCCATATAAGTACAAAAATTTTACATTAAAAATACCATAGGATCAGGTTCTCTATTATACATTTTTAAACCCAGTCAGATTAATACAGCGAATGTTTTGATGTCCGTGCCACTTCGTTTTATTAAGACTGAGAACCTATGTTATTTATTTAATTATTTATGTACACACAGTAAAATACATAGGGGACATAGAGTTTGTATTGTGTTTTTTTATTGTCCGACCTTATTTGTTGTAGAAATTATTTAATGATTTATGAGCTGGGCGCTGTGGGTTTTTTTAAGTCAAAATTAGTAGACTGAAGTTAAAACTATCTTGACATTGTCTTCATATTAAGTTAGTCAGAAACTACAAAACTTTGCTATGACAAAATGAAGTACTTTTGCTTGTTCCAAAGTTTATACAACTTCTAATAGATTTGCACAGGTTGTGTGTACTATGCACGCAAATATTGTTTTTAAAGGACATCACCAAAGCAGTTGTTTTTTTTTTTGGATGGGAAATCATCAAATAACTTCTCCCGCTCTGGGTGGAGAAGGAGGGCGTGTCAGACTTTTAGTGACTAAAACCCACCCGTGTTCCCTCAGTTGCCTGTGTGCCAGGGGCCGCGGTATCTCTTTCGAACAACCCGCATCCCTGGACCAAAGCAATGGTAGGCTCCTATTTTTTATACTACTGACTACTTTTGAGTTTTCCCTATGGTCATGACTGACTGATTGCTGACATGAAAATAATTCAATACAAATATTCAATTGGAAAGAGTTCTAACCGTAACATTAACAACAATTATAAATAGTTCAAGTTCTTATAATAAAACTTTAATTTGGAAAATCTGCATCTAAATTAAATATTAGTAAAATACTTACATAAAAAGTAACGACGTAAACAAACAACAATATTAAATTTATATAATTTCCATAGCAGACGAAAAAACTTTTTACATATTATTTTATTCGTTATAGTATTAAATAACGATGCTGATATTAAATTACTTGATTTTTCAGGTAAATTCTAACCTCGAATATTAAAACATTCCCCAAAAAACCCATGCCAGGGTTGACAATCTTAGTAGTGCCAAACGGGAAATCGTTCTCCTATATGTATGCAAAATAAGGTTGGACACCTAAAGTATTGCCGACCTATACATGAAACTAACATTTTAATTTGATTTCATTATATTGGGGTAGTTTTACGAAACACTCTCAGAGATGGCAGTATTCATGATTTGGGAATACGTAGTTCTACTCAGTACGCTAGATGGCGGTAAAACAGTGACCAACTCTCGCCCAATTTCTATGAGCGTCAAAATAAATAAACTTATTTAGTAAAACACAATGCAACGGGAAAATATATTTTGAGATAAAACCTCAATTATAACGAAATGAATAGTTCATAAAACAATTTCAAGACATATTAGCTGAATTTATTTTTATATGCAACACTACAAATGTCTTATGTCAAATAAAACAAAATTTGCCGCCCGTTGACCCGTTCGCGTTTGCGCTTGTTTGTTCTTATCTGTTTTTCTGGATTTTAATCGTCTAAAGTGCTTTTGCCACCTAAGTCCGTTGAGTAGAGCCTCTGCCCCTCCGGCCGTGTTGATTTTGTGCTTGTGTCCATTGTTAAAATCGGAAAAAAAACGTATTGAGATAGGACTCGTAACTAACTTTTGTGTTTGTGACTTTGTTATTTAAACCTATTATCATGTCTAACAGAAAGTGTTGCGTCCCCGGATGCTTAAATAGCTTAGGTAAGTGTTTTATTCTTAAAAGGCCGCTGCGCCATAAGCTTCGTTATTTGGGCCACCAAGCCCGCTCCCCCTACTCCGATACTGCTCCGGCTACTATGCGAGCATTTGAGCACCCGTATGACAAAGCTCTGTGCAGTCTGCCACACGTAAATTTCAGGTTTTGTCTTTAGACTCCACTGATTACCTACTTTTTCGATTATTTCAGATACCAATGCTATTTTGCATAAATTCCCTAACCCAGCTAAGGATAAGGATTTTTTTAATACATGGGTCTATTCCGTTGGTGGTGACATATTACAACTTGAAAATGAACATTTTCAAATACCGCCGTGTATGTCGTGCACACTTCGAACAAAAATATTGCTGCAGGAACAATCGACTCAGCAAAGAAGCTGTACCAACAAAAAACATGCCAGGTTAGTAATAATAAAATTTATTGGCAGATGGTGATATTAAATCCATCTATACCTACTTCTATAATAACATTATAAAGAGAAAAGATTTTTTTGTTTGTTTGCGTTGAATAGGCTCCGAAACTACGGACTGATTTTTACCAACTTTTCACCAATAGAAAGCTAAACTATCAGGAAGTAACATAGGATATAATTGATTAAAAAAGAAATGAAAAATGCAATAATGTAAACTAAAGTAGCAAAATAGGTGCATCAGCTAGAAAATGGTTTATGCCTTCGAAGTACCAGGTTGTCATAACTCGGTAGGAGTACACCTAACATAGGTAGTTGTCAGCTAGAAACCGCTTTATACCTTTGAAGTACCAGGTTGTCATAACTAGGTAAGAGCACACCTAATATATGTAAATACAGTTTGTTAGTCAGATTTTTATACTCTTTACGTCTTCTAATTACCAGGTTGTCTTATCTCGGTAGGAGCACACCTTACATAGTTGTGTCAGCTAGAAAGCATTTATATTTTAAAATGATAATTTATATGTTATTACAAAATTAATAACATAAAAAACCAATTCAAAATTCTATTAGAACCATTTTCGACTTCTACACGGACGAAGTTGCGGGAAAAAGCTAGTATTATTATAAATGCAAAAGTGTGTTTATTGGTTTGTCTGATCAGTGAGTGGGTCGTCTTTATTTCTTTCATGCAACAATAGAGCTAGGGATGAATGTTTTTTTTTGCTTAGAGAGGGTTAATGGGCCCTAAAGTGACATCAGGTACTTCATTGTTAAGAAAATTCAATTAGTTTTGGGTAAGGTAAACCAAAGTTAACTACTTTTTCAAATGTAATTTTATTGTTATTACAGGATCTATCTTAAAATTCAACTCGGAAAAAAGAGTGTTGAGACCTCTTCAGATGTCAGAAGCATCTACATCAAAAGGTAAATTAATATTACTTTTCAAGATATAACAAAATTGCCCAGAGTTGGGAATCGCACCTAATACCTCAAACCCAGTGGTTGCTTCTGCAACTGCTAGACCAATGTAGCTTTACATAATAATATGATGACAGTTCCAACGTAACTGTCAAGCAGTGCTAATAAGACACAATTATGTATAGTCTTCCGAGGGTTATTGCTGCTTGCTGAAGTAATTTATTAATTGTTATTCCAGAACCTGTTATACATTTGGACTCAGTGGATATGAAGCCACACACTCAAAGTGCCATAGAAGATATACAAACAAAGGAAAATCTTGGTAAGTGAAAATGTAATCATAACAGCATTAAGCATCCTTTTTTTTTCAAATTGCCCTCGATTCCATTAAGGCATAATAAAGGGGATTGAAATTTTTTGTATGGAGGCTGGCCAAGACCTGGTTTGCCATTTTGTTTTGTTTTTATTTATTTTTTTAATGGCGTCGTACGATAATACCTATAATAGACAAACAAAAAATGTCATGTGATATAATGTCCTAAACTTTCACACCTAATAATTAAAGTTAAAAATGGCCATGATGAGCACAAAGATTTTAGTTTCTGTCATATCATCAGGCAAGGGCAATTTAAGCTACAAAGCGCTTTTTCTGTTGAAAATGTTATATGATGTGATTATCTTAATGAAAAGTAATTTAAATTGTCATTTCAGAACCTATAACTTCACACAGTTGTGGCACAGTAGCCAGAGAATTTGTGCCTATGCATGCTACCATTGCTGTGGAAGATGTACAAATTAAGAAAAATGTTGGTAAGTAAATTAAATTTTCCATAGTTTTCTTATCTTCCATTTAAAAGTACTTAAAATACTTAATACCAAAATTGTAATTAGAAAATACATAATATATCTTTTATTTCATTACAGAGCATCACAAAAACCAAAAACCTACACTTGTTACTAAAAGGCGGGTGAAACGTGTTGCTGTAACCCAATCAGAGCATGCTTTATACAGAATATAGAGATCTACGTTTTGGAATGGGCAACTAGCTTCAACTTTCCAACTGGTCGACTTTTTGGCAATTCAAAAGTGCCTGTAAATGGTTTAATTGAAATAAATGCTTTGAGTTTAGAAAACTGGTGCTAGTTGGAGTAAGACTTAGTAAGTGCCGCAATAAGGTCAAAAAGCAGGCGAAAAAGATCCAGGTTTATTTAATCATTTATTTAGTTTATTTATTTAATCCAGATTTTTCATTCATAAAATGCTTGATTCATAATGAAAAATTAATAGATTTTTTAATAAAAATATCCTGTAGATTTTTCATTTACAACTATTGTAAAGATATTAATAATATATTAATGAATAAGAGGGAGTGTGATGATGATACGGATTCGTATAAAATTAAAAGCCAAAAAACTGAATAAGAAGTGTTTCAAAAGAAAGAAATAATTATTGCCTTAAACTAAATTAAATTAAACTAAAAATTAAACTTAACTAAATTGAATAGCATTTGTAAACATTGTTGGAGCTGCTGAAGACTGTAAAACTAGATACATTTGCATTGTATAAATTCAAACTTTTAGTATTGTATAATTGCATAGCATATGTGTGAGCACTATGTCCTTACTATATAGCTAACATTTACAGGGTACGTCTTTCATTGACTTGAATGTGCCCTGGCAGCTGAGAGTATGTCATGCTCACTCAAATGTCTCGCTGGTGGTGGCGTGTGTGTTGGATCATTAAGTTCCCTTCAAAATGGTTGAGCTGAATGGTGCTGATCCATACGTCATGTTCGTGAACGGGCGCCGCCAGTAGGGACTGGTCATCTCTTAGCTCCCACGGCTTATTTTAATTTCTAAATTGTTATTTTATTTTTGTTTTGTTTTAATTACGGACGCTTATAATGTGCACGTCTTTTTACATCGTTCTCACATTGATAATTTCAACATAATGATGTAACCAACTGATTGTAACAAAATCATGATTTTAAAAGAGTGTCCATGGAGTTTCTTGCCCGTTCTTCTCCATAGGTACCTACGCTTTGGAATGGGCAACTAGCTTCATCTTTCTATCTCACCGACCTTGACAATTCAAAAGTGCCTGTAATTGGTTTATTTGAAATAAATGCTTTGAGTTTGAGTTTGAAATGAAATCTAACTTTGTTTTATTGTTTAATAATGTGAATTACTTTCGCTTTCTATATAGCAGTTGCAAGCGAATATGTAATTCACATTTTAAAATACCTATCTAAATAAAAAATATCAAGGCATAAAGTAGTAGGCGACGTACGTATGTGTGTACCTACGTGTGTGTGTGTGCGTAAGACTATGTTGGCATTAGTTCCAAAACAGGCGTCCAGAGGGCGACAATTGACGTTTCTCACTTTTGTCGCGGAGTTGTACCTCTATTCCCTATATAAAAAAGTACTCTGTGACCCATGCTGAGAATTGTCAGCTGTCGGCAAATGTAAGTGTCAAAGTCGTAGGCAGTTATGTCAAAGTGGTCAAGAGTCAAGAGTGCCAGTGCGCAGTCGCCGCCACAGACTGCAAGCAAGGTGAAGGCTTGCCACAGACCCCCAGTAAGTTGATGGCACCAAGACAATCAAATGGTTTGATGTCAATCGCAACGCTTGCCCGCACAGTTTAGTAGTTTTGAGAATAATTATGTTACCAAGAAAAGTTTTATTCCTGTAGATTTTGAAGAATTTTATGCAAACTAATCAATGCTTATCTGAAAACTATTATTTGATCCTCATAACACCTAATCATGCCATAAATCTAAGACAAAAATATGTTGTCCTTTACAAATCCTATGTTAGTTCCAGTTTTTCAGGTTCATGTTTTTTTTAAATATATTTTTTCCATCCTCAGTAATAGTTAGGATACTATTTATTGCATTTCATAATCAATATTTTAGGTCACTAGTTAGCGATATTTCATATTTCCATACAATAATGTCGACAAAATAATCAAAACAGTGAAATATTTGACAGCTATTTGCGACGTTGCCCTTTTTCAGAATAAACGCTCATAATGATCGCCCTAACATTTGACATATCTGATCAAACCTGGGGGGCTACTCTCCGTCAGCGAAAATATAGGCCCGTCAGAAAATAATTCGAAACTTCGAAGTGACTCCTACAGCTGATTAATTAACTTTTTTGGATCGGGAAAACCAAATAGGGAGTAGGGACAGCTGTCAAATCGTGTAGTATTTCCTTCTTAGTTTTGGCCCCAAACTAATCATAGGCCTGTAAGTGATACGGAGTAGGAAACGCCCGTAACTTCGACCAAGATTACGGATTTCATGCTTAGAGAGTAGGCCCCCAGGTGCAGTCTTGCCGCGAACCTCAAACTTTCTAATGCCTAACTTTATTGCTTTAAAATTAAATGATCCGCGTCCGCGTCGATGCTCTCTGTCTGTGCTCTATGCCACAGAATCTGTGGTCTTTAGTCCGCATCTATTCTCTGTCTACAGTCCGCATCAACACGGCGCGTCAATACAGTGTCAATAAATTATCAACATAATTATTATAATATAACATAAATAACAATAATATTCTTCTGCAACGTCCAGCCCTACTTTTTTATTAGTCTATGGCAGTATCAGTGATGCCAAATTAGCCCCTTCGGCTACATCTAGCCCTTTTTCTTCTTCTTCAGCCCCGAATATACTGATTTGGCCCCTAGCCCGTAATCTAGCCCCAGATATTATCGCCTGTCAAAACCATATAAACATAAATTAGGAAACAGGATGAACTTTGAGTCCCTAAATTCCATACTATAAATACGAACTGGCCTTACCAAGTTAAAACAAACTTACTACACATAAGAATTCCCATAGGATCTCATTTAGAGAAATTGTATAAAATTAAAATTTATACTGAACAAGGCTGCGCGCAATGAGGCCCAAGCCCAACCATCTACGTCGTCAGCGCAAAGTGAAACCCTTCGAGAGGAATTAGATGGAGACTGCTATTTAGACCGTAATTTTATGATTAAACAATATTTTGTAATCCAGAATGATGTATTTCATTAATAATTTACACATTACTTATTCATGAAATCCATTTTACTAATGAATCTTTATTTTTATTATTCGTTATTTAGTCCTTTAGCCCTATTTTTTTTTAAATGTGCTAATCGAACCCTTTTTACACGCTTTATATTAGCTTCACTTGTATGTCAGTATGTAACTCTCCGTGGGTAATTTACGCGCCTGCGGCCTTCCTTGGTTCTGGTAGCCGTTTTTTAAGTAATGATTAGCGACTGATTAACCATACATTATTGAAGTTTAAACATCTCTTAACTTTAAGCAACGTTTATAATTATAAACAAGAGGGTTAATGTTTAGGTTTAAACGGACCCGTAGATACTGGGCATATGAGACCAGAATTATTTGTAATGATGTACGTATTGGTTTATTTTACACGCTTTATATTAGCTTCACTTGTATGTTTGTTGGTTTGTTTGTTTGTATGTAACCGACTCCTTTGAGCGCGATTTTGACCCACTTTAAACGGTCAGATTTCATTGAAACTTTGTAAACTTGTCGAGGACCGATGACAATTCAATAATTAAAAAAAAAATAGATAAAAAAACACGTTTTTGTAGTTAGCAGAACTAAAAAATAGAAAATAAATAATAGTTTAAAAAACTAAAAAACACGCTTTAAAAACCAAACTAAAAAAGGAGAAAATAATTTAATTCAATTAAAAAGCGTGGGGTGCTTGACATTCATTGATTATAAAATACCTCAAAAAGCAACTCGATTTAGCTCCAAAAATCTGACACCCAGTTGGCAACACTGGGCAGTATATTCTAATGTACTCTGTGGTCTATGTCTATGGTCCAAAAGAATTTGTGAATTTCCTGAGTGGAATTCGCGTCTTGTTGATTTTGATTGAGTTTTGTGTCTAATAAAGAATTTTGAGACTCTAAATAAGTGTATAGACATTTAAAATGGCAGGTAAACATAATAGAATAAATTCCATAACAGTCTCGTTGATTTCGTAGATATTTTAAACATAAAACTTAGCCGCGAATTGACGCGAGCCCTAAATCGCGGATATAGCTTGTTTATTGTGTAAAACACACTGGAACTGTTTAAAACATCCCAAGTTTGTGCTTGCAGATATGGTCACGTCGAAAATAAAGTGTTTTAATTCATGTTCCATTGATTTTCAGATAAATTAACCCTTGATAGATATGCTATGAAAGACCGGGCAACGTCCCACCTTCGTATTTACGTCGGCGGTTTACAAGACGGCGCAAATATTGACGACTTATACGATCACTTCATACCCTATGGACAAATTAACGGCATTGTTATTAACAGAAACTTTGGATTTGTGCAGTTTCAAGATGAGTCAAGTGCTCAGGAGGCTATTAACAAAGGCAATGGTAGTATGTTCCAAGGTAAAAGCCTTAACGTTAAAACTGCTCAGGCAAACCTTACAATTGAAAAAAGGTAAGTCACATAATACAAACTGAGAAAAATAAACTGACAAATTAAACTAAAATTTTGATACAAGAACTTATTCTCTGCCATAATATAAGTAAAATGTACCTATTGGAAAAATTAAGTGACCGAGACCTACCTGTATAGCTAGTAGCTAATCTGCTGTCAATGTGGCAGAGTTCTGGTAAAGCTCATTTGAACTTAATCATTGGAATCAATATGGTGCAATTATGTGTCCAGTAGCACTGCAGTGTCAACACATCTTAATTGTACATCTGAAACATTCAACAGCACAACATTTTTATTATTTAAGGAAAAACAAACAGTAGCACAATAAGAGATATACATAAATTATCTTAAATATTACATTTTAACAATTATGCTACCCACTACGTTCTCCACAGATTACAATTTAAAGTAGCTAGTAACACAGATACAGTACCTGTACCTTTTCTTATTTTTTTTTTGTGTTCCTTAACTTTTTGCGTCATGTTTACCGCAAATAAACGTTTTTTCTTTCTTTCTTTCTTCTTTCTTTATACAACAGTCATTGTCATAGAACTTATCTCTGGATATCTGGAACATGTTAACACAGGCAACTGCAAAGGGTATAAATGTAACAAAAGGATACGATAATGATTTATTCAGTTCCAGCATTCAACCCAGCAGCCTTAGCATAATGCTTTCTATTTCTACTCTACCGTAGAATGGAAATCGCTTGTCTACATCTCTCGGTAAAAACTGTCAACTGTTGACACGGAAATGTAATTTTTGTCTACTCTTCTGGCGACAAAACGCTTCTCTACGGTTCTCTAACTCAGCCTGATAGATGAGCGTTAAAATATCCCAAATAGCAACAATGTACAATCAACTGGTGCATCATTTGCAATAAATATTTACAATTATATATTATAATATTTGTAACTGTTTCTAGCCGACATGGAGATGATTCGATGCATGAAATGTCCCCTTCAGGAGCCCCTAATGATAAGCAACCCATGGCTACTGGTGATGAAGGGAATGATGAACTTTATGATAGTTTTGGAAACTTTATAGGGGAGCAGAGTGAGTAATTTTTCATATTCCTTTTTTTAAATGATCTTTGAATGGTTGTTGTATCTTAAAAATATAATATGCATATGTATGTCATGTTCCAAACCAAAGAAAAAGTAATAAATTAAGTCTAGAATATAGCCCCACAGATTACAATAAATTTAATAAAAATCATAAATTATGGTCAGGAGCAGGCCAATTATAAATAAATAAAAAATCTTGTGGCTATGCTTGTCATGGGTGGATGGATGACCATCTTTACATACCAAGGCCCCTCCGTGCCTCAGAAAGCACCTTAAGCAGCTGGTCGGCTGGCATTCGTGGATCTTTGACAGTTGCTGGGTCATCAGAAGCCTGAAAGTCTGAAATCCCATCTAACAAGGGTTATAGTATTACCCAGTAACTGGGTTGTGGAGGGCAGATAGGCAGTCGCTCCATGTAAAATACTCAGTAATAAGTTATCAGCCTCATACATATACCTCAAAATGGAAATTTATTTTGATATTACTAACACTAACTCGGAGTTTAGTAACTTAACTCTCACACAATTATGTAGGTCCGTAAAATATTTAGAAGTTTAACCGTAAGTTTACCTCTAACTCTTGCAAGCGCAAGATGAATTATTTTAGTAACCCTGAATTAGCTGATAACTCGAGAGTTATTTAGGATAACCCATGAATGTGCAAGTGGGCCTTAAAATATTAATAACTTAACCCTGAGTTTACAAACTCTACATTATTTATTCATTCGATCCAATTTCAAGTGCAAGTGGGGTTAATTAAAATAAATTATTTGAATTTACAGATTATGAAGAATTTGACGAAGGGTATGCAGCCCCGCCAGTCTGGGAGGCCCGAGGGGGAGCACGTGGGCACGGGGCCGGCAGAGGAGCGCGCGGGCGCGGCGTGCGCGGGCGCGGGGGCGCGCCCGGCTTCCGCGACCGCTCGCCTGTTGTAGGCGCACGAAGTACGCATTTTTATTTGTATAAAAAGAAAATCCAACACACCCAAATAATTTATTTGTGCCAAACGTGACGCTAAGAAAAAATATAGCATATTCTTTCACATTTATAATATTAAAGGAACTAGGATTTAGCCGTTAGATTTGTGTGTCGATAAACAGCTCGCTTCATCCGACTCGCCCAGTAAACGCCATGCGTTTTAAAGCTTGACGCTATGCTGTAGTGTTTTAAATTTCAATCAAATACCACTTTTACAAAGTTAGTCGCATCAGCATTACTGGCCTGCATCACTACCTAAACCTTGTTTTACATAACAGCCGATATCAAATTTCACAGAGTATAGTAATGTTGCATATATCTATCTCACTGTTGCTCAGTCAGGTATTATTTACACAAACTGTGAATTTTCTCATGATTTTTATTAATTATCACAAAAGTAAATCATTATTAAAGTTACTTATGTTTGGTACCTGATCACTGCTACTTAGTTTCAGATTGGAAAGATCGAGGTAACTTCGAGCGCTACCAGCAACAGATGACAGACTATCCCAGAGCACTGCCGGTTACTGAGAGAAATGACTGTGAGATTATTGTGGTCTCCAAATCTCTTACGTAAGTATCTAAGAGAGTCATGAGAGCATTGTAAGATAATATAGATTGCGACACGTAAGTTGAACCAAAATCAGAACAAACAACCGCAGGTAGGAACGCGTGCACTCGTTACCTCGCACGGAAAAAGAATTAGGTCAACTTCTAGCATAGTCATTGATATAACGTGTACTGAAGTTTGGAAATAAATTACAGATCGTGGCAGGTATGTTGAAATAAAATCCGCAATTTTGGTTCAACTTACGTGCCGCAATCTGTAATAAATAAATGAATGCTTTTATTAATTGTGCTTCAGCTTACAAAAAAAAAGGGTTGCGTGTATGTAGCCTCCTTAGCAAACAATGCCTGTGTTAGGAGACCGTAAATAAACCTTAATGTTTGCGAAATATCATAAGGTGTCATTTGAGAAACATTTGGGGTACAGGGCGCGGTCCCATACAAGTCAAACGCGACCGCTGACTTGATGCATACCAGGGCCTGAATTCATTATGACCACTTAACGATTCCTTACTCGTAACCACGTCAATCATACACGAAATCTGCTAATATCGTATTAATGATATCGACAAATTGTCTTGGATCATACAGAATGTGACATTTCGATTTCTTACCGTTAAATTGGTTTCTAAAAAACACGATATTGACGTAGTTTGAACGTAGTAAGATTCCGCGGGGAATCATTATAACCATACAGAATTGGGGCCCTGGCGCTTTTCTTTTTCACGATTTTGTCGGACCCATAAATATTAATTGAATAATTTAAACATCATTGTTATCTCTCAGACTGTTTTATAACTACATAAAACTCATATAAACCATTTTTTTCTTTAAACACATTTAATATAACTTTGTTTTATTTTCTACATCACTAGGGAAAATACGTACGTACTTCTTTTTTTATTTGCATGCTTTTATTTCTTTGATTTTAATCACTATTCGTAATCAATTAGAATATTTACTTACTCTAATAAACACTGCTATGTAATGTTGTCTATAATATGCGGTTGGTGCAGGTACTTATTATATAATATATATAAATGAAACGATCGTTCCTCAATATTACGTATGCAAATGTATTTAGTATTTTGAATCATGTCACTTAGGTTATAGTGTAAAACATTTAACCAATATTGTTTTTTGATTTTCAGAGAGTACGCTGAATATATCGAAGGTCGTCTCAAAAGACTGGGTATTGTGGTTGATCTTCTATTCCCTATGGAAGATGTTCCTATTGGAAAAGTGCTGGGAAATATTGCATCGCGCGGTTGCCTTTACGCGATACTAGTCATGGCACAGAATCAGGAAAATAGATCTCTAACTCTTACGATACTTCACGGATTACCACAAGGTGAGTAAAATAGATTTACAGGGAGGCAGAGACATCGACGCGAGACTTGTTACCTTGGATTCGGTACTTAGATGATTCTAGGACCCCTGTGTTGAAATTTCTCTTCAACAAGTAATTATGCAAGTCCTGTCTCATGTACCAACAGATTTCTGTAGTTATTAACGATTTTTATATAACAGAACACCGCAACATGCCTTTGGAGGACGCCTTGCAGCTGCTGTCGCGCAACTTCCAGGAGGTGCAGCGCGGCGGGCCGTCCGGCAGAGAGGCCGTATACGCACTGCTGGGCCAGCTCGCCGACGGACGCACGCTCACCGTCATGCAGTACGATAAAGTCATCGAGTACCTTCAGGTCAGTTTTTACCCGACTGTACGACAGGAAAGATAGGATTATGTTTTTCATGTTAAGTTTTGTTAAACCGATACTACAATTTCCCTTCATTTCAAAACTGCACGGTTTTGCCGTCTTAACGATCACCGGTTGATGTTTAGATCTTTTTCATTTAAATTTTCTGAAATCTATGACTAGCCAAATAGAAAAAAGGCCTGAATTTATGTATGTTTTATTATTCACGGACTGCCTTGTCACGCGAACAGCTGGTGAAATGTGGGCGTGTACTGAACACCTCTGCCTTCCCCTCCGGAAATCCATCGCGATGTTATCAATGTTATAAATATATCACGATGGCAATGAACTATTGTTTACGATGTTTGAAGTATTAGCATTAGATTTTATGTATTTATTTTTATCATTACAGGAACGCAGAGAGCAGCAAGTGAAGATTGAACTCGGAGAGCCCCTCAGTACGGCCCCTACTACCAAAACACAAGTAGACCTCCAACAGAGAATTCTAAGTATACTGAATGAAAAGAAGGTTACAGCCCCGGCGGAACCGATCCCGCCACCCGTCGTACCCACGCCGCCCGCGCAGCCACCACAGAGCAAGCTGCTAAACGATCCCACCGTCAGAAAAGCATTAGATACAATACTACAAAAATTCACATAGAATTTATTAAATTTAATTTGTATAAGTGCAATTTTACGAGGAAGTCCGTAATATCTTTGTAAATGGATATATGCTCAATTCCATTTGTCAAATTTTATTATGAATGCAATAAAAACAATTACCAATAACATTACATGATACGTATACAACATTAGTTTTTATTTACCCTAAACCCGAAAAGGGGTCATTGTACTCATCATTTTGAACAACTTTTTCTATGGGACCAACCTTGAAATCACGAATAAAAAAATCAGCTGGTCCATACATTGTGAACACAAATGCATGGAACTTGATTTTTTCCGCGATTTCAAGGTTGGTCCCATAGAAAAAATTGTTCAAAATGATGAGTACAATTACCCCTTTTCGGGTTTAGGGTAAACAAAAACTAATGTTGTAGGTATATGAAAAGTCGTTTGAAAGTTAGTTTTTTTTTTTATGTAACAGTATAATTTGCCTCATGTAATAAATTGTAACCTCAATACCTAAAATTGAGCAAATCCGGCTTTTGCCTCTCAGTAGATGCAACATCGCAGAATGCATTTTTTAAAGCATTTACTGACAATAAAAACTCAACCTTATGTTATATCAGTTTTATTTATTAAGTTCATACATAATTAGAGGTGGTCTAAACAAATTGTCCACAGAGCTAGCAGTTCATTGGTGACTTCCAAGGGACAAACAGTGCTTTACAGTTGTTATTACATATTTACATACACACGAAACAGTTATTATATTGATGCTAAGAACTAAGATTTGGATTTACTCAAAAAGAGTTGAATACAAAATTTTTAATTGGTTCTCATGTTTGAATTTTTAATGACCCCCAGCTATAAACTAACACCCAAAGCTGATTCAGTCACAAAAATTAAATCTACATGCAAGGTTTTCATAATAACATTGAGTAAACATGATTATTAGATGTCTAGAATATTATTATACCGCCAGCAGTTTCCCCTGAACTTCTTTACATGCCGAACGGCAAGATTTTTATGTACAAATATGAGGATAACAATTTTATTCATAGAATTTAGATTTCAGGAATTCATAATTATGGCATTGTAAGAATTTGCAACTTCAATTATTAAATGGCTCTATATTATATGATTATTATTTAACATCATCCCACTGAGATCAAGGCTCTGAGTCTTTTTTATTACCTTTCAAAAGCATCATCTTTTTAAAAATTATATTCTTTCATCTTTCTAGAAGTTATTAGCTATACAAGATATATATATAATAAACTAGGATAACATTACGAATATCCACATCTTACTCTATATTAACATATCCACATACGCCCTTACTACTACAGCGACTAAATGCCACCACACACCCATCTAACTCCATAAAGCTTTGTTGGAAGAATTTGGTGTCAGTTTAGAGCTCGACGGGTGAGAGCGATATTTACATGGGATCAGTCAGGTATTGACTGCAATGCCAACCACAACAGTGCAGGCCATTCTGCAATCCTTTGAATCCTCTTAAATTCGTCATATTAATTAGGTAGATCTCTCTGGTGGGTCTTCTTGTTTGGAAGGATCAAAACCTTCTTTTATGTGTCCTCCTGTACCTTTGGGATCTAAATCTGTAGCCCAGCTGAAGTGCATGAGCGCTAAATGAGAATTACCTAACTTATTGTGGACTTTTCCAAGCAAATAATATACTAATGATTCTCTTGGAGCAATATCTTTTAAGTGATGGAGATCTGCTAAAGCGTCTTCTGGTCTACCAGCACGTAATAATACAGAAGCTCTGTGGAAACGGCACAAAGGATTCTCTGTGTCTAAAGCAACAGCCCTTTCTAGGGTAGCAAGAGCTCGGTCCATCTTACCCAAAGCAGCTTGTGCTAATCCCAGCTGACATCTCAATACTCCCGAATGGGGATGTATAGTAAGAGCTCGACGAATATGCACTTCCGAAGGTTTCCAGCGCTCTTGGCGCGCATACACTGTTGCTATACCAAACCATGCAACGTAATTACGCGGGTCTATTGCTACTGCCGCTCTGAAGCTCGAAAGAGCTTTGTCGGTCTCTTCAGCTACTGCATACTCATGACCCAACAAAGCATGGGCATAAGCTGCTTCAGGATTAAGCTGAACTGCCCGTTTGAAGAATTTCAATGCTGTTTCCCGCTCCTTATGGAGTGAAAAGCAATTTCCAGCAGCAAGCCAAGCAATGGGGTCTTTTCTGTCCAATTCTACTAACTCTTGCGACAATGCTGATAATTGTGCTTCCCGTTGTAAATGCCACAAGCAAGTACTATAGATGTCCATTCCTTCTGTACGATTTGGATACTGTTTCCTAATTTCAGCAAATATTTTAGCAGCTGCCTCATATTGAGCTAGTTCATAATATGCTTTTGCTATCATAGTCTGGACCCAGGGAGAAGTTAGTTGCTTTGGTGATGTCTCTTGGAATAATTTAATAGCATTTTTGCAGTCTAAGAAAGCCAGTGACTTATACGCTTCTCCTAACTCTCTCATTAAATTTAACAATGCTACACCATTGGAATTCTTTGATGGGATTGTTGGTGTACCTGTCTCTACACTTTTGTTCCTTTCATTAGCATCCACTGAATTTGATTTGATATTTTTGGCTGTACGCTGTTTATTTTTCCTTGAAGGACTTTTAGGAGCTACAAATTTTCTACTTGGTGATTTGTTGTTTTCTTTGACTGAGTAACTGCTGTTATTATTACTAAATAATCTGGATGACCGCCGTGGAGCTGGTCCAAGAGTACATCTAGGGGCTGGACTAAATACTGCATCTTTTAACTGACCCATCTGTGCTCGTAATGAATTTACTATCTTCGGTATGGCCTTTTGCTCATTGGAGTCTGTTAGAGTTGGTGTATATAATACAGGAGATTCTTCCATTGGCAGCATACCAAAAGACGGCGAAAATGGAATGGGTGCCATGCCACTGAATACACTGTGCATTCTCTTTACAGGGGCTTGTGTTTCAGGAGTGATGCTTGTGGACATTGACATAGGGGTTCTTGTAGCTACATTGTTTGGAGTGACATTAGTATTCATAGCAGTATTATTAGGAATGTTACTATTAACAAATGAAATGTTTTCTGAATTGCTGACTAGATTCACTAATGCAGTTACACCAAAAGTAAAGTCAGAATTATTCATTTGGAATACTTGGTGAGGGTCTACTTTCTCACCCATATTACACAGTTGAGAGAAAGATTTCCACATAAATGGATTCAATGAGAGTGCCTTCCGGTGAGCTTCAACTGCTTTACTTCTTCTTTCTGTGAGGTTATATATTTTACCCAGTAGTTGTAACGCATATGGGGCTTGTTCACCAAACTCAGTAGCAACAATATCTAAATTATTTCCAAGTGTAAGTTCGGCATCTTTATACCTGAAAAACAAAAACCATTCTAATAATGAATGTAGCAAACCTAAGATCTGAAATAATTTGATTTGCAATTTAATCTAGCATATTAGTTTGAAACAAAATTAATAATTAGTATAATGACTTCAAAAGGATCACTTACGATTTCAATTCCAAGAAACATTTGGCTAATAGGAACCTGGCCTGTGGTAAAGTTAGTGACATGTTTTGCAACAAATATTGGGCCTCATTTATTTTGCTAGCTCTATAGTAACAAGTTCCCAATAGAAATGCAGTTTCCTCTGATGCAACTGAAAAGGAAACAAATGGTAATCATCAAATGCATGCCAAGTGCTTAATTAATTTCGAAATCGGGAATTACGTAAAAATCAATAACAGCACACAAAATGCAGGTGTTAAACAATGACTAGAAGTATAAAATTATGGTCAAAAGATGTGTTTTATGTTTACCTTCGGCATGTAGTCTCTCAGCCAGAAATGTAGCATTGTCGTATTCATAATTATTCAGACAATCCCAAACGATAACCTGTGGGAATTTAAAAAGAATTGAAACATCTCTGCAAAAATACTTTGACAGTTCCTAAGAAAATCAGTATGTTACATACCTGTATAGGTTCTTGAACAATCATTTTGGTAGATTATATGCACTTATGTGAATGTAAGTACTATAAAATATTCACATCGCAAGCAACGATTTTATAGTCACAAAATAAATTAGAGCGTATCTTTTACGACGGACATTTTCATTTTTGATAATTGTCTATGATAAATGTATTGCCAGCACTATATCACAAAAACCTTCAATATAAGAATTTCAGAAAATTCCATGAACAGTTTTTAAATCTTTTATGCCTAGGTACCTAATTATTTACTTACAAGTTACAAGTTTTTGGCAGAAAATACATCTTCTCAAATTTAAAAAAAAAACATCGGTTAATTTATTATTTTTAAAGCCAGGAACATAATATGTTCCTGTAATTTATAATGTTTACAATTAATATATACTACTCGTATTTATAATGTATACATAGGGCTGACTGTGCTTGTGTTTTATGAAATTATATAATTTTACTCCACGGTAAAGTACTACCGCTCTTGGGTCCACCTAGTTTCGCAACGAAATAGATAAAGGGAAAATTCTGTGGCTTGTAAGAAAATACCTAGATGATTTAAACAAACTGTGTTATATCCATTTATCCACCCGTGCCCTGAAGGATCGGGGTCCACAGGTGGCTTAAAAAGAATGAGGCAACCCGCTGTCTTTTTGGAAATATAAATAACATTTTGCAGAAAATTGTAATGACATAAAACTTATTGTGAGTATCTTCTCTATAAACAACATGAACCTCGCATCCAGCATGGACATTTTAATCTAAAAACAAGAATGTGACGTATAGACGCCAGCACATCAAGCTACCCCAAACTGCCAAATTTTCCCAATTGATCATGAACCTTATGATTAAAAAATAAAGTTGAAAATCTATCAAAGAAATTTACAGATACAAGACGGAGTGAGGCGAGCTCGAAATTTTAAACAGCTCGTTTCGTAAATCTCAATTAGTTTTCTTTAGAATATTCGTATACTGTTGACTATGGTAAGCAGAAATTCCTTAGAGAAATAACCGAATATTCATAAGAGCGAGCTTGATAATTTGAGTACCCAGTTAGTTTTTGGTTTTAGACTTATGTGTGAAAAAAAGTTCGAGAAATAAATAAATAAAGAATGAGAATGTATGTAAGACCAAGCGGAGCGAACTCCCAAAAAATTAGCACCCTGCATTTAAATTTTCCTTCTACGCCGGGTTTCTAACCGATTACATCGAAAAGCTACTTCTCAAGATTTAGTGGCTTTCAATGATTTTAAAGTACCTATAATTTCTACCATATTTTATTATTGCCAATGCAAAAATTCATTGTCTATGGTTATTGGTAAGTTTGTTAAAAAAATCTAAACGTCAATTCGTCACGAAGACAATCACGAAATCACGAATTTGTGAATGTGCAAGTGGTGAGCAAAGTAAATGATGGGAAAGCAAGCAAAGTGAAATTGTTGTTTTTGCAGTGTTTCGTTAAATATACGTTTGTGACCATTTTACATCAAGATAGTTTGCGTGAACATTGTTGTGTAGGAAACCTACGTGATTATGTGTACAATATGCGCAGAGTGTTGATTACGAATGACATCTGTTAACAAAAGGAAAACAGAAATATAGAGACGTTGATAATCATAATTCAGGTAAATATACCACATCTTTGTTTATCTATAACTGTACAATCGATATTTGTAAGCTTATGGTATTGCAACATTGCTACTCAGTGCGTCAGTAAACGAATCGCCCTTCACTCTTTATTATACACTAAACAAGAAAATGTCAAGACGTGTGTGACCTCCAATTTTCGAGTTCCGTAATAATGTATGATTTTGTAGCATAAACCATGAGGTGCTTTTCATTGGAGACTATGTAGTTTTCCCTTTTTTTTTGCAATAACACTGTTCCACTGAGCATGTAGGTGAAATGAAATAGTGATTGAGCAACATAACAACTACTAAGAAAGAGTTTTTCATCAATTCATAATTGTAGTAATTGATATTCATAAAAGAAAGATTATGATTTGTAATTTATGATCAGCTTTCTACTAATATCATAATACAAGATCATATTAAACATGGCAATAATTTTATTATGTGAGGCATTCATGAAGAGAAAGATGACACAGATACCTACATTTAGAAAATTGCTGCAATCATTCAAGAGGGAGGAGTGAATTTCAATTGTGTATTGCATTCCACTGAGGTACATCATATCTACTTTGTTTGTATACTGGTTGAATATAATAACATATTTGTTTACACAGCCAGCAGTTTCTAGTAAAACAATGATGTCAGCAGAGATCATAAAGTGAACATGCTTTTTATACATTCTTTAACCCTCACCCTGAGATACAAACAAAACATAAATTTGCAATTTCTTTTTGATTATTCAACCAATTTTTTCGCTCCACCGCCTATTTGGCCGAGCCATAGAGTAGGGTGGAATAGTTTATCAGGTGCTAGTCCTGTGAGTGTGTATTCTTGGAACACAGTGCTTCGGGTACTATAGTACTTGTGGCGACACCTGGTTGCTGATGCATGTCCAAATAAGTATTGGGAAAATACTTCAGAAAAAGCGGTCATCTTTCTCTCAAATCGAAGGGATTTGAGAATCAGATGATTGATTCTAAATCTGGGAGATGTTCATTTTGTCCAAGCTCAAAAATTGCATACCATAAACTAAATGTGTTAATGTTAAACAGCTTCCTCAATGGAGGAACAGTGCTCTCCTGCTAATACTCCTGCAACAAATCTGCTAAGGGCATGTCAAGCCCATAGCAAGATGGAAAAAAAAATGTTAAACTTTTGTATTTTTAGAGCACCAAATAAAAATATGTCATAACTTGTAAACGCAACAAATTTTTATAACTGACTTATAAGCAAGGCTGATATTAGTGCCATAAAAGTCTATATAAGTTGATTTTAATAGATTTTAGTGTCATTAAAAAAAAAACATACTTGCTATTATGGGCACTCCTTGGTACTGTTACTTAAGATTTTATAAGGGTATGATTTTAGGGTTGATGCATTGTTTATAACATTTCTGTATTTTGATATTGATGTAAAAATGAATTGAGTTTGAAAAAAATTAGTTACAATAATATTATTCATTGTATTTATCATATTGTTATTTATATTACTGTTTTCCTCTTCTTTCTTCCACAAGGAAATACCAGGCTCGAGTTCTTGGTTTATGCATTTGAGATAGCTGCAGTAACAAATGCCACATAAAATATATTTAAGTATATCTATCATCATGTTTTGACCAAAAACGCCTACTGTGCAATCAAAGCTTAGCCATGCTTTCAATTTATACCTATAACTAGCTGACATATACAATTTGTCTGGAAATACCAATGGAAGTCTGTGAGCAACAAGCATTGTAACGTTTTTCTAATAGGTAATTAGTCTCTAAATAATAACAAGTCATAGTCTCACAATGCTTGTGTTACGGTTTTGTGTATGTTATGAATTAATTTCTGGCATGTTTTACTTTTCATTGTTGCTAAAAATGTTCTTGCATTCCTTAAAGTAGTGTATTGTCAGCTAATTTTTTTAAGACTGGTACTGTCAATGAATGAAAATTATAGTTTGATCATGAAGAATATCTGTTAGAATATTTCCCACTCTTCTCAATAATTATGCTATCGTTTGGAAGTGGCAACTAATTACTAAGAATCAATTTCATTTTCTTGTAAATTTTGATATTCAATAGTGCATTTAATGGCCTAATTTGATTTTGACAATAGTCTAACATACTTAGACTAGACATTACAATATGTAAAACAATAATATCTACTCTAGACCTGTATAGTTTCCTATTTGATAAAAGATTTCAATTAGTCACAGACTAATCTTATCAACTTTATTATCAAGAGCATTACTCATTAATAGATAAGTCAGGGACATTTCAAATGTTAGTGTTGCCATTTAGATAAAAGTGTTATTACATATTATGAAAAAAGATTGAAACAAGTCAATCTTATTTCTTACAGAGATTAAAATATAAATAGCTTTTGGTGGCACAATAAAAAGAATAACTGGTGTTGCTAGAATATCTCAAGCATTGGTCATAGGATTAACCAATCAGCTTGTTTGTTGGTAAGAGATCTCTTTTTTTTAAATGTCAATCATTATTTTGTTTTTGTCTAATATCTTGAAGTTTTACACTTTCATTGGTAGCAACCAGTTCAGTGCAGTGGTGTTCCAGTGGTAACGGCCGCGACTTTCGAGTTGTAGGTCGTGCGTTCGAACCCAGCCAGGCGCATTACTTTGTGTAAATAATTTCATCACCACTGCTCTCAAACGGTGAAGGAAAACATCGTGAGGAAACCGGCATGTCATAGAACCAAAAATTCGAAGACATGTGACATCTACCAACCTGCACTGGGCCCGTGTGGTGGATTACGACCCACTCCCTCTCACAGAGCGGAGACCTTTGTCCGAGCAGTAGGAATGGTATAGGCTGAGTATGTATGAATGTATGTAATCAGTACAGAGGCCAATATTGTTGTTAATAAAAATATATAAGAGGTCCTTAACTCTTGTTGATAACCTGTAAATAAATAAATGGACATATTTTCATCTTCATCCAGCATTCAGGATTGCTCATGTTATCAGTGGATGACTGGGTGATGGATGTTGACAAGCCATTGTGATAATGATGTAAACAACTACCATTCAGTTGTTGGACCCTCATCCAAAGTGTCAGCTTAGCAAGGGAAGATTTGTACGTGATAACATAATTAAGTTCGACATTTTTCTTGAATTCGCAAAGAAATTAAAATATACACATAGACCATTATGTAAAGCACATTGATTCCTGAATATGTATAGACTTAATAATAAAAAAAACTAGTCTGGTTTAAATCAAGGTCAGCAGTGAGTCAAGCTACTTTTTGATACACTAATATGTTCTTTATATGAACAGATTTAAAGCTGTACCGAGATTTAAATATCAAGGTTGAGAAATAAGATATTAAGGACTGGTCAAGAATTTATTTCTAGACAAAGATATAAATGAAGGTATTTGGTATCATACACAATATTATGAAAATCCTACCAGTTGCATTTGTAAACGTGTAAATACTTGAGATAGTAAAGAGTAATCAGTTTTAAAACTATACAGGGTGTAACTTCTTTTGAGTAACGACTTTAGAGCTGCATTTTTAATTTACTCCATTACTAAGCTTATGGGCATTTGGTCACTACTCTATGCAACGAGTAACATAATTAACGCAAGACCTCATACACCCCAATTAGAGTATTGAGTTAAAAGCATAATATGATGACCAAAACGATTTTTTTTAAAGCTTACTGATATTATTAAGAAAAACGTGTCGACCCAAGCATTACTTTATGCATTTAAAATTGAGTCTTATTTCTTCTTCCATAAGATTGAATTTTCTTTGGCTCAATCAGTGGTAGGTATGGCAAAATATATAATTTAAAAAAATATACTTATATTAAAAGTGACTGAAATCGATTCAGTAGTCAATTAGGAACAAACTACTTTCAGGTCTTGCGTCCATTCTGTTACACCTTGTATTTAGCATAGTTTCAGTTTTTGCCTTGATAATCCATCCTTATATGGTAATGAGCAGTGTTAGCTCAGTGGTAACTGATGCGACTTACGAGATATAGGTCGTAGGTTCGAACCCAGACAGGCGCTTTACTTTGTGTAAATTATTTCATTACCACTGTCCTCAAAGCGGTGAAGGAAAACATCATGAGGAAACCGCCATGTCCTAGAACCAAAAATTCGAAGATATGTGACATCTACCAACCCGCACTGGGCTCGCGTGGTGGATTACAGCCCACTCCCTCTCACAGAGAGGTCTGTGTCCCAGCAGTGGGAACGTTATAGGCTGATTATGATGAAATGGTAATGGTGATATTATAAATGTGAAAGTAACTTTGTTTGTCTGTCTGTTACCTTGTCACGTCTCGCTTTAACGCCTGACTGGTAGAATAAAAAAAATATCTCATGTTGAGAAAACATACCCTGTATAATAGTTAACAGCTGAACTCAGCTTACTGCCTGATAACTCATTGGCTTGGTTATCCATAGGCTAGCCCAAAACTCCTATATTTTCCATATTTTCTTTTGCAATTGTCCTGTGACTCAACCATATAACTGATTACGAAATCTCCATGGCCATGCCATAGTAAGCAGTGTACTTCGAAGCGTGAATGTATGACGTTAGGTTTCGTCTATTACATAAAAAATCTAGTCATGTGTTTCAACTCAGCGCGTATATGGGCCCCTAACCCCTTAGGCAGGTCGGGCAATCGGGGCAATAACCCATTCTCATATCCCCGAAAGGACACAGAATATTCCCCTCGAAAACTCTTCAAGATTAATCTGCGAAAACGCTCTTGTTGGGTTAATTGCGTTGTGCGCGGGCTATAGTTAAACCTCTATTCATTTTGTATGAAATAATGTTTTAAAGATAAAATCCTCCGTCAGTTGACCTCTGTTTAATTAACATACGGCCACAGAATCATTGTGTATATGATTGTACATGTACAAATTGTACATACTGTACAGTAAAATGCACGTACGTATGGCAAGTTTGACATTGACAGCGCTGCAGTACAGGCAGTTTTTGTAGTTCAACTAGCGGTTGACTGTACCGCACGTAGTGGTCAAAGCCACAATGTTTGATTATTTAAACGCCTCTGGGATTCAATTTTATTGTTTTCATATCTCATTGTTATAGATCAGGCCTTGCTACCAGGCCACTGGAATAGAATACATGAATTAACAGTGCGAGTACAATGTTCTTTCGTGCAACAATAGATTCCAACCATCATAGTTTGTCTTTAGATGACTATCGAATTGGAAAATAAATGTAAATTATTGAGAGATTTTAAAGTCGCTTTTGTGCTATCTTTAGTAGATTATTATCTAAAGTTTATTACAAACCATGCGCTAAATTAACAACCAAACGCATACAAATTCAGAGCCATTAAAACGATTGCACGACCAGCGCTAATAACGCAGAAATAACTCTAAATGAGTCACTTCTGAGTTCTGATATAAAAAAAAAAAAAAAAAAAAAAAAAAAAAAAAAAAAAAAAAAAAAAAAAAATGTTTATTTGTACCTTAAAAAATAACATAGAGAAACAGGTTCAAATAAAAATAGGCCGAAAGGTAGTTACAATATTTTATATAGAGTTGCTACTAATACCTAAGCTAAGATAACTTAATATCTTGTAATATAGGTATCAGCACCCACCCTCATTTGCATTCACATATTATTAAAATACATTGGAGCCAGAAAGCTTAATATTATACTTATCGTTTTATAATTAAAATTCCCGTTATAAATTTTGACAAGAAAATGGAGCATTCTAGGTACAAAAATAGTAGGTAAATGATTTTTTTTTTTTTTAATATTTTTTATAATTTTAAAGACTACAAAAATTAAAAAAATACCATGCAAGAGGAAATAAAAATAAGAAAAAACAAACAAATTGCGGTAAGTACTTAATACTAATAAGGCATTATTTAAGAGCAAAAAAGGAATGATTGTGATTGTGTGTTGTGTGTTGTGTGTGTGTGTGTGTGTGTGTGTGTGTGTGTGTGTGTGTGTGTGTGTGTAAAATCTCCATTTCAAAGAACCATTCCATTTTAAACCTAATTATACATAAGTTACTCTGTCCACTCAACACTAATGATTTTTCTTTCATTTAAGTCTTTAACTTTTGCTAGTGTCCTTTTTAATCTCTATGGAAATGAAGACTCTTTTGTCGAAAGGGATTCTCGTAGCAATATTATGGTTTGTAACTACCTCTCGCGTTAGTTTTGACTCATTAATTTACAAGTCCGTAAAAATATTATCAACTTTAACTTGA
Source organism: Antitype chi (assembly GCA_947359405.1). Lineage (NCBI taxonomy): Eukaryota > Metazoa > Arthropoda > Insecta > Lepidoptera > Noctuidae > Antitype > Antitype chi. The sequence goes on from OX375823.1 coordinate 7,494,908, forward strand.
CGTAAATAAAGTTGATCATAAAATTGCTTGAATTTGCAGCGAAAACTAAACATTATGTGTGAGGAAAATGAGTTTTCTTTTTGAAAAACATGTCGTTGTTTACATGTTTGAAAGCCAGATTGCGAACAGATTAATTCAAAGTGTGAGAAATCGCGAACAATATTATAAATGTCGCTATTTGTTGCAGAATGACGACGGAGACCATCAACGTGACGGCCCAGACCATCATAGAGGTACCCCACGAGAAGGGCATGTTTCTACAAACTCCAGGTGCCCAGGGTATCGCCGGCATATTCGTGTTTGCCGCGCTATTCATTACTTGCCAACAGGTATATTAATTACACCTCTTTCACACGTTCAGGTAATCCCTAATTTGCAAAAAGGTCGCACTACCGGAGCAGGACATGCCTAAGTATCTTTTAGGCGACCCTGGGGTTTATTTACCTTTCCATATAGTCGAGCATTATTAATTGCGGTCATGTTGTACTTTATGCTGACGACATTTTACTGCTAAGTTACTTTCGGATCTTTGTCTCAATATCAACAATACAAAAGACAAGGTGTCTTTGTGTGTCGCCACAGGTGTGCTTACGTAATACAATTTTTTTTAGAAGATCTTGTGCAAAAAATTTCAATACGAATCGAGTAGAATAGTCAACAGAGAATAAAGAATGCTTGCGAAGATAGATGGTTAACTATTGTCATTGGAAACTCACAAACAATTTAATTGATGCCATTGAAATACTCGTAGTTGCTCTTCAACAAACGACACTTCACTTTGGAGAGCGTGACTATATTTTGCTGTACTTGTGTGTACCTATTAGCAGGGAATGTATTCGGTGTTATGGACCAAATGAAATTCCACGAAAGCAGGAAGTAATTAGTTCACTTAATCACCTACGTTTGTAGTGTTTACGATGTGATGGTGCGGTCCATTAAGTAATTAGATTTATAAGTAAATGTATACAAGGTTATAAGAACGCAACAGCTGCTCACATCGGATACTCGGGTGTGTGGGTGACGTCAGAATCGGATATTACTTTAGTCTTGATATCTGTGGACTCTGTAGATTGTTTACGCGGCGAAAATTGCGTCAGGATGACGCACCTGCGTCCTAGACATATACAGTTACAACATTGGTATACAAAACAGTTTTCCTCATTAATGACAGAATGATGTAGCACAACGGCTTCAATTATTTTACCTATTCTCAATCACACGTTACTATGAGTAGGTATGCAATTGGTAAAACAAACAGTCCTTCTCAGAAAATGACATCCACGTAATTGAATGAACCTTTGAAGTATTTTTATTGAAATGAAATATAAAAAGCTTCCAAGTCAGGCCTTCAAGCGTGGGTAGGTAGGGCGATGCGGACAGCTAGTTGCGTATAAAATCAATATTTTATTAAATTGTATCGCTCCCTTGCCATCACAAGGTTTGTTTCTGTCGTTCTCATGTAAGATAAAAACCAACCCTAACCCCGCTACAATTTATTTACATAAATTTTCTTATCCGTTTACTGCGCTCGGCTGAATTCTAGACACATAATAAAAATAACCGGACAGAAAATAAATCTCATTCAATTAATACGTTTCGTGCAAAGAATTGAACCGTGTTTGAGTGCAATTATACAGGATAAGTTTTTAACCAGTGCGCAAAATGTAACCATGAATTCAGCATACCATTCTAGACCCCCCAGCGCAGAAATTTATACAAAAAAAAAATCGGCTGTTCCATACATTTTGACCGCGTAGGTATTGCACTTTTCCATGAAACAGCTGAGTTTTTTCGCGAAAAATTCTGCGCTGGGGGTCTAGAATGATATGCTAAATTCATGGTTACAGTTTGCGCACTGGTTAAAATCTTATCCTGTATACGTAACACTTTTTCCTTGTTGCAAGGCAGAAGTTGGAGTACGTACACTCTACACTTTGATGTATGTTTTTCTCAAATTAAGCAACTTCTTCAAAGTGAGTAAGAAAGCAAGAGTATAGCAGTGCGTAAAAGTCGAAATTGCTAAGCTACTTTTAAGGGCTGTCAGTTTCTGTCTGCTCCTCCAATCTAAGGATTAATTCGAGCTTTGTGGACCTACATTTTGGCAAATAAATTACTTATTACTTACTTACGTTAACAATACTCTAATGATAATCTCTGCCAGCTGTGGCTTACGTACCTATGTGCAACAGTTGCCTGCTGCAGTTTGCAGTAGACTTTGAAATTGCATACTACGTAGGTGGTCATCTGGTCATACACTCATAGGCGATACACCTCATATATTTTCACATAACTCCATATTCGGGTGTAGAAAGTGTGAAACTGTTAGGTATCATGCATTAATTTATCATGTTTAATGCCAACATTATGCAGGTTAACATATTATTATGCTAACATTCTATCTGATCATAATTTCTATCATCGATAATTTATAGAATGTGCAGAGATTTGTCAGTTTTTTTTTTCATATTCAATTCTACATAAGTAATCACATTAGAATTCAAAAAAGGGTTGCAACACAACCAAAGAGTTTTTAATGTCTTTGAGCAGAACTAAGTTTAAAGATAGACAAAATGGCCCAATACGACGTGGAAATGGAAAATATTTATTTACGATTTCCTTGGAGATAACACTTATATCAACATAAACGGCTAACTAGGGCGAGGATATTTCAGAGCTACGGTTTCATAGGATTGCACTCTTTAAAATACAAATAAATGACTCGGTTCTATGTAATACTCAGATATTACTTTTGGTAGATGTTGCTAAGCAGTTGCAAATATTACATTACTTGCTGCTGTAACACGTAAGTAACCGTATCAAATCATGCAATTTAGAAACGTTACACGTATATTTCAGAAGTTTGACGTATCAGCAAAAAAAAATTGTGCGCCGTGTCGTGAGTATGAGTGGTCTTGTCACGTAAATTCCGATTATGATAAGCAGAAATGACAGAAATGGATTTTCTTTTTAATCGTTTGTTTACCTGGAAAAGATAATGATTCAGACTAGACGGTCTGTTAAGTTTTGTATTGTGTAGCTACGAGTATACTCTATGTAAAACGGAGACGCTCAAAAGCAAAACTCATTTATACAAAGAAGGCTGAGAATCAGCACCATTCAACACTACGAAGTGCTTTAGCTGGGAAAAAGAGGCGCAACAGACTCCCCAATATCACAGCTGTCCGTTAAGATAGAAGAACTAGATTCGACACAAAAGTATGTAACATAATTAACATTACGAAATACAAAACATTAAATTAACCAATAAATACTTTGCCAACTATACTCAAGCAGAATGAAAATGTAAACAGAACTAAACTTAGATAAAATCCTTTAGACATAAAGGGCATCCCCGTTTACATTTGCGATGCTGGACTATGTTCCAGAATTATATGATCAATTGTCAAGGTCGCCAACTAACTAACCACATAATGCAAACAACTTATTAAAAAAACAATGCTCATCAATAATAACACGAGCGTTTGATTGTCAGATACGATAGACTAAAAAATAAAAGTGTATGAGAATAATAATAGGGTATTACACTCATTTTTTAAGTGTCTTAATTAGATTCTAGAGTGCTAATAAACCACTAAAAAAACAACATTTTTATTTAATCGATTAGTGCCATAAAATGCATATAAATTTTACATTTTCAAATTTCGCGCGTAATTTGACGAAAAGGCTGGACGCAGTAGACGCCATATTGGTCTGTGGGTATGACGTTGTTTGGTAAAAACAAATGTGCTGATATTTTGTAGGCCAATTATTTATAATTTGAAAAATTACTTATTTTTCTACTTATCGTTGGTTTGCTGTTCCTGAATGCAAAATATTATTTAAACAAAAATTAATAAAAGTACAAAGTTGCTTAGTTGACATGCCGGATGACGAAATAACATGGCGGCAACTATTTCATGGTGTTCAAAAACAGATTTAAAAAACTGAAATCTTTAAATTGTGTTTTAAAATTTATTTTGTTGTTTCAAGAACTAAAACTAACATTTTCCGACTGCATTTTGGCTAAGCTATCTCAATAATATATTTTTAGATTTTTTCTCATATAGAGTAAAATACCCTATTATGCATGATTTCACAAATCTGGCGTCACGTGTGGTCACGTGATAAAAAAGTAATCGTAAGAAATTTGAAGAAGTTTTGGCGGTAAATTTAAAACAACGAAGAAGAAATTTGATTTTAAATCGTTTTTATTTGAGAAAATGGATATACCTAAATCAATTTATTTTTATTTTTCTGTTAATTATCTCATCTCAATTTTCAATTCAAAATAGTTTTTAATAAATTGGAAAATACCCTATTGTGTAACGCACGATCAATCATAATCTGAATCATTTTGAAACAGATTGCATTCCATTGCTTCATATGTTCGAAAAATGTGTCTGCTCAGCAACATAAACAACGCAATGAATATTGTTGAGCTGTCAAAATGACACAGATTATGATTGATCGTGTGTTACGCAATTAGGGTGCTGATGTATGAACGCAAAGGAGGCAAAAGGAATATGTAAGGATAAAGGCGTGAGTTTATGTATGTATGTATGTTTTATTTTCTCGGAAAACATGGACGTCTTAAAACCTATCACCATGTGTAGAGAACACGTTGACACAATGCCTTCATAACCGTGAATTCACGAAGTGCTGTTTATTTATTATACATTTCATGGAATTACGCGTGTTAACGGAAACTAATTGACGGATAAGGTATTCCCGCATGCAGCGTTTATCGTAAAATCGATAGTGAAGTGCCGTGTATGCGGGATAACGTGGATTTTTAATGAGCTTCAAGTTACAATGGCCGGTTGCCGAAATGGAATTGTTTTCCGCTTCTTTTCCTCTCGTCTTACCCACAGTTGAATATGAACCTTCTCGTGGGATCTATGTTTCCATTTTGTATGAGTCTTTATTCACCCATTGCCTGCTTAGTTCCCGGCGCAGTAAATGGTGTCGCAGCTTTCCTGCGAGAATGTAAATAGTGGCTAAGGTAGGTAACAGAATGACATAAGGTCAGCTGGCATACCCAAGAGTGGTATATAAAGGTGTACTATAATTTCGTCGTAAAGGTATTCAGAAGGCGGGTGTAAAATGTAAGATTAGACCTCATTATTTGACATGGTAATTAATACTTTAAAATAGTTTTTTTGATAGTATCCTCTGTTATCCTAATCTGTCTTATTTATATAACATTCGAGACTGATCACTGACTTGAAACTAAAGGTTAATAGCGGCCAGTTATGAAATTTATTCACTTTATTAATCATCAAAGAATAGTTGATTGCTGATATGTTGCGATCATCGTATTTAGTCACTACCTCACCGGTGACCGGTTATTTTAAGAATCTATTTAGTCATTCTTTTAGCCTAGTATCGTCATCTTTTTCTGTATATATACAACTCATTATACGCAACTCGGTATCTGGTAAAAGGGTTCCCCTTTTTCTTTAGAGGACCGCAGACTTTACTCTGTCAACACCTTTGTGTAGCTACAAAAAGCTGATGATAGAAAACTAGCAGGTTTTTACTAAAACCGTTTTACACTGCTGGTCTGAAGTTCAAGGTGTTATTAATCTAGGAATTAGGTATGGTTTAAGGCATGTTAAAGGTAATTCTATACCTACGTGGGGCTTCTGTACGTATTATAACTCCATTTGTGTAATTAATAACTACAAGGATTCGGCAATTCGCCACATCTGGCATTGGTGTGGCGGAAAAGGCAAATTAATTTCTTACTGTTTTTCTACACTAACTTGATGTTTCTATACTAACTTTATACTCTGTATTGTTATTATGTTGCTATAATATCAGATATTTACAATTCTGGGTATTGAACTTGTGGACCGGGTTAAGAATATAACAATCTGTTCTTTCACTAAAATTACTGATGTCACTCGGAAAGCTTCTTAATTAATGGAATTGGGCTGGACACATCTGTCGCATGTCAGATAAGGGCCAAACTTACGACCCAGTCGGTCCCGCTTAGTGGCAAACAACATCACGGCAGGCTCAGACAGAGATGGCGGGATGAGGTGGATTCCTTTAATAGAGATTGGTCCTTGGTAGCTCTGGACAGAACTGGAAAGAGAGTAGGGAGACCTTTGCTCAGCAGTGGGGCATTCATGTCTAATAAAAAAATTATATATCAGATACTAGACAGGTAAAATACTCATACTAGAAAATTCTTTCCATATTCTCTTGCTGATAAGCGTTCTAGAGCGTCGCATCGATGTAAAATTACGGCATTAACCAATTCTTTTGTGCCAGTATCAGAGCGTTTGTTATCGCACCTCGTTATGGGCTATATTCCGTTGTATTTGCCAACTGATAAAGAGTTATTATGGTTTGAGTATGAATAATGACTTTTTAGCCACCAGAGAGTAGCTGCGAAGTTCGCGCCATGATATATTCGGTTTTTTGACCTTGTGTTTTCCCATCGGGACGGGAAATGTGCGTACTTTACTGTTATATGTAGTTGAACAGCCTTTAATAATGTACGAAAATGTATTGTACTTGGTAAGCTACATTTTTATGTGGGAATGGAGGTTTAACATGGTGATGGAGCGGTAACGCGGGCACAGGCCGGGCACGCAGAAGACGTTTGTTCTTTATTGCTGTTACGTGCCTAAGTAAATCATTTTAGCTGACAGTTTTTTTAGTAAGACTGAAATCACGATTTGCAAAGATGAGACAAAGATTACACAAGGAAGATGTTTTTGCGAAGTAAACTTACTAGTAGGCACGGTTATTTTATTTCTTTATAGTAATAGGAACACACGCCAATCTTTTGCAATCATTATTATAAATGGAACATTTGTGTTCTACAGCTGTGCAAAAACAATGTTTTTTCCTAATTAGTTTTATCGTACATTAGCCAATGTACGCGGTTTTTTGCTTTCTACTGTTATCTTGCTAGGTTATAAAAAATAAAGCGCAAAATATTACTTTTGCCTTTTGAAACGGCCTCCGAAGTATGATTTAGAAATACTGAAGTAGATTGGTATTCTTTTCAATGTTTTCTCGAAGTATGAAATTATCAACAGACTTGAATTGCTGCTTAAAAAAAATTCAAAATATATTTACCCACTAGCTTGTGCCTGCGACTTCATCAGTGTGGGACTTCAGAGGGCCTACTCTCTTAATTCCGTCAACAAAGATACGGGCCCGTCCGAAAGTAGTTTGAAACTTCTTAGTGAATCCTACAGCCAATTAACTAACTTTTTTGGACGGGCAAAAACATATCGGGAGTAGGGACAGCTGTCAAATCGTGTTGTCATTCATTCTTAGTTCGGGCTCCAAACTAATCTTCTGTCCGTAAGTGATACGGAGTTGGAAACGCCCGTTACTTCGACCGAAACGACGGACTTCGCGCTTAGGGAGTAGGCTCCCGGGTTCCCTCGACCCAACCCGTCGGCGTCGTATCGCGTTATTAGCTATTACTTAGTTTTCGTTCACTGTCCTTTCTTACTGTTGTTATTTTTGCTTGGCTCCTAAGACACCTAGCGTTGTTAAATTTAGCCTATAGCGTTCCTCAGGAGTTGGGCAGTCAAATGCAAAAGCTTTTTTTCACATCCGATTGGCATCCAGTAGGCTTAGCACGAGAACCGTAGAGAAGCGTTTTGTCGACGAAAGAGTAGACAAAAATGACGTTTCCGTGGAGACAGTTGACAGTTTTGTACCGAAAAATATAGACAAGCGATTTCTATTCTACGGTAGAGTAGAAATAGAAAGCGTCATGGTAAGCCTGCTGAGATTAGCTCTCGCAACTCTTCTGAATTATTATTAGTACCTACGCAGAGTAGGCCGACACCGACGCATTACCTGTTACCGTTTATCCAGTACATGATTCTGGACCCCCTGCGTTGAATATTTCTGTCAGTATTTTTTTTTTAATCTGCTGTTTCCTATAAAAGTGCATTACCTACTTACCACGCAGTAATTTTTTTTTAATCACCGACGTAAATGTGCCATAATATAAGCGTTCAGGGACAAAATTACCAATTCTTAAAATGTCCAACGGTGTCAAAATGTCCAAATCCCAAAATATCCAATTGTCAAAATGTCCAATGGTCAAAATGTCCAATTCTCAAAATGTTCAATTCCCGAAATGTCCAACTCCCAAAATGTCCAACGTTTGAGAATGTAGCAAATTTGTTCAATAACTCGTCAAATCAAATCTAGAACCTTTTCGCGCTATGGAACAATATTGAACCACTTAGCAACATACCTAGTCTTCGGACGTCAACACTAATGATATACCTAGGCTAGAAAATAGACCTATAGGGTATTCTTTCTATACATCCCTATGAATACATAATCATGGGATACTAGACATACTGCCTATTTTCCATTGAAGTTATAAATATAGCTGCCTTTTCCATCGAACTGTAAACCACTAATAAATATAAGAAACGTTATTTTATAGTATACTGTGTAGCAGCATTATAACCGTTACGTGTTGTTCAATTAATACAACTTTATCTAATGATTTTAATAGTAAACGAAGAGAGCGTAGCGTAGCTGTATGATTACGAACACGTGCTGCTGACCCTATTCGTTATATTCCGTAATCAATTATTTTTAATTTTATAATCTTACGGTCTCGAAATATTAAGTTGCAATATGACAATGAAGAAACGTCAACTTTGGATGCTGAAAAATTGATTTCAGAAAAATTTCATAATATCGAACAATGTTTATCCAGGGTGAAATTGAAAACATGCGACAGACCGTAATGGGAGATTGTACTCATCATTATGAACAACTTTTACTGAGGGACCAATGATGCAATCCCGAAAAAAAAAACATCTGTTCCCTACATTTATGTTCGCATAACTCGTCAAAATGTAGAGAACAGCTGTTTTTTTTTTGCGATTGCATCTTTGGTCCCTCAGTAAAAGTTGTTCATAATGATGAGTACAATCTCCCATTTCGGTTTGTCGCATGTTTTCAATTTCACCCTGTATAACTGCGAATTAAAGTTACAAAGGAAAACAAATTATGCACATAGGAGTTAGGGTTTCTATTTCCATGCATGCCAATTCTAAAAAGCGGGTGATGTTTAAACATTAAAATAATATTCATTTGGTATTCGTCACAATTCGGTCAACTTTCGATTGGCGAAAATGTGTTAATTTGCACGCATTTAGTCGTGACAGCTCACCAATGGGCAATGCCAGTGACCAGCCAATAACTTTGAGCCATAACGGGAAATATGGATGGATAATGTCAATTATAGCGTTTGCTCTTTGTAGAATTACTTTGCAAAGCATTTAAAGAAAATCTGGCATAATGTTAGTTTCATATTTTTGCCGAATATAATGTTAGAGAAAATGGCGGGACGAGCTTGATGCTATACAGGATCCATCCACACTAGCTCAAGACAGAGGAGTGAAAAGGAAAAAAGGGTGGTAGGGGGGAGGGGGCTAAAAATATTAAAGAAATAGTTATTTAAATGTTACATATACAATACTTACACTGGCCTTCCTATGATTTTACTGCGGTGCTTCATAATAAATTATTGCCAAAGAAACAATGACAATAATTAAGGCCATGATAGAGCCGTCGCAAGCAAAGCAGTCACCCAGCTGTTTCAACATAACATTGATCACAGTAAATTATTGCGACGTCTTAAGTTCATAACTCATAATCACTCAACTGTTTTCGCCAATTTTAAAAACATTTATTTAACATGATTTAACTTTCCGTGTATGTTTATATTATGTTCGCGTGTTTACGCCTAATCTTTGAAAGCTTACCAAGGATTGGTTGTTCTTGGCCTCTGTCTTTTTCCTGCCCTAGGCCTACGATATTTGGGATCGGCACATTATGTTTTTCTCTTTAATTTTCTATTTCAGCCCTAGCATTATCATTTAAATCCTTTTCATACATTCATCGTTTTCAAGTGTCTTTTCTCCTTCTACCAACATTTGTATTGATCACACTCTGCCTACCTGATTGAAAAATACTCTTGATATATCCTCACGACCGTTTATCTTCGTTTCCAGATCTACCAGCACCTGCGCTGGTACACGAACCCCTCCGAGCAGCGCTGGATAGTCCGCATCCTGTTCATCGTACCAATATACGGCTGCTACAGCTGGATCTCACTGCTGTTCTTCAATGGAAACTCCTACTATGTATACTTCTTTACTGTCAGAGATTGCTATGAAGGTAAAATAATTGCTTTTCTCACTTTTGTATATTTTAATTTGCATTTAGATTGTTCCTCTTTTGAAGTATCTATCGTTCGCAGTATTAAGGCTGTCCCAAAAGTTTCTCAAGACTGTAAGAACACAAATGTATTGAATGTTGGCCTTCTAATAGATCGCTGAAAATGACGTTAGTATGGGTATGACGCATGTAGGCAGTTAAAGGCGATATGTTTCTAGTACACAATAGGCGCTGCTTTTCAGCTCATGAGTTAAAGTAACTTTATATCTACGACTAGGGGTTATCAGGACATCGGTTCTAATTGAACCAAATTATTAACTGTGTAGGATATTTTTTTTTTTTTTATAATAAAGCCCCACACTAGGAATTTCTCCTGTATTGTGGGTGCGTTTACAAACATTTAAATTCACATACACAAACAGCCAGACCCGGAACAACTACTTGTAGGTCATACAAATATTTGTTCCGTGCGGGAATCGAACCCGCGACACGCAGCGCTGCAGTCAATCGCTTAACCATTGCACCAACTGTGTCGTCACCGTGTCGTATATCCTTTATAGATGTAGATAAGTAGATACAACTGTGTCAGAAGGCTATGCAAGCAGATTATATAACTACAGCTAAATAACGGTCATATTATGTGGCAGAATAAATTGAACATTTGTTCTAGAATCAAGCGTCCAAGAGATTTTTATGTTTACTGTTAGTCTGTGGTCTGCAAAGTGTCTTAAACAAATAATGCGTGGATTACGTTAGTTCTATAAATATAGCTCTTTTCTATGTCATGACTTCATGAGCCGAGGAAGATGCACATTTTGATCTATGTTTGTTTTTTCTTTCGTTGCGCATCTGGAGTGCGTCAGCGGAATCGATTTATTTAATCGAACTAAATAACAAGGAGAATCACTCGATTCGTCGTTGAAACTGAGACGCTTTTAACAAGGCTCCCTCAATTGACCTGTATATGGCAATTGGCATTGCGATAAAAATATATGAGCGGAAATTCCTCGCCTTTTAATGAGTTACACAGACTACAATCATTTTATAGAAAGTTGAACGAAACTGAAATGAGCACAAAAAACCGAGAATAAACAAAAATAATTGTTATTGGTTTTATTTATACCTAAAGTGCAGTTTCAGTTTTTTTCAAATCCGGTCTTTTTGAGAATTTTGACTATTCTCAAACTAGCCGATCTATAGTTCAAAAAATGATCCAGAAAGATCACACAAACAATGATATCTCTCTGGTCCAGCAGGCGTTTCTAAATTCTGAGTACGTAGCATATCAAGATGAATGGTGCCATATCCCTACTAATCTACTACCTTTAAACGGGCAATTCTTGTATACATAAAATCTGAAACTCGGAAACGGATCCAACGATTTTCATGAAATTTAGTATTCAGGTGGTTTCGAGGGTCATAAATCGATCTAGCTAGGTTTCATTTTTAGAAAACGTCAAACCAAAAAAGTAAACCGAGCAATGCTCGGTCATCCAGATATTATTATTAAATGCGAAAGTAACTGTCTGTTTGTTACGCTTTCATGCCTAAACCGCTGAACCGATCGTCATGACATTTGGCAAAGATATAGCCTGGGATATGGAGAAGGACATAGGCTACTTTTTTACACGATAACCGATATCCACGCGGGCGGAGCAGCGGGCAGAACCTAGTAATGTATATTTGGCAATGCTTGGTTTCTTAACAATCTGGGTTTTCCATTATGATAAAGGCGTCATTCATAGTGTGCTAATCCATTGAAAACTTGTCTCCATTCATTTAATTCAACAATATGCATTGTTAATATTTGACTACATAACATCACGCCTTATTTTCCCAAAGGGTTGGGCACAGGGGTACCAATAGTACACCCACATTTCGCCAGTTATGTTTAAGTCCCATGTAACAGGGGGCGACCCTATTGCCATCAACCGGGCATACATCCAGACTTCGGGCTGCTACTGTGAAATTCCAGATAGAAACACCCAAACACATTGCCCGACCTGGGAATTGAACCCAAGTCCATGCTCATGCGACGTAGTAAATATTTGATTACTGTTCATATGTACGTATAGCAAAGATTATAAAACCACTTGACTGCGCATACTGTGCCCCGACGCACGAAAATTATTAGTATTTTATCGCCTATGTATAGGCTACGGTACTAGTAACCGTTTTAGTTATGACCAAGTGTTAGACCTGTGTGCACGCTAAATAATTACAAATTGTTATAATTTTTTATGCAATTTATTACGGATAAAAATGCCTTCACGCGCGGTGAAGTGGTGTAGGAAACATTCCAAGACATCTAGTTACAAAAAAGATGGCATAACTTTTAATCGGTAAGTAAACACTACGAAAATGTGTTTTGATTTAATCAGATTATGAACCGCCGCAGAGGTCTATTTAAAATGGTGGTTGGGTGAACGAGCACCCGGATGAGTCGCGCGCGTTAATGTCTTTTGGAAAAGTCCCTTTCTTTCATTAGGAAATTCTAATTCTTTTATCCCTTTCCTTCCCTTTGTATTTTTATCGTAAAACTCTGTGTTGTGTTACCTATGGCTGAAGTTGATATCGATAATAATAAATTAAAATAAAAGAATCAACAAATCATTTGATTGAATTAGCAAGATGCAAAATTCAGAAATATGTATACGCTCGCTTATAATTTTTTACCAAGAACAATCAGTACCCTAAAACTTTAATTCGAAAACATATACCAAATTAATTCATTTTAAATTCAATAATGACAGGATACTTGTTTCCTTTTTGTAATTGACTGATTTAGATTAAATATGTGATTTTTATTGAGTATTTTTTATAATGTTAAATCCATTTTATCGATATCGACTATTTTCCCTTAATCAAGTAGAGCAATCCCTAACCAGGCATACCTACGCAACTTGACCTTGAACTGACCAATTGCAGCTGCGTATTCTTCCTCGTCCCCCGGCCCGCAGTGGTGAGTCGTGTCCTTAGAAGAAATCGGCCTATACGCTCTCTAGTGGTTATATACTCTATGACGTATAGCTAATTATACAAGCATCTATTCATTATGCATACTATTCGTGATCTTGATATTAGGGTTACGGCTGTCTGTGAAAAAAGTTTAAAGCATATTATTAACACGCTTTTATTAGCTCGGGTTGTATGTATGTAACGGAATCTTTGAGCGCGATTTTGACCCACTTTAAACGGTCAGATTTCATTGAAACTTTGTAAACTTGTCGAGGACCGATGACAATTTAATAATTTAAAAAAAAATGAGAAAATAAAACACGATTTTGTAGTTAGCAGAACTAAAAAATAGAAAATAAATAATAGTTTAAAAAACTAAAAAACACGCTTTAAAAACCAAACTAAAAAGGAGAAAATAATTTAATTCAATTAAAAAGCGTGGGGTGCTTGACATTAATTGATTATAAAAATACATCAAAAAGCACCCCACGCTTTTTAATTGAATTAAATTATTTTCTCCTTTTTTAGTTTGGTTTTTAAAGCGTGTTTTTTAGTTTTTTAAACTATTATTTTTAATTTAACGCTTAGAAGATGTTCCCTATAGTCTTGTAATACTGCATGTGGCTCTTTTGAGTCATCGAAAATGCAGCTGCCTGAATAAAAACCTCTGTTTCATATCCTGGCTGATATTTTTACCGTCTCGACAACAATATCGTATGTTGTGTCAGTAGCATAGAACCCTTATACGCTTATATTTTCCTGGTACCATTGATTTAACAAAAGTTCCGTATATCCTTCAAATACTGAACTAATTTAGTAGCCAAAATGGAGATAGTAAACGGCGATCGCGCACGAATGGAACGGAAACTTGGAGCTTCCCAAATTCCAAATTTTCTTTAGTTTTTTTGCAATTTGCTGGTCAATGATAAGTTTTATTTTGATTAAAATTTGATTCGCGACCGTAACACGTACTTATGTATTTACAAAATTATAATCTTTAAAATCATCTCAAAATCAACCCTTTTAAGTTAATTCTATTGAATGACTATTTCAAGAAGTTAACACAGCTTATTAGTTGTCAAAGGTCTTAATTATGTATGTAAGTAATAATTACTGTTTCATACAAACCTACACGTGCCCTTTGAACGGTTGAACAACGACCTAACAAGGATGCTGATAAAAATTTGCTTGTTAGATTATTATAGATATCTGAATAGCCATGTTTTATCCTGCTGTAATGGCCATTTTAACTGTAACACCTAAATGAAAGCCTACCCCTGTTTGATTTACACGGTTCGGCTCAGCGCCGAAAGTCCAAAATACAACATCGCGCATTCATTCAGGTGTCGCCCTAGTATTGGTGAAAACAAGCATAAGAACTCTTAAATGATATCACCATAGCTTTCTTACCGTTAAATTAGGTAAAACGGCTCGGTTGACGCAAAATAGGTCACTTCTTATTGGTAGTAGACGGACGCTACTTCAAACATTATTTATGATGTGCTGTCATGTAGCTAAAAATATTGCTTGTGCCTCTCAGCGTATCATGTATGTAAGTCAACAGACTTGTGTTCTTACTGAGTTTTCGGTAGCGTATCGATTGTAATAGATATAATGGGTGGTGGGTTTTTTTTTAATTATTTTTTTGCGGGTGGGAAATCATCAAATAACTTCTCCCGCTCTGGGTGGAACAGGAGGGCGTGTCTGACTTTTACCGACTAAAACCCACCCGTGTTCCTTCAGTTGCCTGTGTGCCAGGGGCCGCGGTATCTCTTTCGAACAACCCGCACCCCTGGCAGGCATCGGCCGTTTCGGACCCCGCCAGTTGGTGCTGAAATCTCTTTGAGGCGCGCGTGGAACAACGCGCCGTCGACCCGGGCTTGGTCCTTCCTTACCGGACAGCGAACTACCCATTACTCCACTGCTCCACCCAGTGAGGGAGAAGTAGTTTGATGATTTCCCACACTCAAAGATTTGAAAATCCTGCGCGCGATAAAATCCCGCCGGCATATATTTTTTACGTTCGTGTGCACATGGTCTAAGCAGACTGTGTGGTTCTTGCAAACATTAGTTTAACCCACCCACTGACCTATATCTAATAAAGAGGATGGGCACTCCGTTAAAAGAATAACATCATTTTTATCCATTGCGTTAAATAATTGCTGTTTAAACCCAACATTTGCCAGATGTGCTGGTCTTATAAAAAAAAATATGTATGTAATAAATTTAATGTATGCATTATGTATTGTCTTTCTGTGTGACCACGTTGTTCTCCTCAACTCCGCGCTTTTCACCATCATTTAGAGAATTTATTTCGGAAGGATTATTTATTAAATACATTAAATCCTACTAATATTATAAGCTAGCTATTGCCAGCGGCTTCGCCCGCGCGGACGTCGAAAAATATCCCACGGGATCGTATTACTACGTTCCAGTTAATACGTTCGTATTTTATCCAGGTTTTAATCTATCTGTGTGCCAAATTTTATCCAAATCCGTTCAGCCGTTTTTGCATGATTGAGTAACAAACATCCCAACATACAAATTTTCACATTTATAATATGAGTAGGATTAGTAGGATGTGAAACTTTGTATGTTGTTGTTTGTTGTTTGGACGTTTGGTACTCGATTCGAGTTAAACGGCTGAACGGATTTGGATGAAATTTGGCAAACAGATAGTTTGTAACCTGGATTAACACATAGGATGCTTTCATACCAATAGTACGTTCCCGTGGGATAATTTTCGACGTCTTCGCGGGCGAAGCCGGTGGCAAAAGCTAGTATTAAAATAAAGAGATCTCGCTGTCTTGTCAAGACGTAAAAACATTGTACAACAGGAGAGGATTACTAGTGTTACATAATTAACATACACATACTTACGATCCTGACATACTTTTTTTGCTTCGATTACGTCATACATCTATCTGGTCATACACGCACGCCAGTAGCGATTACTACACACCCGACCTTTCTGAAAAACATCTTCGATTAGGTTACTATTTGTTCTTCTAGGTCCATATTTTCTATTGTGATGATAAAGAAACTTGATTTTGTGACATAAACAAACTGTATACCATTCTCTTTCTAGCATTCGTGATCTACAGTTTCCTCTCCCTCTGCTATGAGTACCTCGGCGGTGAGGGCAACATAATGTCGGAGCTGCGCGGCCGGCCAGTGCGCGCGTCCTGCGTCAACGGGACATGTTGCCTCAGTGGCGCCACCTACACCATCGGGTTCCTGAGGTTCTGCAAGCAGGCCACGCTGCAGTTCTGTCTCATCAAGCCCGTTTGCGCTTTCATTATTATATTCTTGCAGGTATGTTGATTTTGAAGTTTTTGGTGTTGGTATACGTGAAAGTGGCAGTCGAGGTCTTAAAGTGAGGGAGCGGGACGACTAGACCGTCCTGTTCGCAAGTTTTATGACCGCGACTGCAACAAGTCGGCGTTTAGTGTTGTACAAGGCGTACAAGACGACTAGTATGGGATTTTTTATCGGAAAAAATGGAGAGGTTGCATATAAACTTTCATCTGTATATATAAAAATGAATCCCTATTTCCCTTGGTCACGGCATCATACGTGAACGGCTGGACCAATTTTGCTCATTCTTTTTTTGTTGTGTTTATTATTGTCAGGAGAAGGTTCTTATGAAAGTTGCGAATTCAATAGTCATAGTTAAGACAGGACAACGTCTGTCGGGTCAGCTAGTACCAAATACAATTTGTATGTCGGGGCCGTTACCACAGGGCCACCACTGCTCTCTATGGCTATGCGTTTACTGTCTGTAAATTAAAGGTTTTAATTAAGTTGATGAGTGTTATGGGTAATAAATTAAAATTGCCGTGTTTTATAGCCCTAGTAAATTAGGCACGCACTCTGCCTCCGCAAAGGTTTATAACAAGAAAGCAAGGCGCATGACTGCACCGCAGCAGCGTGTGCTCGTGACCTATTTAAGTTAGCTGTATAATTATTATCATAGCAATGATGTATCTTTGAGATAAACTAGTAATAAAAAATAAAATTAATGCGGATGAGGAGGGGGTGAGGTATCGTATTGCCCAGTAAGTGGGTTTTAGAGGTCAGATAGGCAGTCGTTCTATGTAAAAGGCTGGTATTCAGGTGCATCCCGTTGGAATGAAAGCCGACCCAACATAGTTTGGAATAGGCCACGCAGAAGATAATGATGAAAAATTTAAATGGAAGCAATTCTGCGATGAAATTTGACTTAAAATTACAACTGCCACAGTGAAGTTAAGGTTTTCCTCATTTAAAACCCAAGCAACAAAGGAACTCTTCAACAGGAAAAAAAGACTAATAATGTAGTAATTTCGACATTAGAATTTTCCCTTTGATAAGAAAGTCATAGGCCACAAGGAATGTAGTTATTGAGAACAAATACGATTCAATACACGTTTCCTCTACCTCATTAATTGACTATCTACCGGCTTATAACATTTTAATACCAAAGATAAAACACTCAAGCTGAAGTATCTGATTGTGGTTTGCAACAATAGTGTTATTATGCGGTTTAAGACCTTAGCTGCCGCAAACATAGGCACAATACAATTTTCATCATGTCTTGAGGTGATCTATTTTATTTTTAAAGCAAGGTACGATTGTTAAAGAGATCTACGTTTTGGAATGGGCAACTAGCTTCAAATTTCCAACTGATCGACTTTTTGACAGTTCATAAGCGCCTGTAAATGGTTTAATTGAAATAAGTGATGTGAGTTTTTGATTTTGATGAGACATTTCAGGCCGATAAAGTTAAGGTTCCACTATTTATCAAATCGTATTTTTAATCTCAGCAAATCATCTTCATTTCCCTAGGCTTTTTCCATCAATGTTGATATGGGGTACGATTAATATAAATCTGACCTAGTACAGTCAGCGTCAATAATATCGGGACGAACAGACTGTTCAAAATGATCATAACAACAATTAAAATTAATTATTAACTCAATGGCACAAGGAATGTTTCAGAATGAAGACAGTACGCGACAACTGTCATTCTGACAAGAATTTTATCCAATTGAGATAAAGTTAAATTTTCTTAGTTACTGAGATCATTTTGAACAGTCTGTTCATCCCGATATAGTTGACGCTGACTGTACCTAAGTAATTATAGTATTGCACTAAGCTAGGATTTCAAAGATAATTTAATAGTAAAAGGCACATTCAGCGTCTATCAATTAACGTTGAAAGATAAGGAATTGTCTCGCACGCGTATGGTTGATCGAATGTTTGAGTCATGTCTCACGTATTGTACCCTTATTTCGTCATTTTGTACATTGTTTTTTACGATTTCTTCTTTGGATAAATAACTAAATTACTCCACATCGGTCAGAAAGTAATTTTCATAGGCTTGATATAAGTAGGTTCCTTTAGTAATTGCTTATAGGCAGTCTATAAAAAATCCTAGTTTAAAAAATACAAGAAGCTCGCCTAATCATAATTATTATGAACGTAGGTATACAGGTACAGGAAAAGGGTTTTTACGTCGTCACGATTTATAGATTTTTTTTGCAAATTTCCTACGAAATCCGTCGATTTCCTTGAACTTTACACGTTTATCCTGCAACAATTAAAAATATTCACGTAGCTAACACTACTTTACATTACATACAGTTTGTAACATAAAATGCTACTTACTTTACATACTAATTTACGACGACTACGACAATGTTTTTTTACGACAATTTTCATTTTAAGTTGTTATTTAGTTTTTATTTTAGGGGCTTGTGGCTAAGTAATAACAGCTGCACGGGTCGACCAATCAGGTTAAGCTACGCTTGCCGCGGTTGGTCCATGGATGGGTGACCATCTTTTCATACCAAGACTCCTCCGTGCCTCGGAAAGCTTGTAAAATCCCGGCTGTTATTTGTGGATCTTTGACAGTCGTTACGGGTCGTTAGATGCCCGAAAGTCTGACAACCAGGCTTACTAAGGGGTATCGTATTACCCAGTAACTGGGTTGTGGACGTCAGATAGGCAGTCGCTCCATGTAAAATACTGGTATTCACCTGCATCTGGTAAGACTGGAAGCTGACCCCAAAATAGTTGGGAAATGGCTAGGCAGATGATGTTTTGTTTTATTTTTCTGTTAGTGCAAAGATCTTCCTGAACGAATCCCAATAAATAAACTCAAACTCAAAGCATTTATTTCAAATAAACCAATTACATGCACTTTTGAATTGTCAAGGTCGGTGAGTTAGAAAAATGAAGCTAGTTGCCCATTCCAAAGCGTAGGTACCTATGGAGAAGAACGGGCAAGAAACTCCATGGACACTCTTATAAAATCATGATATTGTTCCAAAAAGTTGGTTACATCATTATGTTGAAATTTTCAATGAGAGAACGATGTAAAAAGACGTGCACATTAAAAGCGTCCGTAATTTAAACAAAAATAAAATAACAATTCAGAAATTAAAATAAACAGTAGGAGCTAAGAGATGACCAGTCCCTACTGGCGGCGCCCGTTCACGAACATGTATGGATCAGCACCAATACGTTTTGTATCTTCCTTTGTAACCGTACCTATTGGTAATGTTTCTAGGCGCGAGGTCTGTACCACGACGGCGACTGGAGCCCAGACGGCGGCTACATCTACATCACCATCGTCTACAACTTCTCCGTGACGTTGTCTCTCTACAGTCTCTTCCTGTTCCTGGGAGCCACCAGGGAGATGTTGAAGCCCTTTGATCCCGTACTCAAGTTCTTTACCGTGAAGTCTGTTATTTTCCTCTCTTTTTGGCAAGGTAATTGAGCTACTCAGGTTTTAATTATATCCTAGTTTCATCATCATCAGCCATTCAGTGCTGGACATAGGCTTCTCCTATCCTACACCATTTAACTTGATTTACGGTTATTCACATCCAGCTGCTACCAATCCTGCTCAGAGGACATGTATAAGCCGCGCAGATAGAGAATAGATCTGAAAATGGCGGCGGGTACGCATGGTACGGTTGGCAAAACAAGTTCTCAAACATCGATTTTTATTGACTTTTTTTGTTATATATTATTCTTTTTTAATATTATTAATTAATAATAGTAGAAATAATGACAAAAATATTAATTAAATAAATAAGGAGCAAGGGTACATTAATATCACTGGATTTTAAAATTTGTCTTTATTAATTGTGACATATCAGAATCATAACAATAATACCACCTCACATACATACATAAAGTCACGTTCCGTTATCCCTTAGGCCAGTAAAGTAAAGGCGGAACTATATTAGACCGACGCACACGTCGAATAACGGAACGAATTTAACGATAACTCGGAGTGCGTCAAGTAGCGTGGAAACCGAATCCTGACTGACTATTTTTTTGTAGCGCGTACTTCACTGTGTGAGTATAGACAGCGATAGAGAGTGAGCGAGAACGCATGCGAGCGGACGCCATTTTCAGATCTATTCTCTATCTGCGCGGCTTATAAAATGAATCACAGAAGGTTGAGAAAACCATTTAGATTTAGGAATGAAGACTGAGGACGAATGTTAAACGAAAACAATCTTTAGTTCTATTTTGCGTCAGTCAGAAAGACACAAGTCACTTTATTGCCCTACAAGACAATTTGAGGAGTTGTTCAGTCAAAGACGTCCACTGGTGGACCTCATTTTTTTTTTTACAAAACATGTTAATTCTACCCTCTTTTTCTCGCTACAGGTGTAGCCCTAGCCATTCTCGAGAAAGCTGAAGTGATCTCCCCGATCCACGACGCGAACGGCGTGCCCACCACAGCGGGTACAGTGTCGGCCGGCTACCAGAACTTCCTCATCTGCCTCGAGATGTTGGCGGCCGCCATCGCGCTGCGCTACGCCTTCCCCGCCGCGGTGTATGCGCACGCGCACCGCGACCCGCACCGCTCTGTCACTATGCAGTCGATCTCTAGTAGCCTTAAGGTAAGAAATAAGTTTTTATTTTCTTTAATACTTGCACTTATCATTTTACCAATGATTAACTTTTTACAATTCGTAAAATTCATTGTAGACAGTTACTTAAGCCAACCAGGATGTGTTGGGTTTATCAGTTGAAACTTGTAAATGGCCTTCATTTTCATATTGTTTAATAACGCTGTAAGTTTCCCGAATAGAATAAAATAAACATTTCTGAGAGTATTTTATTAGAATTTCAAGAGTATATAAACAATCATTACTTTTATGAAACATACAACATTCCTTTAGTGTAAAGTGTTATCTAATTTGCATACGTCATAAAACACTGTCCATAGACGAGTCATGTCAGATTCAAATTCAAATATTTATTGCTCTCTTGTGGTTATAAAAACGATTACAGTTTCAAACGACTGGTTTCACTATTAATGTGAACTATCTCGCAGCAAACGTATAGTTGAGCTTAGTTTTTAGTTCATACCATATTTCTGGATAGGCTCTACCAGGTGAGATCCTAGTTGCAACTACCATTAACGTTTTATTAACCTTCCCCCAACAACATTTCCAGGAGACGATGAACCCCAAGGACATAATGACGGACGCGTTCCACAACTTCCACCCGCAGTACCAGCAGTACACACAGTACAGCTCCGGTGAGTGACGTAGCACTGTCCTTGTTAGCATGCCCATTCGCTGCCTGGTCGCATTTTTATTTGCATTTTTAGAGGGTGTAAAAACGACCCTCGACGAAGCCGAAATCTGCATAGAAATAATTATTGCTGCGAAACAACTTTAATTTTGTGGATATGACAAGAGCTTTTATCTGTAACGCGCAATGTAAAGTTAGAAACAGACGCCTATGTCTATGTAAATAAGGTTTAAAACACCATTACTAACGATTTTTTTTGGTTGACTTCATACCGGTTAACGGTTTCATACCTAGTGATGGAAGGAATATCGGATTATCGGTTTCGATTAGGGTCTTTTTGTTACCTGATAAACAATACCGACTCATTTTAAATGTTAGATAGGTATATAGGTATTACGTGTTTTAGTATAGAGTTATGGTTTATGGTATGTTTCTTGGTAATAATAATTGCCCTCAATTTCTTTTGAGGATTGTTTGGTTAGTTCGCGTTGTTTATGGCTAGATTGGATATAATCTGGGCTTAAATTGTTTAATGGTATGATAAGATTACATAGCTGTTAAATTATTGAGGAGAGATTTTAGTTAAAATTTTAGAGATTCACGACACTAAATTTGAAATAAATTGTTCGGTGTCAAAACAGAAAAAGCATTATACAGCAGTACAGATTTGATCATAGTCTTAAATGCGTCCAGTCTTCACATTAACCTCATTTTAGTATCATATGCTGTAGGCTAGGTCGTTTTTATTATTTGGTTTTATTTTCTTTCAGATGTCACTTCTCAACTGCCTTATGAGAAACTATAAACTCTGCCATAGCTGTGCTCTGCATGAAGTGCATTGCTGTCTGTCTGTTTATACATACATGTAATAATAAATACATTACGCCCGAGCATGGAAACACCACTAACAATATTATAAAATCATACCAATTAAAAATGCGTGTGTTCATGTTCAGAATAAATATCGGATGCACTCGAATTTATTTTCGTGCGTCTTGAAATGATGAGAATTAATTGTTGTCATAAATATAACAACCATTTGCATGACCATCGCTATTGTTCGGTATTGTATTTACAAATATTATCATGTCAGACAGTATTCAAAACAACGTAGTATTCTTACGTGATCAAATCCAGTTGAAATATTTTCTGTGACGCACGGGAAAATTCGACTGCATTCGAAATAGGAAAGTGTCAAAACGGCATGCGAAAAATTTAATTGTTTATTTATTAGGGGACATTATCCAAGTACTTAATACATTTTATAACAACATTCCGAGACTTTTTGTTTGCACACACACCCACGCCTACTCACACCTACACACACCTACACACTTAGACACCCACACATACACACTCAAAAACACACACTCACATACACACACTCACATACACACACTCACATACACAGAATCACAAACACATACAGACCTACAAACATTTTCATATAAAGTGCCTTATACAGAAAAAGGTGAACTAAATAATCGGTTTCCGGTGCTCGGTCGCAAACCCATGTTAGTTAAGATGTTTATTTTTATATTATCGAGGTATTTGGCTAGTCCGAAATCGCATAACGAATTTTTACGAAAAACTTAGGTAGGTGTCATATCAGAAGGCATGATAGAACAAAAAACATTATCTTCTTTTTGTATTCCGCGGCAGTCAGGAAAAATAAGGGACACATAAATTATGGAACCGATATGATATTAAAACAGGGGATTTAAATACAAGAAACAATCTTATTCCCTGGGATCAGCGAGTGGAAAAAGTGGCTTTAAATATTTTAAATCTAATCTAAAATTATGGAAATCATGTAATGGCTCATTACCAATGAAAACTAACATGTTGTTATATTGTAATGATGCTTTGAAGTGTCGGTATTTTCTGGTAATCATACGATCAATAAATATATTTCCGCATTTCGGCGTGTAGGGGGAAATTAATACCGATACCAATAAGAATTACCCACAAGGGCCTGCATTTTATACCACAATAAAAAAAAACACTTGATTAAATAATTCGGACTATTCATTGCCATAAAATGTTAGTAACTACTTTGTACTTTATGCCTTTAGTATGTGTTGTGTAAGATTAGTGTAAATGTAAATTTTCTGTGATTATATTACTTTTCTTTTTATATTATTTTGTTACTTTTCTTATAGTTCCAGGATATGATCCTTAGTTGATGCTAGCATTCAAAATTTGTAGAAAATCTTGAAAGAACTTTTTTTTTTCTGTCATATCAATATCTGGCATTTATCGGGTTGTTTTGATTTTGTGCATTTTTTACTTGAATCAATTATTTTTTTTACTCTATGGAAGTGAAACCTGCACTTTTAATTGCCAAACCAAAGAACGGCATTTTATGTTTCCATCTTCAGTTAGTAACTGTCGAGGCTAGTTGCCGCTGCTATGTAATAATACGCGCTTCATGTAACGATACTTTAATAAAATAAAAAACTAACTAACAACCTGTGAAGCCATACTTTGTGTTTTCATTTCCTTAATATTGTTATCATAATATTATTTTTTTAATAGGATATTCTTTAACATTAATTTTAGTGTTTGAGTAAAATTTAAAGTATAGTTCTGGTAGGTTTAAGTTATAATAATTATTTTTTACAGTTCACCACAGATTGATTTTTTTAAACACTTGTATTTTGCCTCTCACTAATAATAAATAAAGGATATTACTTAATTAAATTTGATTTTAATTACTAAACTACTGATTATATTTGATAAGAGACATCTACACACATCTAAATAGACTAAACACACTACGAAGACAAAAGGTAAGACATTTAAAGTTCGCTTTTATCATTTATTTGCTGGCATGCTTAACATATCACGTTTGGATGTTTTTAACATTTTGTTGAGTGAGATTTGCATGTTTATAATATATCATTCAATTTATGTGTCCTTCAGAGATTCAGGAATAACGTCGTTATATATAATTCGTCATATTTAATTACATAAGAATGTACTTTAAATCAGTAATCTACTGAGTATAAAATAGAAAATCTAGATTTCTGGTATTTATAGTTAAGCGTCAAAGCGTGCATATTATTGAGTTTATGATAATGATTTTGTGATTGACAACACTAGTATGCACAGATTATACACTGATTGAGGTTGAAGTGTTGCCCACACTACAAACACGCTTGGGTAACAAACTGCTTTGAGTACTGTTACCAGGAAATCTATAATAAATTATTCAAATATTGTTTTTATTTTTAAAGTAACTTTTTAAATGAGTTCCAATATCTGTTACCCACAAAATCGCACTGATAGTTTGTCACTAATTGATTTTTTCCTAAGTAGAGAGAATCAAAGCACGTACACAATAACACATGTGATGCGTACACTTATCCCCACAATAAATGAGGCCGCACGGACAGAAAATATTAAAGCATTTCACAGTTCTGTCTCCTACACAACATGCAGCTTGGATTTTTGAACCAATGTGTATAATATGTCAGATGTAAGTAACAGATTTTGCTTTGACTACAGCTGCAGTGGACCTCTTATTAAACTACTGGAAACGTGCTGTTTCAAGTAGTTTATAAGGAGGTTCGCTTTGCATACGTACTTAATTATTATGCCTACTCAAACTGGTATTCATTTGGTGGCGGGAACATTGGCCTCAACTACACAATATTTCGCTCTAACCCTGAGAGCTTTTACTTCTGTCTGCGCGGACCTTCGAAATTCAAACAACTCATTCAAATGTGACTAATATCTGACGTAAATAGTGATGCGTGCGGGAGCAGGCGCCGGCAAGCGCGACGAGGCCACGCTCGCGCCGCGCCCGCCGCCGCAGCGCGTCGCCACCATCTGCCACGCCACCAACTACCACGAGAAGACCACTCTGCTCAGCTCCGATGACGAGTTCCAGTGAACATGACGCACGTCACTACACGACCAGCCCCAGACAGTTCCTTGTTGTTATTCGACTAGCGTCCAACCTCTTAATAGTTTAAGAGACTTGGACTTAATATCATATGGAAATTATGTCAGCTGTATGTTATAATTGGATTTACAAAACTCGGCCTTTCAAAAATCGGTTTTATAGAGCGTTGTCTCTTTCTAAAAACTTCATGTGCCATATTAAAGCCTGTGTAGGAATTTGAATGTTTGTAACTAACATATTGATTGGGTTAATAAGTATATTGGTATGCTCAGAATTGGCATAAACTATTTACTATGCAAATGAGTGAATCTTCAATAAATAAATAAATAAAATAAAAATAAATTCCATTTCACTATTTAAATGTCGAGTAAAAGAGCATTACCTTTCCTCTTGATTGTTTATGTATTATAATAATTGTTTATATATTTTATCAGTATGTATTTATTTAAGTATATGTTAATTTCCTGCATTATAATATGTGTAAGTATATTATATTTTAGTTTAAGACGTCACATGTTCATATTTTCTCTTCTTGTTCTCACACACTATTGTCTACATTTCTTTTTCATTTCTCCTTTCGCAGGTCTGCTGGAAGAAATTTCTATAGAAATAAGCAGTACCTTTGTACTCAATTGTTTTTTATGCTGTATTTGTATGTATTTTACTGTGTGTACATAAATAATAAAATAAATAAATAAATAAATAAATAAATAAATCTTGTCGAATAACAACAAATTCTAGCAGCTTAGGAATGAAAGCTAATTGAAAGAAGTTCATTTTAAAAAGACAGAATATATTTTTATGTACCACTTTGAGTCATTTACCACTTCTAAAGCTTAATACCTACTGTAAATGCCTGGCCCATAGTAATGTACCTTTGTTAACAATATTCAAAAGATATAAAATTCATGAAAAGGAAATAGGTATGTAATAATGAAAAACTTTATTCATAAGTGTAATAGATAATACAAAATTAAATTAAGTTTTAGTTGTTTCGTGAAGTATTAATTGATTATTACATTTTAATGTTGTGTAACGGTTTAATTTTAATGCATTTAATTGGATGCTATGAGTGATCACTGTATGAATCCAAACTGCATATTAAACCATGAAGTAAGAAGTGCAAAGGCATATAGGGAAATGAATATACGACATAAGTCATTGCCTTTCGACATGTAGGGGTTATACTGCGATACCACGGCGACAACGGCTCGACATAGGAACATATTAATAAGATTGTATAGTTATGTAAAATAAGAAGTAAATGAAATAACAATTGAAGCATTACAAATTGTACAGGTAAAAAGGAATTATTATTCTATAGATAGATATTATTATCTCGCTGTAAGGGCCGTAGGAAATTAATGGCAACCCCTAATGAGATAATACGTTTAATTTCACGGTATTTTAACACTAAATCATGGAGCCACCTTTTCACATATCTAAATATAAAAACTGTTTAAGGTGAATGCGCAGTGGTAGACCGCGAAATTCAAATATTCTTACGTTTTTGCAATTTTCAGGTCAGTATCAGGTTGTATCCTGATCAAAATGTGATTTGCGAATATAACAGGTACGTGTTTACAGAATTTTGTCATTAGAATGTCTAATGTATCTCTTATAAGTTAGATTTCTTCCACAAGCACTTTTCCATAAGAAATTTGTTCTTATGGAACAAATCTAACTTAGAAAGATGTATTATTGATTCTAATGATTATAAATCTGTAAATACGTACATGTTATAGTCGCAAATCATATTTTGATCAAGTAACAAGCTGACACTCACCTGAAAATTGCAAAAAACGTAACAAAATTTGAATTTCGCGCTCTACCGCTGCGCATTCACCTTAATGGAAATCCATTCTCAAGTTCTTTGAATGTGCCTTTTGCTAAATTAGCTCCGCTTTTAAAATAAAATAGCCGTTATTGCTATGCCATTAAAGGCTATTCTTTCTTGTTAAGTATTGTTGTGCAAACGTCATCATTTGCTATAAATGTTATGCACAAATAATTAAAACATTCCTTCTTGCCAAATACCAAAGAATCACTGCCAAAGAATTCCCTATTTTTGCGATTTAATTCTTACAATTGCAGTGTAATTAGAGTAGTCAAAATTGAAATCTATCATTGAAGCATTGTTGTCAATGCTTACCTCTGCTTCGCCGTCCAAAATTGCTTAGGCTTCCAAAATTGCTTAGGCTTCCAAAATTTAAAAAGACCCTTACATAGTCGATGAAAATTTTCATTACCAGAATATGCTGTAACTGTGCGATCACACTAAACTAGCTTGGCATTCCTCAGTTTTCTAAACTTATTTTTTTTTTTGAACATTGGGGAAAGGTTTTGCTGTCTCGTCTGGTTTTAACGCACCCTTATGGTACCTCAACATAATATACCCTGGAATACTTGGCAAAACCTTATATTTTAAGAACCACTTAAATTATAATTTTATGTGTTAAATGTATTCTAATGTACTTGTTGTTTTGTTGTAACGATTAACTTTGTGTAATGTATAATTAATCTTTTAAATTAGATTAGTAACTATTGTCTGTATTTATTTAATTGAATAAAGTGTAAGTATATTATTCCTACCTTCACTTAAGGGGAACCGTCTGGGTAGCCTAAAATTACTCAAATTTTCTTACGTTTTTACAACGTGAGCTGCAAATTGCAACAAAGTAAGAAAATTTTTATTTGGGGGGCTCCCTTGGCGTATCCTCGTTAAATGTAAATAACACTTGATTACCAAAAAAAAAACACATAATTTATAATGTTATTATTATTTTTGCTTAGGAATATTTTTTATTGTATTAGGGTGATTCCTTTTGTTTTCCAATTCTTTAGTCAATTACCTTCCCTTTACTAGGTATATAATCTGTTTTAGATCATATAAAGAATCATAAAGTACGTATAATTACGTAATTTGAAGAGTTAGTTTGAAAATAGTGCATTTATTTAAGATGCCCATAGATACTATTACCACCCGGTTCAATATTAGTTCATTGCCTACTCTAAGGATGCATATCTTGTATGGCTCACAAGTCCTGCCCTATCTAAAGGGCAAATCTTCGCTACCATTACGGCGCCGACTGATCTACTCATTTATATGCATTTGTCTACGTAGCATTGTGTAACACGAGGCTTCAAGGGCTAGTGCAAATCTTGGTGTTCATTCGATTAATCGAGTCTGGCCAAACCTAGCTGGAGTCATTGCATTTAATTTATTTATTATCGTATAGTGCTACTTCAGTCTTGGGACATGGGCCTAGAGACTTACAATCATTTAAACTCCAACTGGTGAAGTTAACACGTTGAAGGACACTAAGCGCCTCCAAACGTAATAACAATAAGGGTCAATTCTACAGAACGGAAAATACCCGAGCAATTTGCTGGTTCCATTGAAATTAGGACCTTAATACTATAGCCTTAAGTAGAATATTGTATGAATATCGACATAGTAGGCTTGCTCGCGATTCGGTTGTTCTCGATTTGAATTGCGGCCAGACATGGCGACGGCGAGGATTTTTCCGTTTTATTTTTATCTGTACTGACCCAAAAACTTCTATTGTCTCGTTCAGTGCCCTTCCGTAATTAATTATTGATATATCTACGTGGCTGTCATCATGCTTATTTTGGTGTACCTAAATTACTTCTGTACATGTGTAGGATAAGTATAAAGATTTACTGATCTCAAGATTTTGCTTTCAAGTTAAAATGCATTTGCGTCTTTGTATGATCTAACAGTTTCTTTTAACGTAATCTATGTAGTTGACATATAGGCCAATTTTGTAATATAAGAGGCTTTCTTTTCTGGATCGAAAGATTTATTTTTGTAACAGAAAGAGTAGAGTGACAGTAACACACGTTTCGCCTGAATGATTGTTGAAAAAAATAATATAACATGAATTAACGTTAGATATTTTATTAATTAAAAATGTTTTAGCTCCAAGTTTTTAAGTATATGTATAAATAAATAATGATATTGATATAATAATTATGTTTTTTATTTGATATTGTTACTTCTGTGGGGTTGATGGAAAAATATAGGCTAACTAGTTCTTCTTTCTATTACAGATCTGAAAAATAACATCCATAATATAAATTTATTTTATTGTAAAGTAAGTCTTGCACTTAAATTAACAATTTTTCTTAGCCCAGTTGTAAGTAAGTATACCTAGTCAGCCTTGAAATGACTTTACCATTTTAGCAAAACTCGCAGTAGATCAAAACTTCACTAAGGTTGAAACTATCTAATTGTTACATTACAAATATACCTTGTCGTTTTAGGCCGCACAAATGACATTCAACCTTATGGTGGTACAGTATTTTTCAACTCACGGATCGACGCGCGCCTTACTTGTGGTCCCCAAGTATACAAACACGCTGTGAATGTGTGCGTGAAACGAGTAGCGTCAGCGCGTAATACACACACCTCCAACATTTTCCTTGTCTCGGACGGTACCGGGAGCTCCTGTGCTTACACACATTCACAGCGTGTTTGTACACTTGGTAACCACATGTAAAGCGCGCGTTGCTTCGTGAGATAAAAATACTTTTATAATGTCGGCTATAAAATACGGAGGGCTGTAGATAATTGAGTAGTAGGTATGATTATTGTTCCGATTTCAGGTATAGGATAGTAAAAAAATAAAACGAGTCATATTATTAAATTTTATATTAAAAATATACACAGTTACATAATAACCATTTTCTCTCACATTGTTGCTGCGTTCACACAGAAGTGTTATTGCTTCCAATACAATCATTATAACGGACTACGCTCTGAGTGCATAACATAAATATGATCTAAAATTTAACAATGCAATAACTATTTTATTTATCTATACTTTACTAAAGAAACCATAAGATACTCGGTCATTATTGGAATGTTTGAGGTCAAATTCTATCCTTGCGAATGCTTTTCCTATAAAATTCGGGCAACATAGGTGCGGTGCTACCTATCTTCGCTCAATCTACGCTTTTTCCTACTTATTCTTCACTCTAAAAACTTTAATCACTAAATCCTACAAACTGTAGGTAGGTGCTAGGTCCCGCTGAGTGGTCCTTCCTTCTTCGTTCACCTATAGAAAGTTTTAGACCCCTGCTGGACTTTTATAGACTTGTATTGGTCAGTACTTTGAAGCTTAACAAGTCTTTTGAGCATCTAGCTTCCTTACCAATACAAGCCCATGTGTATAATTAGGCACCCATGTTTCCAATAATCAAGACAGGCCCTGTATAAGATAGCAACCATGGTCCCGCACCTTTCCAAACGTCGACAAAACTCAAATTGACCAATAATTAAATGAGTACCAAATAAATTAGAAAATTATTTACGTATTTCTTTTGAAATTCCATTTTAAATACATAATAAGTTAATTTTATTATATGTATATATTTTTTTCACACAAAATAACTTTTAAAATTCACGAAAAATAGTGCTCATTAAATTTTTCTTAAAATATTGTCATTTCCGATGGAATATTAACTGATGTGTGTGAGTTTCAAAAGTTTTAAGTGAAAGGTACTTTTACATAAGTAGGTAGGTACATAACTACCTGTTCATTCCTTCCATTCAAACAATAAATTACTATGTATATGTAAAGAACAATAGGAGTTAGTAGAAATACATCTTAAGAGGTAATTAATAAAATCAAGCATATCACACACAATGTCTACATGTATAATGGATATAACAATAAAATACGCAGATCAGATAGGTACCTGCAGGTACTCAAAGGACATAAAAACTAAGTAGGTACATAATACGTCTTTCCATCTTGTAATAAACTTAACTAGTTACTACATAAAATGAAAGACGCGATTGTATTTTCCTAGCCACAGACAAGAAAGTTCTCTCATAATTTTCAGGTAAGGAATTTATTTTCTGTTTCAATAAAATCCTTCTCTCAAGTTTTGTTTTAAATCGTACGTTATTGAGGGTTAGAATTAGTGAGACAACTTTGCTCTGAAGACGGCGAACAGTGGTTACGTGAGTTAGGTTTCGGGGAGATCCCTTTACAGTCTCCCCAGAGATGTGCCCTAATAGGCGTTGCACAGAGGGAGTTCCTGATTGGTCTTTTGAGAGGTAACGGAACCTCTTCCTGTGTCGATTGTGACCACCAGTGTGGTTTTAGTGAGGTAAAAATCCCAGACGGGTCTCATCTCCAAAGCCCGGGCGCCTTTTCAAGGTTTCAACCCCGACAAGAAAACCAAAAGGTGATCGCTTAAGATAAAACTTATACAGGTTAGATCGTGTATTTCGCGAAAAGTTTATCAACTATCTCATACAATAGGTACTTCAATATGTCCTCGGCCCAAATGTATGGGATGGATGGCTGATTATTTTTCGCGATTACGATGTCGGGTCCATGGAGAGTAGCTTAGTTTGATGGTCTGTGCCACACTCTTAAATATGACCACACTTTTTTCATACAGGCTGTATACGCTGTCAAAACTAGCTGGCAATATTTTACCCACATGTTGGGTATAGGATATTGAAAACGAATGAACAAAAGAAAAACGTTAATCATTCGATGGGCGAAGGTAATCGGTAATCGGTCAGCAGTTTTTGTAAAATTTTGTGGAATTTAGACACGTCACAGTGCCAGTGGGGCCATGGCAAGAACCCCGGGCGCCTTACGAAAGGGGGCGCAAAAAGTCGCAAGTTATTAAATAAACAAAAAACATCAATAAACCATTTCATAATGTTACCTACCTATATCTAAGAAATCTGAAGAGCTACTTGAATATATTGTGCAGTACGGGGATGAAAGCGTATTTCCAATTCTGCCTATTTCTATTCAAATTCTCTTAAAATTGCAGCATTGCAAGCGATTTTTACCAAGTTCAAATTAAAACCTCCCTTATTGACGGCTTATAATTGGTCAAGAAAGGATATGCGAACTAGCTTTGCTTAGTGAAGACCGAGAAGATAATTTACGAAGGGGCGGAAATGTGATGCGTGCTCTAGGTGCAATTTTTCGTTTGTTCCCAACGAGTAACACCCTCAAATGTCACACTGTTACTCGATGGGATTTTTTTCTGAAAAAATTCCCAACCGGTCACACTACCAGTCACACTGTTACTCGATGGGAACACAATAATGACTTGGCGACTAATAATGTTAGTAGGGTGGCAAAGATAATATATTACCAGTCTAGTTAGAGTAGGTTATTTTTTTTTTATGGTTAGGTTAGGTTAAAACTGTGACTTCCTACGCACGAGCCGAGCGAGCGAAGCGAGCGGTGCCGCGGTAGCGGCCGGCGAGTGCCAGAAACGACTAGATTATGTAGAAAATCTAAACCTGCTCTAATAATACAATAATAATATATTATTTATGAATGCCCATTTTCTATTTTATTTTCGCCATTAAGTTTCCGCTTAGATATTAATTCTGTTCCCAAAAGAAACTTGTAATATTGTGACTGGTTGGGAAATTAGTAATAAAAAGTTCCCATCGAGTAACAGTGTGACTGGTTGGGAATTTTTTCTTAAAAACATTCCCATCGAGTAACAGTGTGACATTTGAGGGTGTTACTCGTTGGGAACAAATGCAATTTTTTTAGGCGCTATTGGTACGCCCCTGCACAATTTGAACAAAGTTGGAATGT
This sequence comes from Antitype chi, assembly GCA_947359405.1. Taxonomy (NCBI): domain Eukaryota; kingdom Metazoa; phylum Arthropoda; class Insecta; order Lepidoptera; family Noctuidae; genus Antitype; species Antitype chi. Next base: position 7,528,118 of record OX375823.1, read on the forward strand.
TTTTTTTTTTTTGTTTCATTGGTTCTCGATATCAATACCTAACACGTGAGTAAAGTATTACCAATTAATTTAATTTGATCCTGTATGTACCTGTACTAGGTGGTGTAGAGTCTCGTGCTCGCCGATGCTAGTTATACAGGTCAGTGGTGGTTTATTTTGTGATTAGGCTTTCTTTTGTATTTTGCGTATACCTGATTGATTATTTTACTATTTTAACAGACTGTGTTAACCGCTTTACTATTTAATGTGATAATCTCATCGCCAGTCTGTATATATAGGCTACCTACCTACCTATAGGTCTCTAATTCTGGTACTCGTCACAGCCGTATTCAGTGAGACGGATTTTATTGAATTGAAAGAAACATGTTCAACGAAGGGATTTTACATTCAATTAACATAATAGCTTTTAAATTGCTTTGATCAAATTAATTGTTTTAGCTGAAGTGGATTAATCACGCTGAGAACCGATTAACTTAATCAAGTTACAGGCAGTTAAGTGATGATTACATTCCTTTGTATTGTTTGAACTTGGGGCCCTAGTGTTAGGTTTATAGGCAACTTAATTGGGTTCACTCATCTTAAGTACGGGGCAGTTATTCACTAGGTTGTCTTGATAGTGACGAAAGTGTCACCTAATCGATTTTCGTTGCCGACCGTAGGTACTTAAGCGTTTTCATAAAACGTAAAATCTCTGTTGCTTTTAATCTCATGAACGGACAGAATACCTACAAAACTCCCATTAGGGCCACAAAATTCTCGAAAACACAATTTATATTTGTTTACGAAACATTTTTCTGGCTACGACTTAGTTAGATTTTAGATCCGGAAAAGCAATTTCCCCGATCTTATCCACCAGACGAACGAACCAAATGATTGAAACATATTTTGAAGGGAATATTGCCTTAGATTAGAAATATTTACAGACTTATAGACGAGATATAACAAAGCTACAGTGGCAGCATTTCTTAAGTAATCAATGTCATAAACAAATGTATTATGTTAATCGTCTACATATGCCACCGTGCTAAAGGCATCTAAGTAAATCACAATTTCTAAATCAGGCTAAGCCTTGTAAGAATGAGAAAGAGAGATATGCAAAAATTCACAACATAGTTTGACCCTAAGACTTGTGTTCTACCGTGTAGAGAAAGTACTGAGCGAGCAATGAAATGCACGTGCCGAGCTTCTAACGTAAAATGTGCTGTGCTAGGAACGGAATCAGTTTCCCTTTTTGAGCAATTATTATCTAAAACGTTTCCAGACGTTACTCGTTCACCATTAGAAGTTGAAGCATAAGGATTAAGAGCAAACCAGAAGGACATCATGTAGTAGGAATGTGGGTAGTCGTGAAGTTAATTAAAGTGATGTCTTACGCATGTGATCAAGGGTCTATCATATTTTAAGAGGAATAGGTATACACTTCAGATTTGTATTAGGCGTGCGACCCACTTATTCGGGTTAGCATTATTCGGCACAGCCGGGCGGCAAAACCGAATGAGTATTGATAGCTTAGTATGTAGGTAGTAGACGTATACTTATTGCATCGGGTCGAATTTGTTGTTCAACAAATAACTACTGCCGAATCGAATGTGCCGGACCCGCGAGGTCTGCGTAACACACTAACAGTAGCTACGAGTGCCACAACTTTCATTTTGACAGTTCAACGTCATTCATTGCTTCATTCTTCATTTACGATCTTGAGCAGACACCTTTTTCGAAATTATAAAGTAGGTCTATATTTAAAATAATTTGGATTGTGATTCAAAGTGTGTCACGTAATTAGGGTGCCGAAAAATGTGTAGCACGCCGTTAAAGGCGCTCTTACACGGGCAATTTTTTGAGCAATTATTGCTCGACAACACTAATGGATCAATCTAGATCAATTAAGTGGAGCAATCTGGAGCAACAACAATAAAATTCGGCAATTGTTTCGGGAATATTGCTTCTGATTGCTCCATATATTTCACATTTCTCAATGTCGCCAATGTTAGTAGCCGAATATCCAATCGGTTTGAAATTTTTTAGTCAATTTTCTTTCTATCTCATTTGTACTTGTAACTATGTCTCGTTTTTGCTAGAGGAACCGGCTGGCGGCGGGGGCGGTTTGTAAGTTGCTCCATATTGCAGGGTATTGTGTGGCCGTATCTCTGGCCACAGGTTGCTATGCTGGCATCGCCCTAAATTTCTGGATGTAGTCGTGATGTCATAGTTGACGAGAATTGACCAGGATTGAGCAATTTTAGTTGCTCGTGTAGACCACCTTTAGAGTATCTGTAGTTGAACTTTATATATCGTCATATTAAAACGAAGTGGGATATTTTACAGTGATGACTTAGGACTAAATTATATAAGTAGGTATATTCATTAGGTTGTCGTTTTAAATGATTAGAGATTGTCTATTTGAAAAAGCTTTCGTGTTTATTATTCAAAACGGAACTACAGAAAAATATAATTTAGTTTTGTTATTCTAAACACGAAAGATTTTCTTACAATAAATAAAAATTTAAGGAAAAATTTACAGTAAGATCTCTCAAGTTTTCTCTAGTAGGTAAATAGATTTTTAAATGCATCTTTAAAATAATTATTAGCTACAGTCTAGCTACAATAGATAAAAAATACGAGCTAAGTTTTTAGTATTAATCGAAGGTAGAAATCTTAGAAATAGAAATCTGTACCAGCCAGAGCGTTTCTTATTCAAACTAAGAGGTATCTACGCATGCCCACCACGGCTATACTAAAATATCATTATAATATTCTTCAATTACATAAGCACATTGTACTTTCCGTCATTATTTTATAAATAATTGAACTAATAAGACATTTCGCGGTAACATTTAGAATGAAATACTTAAATTATACCATTTCCACCTTTGGGCTTACATTGCTGCATTGCTAAGATTTTGAAGATCTTGTTCTGCTTATATTTAGTAAGCGAAGAAGTTGTTTCCCAACGTAGCGAATGCTATGCAAAACAAGCTAAGTTCCGTTTAGCTGCGCTCGAAACTCATTTCTATAAGCGCAGTCGCACAAAAGATTGCAGACTGAGCGTGTTGAACAAATTGCCACATTTCCACACTCTAAAAAACATCTGCTACAAACGTTTGCTTCCAAACTCGCAATTTTTCAAGTCCAACATTTCTTAAACACTGCTTTAACAGGACAGAATCACTTCACATTTGATGTGACTGAGTGTAAATGGTCACCTAGCATAGTTTCGTTGATCAGTGGCTTATAACATTACAAAATGTATATCACGACAACACCGCGAAGGCAAACAACAATTTAGAATTGGTACAACTGTCGCAATCCCATAACTTTAAACGTTATCAAACATCATATCTTAAAAAGTACCTTGCATCGCCAAATATTCCCCAACTATTATAAGTAATAATTCGCCGTCCAACACTTACCTACCGTCTCAAAATTGCTTACATTTACAGAAGCTTCGTTTGGCGTCCTTTGAAGCCACAGAAGCATAAGGACCTGTCTTACCACTCGCTGTTAATGTAAGGTCTGGACCTTATCTGACAGACGGTACTCTCACAATGGCATAATCTCCGGTTGCTGAAAGACTATTCACTATCTATAGTCAAATGTTATGATTGGTAAATCTGGTCCACCAATCACAACAAACTAAAATGAGATTTTTGACTTCGGAATGAGGGTTAGTCTGTTAGATTAGTCCTGGAAATTAAATGAGCGAGTAGCGAGGCGGGTCCGCGTGTGTGCACGTAACTATGATCTAGAGGACGTGGGAGTGAGTGGTTGCCGTTTGTGCGGTCGACCCTGGCCGAATGCTGGACCTCGCCAGGACACCTGCTACGAACACCGCTGCAGGGGACGCGATCTGAAACACGTCATCCACTACTTTGAACATAGAAACATCTTTATTTTCTTTGTTTTTATACAAGGATTTTCCCCTGTACCTTGGGAGCTTTAACAGATATAAATCTGACATGCTCAAATTGTTCCTTGTGGATACCGAACCTGCGAGTCGCGACAGGCACAAGCGTAAAAGCCAACCTCTTCAACACTGCCTGTCAAACCGTTCATAAAAAGTAACAATATAAAGTTTCGTAGGCCATGACATGCAAAAAACATTTTAGGAGACGACCCACCCTCAATCGATAAACTCATTAGTTAAAATTGTATTATGGTGTCGTGTCAACACTCAACATGACCCAAATATCGTTCTAGTAATCAGCCACTGCCCTGCTGAAACTTGATTCACATTTGCATACCTACTTACTTACGCATTCATGAATTTCTACCGACACAAACCTACATAACTCAAATTTAGGTAGGAATTGCACCAGTTTTTCTTGTTAAAAGGGCAGCTTTCAATTAACATTGTACGATGTTATTATTACCGCGGAGGCTTATCTCCGGTATGCGGGCGATGTTAACACAAATGAGTTCGTCTGACGTCCCACGGCGTGTGCCTGTCCAGGCTGTCCCGGACGTCAGCAGTACGTAAAATTTTATGATGTCCGCACACGACCCTGCCTCGTTAAATATGAATCAAATATGGAGGGCTCCCCGGTTCCCCTACGCTCTTCATACGGTATGTACGGCTCGTCCAATTATATTTTATGTTTGAAATTGAGCTCAACGTGTACAATTTTAATGGTTGGGGTAAAAAGGAAAAGTAAACGAATAGGTATCTACATGAAAGAATACATGAAATTTAAAGCTAAGCTCAGATGATGCAGTGGCTGCAAATAGACTATCCGCTATTTGCCCGCGGGACGGAACGAGTCGAGCTATTATTGTGATATCTACAAAAGGTATTGACAAAATTATAATGTTGCAAACAGTTGGTAGCAAAAACAAAAACCGTTATTTTCAAGCCACAAAACTACCGTGCAAACGTTCAACAATTAGGTACAGAGTCAGACGTTAATGTCTAAACTAGGTCGTAACCTCTGCCAGCACAAGTAGGTACGATACCACAGCTGCTTCTGAATATCTATATATAGCAAGATTCCTAATCTCATTACAGTACTATCCAGAACTGGAGCTTACCGCGTAATATTTGTCTGTACAATTCTCCAGCTGTCCATAACGGAACTTAATTCCGTTGCGAAAACGCGTTGAAATGTGTTTCCGACTTCTCGCGGCAATAGAATGAAAGCGACGCCGACCCAGCTCCTCTCAGATAAAGATAATGGTACACAGAATAAGAAACAATGGCGTAAGAGGCTCTATTCATTCCCGGTACTGTAGCGGCAATTATATTTTTAGAACGCTTCATTAATTTCGTCATTTCAACGCTCGTCGGGATGATAAGGAAGTTCCTTTCAATTATGTTTTGTTTTGATGAAATAAAAATGAGGAAAAAAAGAGTGATTGGCGGTTTTTATTATGGCAGTAAAAGTACGGAATGAAAATTGAGGAGTCGAGTCGGATATCGCTTTCAATTAAGGCAGCTTTTCCAATACCAATCGTATTGGGGTCGGCTTTTAAATGTGCCCGAAAATACGAAGCGACTGCAGCTGTCTGATACAAGTAATCTACTTGTGGGATTACCAGTGAAGCTACTTCACATTATGCCTCTACTAAATAGGCAACTATGCTCGGAACAAAACCTACGGTCATTTGTCATCTGTCTAATAATAATTCATACTCCACAGTTGATGCATTAATCAGTATTTTGATCTGTTTCCAATAGGCACAATCTAATTCACAGATAAATTTTATTAAGAAATAGAACAGAATTTGATGTTAATGTTAGAAAAATAAGTTAACCATAATTTATCCGGAGGTAGGTAGTACCCGGTGGTGTAATATGTCATTTTAGTCACAAAATAGCTAAATAAAAAAAATATATACAAAATTAAAAACAACAGTGGCAAAAAGTTGAACAAGGTGCTTGTCTAGACCGCCGTGCTTCAATGATTGTTAAATAAGCGTGACAAACAAAAGAAACAATGCATAACCTTGTGGCAAGGTGGGGTGCGACGCGAGTGATTAAAACCTCCTGAGACGTGGGCCCCTGGTGACGTCACATCGAATCGGGGTCCCACTGCACCGAGGGTATCACCCAAGCTACGCCGGGCCTATATGACATGAAATGGGAAAATTAAAACATGCCAAAATAATAAAAATAAAATTTTACGGTAGGTACAGTCACGGGCATACGGTAGGTGCTGCTAAAGTGATGTTAGATATTTTTGATCTCAATGAGGTATTACATACTTCTGAACTGTACTGAGTAGGCTAATATTTAGAACGCAAGGCCTAATATCACGCCTTTCTTCCCCAAAAGGTTGGGCAGAAGAGTACGTCTACATTACACCCACAATTCGCCACAAGACATGTCCGATGTTTTGGTATTCTCAGAGGTGACCTGATCTTTTTAAAGCCGATTCGGTATCCTATATTTTGGCGTCGCGTCACTTGTCTCGACACATAGATTTGGCTTTTCTTCGATGTCACATATTTGTACCGCTGTCGATGATGATCACATATATTTGCTGTTTGTTTGTGTTTGTTTATCTTGATAAAAGACATTAATGGATCAATCATGAAATCAGATATTATTGCCGGGAGAGCTGTCCAAAGTAATATATTTATGCTCGTGACTGTACAGTCAATTTGCTGGAAAGGGGTGATTGAAATGCTGTAAAAAACTGAAAGGTAATTTAGTTACATCTCGTGGGTGTTCCATATATAAAGCCTTTGTGTGAATGTGGAATGAACTGCATGTAGGTAATCGAATAGGGTATTTTACAATCTAATAAAAACTATTTTAATTTGAAGATTGGGACGATGTATTTAACAAAAAAATTAAAATCAATTTATTTATATCCATTTTCTCAGTTAAAAACGATTCAAATCAAATTTATGTTTCGTTGTTTTGAATTTACCGCCAAAACGTTCCTTATGATGACTTTTTTATCACCTGACATCGTAACGTTAGCTTTGTGTAGCTATTTATTTATTAAAACTTTATGAACAAGTTAAAAAAACGACGTGCATAAATACTTAATGTAATAAATTAACAATGTGTTTAAAGTAAAACCTAAGTAAAATTTAGGATAGTAAACTTAAATTCATGTGTAATTTTATTGTGTAAACGTCGAATGAAACAAAAATGAACATTAATTCGAGTGAACCATTTACCCGAATTATAGTGAAGCGTCTAACATCAGCTTTAGTGCCCGTTGTCTTTCACAACCACGACGCGTCCAATGTGCAACTCATAGTGCAACTAAACATTGTTAATACTGAAAAAAGATTTTCTTACATGACATAGCCAAGGTAAGGCTAATCTACACCTGCTCCCAGTGCTCACCTATGCGGTGCTCGATGCGGGGAGCCGGGCGGCGACGATGCGGGAGACAGCGCCGGTGTTGCGGGCGCGGATGCGGCGCGGCGGCGCGAGTACTCCGTGCCCCCGACCGCCATGGCCGTGCCGCCGCCCACCGGGTCCGTCACGCGCGTCACGCTAAGGCCTGACGCTGAACGGGTTGGGCGAGACGGAGCTGCGAAAGCATAAGTCAGATCTAGACGCTAAAACCACAGTCGGCCTATATAACATCCTAAAGTTGCCTATCGTGATCATTTTCGAGAGGAGGGAAGGAGATTGTCACAAGCTGCCATACAGCATTAGATAGTAGACTGTGATTTTATTTAAATCTTGGTAATGCTTAGGACGCAATATGGCGACAGACAGTGGAACAGATTTCGCAAATGCTCGTAATAGGGAAGTCTACGGCGTAGCACGTGGAGGTGCTACGTCGTGTAGAGTGATGCTACGTCTCCAGACCCGCTACGCGTAGCCTGGTTTCGAGAAATAATACTGGTTATTTAGATGATATTGTCATAATTTTCAGATGTCGAATAAGTTAAGAAATCACTAACCTCCAGTATAACTATAAAGTCCAGCCGGTGAAGACCTGGGTCGATACCCAGAGACGGTGGACGTGGTGGACAGAGTTGAAGGGGACCTCTTCAGCCCTGGGCCTTCCCCGGGCCCTGCGGCAACTGACGGCTTCCTCGATCGCGGCTGGCGCTTGGACCCTGTTCTGCATACCCCTGATGTGAGAGAAGGCAACACATACTTCTATAGTGTAGTGAATGTGCGAACAATGACATCGATAAACAGTGCTCAGGTGTTACAACATGGTGGGTGGCAGTCGGTGGCCAGGTTTTATTTTCAGGTGTTTTTAAAAGCATTGTTTTGCTAGCGAAAATGGTGCTTTATATTATGGTACTTTCAATATTACTTCGATACATTTTCAATTCTGTTTGTACATGCTCATAACTAGCTAACTATTCGGAACCAAAGCAAATACAGTCGATAAATTCTTAACGATACATAAGCAAACGTTTTAAACGAGTGTTTACATAACAACATTCTCAGAACTCGTCCTTATGAATCAAAAGATAGAATTTCGATAAATTACAGTACTTGTGACTATAAAATCAAGCATTCGATCCTATTTGGAAACATCAAAGATTCGCTTATTTCAACCTTTTTACGGCCCATACAATCTACATACAAACGATATTAATATGAGATTGCTTAAGCAGAATCGAATTATGTTAGAGTGTGGGGCACACTAAAAGTGGGGCATCTAGCGATTGAATTAAAACTACGTTCGGCCTTACAACACCAAATCGAACTATGTACAAAGACGTGAGGGGAATAACGATAGTTTTCTTTAAGAGCACTCCAAGAGGTCACGGGAGTCATTTTGAACCGTTTTTTCGCTGAAGATTAACAGCTAAAACGACATTGATAAATCAACGTTGAGCTCGGTAAAATTCACAAAGAGGATTTTATTTGAAGCGGACGCCGCGTTACTGAATCTTCAGGGAAAAGCAGCCAGTGACCTCATAAGCTATACGGTATAGGTCTAGCTCTTACCAGTTGGACATTGTCGGCCCATGGAGCATTTCCCCTCGCAGATGGTGCGCTGGTTCAGCATCGTCTGGTAGGAGTCCAGCATGACGCGGCATTCCGACAGGTCTCTGTCAGCTAATGCCAAGGACGGGTATCGTTCCTTCAATCTTCTTCTTTCCTTGAGTATAAAGTTCTTAATGAGTAATTAGCAGAGGGTTCTGTTTTTAAGTTGATCAAAGAAATGTGATTATATGAGGAGAAATGTTCCATAACATTACGCCTGTATTTCCCCGATGGGTTAAGCAGGGTGTGCCTTCTACACTGAAGTCCCAAGCAATAGGAGACGATTCATCCGTCAGATAGGCAGTCGCTTCATGTAAAAGACTGGTATTCAGCTGCATCCGGTTAGACTGGAAGCCGAGCCCAACATAGTTGGGAAAAAGCTAGCCGATGATGAGGAGGCGATCCTATTGTCTCAGAGACAAATTTATTTTATTTTAAGTATGCATACACTCGTCACGTTGCAGTATTGGTATTAAAGCTGATTTACATCCGTCACCTCACACGTCAGGTCCAGTTGAAAACCAGCGTCAGGCACTAGTTGTCTGGCATTTATGCTGAGCTGGGCCTTTTTAGCGCAGCCGTGAGGCACACTTTGACGCACTGTACAGTTTTTGTTGGTATTTATTATTTTATTATTTTGCTGTATATTGTAGGTATGCCTTTTTAGTCTGTGCTAAATAAATGCATTTTCTTTCTTTCTTTTATTGTCATCATGCGGGCACGAATTCTCTGGGTTGCTGCTGACAAAATCCTGATGGAAAACCTGACCTGGGAATCGAACCTAGGGCTATTATTTTGTGTGAACCAAACTTGATTGAAATAAAATAATAATTATTAAATATACTGAGCAGAAGGTAGAACTTGCGCCCAGTAGACCAACGGAACAGTAAATGGAGGAAGACCCCTGTTATTTGGTCTGGAATGAAATTGTTCGAATAAGCGACCTCATGCTACCGCTATGTGACCCAATTCGCCATCGAACAGTCATGGGGTGTGTCTAATATGGGTTATGGTTTGTTGCCTTTCCCATTATAACGCACTAGCTGTTAATGCCCGCTACTTTGTTCGCATACAAATTTAACCTGCTGAGTATCGGAAATGGTTTCTAAATGCTGATAGAAGTTTCGCCCTGTGAAAACGTATAGGTAACTATCTACCAATTCGTCTTAAGTGGTAGTTTAGGCTGTGTGTCGTCTGTCTGTCAGTTAGTGAACGAATCAGGCACAGAACTGTCATGTGTTTAGAAAGAATATTGTTTTGTAAAGGTATTCAAGTAAGTACAAACACGGAACAAGTGATTTATAACAGCTTAATAGGTCTCTCTACGTAATTGGACCCAGTTTTGACAAATCGGCTGAGTATCGATCCGCTTTGGTCACGCGAATGATTCATTAAGGTAACCGTACATAGTTAACTTTTCGAAGAAATTCCGTGATGGTTCGAATTCCTTTGATAACAGCACCTACTTTAGTTTCCACTAACCAAAATACCATTTCAAGAAAAACTTAGGTACAACTACTGAGTCATACTTTTAATATGTAGGTACAGGTACGTACGTTTTAATATAAAGGCAAATGTCTTTGTATACAGTGAGGATAATTTTTGTAGTTATAAGAGAAAAGGGAATATTCCGAATTTCAGCAAGTGGTTAGGGGGAGAACTGGCACGCGAGCATGTCACGCAAGGTGGCCGCAATCCCACCGTGTGTCACTAGCCGACGTATAAATTACTTGGATTCACACCAACATTGGCAAAGTGTGGGTGCGCTGTTCCAACCGAACAACAAATACGTTTTTTGTAGCAACCTACCACAAAACTTTATACATAAATACAGAACACACAATCCGACCGTGAATAACTCTGTCCGTCTTTTGGGTTAGAAAGGCAAAAATAACTGAGTTTTTATTATTCCTATTATAAAAAACTTTAACGTGGACACAGCAGTCCATATATCAGCATCCTCGTTCGGGCGAGGGCCCAAACGAGCATTGAGTATACTTAGTGAGGACTAGGTATGCTCAATGCTTTTCTAACATCAACACCGGAGCCCAACTTCTTTGTCGGGAGATGGATAGAAATGTGTTGTGAATGCATAAGATTGTGTGAGAATATTCTCATGAAATCTCCAAATTTTTATTTTATTTATGTTTTTGTTTTTTATTTCACTTGATTACATTTTGTTTATTTTCCAAGTGTTATTGTATTGTCAATTTTGATGTTTTAGCGTGTTTTAATTAATTTTTTGTTTATAAGTAAGTAATTGTATTTACCCATCGATCGTAGTGTGTCACTTTTTCTTGTAGGTACTCTGTACACCGCCTTGGAAAATACTATTCTGTAATGTTGTGCATGCAAACTTAAATAAATAAATATATGTATTTTGTTTATGGTTGGAACAGCGTGTCCACAAGTTGAGAGCAAAGGGATAAAGCTTTCTATTTCACTGAAATCTCTCGCGATAGGTATTGATTTGATTGGACTGAGTGATAGCTTAGCGTTTTATAGCGTGTTGGTCGGGACGAGTGCTAAGTACGTACCTACGTGGATCAGGGTAGGTATAGCAGGCCTCAAGATAACGTATTCATTCCTAATAGCACGGTAATATGAAATTGATGAGATTATTTTCGATAATGTAGTATTTAGTTCATCAAGCTCCATTTCAGGCATCCTTCTTATGACTGAAATTGGATCGCATTTGAAAGCCTAGATTCATAACTTGATTTAAAATTGGACAGCAATAAGTCATCTGAAAAACTTTGCCGAATTTATTAAGAAGCTATCTTCTTCTTCTTCTTAATAAATACACATCATTTTTCAGTCTAGTAATTACCTATTGTCTATAACGCTAACGTCGTTCACTGTTCCCAGTCACCAAGCCGGAAAGGTTACTGTAAAGCTATTATTTTCTTACATCATCTTACCCTTTACCAACTATGTTGCGGTCGGCTTTCAATTCGATGCAGCTCAATACCAGGTTTTTTATCTGACCTCCACAACAAAGTTAGGTACTGGGTTACACGATTCTATTATTTCCTTATTACTATGATTTCCTTACCTCAACCAGCTTATACGTCTCAAACTCCTGCAGCTGCCTCTGGAAGCCCAGGTTAGGGTTGGCTACGGCCCTGCCCGCGCGCACCACCTTCAGAGCCTCGCGCCACGTCAGGGGTGTCACCGACATTATGTACGCCACTGCCACGGTGACGCTGCGTGACATCCCTGCTAGACTGAGAGAAGAGAGCAAATTAAGATGATAATCAAGAGACCGCATATTCAGCTTATAATGTTCGCCCACTGCTGGGAACACGCCTCCACTTTGTGAGAGAGAGTGGACCGTAATCCACCACGCGGGCCCAGTGCGAGTTGGCAGATATCACATGTTTTCGAATTTATTGGTTCTAGGACATGCCGTTTCTGCACGATGTTTTCCTTCACCGTTTCAAGAGACAAGAGTAGTCAGAATCAGTATATACCTAGAAACTACATTGTAGTTTTCCAACATCTAATATATCTTTCTCCCGCCACTTCGGGAACTTTATCTTTGTTTAAAGCTTCATCTTTGCATCAGCTTGTAACAGTCCAGTGTCCAATGTTCAGTCTAAGCGCCCGATTTATTATTTGGTAAACATTTAGGTTTGAATACGAAAAGCAGAAACAATTAATCATTGGGCAATTCCATTCTAGAAAAACTTTTCAGGGAATCGAATAATCAAGTAACTTTACGAACTTTCATTTTGAAAGTTCAACAACATTCATTGTGTTATAAAAGTACATTGCTGAGCAGACCAATTTTTCGAACATGGATTAAGTATTAACAATGGAGTAGCAATATCCTTCATTATTATACAGATTCTAATTGATAGCGTGTTACGCAATTAGGGTGCTGACTATAATATAAAGGATCTCTCTCATTTTTTCTCTACTAAAACCGGAGAAATGAATCTAAATAATAACATTCAAAGCGCCAAGATGCGCCGACGGGATTGATTCAGAAATCGACATTCCCTTACGTTCCAATAAGCTGTGTGTACGCTCATACTAAGCCGTTCGGCGGGAGATAGCGGGTGTCGTCGACAGCTCTCGATCGAGTTCTAACTGCAAGCGTTGCGAGTGACACTTGACCGAGAAAGAGAAGCCTAACCACTATAATTTAAATGATCCTTCACACTATTTCTTAAACGAAACTGTATAAATGAAACTAAATAATAGCATTCAAAGCTTCGAACAGGACTGATTGAGATCCGTCGTGCCCTTACTTTCAATAGCCGTGTATTCAAGAGGCCAGCACATCAAGCTACCCCACCCAATCAAATATCAGCGTCAGGTATATTTGCCTGACACATGCTGAGCTGGACTCCCATTTGGTGCAACCTTGAGACGCACACCGCACCTTGTAATTTGAATGGAATGATGTAATAGTGTCACTATATTTCAAGCACCTAAGTATGTTTTTCTTTTTGTAGATGTAATGGGCACCTTGTTTTTTATTTATTTTTTTATTATTTTAATTCGTGTTATTTGTTATCATTTAATTGTTTTTTTGTGTGTAGTGTATGTCTTTTGTGTGTACTAAATAAAGGTTTTATCTGTCTATCTATCTACCCAATCTGTCAAATTTCTTTGATAGTTTTTCAACTTTATTACAAAAGAATAAGGTTCATGTTCAATTGCGAAAATTTTACAGTTTGGGATAGCTTGATGTGCTGGCGTCTGCACGTTCAAACTAAGCCGGTCGGCGTGACTATAGTCTGTACCAAAATGACCTCATGAAATTGTCAACAAACCTTGTTCAGGTTAAATTCTTACGCAGTCTAGTCAGTATAGGGAATTAGTATTCAATTCATCAAAATTTTGAAAGTTATAAAATTAACCTCAATTGTCAAATGAAAAACAGCTTTAAGGAGAATTTAGTCGCGGGCTCGAACTCACTGGTGGGCCTGGCTAAAAAGCACGCTGTCTCACCAGATATCATGTCCAACAGAGGTAGTATCAGTGATGAGCAGTTAGACGCTAGTCTACACGCACAACGTTATTGAGTGAGATGCAGGAACATTTATAGTAAAACAGGCGCGTAAAAAATTAAGTAAATTCTTTCGGAAGATCGGGTTTTATGAAAAAACCACTGCATAAATCAATGATCAATAAAGTTTATTGAATTTTTCGATATTTGGGCTTTGTCGGTACCGACTTGGTTTTAGAGATTTTACACTTCTTTTATTACTTAAACACGCCCAAACTTAGGTTAAATTAGCAAGAAAAAGGAACCTTTGCTGGCTTTTTGAATGACACTATTTGACATTTTTATTTCCTTTATTCTTAATTTTATATTTTCCTTTATTTTTGTGACATTTTATGATTAGTTTATTCTACTGACTTATTATTGTTTATGACTGACCATTGTGTATTTGGATTGAATTGCCATTAGTAATTTAGTTTTTATTTTGTAATTATTTTTTATTTTATTTTGTAAATTTTCTAAATTTGTACGCCATACGGGTGAAACATGTAGGTACGGACAAAATATTAATATTGTGACATCCTGCATGCTTAATTTGCATGTATACACATGTTTTGACAAATAAAATTATATTTATCTTTATCTAACTTTTTAGTGGCTTTTTATTTTAGTATCTGTTTCCGTACCTAGATAATAATAATAATGAGATAAAACTATACCATGTTTAATTTTTGATGTACACACAGCTTCACTAATTGATTACCCCTCGAAAAGACATGTGCGTTCAAATCCGTGCTAGGCCCAAGTTACTTTTTGTATTTTGCAAAAACATTTTATTATAATTACTGCATTGTTTTAGTGAATATGGTTGACATTTACGAATAGTTATTCTACTTCTAATTAGACCGGAGGTTACAAGACCGCTTGCCATGCATGAGATTGGGGGTTCGAATCCTGGACATGAAATGTGCTTTTATCATGCATTTTTTTATTTAAAGTATTTTTCTATTTTGTTTTACTTATATTTATAAAGAATTCAAATAAAATCAAGAAAAAAAACTTTTATTATTATTTCATAATATTTATTATTCCCATTATTTAACTTATTTTACTACAAAGATTTTACAATTTGATTTGATATTTTACAGATAACATAATATTATACATATTTTGCTAACTGACACAAACGGGTACCTACACAAGTGATATCCTTTAACGCCAACAATAAAATAGGAAGCGCTAGAAATATTTTAAATTGACATAAACTAACGAAATGTCACGTGATCTATCATGTCGTCTCTGCAATCTGCATAAAGACGTTTTAAAGTTTTAAGTGAACGTATATATCAAACGTTGTAGTCATACATTGAGGGTAGGGATTAATTTTATAAAGAAAACGTAAGTAAGTTAAATTAGTGCTCTCAAATAACAAAGTCCACCGATTAGTCAGATATAAAGTGACTCGGACGATAGTGGATAACAATTTCATCGCATTTCATATGGGCTCGCTGGGTAGTTCCTCATACTACCTGTATGAATATGACGACGTTCGGTGATGCGACGGTTCGAATCCAAGTCGAAACAAAAAACTGTTTTTGAAGTATTCTGTAGATTATTCGTAACTAATTCAATGTTGTAGCAGTGTAACATTTTAAAACTTGAGGGCTTAGCACACACTGAACTGTGTGTATATTGTCGAACAGTGGAGTAATACACTCCCGAAGTTTTTATGGAAAAAATGTCAACAAAATACACCTTAAGGTGATACAGAAGTAATCAAATAATTAAATCGAAGCACTCAATTTCAAAAGTGACATTTCAAATTGGCATCCACAAGTACGTTTTCTGATAGATTTGTTTACAATTTCATCAGATACTTTTAGAACAGAGCATAGTGGGGTGTCGTCGACAGCTCTCGATCGAGTTCAAACTGCAAGCGATGCGAGTGTCACTTGACCGAGAAAGGTGGGCCCTGGAGATATCGGCAGAGGCGCATAAGATAAGATTCAAGATTCTCAGTTCTGAGGGAGCGAAATAAGATGATTTTTAAGTAGGTAGGTTTTACACAGCAAAATCTTATGTTAATAAGTATCTTTGGATTTTGAATGCAGAAATAAGAAAAGATCCCAACACTAATCCTGCTACCAAATATTATAAATGTGAAATTGTATAATTATTTAGATGTTTGGATGTTTGTTACTTAATCAAGCAACAACGACTCAATGGATTTAGATGAAATTTGGCACACAGATAGATAATAACCTGGATTAACAGCTAGGACACTTTACATGCCTGATAGATGTTTCCGTGGGATAATTTTCGACCTCTACGCAGGCGAAGCCATAGGAAAATGCTAGTAATACTTGATTTTAACCTGCAATTTTCAAATTTCTGAACTGGATTTCTTTCAGTGCCTACTAAGTAACTATAAAAAGATTAACCCCCTTCTAAGGCCGTAGACTAAGTCATTCTGGAGCTAATATAGGCAGAATACTTTCAAGTGCCAGAATAAACGTTAGGTTAGGATTTTGAAACCTTGAAACTTAAAGCCGAGAAGCATAAATTTCTACATTAGTTAGATACACGCTACTTCAGAAGTTTGTCAGAGTAACTTATGTGTCATTATTTAAATCTGTGTACCTACATAAAGTATACACAGTTTCGTCATTAACTATCTCTTGCCGTGGTAGAACTGGTCGGGGGTACTTGTAACCAAAGCCGCGGCAAATGACGCGTCATTAAAATCTTTCCTTGCTCCACTTTTGTCATAACAACGCTGTTTCTCAACACAGTTTTGAATTTTCCAGGCTAAGGATTGCGGTAAAAATAAAAACACTGTTTTACAGTGACTTAATTGGACGGCTTCTGTATAAAAATTAGACCGCAGGAAGCCAGCAATTTGCTCAAGCACCGTCTAAGGAAAGTGGTATTTAGCCGTAGATTTTTGCCCAAATAGTCAGGCATACCTTTGACCTGAATATAACTGCTCCGCTTTTAAGGAGGCATCCTTTTATAGACAAAGGATGACAGTGGAAATAAAACTGCTTTTTTTATCGGAGAGTTTTTACTAGTACATACAAACACCAGTTGAGGCCACTGTTAGCCACAGTTTTCGGCCTAAATACGTAGTTAGACAGATATTTCACATCACATGCTTCGTTTCAGCAAGCAACTTAACTAAAGCGGGATTTAAAATGCTCAACATTATTATACATAATATTGAGCTGGTGGAGAAGTAGTCTGTGCTCTGCCTCCCATTTCTAGATTAATATAAAATAACTACTTACATAGTTTTAATAGAGCTAGGGAACCAAGCGACGACAGATAATTGTGTAATTAACCGACACGGCGACGATACGATTAGCAATGAATCAATAGTGACGTGCAATCGCACATCGGCACCGAGTTACGCGGCCTTTTCACACGGAGCTGACAGGAACCGGAAATGAATTAAATGGCTCTGTAGGGCGATTAATCAGAACTGACTTTTAACGAAGAGTTGCCCGCTTGGAACCTTGTTACGTACGGATACGGTACACACTACCGGACAACCTTTTTTAGGGGAGGTTATTCGTGCTTAAATCGAAACTACTTTACATATTTAGGTATCATAAAACTTTTTGCTCGTTTATAATAACTTTAGTGTTGTTCTATTTGCAGAAACAAGAGGAATTCTTTGGAAGCTGCTGTTGATGAAATTCATCATCATTCAATGAAGCATCAAGATTAGAGATGCCACAAATAGTGATATTGCCGAATACAAAATATTCGGTCACGCTCTCAGCCGAGGCGCCGAATGTTCGGCAAAATATGTGTCGTACATTTCGCGAGTGACAGGTTACGACCTTTCTCATTGCGGTAATTGTGGTAGCGGCACCACAGGCATTTTTGCTTCATTTGCAAAGTAGATCGTGTCACGACACGCGTTATTTGAAAACAGTGCGCCTAGATCAGACGGCAGACTCTTAAAAGTCGTGCTCAGCAAACACAAAGCAGTATCCAAGCCCAACAGAGGTCGGTATTTCGGTAACATTTGTCTATCGTCTTCAGTGGTTTATTGTGAGAGGCTATTTTCAGAAGCAGGTACCTATACTTTACAAGGAAAAGTGCAATGGTTTGTAAAAAAACAAATGTTTTTCTGACTTTTTGTTTCATGATTTGGTATTTGGTATTCGGCCGAATATTGAGTAAAATTCGGCCGAATACCTAATATTTAAAAAGTAGCCGAATAGGCCGAATAGCGAATAGTACCAGAATATTCTAACCGAGATCTTGTGACATGTATATGAATTTATTATCAAGTTACTTCAAGCAAGGTGACGCTTTCTTAAATATAATAAAGTGCCTACAATAGAATACAATTCTAAGTTCTGACAATCATAATAAATATAACTATGTCTATGATTTATAATGGCGCCGCGCCCTAACTATAATGTGAATGTTTTCATAACGACAATCCCTGGAGGACAAATGAGGCTTTTCCAAACTTTGGACATGTTATTATTTATTCTAAAATTTTGGACGTGGATGTTTACTTACAAAGCTTCGTTATATGACGAGCATTTTAGTGGTCGCCGTGGTCAGGACGGATATTACATAGTTATAATATTGTTAAGAGTTCGTTTCAGCTGAATCGGTATGTTTTTCTGTCGCCAAAAAGCATTGTTACAAACAAATTAGACTTGTTTTTCTCCTCTAATAACGTTGCAGGTGTCTACAATTCTAGAAATGCCGTCGTCGTCGGCCTTGTTTGGTCGCCCCAAAAAAACAAATGAATCTAGCTTTGTCCTGATTTGTTGTTTTCTCATCGATTCATTTTGTTATATAAAGTTTTGTTGGCATAGTGGCAGAAAATTGGATAGTTGTGATGTGCGTGATCGATGAAAAAGAATTTGAATTATAAATTGAACCCATTACCGATGACCTTAAAACCGTTCACGTTAATATTCTATCTACCTTCCTTGAAAGGTCCCCAATTTATCAGCATTTGGTCGTTGATTACCTACATTTTCTTACTTCAGATACAACTCAAAGGGGACCACTAATCGGCAAAAGTGCTGTTGTCACTGTTGGTCTCGGCCAGGTGGACTTAAAGGTATTTTAAGGGTTTTGGTTTCGTTCCGCAACGATATGCTAGGAATGACCTACATGGTAATAAGGGCCTGAATAGCTCAATGGCGGAGTAGTTCGCCTGCTTTGTGGAAAGTTCGATTCCCACGTCGCCATTTCAGCATGAAATTAGTACATCCTACTAATATTTGAAATGTAAAAGTTTGTATGTTTGGACGTTTGTTAGTCAATCACGCAAAAACGGCGAAACGGATTTGGATGAAAATTGGCACACAGATAGTTTTTAACCTGGATTAACACATAGGGAACTTATTATCTCGGTAGGACGTTCCCGTGGTATAATTTCCGATCTGCACGAGGCCGAAGCGGCTGGCAAAAGACTGTTTTTTGTCGTATTTTGCCTAAAATGGATACCTATTTGGTTCCAATTCCAGTTTTTTCTTATCTGAAAACGAATAAATTTTACTCGCAGTTGATGTTGATCTACGAACCTATTTGTTATAAGTAAAAAAAGTGATTTATAAATTAAGAAGATAGCTGGAGAGACTTCTTTCTAGACTAAAATAACACGCTGCTTACGAGAAAATGAAAATTCTTTGAAGAAAACTTGATGGAACAAAGTAGTGTGGAAAGTATTGGAAATATCCATTAACACTCAAACAAAGAGAGGCAATCAATTAGATAGTAACGAACTACCTAATTTATTGCTCTTTGTATGATTGTACTCACTTCACCACTTTAGTCACTTTTCGAGTCCACTAATAAGTTCACTCGAAAAGTGACGATTCGCCCGATTCAGGCGAGTCGATTAATAAGCCCAATTTTGCTTCTACCTTATTATTTTGTTTACTTACTACTTACCTATTATTTTGTCATACCAGTGGGGATGCACCAAAGAGAACTTACAAAAAACTTGAGAGGTGTCAAGGGACACCCGGATGGAACGAAGTTAAAAAAAAGAAAAAAGATCAAAATAAAAAAAAGACGAAATGAAAATATCTGGCTTTCTTTCTATAAGAGAGAGAGAGGGACAGACAGAGAAACATGCGCACGCCGCACGGCTTACAATAGCTTGCTATAGCAAAAAGTGTCGTTACAACTTTTCGTGAGATTTTTTTCCGTCTAGCCCCCTTTCACAACGCGCGATAAGGAACTTCGTTCCAATACTACTTTACTGGAATTGTATATCAACAAAAATAACGTCTCCTTTAAAATATTTCGCAGTGCATTATACCGCCTAAAAGGGAAGGGCACTGCTGGCCCTGAACCGTCAGAAGGGTACAATTTATAACATGGGTGGGGTGGAAATTCATATTCTTATTTTTACTGCGATGAAAGAAATCCAGTCGACAAACATCAATCAACAATAATATTGCATGTAACATTTTCTTTTTCAAGTTTGATTCTTTCCCAAAAAAGGGTATTATCGAGATTAGGTATCAGTCAGTCATGCAGGTAACATCTTGATTCCATATAATCAAGAGATTTTCTGTAAGTCAATTTCCTCTCATAACTACTTAGTCAGAAGAAGAGCAGTAAGAACTGAAGACCTTCAAGGTGACAGTAACTATTCTGTCGTCAGTTTCATATCCATAACCAATATCGCCATTATGGATGATCGAACACTGGATTTTTACAATCTAATGCTATGATTTATCAGTATTAGTTGACCTGACAGACGTTGTCTTGCCCGAATAGCGCCACCTACCAGGTCCAATTGTGAATCTAAAGCATCCACTCGAACGCATACACAAGAAAATCATCAAAATCAGGCCAGCTTAGGAGGAGCTCAGTGACATACACAGATACACACGTACAGAAGAATTATATACCTATGTGTATTTAGAACGATTATTATGGGATTTTCTGTAAGCCAATTCTTCTCTTTACTACTTAGCCAGAAGAAGACTATTAAGAATTGAACACCTATTAATTGGCTTAGCTACGCTTTCTATTTCTACGAAGAATAGACAGTGCTTTTTCAATACAAAGTGACATTTCGTTTCTCCATTTTTACATCGCACCGTAGATATCCTTCTACAATCTGCCATTTTGTCGGTCGTTTCTAACGATCTCTAGACAAAGATCGATCCTTGTAGATGTAGACTATTTCAGAACAATATTTCTTCCCAAACTGTCAAAATCACACTGACAACAAACTTTATATTCGAAGACCACAAAGTATATACGATTATCTACAAAATCATGATTCGTTTATAGAAAAACATATCTATCTTCTCCTATTTTACATCATTTAGTTAACAGTCGTGTCTATTCTTCCGCCGACAAATCCGTGCTCGTGCTAAGCCTGCTGGTGGGCAATAACTGTTCTGTTGTCAGTGTCCATTCGATAACCACTATGGCTAATCAGGATGTTCGAATACTGTTTTGAAAAAAATATTAAGAAAAGTACTTAATAATTAAAACTACGATATACAAAATAAATACAAAAAACAAAAGGGAACTCAGGCGTCGAAGTATTCCTCCGCATCGCTGTCATCAGGAAACGTGCCCAAAAGACTGGCAGCATTGCCACGTTGAATGGCAATGCCAATTCTTTGGCCAAAGAACGACCCAGCCCTCTGGTCACGTTCGAATACTTGATTTTTACGAGCCAATTATTATAACAATATTACCTACAGCAAGATTATAACAGTAGGTATTCCCTCCTTATGACGTGTGGGCTACTCACCAATGTATAAGAACGTTGCCGTCTCGTAGTCGAGCGGCGTGAATGAAGTCGTTGCACAGACTGAAGTACTGCGTCAGGTTCTGTTCAGGGGAGTCCGACGCCATTATACACAGGTAGTGTTTGTCCTGCCAATAAAGAAAGATGAACCTTAATATTATATTAGATAACAGCTGCACGGGTCGACCTATCAGGTTGAGCTACGCTTGCCGCGGATAGTCCATGGATGGGCATCCATCTTTACATAGGTACCAAGACTCCTCCGTGGCTCCTAAGGCACGTTTAACCGTCAGTCCCGGTTGTCATTTGAGGATCTTTGACAGTCGTTACGGATCGTCAGAAGCCCGAAAGTCTGACAACCAGTCTTATCAAGGGATTTCGTATTACCCAGTAACTGGGTTGGGGAGAGATACGCAGTTGCTCTATGTTAATACGGTTAGACTGGAAGCTGAGTCTGGAAAAAGCTAGGCAGATGATGATAAGTGATAAAAAAACTAAGTATGGAATAAAGAGCTTTGTTCAGGCGTGCTACACACTTTCGGGTCGGCATGATTCGACACAGAAAGGCGGCACAATTTACATTCGATACCTATTGCCGCCCAGCCTCTGCCGACTCAATACGAACACGTATGGAGCACCCTAAAGGTATCAAAAAGTCAACTCGCTATTATCTTGGTACCGCATGAAAGTATCTTATATCGATTTCTACATCAGAAGGATCTTAATCAAATCTTGATTAATTTTACCAACCAACTCCGCCGCAATTCTCTGGTGACTTGAAGAGGTCAGACCGCAATAAATTGCTCAAGTATTTGAAGAATACTATTTTAATGCTCTGTTTCTATCTTAAATATTTTAAAGTAGGTAAATTCGCAAACCTGAATTAACATTTCCCAGTTATTTTTATAAAGCCGTCGAACATCTGTGGTCACCGTATAGCTAAGTGGTTCAGCGGCTTCAATTTAATCAGTTAAGGAATAAAGCAGTTTGTCGTGGACGTGGTACGACAGCGGGTCTCCCGATCATCATCTCTGCCAGTACTCCAATCACGCCTCCTCTCTGTGAGAGGGAAAGGGCCGTAATCCACCACGCGGGTCCAATGCGGGATGGTAGATGGCACATGTCATCGATTTTTTAGTTCTAAGGCATGCCAGTTTCCTCACAATGGTTTCCTTCACCGTTTTGAGAGAAGCAGTGATGAAATAATTTACTCGCGGCTGTTACCTCTAGACCACCGTTGCTCTTCAATAATATCGTGACGAAACTAGACGGCGCCAGTTGCTCCGCCGTCAAATAAGTAAGCATTACAACATTTAAGTTAACGTTACAATCCGTAAATCTGATGAAACGATCCCTAAACGAGCTCAAAGCTGCGGAAACATTAATATAATCTGCTTTATGAACTTACCCCTTGTAAGCCAATCAAAATAGTCGACTGTAGTTTTCGGTACAAAGTTAGTATACATAAATCATTATGAGGAGTTATTATTTGGTGTTCGGTCGTGTGGCTTCTGTGAGAGGATTACTGGATTAACCGATTTATTTCTGGAAGATCTTTGATTAATTTTATGACTTTCTCAGATTTCAGTTGATGGGTTGTTACATCCTGTCGAAATGACAGTGAAATTGCATGTGTTTTTCAGGAGCATCATTCTCGTGAACTCAATTAGGTAAATATAGGTATAGTCCTCCAGACCGTATTTCAACCATGCCTGCCAATATAAACGGATACTAGCATTCTGTGCGGGAGATATTACGAGTATAGTGCATAAGTATGTGCGCAGACACAGGTACACTACCTCTTCCTTCACTCTCATAGTCCGATGGGACGGCACGCAATTGGACACGACCGGAAACTGATCAGAAGCAGGACCAACTTAACGTTCTTTCTAAAGCACGGGGGTATCACACCGCCAACTTCCAAACTCCGGGCTGTTACTAAGAAATTCCTAGTGGAAAAACCCAATCATACTTTGCCCGACCTGGAAATTGAACCCAGGACTCCGTGCTCAGGAGCATGTATTCCCGTTGTCCCCGTAATCTGTGTCCCCGTCACGGGGACAATGGGACGTCAAAAAATGTCCTTATCGTTGTCCCCGTTATAAAGACCAACGGGGTAGGTAGTTCAGCTAGGTAAATACAATGGAAATATTGACTGTATTCCAGAGGTTCATCCCACAATTATTTTCTAACCTCCGACATACTCCAAATGTCGTCCATGGAATGGCATACTTTAAAATGATCCCACCTTTCTTTAAAACTTTGATGGAGCAAGAACGCGATAAACTTTAGTCAATAAAAGCTAAAGCGGATACTAGGTAGCTACTTTATACCGTCCATGGAAATAAGAACTTTAAGTTCCAAGCTTTTGTAGCCCTTTTGTGGTTTTCGGGCAAAAACTTGGATGCTACAATATTTTCGCTTCTGAAACTTCTTGGCAAATAGAGGAATTCTAAATATTTTTATAAGTAGGTAAGTTTCTTCATGAAAATTTTGTATTTTTTTCCTCATCATCATCGACGTATCGACGCGCAACTTGTCACCATGGATTCGGTAGGTACATGATTCTAAACCCGCCGTTAGATTTTTTCTTCGTATATTAAAAAAAATGCCTCTCCAGCCCTTTTTACCGCGTAGATATTGCACTGTTCTATGATACAGCATTTTTTTTATAACAGACGATTTTTTTTTACGCCAGACTCATGTTCTGAATTAATGGTTTCAGTTTACGCTTCGATGTCCTTGCCACCGTGTATAATAAACCACCATTTCAACTTCACATTGGCAGGTAACTGACTCAGTTACCTATTCACAGACTATGCTCAGTTATTTACTACAGACTCATCATAATCTGTACTCAATCTGGCCAGCCTCATTCCCCTGGCGAATAAAACTGCGAAACTCCACTTCGGAGTTAAAATTCCCTTGGGCGAAATAAAGCGAGCAAGCGATGATGTGATTGTACCCACCGCTAGGTACCCACTACCCACCTTCTATTTATGATGTATGGCGTCGTTGAACGAGTTTTATTACTGTTTGTGGTGAGAAAATTTTCTGACATTATGGTTTTTTTTTCTACCTTTTAGTAGGTACCTATGTCTGGCGATGTCTACAGCAATGGGGGCTCAGTGATAACGGCCGCAACTTACCTGTTGTAGGTAGTAAGTTTGAACCCAGATAGGTGCTCCATTTTTAACCGACTTCAAAAAGGAGGAGGTCTCAATTCGTCGGAACCTTTTTTTTTTAATTTTTTTTATGTATTTTCCCCGATTACTCGAAGATGGCTGGACCGGTTTGGATTTTTTTTTTGTTTGAAAGGGTATACTTCCCAGGTGGTCCCATAATCATCTAGTCAGGATCTGATGATGGGATCCTGGAGAAATAGAGAGAACTCTTTAAAATTAATAGGCACACTTGAAGCGATTTGGGTATTTTTTGGAAGAGTACTTTCTCGGAGTGGTCCCATTTCAATTTGGTGAAGATCTGATGAAGAACTTCGGAAATAGGCAACGGAACTCCTCAATAAATGATAGCAAATGGACTGGGATTGCTTAAACTCATGTCTGTCTATTGCTTACACCAGTTCATAACATAACATCACGCTGGTATGCTGTGAAGGGGTAAGCACATGTGAAGTTCATACATGGTTCACATTATGAACCACTAAAAAGTGAAAAGAAAAAAACCTTTTCCAAAAAAAAAAACAACCGACTTCAAAAAAAACACTGCAAAGTGAAAAATTACTTTTATTTCGGAAGGCGGTGACTAAAAATTAAAATACAGCTCCAAAGACACCGACTTCCGAAATTAAAGTTATTTTTCAATTTGTAGTGTTTTTTTGGAAGTCGGTTGTTTTTTTTTTTTGGAAAAAGTTTTTGTATAAATCATTTCATCACCACTGCTCTCAAAACGGTGAAGGGAAACATTGCGAGGGTACCGACCTGTCCTAGAACCAAAAATTCGAAGACATGTGACATCCACCAACCCGCACTGGGATCGCATGGTGGATTACGGCCCACTCCCTCTTACAAGGAGGAGGCCTGTGTCCCAGCAGTGGGCACATTATAGGCTGATTATAATGTCTGGTGATATCAGTGTTTCATCTCATAGGCATCGTTAAATGCTTAGGCATTGTTATAAGACTTAAATTATATTCCGAAGTTAAATAGGTACATACAGACTTTAGTGACAACATAAAAAAAAAAAAAAAAAATGTTTATTGCATCAACTCAAATAACTTATTCTAGTTACAATGGGGAGAATCCTGTTAAGCAAATAGTTTGCTTGTGTTAGGATACTCCGCCCTTCCCCTGGTTATTTATTTTCTATTAAGTTTTTGAGCCAGTACAAAATAATTTCTGATAAAGGTTCTCAGTGGAAAATCTGAAGGGGGGAACATGTAGAATTACTTTCCATTTGTTTAGTTAACCATTTAATTACACATATTTTAAACAGACAAGAAGAAAGAAACATAAAAAGAACGTACAAAGACGATGCTTATTTCTTCCTTAGTAATATTATAAACGCGAAAGTTTGTAAGTATGGATGGAAGGATGGATGTTTGTTACTCTTTCACGCAAAAATCGCTGAACGGATTTGGATGAAATTTGGCACATAGATAGATTATAACCTAGATAAACACATAGGATACTTTTTATCCCGGTAGTACGTTCCCGCGAGATAATTTCCGACCTAGATCCTCAGAATTCTATCGAAAAGGCATAAATGAACTTCCGTTTAGATGGCAGCAATGTATAGATAATGAGGGTAAATATTTTGAATAAATAAATCCTTATCCTTACTAATATTATAAACGCGAAAGTTTGTAAGTATGGATGTTTGTAACCCTTTCTCACAAAAACGGCTGAGCGGATTTGGATGAAATTTGGCATACAGATAGATTATACTTAACCTAGATTAACACAAAGAAAATTTTTATCCCGGTAGTACGTTCCGACCTCCACGCGGGTGACAACGTGTGTAGGTACCTAAGTCCACTTCGCACAGACGTAAAAATATCGCGCCGGGATTTTATCGCGCACTGGGATCACCAACGGACTGCTTAGCGTCGAGAATCGAAAATTTTACAGTAATGGGCTAACATTATCGGCTATTGTGGAACCGTGAACGGGCTCAAAGTAGGTACTAATTGATCGTGTCGGTATATCACACACAATCTATGTGGATGTATTTGCTTTGTACCTACATACAATGAAAGAAGGAACAACGGATTTGTGTACCGTAATTGAAGAAAACCTAACTAAAATAAATAGTAAGTACTTTAGTGTACATATCAGACCTTAGTGGGTACATACCTACTTAACATAACACCGTATTATTTTACTACCCGCACGAAAAACAACATTAGCGAGCCGGTCTGAGAAAAAGAAAAACGTTAATAAAATATTCAGCCGTTTGCTTCCAAAGAGTCTTAACTCGTCGTCGACGCTTACTGAAACTCGGTGAAAAAAGAAATTATAGCGATTAATTGGAGCTTACGATCGAGAGTAACGGTATCATCGATATGGCATATTTTAAATGAAGTTATAAATTAAGACGTGGGTTTGTCAGTTTGTTATTAGCTAACTACTTAGCAAAATGTTATTTTCTTACTTAAGTATGTACCTATCAGAATGATCGATAAATTTTAGATGAAACACGAAAGTTCGCAAGTTCGCTTCCCATATATTGCATATTTTTTGCGATTCACTGATGTTGTATTCTCCATTCCCCTCATTACTAAACAAGGTTTTTATTTCGATCAGATTTAAACCACCAAGCTAATTTTTGTATGACGTATAGAAATGCAGTTGTTTTACAAAATTGAGAACTTAGTCCGGTGCTAAGTTGTCATTTTTTGAAGTGAAAACTTCTTTAGGCGCATTGAGCACTTTTTGGGTAAACAAAAATCATGGAACTCGCGTCATCGACCCCGAACGCTTCAGCAAACGGATGAGTCGCGCGTTGATGTCTTTTGGAAAAGTCCCTTTCTTTCATAAGCAAATTATAATTCTTTTATCCCTTTCTTTCCGTTCGTATTTTTAATATTTTTATCGTAAAAATCTGTGCTGTTACCTTTAATGGCTGAAGTCGATCGCTCGTTTATAATTTTTACCGAGAGCAATTACGACCCAAGGACCCAATGTGAAATCCTGTATTGACGATTTAAAAAATACACACGTAATTGTTCAAGTTTTCACTTCTGTCAGCACACCCGGAGTGCCACTGTTTTTTTTATAAGAACTTTACCACCTTGAACTTTACCCAAATCGAAATAAAGTTGGAAATGCAAAAACTGGCTCAGAGCTAAAGCTCAGCTAAGCGAGCTAAGCGAGCTAAGCTTTTGTTCTAGCCTAAAGGCTAGAACAAAAGTTAGATCGCGTTTTGTAATAAGACGGTATGTGCTTTCACTTACTTTGGCTCATAATGTATTAGGCACCTATGTAGCTTATGTTTATATTTCGACGCTTGCATTAAAACCAAAACTACTCCAAAAATTATTTATATTTGGATACAGATAAAATTCTGTAGAAGAGGTAAAAACTAAAAAAAAGGGGATAGTCAAATTGTCTACATCAGTGGGGTGAAGGAACAGGTTCCTTCAGGTAGGTAGTAGGGTACACGATCGGTCAACAGGACCTTATCAAATACACACTAACATACCTACCCTATCATGGCTTGAATACCATGATTTAAACCTGGTTGTGTCTTTTTTGCTTCTAAGTTTCCGAGAATACACCTTGTACACACAACAGGTTTTTTATTAATAATGTAGGGCGGTTTAGAACGGCCAAACGCCCTCGGCCGCTGTCTTACTGCGTAGACATGGACTCCCCGATAATAATGTGCAAAATATCGTACGGGTGCTACGCAGTACGAAAACTTTGATTGCGCGATGTACGACCCTTCTTTCGGTATTCAAAAAACGACTGAGAGACACGCGCTGTCGTGAGTTCCGGCCTGGCATTTGACTTGTTTGATTTTTTCTTTATTAATTGTAATTAATACGTTTTTTCAATTTTCTGATATTTTTTTGAGTCAATAAATAAACTTATATCTGTATCCTCTGTATAAAAAACACAGACCCGGAAAAAATCTACTAGGTAACTAACCTATGTCACATTTAAAAAATGCTACTTGAATTTTAGTCTCCCTAGAGATGGAGCTACAGCTATAAAAGTGGTTTCAATGATAACGAAATACCTAGGGACCTACTTGTTGGCTATAATCAAAATTATTATGACTCCATGACGTTACCAGCGTTTAATATAAGAAAACTGATTTAAACAATAAATCGATATAAATAGGCAAAGTGTTGAAATAGTGAAAGTCGCTGTCCAAAAATTCTCTAGTAGGTATAACTAAATAAAATTACGTATGTACGACCAACATCTTGAAATAAGCATGTAGAATATGCTATCATCATATACAAATATATAAATCTACCCTCATAGGTACTCACAAGACATTACATCTACATACCTAATGTTTTACTTCGACAACTGTCCGTTTGCATTACTAGAGACATGTTGATTCAATTTTTAGGGTTCCGTAGCGACGGAGGACCCTCATAAACTTGTAACCTTCTTGTCCTCAGCAGTACCTACGTGTACGGAATGTCTCATGTCCCCACTAACTCACTCAGGTGAACAAATTTAATGACTGACCCAAAGATACATTTTCTAATCATTGGAAAATAAATTCAAATATATACAAGGTTTTTTTTGGGTGGGAAATCATCAAATAATTTCTCCCGCTCTGGGTGGAGCAGGAGAGCGTGTCAGACTTTTACTGACTAAAACCCAGCCGTGTTCCCTCAGTTGCCTGTGTGCCAGTTGCCGGGGTATCTGTTTCGAACAACCCGCACCCCTGGCAGGCATCGGCCCTTGCGGGCCCCACCAGTTGGTGCTGATATCTCTTTGAGGCGCGCGTGGAACACAATGCGTCGTCGACCCGGGCTTGGTCCTCACCGGACAGCGAGCTATCCATTACTCGCCGTCCGCAAGCCCGCGCCTAAGGTGGCCGGGAATCAGCCTGGGATTCCCGACAGCCAGGACGTCTCCCGCGGTAGATACGTCCGTGAGGGCGCATATATTGCCTCTCCCTCACGTGCGCCGCCTCCCTCTTTGCGAGCATTAGGTACTGCTTCGCAAAAGGAGGTGACGGCTACCCATGCACTCTCGCTCCGTACCATGGCCTGGACCAGGGCCGGACGCGGGAGATCGCCGCCGCCGATCGCCTCCACGGGGACACGGCGGTGCTCTGCTCAAGCCAGGCAGACATCCATCGTGTGCTCCACCGTGTCCTCAGGGCGATCTTCGCAGTGTAAACACCCGGGCGTTTCCCCACGCCTTATCCGAAACAGGAATCACCCGAAACATCCGTGTCCGGTGAAGACCTGCGTCAGGCAAAAGGTGGGGACACCGTGCCGCCTCTCAAGCCACTCCTCAAAGATGGGACTTACCGCCGCTATCGTGGCGTGCCCAATATGTACAAGGTCTAACCGAATAAACGCAAGTCCTGAAAGTAGTTTATTCGTAATCGATTGCAGTAAATTTTAATATACTTATACCCCATTTATTATAGCTTTAGAAAAAAGAGGCTCGTAGAAGCAGGAGTGCAAAACATTTTATTTCAAAGTTATGTTCTAACTTTTTTAGGTAGATTTAAGACAGTACTAAATACTGAGATAAACGAAGTAAAAGTAATGTTTATTTTAATAATGTTCTAATTACAATAACATCTTCATCACACATTACAAACCTACAACAAAACGAATGAATGAAACAAACAATCACATGATGATTTAAATCTAATTAAGATTATAAGGAAGTAATTTTTTTTTTTTTTACAATACTTTATTTTAAATAACAACTTACGACCCACAATTCGTTGGTAAAACTTCGTCGTCATCAGCTAATTTAGTTACTCGGTGTTGTTCACTCCTGCTTCTTTTAGGTTTTTAGCATTGACACTTAAATTTTTTGGCATTAATCGTAACTGCAACACGTTTAATGTAATTTTGTTACGAAGTGTAGGTACATTAAAATTAACCTTTTTTAACTTCTGTCTAATGTATAATATTTTGCCATATCTACCGCCGATTGAGCCAAAGAAAATTTAATCTTATTCAAAAGCAATAAGACTCAATTTTTGAATGCATAAAGTAATGCTAGGGTCAACACGATTGTCATATTTTTAACAGTTAGCTTTAAAAATATATATTTTCCTTGTATTATGTCTAATTGGGGTGTATGAGGTCTTGCGTTAATTTTGTTAAAAAAACGTTGTATTGTCCATACCACCTAAATACCTACTATTCACCATCTATATCTACCTACTTACATGATAAATATCCTCCATGTCATTAATAGGTGTAGATAATATTTTAAAGCGTCAATCTTAAATACAACTAAATAAAGGCACTGCTATTGATAAAAGTGGTTATTATTTCAGTTCTTTTTATTTACAATTTCACAGTCATAATAAATGGTAAATTGTACAGAACAGTATTAAAGCATGATTAATGCTTTTTGTAAATAACTTTTAGGGTAAAATAGACACCACAGCTAACTTTAAACACAGCATTATGTTTGGAACCGTTTATAAAGTTTGGTAGGTAAGTAATTGCCTTGTTTTTGGGCACTTTGGGCTTTGTATCCAATAAACTTTTTGTGGAAGTCTAGTCGAAATCGAAATTATAATAGGTCTAATTATTTCGTACCGAACGGTATGAATGAAAAATCTAGTGTATTTGAAAAATTCGGTACCTTATAGTAATGGAACCCTAATATTAGTAGGTAGGTAAAGATTCATTTCTCGCAACAGGCTATTTTGATCTCTATAGCGGACATTACAGTCTAGGAGGGCCGTGACACAGATGGATATGTCGATCTGTTTGTAGGACGGATATAGACAAAAGTAGCACGAAAAAAAGTACTTTAAAAGAAACAAGCGAAGGTCTTGCTTAGCAATGGGACATATAAATCCTAATATTATTACGTTGTAAATGCGAAAGTGAATTGTTTTGTTTGTAACACATTCACGCTAAAACGGCTGAACGGATTTGAATGACATTTGGCACTTGGATAGACCATGAACAGACCACACATGATACTTTTTATCTTGACGGTACCTACGTTGTATGCGGGAAAAAACTAGTAGGGTTATAAAAACAATACAAATCTATTTTGTTTCATGATAAAAATCCTGTTATTCACAAAAGATACGTTACATAAACTATACAGAAATAACTACAAGCCGTAAATCAATGTATAAATCTGTCATAAACCTCGACTGTCTGGAATGATCGCAGAAATGACGTGGTTCTGACAATTTATAGCTAGCTCCCAGATTGAAATCAAGCATGCAACGACACGACGACACGACGTCAGGGAAAATGAAAGAGATTGTTATCGTTTTGAAATAACTATTGTTTTAGTGCTATTCGAGCTATGTAAGCATTAAGTTTTATGCCGATTCTAGAGCAGTTGAATCGTAACGAGGAAAGGTAAGAGTAATAAAAGGCTTCACAGAAACTTTTTGCATAAGGATTAGTAATTCAATATCGGAAATTTGATAAAAAGGGTCCAAGGATAGAATAAGTTATGAGAGAATCTGTCGATGAGTTGAATAAGTAAAGAGATTCCACAAAACCACATCGCAAGGGACGCACGACAATAACAATATAATTCATATTGTATGAGGAACATTACAGGATTTCTCTCTGTGTGTCAGATCATAAAAAACTTGTTTATGA
Organism: Antitype chi; assembly: GCA_947359405.1. Classification (NCBI taxonomy): domain Eukaryota; kingdom Metazoa; phylum Arthropoda; class Insecta; order Lepidoptera; family Noctuidae; genus Antitype; species Antitype chi. Next base: position 7,560,507 of record OX375823.1, read on the forward strand.
AGTATGAACAATGTATGAGGCCAGCTTTAGAAGTGGCTGAAATCATCTTTTGTGTATTATATTTATGGAAGATGAAAGTTTGGAGGTTCGGGAATATTTTATACTTTACAAAGTAATAGTTATAAATTACTAGATTTCTTTTGCTAGCGGCTTTGCCCGCGCGGAGGTCGGAAATGATCCCGTGGGAGAAAAAAACCGAGATAAAAAGTATCCTATGTGTTAATCCAGGTTATAAACTATCTGTGTGCCAAATTTTATCCAAATCCGTTCAGTAGTTTTTGCGTGAAAGAGTAATTAACATCCATTAATCCATCGTCACAAACTTTCACATTCTTTTTCTTAGCGTGTCGATAGCAATCTAAATTCAGTCAGCCCAGAATTTGGCTACGAGCTTGGCACTTTCAGCAGCGTCCATCAGATCCTGTAGCATGCAGACAGCAGGACACGCTGGACAGGATATTAAGTTAAAGCCCCATTGTTTGCCCCACTTTCGCATTTATAGTATTAGAAGGATTTTGCTATGGTTTTACATAGTATAAAAAAAATGTTCTAACAATTACCTACTTCACTGAAAAGGACGCATTAAAATTGCTAGTTCGTGAACAGTGAAGAATGAGTCAAGAACTACTGCTTCACTTTCACGAGTTCCATTCTATTTATAATGCAACTAAGTTCGTGTAAAACTATCGGCTGTCATGCCGCCACGTTGGTCAGTGCCCATGTGTTCAGTTAGAAACATTAATTTGCATACCCAAGCTCTGTCCGCCATTGAATATTCAAAGAGTTCACTTCGCTCGTTCACCAAACAGCCGTGTGGGGAACCCTATGCTTATTTAATGTAACCACTTGAACCAACTTGTAATGAAGGCTTTAATATTTCGACGGCTGAACCCTAAAGGTCATGGAAGCATGACTCGTTAATAATTATGCACAATGAGTCGTGAAAATGGTTTACATTGTTGGGTGGAAAAAGTATTGAAATTGTTTTCAATTCGTGGAAGCGGATTGGCTATTACTGTTACGATAAACACTCAGCGAATAGCGTAAATTTAGGTTGCGATTAGTTATGTAAATTATGGCTATTTTAAATACATATTTCGGTGTCATTCTACAATATTTTCCCAAGGAACAAGATAGTCTATACGGCTTAACCACTCACAAGATTTCAGCACAGTTTAAAAGCATTAAAACCAAGCGAAAGTCACACTTTGCCGGATTTCCCCTCCCGAGATTAATTACGCTAATGGAACGGCACGCACCTTTTACGAGAGAATCGTACGGAAATGTAAACGTCACCTGTAAAACATTTGTCCAATAAAAATGAGTAAACGACGCTTCAGGGCAGGGCGCCCTCTTCCCTCTCAACATTGTACACGATCCGCCATTAACGGTAGATATCGTTTATGTTTTATAAAGTTAACCCCTGTTATTTTCTGTTAAAAATAACCTTAATACCTTTTAAAAGCATTGGAGAGCAAGCAATAATACTTAGTCCAAGATCCTTTAAAAGTTTTTGACCACATAAATAATCACGTTTGATTTAAAAAAAATCTCATAGATCTGCATTATTAGATAGATTGAACAGTGGGGGCCCAGTGGGCATTTGCTGATAATGCTGTTTTTGAATGGATACCCAATTACCTATTGAGCAGGTGTCTTCTATCCACCATATTTTATTACAAAGACAAGAATAAACAAGCTTATCCAATTAATCAAAGTTAAACAGTTTCACGGAATTGAGTTTGTTGAACCGGCAATTCGGGGAACTCAGTTCACACGCAGTCATTTTCATTAAATCCGTGAAAATTACTGTAATTTTAAAGGGGAAGACGGGTAAAACGAGGTTTTATTTTTAATCCTCTTAATAAATGCTGACGAAAATTATGCCGAGAAAGATGTCCGTTTACCGTCGGTAATTTCAAGGTTCCCAACTTTATACCTCGATTATTAATAGTGAGGCTGAGAGGACAAATGTATTACGCTGTTATAAGGAAAACAAACAATACTATTTTGAGGCCACATCGGGTTCTTATGAATACATAATATAGCTACTCAAGCACATATTACTCACAACCAACCACAGACACAAACTATGATAAAACTATATATATATTTGACTAATTTTTGCTAGCGGCTGCGCCCGCGTAGTGGTCTGAAATTATTCCACCGGAACGTACTACCGGAATAAAAATAATCTTATATGTTAATCCAGGTTATAAACTATCTGCGTGCCAAATTTCATCCAAATCCGTTCGGCGGTTTTTGCGTTATTAAGTAACAAACATCCAAACTTTCACATTTAAAATATTAGTAGTATTAAATTTTATTAAAACACCCATCGGTTTCTGGTTTCGGGTTGGCATATCCGTGTGGATAAAAATACCTTATAAATAAAAAAGAAGAAAAAAATATATTAGTATAGGAATAGTAGGATAGGATTGATCCTCTAAAAACTTATTGAGCCTCTTAAAATTAACCTTTTGGTTTTCTAATGAAATATCTACGGTTTTTTGAGTAAATGCGCCTCTTTTTAACTTTCTGGCCTTGGCTTAAAGTTGGTCGGGTTCCCTATAATATTTCAGATAGCAATAGGAGGTACATTTATTGTGTTACAGTGTTCATTAATATATTTAGGAAATCAAAAAGGGAATTACTTGGGGTTTGATTAACTAAATGCCTAAAGATAGTCAGCCTATAATGTTCCCACTGCTGGGATATCACTGCTCATGCTTATAGTAATACCTATTTAATAAATTTAAAATCAAATAAATTTGTTTATTTCAGAAAAAACACATAATATATGGTCCACCAAAACAACGTTCATAGTAAAAAATTAACAATACAGAAAAAAGTGTCGTTGATGCCTGTACTAATGATAAAAAATCATTGTATCACAGACACCAACGTCTTCCAAACTAAGTAACAAAGAAAAAATCGAACGTGCTATATAGTGAACTCGTAGAAATATTATAAGCACCAAATGAATAAGATAAACAGTAATAGTAATTTTAAAATAAACAAAAAAATTTAGAAAAATACTAAAAAAAATATAAAACTACTTATGTTGAACATATTCGTGTATGTATACGTGCACGTTAGTGCACGGGTGAATGATTCTGTATTTGTGAGTGTATGTATGAGTGCGTGTGTGAGTGTAAGTGTATGTATGAGTCTGTTTTAGAAATACCTCTATTGGATTGGTTTGAGGAGATCTTCAGTCTCCCGGTAATATAATTTTAGTAAGAGGTGTTGTAATTCTTTTTTGCATTTGTTTTTTGTTAAGTTATATATGTATGCTATTTTATTAATACGGTTGTAGAGACGAAAACTATTTATATAAAAAATTCTATTGGCGAGAGCAGTTTTATGCGACTGAATTTCACAGACTATGTCCTTCCTACGCTTGTTGTTCGGCTTATATAGGATTTTAGCATGTTTACGCAGGACGGTCTGAAGCACATAGAGCATTGTTGGTACAAAGTTACATCGGATAACTAATAGGCTTCTGTAAAATCACTTTTAGGACCGCTTTTGCGCTGTCTCCACTCGCAGGCGCAGCATACAAGTAGCAAACGTCCCACCCTACGCTGGTATGCAGTACATTAGTATATTTAATAAACCCACACTACAACTACTGCATCAATATACCCGCTTTATAAAAAGCTATTATTATTATAATCGAGGCCTTCAGCGACACGTATGCAGCGCTATTTATTCTGGGCAGGACTGAGGACGTACCCCCGCACTGGCCTTGTACTGGGGAACTGAACCTTATCTGTATTTCTTTACCTAGTAAACGGGAGATAAAATGTCGTTTTAGATACGAAACGCTTTAAAATTGTTTTAAGGTTGGTTTAGATAAAATGCACATTGTTTTTTTAAGTGAAATGCAGGGAAAGAAGTATAAATCGTGTTTGATTTAAAAAAAAAAACTTTATTATTTGGGATTGCCAACCAGCACATACCTAAGCATTATCAGCATGTAGTGTTCCCACTGCTAGGACACCGCCCTCCTCACTTTGACCCACACACATCCTGTGTGGGTCATAACCAGAGATCGGATATTCGGATGCATATTTACCTAAAAATAATTTTTAGCTATGAAAGTATATAAGGAAGCAGCTTTATAAAATATTTATTAAAAATCCTGGGATTCTTGATTGCATAACTATTCAGAAGTGTATTAATTTAAAATTAATGTTTAACCCGATACAAATATGTATATGAGGAGGAGAGGTGGTTTGTATTAGTTAAAACAAAAAATAAACATATTACTTACCTAAATTAAGACTTTTTCGATACAAAAGTGTATTCCATGTTAGCCAACATCTCAACTTTAGGTGAATAAATAAATAAATAAAATAACTTCGTGAATATGCGTCCGAATATCCGATCTCTGGCCATAATCCGCCACACGGAACCAGTTTTTTGTTTTTATTTCTGAAAAGCCTCTCACAGGTCTAGGAGGCGATCGGGTTTGTTTTTCAGAACATTCGTTGGCGATACAATTATAAAAACAAAACCTTTATTTCAGCTAGCTACATTTTCGTCCAAGTTTTGTTAGTACTAGTAATTCTATGTTAGTCATGACGAGGCAATCAATTAATTCAATTTTCGTCTTACTTAATACATTTTTATTACTCCTCCAATCATCGCCGATGTGTCTTATAGCTATCAAGTTAATAAAATGGCCTCCCGGATTTAACGACATTTTTACTGCTGCATAAATTCTAGAACATGTTCAATTAAGTACTTTAGGACGATATTAACTGAAATGGATAATCCCACTTCTGGGAATGACAAATTCCTGCCTAGACATATATTGCTGTAACGTATCATGGAATGTAAACCCACGTTCGCGTAAAAACTCTAGGTGTTTTTTTTTTGAGGGTGGGAAATCATCAAATGACTTTTCCCGCTCTGGGTGGAGCAGGAGGGCGTGTCAGAGTTTTACTGACTAAAACCCACCCGTGTTCCGTCAGTTGCCTGTGTGCCAGGGGCCGCGGTATCTCTTTCGAACAACCCGCACCCCTGGTAGGCATCGGCCCTTGCGGACCCCACCAGTTGGTGCTGACATCTCTTTGAGGCGCGCGTGGAACACAACGCGCCGTCGACCCGGGCTTGGTCCTTACCGGACAGCGAGCTACCCATTACTCGCCGTCCGCAAGCCCGCGCCTGCGGTGGCCGGGAATCAGCCAGGGATTCCCAACGCCCAGGGTGTAACTCTAGGTGTTGAACCGAGCATTGAGAATTCAACAGAGAGCATCTCAGCGCGTCAAAAAAAACACACTGTTCGATTTTCGACTCTCGGCGCTAGACAGTGCGTTGAAGATCCAGTGTGCTGGGCACGCCACGATAGAGGCGGTAAGTCCCCTCTTTGAGGAGTGGCTTGAGAGGCGGCATGGCGTCCTCACCTTCCGCCTGACGCAGGTCCTCACCGGACACGGTTGTTTCGGGAGGTTCCTGTTTCGCATAAGGCGGGAGGAAACGCCCGGGTGTTTCCATTGCGAAGATCGCCCTGAGGACACGGTGGAGCATACGGTGGCGGTCTGCCCGGCTTGGGCGGAACACCGCCGTGTCCTCGTGGAGGCGATCGGCGGCGGCGATTTCTCGCGTCCGGCCCTGGTGCAGGCCATGGTACGGAGCGAGAGTGAATGGTTAGCCGTTACCTCCTTCTGCGAAGCAGTAATGCTCGCGAAGAGGGAGGCGGCGCACGTGAGGGAGAGGCAGTATATGCGCCCTCACGGCCGTAGTCGCCGGGGGAGACGCCCTGGGCGTCGGGAATCCCAGGCTGATTCCCGGCCACCGTAGGTGCGGGCTAGCGGACGGCGAGTAATGGGTAACTCGCTGTCCGGTAAGGACCAAGCCCGGGTCGACGGCGCGTTGTGTTCCACGCGCGCCTCAAAGAGATGTCAGCACCAAATGGGGGGGTCCGCAAGGGCCGATGCCTGCCAGGGGTGCGGGTTGTTCGAAAGAGATACCGCGGCCCCTGGCACACAGGCAACTGAGGGAACACGGGTGGGTTTTAGTCAGTAAAAGTCTGACACGCCCTCCCGCTCCACCCAGAGCGGGAGAAGTTATTTTGATGATTTCCCACCCAAAAAAAAAAAAGATCCAGTGTGCGAAAAAATCCCGACCCTTTATTTTTAGGTTCATGCGTTACATCCTACTATCCTACTAATCCTACTATCCTATCCTACTCATATTATAAATGTGAAAGTTTGGATGTTTGTTACTCAATCACGCAAAAACGGCTAAACGGATTTGAATAAAATTTGTCATAAAGGTCGTTTATAACCTGGATGAACACATAGGATACTTTTTATCCCGGTAGTACGTTCCCGTGGGATCATTTTCAACCTCCACGCGGGCGAAGCCGCTGGAAAAACTTAGTGTTTTCATATAAATATTATTACTTATGTTACTATTTCGTGTTGCATTGCATTAATTTGGAAGGCTTTTATAGGCGACAGCACAAAGTAAAGCTAGTGCAAAGTGAAGTGCTACTAATAATTATGTGGTTTTTACACGCTTTATATTAGCTTCACTTGTATGTTTGTTTGTTTGTATGTAACCGACTCCTTAGAGCGCGATTTTGACCCACTTTAAACGGTCAGATTTCATTGAAAATTTTGTAAACTTATCGAGGACTGATGACAATTCTATAATAAAAAAAAAATTGAGAAAAGTTAAAAAAAGGGGAAAAAAAACACGTTTTTGTAGTTAGCAGAACTAAAAAATAGAAAATAAATAAAACTAAGAAAGGAGAAAATAATTTAATTCAATTAAAAAGCGTGGGGTGCTTGACATTAAGTGATTATAAAAATACGTCAAAAAGCACCCCACGCTTTTTAATTGAATTAAATTATTTTATCCTTTTTTATTTTGGTCTTTAAAACGTGTTTTTTAAACTATTATTTTTATGAACATGTATGCATGCATGCATACGCATGTTATGCATGTATGCATGTGTGTGTTGTATGTGTGTGTGTGTGTGTTTTTATGTGCATGTATGTGCACTGTAAGATATTTATGTTATGGGTCTTTGTTGCCTGAAATAAATGATTTATTTTATTTATAGTAAAGTTCTGTACTTAGCAGCATACTTTTGCATACTAAGATGTAGATAAGTACTTGTTTCAGTATACTAAGAACAATAAAAGAGTTATTAAAACTTCAATGAAATTGAATGCAAAACTTAAATCAATGTGGAAAGCGAAAACCTTGCGGAAGAGATTTTATGTAAATCAGTTGTTTAATATGGATGAAAGTTTAATCGATAGTGGTGATTCAATTGTGCACAGAATAAACTTAGCTTGAACTATTTGCTATTGTTACTGGCAGATTGGAAACCAGAAAGAGATGAAAGATAACCTGCTTTGTTTTTAAAGATAGTTAAAAATAGAAGCTGTGAGTGTTGTTAAAAGGCTATTAAAGGATTATAAGGGGCGGTCTGGACTTAAGTGTCTTTCTTACACATTTTAATCAAATATATGTGCTCGTGTAATGTGTAGTGTGTAGACTGTGTGTAATGTGTGTGAATCTGGATTAGATCCCGGTTAATGGCAAAAGGTTTGCTCCCGATTACATGGGAATTAAACATAACTAGCGAAATCTGGGTGTACCTACTATATGTACGCCTCTGCCGCCTCTCCCTTTGGGGATTTTAAGCGTGATGTTATGTTTTATGTATGTAACAAGTATAACAAGAAGAAAATGACATTATGACTGTTTGTGATGGTCAATAGCAATTATTTGCTCATGCTACTGTTGTTTACAGGCTCATATAAGATGAGGAAGTAACTACATTAGGACTTGTTTGGTGTAAAAGTTGAGACTAACTTTATGCGCTTCAGGTAAAAGAATTGCTTTATGCCAGAAACCATAGCACCTGACTAGCTGTGCCCCCGGCTACGCCACGTGGATGTCAAAAACTATCCCACGGGAATATGCTACCGGGACTCCGAAAAAATATAAAATCAGCTAGGTACCTATCTGTCAGTGAAAGTCCCGTCCAAATCGGTGCAGGTGTTTTGAAGATTAGCCGGAACAAACAGGTCGAATTGAAACAAAATATATTATTATTTTGAACCGTAAAACTCTCATATTCATTTAGTAAAAAGCTGTTATTTTAGCATTACAAACGGACACTTCAATTTTATTTATTTGTATGATGTGCAATGACCAAATTCCAAATCGTACGTGGAGAAATTCAAACGGGGAACCCCATTTACCTCAGTAGGTTTATCTATGTCAGATATTCACAAAACAATGTGACAAAGAGAACACCCACAAACACAACATCTACTGTTCCCATCACTGTACAGATAATTGTTTATTTAACCCCAAAGTAAAGTCAAGATTGCCAGCGAAACGCAGGATTAAGAGCCGTGGTGATATTACAGGTAAAGTAAATTACGCAATCGAGCCGCGCAGAATAATTAACTGCGGCTGTCAGGTACCGTGCAAGACACAGCTTTGCTTTTAGACGCTAGGTTTTAGTGTCGTGGTGAGAACTTTCAGAGGGAAACGAGAGAAATAAAGTAGGTACTTTTGTTTACGCTAAATGTGACGCAAAGAGTATGATAGTGATGTGCCTTGAAGGTACATGTTGGGTTGCCATCGTATATGTCTGGATATGGCCGGTTTTTTTGGAACCCAACATCCGGGCTTTTTGACTAAAGTGGATTATTTTTTAGAATAGAATGAGTACTAAGAAATAAAGAAAGAAAGAAAGAAAATACATTTATTTTTTTGCCACCGACTTCAAAAATTCAAGATATTTTCCACGTTTTTTTGGTTTTTTGGAAATCGGTAGGTTTTTTTATAATAAACTTATTATTTTTACTTTTTTGTTGTGTTACATACCATACACATCGTATACCTTCACTTGCTAATTAAATATCAGGGACAGGAAATCATTATTACGTCATCAACATAAACTATGTGGAAAAATATGTATTATTGAAGCTCAAAAACCTCTAATCAGAACTTGACCAAAATATGGGACCACTCGGTAAGTAGGTACACCCTTTGAAACCGAAGAAGAATTAAAACATTGGTAAACAAATGGTCCTCTATTTGAAAAACAATTTGAAAAATTCTTCATTAGAACTCCTGTTCTGGTACTTAACAAATATCAAAAAAATACAACTGCATTGAGAACCCCCTCCTTTTTTGAAGTCGGATACAAACAAAGTCGAATTTAAAAAAAGTCCCGGACTCTTTTTGCATTGTCCTGTTTTATTTTTTGTCAACACTTTTCATGTTTCGAAATGGTGAGTGAGAATTGAGGATGTCACATTGCCAATAATCAGCGGACGATCAGGGCCTCAAGACTGCTATTACAATAGTGTCAGAATGGTCTATCATTGATTTCATAATTGTTGATTTTGACAAGTTTGGTAATCTACTAATAAAATGGCGTCATTATGATTTTCCAATGGTCAGCCACTGACACTCCATTGAAAGAAATTACATTTATTGGTAATCTCGTACATAATGATAACACTAATAAATAATATGTTAAAATATATATAAATGAAATCTGGCATGAATAAATGTTCAAATTTAGTAGTCGTTTTTCGAAAATCATTTCTACTAGCGGGTTTTATAATAATGGCAATACGACAATGCCATTATAAGTATTATAACACAACTCTATTACGACACCATTGACCAAACAATGATCGACCATTATGAACTTAGCAGATTACGAACTTTTAGCAAAATGACAATGAGATCGTGTTGGAATGACGAATTTATAAAAATAGCAGACTTGAGGCCCAGGACGCTTCCAATGATACCTCATTTGTCAAATTCTGATAAGTACTTCAGAAGTTATGAGGGAAAAGGTGAACATACATACATACATACCGGTCAAAATCATAACCCTCCTTTTTTCTTCGCCGTAATCGGGTAAAAACTAAAGAAATATCATAGCAATGTGATATTTACCACAACAATGATTCTGAAAATAATTATTCTCATTCGGATATTGTACAAAAATACTGGATGGATTTCAGCTGGGTCTTCACGGACGTTTCACAACAATGGAATAAGTCGAGCAGCGAAGCATCTGAAAAATATTACTCTCCAAACATTTTGAACATGATTTGTTTTGTATAAAATATAATATTTTATATTCTACGACATTGCAGTTAATATTATGTACTCCGTTAAAAAATATATTAAAAAAACTTCTTTGACCCCAGGGCACATAAACGCGTCAAGGACAAAAAACTCACAACAATTTGCTTTTATGTATTTCTTGCTACGAATAGCAATTTCTACGGAATTTCGTAGCACTAACTACGGTAATTCGTAGCCTCGTAGCAGTAGCATTTGTCTACGAATATTTGCCTATTCGTAGGCTGTTACGGGTAATGTAAAGGTGCTATAGGAAAGTACTTTTATGTTTACGGTTACGTGGAACACGTGGTGTTTCTACAAAGTAATAGGTGGCCTGTTAGAGGGTCACAATCTAATAATGTCTCATTCACTCTATTTTGTATGCCAAGGGGCGTCAAGGTGTCCTTAGTCCTTATACTTGTTGTTCAGTGTTCTTTTACCCGACTACGGTGAAGCAAAAAGGAGGTTTATGCCTTTGAGAGGTATGAATGTGTGTTTATCTGTTCCCTAATAATTTCTAAACAATTTATCATAATTTGACAAATGAGGTATCGCTCGAAGCGTCTTGATCGTCCACTGGATCTTAAAAAAAATATTGGAACATGACCACGGCTTTCTGATGAGGACATTTTCTTGTTTCATACTTTAATATCTGGTATTACCGAGCTTTGAACTGTTTTGTTTTGGTTTGACGTTTTCTAAAAATGAAACCTAGCTATTCCGAGATTCAGATTATTTATCTAAGTATATATACAAGAATTGCTCGTTTTAAGGTATTAGATAGATACAGCGTAATTTTTCAGTAGTCAGGCTTTAGTTTTTGAACATACTTTGCTGTCAGTAATTAGGTGTCATTATATATTTTGTGACATAGCTGTACGAAACTATTTACGTTTATGATTATTAATAGTTTTACAGACGCGTTAGTATTTTGGGATTTGTAATTAAACTAAAAAAAACTTCGTAAACTGTATGTGGCAAAAAAGAGAACCTCAAATTACGTTATTACTAGTTGTTGCCCGTGACTTCGTCTGCGATGCAGGATGAAAAGTAGCCTATGTCCTTACCAGGTCTATCTGTGTGCCAAATAAAAGCGTAACAAACAAATATAAAGAAACCCACTTTCGCATTTAAATTATCAAGGTTAGGTTAAGACACATTTCATCCACAAAGTGAGGTAAAATATTACAAAAATCCAATGTAATCCCTATAAAGGCGTATGACGTGAGAAGGGGAGGGTAGATCGTATAAGACGTAATTTTTTCTTACAGCCCCATCCGCGGGAGTTTGTCGGCAGATATACAAATACCCGAGCGAAGTCCCCTTTCTATCAATTTTGTTAGTTAAGCTCGGGCGGTTTCTCTTTGACTGCTCGTCGGAAATCATGAATCATGTGGCTCTTATAGGATTGTATTATTGTACGATCGTTTTATAGGTTTTTGAATTCTGTGTGTCGATTTTTGTTTGAGGTGTCGTCAAATGGAAATTATAATGTTTTGTTTCAACTGTTTTAGTTATTGGGCTTATTAAAGTTAACTGTACTAGCAAACAGCACTTTATTCAAAACTAGCTTCTGCCCGCGGTTTTGCCTGCTAGGTATATCCATAAATAGTATATGTCCTTCCTCATGGTTCAAAGTACCTACTATTTATCTGTCATTACTTCAGGTCTAAATCTTTTTCTAATCTATCTAAAAGAGCTGTAAAAGAGTGAGTGGAGTTTCTTGCCCATTCTTCTTTCTATATACGAAACTACCTTTTGGAAGGGGCGACTAGAATCAATTATGTTGTAAATGATGACGTTCAAAAGTGCAAGTGCAAGTCAACAAACAGAAATAACAGTTAACATAGTCAGAAGCCGGAAAGTCTGACAGCCAGTCTTAGCAGGGGGGAGTAAAGTGTTATCTAGTATCTGGGTTGTGTAGGTCCGAAAATATTATATGATACTATTCCAACAAAGAATCGATGCATTAGTATATTTTAATAAGTACTTTTTTAGAGGCAGATTAAATTAATCCTATGATTAAAATCCAAGAAAAACTACTAAAGTGAAGAGTGTACTACCTAGGTTATCTTATTAATGAGTTGACGATGGTACAGTAATAAAAAACTTCTAGTTAATTACTACCTAAAGGTGCCTGGACTAGTTAGTAATGACGTCATAGGTAGGTACTTTTTGGCGTTGGAAAACAAGTTTTATTCCGCTTTCTCTCACGATTATTTAAAACTTTCACATAAATAGGAGAACCTTGTGGTTTTTGAGTTGCAGAGCGTAAGTAGGTACCATATCTAATACCTTTTTACGAACAATTCTTGTATATATTTATCTATAATCTGAATCTCAGAAACGGCTCCAACGATTTTCATGAAATTTAGTATGTAGGGGGTTTCGGGGGCGATAAATCGATCTAGCTAGGTTTCATTTTTAGAGAAAACTAAAAAATAAAATATCGAGCTAAGCTCGGTCATCCAGATATTATAAGAAATAATAGATATACAGGGTGTTCCGAAACTCAACGTCAAGCAGGTACGGGGCAATAAGCTAGGTTGTACCAGTTCTAGCAAAAATAAAAAAAATATAGTATATTTTTTTTAAAGACAAGGCGTCAAAGTTTCGTTATAAAACGTTTTTAACTATGACTTAATTAAACTTTATTTTTTTGTACTAGACTCACAATATTAATTATGGGTTTTGTGACTGCAATCAATAGCATAGTTATTAAGGATTACATAAAAAAAAACACTGAACAATTTAGAAGTTTGTGATCACAGTACCTAAATATCTCATCTAGGGTGTTGATTTTCAACATTTTCAAAAGAATACCTATTATTATTAACCAAGTAACATGGAATTATTTTTTTATTTTTGCCAGAACTGGTACAACCTAGCTTATTGCCCCGTACCCGCTTGATGTTGAGTTTCGGGACACCCTGTATATATAAATATTTTTATATTTCTACTAGCTGTTGCTCGCCACTTCGTCTGCGATCTTCGATGTGTCCATATATCCTTACCCAGATCATGGTCTATTTGTGTGCCGAGTTTCATCCAAATCCGATGTTTTCCTGCACCGTTTTGAGACCAGTAGTGATGAAATTAAATACACAAAATAAAGTGGTTTATTCCGATCCTGACCCGAAATCCTAACCCAGTCGCTGGTTAGGTTAGGAACTTGAAAAAAAATATAATATTTGTTCCGAACGTAACCCTATTCTTAACCTGACCCGACGTATCATTCCTATCGTAACCCGAATTGCGATATACAGGATATTTTTTTATTCAGTGCGCAAACTGTAGGTAACCATGAATTCAGCACATCATTCTAGACCCCTAGCGTAGAAATTTTTTTTTCACCCTAAAAAAAAAGCATTTATTTCAATTAAACCATTTACAGGCACTTTTGAATTGTCAAAAAGTCGACCAGTTGGATTATGAAAGTAAAATTTACTCCTAAACAGCTATTATTATAAATAGGTTAAATTGTTTGGTTGTTTGTAAGAGGTTATCTCCGGAAGGAGTAATAATAGGTAGGTCTGGTAGTACTGGTAACACACCATCAATCAGAATCTGAATCATTTTGAAGGATATTGATAATAATCCATTGCTTAATTTGTTCGAAAATGTGTCTTGTCAACAACGTAAATGACGCAATGCGTGTAGTTGAACTGTCAAAATAAAGTTATCTAGTGTGTTACGCAATTAGCCCTCTGATATACAACATCATTTTTAGTATATGCGAAACCTGATATAGTTTGTTCAGAATAAGTAACTGAATCGATTCCAATAACTTTTACACCATGTTATATTTTTTACCAAAAAAGTTTTGCAAGTGTGATGGAAAATGTTACCACCAGTTAATAACAATACCTAAAATTGCCGTACGGTTAGGTACCTACTGCCTAATTATTATCAATGAGCACAATACGACGCAGGACATGCAGGCGGCGCGTGGTGCCGCATGCCGCGAGGTGACCATGTTTGTGTAGACAACTAAGAGCTTATATAACTTTGTGATTTTTCATGATACAGTTTTGAAATTTCGTACATAGATTCTTTACATAAAAATACTAGACACGTATTTCGGGTTTCGCATATACTAAAACTAGGGTTGTATATAGGTATGACTAAACTAAGGCATAGAGGACAGATAGGCATTCTTTGACCGTCGTTACGGGTCGTCAGAAGCCGGAAAGTCTGACAACCATCCTTACCAAGGGGTATCCTATAATCCAGTTACTGGGTTGTGGAGGTCAGATAGGCAGTAGCTCCATGTAAAATATTGGTATTCAGCTGCAATCGGTTTGACTGGAAGCCGACCCCAATATAGTTGGGAAAAGGCTAGGCAGATCATGATGATGACTAAAGGCACGAGCAACTAAAATTGCTCCATCCTGGTCAATTCTCGCCAACAATGACGTCACGACTACATCCAACAATTTAGAGCAATGACAACATGTAGCAACTTCTTGCCAGAGATACGGCCACACAATAAGTACCATGCAATATGGAGCAACTTAAAAAACTGGGCAATACCCCCGCCGCACTATGGGACCAACCGGTATTTTCCATCTCAAAAATCGATAACTCTGTTGTTTTGTGATTTATCTCCTTGATTTTTTTTTTCACGTATTTGTGAATATCTAGGCAATAAAAGAAATCAAACATCATCATTCTAAAAAAAATATTTTTTCCGAAAAAAAATGACAAAGATAAAGTTATACGAAATTTCATACAAAAAATCATACAGTTATATTAAAATAGCAATAAAAGTTACACTTATGCTTAAAATAAGTTTAAAACTAAATTATTATTATTAAACAAACAGTTACATGACAAAAAAAATTTATTACTTAAACTTATCCTACTCATCACTTTCTATTTCCAACAATTCTTTAGCTTCGTCAAATAATTCTTTGGATATTAGAAAACTTGGTTTATTTAAGCTAGATATATAAGGATCAGATGTATATAACAAAATATGCAGAACGTCTTCGTTTGTTGCTGATCTGGAACACTTCCTAGCGTGATTTCTTATAATCTTTATTTCGAGCTTCCTGGGCATCTTCGGATAATTGTCCTATAGGCAAAACTGCATAATGCTCTATTATTTTAGCACCATGTATAAGTACTTTATGGACCGAAGATGGCATGTAGTACCAGTTATATTTGCTTACATATAATTGCGCGGTTACCAATGTATACTGACCAAATTTTTCTGCATTTATAGGAAATCCCGATGACATAGTTTGAAGAATTACATATAGTCTCTTGATTAATTCTTCATCAATTCCGGTTATCTCTGCAGAACATTGGTAATTTTGGAAAAATCTCCTTGCCGTATTACCGTCATTGCTATTACCGGAACCTTGACGTGGTTTATCAATATGCAAGCCAAGCACTTCTCGGAAACGTTTTTGGACAAATTTTTTCTTGTCTTCTTTAAGTTGCTTATTTTCTGGAGTTGTTGCAGACCACTTCTCAAAACCTAAATTGTAAGAAATATGGAGGATCATTTCCATAAATCTTATCCATGCGTGTAGCGTCGACAATCCGTATTTAAACGCATTTTCATTTTCAACTCTCGTTGTAACTTTTAAAAGATCATTCATTTGTCTGGGAGTTGCTCCACAAACAGTGCAGGTAGCACTGGATGATGTGTTTGTCAACACTTGAGCAACTTTCCCATCAATCATTGTCATAAACAGTTGATGTTTAACTTCGATGACTTTGTCTTCTATTGACACAAGAGTTGGAATCAATTGATTAATTTTGGCTTCAATTTCACTGACAACCGCTGTAGTTTTTTCGGGAGTTTCTTTTGCAAATTCTAATGAAATTGGTCTGCAATATCTAACAGATGAGCAAGTAGGGTTTTTCCATATGACCGTAGAAGTTTCTTCGTCTACTAGTCGCAGTGGTACAAGGGACACTATAAACAAATTAGGGTCCGATATTTGTTCGTTTTCTTCCGGTAGAGTTTGTTTATACTCACTTTGCCCGGAGGATCCATCACATCCCCATTTAGTGAAAAGCTTGAGACGATTGTAAGTCGATCCTGACTTTATCCTTATAATACGGCAGACTGTATGGTCGACCACAACAGATAAATAGAACTTCCGCAGCAATATAGTTTATCATACTTGTGGTTAAGGTGACCACCCCAAACAAAATTGCCATGAAAAGATTCTTTCAAATATAATAGCAGTTTTTTTAATTTGCAAATGTATGTTTTTATCATAGAAATAGAAAAAACAATATAGACATCAAAGGATAATAACTAAATATAATATTTCATAATAAAAAAGAAGAACCGTAATTTTCGAGGATTTTTCCCCGATTGACATTATTGCTTCAAAATCACCTCTGGCGCAAAAAACGCGCAAGTTTTTTTTAAATCCTCATATTACTGAGTAGATAAGGTCTCTAATAGAGTAATTAACTTGACACCGGCTGCTTTCGGCAACAACGAAAACTCCAATTGAAATTAACAAAAACTAAATTTTCTTTACTTCACTAAAAAAATATTAAAAAATTAAATAAAAATATTTTTTTTACAAAAACTGAACGTGGTTGCAAAGTGTATATTCTAAGCTATCTAATGATGTATAACACTAATATGTTTCCTTGGAAAACTTCCGAATAATTATGTGTTGAACTCCCTTTACGGTAATTTAATTGGCATGACAATATTTATGCCCAATGTTTGAGGTTCATTTTATAAACGTAAAACTATATATTTTTTTTATATTTTGTAATTTATTCGTAAGTTCCATCTTTTGAGAGTATAAAACCATAAAACAATCTATGGATTTACGACTTTCGACAAAACCATTTTTGAGATGGAAAATACTGTTTGGTCCCATAGTGCGCCGCCTCCGCCGCCGGCCAATTACACTCGCAAAGACGAGACGTAGTTATACGTACAAACGTGATGGAAAGATTTTTACTTTTTTATTTTAAAAATTTCCAAACCGATTGGATATTTGGCAACTCATATGGGTGACATTGAGGAATGTGAAATATATGGAGTAATTAGAAGCAATATTCCCGAAACAATTGCCGCATTTTTTTATTGTTGTTGCTCCAGATTGCTCCACTTAATTAATCCAGATTGATCTAATGGATCAATCTGGATTAATTATGTGTTGCTGAGCAATAATTGCTCAAAAAATTGCTCGTGTAAGAGCACATTAAGACATAGATGACATGTTTTATGATACAGTTGACTTTCACGCAGATAAAGTCGCGAGCAGAACCTAGTCCCTAACATTATTTTATTTATGGCTTGTTTGTTTCACAAAGACCCAATTCTGTATAAAAAATAGTGTACCTACTTAAAATAATCGTAGATTGAGCGATTGCGTAAGAAAATGGTCATAAACAAACCCAGATAATAAATTGGGAACTTTTATGAACGGTGAGATACCTACTCTCTTGGAATATAATTTTGCCATCTTTTATGATTCTCACAGAAATGAACCCGCGGTATTCTTAGCCTAAAACTACAATTATAAAACAGATAATATGTCAGGGTAGTCAGAAGCCTGGAAGTCTGACCACCAGTCTTACCAAGATGTAAAGATTACCCATTAACTGGGTGTGGAGGTCCATCCCCGACCCATACGAAAATTCTAAAAAGTAAAAGAAATATATAAATTATTGGCCTTTTAAGTTGTAGGTAATATATTTTGATCAAGGCATTTTCAAGTCGGAGGACGGCCAATGAAAACGCCAAACAGAGGAGGCCTAGCATTTTTGGCCTAGGTTTAAAAAAAAATATTTAGCTTTTAATTTCTGCTTTTTATACTTAATGGTGCCGATTCTGTTGGCACAAAATTCTCTAAACTAAACTAAAAATCACCAAAATGTAGTTTATTCCTGTCAAACGACGATTTCCCATTCTGAAATTGACTAAAGTGACACAACTTAACTTTATTTTAGTTTGACAGCACTAAGATTGCACTGAATTATTAGTTTAGTGAAGATGGTAATTTTGCTATTCTGAGTTTGCCGTTTTTCACTAAAAATTTTGACTATATTATTTTTTCTAACTAAATCTGACTATTTTTAATCGCGATTAAAAACGTGTGGAATAAAACTAGTGGTCATGAACTAAAATTCACACCAACACTTCGACTTCAGGCGCAAAAACAGTATTGAATTTTTTTTTTCTTTTCGTTTGCTTATATCTCGAAAATGGTGTGTCCTATCGCAAAAATGATGATAATTTGGACCCCCTTTAATAAACACATAAGCCCCATAATCTCAACATATAGGTAATTTTTTTTTTTTTTCATACAAAAAGTGAAAAATTCCATATAAAAACGTCGAGGCTGGCCCCTGCGCACGCTTCATTCAGCTCTTCTTAAAAAAATCATTGCGTAGGGCACACAAGTACCACGTAGCAAAGCCAAAAGAAAAAAAAATACCACCTGCAGGCTTAGCACGACAACCGTAGAGAAGCGTTTTGTCGACGGAAGACTAGACAAAAATTACGTTTCCGTGTAGACACTTGTCAGTTTTTCACCGAGAAATGTAGACAAGCGATTTCTATTCTACAGTAGAGTAGAAATAGAAAGCGTCATGCTAAGCCTGCAGGAGTCACGATTGTCAAATTCGATTTTAGTTGTGTCAAAATATTTTTTAAGTTTAGAGATTTTTATTTGCAGAATAGCTTTAAGATTCTCATAGCCAAAAGTAAGGAATTTTAGTGATAGTTTAGTTAGTTTAGTTCGGTGTACAACAGAATCGGCACCATTGTCTCGCTAAAATCTCCGCAGCGTTGCGTGTTTCCCACAGTGAAGTTTGTTACTAATTTATCCTCTTTCCTCGTCCTGATCACCATCTATCCATAACCTATTCATTGAGACCTTTTCAATGAGCCCAAACACGATACTTCTGCTGTTTATTGGTGAGTGACTTGGGTATCCTGGACATTCCAGGTGTTACTCCAGAATCAGTTCAAGGTTATTTTATTCGTCTAATATCATTGAAGTAATAGAATACCAAATTTCGACTTGATCCGACCCGTGGAAGATGCTCAAATCCGTTCATCAACCAGAAAAGAGCTGATAATTTTCAAACGGCTGAACCGATTTTGATAAAACATTCCCGACTAATTTTCCTTTCAAACACAAAAAACAAAATCAAAATCCATTCATCCGTTCGGGAGCTACGATGCCTCAGACAGACACACACACACACAGACACGTCAAACTTATAACACACCGTCATTTTTGCGTCGGGGTTTAAAAATACTGGTATTCAGCTGCTTCCAGTTAGACTGGACGCTGACCCCAAGATAGTTAGGAAAATGCTAGGCAGGTTGATTGATTAAATGTTTCAGGATTATTGAGTAGGAGCTTTAGCTACTGTTATGGTTATAATGAATAGTTAAAGGCTAATGACCAAGCAGAACAGAACCACAATAGGTAAATAGGCGTGGGAATGGACCACTTGTTCAGCCCACCTGGTGGTTCCTCATTAAAGGAATAGGTAAGCTATAGTACCTAACTGTAGTGAGTTGTAAAAGTATTGATCCGTTCCTATTCACAGTGCTTTTTTGATCAGCAATCCTATTTTAAGCTTGATTTATCTTTGTAAAAGCAAATGAAAACGTGTAGGTTTGAGCATTTGGAAAATAACAGTAAGAAATATCAAACAGAGGACTAAAGAAATGGGTTTAAAGAATTGTTCATGACAAAATACTCACCTTCTTCTCAAGATTAAGGTTGGCCAAAATTAGATATCTACTACCTACCTTTTTTTTAAATAAAACTCGTCTCGTTTATCATTGTTACTAGCTTTTACCCGCATATTCGCTCGCGTTAATTTAGAATTTGACAATAAAACGGGTTGTACTCTGCTTGTAATAATATGATTCAATCATGATCCGAAAGGTACGTGGCGCCATCTATTATCATAAGAACAATATTGTTGATTTCCTCGGTAACAGTAGGTGCTTTTTTTATCGGGATGAAAGGAACCCTTTGTCCGTTTCTGTACACCTGACAACGTATATGCAAAATTTCAAGATAATCGGTTCAGTGGTTTAGGCGTGAAAAGGTAACAAACAGACTTACTTTCGCATGTATCTAATCTATCTGATACCTTTAAACGAGCAATTCTTGTATATACGCATATATATAATCTGAATCTCGGAAACGGCTCCATCGATTTTTATGAAATTTAGTATGCAGGGGGTTTCGGGGGCGATAAATCGACCAAGCTAGGTTTCATTTTTAGATAACGTCAAACAAAAAAAAACCGAGCAAGGGCCGATCATCCAGATATTAATGTTAAGTTACGATATTATTAGATAGTAAGAAATTGCGCCTCTAAATTGAACCGACACTGACAGATTATGATCGGGCGAGTTGCAAAAAGCCCAACATAAAAATACAAGACATTCTTCACAAAGTAAAAATTTAACGAGAAAAGATGCAGAAAAATTGTTTCATAAATCGGTATTCGAGATTACCTACAATAATAATATTCACCTATTTGATTAAACAGCAGCGGTTTGCGGTTCAAAACGAATTATCTTTGGCTTTAAACACAATTAAATTGTACACCGTGGGAATGAACGTAACTGTTAATATAATATTATAAACGTAATAGCTTTGCCCGCGGCTTCGCCCGCGTGAAGTTTGAAAATTATCCCAAGGGAACGTAATATCGGGATCAAAAGTAACCTATGTGTTTATCTAGGTTATAAACTACCGTTGTGCTCAATTTCATAAAAACCCGTTCGGCCGTTTTTACGTGATAGAGTAACAAACATCCAAACTTCGAAACATACAAACTTTCACTTTAAAAAAATCTACTAGATTTTGCTAGTGGCTTCGCCCGCGTGGAGCTCCAAAATTATCCTACGGGATCGTACTACCGGGATAAAAAGTTCCCTATGTGTTAGTCCAGGTTATAATCTATCTGTGTGCCAAATTTTATCCGAATCCGTTCAGTAGTTTTTACGTGAAAGAGTAACAAACGAGCATCTATCCATCCATACATCCGCACAAAGTTTGACATTAAGAATATTAGTAGGAATTAGTAGGATTAATTTTCTACGTGTCGAGCAGATTGTCTTATGAATATGAGTAAACTAATCAACACCTTCCCCTGTGTTCCAGAAACTTCATAGACTAGGTCATAGTATGAATAATCTATTCAAATTATGAAGGTACATACATATCGGAGTATAGTAGACTGTAGAATATAAATCGCTTGAATATCTCATATGAATTGCAAGCACAACGCGCGTTCCCTTTTCTCTGCCAGCATTTTTATTAGCCGAGAAAATTTACGCTTTGATTGCTGGCAATAAAAGTTAAGCCCTTTAAATGACGTCATTCGAATAAGACTTACCAATAAAAACTTCCATTCTCACTGTATATGGGGTGCAATTATTGTACGAATAAATCTATGCGACCACACATTACTGCCCATAAAATAGTAATAGCTCGGCCAAAATGTTTATTCACGCAATAAAGTGTTTTCTTTGTTGGGAAACTGAGTTGGGATTGCTTTGATTCATTCAAAACGTCGGTTTGAAGCTCGTTGTTTAAATATTAAAAACTTCTGCTAAATCTCCTTAACTCGAGGTTATAAACTTTCCACTCTTTAACTGTGCTAAAAGCTGCATATTGCAAAATATCTACAGCAGTGTATATCGATCGGAGGTCAAACAATGTTACTACAGTCAAGTGTTGGATGGGTCACGTTTCTTCACAAATTGACACCCTTACTTCGTTGGAGACGGGTCAAGCTCCTAGTCTGGGTCGCTTATGAACCCACTAGTGTAGAAACAGATATGTATAAAGCTACAATAGGTAGGTGTACAGCTGCAGCTCAGCGCCTTTTCTCTTGAGAGGTTTGAAAAGGTGTATTCTCACACTTTGCCAGCTGTTGTAAGTCCCACGCAATAGAGGGGTTTTTTTTGAGGGTCGGAAATCTTCAAATAACTTATCCCGCTCTGTGTGGAGCAGGACGGCCTGTCAGACTTTTACTGACTAAAACCCACCCGTGTTCCCTCAGTTGCCTGTGCGCCAGGGGCCACGATATCTCTTTCGAACAACCCGCACCCCTGGCAGACGTAATAGAGAGTGAGCCTTACAGTATTATTAGTTTAATAGCTTTCGACAGCTGCTTCGCCAGCGTTAACCAATTTATACGAAACCTTAAATTATACACCTAAAGCTTCCTCATGAATCACTCTATCTATTTGTAAAAACCACATGAAAATCCGTTCAGTAGTTTTTGAGTTTATCGCGGACAAACAGGCAGATGCGGCGGGGGTCTTTGTTTTATACTTAACCTGCTTTTTTCAGTGGCTTCGCCCGCTTGGAGGTCGGTGTATTATACATGTAAACCTTCCTCTGTCTATTGATGAAAACCGTATTAAAATCGGTTGCGTAGTTTAAAAGATCTAAGTGTACAGACAAGAAAAGCGACTTTGTTTTATACTATGTAAAGATATGTATGTACCTTCAATCGTAGTCATCATCATCATCATTTCAGCCCGAAGACGTCCACTGCTGGACATAGGCCTCCCCCAATTTGGGGGGGCTTGCCATAATCGCCACGCTTGGCAGGCGGATTGGCGATCGCAGTATTGTGGTAAAATGCATAGAGGACGCTGCTGCCCATTTTCTAGTAAGTCCCTTAGTCGCCTTCTACGACACCCACGGTAAGAGATGGAATGGTGCTATTCTTTACGTCCGGCACCACACGGAACCAATTGTTGTCAGGTGTCAGGTGGGTTGAAAAATAGTCCCATACTTAAGTATACCTATGGGTAGGTACTCGTCCAACTTTCGTTCCGTGTTAGCCAACAAAGCGATTTAAGAATCAGGTACACACGAATAGATAATTATCCTTCTTTGTGGTAAAATAAACGGCATCTGCGATCTTTGTAGCAGGGTGTCGATTATGACCATACTATAGGTACCAGACAGTACATGGACATTTTCAAGCCTACTTATATGATACGACTAGCTTTTTCCAGCGGCTGCGCCTGCGCGGAACTTTGATCCCCTATTTAACTCCCTTAGAGGTTGAATTTCGAAAAATCCTTGCTTATTCCTTGTCTACATTATAAAGGGAACATCTGTGCAAAATTTCAGCTTTCTAGGTCCAAGGGTTTGGGCTGGGCGTTGATGAGTCAGTCAGTCAGTCAGGACTTTTCTTTTTATTTACATAGATAGATAGATGACTTCAGGAAAGGTTTTGTTGATGTTAAGTCTCATGTTAAGTAAATTAACTTACGGAGTGCAGTCTTCTGGCAGCGTCGTGTATGGAGAGTATGTGAGTGATCTTGTACTTGTCCAGCTGCACCGTGTCCTTAGAGTCCCGGTAATTACCCACGTACAGACCGGGGAGCACCTGCCAACAATATGTCATGATACAATAAGCTATTGGGACATCTTCTTTCTCACGCTGAACTGACAGACGGTGTCCTGTCAAAATAAAAATAAACCGACCAAGAGCGAGTCGAAGGGTTCCGTACCACAAAGCCAAAAACGCCAAAAAAAAACCACGTTTCTTGGATGGAGACCGCTTCATTTTTAACTTTGTTTTTATTTTTATTATTTGTTGTTAA
Source organism: Antitype chi (assembly GCA_947359405.1). NCBI lineage: Eukaryota > Metazoa > Arthropoda > Insecta > Lepidoptera > Noctuidae > Antitype > Antitype chi. The sequence goes on from OX375823.1 coordinate 7,584,238, forward strand.
AGCGGCAACAGTAATACACATTATGTCAAAATTTTAACTGTCTACCTATTACGGATCATGAGATACAGCCCGCTGACAGACAGACAGACGGACGGACAGCGGAGGCTTAGTAATGGGCAGCGACTGATCAAGAGTTCTGACCGCCCTAGGCTAATTATGAGGACGCGCCCCCGCCAGGTGTGTTACGGACGGCCTAAAAAGTAGTAAGTGAGTAGCCTTATCGTCCACAAGCGCCCAATACCTCCTATCTGACTCCGGGTGGAGTTTACATAGAGGTCCCAAGTAAGAATGACCTTCACCAATTTAATAATCAGGTGTAAATTATATTTTAACACTATTATTTTTTATAATTTTAATTAAAATATAATTTACACCGGGTCATCAAATTGGTAAAGGTCGTTCTTACTTGGGATCCTCTACTATGTAAAATCCACCCGGAGTCAGATAGGAGGTATTGGGTGCTTGTGGACGATAAGGCTTTGCTTGCATCTGCTCGCGCACTACACCGAGTTTTCGATAGATTTTCTAGTACGTCGATTTTTCATCCAATTTGGATAACAAAATTTGCCATCTACTTGTAGATCCAGAAAAAATTGTATAGTTGTGGTTCCAGTGTATAAAAAGCAGCTGACTCGTCACTACTTTCCGCGGCAGCCGATCCCACGAGTTGTAGAGAATGAGCTGCACAAGGAACAAAAGTACCCAATGGATTTACAGCTTTAATTCTTGACTGAAGACCTTTGTATTGACCAGACATATTGCTAGCATTATCATAACTTTGGTCACGACAGTTTTTAATATCAAGTTCCAAAGTTTTATCAACTGTCGCAAGAACAGCCTTCTCCATGTTTTCACCTTTATGACCGCAATTGGGTAAAAATGTGACAAAACGTTCGACAGGTTCGCCGCCAGGCAAAATATAACGAATTATAAATGTGTGACATATCTGGTTCACATATCTGGTGGTTAGTAGAATCAATGCTAATCGAATAATATTTTCTTTTTTTATTTCTCCTATGATCTAAAGTCGAACTTCGTCATCGAGAAGTAAAATAAATTCGTCGATTATAGAGGATGACAAGTACGATGGAGTACCTCTGCCTTTTTGTCCAAATCTCACCAAATGTTCAACCATGAAAGGATCAAATTTAGATATAAGCTCAATACCTACAGCCAAGAAAGCTCGACCACCGACCGATTCGAGTAGTTTGTTTAAGGCGCACTTTTTAAAATTTCAAAATTTATTGTTAAAATCAGGGACTCTCAAGTGCATTTAGTTTTAGTGTTTTGTCCCGGTCTAGTAGAAATATGTAGGGTAGATGCAATGAATGATGCTAGATTAGTGCATGCGAAGACACGATTTCAGCGCGCCCCCCTGATCCTCGCGCCCTAGGCTGCAGCCTAATTAGCCTAAGGGTTAATCAGGCCCTGGTAATGGGGTCTCGTTGGTTACCCTTCGGGTACGGAACCCTAATAAAAAATCCAAATCCAATCCAGCCGTTTTCAAGTGATGCGAAGGTTCATCGACGCGGAACCTATTATCATGGATTCAGCACATGATTCTGCATTGTAACTTCTTCTCGAAAAAAAATTTAAAAAATTGCCCTGCCATGCCATACATTTTGACCGCGTAGGTATTGCACTTTTTTTTATGAAACAGCTGATAGTATTTTTGATAACTGACCGATAGTTTTTAGGCTAGGGGGTCTAGAATCATGTGCCTTTTATCCATGGGACATAGAACATGGCATGCAGATCACCATACATGCTGCGATCCTAGCATTATCTGAAGTTTTAGTCCCGTTAAACAGAGTGCTAAACTTTGCTCGTGAAGAAAAATACTAGCTAATTTAATTTTGATCTAAACTTATTGTTTGTTTAGTTGTTTGTTCCAATTTTATTGATTCTATTAAGTTTCAATTTCGACACCATGTAAGTAGGTAAGTAATATTTAGATACATATTTCAGTCAGAACTATTTCATGCTGCAATTGAACCTCATCGTTACTAAAAAGCAATTGTACTCGTATGTTCAGTTTTTCAGCCAATTCCTGCACGCTAACTGCGTAACAGCACACGTAGAAGGATATTGCTAATCCATTGCTTCATATGTCCGAAATATTTGTCTGCCCAACAACGTAAATAGCGCAATGAATGTTGTTGAACTGTCAAAATAAAAGCTATTCCCCTACTTTTAGTGTGTTACGCATCTACTCCTCTGGTTTTAAAGCTGCGCTTTTTAAACAGTATGCAAAATGACCGCCATGCGCCAGTGTCCTTATTTACATCTTGGTATTCAATCAATCCTGTTTCATGTAAATATACATTTTATTTACCAACCGAAATACATATTAATTTTCGAACAGGGACACACAAAGCAACCCTCATCATAATACTTCATATAGTGCCAACATTGGTTTTGTTAAGCAATCATGTCTGTTCAGTTATCAATCACAGGATAGAAACATTTCAGACAAGCAGATAACAATCTAAAATACATTAACTTATTGTTACGTAAATTGGTGTCTGTTGTATTAATACATAGATCGAAGCCTATAAACACACGCGTTTTCCCATGGGAAAAACGACGGAATGCGACGGGCCAAGCACATAAGTGCATACCATGTTAGTTCCTACTACGTGCTTGAAACGTACATAAGGTGACTAAGAAGTAAATAAAATATATTATTGTCGCCTACCGCCACACTTCCTATCCTACTTATGCACAAAAGTCAGTACCTACCAGTAAAGGGTGGCAAGGACATCGACGCGTATAACTTTACAATGGATTCTGTACGTGATTTTGAATCAACTGCTCTGTTTGTTGTCGATTATTAAAAAAATATTGCTGTTCCATACCTTTGAACGCATAGGTATTGCAGTTTTCTATGAAATTGTATTTTTTTTTCGACGAAAAATTTATATCCAGAATCATGTACTAAATTCATGGTTACAATTTGTGCGTAGATGCCACCCAGTAGGTATATACGGTGTATTTTAACCCCACCGAACCTTTTTATATTTACACTGCTTTCATATAAGTAGCTACAGTGTAGGTCCCTATAATTATAAAAACATTACTGAGCACTAGGCAACACCTACCATAATTAGGCGTGACCTCAATGTGACTTCATTATAAATAGCTTTGAATATTTTAAAACTAATGCCCATTAACTAATTAGAACGAATTTTCCATGATATTTTTACGAGATCGTCCACATATGAAAACAAAGTTATGAGACGTACCTATTTACCTAAATAAATCCGGGTTTTATTACCAAAAACCATTGATTTACAAGGATTTTGTTGGATAACATTGCCAAAACCTCAAATCGATTTTTAACGATTAAAACGATTAGGGACTTCCATTTTAGAAGGCCGGCAGAAGACAATTACGACTTTCACTGTAATCAAAATATACATAATAATCTATAAAATATCCATAATAATCTATAAAATATCCATAATAATCTATAAAATATTAAGTAAGACGTGATATAAACAACATTATTTTTAGTATAAGCGAAACATAAACATAGTTTGTTCAAAATAAGTAACTGAGTCGATTGTGATTTTTCATTATACAGTTTTGACATTTTTTACACAGATTCTTTACATAAAAATATTAGACACGGCTTTCGGGTTTCGCATAATAATATACAAAAACTAGGGTTGTGAAGAAAAAATTCAAACTTAGTCAATACATTATTCCGGGCGTGTTTCACTGAACCATCATGAAACAATAATCAACACATGCCGTGTCAATACTGTCTATGTAAGCGTTGAGTCACTGACTATGCAATGCAATTATGGGATAATTGCTATCGGAACTAATCGAACACGGAGCGTGCGTCGCGATGTAAACCGACCCTGCCATCGAGATTAGAGGCCCGTTAGAATTACTGACACGAAAATGTGTCATGTTGAAAAACCTTTCCTTTATTTCCATATTTTAAGAATGTAAGTACGCAGTTTATATAATACTAGCTGTTGTCCGCGGCTTCGGTCGTGTGGTTACGCAAACTTTCACATTTATAATATTATATACTAGCTTCCGCCCGCGGCTCCGCCTGCGTGGAAGTCGGAAATTATCCCGCGGGAACGTACTATCGGGATCAAAAGTATCCTATGTGTTAATCTAGGTTATAATCTATCTGTTTGCCAAATTTCATCCAAATCCATTCAGTCGTTTTTGCGTGAAAGAGTAACAAACAGCCATACACCCAAACATACAAATTTTCGCGTTTATCATTATTATATTACTTATCCTATGAAGGTTGGCGAACGGTAAGTAAATATCATATTTTATTATGACTAAAGATCAAATATAAGTCACGATTACGGACGGTTTAAAGGAACGTTGCTACCCTGACATTATAGTCGAATTTAACAGGCAGTTTCAGTTATTTTACAGCCTACAATCAACAATAAGCTAACAACTTAATGTTGAGAAATGGCTCAGTATGCTCATTACAACGTAATAATGAATATTCATCGCCTTGTATTACAATAATTCGCAAACAGTACCGCCAACTCGACTACATCGGCGAGAAATAACTTTACTCAAATTGGGAAACTACGTTTCTGATGTTAAATCTTATTTTTGCTACAAAAGGTCGCGGCGTGGTTAGAATGTTTCAGGCTCTCAACGGTTCCAGAATACTGGAATTTGCTTCCTTGAACGATGCTTTACATGATTCAAAAGGCTTATGTGACTAAAATATATGTGGAATTTATAAAATGCGGAGGTAATATAAATTCGGAGCGGTTGGAGCACGTATTTTGGGAGACCGCGGCGACACCACAGTTTCTAATTTAAACCTCTGCGTGAATTTATGCATCCATTTGAAATACTTAAGTATTTTATTAATGTAAGGGTTACTTAAATCACTAACTAGATTATAACACATAATAATATACCTACGATATGATCATACTAGCATTAAAAATGTGAAAGTTTGGATGTTTATTACGCAATCATGCAAGAACGGCTGAAAGGATTTGTATGAAATTTGGAATACAGATAGTTTATAACCTGGATTAACTAATACCCTAGTGACTATTTGTCGGTATGTTTAGTTGTTGGGTGATTGGGTGGTCTTTTCATTCATTTGTATGTTAAAAGTTTATGGGTTTTAGTTGTTCAAAATAAAATGATTTTATTCTATTAACTCACAGGATACTTTTTATCCCGGTATTACACTCCCGTGGGATTATATCCCACCTCCACGCCGGCGAACCCGCTGATAAAAAGCTAGTCATTCATAAATTAGATTACCTACCTTCGGAGCCACGTAAAAAGTTATTAAGTTATGCTGTTTTTGCTTCGTATTTGTAAGGTTTCTCAAATCATTGCACATTTATTGAATATGTTAATTCTAATAAAAAAGCGTTGGAGCCGAAGCCGGATAATTCCAATTTTGAAATGCAGTGATAAGCACCGTTATTTCGAAACAATCGGGCACAGCGGGATCGTAATCAAATCAGTCTGTTCGGTGAAAATTCTTTTTCTGCAATTCGGTTTCTTGTAAAGTATTGGAGCGGCAATTTAATTGGCTCGTAAACTAGAATTTGTGCCAAAATGACGACACGAGGCACTTGCAGTGATAAACGGAACAGTTACAACTGGATAATGTTAACTTCTGATCATTTTGGACTGAAAACTGTAATAAAATGTTATTGAATTACACACTTGAGACGGTGGCCGCGATAAGAGTGAAAATTGAAAGTGAGTCGGCTATGATTGGATATTTTTACTTTACTTTTACTCCATAATTTATGAACATTATATTGGATTCAACGATGTAGTTTTATGTTAGAACTAGTTAAATTTTGAGGCCTAAAATGTCTTAAGTTTAATAACATGCCTGTATTATATTTTTATGGTTAGATCTCTGGCATAGTTGGATATATATTTTTTTCTTTTACACCATAATTTGTTAACATTATCTTGGATTTTACGTTGTTGTTTTATGCTAAAACTAGGTAAATTTTGAGGCCTGAAATGTCTTAATCACGTGGGACGTGACCTATCTAATGAATACTAAACTACCTACCTCATAAATGTGTAGTGGGAACTACCTTACAGGCTTAACTTAATGTGAGAAGTTCAAAACAATTGACTTGTGGCCAAGTCTCTTGACAGGTTTGACCTTTGCTACCGAGGTTACTATCGGGGGCAGCGGTACTTTAATAATTCCTCCTATTTTTAGTGATAGACTAGATTTGGCAAACGATTTTGTTTATAGGTACTACTAGGTTTTTTTTTTCGAGGGCGGGAAATCATTAAATAACTTCTCCCGCTCTGGGTAGAGCAGAAGGGAGTGTCAGACTTTTACTGACTAAAACCCACCCGTGTTCCCTCAGTTGCCTGTGTGGCAGGGGCCACGGCATCTCTTTCGAATAACCCGCACCCCTGGTAGGAGGTACTATTAGGTTGGATAATTGGAATATTATTCAAGGCTTGTCAAGCCACCTCTAGATTAAGTTATCTGGTCGATATCATAATCATCATCGCCTAAACTTTTCCCAGCTACGTTGTGCTCGGCTGGTCGATAATATTATGCATATTCTCTCCCATTTGAAAAATATTGTATTTTAAAAATTCACTGGGGATAGTGTAGTCTATTACATACCTGCAACCTACACAAACGGTAGTAGGGCGTTTTTTTTCTTGTCGCAGTTTCAGGAATTTTTCTAGTGAATGCAAACGGGCAAAACCTATCTCACGTATAAAAGCTGCCGCACATAAGCCGAGAAAACTTTTATTCAGAAAATATTACGGACCTATGCGCAGATGCGTCGGTTTTATTTAGCCGGAACGGGAGTCAACAAAACGAACAGGTAGGCAATATGTCTGCGGCATCGCGATTCATAGCCCGACTGCCGAGCGACAGCTGGGCCGGCTTTATTACACAGGAATGCAGCCATGCAGGGGAGGAACATAAACCTGGCTAGAAGATAGCGAAATATTACCGTTTGGGCAGGATTTATTCTTGTTTGCATCAGATTTATTAAGATTTAAGATTCAACTATACCCATCTATATACTAGGTATAAGTTTATTAGATTGTCTCCGCCCGACGAAACTCTATAACGATCAATCCGGTTAGTTTCGCTGCGTGGGTTTGGATATAATAATAATGAAATATGGTGCAATTTCTGAGACAGAACTGATATTAAAAAGTCTGTATAATTTTGCAAGAATATTGTTATTTGGTTGAACTTTCAAAGTAGATATACATGCTGACTTTTAATTTGACGTATTCCGTCCTGGACGTGATAGTGTGACCTATTTTCAACAATTAAGTACCCTGTATAAAGCGTAGGCGAAAAATTATGATATATGAGAAAAACATCAAAACTGGGTTCTCTAGGACTCAATTTTGATGTTTTTTTTTAATATATCCCAGAATTTGTAACTAAATATCACTTTTCTCTAAACTCTCAAATTGAATGGCCTTCATTTCTGTTCCATTGGGTACTTAATACTTTTACACGTTTACTGGTAGAAAAAAATGGGGTTTCTCGAATCCCATGAATTTCCGTCTAAGCTGCATGGGGTGCTTTATTGTTGCAAATAGATCGCACTATCATATCTTGGAAGGAATACGTCAAATTACAAGTCACCCTGTATGGAACGTTACAATGATGCTACGACACCACGTATTTAGAGTTTAAATCCCTACAAAATATGACTTTCTTACTTTGTTCTGTACTTTGAATCTGTACGAATCAGAACGATACCGTAGATTCGCAGTAAATAATGGTACATATAAGCTTGTAACTAAGTCACCAAGGTCAGTATAATGAGTCAAGTATTTTTAGTACTGCTGATAATAATGTGACACGACGGAATGCGGCGATTGCCAATTGATACAATGTTTTGCTAAGTTTTATTGCAGCTAATTAATATTATTTAATTTGGAATATTGCTTAACAGTAACTTATTTGCAGAGAAAGCGAAAGATATTGATCGATGGAAAATATAGCAATAGTTTTACAATTATAGAGAAAAACTAGAAACCATTTGCTATTAAACCATTAAACTGTTATTATTGTTATGTCTTCTTGCTGTTAACTATTGTTCAATTCTTGTCGCTTAATTATGTAGGAAAGTTTATTATGTAAAACAATGTTTGTTAGATCTCCTGTTACAGAATTGTGTTTGCAAGAAAATGAGAGATTTTGTGTTTGAATTTATTTATTTAGAATAGAGCTCTTATGGGGTTTAGGGACCAAGTTGGGAAGTCATCGTACTTTGACCTCTCGGAGTGTTTCGCTGAGCTCCTTTACTTTAGAGTCCCTTTGGGGCTCTTGGACCCTCTATAAAGGTATTGGTTGAGAATATCTAGTTTAAAAACCTTCCAAAGTCAAATATTTTTAGATTTAGGTCGAAAAACAACCTTTGAATTTCTGCGTAGGTGTTTTTTATGTTTTTAGACGTTGCTGGAAAAATTGATTTGGTGTTGTTCGATTAATACAAAACGAAGGCTCGCAGTAACTACCTACTCCTCTTTTGAATTAGATACCAGCGATATCAGATCAGATACCAACGATGTAATATCATATACAAACCTTTCTACCTTCTCTCCTTCTTTTCAGTGAGTCGGCAGCATTCTTAATGGTTCGAGCCAAGAGCTTAGCCTACGTAATACTTATTACTTACTGTGTGCAGAGAAAATTCGCGTCAATAGATATAAAACTTGTTCAATTCGCGTGACTGAACATAGCGTGTGACGCTGTGGCACCGTATGTCAGGTGACACTCGGCGTTCAAACCAGACGGTCTCACTCACAATTTGCACGCTTACCAACACAAAAGCAGTAAAAATATAGGAATTTACGGACGAAGTTTTAAATGTAAAACATAACATTGTTTCGCTTGGAAGTTTCGATATTAAACATAGGATGAATCAATCATTTATTGGCTAAACGCCAAAGCCAGAGAATTAGGTTCCGTTGAAATGAAAAATAGTAATCGCGCATCTACCCTCCCCCACCTTAGAACAAGAACCTTTTTTACCCGATTACGGCAAAGCCAGAAGAACGGGTAATGTTTTTATTGTGTTTTATTTTTCGTCTTGTATTCCCATGTGGAAATCCACACGGACATTTACGGAGAACAGAATATGTTAGATTCGTACTAAAGCAACCACACGATCGCCCTTCCTATACTACGCCTTATAAAACGTTCCGAGCCGGGGGAAAGTCATGTCCGGTTTCCCCAAATCGTCGCAGTACACGACAGCGCGTGTTCAGTTCACTTTCCTTGAGCTACTTGGCAAGGCTTGCATAGTCTTTCATCCTCACTGGTTCACGGCCAACAAAATGGAAAGCGATATTTTCCTGGGCAGTGGCATGTCAGTACTGAGTAATTGTACCGTTATGATACGGCAAAAACGGAAAGCGATATTTTCCTGGGCAGTGGCATGTCGGTACTGAGTAAGTGTACCGTTATGATACGGCAAAAACGGAAAGCGATATTTTCCGGGGCAGTGGCATGTCGGTACTGAGTAATTGTACCGTTATGATACGGCAAAAACGGAAAGCGATATTTTCCGGGGCAGTGGCATGTCGGTACTGAGTAAGTGTACCGTTATGATACGGCAAAAACGGAAAGCGATATTTTCCGGGGCAGTGGCATGTCGGTACTGAGTAAGTGTACCGTTATGATACGGCAAAAACGGAAAGCGATATTTTCCGGGGCAGTGGCATGTCGGTACTGAGTAAGTGTACCGTTATGATACGGCAAAATCAGGGTAACCCAGGCAACATCAACATCAACATCGGCCAAAAAAAAAAAAAAGGAAAAAAAAAAACATGTATTTTCTTTCTTTTCTTTCTTTTCAAACACAGGCCTCCTCTCTTCGGTAGGGCGTGGGCTATATTCTACCACGCGGGCCCAGTGTGGGTTGGTGGATGTCACATGTCTTCGAATTTTTGGTTCTAGCAAAGGATCTCAGTTTCCTTACGATGTTTTCTTACACCGTTTTGAGAGCAGTAGCTATGAAATTATTTACAAATAGTAAAGCGCCCTGGGTTCAAAACCAGGACCTACAACTTACCGTTACTAATGGGCCACCACTGTTCTCATGTATTATATGATTATGTTACGGATTTCATTAAAAATATTCACTATTATTCTTTCGCAATATGTCACAAATTGTCAGCAACAGTGAGAGCTGTATTAAACTTGGTACAACTAAGTATAATAAAAAAAGTACGTAAGTGTTCTCTTCCACGCCACATGTGCTGACAACATTTTTCTGCCTTCAATTTTGAACTCAACTTTTTTTGCTGCGGTTGTGTGGGAAGCTTTATTTTTTTATGTTTGTTTTTTAATGCGTCAACATTTTGCGGGCGTCGCGAAATGCTTTGAAATTCGTCAAAATAGCGACAGCGTTGAATGCGACGAACATTTTTTGAATGAGCCCGTATTTACAAAAAAATGTTTGCTGACACACTCGACAAACGTTTTCAGTAAACATGTTTTTTTTTTTTAATTATTTACTGTGCACTGCAGCTTATTGTTAAAGCACTCAGTTTTTCATGTCAGTAAGTTGATCTTCGACATTTTATTGGAAAATAAAATATCAATTTACTTAATATCAAGTGGGGACCAAAATTTTTACGATGACCTAGTGGCTAAGTAATATTGCCACGAAGCAAAGTCTAGTACCAAATTCGTTTCGCAGTCGCCATTCGAGTTCTTTTGCTCTTTAAAAGCCATTAAAAGTTATTTAGTCAAGAAATTCAATTGTCCATAAAAGTGTAATATTTCTAGAATTTTGCAAATATTTACAACCGTTTTCTTCAATCGTTATCTACTTACGATAAAGACCCCAAAACCTCTTGTCTATTGTCATTTTACTCGTAAAAAGATACCAGAAGTGATTGTATCGTATCGTTTGTGGGTTGAAAGTATTCTGTTTACGTAAAAGGTTGTATGGTACAGCGGAAAACGCGGGCCGAATTAAATCTAGCATCGTTTGAGTAAACAGGTGGATAGGTTCGGCTCGTCGTACAATGGCGGTCACCGCACTAGGAAAACAACGGTTCACCCCTCCCTTATTTGTCTGCAGGGAATCGAAATTACGGTTTTGATGGCGCCCTAGAATAATTATCGTAGGTAATTGTGTAGTTTGAGTTTGTGTCAGCATTTCTTCGCAGAGATTGGAATGCCGCATGCCGCCGACAGTCAATCATAACATAAGTAGACAAGATTGACGTGTAATTATGTTGACAAGTTTTGATTTCAGTTTTTTCTGTGTGAATGATTCTGTTTTTAGTAGCCAGACAATATACGTTGTTTTTATAAACCGATTTGAAAATTCGGTTGTTGGCAAGCGTAGGTATACTTATTGCATGGTCCCTTATAAATTTGGTCCAGTTCGGCTTAGTGGTTTTTGAGTTAGATGCAATAATATGTATTTTTTCCTCTTAGTTTAGATACTTATGTCAATGAAATCAGAGACTCCGGCATCCGAAATTAAAATATTTTAGACTTTTTGTGAAAGTAGGTAGGTACTTATCTACTTAGACAATGGCGAATTGTCATGACTGCAAGACATTGCATTGTTAGTAGATATTAAATATGAAATTTATACAGACATATGAATAGCTTCAAGTGTTGATATACACGCAAGCTTTAAGTCCATGAGTGTGAGCACTTATGTAGGCCAAACACGCAATGTAGCTGTTACATCTCACAAAATATAATTGACGCGCCATGTTCTTTTGTATAGTGTTATGAGCAGAGATCGGATATTTGGATGCAAATTTACCTAAAGATAATTTTTAGCTATGAAAGTATGGAAGCGGTTTTATAAATTATTTGGAATATTTATTAAAAACCCCGGGATTTTTGATTGCATAACTATTCAGATGTGTATTAATTTAAAATTAATGTTTAACCCGATACAAATATGTATATGTACTGGAGGAGGGGTGGTTTGTATTAGTTAAAATAAAAAATAAACAAATTACTTACCTAAATTAAGACTTTTTCGATACAAAAGCGCATTCCATGTTAGCCAATATCTCAACTTTAGGTGAATATGCATCCGAATATCCGATCTCTAGTTATGAGTAATAACATCACGCCTATATTCCCCGAAAGATAAGACAGAACTGCACCAAAAGTAACTTATTCTGACATTTCGCCAGTTATGTTGCCAGCTATGTAACAGGGGGGCGAAGCCTATTGCCATCAATCGGGCACACATCCAGACTACGGGCTGCTACTAACAAGTTCTTGATTGAAAACCCTACAAAGCTGCCCGTCCCGGGGTTTCGAACCCAAGTCAAAATACTCAGCAGTTATTAATATTATATCGAACTAGCAGTTTAACTAATCCCAATGTAAAAGTTTTTATGTTTGGATATTTGTTACTCAATCACGCAAAAACGGCTGAACGGATTTCGATGAAAATTGGTTCACAGATAGTTTATAATCTGGATTAACACATAGAATACTTTTTATCCTGGTACTACGTTCCCGTGGAATGATCTTCGACCTCCACGCGGGCGAAGTCACAGGCAAAAGAATAGCAATAATATAATTAAGCCTATTTGGCTTCAATCTTCGACCTCTTTAGCTTCAATAATACAAAAGTACTAAATTGAAGGCTAGAAAATTAGGTAACCTAACCTAGTCATCAATAAATTATGATAAGTAATTAGCTACTTAATTTACAGGTACTAAAGATGTACGTTAATTGATTAATAAAGAACGTTCTAGTGCCTATGTTTTACTGTTATTACAGTTCTTATGAATCCCTTGTTGGGATTAATTAAGATCTGAACGTATGTTTAAAAGAGAGGAGGCCTACCTAGGTAGAGCAGCACCCTAATTGCGTGACACATGATCAATCATAATCTGTTTCATTTTGACAGTTCAACAATATTCATTGCGTTATTTACGTTGTTGAGCAGACACATTTGTCGAACATATGAAGCAATGGATGAGCAATCTGCACTGCTGTGTCAGCGTGGGAACATTATAGACTGATTATGCTATGTTTATCAATTGGCCTAGCCTTTTCGCAACTATGTTGGGTAAGCTTCCAGTCTAACCAAATGCAGCTGAATACCATTATTTTACATGGAGCGAATACCTATGTGACTCGCACAACCCAGTAACTGGCTAATACGATATCCCTTGGTAATTTCAATGATAAATCAATAACAAAATAAAAAGAAAACCAACTGTGAATGTGAGTACTATGCAGGCTAGATTGAACACATGACTTTATAACTCGTCTGGTGGTTTTGAGTATTTTGTAAATGGCCTATGAAAATATCCTGCAGATCTGGTAGCATCTTGTGACGGGTCGTTGTGCTCCCTAAAATAGGGTTGAGCTACACGGTGACTGATACATTGGTACATGCCGTCTGTTGGGACAGGTCAGCTCAAAGCTACAATGACTCTTTCTTCAAAAGACCCTTCCAGAAATATCTCTATTTAAGTTAAAAAGGAGGAGGTTAAAAAGGAAAAAGGAGGAGGTTCTCAATTCGTTTTGATGTTTGCTACCTCTGAACTTTGTCAACTCACCGATTTGAAAAAATTGTCTTTGGTTTGAAAGCGTAGGTATACTTTCCGAGTGTTTCCATTTAACTTTAGTGGTTGTTGAATTTTTTCTCCTTATTTAATATTGTTAAGAAATAATTCAGAAACAGATTCTATCAAACTGAACATTGTTTTGTAACAAACAGTGTGTGTTACGCGAATGGCTAATCTTGGTAGCCGGTAGTAGGTTTTATAGATAGCGAGTCGACTAACTAACATGGCAAGCTGCCAGAGCAGCATCTGCAATAGAGCTCCAAAATAATACCTTGCTATACGTACTTAATTATGTAGCTAGTTTTCATTTACTATTTTAGTATCTAGTATCTACCGATTTACGTATTAAAACCTTTTGAGATTATAACATAATAAAGGTACCTACATAACATGACGCCAGTTGTTATCGTTAGCAGAGGTATCGATAATGCCTACCTACACCCACAGCTATGCTGATGCTGTTGTTTGAAATTATACCTATAAGTATAAAAAGTTAAATAATCCTATTGTGTTCCCACTGCTGGGATACAGGGCTCTTTTTTATAAGAGGGAGTGGGCAGTAAGCCACGCGGGCCCAGTGCGGGTTGTTAGATGTCAAATGTCTTCGAATTGTTGGTTCTAGGACATGCTAGTTTCCTCACGATGTTTTCCTTCACCGTTTTGAGAGCAGTGGTGACGACATAATTTACACAAAGTAAAACGCCTGTCTGAGTTCGAACCCACTACAAACTCGGTATGTCGCGGCCATTACAACTGGGTCACCACTATTCCACCTATATTTATAGTTTCAAGTAATTAGGTAATCTCCACCGCTCCAATGCTATTCTACGTAAATATAATTTTCCGGCATCCATATAAAAAGGGCATTCTATTTTTAAACGGCTTATGTTTAACTTACCACCAGATATAGTAACATATAACAGACAAAAATAGTAAATGATCACCAAAATTAAACCCGCATCTTAATGTAAAATTATAACCAAAGTTTTAACATCTCGCTATCCTGTTTAGGCAAAATGACTCCAAATAAACTAACCTAACCTAACAATGACAGTGGTTTATTTAGATAGAAATAGTGCATTAATTTGCTCGCTAAGATTTGGTGATCATTTACTACATTTGGTGTTCGAATACAATTTAAAGTGCAGTCGTGACTAAAATAGCTAGTAGTACTATTGTAATTTTAGACTTTATTTTCCTGGTGTCAAGTTTATATTTTTGGTAAAAGAAATGGTCATTATATTTAACCCCTTTTTAAACGTCAAGTCCGAGAGCTGAGGTTAAAAAATAAATGTTGTTTAGTAAGTTAATTCTCTACGGGCAGCACTGGGCGCGTCATCAAAACTCACGTTATCTTTAGTCCGTTAAATGGAAACCTTCGTCAAAAATTCAGTGTTCTAGGCTTTAAGGTTTGCCCACCTGAGGGTTAGTCTTGGCTGTACCTTTGTGTTCTATGTAAAGAATTAATTCTATGAGTGCTACGACACTTTCAGTACTGGTGACCCTTATCGTGAAAGCCTACAGTGTTTTTTGGCAAGTAAATTAAGTAGAATACTTACATGTCTCATTTTGTAAACAAACAAGCTATAAAAATCAAGAGTTTTCGCAGCTAACATACATTGAACGTCTCGATTTTGTGAAATAGGTATAACGGTATTATTTGCGTCAAAAACTGCTTACAATTTAGTTATGTATTTCTCAATGTTATTATTTGAGTAAAACAATTAATAAAAATAACAAAACTGTGTGGAACCCGTCAAGAACAAAATTCAAAATGAAAGTCAAAGATGGCAGTTGCGAAAATGTTTAAATAAAGAAAAATAAAAAATAAATCCCAGCCGCCATCTTTAATTTTCATTTTGACCTCACTTTTAGTTTCAACGCCCTCGAAAACCATGAAAACGACACCCAAGATGAAACGAAAATGAATGCAGCCGCCATCTTGAATTTTCATTTTAACCTCACTCTCTATCTCTTTTTATTATGTTTAATGAAAAGTCACATGGATGGGCTTTTTCGTTACGTGACGTTTTCCGACAGTCAACTCCTACCGTGAGCTGCGTTAAAGACTTCGTCCCAAAAATATTTTAGAAATCTAAGTACACCATAAGTACCTATTTGTTTACCAAAACGAGTAACAAAAAATACAGGTACACTTTGTGTGTACCCACGTAAACTCATAAGTACCCTCTCAGAGATGGAACCAGTTGGAAATCGTTTCTGAAATGTTCAGTCTCTTGGATGTGTTTACGGATGGTTTACGGTGTTGGAAATAGAAAATATTTAGAGCTGCGGTAGGAATATCTGTCCAAGTATACAAACGATTTCTAAAGAACGTGTCAGTTCAATGAGCATAGCAACTTACATAGCCTACAATCGCATGGACGTAAAAATATCGCGGCAATTATTTCTCACACACTTGATTTTCAACAAACTACTAAGCGCCGAGAGTTGAAAATTGAACAGTGTTTTTCGACGTGCTGGGATGCACTCCGTTGGATTCTCAATTTTCGGCTCAATATACAGAGTTGAAAATCCAGCGCGCTCTAAAAACTCCCCGAGAGTTTTTAGCGTTTTTCGTCTATGCCTACGTAGGCTTACTACTAATAGGTATAATACATACCTTTTCTTTGTGAGCGTGAGAAATCATCAAATAACTTCTCCCGCTCTGGGTGGAGCAGGAGGGCGTGACAGACTTTTACTAACTAAAACCCACCCGTGTTCCCTCAGTTGCATGTGTGCCAGGGGCAACGGTATCTCTTTCGAACAACCCGCACCCTTGGCAGGCATCGACCCGTACGGACCTCACCAGTTGGTGCTGACATCTCTTTGAGGCGCGCGTGGAACACAACGCACCGTCGACCCGGGCTTGGTAATTACCGGACAGCGAGCTATCCATTAATACATACATACGAGTACCTACTTAGGTACCTACTAAGTATTTTCACACACATATATCATATTCATAACGCCTGTAAACCCTGAAGGGTTACCTAGAGGTGTACGTACACCCACATTTCGCCAGTTATGTTCCAGTAGGTATATATATGATAAGTGCGAGTAGCGTTGTTATGTTGTGTACTTAGTATTTTCCTCATCACGAATGTCCTCGACATTGTACCCGTCTTACTCCCGCAAAGTTAGATTAAGCAAAAATGTTTGCTTTTAGTATTTTACGACACTTCCAACTTCCGTAATTGGCTTAACTTTACAAAGATAACTCAGACTTGAAGTTTGAAGGTGCCATCAAAATAACGCAGAACATCGTTAACTTCACTGTCTTTGTCTATTTTTGTACTAGGTAAAACCTACTGCTCTATTTGTCTACTTTTGTAGTAGGTAATCAAAAAAATATTTTACTTCAGACATGTCCTAAATTAATAATATGTAGAATCATATAATGACATACTTTTAAAACCATATGGTTTAGTTCCCAGAAATATGAATAATTAATTTAGGTAAATAGGTTTCGTTGTCTTCCATTCTAAAAACTACTACTTACTAGTCATATTAAGAACTTGCTGCGCCTCGTTGTTTGACAAACATAAGTCTTGATCCCGTGTTTCCTAATCCAGGTCATTGTCTACCCATGTATCAAATTGCATCCTAATCCTTTCAGCTGTTTTAGGCCGAAAGCGAAATAAACGAACATACAAAACATCAAATATTTTCTCTTAAAATCTTAGTTAAAACAACGTCATAGAATAAAAACTCCTAAATTCCTGAGATCAAATCCCAGGACAGACAAAAGGCGAAACCGTAATCTACTTTGTCTGGTAGAAAAAATCGCAGTGGCGGGCCGAAATTGGAATTATGTCCGACAAATGACGTCTGGGCTTCGCCGTATGACATGGGACTGTATAGGATCTTTGGCTAAATCTTCTGAGATTGGAATTTGGAACTGAGCCGTCGGGTCGGCTCCGGAAAATGAAATAAATATGATCTTACCGGATCAGTTTGTCCCTCTATGTTGTTTTGCTCCTTACTATATTGTATACCAGGTGTACCTATGACTCTACGCTTTAAATCCTTAGATTAGCCATGATTTTTAATGAAAGCCATCCAAAATGAGATATTAATAAATACCCACTTTTAATATCTGCAAAGTTCGAAAGTTTCTTCCCTACCCCCATGACAAAAAGGTACACCACTGCCTAACACTTCGAGCATTACTGGCGTGATATTATGTAGACGTGTATGTATAGTAGATAGAACTGTTTTTATAATATAAATTACACATCTTTGGGCCCATCAAATTGTTTTAGCATAATCAGCTTATATTGTTCCCTCTGCTGGGATACAGACCAACTCTTTTCGAAAGGGAAGTCAGATGTTATCTGCCACGCGGGCCCAGTGCGGATTGGTAGATGTCACACGCGGGTATTAAATTTTTTTGGTTTTAGGATATGCCGGTTTCCTCACGATGTTTTCCTTCATCGTTTTGAGAGCAATGGTGATGAAATTATTTACACAAAGTAAAAGTACGCCTGTCTGGGTTCGAACCCACTAATGCTCTCCAAAATGTTTTAAGATGTTAAATTACCATACCAAAAACAATAAACGTTATCTTCTACCGCCTGTTTCCACTCAAGTATGCAAACTTAAACAAAGGAGTGCATATTACAAGGAGTGCGTCTCTTGCGTCGTAACTTTGAACGACTGCACTCAACCGCGGCAAGTCTTGACCTCCGAGTCAAGATCCGAATGAATCGATTAGTCGTCGTAAGATAAATGGTTTAATACTGGATTCCCCAGTGAAACAACTTATTCTGTATCTCGGTTTAGTTTGAAACAACTGAAGGTATTTGGTTTAGTCCTTTTGGATAGATACCTACTTACGGAATTCGTTGAGAGATCCCGGTAGAGTAATCGCTTCGGATTCGGATTTCGGTGAGAGGGTATTTTACACATAAATAAATCTTTCAAGGTGTTCAATATCTGTCATTCAGACTATTTCAATCCTCTGCAGGTTTTGAGGTGATGCTTTCTTAGTGGTTGGTTGAAAAATTTAAAAAAAAATCGTTCTAATACTCAGATCATGTTTTGTATACTGTTAAAGTAAAAAATCCTACTAATATTATAAATGTGAAAGTTTGTGTGTTTGGATGTTTTAAAGTTTGTTACTCAGTCACGCAAAAACGACTGAACGGAGTAAGTAGAATGAAATTTGGCGCACAGATAGATTATAACCTGGATTGACACATAGGATACTTTTATCCCGGTAGTGTACGTTCTCGTGGGATAATTTTCGACCTCCATGCGGGCGAAGTTGCTGGAAAAACCTAGTCATAAATATTTTTACCACTTTTCACGACCAATGTCAACATCATCATTTTCCTCCCCTTATCCCAATTTATTTGGGGTCGACGCAACATGTTTTTCCTTCGCACTTCTCTAGTAGTCGTCATCTCCGTAGTCACACCCTTTCTAACAATATCATCATTCACACAGTCCATCCATCATTTGTTTGGTCTCGCCATATTCTTATAGCCACCGACATTCATACTAAATATAACATAACATAATCTTTATTGACATAATATGAGGTTACAGAATATTATGAAGCCTCTGAAACCCAAACTAGAAAAAACCTGTATGTCAGGAGTCAGCGCCTTGTCCCATTTTCATTATATTAATAATTGTTATGCCAAAGAAAGATATATTTTAAATTTTTAGTCTTAAATGAACTATAAAAATGAATATAATAATATTTTTTAGGATGAAAGCATGCAGAAATAAAAAACAATATTTCTTAAAATTTAGCTAAGGTAGTGTGAAAGTGAGTTTCGTGTATGTGTAGGATGTGCGAGTGTTGTTGTGTAATGTAATATGGGGGTGTGTGTGTGAGTGTGATGGTGTGTTCATAATATGATTTAATTGTGTGTGTTTAAATCGAATCCTCAAAAACTTCCTCACGACATTTTCAATGTTAACAAACCACTGGAAAATCATTCCTTTAGGCAATCAGTTCTTGAATCTGTTTATATAAATATATAGTATATATTGTTTAAGGGTGTACCAAATTGTATACTCTACCTCGATACATGTAAAACAGTACATTAAGCGGAATAGTAATTCCCATAGCCACCGACTACATTGACCGAGCGGTTTGATGACCAATGAGCCTTCACACCTTATTCAATTCCCTTCATGAAAAGTCGTTGAACCGACCCCATATTCACGTAATCAAATACGACGGCACTTAAATAGGTCTTATTGCCCAATAACCATCGATTTACGATCAAATTTATGGCTTTTTAGCCTATTGCCAATTTTATGAGTTGTCCATGGAAACGTGACTTGTCTATGGGAATGTATGTCAAATGTTATGACCTGAGTTACCGTGGTATTGGACCATAAATCAGACAGTGGTATGCTAATGTGGAAACATAGATTCTTGTGGGAGAAAGATATTTTTGGGAGAAAGATATTTTTTTTAATGTCAAATTGCATCTCGTAACAGTCGCATTATCTAATGGTTTATTCTATACCTACTTTATCATAACGTCACGCCTGGTAGACGAATGTATAAATGATTAGACTTTTTAAAGATTAACCATAAAAGAGAATTAGTTGGCGCTACTTATCTTTTTACACGACTGCTCAAAAAAAATGTTTTTCCACCATAAATAGGTTTGTAACGTTAATTTCAAAAGGTTATAAAACACCCTTTCTATCAACCTCTTAAAATCTTGTACCTACTTAATTATTAAACTAAAATGTAACCTCAACATTAAGCCATAATAATTGTAAGTTATTGTTGTATGGAGTTGAAAGTTAGGCTACAGCCTTAATGAAGTCTAATGGCAATAGTAAGCAACCACATTATAAACTTTGTGTTTTAACAAAACAGATGATAAATAGGTGTGGGTACTGTACATCTGTAATTAATTTTATCAGACTATAAAAATAATAAATTCAATAATATTTTAAAAAGATGTCATGTCATTTTCGAAATTTTCTTACTCACAACTGTTCTTACAAGATGCAATTATAAATAATATTAAATAAATTAGACAATTTACTTACAGATTACACAATTTGTAAGTAGATTGTTTTGTTTTTTAAACAGAGTGCGGAGTGTACTGAAAATTTTAAACACTTACATATAGCTTAGGTCAAATCGCAGAGTCGTAATTACCAAAAAATTTATACAGTTTTAGGCTTCAAGTGTTTACAGTAGACGAAGTTCAAGCAACGTTGAAAAATAGGCTAAAGTTATGTAGAAATGATTAGCGAAGTTTAATCATTTTCTATATGAAAAAAAAAATCAAGGCAGTGTGTATTTATACTTAACTAACTTCTTCAACTAATTAACTTTTTCTTTCATTTATGCTGTCTAAAAAAAAAATCGTTTTCTTACCTATAAGGTATTTTAATAAATCTATATATTTATACATTGAAATGTTAATATACTTACTTCGTCATAAAAAAGTAGGTATACCGGTAGTAGACACGGTTTAAAATATTGCTCCAATTATTTAAAAAAAGCAGTTAAAAAAGGTGGAAAAAAAATTGAAAACGTTAATTGTAAGTAAATTAAATATTAAAGGAAATTATTATTTACAATATCCGACAATACAGACGTTTATTTTAAACGAAACAAGTTCACAATTTCTTTCATCCCTCTATAATGAAAACCTCTACGACCGTAGCCGTAGCCGCCGTAGCTTGCATCCCGCTACGGCCCCTACGCGGCCGCTACGAGATACGAACCGCTACGATATCGTTACGTAACTATTGCCGCTTGCACATTCCTCGCGCATTTTTAATTCCCACGAACTAAATACTTCATAATATTGAAAATAAAAATTACCTTGTTCATTCCATTTCCCATTTTCGTATATTACTATACAAACTATTCAAACCAACAAAATTATTGTCGTCATCTTAACAATACATAACAACCAACACACAACGTTTTATAAACATGTTTATTTAAAAATCAACGGTATTTTAGCGTCATGTTCTGTCAAACTGTCAACACGGTCGCGTCACTATGACTACATTGTTGACGCCGGTGCGCCACGCGCTATCGATGTTGCCATCTAAGATCAGTTACATAAAAAGTGTAACATGGTGATAGGGATGAGTAGTCGAGCACTGGTTGGTTTGGTAACTTTAGCTTGAATGTTGGTGGTTTTAAAGTTTTTTATCGCGTCTTTGTGTTATCGATCGTGTTTGTGTGAGTGAGGCTGTGCTCGCGACGAGTGCCCGAGGGACGTGCGGCGGGCTCGGCTGGCGGCGCGCCACTGCCGTCGGAGCCGTCGTCAGTACGCTGGCCCGGCGACACTGCGTCTATAAAATCCTGGAGAGATGGCCGTTTGTCGATTCATTTATGTCGATGTCTTCACGTACACAATTCTTCGAATTTTCGTCTCGAATTTTGTGCTGGTCTATTTTTTAAAGGCTTTAAAGATTTTGATGCATTTGTATATGCGATTTATTAATGGCCAGTATATTCCGAATAGCGAAGTAAAATTGAGGTCAGCGCTTACTCACGGTTTTGTATGTTTCTGGGTAGAGGGTCATCAGATATCTAAGTTGTGATGACCGCCAATGAAATTCTTTCTGTAATAACAGAGGCATCATAGTTGCGTTGGTATCCCAGAAACAAAATTGAACCCTGATCTTCAAACTGGACCACAGCAGACAGCACTCGTAATACTAAATGAACCTAACTGTTTTCTTTTTTTAATATAAATATAAATCAATTGTTGTTCGAGAGTCTCGCTCAAACTCACTAACGGCTTAAGCGGGTTGATTTTTTATGTTTTGTTCCCTCTGATACAGGGGTGGTTTAAAAGAAAAGGAAATTAAGACAAACCCAAAAGGACATAACAGGAAAACTTAAACTACATTTTCTATTAAAAATTTGGACAAGGCATAATTTCTCGCGTCCGTCAGCTTATATTTGACAAAATATAACTAAGAATACAATAAAAAAAACATCGATATTAATAACACAGCTATATCGGTCGTCAAGTGCGGTGCAGATGGGTGAGAAACACTCCGGGAGAACCGAGCGTCTTGGCAATCCGTTAACAACTTTAATGGAGCTCAGAATATTACAACAAATTGAATAAGACCATTCATTAACTGTATTTACAATTAGAATCTAGAACTCCTTTGATAATTTGCGTTTTGCCAGTTTTGAATATCTTAGGTATTTCTGTTTTAGATTGGTCTGTATCGAAATATAATCTTTCAACAGATTTAAACACAGTATTCTTTACTGAATCAAGAGCATTTTAGAAGCCTTGGTTTATGGTTCCCCTAATTGCGTAACTCACGATTAATCATAATCTGTTTCGTTTTGAAACAGATGGCTAAAACCATTGCTTCATATGTTCGAAAAATGTGTCTGCTCAACAACGTAAATAACGCAATGAATATTGTAGAACTGTCAAAATGATTCCGATTATGATTATATCGCGTGTTACGCAATTAAGGTGCTGCATTTGATTAGGTGCATGCATGGATGCATAATTTGACGTTAGAATCTCAGGTTAGAAAGGAGATAATAAAATACTTTCAAATAAGGTAAAAAATTGTTTATTTTGATAAGTAATTTAGATAATACTGACGGCCACGTTTACACTATGAAATATTGATCTGGGTATAATTCTATACTAGGTATTATAGATTTTATTTTAAATGGAATGATTATTCATCTTATTACTAATTATTTAATGTATTTTCGAATGAAAAATTATACAATGCTTGTATCAATTTGTTCTTTATAACAACTTTACTAGGGAAAATCCCTTTCATTTTAAACAGTTTAATTGTCACTTTATTAATTTTACATTGTACAGACGCCAGCGCATCAAGCTACCCCAATCTGTCAAATTTCTTTGATAGATTTTCAACTTTATTACAAGATAATAAGGTTCATGTTCAATTGGGAAAATTTGACAGTCTGGGATAGCTTGACTTGCTGGCGTCTGTACAGTAGAATATCTTTTTGATATCGTAATTAAAATTCACTTTTTTTACATTCTCGTCCAGCTATTTGATCAGCTTTAAGGAGGCGTTATCTTAATTGTATAGTTTTCGTTTTGTTATAATTTTTATTTATGAAGGGACATTAACGCGCAAACTGTAACAATGAATTCACCACATGATTTTAGACCCTCCAGCGTAGAAATTTTTCGTCGGTTATCAAAATAAAAATCAACTGTTTCATAGAAACGTCCAATACTTACGAGTACGCGATAAAAATGTATAACAAGTTTTTTTTTAAATCATCATAATCAGCCTATAACATTCCCACTGCTGGGACACAGGCCTCATCTCTGCGAGAGGGAGTGGGCCGTAATTACACGCGGACACAGTGCGGGTTGGTAGATGTCACATATCTTCGAATTTTTGGTTCTAGGACATGCCGGTTTCCTCACGATGTTTTCCTTCACCGTTTTGAGAGCAGTGGTGATGAAATATTTTACATAAAGTAAAGCGTCTGTCTGGGTTCCTACGAACCTACGATCTACATCTCGTAAGTCGCGTCAGTTACCACTGGGCCACCACTGTTTCGTTTAAAAAAAAAAATATATAACCGACGAAAATTTTCAATGCAGGGACTTCAGAACCATGTATGTACTGAATCCTTGATAACAGGTTACGATTACGGTCGATATCCCTGTCACCCTGCATTTTTGTAAAATGCTTATTCCCAGTGGCGAAGGGTCAATACAAACCGATTCCCATCGGCTTACCTTTAAGAAAACCCATCTGTCACCGATCAACCGTTCATTATTTCAAAATACAACTAATTTTCGTGTGTTTCTAAGTTTTACCAAAATAACTCTTGTGCGCAAAGAAAACCAATTATCAAACACACAAAATTCTAAATTGAAAGTGGGGCTTTATCCTCTGAAAAAATTAAGCTAAGGTACAGACGCCAGCACATCAAGCTACCCCAATCTGTCAAATTTCTTTGATAGATTTTCAACTTTATTACATAAGTATAAGGTTCATGTTCAATTGGAAAAATTTGACAGTTTGGGGTAGTTTGATGTGCTGGCGTCTGTACATCACGCGGTGTGTGTTCTTTTTGAACGCCTAATTCCACCCCTCGCCACCGCTTATTCCTCCTTATTCTTGGTCCTAGGCTGGGCTACCAAAGCCAGGCCGAACACGATCAACAATGCGCCGGCCCACCATTTGACGGACGAAGCTTCTTCAAACAACGTAATACCAATAACTCCCTGAAATTTAAAACATACATTAATAATGTGGACTTAATATTAAAAGTTATGAGCTCTCTTTATCAGGCAATTTTAGTTGATAACTCAACGGCCGTGTTATTGAGTTTTACTGTTACGATATTCTCAGTTATAAAATATGTTACGCAACTTATCGAGATGCATAGCACATTAGAAATGGGTAGCTCGTGAGCGACAAACAAACAATCAAATCTTTCCTCTATAAAATAGTAGTATAGACATGCATCGATTTCTTAAAAAACTTCAACTGTATCCGACGACCCGACGACCCTGGTAACTTATCTCTTTAGGTGACTGTAAGTAACTAGTCATTCGACAACACAGGCAGGAGCTTCTGGGTAAATGGCCCCATTCATGGAAAAGCAGATATTCGTCGTAATATTTTCTAAAGAGTGTAATCCATCACATAAATACGTAAGTACAGAACTCAAAAAAAAAATTGCGTGGCATCGGAAAATTTTTTAGCAAAGAAGCTACTTTGTTACTCTATAGCAGTATAAACTTACAATTCGAAAAACCTCTTTAGTGACATAATAAATGCGAACTGGCCGTTCGTGGTCAAAAAAATAAGATACAGCCATTACTTACTAAAAAAATATATTAAAAATAATTTTAATGGCATTGAAACAGATTTTGACATCAAATGGCCAGCTATTGTTTTCACAGAAAGGAAAAGAAGCGGTTACGAGAAAAAAGTACTTATTCCTGTTTTTTACTTTAACCACAGACATATAAAACAGTAGATTTTATCTAGTTTTTATTCGTAAGTTTCGCCACAGCCAAAAACAAGACCTACTTTACAGTACCTACCCATGTATATCTATATATATCTTATATATAAAAATGAATCCCTATTTCCCTTGGTCACGGCATCACACGTGAACGGCTGGACCAATTTTTCTAAATCTTTTTTTGTTGTGTTTGTTATTGTCAGGAGAAGGTTCATAAGAAAGAAAATTATGAAAGTTGCGCGTAACATATAAAAAATGCGAATTCAATATTCATAGTTAAGACAGGACAACTTCTGTTGGGTCAGCTAGTATTAATTAAAAAATTGAATTCGTTTTTTTTTTTTACAAAATAACGTCTGGCAACGGCCTAGAATGGACCCGCTTTTTGGAAGAGCCGTTGGCTGTGACAGCTTTTTTTTTTTCACTGAACATTGTGATAATTGGAACGACGTACCCTGGTGGCCGGGCAGTCGTACGTAACCATCCAATTTCAATATTAAGACCTACCTATTTGTTTTTTTTTTAATGAAAAATAAATATAGATATAGTATATGTATGCTTTATTGCACTTGGACATCAAAATAGACCAAGGCTCATTTAAAAAAGCTACACTGTAGAAGCTGATGTGTGTGCTTACCGTGTCTGTATCCAATCATTGGCCGATTATTTCCTATTATGACCTACTGCTCTTTACAAACTATTTCATGATTTACCCCATCTTACGATATTAATCTATATCTATGCATAATATAAATTAAAGTCGCTTTTCGTGTGTCTGTCTGTGTGATCGCGTTGTTCTTCTAAACTTCACAACAGATTTTGATGCGTTTTTCGCCATCATTTAGAGAATTCATTCCGGATAGACTGTGTGTACCAGCATTATTAGCCTATAATGTTCCCACTATTTGGACGCAGTCCTAGAGATTGTGTGTATAAAATATTCATATTAAACTTGCCGTGTGGTGTCGGACGTAAAGAATAGCACCATCCCATTTCTTCCCGTGGGTGTCGTAGGAGGCGACTAAGGGACTTACTAGAGAATGGGGAGCAGCGTTCTCTATGCATTTTACCACCATACTGCGATCGCCAACCCGCCTGCCAAGCGTGGCGATTATGGCAAGCCCCCAAATTCAGGGAGGCCTATGTCCAGCAGTGGACGTCTTCCGGCTGAAATGATGTAAGATTTAGAGAAATCTCGGCTTTGTCAAGTTGGACTTACTTACCGATAGCACATAACTGGAGGCTGCTGATAAGACGGTGGGTGCTGCTGAGTTTGTGGCTGCGTCTAGAGACCGGAGGTAGTGTCTGCAGCCCCACGTATTGGCCAACACCATAGTCACTAGTAAGGCACCCCATATGATGTAACTATCGCCCTGTTGATAGGGGAGAAGGGAACATAAGTATGGTTTTTGTTTAGAATGGCGTGGTGAACTGGTGAGAAATATCAATCAACCTAGATTTGTAGATCTACGTTAAGTACCTACAACCACAAGTTATACACCGAGAAATTTTAATGGTCGACATGGTTTTGTCTTGGTAATAGCGAGAGCGGTCAAGTAGCTTTGAGTAAGTCAAAGTCCAACCCCGGGTCGACGGCGCGTTGTGTTCCACGCGCGCCTCAAAGAGATGTCAGCACCAACTGGTGGGGTCCGCAAGGGCCGATGCCTGCCAGGGGTGCGGG
The DNA here is from genome assembly GCA_947359405.1 of Antitype chi. Lineage (NCBI taxonomy): Eukaryota > Metazoa > Arthropoda > Insecta > Lepidoptera > Noctuidae > Antitype > Antitype chi. Next base: position 7,611,439 of record OX375823.1, read on the forward strand.
TTGTTCGAAAGAGATACCACGGCCCCTGGCATACAGGCAACTGAGGGAACACGGGTGGGTTTTAGTCAGTAAAAGTCTGACACGCCCTCCCGCTCCACCCAGAGCGGGAGGGCGTGAGGAGGAGAAGTTATTTGATGATTTCCCACCCGAAAAAAAAAAGTATACAGTGTTGGTGCATGTTAGTGTTCTGTGCAATGTTGGAAAAGGATCCATTTGACAATTTGTTGGCTATTCACGCAAAGTTTTGTTTTGTTTGGGTTGGTAGTCATTACCACAGTAATTTTACACGTTAAATTAAATGTGGTTTCAGATACTCCTTTTCCTGTTCCAGATTGTGAGTAAAGTAAGGCGTAGGTACAGACCTCTACAGACATTCTGATTATAGACAGTAGTAGGTAGGTACCTATTAAATAATAATATTATTAATATATTATAAGTTATTATTAAATTAAATTAAATTATTTAAAACCTTGGATTTTGAGTAGATATGAAGAGCCTGTAAGTTTCAGATTGTGGAAAAAATTAAGCCTAAAAAACTCCACAGACTAGTATTCTGCATATAGGGAATAGGGACCAATCAGTTAGAGGTATAAAGGTCAAATAAAGTTACTTGCTAAGTGTCGCCTACAACAGGGGCGAAGCGCTGATGTCTGAAATACAGATATTTTATATCTAGTCAGACACAAATGTTTAAAATCTGTTCATAAAAACAAGTGTCGTAAAGTATATCACCATACTACTATATTGTTGTATATTTTTGAACAAATAAATTATACCTATTTACGACAGAATTCGGAATTTCTAACCTTGGATTTTGGGTAAATACGGAGAACCTGTCAGTTTTTTATTGCAGCCACCGCTCATACATATCATCAGGGACTTATGCATATTATAACATACTACATAGTAGGTTAATGAACTGAACTCACGATAAAAATTTTCTCGGTCATCAGCCCGTAAAGGTTCACTGATGAATGCATGAGTCATTAGTAACAGGCCGACGCCTACGGAATATTATTAGCGGTTAAAACTATCGATCAGACATTTTATGGGGCACCTAAGTATGTACCTATGTATGTAGTGTATTCTTCACTACATACTACAGTCTACATTGTATAGATAAATGTATGTAACTCATAGCGTAGACAATTTTGGTATGTGCCAAAAGTTTCAAATGTGGGTAGGTAAGTACCTATCTGGAAATTTCCACATGTATGCTTATTTGTAGTGTCACTTAAAAATTGAGTCTTATTATTTGATTATTAGCCTATTACCTAAACCCGAAATTGAGAGAGAGAAAACTAGAGAGAGATTGAGATTTATGAAAACCTTCTGAATACAGATTAACGTGTTACCGAATACCGATTTCTCTTTAGTGAGTAACGGCCTTTTTTATAAAAAGTTATCGAACATCTAAACAGTTGCTAAAGTCTGGTTTTCAAAGAGAAACTAGACTTTAGCAACTGTTTAGATGTTCGATAACTTTTTATGAATAAAACCGTTTATGTATGGCTGTAGGTACTTGCTTTATTGGAAGCGGGCTGAATAATAAACCAAGATTACTCTTAGAAACATGTTTATTATAATAGGCAATTAATGCAAAACAACGGACGTATAGATCCTGATAGTATTTGTTTATCCTTAAATAGAAAAATGTATGCAAACGTAATGAATTAAAACTTAGGGTTATGGAAGAGTTGAATATTACCGCGCGGCTGACAAGTTCGCGTCTTGGCTTAGGTAAACTCAATAACTAGTATATCATAGTATTAGTATGATTAGTAACAGGAATATCCTTTGATAATTATATTATATTTTTATTTTAACCTCCCTTGAGTTATAGGATTACACCTTTAGGAGCACGGTAATATCCAACTCTCCCTTACAAGTCACTTGTAAAGGTGGATACACACTTTGCGAGGCGTGTGTCAGTTCAGACAGAACGGAAAAATGCCCGAGCAATTTAAGGACTTCATTGAAAATAGGACCGTATTACTATAGCCTAAAGTAGAAAATTTTATGTATATCGACACAGTCGGTTTGCGCATGTTCGACACTCGTTTGCTCTCAGTTTGAATTGCGGCCAGAGAAGCCTGGAGCCTGCACGAGAATTTTTCCGTTCTGTCTGAACTCTGAAATGGCCCTAATAGACCAAGGAAGTACGCACGTGCTTTAGATGCGATGCGCCACACGCCTCGCAAAGTGTGTTTCCATCTTACGACTCTTCCGCACAGATGCGATTTATCATAGTTCGATGTGGACACAATTTGCAACAGTTCCCCATACAAGTATATATTATTTATCAAAATATGTATTGCACATAGGTCGTGTATTTTGTAGCAGATTTTACTGTCAGTGTCTAGGCTCACGTGAATATGAAAATTACGCTGTTTTAACTTAAGGTGGAAGCTCTATTGACTATTTGATGAAAAAGTCGTTTAATGAAATTAAATTAACTTAGAGGATTGTATGTGGTAAAGCCATGTCCATTACAGTCGCGAATCATATTTTAAAACAATCTGGCACTGACCTGCAAATTGCAAAAAAGAACCTAAGAAAAATTTGAAATTCGCGGGTTATTTGGAGCTTCCATCTTAAATTGAATGCTTAGTGACTTCGTAATAAATGAGATAATAACATTGTGATGAAACCTGAACCTTATAGTCTGAAATTACCAATGAATATGGTAACTAAATTACGGTGTTCAATACTCGTTTTTTCTCAGTGGTAAGCAAGTCCACGGACGTCAAAAGTTGCGGCGTGATTGTTTCCGCGCACTGGATTTTCAAATTTGAAAATCCAAGGGTGTTTTTTCGACGCGCCGAAATGCACTGTTGGATTCTCAACGCTCGGTTCAACATCTGAGGGTTCAAAATCCAGTGCGCGATAAATTCCTGCCGCGACATTTATACGTCCATCGGAACGTGGTCTTGGACTTCGTCTACACTTAGAATGTTAGTTTCATTGTAACATTAAATAAGCAATATTCTTTGAGAAAATCCCACCTGCGTGAAAGACCCTTTACAATAGTATCCACCATCCCAATTAATTAATAAAATATTATCTGGTCGTCACCCAGGGCCGCGCCGTGTCATTTTTTCTTAATTCTACTAGCAATCCACTCTAATCCTAAATGTAATCCTTCACCAGTGAGGCCGCAGCAGGCCTGTATGTGCCACGGATGCTGTTTTATCGACGTCAGCTCCAACTGTTCAGATATCTCTGCGGCTGTCATCGAGCCTTTCACGTCCTGCTTGTTCGCGTACACTAGCAAGCAGGCTTTATTGAGTTCCTCATGTTTCATCATCTGATGCAGCTCATCGCGACATAAGCTCAGTCGCTGTCGGTCCGTCGAGTCCACTACCATTATCACGAACTCACTATTCGTAAAGTACGTGTTCCACGCTGATCTCAGACTCTGCTGTCCACCCAGGTCCCACATCACAAAGCGTAGGCTCTTCCACACAAACTCCTCCACATTAGAACCTATGGTTGGTCTGGTATGAACTGTCTCTCCTAGCAGCAACTGGTACAGGATCGTCGTCTTGCCAGCATTGTCCAAGCCCACTAACAGCAGTTTGTGTTCCTCATTACCGAACAAGCTCCAGATCTTCGATAGCAGTAAACCCATTCTTGGCAATGTTTGCACCACTCCACTAAAAAGATCAAGGAGATAAAGACCGTCAGTTATTATAATAAAAAATAGTTCAAATATTAAGTATTAACGGAAATAATTGTTTTATAAACTAATTTAGATAGGTACCTATAATTTTAAGAAAACAGCTTCGTGTTCTGCTTATCTCCAATCCACTATCAAGATAATGTTTTTGTGAAATAGCGCCATCTAGCGTTACGTGCAACAAATAGAACTATTTGTTCTCTCTTTCTAAAAATGAATGAATTCACCGTATAATGTAGTACAACTTCTTGCAGAGGTATCCATATCAAAACAAAACACTGAACATAAAAAAATATTGAGAGTTTTATACCATAACTATGGCACTGCCGTATGGTATGAGTACGTAATAAACACCTAATCTTATCGCACTGCCAAACTTTCACTAATGAATAAATAAATAAACTTACTACAACACTAGCGGTTCCTGATAATTTTCCCAATGTGCTACCAGCTGATGCCCATATGCCGGCTAACAATGCTTCATAAAACATGATTTCGGTAAAACATTTAACAAAACAATTGACGACGTTTAGGTTATGAATAAAGAATCGATTTTATTCATAAAAACTGCAACGCTCCCATCTACGTAGAACTCTAGCTTGGGTTTGATGTGTTCTTTTTAAACTGTGACATGTTATTTTGTTTTGTTTGCTTTGTTTGTCCGAAATATAACCGTTTTGTTATGCTAAAAATAAATCCCAATTAAGTTTATGTAATTTGGTTAAAATATTTAAAGAATAGTACTCGGGGCACAATTTATAACCCTGAGTATTTATTCTTAAGATGGAATGTTCCATATATTTTATCTGTAATCTGATTTATCAAATGTCATGTTGACCGTGTTGACGGAGTTGCGGTGTTAATTCAACTAGTATATAGTTATCTGTGTAATTCAACTTTCGACATTGGTGTTATTTAGCGCTGTGATTTGATAAAAAGGCTTATACATTGGTCAGTAACTCAGTAATTCAGTATTCGTTAGTCTGTGAAGTGTGAATATCGTATATTTGAGGAAAGGCTGCAAAAAGTCTTAGTGGGGATTTATCGTTTTGAATGTTGGTGATATTTTAAAGCCTTTCGTAATTTCGCAAATCGCAGCTAAAACAAATCTGAAATAAAATCATGGAAAACGTGAAATCTGGTGATAACGTGTTAATTATTTGGAACAACGATAACCAGAGCAGCATCAGTAGTTTGGTGGAAGAGATTAAAGCAGTCATTGGAAATGGATCAGTTGTTCTGGAAAACTCGGAGATGATAACCGAATGTAAGAGATTCATAATTTTCCCATTTTTACAAATTATGTCACTAAGAATTACATGCAAAAGCCCTGTCAAAATGCTAAGTCGATATTAACAATCTGCTGTCAAACAGCTCTGAATATTTGCATTAAAATTTAATTTTTAACCTTTCAATCTGATCTACTTTTGACTTCCGTTTATTTTAGCATCACGGCCTGCATCATCATTTGAGGCTGTGTTATCAAACTGGTTGTCCCCACACACCGTGAGACACACTGACAGTATCTTGGCGATTATTGTGAAACTCCTCAAGCCCAGTGGTAAACTAATTCTGAAGGATACAACAGACCTGACCAGCACTCTCAAAATAAATGGATTTATTAATGTTACAAAGTCTTCTGATAATTTATATTTAGCAGAAAAACCTAAATTTGAGGTAAGTGTCACTTCAAGAACATTTCATTCAACATTTCTATGTTCTCTTTTATTGAAAAAAGAATGTGTGCTTTTCCTGCAGCCAAACCTATGTCATAACAACAAAAATGATGACACTATGCGGATTGAAATCAGTTTATTTTTACAGTTAGTTCTGTTGAACTGTCACCTCATAACTTTTACTATTATCAATGAAGATAAAGTTACAGCAGATTATAGGATAGTTTCAAGTAGTCTGTTATCGGTGGTTGTAAGCCTATCCCCATTGTGCACTGACGTAATAGGTATGTGATGACAGCAGCCCTAATCAAGCCTAATATGTCTTAATAATCATACATTAAAGTCGCCTTTAGTAACAGATCTAATATTATTAGAATTTGGTGTATGTATTTGTATAACAATGGAAAACAACAACAGTTGTTAGACGTAGTCAGATAGTCGTGTTGTGGAGGTCAGAATGGAATCCTAATATTCAGTTGTATCTGGTAGGTCTGGAAGCCGACTCCAACACAGTTGGAAAAGGGCTAGGCAGACTGATGGAACACTGCAGCATATCATTGAAAATTACTATGATTTGATTTGATTAAGAAACTGTTTCCATATCTTTCCAGGTTGGTTCTAAAGCATCCTTAAAACTGAATGGGAAACCAACAGTATGGAAACTAGAAGACACAGTTGAAGAAGCATGGACGGGTGCTAATGATGATGACATCATTGACGAAAACCAGCTTCTAGATGAAAATGATCTGAAGAAACCAGACCAGAGCTCGTTGAGAGGTATATGTAAAAGTTTTTAAACATAATGCTCGAAAAAGTAGGGTGAATTATTTTTAGCTGAACCATCTTTTTGTTTATTTTTATCTGTTCCAAATCTATCTACAGTCTAGATTTTAATGACCTTATTTTTATAGAATGTCTTACGAAATCACCATCAAAATATGCTTTGTAACAGTATGAATTTCAATTATTCAGTATAAAATAATAAGTTTGATGATAAGGAAACACTATCAGTTGTTGTCCACAGTGCGCGTTATCTTGATAACAAAACAACGCCGTGTGATGAGGTTTCGTGTTCCGAGCCCGCATTCATTGGCTCGGCTTAGAATGATTCGGTTGAGGTATTGTGTTGCGAGTTGCGACTATTCCCAATGACGCAGCTCATTCACGCAAGGTCAATGGCTCTGTAGGTTGAAGTTGTAGAACAGGTTTATTTTTGTGTGTGTAAAGGTACTTCTTTACGTATTATGCACACAATGAACTAAAATGAAACAAGAACGCCTATATTTTAATAAAGGTCATAAAAAAGGTCATTCGTTTTGATAATAATTTATATATATTACTTATAATAAGAAGAAATAAATTCTTATTTTGCTCACTCTATAATGTTACTTCAGAATAAAATAGAATTTGTATGTCAGTGTAGTACCTACTCGTATTATTTTGAGGTCGAACTTTTCCTCACTCATTATTTGATTAATGTAAGCGCACTTATAAATACAATAGAATTTGTTTAACAGTATAGGTAGTATGTTTTTGAGGCAGATCTTTCTAAATATACACATGAAATTTCGGAAGGAATTTCGCGTATCATCCTGAAAATTTTCACATCTATGTCGTGGTTGCAGCTAATGGCTTTTGGTTAACTTGAAATTGTAGACTTATATGTATTAGTATCTTGACTATAAGTTTTGCTGTGGTATCGGCCCCAGCTCGCCCACCCACCCGAACCCAGGCAGGCAGTTTACTTAGGTATTTAATTTCATTACCATTGATCTCAAACGGTGAAGAAAATGTCGTCAGGAAACCGGCATATCTTTGAACTAAAAATTCAAGACATGAGACATCCACTAACCCGCACTGGGCCTGCGTGGTGGCTTACGGCCCATTCCTGTTATAGAGACGAGGCCTGTGTCCCAGCAGTGAGAACATTATAGGCGATTATGCTATTTTTTTTAATTTTTAAATACATGTTCTATCTAAGAGGGCTGGATGATCTAACTCAGAAAACTTTTTTTTTTTTTTTTAAATGATGGTGCGTTCTATTATTTCTATTAACCATTACTTGGACGGCGGGTAATGGGTAGCTTACGGCGAGTAATGGGTAGCTAGCTGTTCGGTAAGGACCAAGCCCGGGTCGACGGCGCGTTGTGTTCCACGCGCGCCTCAAAGAGATGTCAGCACTAACTGGTGGGGTCCGCCTGCCAGGGGTGCGGGTTGTTCGAAAGAGATACCGTCGCCCCTGGCACACAGGCAACTGAGGGAACACGGGTGGGTTTTAGTCAGTGAAAGTCTGACACGCACTCCTGCTCCACCCAGGCAGAAGTTATTTGATGATTTCCCATCCAAAAAAAAAACACAAAACATTACTTACACTATGCTGATCAGATAAATGAATATTTATGATTATTACAAATTTTACAACAAATGTTTTCAGTTTGTGCAACGACTGGCAAACGAAAGGCGTGCGCGGACTGTTCGTGTGGCCTAGCTGAGGAACTCAAGGGAGAGGTCAAGGATACTCCGAAATCTTCTTGTGGAAGCGTAAGTGTCTTTATAATATAACTAGCGACCCACCCCTGCATAGAACGGTTTTTATGACTTGACAAAACTACATGATGTCTTTATTAAATGTTACTTTAATATTAAATTAAGTATTATACGTTCCGGACTAAATTCTCTCAATGATTTAGTTTAGAAGAACAACGCGGTCACATAGATAGACACGATTAGCAACTTTAATTTATAATAAATATGTATAGATGTAGATAGCTAATATTAGTATATTTTCGAGAATTTGCGATCCACTTTTGGACGATGCATGAAGATCACATTAAGGTTTAACATGTCGCATTTCAAAGTTTGAAGTAAAACAATACAATCGCGCTCTTTCACTATAAGCCCACCTTTTGGATCGAAGTTCCTTAACCCTTTGTATACGAACGTAGATCTACGCGAGACACAATGGCTTTTTAATTGTTTCTGTAATTACCGGCATTCTACCGGTTGACGCGGCTTGCGGTAGGAGTTGACCGTAGAAATCGTCATACAAGGAAAAAGCTTTATGCCTACCCTGCGACTCGCCCTCTCTCTCTCTCTCTCTGTTAGATACTTGTGTTTCTGTGTGCATGCGAGAAACGCATAAGGATCTTCGTTCTTGACGGGCAATGACGAGTATCCCCGACCGCACTCGTTTTTGACTTGAAAACGTGTTTTCGCTCGGAGTACTGGTGGTAAGTTCAATATTTTTGACTGACAAAAACATGTAAGATTTCAAACGCTAATAACTACGAGAGTTTTAGTGCTAGAGTAATGTTTACTTAAACATTTAAAAGATAGGTCATATCTATAAAAAAACTTAAGCGGGATATAATTTGCCTATGACGTCACGCTGCGTGTGCATGCGCATGCGCGCGACCCTCTATTTTTCACGAGTCGAAATTTCAATTCGTATAGCGCAAAAACTTGTTTAGTTAGAAGACTGATTCTGGAGTCGTAGTCAAGAGTTGACAAAGCACTACTAGGTCATGCAGAGAACTAACAAAAATATTGGCCAAAATAGGGTTAAAAATTAATTTGAAGTTGACAATAGCAAAATAACTGCACATATAGTGTCATATCGGCCGTAAATATGCTCAGAAATCGAAGAAAGCTCGCATCAAAACGAATGCAATGAGCCTAGAAAATCTAGTACCTACTGAGCAAATACAATACCTGCAGTAGTGCCTGACCCTTAAGAAAATTTGTTGCAAATAGTTTAAAATGTCGTCTAATATTGGCTGTGTATCTGCTCAAAACTGAAAAAAAAATCATAACCGGTGAAAGCTTACTTCGTAAGGTATGCATTGGGCCTACTAAATCTAGTATCGGGCGAATACAACGGCTACAGGTGTATCGGGAACCATAGGAACTTTTGTTACCAAACCCTAAGTAAAAACATTTCGTATAACGTTTTCACGTAAACAAACGGCGCGGACTCGAATTGCGACTGCTAATTTTTTTTCTACTGTTCAGTAGCAATGAGTCATATCGGAGACAGTCATGCGTGACGAGCAGTCAGAAACCCGAATCGTCTAAAAAATTTACCCTAATTGCGAAACAAACAATAGCAATTGATTTTCCACAGAGCAATGGATATTCCATTGCTTCGTGGAGAATTCTTCTCTCTACAGCAATAATATTAACGTATTACATTTTGTTGAACAATTTCAACGATGAAAGTATGTACGTTTACTTTAGGAGAATGCCCTACAATGCTACATTAGTATAATTTAGAACACTGAATTCCGAAACATTGAGTGAGTACGTGAGTCGAAACATGCACACACAAACTAGTATTTGAACGAACAGTTAACGCGTTTGTGAGTCACACAGGCAAGATTATGAAGTTATTATTATCTTTATTAGTCACCGTTGGCGGTTCTCGTTAGTTCCGTAATGGCACTTAGGTACAGGTGGTGTGGCGCTTAGCTAGTATCACAAAAAAATAGTTATCGCCAATGCCACAAAATGTTTAGACTTTAGATATAGCTACAAGTTATTCTGCGAGGCTACTTATAGCACCCAAAAATATTATTTCCATTTTGTTGACATACTTCCCTAATCTTTATTTCAGCGTTGCCAACTTAGCAACTTTATAGCTAGATCTAGCAATTTGTCGCTACAAGTTTTATTAAATTGTAGCTACAAATTAATAAAACTGGTAGCTAGATTTGTTAGCTACTTTTTGTAGCAACTTTAGAGTGTCTAGAATGATAAATCCGTGGTTTCATCAAATAGTTCCTTTGTTGCCTTATGTTAAACTTTAACAACGAAACTATTATGTAGCGTACTTGTGTTCGCTTTTTTTTCTGTAAAAAATAGTTACCGCTGGAAAATGCACATTAAAGGAATATATGAAACCGCAGCCAAATAAATCTTCCTCTTCAGCTATATTTATTGATTAAAAAACATAATTGCAAGTTTATAGTTTATTTCATTGTTTATATTGTAATAATAAAAAATATTACTTACTTAGTTGTTAATCGATTTCGATTCAAACCACTGTAGTATTAAAAAAATAGCATTTAGCTACTTCGGGATGCATGAAGAAGCCTCCTCGTGTAGCGCAATTTGTTCCACCAGTGACTCGAATGAACCGAGCGCTCGGCGCATCCTGGACAGTCACACCCAAAACCTTGATGACTGGCCAATGCTTCCCTTGCGGTGGTAGGGCTGACGCCCGCCTGGTACGAGACCACCCTCCCACCGGAGTGCAGCGTCAAGCAGCTTGCTGTGTTTCGTCAATGCGTGGGAGTACCAGTGCCTTGAACAAGAGTGAACAGGCATTTTCTGGGAACGCTCGATCCATCATAGACCTCATCAATCGCTTTCCATCAGGCGTGATCGAGGTCAAGAGCAGGCCCATTTAGTAATAAAAATAAAATAAAAAATGAAAATCTAGCAACCATTTTGGGTAAAAAAATCTGCCAATCTAGCAACTTTTTGCAAACATCTAGGTAGAGACTAAAGATAGCAGTTGGCAACACTGCGCTATTTACGAGATGTGTCTTCTAATTGGCGAATTATTCTATGCAAAAAATTACATTTACATCAGATATTTTTGGAAAACACTATAGTCGCTTACAAAGCCAGTATTGCTAGTGTGTGAGGGTGCATTTATAATCAGCCTATAATGTTCCCACTGCTGGGACATAGAACACTCTGTGAGAGGGAGTGGGCCATAATCCACCACGAGGACCCAGTGCAGGTTGGCGGAAGTCACATGTCTTCGAATTTTTGGTTCTATAACATCCCGGTTTCCTCAATATGTTATCCTTCACGGTTTTGAGAGCAGTGATAATTAAATAATTTACACAAAGAATGCCTGCTTGGGTTCCAACCCACGACCTACGACTCGGTAAGTCGCGCCCGTTACCGCTGTGCCATCACTGCTGTCTGCAGAGTCCATATCGACCTGAAATACTCAAATATATAAAGAGTTGCATCGTTCCTCACCTGCAAATTACAACTACGATATGCATCAATATGATTTGCATAATTAACATGCAAGCGACCCACTGATGCATTTACTATTGCGTGTGGAATGTGTTAACTTACTGAACGGTTACAGTTGAATGTGTCGTGTTAAAAGTTTGTAAAACTTAAAGAAATATTAAGCATAGAAATAATATTCTGAATGGAGAATTCCCAATGAGTTTGCATAAATTGTGCTTTAATAAAGTCCAGTAATCATATTAGTTTCTGACTTGAACTTCGAGACTCCTGCGGCGAACGGTTTGAACGAATTATTAATTGGACAATCCCAATTAATCATTCCCTCACACCTATTTATTACCTTGGAACTTCTTCGAAAGACGCAGAGACAGTACAGTAGTCTTTCAGGTTAGTCTGTGCTGTCTTTTTGATCATCACCTTCCTAGGCGGAAGAGGTACTAAGCCTCTTCGAAATAATTTTGGGGTTGGCTTCAGCCATAGCTGATGCTACGGTATATCAACTGTCGTAAATTAAGTTACTGCCATCTTACGTCCACCAGAAAATATCTAGTAGGCATTACGTACAAAAAAAAATCAGCTATTCCGTACATTTTGCACTTTTCGATGAAACAGCTGATATTTTATTTTGTAAAACCGATGAAAAATGTCTGCCCCGAGGGGTCTAGAATGATATGCTGAATTCATGGTTACAGTTTGCGCACTGGTTAAAAATGTATCTTGTATAGTCTAGGCTTCCTAATTTATTAATATCAAACTAGTTTTTGCCAGCGGCTTCGCTCGCGTGGACGCCGAAAATTATCCCAGAGGAACATACTACCGGGATAAAAAGTATCCAATGTGTTAATCCAGGCTATAATAATTTATTTAATAAAAAAAAAACTTATACATAAAGAGTACTAGCCAACTGTTGTAAATTTCCCATTCAAATATAGCACGTAAAAATAAACTATTTCTAAAATATTTTTACTACAAGTGCAAGTGATAATGTTTCGGAATTAGAATGATAGGTAGCGACCCACCCGATCTAGGTTTATTCAAACCTGTGTTTCGGGCCATCACTTTCTTTCTTTTTTTCTTTAATATCTGTATGCCGAATTTCATCCAAACCTGAGCAGCTGTTTTTGCGTGATTGAGTTTATGTGATTATACATTTATAAAGCTACATTTTACTCTTTTCAGTGTTATCTCGGCGACGCGTTCCGTTGTGCGACGTGCCCATACCTCGGCATGCCCGCCTTCAAGCCGGGCGAAAAGGTGAAACTCGATCTCATGTCAGATATATGAAAAATCTCAGACGAAGCTCTCAGTCTCCAGTGTACTAGGTACTAGTATGTATTCAACGTTGTGATTCTATGCTTTCAATAAAATTTATAAGTCGATTCTGTAATTTGATTTTGTCTCTGGGGTTGATAATGGGTGATGCCTCTCTTTTTGGGCGGCACGATTATCTAAGTGAATATAATCAGTAGAGCATTTCGTTTTTAGTTGATTATAGTTGCATTAGTGTAGATTAATTTTGTATAAGTAGTATGTACCAATAAAGTATCTTGATAGAACATAGATTCTGAAAAATCTAAAATTAGCTGACAGATCATCAAACTCATGTCAACTGCTAACAATTAATTAGCCTAGCCTCTTCCCAACTATGTGTGGGGGGGGGCGGCTTCCAGTTTAACCGGATGTAACTGAATACCAGTATTATATACGGAGCGACTGCATGTCTGATCTCCACAATTCAGTTACTGGGTAAAACGATACTGTTTAGAAGGTAAGACTGGTTGTCCGACTTTCGGGCTTCTGAAGACCCGTAACGACTGTGAAAGATCTAAGAAAGTCATTGACGTGCTTTCCGAGGCATGGAGGGGTCTTGATTTGTAAAGATAGTCCCCATCCACGGACCAACCGCGGCTTACCCTGATCGATCGACCCGTGCGGCTGTTATTTCTTAGCCACAAGCCCTTCAACTACCTACTATACAATTGCTATGATTGTCTGAAATAACAGCAGCCAATCAAATCAGTTGACATGAGTTTAACAATCGGTCAGCTTATTTTCAGTTTATTAGCCGTTCAGAAACTGGATGTAAATCATTAAATTTTTTACACAAACATTTTTCAAGTTCGGTATTATGGATGCAGTTGCGCGACACTATTTGAATCAATTCTTTGTTTGCTGAAGTGTATTTTAAACTTGTTTTTGTATAATTGGGTTATAAATAATTATGAAAATTAAACTGATCAGGCTGAAGAAATGAAACAAACGTATAGCAAATATTCAATTATACATATTTTCTCTTCTTTTTACAAACAGTTAACTTATTTAACATATTTCGATCTATAACATTTTTCCATTTACAATAAATCTGAATAGTAGTCATTCCGCTATACAATAAAATATACATATATATATTTTTGCGATATCTGTCATATAATAACAATTTTATAGTTACTTTATCTATTAATTTAAATGACACAACATTTCCTGTCTACAGTACGCTATTACATTGGAAAGTGTACAATACTTGGTACAAATTTGGTCTGGAAGTTCCACGGATATATTTATGTTCCCAATTGTATAACTTTCCACGATAGGATAACTTTTAGTATAATTAAGAGGTAGTGAAGTGTTTGGACAACAACTTCAACTAAGCAATGTCTGTCGAATACTAAAATATTGAAAATCTGTTAAGGATGGCACAATCATTTGTGTCCAGTAATGTTTCGTTAGTGAGGGCACTGTCTACTAACATCACGGTCAATGACCACGTAGCACAGACGTAAACATATAGCAGCGGGATTTGTTGGATTCTCGACTCTCGGTCTTGGGCCGAGCGTTGAGAATCCAATAACAGTGCATCCCAGCGCCTCAAAAAACACAGTTGAATTTTCAACTAAAAGCCCAACGCAGTGCGTTCAAAATCCTCTAGCTAAAAATCCTGCCGCTATGTTTTTACCTCCGGTGAGATCGTGGACTATGTGAATCAACTGGCCTTGCCTGACATTGGCAACATCAACATAATATTATGAATCTCTTCATACATTTATTATCTATTGTCACTATATTTGTAACACCTAAATATCGTTCAATCACAATAATAGAGACGCGTCTCGACACATAAACATTCTTAGTAAAGTCTTGGAAGAAACAGAAGGTGATAACTAGATATTTATAAAAGTCTGTAAACGGAAGAAATTGCCATAATAAAAGTTACGATTCTTTACAACTCGGTTAACACTATTTATAGCTGATGTCAGTCTTTTGGCATGACCGGATCGATGTTGATGTTTTTAGCGAATAGAATAGACAAAATACTTCTATAGACATTGAAAGTCGATCATCGACATCGATCCTCGATTGCTTACGAGTCTGTAAACGACTTTGTTTTGTAAAAACTCATTGGAAGGCATTGTATTGGAATAGATTTCGTTTTTGTTAACCCGTTGTAAAGAATTATTCCTTTTATAAATGTCAGCCTCTAGTTTACGTATAACGAATATCTCTGACGGAATCAAACGTATTGCAAACAACATTTTGCATATTGTCTAATTAATACATTTTACAACAAACATCGATGCACGTATTAAGTTGATGGTAAATATATTATTATACACCTTAATAATGTAGCATATAATCAAGTAACAAGTGCTGACTGAATATGTACCTACACATAACGATATTTTAACGTATAATTGACTCACTAAATCTACTAGGAGGCGCGGAAGAACATCGATTGTGCCAATAAATACTATGGATTGGCGAATATTACAACAAAGTGTTCCTTAACAAAATTTCCTTTTAAATATCAATCATGATTGTGCCTGAATTACGTCCACAAAAATAATATACTTAGCACCTTTTTTTCAAATTAAATTAATACTTTCTGAATTTGGATTTTGGGAAATAATACTTTTTGTAACAAATTTTGTACTAAATGTTTGTCCAGCGTTTGTTAGCGGAGCTTTTTAGTTAAACGACGGAACGAGCTAGCGCCCACAAATAAATGCTCCTAGTTTATAATTTAAGTAATATCTTCAAAGAAACTACTATCCCACAACATTCAGTAAAGCGTCCCAGTCTTTTCAAAAGTTTATTTTCATCAAATTGAGATCTTGTTTAGACTTGATAGCGACCATTCGCTCGCGAGACGTCACCGGCGCGCGCGCACGCCGCCCGTTGCCGCCGCGAGACATGTAGTCTTATAGTTTGTGAGGTAGGCTTAGTCATGATCTAATGAAAGCGCCTTGTTAGAAAATACCGATTAATAAAATGAGATCTTTCATTACAATTACAAATATTAATATAAAGACGATAAAACTAGAATTACATACATTATACAACAAATTATTAACTTTTGTACAACACCATCCGTCGTCATTGAGGTGTCCGTATTCTATGGTCGTCGGTTATCGTTTAACACAATAATGATTAATAGCACGTAGCATGCGGTACAATGAAACCAACCCTTGCAAGTCTACTGTCCGTATCCGTCGGGCCCGGCCGCCGCGCGGCGCTAGTGGGCCGGCCCGGCCGGGACACTCGTCTATCTGCCAAGTGCGATAGAACATCCATGACTCGATTACATCTGACAACGTAATTGTTCGAGATAAACTTATTATGCAAACATAAATATGGATTTGAATCTCAAGCCAATACGAAAATAATGTATCTTGACTTAGTATTTATATTTGATATGGCCATGCATTTGTCGTTATGTTTCATAACGATATATGTATATCAATCACAGACGCTACTTGTTATGTTTGTTTTCAGTTTTAGTTTTTCAGCGTTTTATTTTTGAGTATACAACAACTATACATTTTCTTACCAATAACGCACTTATTTGTCTAAAACATATATTTCTTTTATTCAAGCTTCATACCTACTCTGACCAATAACTACAAAATATCACAGACTGTGTGTTTATTATGTATACATCTTCTCATAGAAAAGTTATGTGTATCACACATGGACGTCAAAGCTAAATAGATGACACATTAACCATGATCATTATACATATTTCATTTTATTTTACAATATATACCTATCAACATTTATATTAGATCAAATTATTTGTCAGAAGAGTTTGCCAGTACAGTTCAGCGAAGCGATCGCCACGCGAGCACGGCTCGTGGGGGCGCGACACGACAATTACATCGTCATGGATATGTCTGCAGTCACAACCATCGGAGGAGAATGGAACTCTGACATGACTGCGTCCTTTACAAACATAATCATTCAGAATACTCGTATAGAAAGAAATCAGTCGAGATTTAAGCACACGTCAGCCCATTACTACTACCTACTATCTAACATTCATTGTACCTTTTGTTTTGTTTTATAATGCATTGCCACATGTCAAAGTAGACTGGCGATAAAATCTCATTGGTTATCACAATATCTAACCTACTTTAAGATCTGGTACAAACTTACACATTGTTATTTTTGTGCTCATTATTTAAAAAAATGTTTAACTCCATGGTTGTGGAATATAAAATTATAATATTGTTTTCGTGTATGTCTAAAGCGTTTTACTTTGTATGCCGTATATTGTTATATATCATTCGTGTACCGTAGAGGAATGAGAAGCGATGAACGTCCCTTCCCTTTGTGACACGTTAGGTTAGTCATGGAGCTTAAAGTTCAACTTCGACCTAAGTTACATACATATTTACAACATCGTACACGAACGCGTACAGAAGCACCCGACAGTAAAAAGCACCTAGAGTTCCCCAATAGAATTTCATAAGCGTACTATTATGGACTGCCGATCGCTGCAGAAACCGCGCAAATTAATATTTAACAATAGTGCATGCCGCGACATGCAACCGAACTCACTGGGGCCGTTTATTATCTATCTACAACGTTCCTTCCTTAGAAGTCATCCTTTTTATCACTTGTCCATCCGTTCACTAACAGTTCAGCAGGTTCGGCACACAGAACAACGAAACTGAGTCAGAAGCGAGTCGCAACGATCACAACACGATCAGGACAGTTCCTCCAGTCCTCCAAGTATACGAATACGAAGGTTAGGTTCGTTTCAGCGTTTCTTGAGGGGAGGGGGGTTGTCTTCGCAGACGTCGGAGGCGGACCAGCGCCGCTTGCGCGCGTCTTCCTTCACGCTGAGGTTTTCGGGGTGCGTCTGCGGGGGCGCGGGGGGCGCGTGTGCGGGCGTAGGGGGCGCGGGGGGCGCGTGGCGGCGTGGCACCAGCGACACGCAAACGTCGCCCACCTGCAGCCTCTGCACGCGCAACCCATACTGCGCCAGCGTGCGCTCGGGCTTGCACGACGCCCAGCCGCGCCCGTACACGAAGAACGGGTGCTCCACCGTGGATTCCAGCTCCACCTGGAATTATTAACAGTTTAATTAGGTACACTGCTTTAAACTTGTTTATTTTCTAAAATCATATTGGGCTTCATCACCGAGCATGTCGCCTCGTTTAATTTAAAGTTGCTGCTGTGATTTTTCTATGGCCTAGGGTTCTGAATCTATTATGCTGCATGTTTGCACTTTGAAAGTTGTCTTAAGAGAATTGTATTGATATCATCAAATTTTGATGAGCATACTGAATTTCGCGGGCAACCCTGGTGGTTTGGCTTTCAAGAATCGGTAAGTACCTGTGAGCGATTCCTATCGTAGGTGAGCGTGAGCGCCAGCCGGTCGCCCCGCTCGTCCAGCCGTAGCAGCGTGCACTGCGTGAGCGCAAGGTCACCGCTGCGGTCCGCGCTCATCACGAAGTCTTCCGTGCGCATCTCTTCCACGCGCCGGAGCGAGCCGTCTTCGAGCCGGATGAGCGCGCCGCGGCAGAAGTACGGTGCCGGCGCACCTCGCTCAGGTGACGTGGGAGGTTCCTGGAATCATTAAAGGAATTTGTGAGTTCAATGTAGGTATTTGAGCTTGCTGATTTGCATGAATATTCGTTGCTTTTTTTATTAAATTAATGATTGAAGATTTACTTTCGTCCATGTGAGTGCTTGGTTTAATTTGCTTTTCACGAGAGAAGGATTAAAATATCGGCTTTTTGAATTTGCTTGTGCTTTGAAATAGGTATGAAGTATAAATAAAGTTTAATTATTACCTCTCTGGGTGGTGGTACAGGCGCAGCGACGGACACGGGCGGGGAGTGCGGCGCCGGCGCCGGCGGCACGAAGCCGGAGGTGGCGCGGGGCCGGAGAGGGTAGTTGGACGGCGGGGGCTGCGGCGGCGCGCGCTGGCGCTGGTACAGGTAGGACGCGTACGCCGGGTGCGGCAGGAACGGCGCATACGCCCCGGGCACTGACGGGAAGGGCGCGGAGGGTGCGGGCGGCGCGGGCATGGCGTCCCGCGGGCGGCGCGGCGCGTAGCGCGCGTACGGGCGCGGCGGCGGCGCCAGGAACTCGGGCGTCATGCCGGCCGGCGGCGGCGGGTACAGGTTCAGCTGACCGAGCTGCCCCAGCTGGGCCAGCGCCTCGCTGGGGAGACTCGCTGAGATCATCGGACGGGCTGGAATAGAGAAACCGTACTGTTAGTTATGTTTATAGTCTTAACAATTAACGTTAACAACAAAATTGGCAAAAGATGGCGCTCAATTGAATAACATTATCATGTCAACATTTATTACTTGAGCGCGGCGTCATTGCTACAAATCATATTATGAAACACATATTACTCCAAACACATTAAAACACTGATGAATAACAAACTAGATCTCAGCAAGAAGCCCCTGTCTTCACGAGCAGAGTAGTTACCGTCCAGCATCTGCGTTAGATCGAGTGTTTAGTATCGCGACAAGATAAGAATGTGGAGCGGCCGACGTCAACATTATAAATAGATTTTATTCACGTACATAAAAGTTAGTAATTCAGTGTGCACGCCACATGACGTGGAGTAGTCTGTCGTATAAACACGGCTTTTGTTCTATTTTTAGGGTCCGGTCTACCATACACATAAAACGATCTTTGTTGCTTTATCGTCGCCACTACGCGTTATCCGGAGCTGCTCCAACTGGACTGGCGTGGAACAAACGCCACTCGTGATAAATTATTGTTGCTTCATACTACTAACTTGCAAATTACTGTGACATATTATTATAGCTGTCTGTGATAGATAAATTTATCCTATAACGTGGGTTCAGGCTTAAAGAGCAACGTCGAGATTGACCTTTTTTTCAGCCAGTCTTATTCTGGAAAACAAAAGAAACGTCTTTTTTTTCCTTTACATTCGTGATTTATTTATTTACTACTCATCTACATCTGGAAGCGGAAAAAACGTGATAAAATAAAATTGTTTTGTGAAATTAAAACGAATTTACTAGACAAAAGTATTACTAGTCAGTCAAAAAACTAGGTCTCACTATATAGTCCTCAAAACGAGGCACCAATATCGCAGTGTAGATAAATTATTTCTAATTTCAGCAGCCATACGTCGGCACAAGGTTATCTCAAACCGAAACAAACGGTTTCTCGGCTGTTTGGGTACTTATCACTATTACATGAAACACGTGTACACGAGTAAATATTTTTCTACTTTGTTTAATTTTTCTACACTACGGTTATTTGTTTCGTTACGTTAAATATACGTTACGTTAACGTTAATGTAATCATGTCTACGTTTATAACGTAAATCTTTTATTATATTGAGATAAACATTTGAATAAGTGCCTATTCTAATACATTGTTATTGCAGCTTAAAATGGCCGGTCAAATGATACGTTGCGTGGACGGTGAAGTATCTTAAATTTTCTAAGCACGAATAAAATTTAAGTTTTTAAAACAACAACACGATCTCACAGGTTTTCTTAATATAAATATTATTCTAAAAGTACCATGTCGAATAATAGATACTTGTAAGAAATAAGTTTATGTTAAGAGGGTCGTCAGCATTCCTGTGCATGTTAGTACTGCAGGCGATAATTTGAAGAACAAAGAATGCGCCGACGCACCTGCGCAAACAATAAGCTCTTTTCCAGTTAGCACACCTCTCACTGTAGGGGATGACTAGCTCTCATCCTATACATTATGTGCTTCACAAAAACTTGTTAGCGAAGAACCTGACGATACGTGCTGTCATGCACACTTTATTTTACAAAAAAATAAAAACAAATAAACAACGTCACGCCTGGTTTCCCCGAAAGGTTGGACAGAGGTGTATGTACCTATCGTACACCCACATTTCGCCGGATAAGTTTTTAAGTCCCATTTAATAGGGGCGAGCCTATATTGCCTTCAACCGGGCACAAATACAGACTCGGTGCCTGGAATGAATAAAAGTGCATTTTATTCCCTGCTTACATTGCTGATAGGCCATTTTCCTGCCACTAGAAACAAAAAACTTTCAGAACAAAATGATAAAACAGTTCTAAACACACCACGTAGTGCCTATTTTCAGCTGTAATCTAAGTAACGTTACATAATTCTCGATAAAAGCCGTGAAAAGATGTGAAACTCGATAGGTATCGAAACATTACACAAGCCTAGGCTTTCTAGATTTAGTCACGAACCTTTTGTGACCTTGTTGGCTGAGTAAAACTGTTTCAGACTGCCTGAAAAAAAGCTAGTCATACCTCAGGGAAAATATTGCTCATTTTATAAAGTACAGCAGTGACATAACGAAACGTATCTTACGGAAACATCTCAGAGATAGGTATCAGTCCACAGCTACTTCATTTTTCCTTATCTGGTTTCATGGAAAATCAAGAAACAATATGAATATATTAAGGCTTAGCTTCGTATCGCATTCCCGGCTGATTCAGTCAACAACACAACGCATGTTATGTGTGCATAATTACAAACATAGTTCATTTCGTTACGTAATAGCCAAAAGCGTAAGTTTTTTACACACACAAAAGTAACGTTGGTGTTTAAAGTTAAATTTCGCGAACGAGGAAACAAGATCGCATACATTGTTTGCGACTGTGACTCACAAAAACAATGAGAGATGGAGTGTCGTGACTAAGGCTTTAAAAATTCAAGTCAATTAGCTAGCTCTTAGCCACGGTTGAGTGTCGGCAACTCGGCACGATGCGCCGCAGCGCAACCTAACTCTCGATAGCTGACAACAGACTAGGTTCTATTTTTATTATTCTTTTCTTTTTAACGGAAAGTTGCCACTGATATCTAGCATGACCGGTACACCAACGATAAACTACCTAATTACATAATTGATCACGATGTTGTTTGATGCTAAACATACAATATTTAAGGTCACGTTGTCAATGATATAACTCATTAAATCACTTGAAAATAAAACTCGAGATTTGTCTCTCACCTTTAGTTTAAATGGGCGAGTGAACGGTGATTAATCAAACGGTAGGTATGTGTACGTCTGCGACCTTTAAATAGTTCCAGAGTCCAAAATACATAAAGTAGATTTGATCATTGGGATATAATGGAATGCTAGTATAAATAAATATTAAGAACGATCTAATTTTGTGAGTTTGTGGCGCGCTGTCTGTCGGTTGTGATCGTATCGGCGTAGGCGCAGGCAGCAAGGCCGCGAGTTCGCCGGCCGCGCGGTAAAAAACCTCGGTATGAATGGCGAGCCAAATTCGCGAACGATTCTCGGCGGAAGCGCTTACATCACGCGCTCAACATGGCCGCCGTAACGCTCAACTAATTATTATTTGTTAAAATATTTGACAACCGCTTATTTGGTTTTTTGTTTGAACAGTCGCAAATAGAGCGCGATTGCGCCTTATTTAAAGACTTTTGTTTGTATGACAAGCATACCACAACGGCATTGATCTATAATTGGGTTTTACCTATTCTTGAATGTAAAGAATTTGTTTTTAGAAAGGATGTTTAAAACATAGAAAGGGGTTAATCGAGTTGGGAGATAATAAAGCCACATCTACAACATCAACACAAAATAGAAACAGTAGCAACCCCTTTGAGATTTTTACGACAATTTATAAAGACGCGGAAAGTTACGAGAGTAGAGTATCGTTTATAAAGTAGCATAATAACACTATGGTGTTATTAGGCGGCGTGGCGGGTGGCTGCCAGGGCGGGCGGCGGGCGGTCGATAGGGCGCCGCCCGTAACCCACTTCCGACGCCCCTGACCTTGCCGCCGCCATTCACGCCGCGTCTTACAGCGGCTGCCATATCCCCCTCGCACAGCCCCCCTCCCCCTCCCAAACGGCGACACCCTCACCCCCCTAACACCCCCCTTTCCCCTTCACCCATCGTCACGCACGCCGCCCTGCTGAAACTTACAAATGGTCGGATTATTTTGACTTTACGCTTGATTCGACTCGATGGGATGTTTATCAAACATCTGTTTATACCAAGTAAGTTTTATCAAAACTTTAGGAGATCCTGAATCGAAATGTTCAGGAAAATAAACAGAGGTGTGTTTTTTTATAATAACTGGAGCGATGCTGTGGTAAGTCCTGATTCATAATATAACTGATCAGGCAATATTACATCTACGGGCTGTAGATTGACCAATCACTACTTCTATTCATATTAAAAAATACTAAGAATATTAAAATTTCGATTCGATTCTTAAGAATATTAAAAATTCGAAAGTAATTCTGTCTGTCTGTCTGTTACGCTTTCACGCCTAAACCGCTGAACCGATCGTCATGAAATTTGGCAGAGATATAGCCTGGGAAAAGGAGAAGGACATAGGCTACTTTTTTACGCGATAACCGACGTCCACGCGGGCGGAGCCGCGGGCAATAGCTAGTAATACATATTTGTATGTAACTCAGCATTAATTGTAAAATCAAAATCACTATAATAAAAACAGTTCCTTTATTAAAAAAAAAGGAAGAAGAAAATAAACTTAAACATGACTAGGTACTAAAAACTACTAGACATGAAAATTAAAATATACAAAACCTAAAAACTGGCGCGGTGGAGCATATCACTCACATTAATATTAGTTCTATCTGTTTCATGATTATATTGTGTCATAGCAGACATGTTTGCATTACTTATTAAATTAATTGTACAGGAGCAGTGTCCGATCGGCAGGAATGCTATAATATGATATAAAACCCACCTGTTCCGGCCAGCTGTCGCAGACATTATATCTAGGGCTGACTCTGATGCCAGACGGGTGTTTTGATTGCGTAACGTCTGGCCTAACTATCTGGGATTTATACATCATTAAATCCATAGCAACAGTCGGGATAATCTTCTGTTTGGAAGAAAATAAATAAATTGTTTACTAGAACCAATTTAATTATCTTAACAAGCAAAGATTAAACAGGTAAAAGTTTATTTTCATCAAAATTTGAATCTGTATATTCTTTCAACCAACTCCATGTTTCTTTACAAAAAAAAAAAGCTTATCCATTAGCCACGGAGCTTATTTTAAACTAGGTAATGCCAGCGGCTTCGCTCGCGTGAAGGTCGGAAATATTCTCGCGGGAAAGTACTACCGGGATAAAAATTATCATACGTGTTAATCCAGGTTATAACCTATCTGTGTGCCTAATTTCATTAAAATCGGTTCGGCCGTTTTTGCGTGATTGAGTAACAAATATCTAAACTTTCAGAATTATAATATCAGTAGGTTGAAGTCTACAACTCTGAAGTAACCCTATTACCCTTGAATAGAAAAGAAGGCAACCCTAACCAATCCAGCGACTCGACATGCAAACGTAACATGTAATCGGTAATTACGTACATATGTAGGTACGATAAGCATTACTTGGCGCAGTGTGAACTCAAGAATAAACAGTTAATTATATCGAGTCCACGCATTGTTGCGAACCAATGTTGAATTGCGTTTATCAGAACAGCTATTGAGATTCGTATAATTATGCAGTTCTGCTCAGGATGGACGGTCCTTTATATCTGAGATGTGGTTTACCCGTATTAGTTCGGTAATGACTATTATCCCCCTAACATTTCTGATACTATCTAGAGAGAAAAAGGTCTAATTTTCTTTTATCTAAGAATGAATTACTTGTCACTTGTCGGTGTACCTATCTATCAATTTTCTACTTTATCTAGTACAAATAGTAACTACTTAGATTATTTTGGTATCTTCTTATAAGTTTCTATAATAGCAATTGCCTTCAGATGGTCTAGTCTAGTTAATAGTTTTCATACATTGAAAAACGATTTGGTCAGTAGGTTTAATGATGCATGTGTATCATTTTATGTAATGGCGTCCAATCTGACTGTAGCAATTGCCTCAGTTATCCTACAAGGCTATGACAATTTGTAAGGATCGGTTCGGTGGAGCTCAGTTTGTGACCTCGAAGACCAGATCTGTTGTTTGCTTTGTTACTTCTTCTCTTCTCTGGTCATAGTTCAGAGACTGACTTCTGAATTTTAAAAAGTAGAAAACAAATCTCCTCCTGGTTTGATAGAAGTTATTTGACTTTTAAGGTGTTTGAAAGGTTTGTCAGTATGGTAGGTAGCATTTTTGGACGAAGTGGTTGGTTAAGCGGTGCTTTCCTGTATCTAGTTAAGTTACTATCTGCGATACTTTGTTTTACTAGTATTATACGTTTCTGCAGAACTTGGTCTTACATTTCATTAATCTTATCTGTCCAATTCATATTTCCTATGATAACATCAATTGTGGTGCAATTACACGCGTCCTATTGACAAACAAAAACGTGAATTGACGTTCACACTCCTCTTTAACTGAAGTGATAGGTAACATCTTTATCAGTCACTGCTTTACGTAACATATTGAGAATTATGTACAATATTAGCATCCATTAGTTTAGTCAAACACAACATACATGATTGACGTCAATGTGGCTATTGTAAATTAAGTCAGACCAGTTGCTAGTCGAGTTTAGAGTCCAATTTCAAAAGATTTCTCAATGATTTCACGGCTTAAACCGTATCTATCTTGTCCATAAAATAAAGTGGCTATTACATCAACAAAAAATGTTATTTTATTTTGAACACTGATCTTTAAGTTGCACCGAAGCGTTCGATTTGTGCTCAGAAAATGATTTTGTACGCGCACCACTCACCAGTATTTCTGTTACAATGTAGTAGTGTAACGGGCAAAAACTTAAATATTTACATTTCAACGTTTATGTTTAACTTAAGAAAAACACATTAACTCAGATCACTCACCACCACATTTGCATGTGCAAAGTGATATAAAAAGTGAGTACCTACTCAGAAAGATTTCGTTGCTGACAAACAAAGTATATTTTTGCACGCGCCCCTGTTCCTCTTCATGTTTATTAGATGAGCATCGCCCCTATGTGGGAGATCTCAAACATGTCTAGAAAATTATGAAAATATTTATAATGCATGTGTTAAAATTATTATATAAGAATTCCACGGAGGCAGTGAAGCGTTTTCGTCGCAACTCGCAATGTCAAATTCCTGAATAAAATGAAGTGAAGGATTGTCAGTCATTGTCACTTCTATGAAGTGTTAACTGCATTCTTTCGAAAAGTTCTGTAGACCGGCTTTTATATAAATCAGAGGGGTGTGCTATTGGGTTTGAATCAGTAGTGTGGCGACAAAGAAGAACAATTTATAAATGTATACGTGATGTTGAGGTTCTGTTGCGACTGGCGAGGCTGAATGAACCGCGCTAGTCACGCGACGCCTGTTACGTAAAGCCGAGTTTCCACAATATTACTTAGCTTACTTGTTTGCGGTAAAAAGGCAACTGACGTGTTAATTGCATTGCAGTATTGCTAATTATAATATTAACTTGCATTTTGATTCGTATCGAGAAACCGGCTCCGGTGTGTTAAGGACAGTTATTTCGACTTTCGTTTGCAGTACCGCACGTGTATGTACTTGTGGTTATAACAAAGTTGAGGCAAAAACTGCAGGTCAATGTATTATTAATTTAAAATGTAAAAGATGGGTTGGTGTAACTTTTGAGTTGTTAACAAAATACGCTTGACGTAATCGTATATTCACGATTTTTCTCAAAGAACTAGTAGCGATTTCACGATATAAAAGGCAATCACAAGTGAATAACAACCTGTGGTATTTGAGCTCACTAGTTTTAATAATGACAAGGTGGGGAACTAAATTATCCCGCGTAATTGGCGGTTCTGATGGCCACGGTTTGCGTCGAACCTACAAGGAGGCGGTGTATTCGCTTAAACGACCAATTTGGAGTCCAACAACAGTTTTATTGAGTGTATCACGCAATAGGAGAGCCGAGGCAAACAACCCCGCCTACACTCGCGACTCGCGACGTTACACCGACAGACTTCTATTTACATACACGTCAGGGTTGCCAGATAAATCGTGTGTAACAACGTAAATATCGTTTATTATGCGGTGGAAGTAACATTCAAAAATACATTTTTAGCATTGAATTTATTCTCGTTCATGTCAGAATTATTTAATCAGCATGGTTGCATGATGCAGTGGGGAATGTTATTTGTGGACGAACGATGACGATAATATTTGCAAATGTTTTCCTCAAAGTGATAGAGACGGAAGTTGAAGAATGTTAACCTCTGGCAGCCCTGTGAGTATCCATTATTGTTAAGTTGCGGCGACCGTCGCGTCGCCCACGCGGCAACACACCGACAAAGTGGTGTTAATGTGTGCGCCACCTGTGTGCACAGGCGCCATCAATATGCCAAGCGAATTGTATGAAAAACTAGCGCTGATTAATACGTATTTGTAAAGGCAGTTTCAATTATCTTGCCCGTATTCGCAATACGAGTGATGTCGGTCTGAGGCTTATAATGTTGGCCATTCCAAAACTTGTGATGTATTTTTGGGCTTTCAGAAAGGGTTTTGCAAACAATCCTAGTAATTTTATACATAATATGTGAAACTTTGTATGTTTAGAGAGGTTTGTTACTCTATCACGCAAAAACAGCAGAACGGATTTGTATGAAATTTGGTAAACATATAGTTTATAACCTGGATTAACACATAGGATAGTTTTTATTCCGGTAGTACTTACTTACGTGCCCATGGGATAATTTTCGACCTAAACGCGGGCCAAGCTGCTGGCAAAAACTAGTAATACATATTTCCGGGAGAATTGTGGGTGTTGTTTGATGAGTCTACAAGCTTTTTAAAAAGAAAGTATATCGCGGCTAAATTTTTCATGGGACAGTTCAAATTCAAAGCAACTATTTCGCGTTAACATCGAATAGAATTGTTGCTGCATTAGCATGAATTAGCGAGTTCAACAACCGCTGTCCAACTATGTATTAGGTACAATTTTCTTACGATTCTGGCTCATTGCAGTGACACTGTGACACTACAGAACTCGTCAATGAATTTAATGAATTACGTTATAAACCTATTATAATAAGTAGCTACAACTGTGTAATCAAAAATACCTATTAACTTTAGGATGTAAAAATACGGGCTTACACTTAACATGTGATGTGTACATGGCTGATATTTAAATAATGACGTGGTCAGTGTACACTTATGGTCCATTAACCGTTTCTGAATGATTTACTCTTAAAATATTGGGTTTATTTTATTTTGAAACTCGACTTATTGATTCAATTACAAATTAATTCTAAAACTTCATTGATGTGAAGTTTTAGTTTTCAACCTGCTATATAATTGGTAGGTTGGGTCGACTACACTTTTCAAGGTGTGTTTGAACATTGAAAATTTTTTGGTTAGGTGTACTTTGACGATCGATTTCTCTTGCACAGGGAATAAAAGTTAAAGCGTTTGGGGCGCCTTTTTTGCACTTCTAGCTTTTGTAGCATTAAAAGACACTGCTTAAAAAAAAACCTCTTCTATATTAATAACCGTGCATAACCTTCCATCAAAATATTTTCACTCATTTATTACAAAAGTAAATAAAAATGAGCTTTAACTAAAACGTTAATGTCAAGGATTAAACCTACACTGGATGTTAACTTAAATTTGCGTTTGAAAATGATTTCAGAACAAATTCTTTGACCTTTACTTGTTACAACTTGATACAAACGTTAGTCAAATATGTATTCTATTTGGAGAAAGATAGATAGTTTACAGTGATATGGCCAAATAAATAATTGAAATCGATACCCACGTAACGGGATTAAGCAGACTACTAACGACTCAGTAGTTAATAGGAATTGTGTGATACCTGAAATTGTGCATTAGTGGAATCTGTGTTCGAGGAATTCGTTGGAAAACTGACACATTGTTGAAAATGTGCGGATTTTAGACGGTTGTCAGCTCCGCCCACGCCCGCTCATCTCTAAATTGACTTTATTTTAGGCTGCATTAGTTAGATACACGGAACAGCCTTTTGAAATCCGGGTCACTTCTAATTTTAATCCCTCTTCCCTGTGGCATTTATGTATATCGGATCTTTTTAACTAGCTCAGTTTGTAGCCGCAGCTTTGTCTTCCCTTTTGGTATTTGAAAATATTGTGTACAATATTGTGCACAATATATTTGAGCGAAATTATGCAGGTAAGTATAGACTTATCTGCGTAATTTAGAATGATTCTTACATAGTTTGCATCACCTAGATATAAAAACCACTGTTACCTAAACCATTATGGCAGGAGATACGTAATGTGAAGTTAATCAATTTTGTATTAAAAATATGTGATAGAGGGACTATTTTCGGCACTGGACCTAAGCATCAGAGCGTTAGCAGCTGGTCACTTTCAACCACGCTGCTACCTACCCTACCTTGTCGAAAAATTGCCATTGATCCTTTATAACGGTGAAAATGAAGCGGCTGAACCGTGAAAATCTTGTACGGTTCACAGCCTACCGACACGGCCACTCGGAATAGCAATAGCTTTTACATGTTACGACAAAAGTAAAAATACTTGTAGAGCCACTTTAGCAGCGGACATTGACGTGTGAAATGAGAAACAAAATAAAAATAATTACTTCTTTAGGCAAAGCAAGCTTGATGGATTCTCACACAAAGGAAATTTTAGTGGATAGATACAGTTGTCTACTGATTAATATCTTGATAAATACAATGAGCACTGTCAAAAAATTAATTCTGAATCTGAATCAGAGCCGGCGACGTGGCTGGAGCGTTCTGTCGACTCAAGTATTTGAGTAATGAGCAATTTCACAAAAGCGTAATATTGATTTATTATCAAAATATTTCTCCAGCCTACTTCACGGAATATAATGATAATTAGTTAATGTGTAACTTGTTTATGAATGATAAAATATATTTTTTCATAAATAGTGAAATGTTGTATGTAATTATATAACATTTCAAGTCACGCGTTATATGATCGAGCATTATCTTATCTGGACTGGTATTCAACGATTTTGAAGCAATGAAATAGTAAAGGTCGTCCACATAGTCGTGTGGTAGTCGCAACTGCGAGCCGCAGATTAAATTGGAATATACTCGTTAGAGGGCAATGTGAAGGCCACGAAATGCTGTTCGATTAATATAAAGTTGATTCATTTCACGAGATATTCGGCATTAAAATCTGGTGTCATCAGTCATCGGGGTGTGAGTGACGTAATCGGCGCTGTCCCGTCTCCTCGGCCGGTTTGATGGAACGTTTATAAGTGCCATAGTAGCTTGGCGGATATAGTGGCAGACCGCTCCAATGCTCACGACCTCAAATTCGCAATCATTATGCCACGTGGACAGGATATGATATACCTGGTAACGACAACTTCACGAGAAAAGTATTCATTTAGAGATTTAAACGCAGGCCAGCTAGACAATGTTCCAATCAAAATTTACTTCTCATTAACGGTGCTTTCCAATAACTCTAGTGGCGAGTTTATTATAACTCATATTATTACCTCTTTTAATTTCCAACGTACCTAACGTTTGTTTTATTATTCAAGTAATTCATAAATAGATATTGTTATCGGTTGCGATTGATTTATCAGAATTTCCATTGAATATTGTGTCGAATATTAGATAAGTATTACATTTTTGTGAATGACTGAAACTAAATGGATTATAAATGTTAAAAAATTGGTGGTTTAGATTAATTGAACACTGTCCGGCTATTCATAAAAATTTCGTTAGTAATACATATTGCTATTTATTCAATTTTTTCATTCCTAAAGCTGTTTCGATTGTAAATTCTTGATCAAAACAGGAATTAAATGGTGTTTATCGCAACGAATATTCCTGTAAGTTAATTGGGGCCATGTTTAAAAGGAAATCAACCGATTAAACGGTTATATTTGGGGATAAACCGTTTAAGTTAATACCTAACAAACAAACGTTTTCCTCTTGTATGATATAATGAGGATTATTAATAGATATAGATAGGTAGCTACAGGACAAGTAAATGGCAACCAACTAATAATTCAAAAAAAGGAAACTATGTATATACCTATAATGAATTTGATAAAAGGATAAGTAGGTACCTTATGATTATTTAGGCTCAAAATTACTATCAGGGAATATGTGAAGGCAGATTAAATTAATTACTCATAAATATATAACGGCATATATTTTCAGTACTAAGTGAATTCAGGACTGTCTTTTGTTTTCTGTTTTGGCACTCTTTTTTTTTTTTTGAGGATGGGAAATTATCAAATAACTTCTCCCGCTCTGGGTGGAGCAGGAGGGCGTGTCAGACTTTTACTGACTAAAACCCACCCGTGTTCCCTCAGTTGCCTGTGTGCCAGGGGCGACGGTATCTCTTTCGAACAACCCGCACCCCTGGCAGGCATCGGCCCTTGCGGGTTTTGGCACTCTTGGCGTAAAAAAAACGGTGAAAAGTTTAAATTAAGAAGCGCATTGAAGACAGTTACATTGATCCAGCGCAACAATCCACTGGTGCAGGATCCGGCCAATTAGCGGTTCTTTTATTTGAATCCGCTGGAATAAGATATTGAAACAATGTGAATTAGGTTTTAACTTTTAAAGATATCATTATCATCAGGGAGATGTCCAAAACGAAAACCTGTAACTTTTCCTACATTATGAAACATAGGGACAAAGTAAGCAAACTCTTAGAAATTGCGATCTTTAATAAAAACCAGCTTTTATTTCCTCTCACAGTGTCGCAAATATTGTGTCCGGCTGCCAAACACTTTCGGATAATAAGCACGCTTATCCGAGAATAGCGGACATCAATCAAAGCGTCGCGTCAATGCTCTATAGACAGTGTTTGTGCCAAAGTGCCAAGTGCTTTCCCATGGCGCGCTGGCGGCCGGCAGCCGGCCAGGGGACACGCGGCACTGCCCGTTCATTCTTCACACATAAATAAATGATTACAGCACATGCCTGTATCGTAAAGTCTAATATATTAGTCGTGTATTCAAACACTGTCTTGATAATAACAATTACAATTATTGTTAATTCGCCAAAGGTCACACAGCTATCTATCACCCAGATTGTTGTGTTCAATAAAAGCTTTGTTTTATGTTTGCTACATGCATAATCAAATATATTTAACACCTAAAATATGTATATGCATGATTTATACTTATGACTTGCTATCGTGCTCGGTTGGAACGGAGTAGAAAGTAAGTTGATAAATGACTTGCCTTATAAACTGTTTGCGTGTCCTATTTTGCAATATATTTGCAAACATATCGATGCTGACCTCGTGTGAACAGTTATTGCTTCTCTATTTAGATTCCATTCGTGATTGTTACACGCGTAGGCTAACGCCGTCGTCCCTTGAATATAAAGAGCAGATCTTAGTGGCCGCGTGACTAACCTGCCAGGAGGAATTACCATCGATTGTATGCTAAGCAGCGTTGACTGCGCCCGCGCCACTACCATTGATCGTCCGACAGTACTTATACACCAGCGGCGATAGGATCCGACGTGATTATCAAATGCCAAATTCAATTATACTAGCCTTGTCGCCTTAAAAGTCTTGGTATACGCACCAAACATAGTTGCCATTTGTGATTAGTAAACGGAACTTATGAGTAAGTCTTCATTGGATACCGCATTACGTAATAGTTTATTATTGTGCTCTTATGCATTTTGTGGTTTTGACTATGCTTTCAAAATGCAGTGGTTGAATGAGGTTGACTTGGTAACACGGATTGTTGACATAAACGGAATAGCGAACCTGTTAGATACGTGTCTCAAATGGACTTTCAACTTCTTACGTTCAGCTCTACCCCGACGTCGGAGAAATTTCGAGAAGGTTTTATGAACTTGTTATCGATTACTTTTCGCTTGAAGGCTCTTTGTGAGACCTATTCGTGATCCTAGCAAGTTTTCATTATTATTATGAGTGACAATTTTAACTTTTAAATTGGTATCCAATATTTATTATTTACTGACTAAAATATAATAAAAACTACGATGCCTCCTAGAATACTTTCTTTGAAATATGTGGCAGTCGTTTTAGTGCCCGCGTTCCTTTTTAAAACATTTGCATAGTTAGTGCCTACGAGGTCACGCGCATATCAGAAACATATCAGTGTAAGCTTTCAATAATTCAGCGCAAAGACGAGCCAAGGTTAAATGAAAGTTACATTTGATTGATTCCGTGTTTAAAAGAATAACATGTTCTTACATTTATTTTTAAACAAAAGTGTACATAATAATATTATATTTAAATGACTGTGTTCTGGTGATGTAACAAATCACTCTGTTTTTCAACCGTTACCAATTTATCTATACAAAATAACAAATACTGTTATCAATGTTTATAAGTTTGGCTTTATTAATATAGATCTTGTAGAGGCACGTGTACGGACTTATGTTGGCAACACAATACAAAAATAAGTTTAATTTACTACATAAATGTAAATACAATTTTTATTTACTTGTCGTATATTCAGGAAACTTCCGAACTTATGAGGTCCTTGCCCCTTAGTAACACTATATGAGTAATAAACTCCTGATTTGATGTTCCCATATCTTCCCATTTACAGTATCAAGGTACTTACAGTTGATTGAAAAACAAACAGTGAATATTACCTGGTTATCAGTGGCATGTTTGTGCACTTCCCGGGTTAAAGCGAGTGAATTCGGCTACAGCGTTTAATATCACTTGGATGTTTGTTTAACCGGCATTGTGGCAGATAAGATAATTCCTATACCAGCTGTTGTTGCCAACTGGCCGAGTGCTATCAAGTGACCCGTGCTAAGATCATTTTGACCCACTAGGGTTCTTGACGACAACGAATTTGTTTTTATCGTTATATTGATGGCCTAGCTACTGCAGTGTTGCGAACTTTAAACTCTATTAAGAATGAAGGCTGCGCTACTTGAATAGTCTTCGCATTAATAAGTATCTATTTCAAGTTCTGCGAATCTCGTCGTGATAAATAGCAGCATTGTTTATTTTAATCTATTCTCTAGGTCTGTTTGTAATAAATAACCTATCTGCCTATACCGCAGTCACAGTATTGCCTTGCTAAAAATGAATACCTACTGTTTTTCCTTTTAATTTGCTACGCTTTGATGTTGATGACAGAGTTTGCATCATCAGTAGTGATAAAGAGTTCTATTGTAGACGGAACAGACGTAGTGCTCTAGATTTCTATTTGACCGAGTGCGGTTTGCAGATATTTTATAATTAGATACATACCTATATACTTCGCCGATAAGTTGTACCGATATCGTCGGTCACGTACACAATCGCCAAAATGTTTACAGATAATATTAAGAATACGTACCCATAACAAAAAAGCAACCAGACCACACTCTGCACTAGAACAAGTCTGTTTTGAGCAAGATATCGGTTCGTGTTCTGACTAATTGCCTATAATCGCACCTTGCTGACAAAAAAAACAAGCGCTTTAGTTGCGATGGTACTTTTAAAACGATTAACTATCGATAACATTGACAAGTAACACGGATGAAGAATCACCCAGTAAACAAGAAATACTACTTTTATCACTTTTTACGGACGCTACGAATAGAATCAATCAGCCAACGAAAAGTTTTTAATTCAAATGATCAACAGAAACGTCGGTGTGACCGAGGTCGACATAGAAACAAGGTACGTCGTCAATTGGAAGAGTAAATAATAAATATTTGGAAGTGAGAGCAACGCATGCGGATGTGGGCTGACGTCACAATGGAGGCACACGCCACAAAACACCACCAGCGGCCACCGCTATGCGCTTGTTGACACATGCGCACGCGTTCTTCGAGGAAGAACCCTCTGTCAATGGACCGAGGAAGATGCCACTCGCTGTTTTCAAAACGTTAGCCAGAATCGCCAATACTGGGATTCGAGAGCGTGAATATGTTGTGTAAACACAACGAAAGCTAGCTCAGGAAATGAACGATTCGTAGCGTACTAAATATGCGTGCTGTGAGTAGATACAGTTTTCACCTTTCTAAACGCCTATTTAGAGGCAGGGTTTATCAATAGGTGCAGTGTTGTAGACGTCCTTGTCGAGCGGTCTATTACATTTGACGATTATTGTTAGTGCTAGTTGGTGGTAAGGCACGGTAAAATTAATAGGCAACATTGAACTTGAACGTGTGTTGCGGTGCGTGCGGATGACGTCACTCACACGTACACGTGCGAGGCGGCGGCACCACTCGCGCCGCGGCCCCGCAAGGCCGCTGCCTATCGCACCGGCCACATCGCGCCGCACCGCCGCCGTGCCACCGTGCGCGCCTAACTAACCGTGAACACAGCCTCACATGTAACATAACTACATTATATTATATAGCCGTACACACATCGAGTGCCTGCTACGTTCAACACGAGAAAAGCCGATTTAAACTCACACATTCTGAGAATTTATTAATTATTCTGATGGTTCTGCAATATACAGAAAATAGCTAAATCTAGTTATTTGCTCAATTATAGCGAACTTATTGACTGATTCATGGAAACAATATGTTAGTACTTAGGGGCCATTCAAGTATTACGTAAGCACTACAGGGGGGCGGGGGGGGTCATTGCTTTGTTTATTTTTGATGACATGTGGGATGGGGGGTCTGGATGGTGATTACGTCAGCAGAATTTATTTATTAACTTTTGGATTTTCTAAAAAAAATTAGTCGATTTTGGTTTGAACACACATGGCAACTCTACTTGTCTATGAATGGCTCGAAGAAAACGATGACAATATACCAAAATCACAAGAAAGTGAGCAGATACGTTAGGTGTCTGCTACCAATGTTTACGTGAGCATGGGAGAGGGGAGTAAGAGCTACGCTTACTTTTGCTGACGAGGGGCAGGGGGGGGGTCAATAATTGCTAAAAAACTGCTTACGTAATATTTGAATGGCCCCTTATGACAGTTATTGAGAGATAAAAATATATTAATACTTTTTGTAAATTGGTAATGTATTCTAGTGTTTATAATATTTAAAATGGAGCAAACACACAAAATACCCTAAGCAGTGAGAGATTCTGGGATACATAGAAAAAAAAAAGCCACAAGTAAGAATAAGTCGTAGTAGCATTTTCCTACTCACGGCTAATAGGATAAAGCTCTGTATCACACATTCACAATACGAGAATACTATTTATATCTGCACAAAAATCGATAAATGTACGTATATCGCGGAAATTTACACTAAGGTTATCAGAACCATCATTGATAACAGTGATAAATAATGCAGGTAGGTATAGGTATTTATGTAAATTGATGTGATAATCGATATCGATAATAAAGGTAAGTAATCGCGTTTTTCCTCAGACGATATCTTATATATTTAAGTTTATGGTCATAAAAGAAAATAATTATAGATATTAAAGCGAGAAACTGGAAATGAAAACACTTTATGATAGGTACTCCACAGCCTACGTTTTCTATTCAGAGAGTCCCACACCATTAAGGTATTGCTGGCACTCTGGCAAACATTGTTATTATAAGGAGCCGACCCAAATTTAGAAGTAAGAACAATCAAATGAAACTTCGAAATGATCCATTCTCTAATTTGGACTCTAATATATTTTATTTCAAATACATTTTAAAAGATCATCTGAAAACTGATTAATTAAAATGCGGAAAAGCCAGTACAGTTAACAATGTTAGGTGGTCCGTGTGTCATGGTTCGTGGAAGTTGCAGCCGGCAACCATTCGCCTCAGCCAGCTAATTCTAGAAGTTCATCAGAGACTGTTGCAAACTTTATTGTGTTTCACCTTACTTGACCGGAATTTGATCCCAAAGCAAATTGGTTCTAATTTGGAACTGTTGTTGTTATTGATAGTGCTATACGATTGCAGAATAAAGAAGAAGAAGCCTGAAAAAAAACCAGAAGGCCTATTCTCGTTATTAAAAACGTTCTAAATCTAGTCGCAATCTCATCTCAGCGATAAACCAATTTCATAATTTTATCAAAAATTTATGGCAAAATGAAATATTTTTGATAGATTGACGCTGAGATCAGACTGTGAAAGTTCTTAAAATTACGAGAATCGCCCTCTGACACCTACCCAAAAAGGTCTTTGTAGTATTTGTAGATTAATGCAATGCTTGATATTAATTAATGATAAATGCACCAAAGTGCATACGCACGTGAGTGGCATTCAAATCACAGATAAGACAATTGTTTAATCATAATCACAGAGATTGCGGTTTTTACTTGAAGTCAACTTATTATGCAAAGTGCCTTTCTAAGGTCGGAGTTGAATCCATTACGGTGGTGTTGTAACTTATCGTTACAAACTCATTTACCTTGCATAATATGGATACACATGATTGCATGTGTCTTGTCTAATATACTGATAATTAGTTACTATCTTTCCATAAATGAGAACCGATGAAGTATCTCCTTTCTGGTTTAATTCTACCTGATACTATTTATGTTGAAAGCAAAACTTGTACACCATTATCATGCAGAATAATGATTCTATGCAAAAAAAGGGATGTAACTACATATAGTTAATTTAAAATACATATATTTTAAATAGATTTTGTACTCTTGCTCTATCAGTGTGCTTTCGTAAAGTTTTCGTTTAACTGCAAAGAAGATCTTAGATTTCATATCTCTATATGGGAAAACATTTTTATTTAAGCGTGTTTTAAGATGGACACGCAGATAAAATGTACCTAGAATCTCTTACGATAATACCAATAAACACGGAAAAAATGTCTTTTGTTTATTCTTATTAGTTAATCTACAACAATCTACAATAGCCAACTAAGTACTCACATATGTTATTTTGATGTACCTAGTTTCACAATTTCATATCTGTGCTGAAAAGACAGATTTCGATATGCTAATTATTAATATGCAAAAACTCCTCTGATTGTAAAAAGATTGCAAAATCATTAAATTCATTGTTAATTTTCAAAGTAATCTATGTAACTAAATACCAGGCAAAAGATCATTCTTTAGGTGCTATAATTATAATATCTACCTATTAAGCTTCGACAAATGCGCGCTACGTTTTATTGATGAAATGTAACTGAGAATTTTGATCGCAAAGGATATTGCAAAACCTGGTACGATTATGAAAGCCTCTGAAATCATGAAGGCCGAGTTCAAAAGATATTGAAGCATGTACAAAATGGTGCTATTTATTACACCTGAATATTTGAGTGCTTCTACTCCGTCAAAAACTGAGCGATTAGTACCGTACCTACTCTGTGAGTTTATTCATAATTTATTACAGAAATTAACTGACTGCTGGGTATTTACAATACTCAATCTATATTCAAATTCTGATCAGATAATATTGTGTTAATGGTCTCCGGGACATCTTTCTACAACAATTGATAAGACCATGAAACAAATCAATGCTAGTACAATTCTTCGTCCGATACGTAGGTACCTAGCATGAGTGCACAGCTGCAATGCAGTAACATATTAACACAGTGCATGCAACATTCGCTCAGTTGGCGTATTTGCGTATCGTACTTCTTGCATAAGTGGTGTATTTCGCAACACCTTACTACAGTGTAGCCGCGAAAGCTATGACGTAACCGCTGCGCAGGCGCTGCCGACCCATTGATTAGACCAAGCTGTGAATGTAACCAGTTACTTAATCCTAAGTCTTATGCTCAATTTTATCACTGAAGAATAACAGTGATATTCATATGTTTTCAATGGACATACAACAATGTAACAGATAGTGCGACAAGTACCTACTGAATAACTTTGTGTATACTGGTTTGCCCGGTTAGCAACGTCACGAAATATATATTTAAACACGAAACCGTATTCCACGTGTAAGATTTAAGGAAATACTGGCAAAGTTACCTTTCGTAACTTGTACCCGAAAATGTAGGCGTCGGCAACAGGTAAAAAAATAGATAAACATCGAGAGGTCGCTGTTAAAATATTCATGCAAAAGAGGTTAGTCGTATTTTTTGTCAGGACTAGTGTCACAAGGAGGTGGCCGGTCAACAACATCGATCAAAGTGCGTTTCAAATAAATTAAGTTGGGAGCAACACAAAGTACACACGTACACATGGCTACACATCAACAGCGTAAACTGGAAATATATAGCTTGATGTGTAGCCATGTGTACAAGCAATATAACCGAGGTACACACGGTGAAATTATTGAAATCTAATTTATATTTACCTAGTCAGGTAAATATAAAATTTTGCTAAACGAATATATTCTTACCTAGTGCGGTTTATGAACACTACAATCATTCCACAATCGAATGTCAATGCGGATAATGGTATGCTGGGAATATCCGTGGAATATCCCACGACACCTGTGTAGTCAAAACAAGTTACAGCTAAATTCAGCCTACTTTATTTTTATAAAATAATCAAGTTCGACCATACCTTGATTACCTACTATCCTCTATCCTAGATAATAATTATATCAATTTGAAATCTTTAACTTAATAAAAATCAATTCATTCACTGCTGCTACTTGGGTTTTGCACAAGAGTTCCCTTTAGAGCGAAAGTAGAAAGGATTTTTGAAAATTCAAGGGAGTTTTTAGCTGATGGGAAATCGCATCAGGCACACCGTTTGTTTTTCAATAAACCAGCCGATCTATTCTGTACAAATCTCACCGTGAAAACTTAGGTGAAGTGAGTTTGAAGTGAGTTTTTAATTGTGTCAATCCTTAGCATCAAGTAGAATGACATCTCGCTTCACCTAAGTTATCATTGGTAGGATTTTTACAGAATAGTCTCGCTGATTTCAAATGGTGTGCCGCGTGAACGTAGGTGTTGACACGGATAACAAGATGAGCTTCACAGCATTTGTCACTCGAGACATGTGTAAATACAAGTTGAGCACAATTCCAGAGAATGACCAGTCTAAACATTGGACGACATATTGAATTACGGCCACCTGGTTTCAGCTAAATTCACTGCTTCCTCTTGTCAGAGTCCAGCCCACCCACATACCATCTATAATTATTACCTATGTTTTAAGCAAAACTTATTATAATTATGCTTTATCGTTTGGAAAGCCAATATTCTGTTCTGTGAAATTACTGTTACATGGGAGTTCTGATATTATAACAATTGATATTTACACGGTTACCATATAGTTGTAGGTATCCTTCTCAATCGTCTCGGGAAATACTAGTTCATTAAAATAAACTTCTACCTATAATATTTATGAATAAACTTAAGTCGGACTGACGAGTACTTCATAATTATGTTACTTTATCGTGTCATAACTCGTACCACAAAATTACTTAATGTAAAAACTCGTGTAGATTAATGACAGCGATTAAAAAACATGTCAACTAACAGTAAACAGATAAAGAGGTACTTGGACTCGTTGCGTCGCTCCTCAGCTCTACACATAAGGTCTATCACCTTTTATGTGCATCGTCGATTAATGAAAGTAAAATAATCGTTCCGGCATTGTTTGTAGCAGATGTATACATTGGTCGAGACGAAGGTAACAGTACAAACATCCAACTGTGCAGGGCCGTGTTGACAAACAACACCCTTTAATATAATCATTGTTTACCTTGCAACAATGTATGTTTGTAATGAATATTATTTAAATGCAAATTGTTTCACGATTTTCATTGTTTCAGTTGAACCAGAAATAGCTCGTGATTAAAAGTCGTCGTTTAGCTTTTTGTTAAACAAATATCTGCGGCTGTCTCCGTTCAGGAGTGCCTCGTGACAATACTATGAAATATGCAGATTTTCCTGTAAATTATACGAGTACCTAACTAACTTTTGTGAATATAATTATAACTTACGTTCATTTACACGATAATAACAATCGCGTGTTGATTTCTGAATCAGATTTTCCGTGTCTGTCTTGGTAGGTTTATTAAAATAATGATCATCTTTCCGGTCGGACTATTCTGTAAAAATTTCACTGTAAAAACTGGAGTGAATTTGAAGTACCACCAGGTGGAATGACAGTTCACTTCAAGCTCATTTACCCTTAGTTTTCACGGTGAGATTTTTACAGAATACCACTACTGGATTTCGTCGAATCACTAAGCGGATATAATGTACCTACTTTCATAAATAATTATCTCTAATGTCTGGTAAACTAAAATGACAATTTGATTTAATAGATACTTATGGGAGTGATTGCTTACGACCACGCCCATCTTAGTTTAATGATGTGGGGTTTTTAGGAACGGTTTTTAAGATCAAAAGATGCTGCTTTATCCTGATGTGAATTATTAGAAACTCGCCGTCGTTCCTTACTTAATAAAGAAATTAATAATAACTTTCAAACTTTTGAATTACGTAAAGGTAAATACATATTTTATAAGAGTTCGCGACACCATCTGTTCCCTGAAAAGTTTTGGGGTTGAAAGAAAAGTAGTATTATACGGATTCCTTTTGTATTTCATTATGTATTATTAACTAATTTTATCCGCCACAGTGTGACACAAATATACATAAGTCTTGTGTAATTTTTTTTTGGGCTTCTAAGATGGTTTGAATCAACACGAACAGGGTCATTCAATGTGTATAGAAACAATTAAAACGATGTATAAGTAAAGTTTTATTCTAACCACCTCGAAAAAATCCGAAGGTATTTTTTGAAAATACATGACTAATTATATAGTCTTTGTAACCAAGTAAATGTCCCATGGTTGCGTGGGGTCGAGTAACATCGATATGATAACAAAGAAGTGATGCTGACGTTACCGTCGTCGCATCGCCGTAACGAAACACTGAAACTAACCTCTTTGATTGTTTACATATTGCAATAAGATACCCTCTTTTACGCTCGTGAGAACGCGAGTATAACATGATCGGTATTGCGAGTTCACACTATTCACCATTACTTATATTTATAGTAAGGAAGCAAGTAGTCTCAGTATATTTACAGAGGAATAAATAAGTTGGTACCCGACGGAAAATATTCGAATTGTAAGACTCGAAGTACCCTATGAGTTTTCCGATAAAGCTAAGCTTTTAATCCTTCATAAACTTCAACGTACCTATGGCTTTTGCTTTTTAAGTCCATTTATATAATGTAGATGATAGGTATCTACCAGCCGATCTATTTTGTAACCAAAGGTGAAGTAAGCTGTCAAAAGTATCATCTGCAGGTCTATTCTGTAAGAAATGCACGGTGAAAACTAAAGTGAAGAGAACTGTCATTCCATTGATGCTAGGAGTTAACACAATAATAATTGATAGCTTACTTCAACTTAGTTTTCATGGTTACTATTTTACAGAAGAATCAGCAGGTGAAATTACAGCTCACTGCATTGAGATTTTTACAGATCGATCGGCTAAAGTAGGGACATATAAAATGCTTTGAAAATAGTGTTTAAATTCTTCCATTTAAATATGATTTATATAATAATGTTTCTATTGTAATATTAAATCGTGTGTGCAAAAAATATTTTTTATTCTATGTGGCATGAGATTGAATAATTATATATATATATAAGTAGATAACAACTGGAATAAGTAATTGTTTTAAAATAATATAATAATAAAGATGACTCTGTTCCAAGGCTGAGTAATAAACATAACAAGTTTATTATGTAAATCACTGTTAATCAAAATGTAGACTTATAGTAATTAATATTATTACTAATAAAGCAAGCTGTTTAATCATTAGCTCGCAAGTTGAGGGTATTATTAATAATACGCGTAATACAATAGGTATGGAAACTATCAACGTGTTGTTAAACGTTGAGTGGATTTCCATTCTCAATTAAATAATGAAAATAATTCAATGATATTTTTCTGCATGAGCATGAACACAACATCCTTCCTTATATTACTTGCTAAATTGTGGTATTATTAATATTATGAACTTGGCGAACTTAAAATAATCATTGTTGTTTTTATATAATAATCACGTGGCTGAAATCCCAAACGCTCTATTTACGGTACGTTTGGTTTCCTCTACCATTGTTTTGTAGGTAATTCATGTTTTGAGCGGCTTATTATCAGGATTATTCCGGAGGCCCTCCTCCTGGGGAATACCCAAAGTTATTAATAAATATAGACTATCCGGTAAATTCTCGTTAGGGTGTTTCTAAACAAAATTCGATAGTCATAGTGTATTTTATTTTGACGTTTAAACCAAAGGTAGTTATTTTTATATTGTTATTTATCACAATGAATGGTTAAGTATATTGTATTTTTGTAGTTATTGTTATTAAGTTATGTAAAGTTAATACAAAGCAGTTGATCGTGTAACACAATAAAGATTCATAATGTAGAGCCATCTGGGCTCAACTTACCTAGCATTTGACACATAGGTTAATCTCATAACATGTTACTTATCTATAACTTCACCTCTAAGTTAATACTACAGCCAGTATTAACCTATAATATATTTAAGATAAAGAGATACCAACGTGGCTATAAAAGTGATTGACAGATAACAAAAGATGGCGATTTAGTTCCAGCGAACTGAACAGTGCTGTGAAGAAACGTGTCAGTCTGTCGATAAACTAGACGGCAATAAAGATTCTCATTTCCTTTGGATATGGTTCATCTACCTACACCTTCAAAATTATTTTACGTTTTACACCCTTCGAATAAACTAATTGGCGAGCTAATCAGATGAACTTTGGACATGATTCGGTACCAGCGGCTCAAGTTCTTTTACTTAGCGTGTCAATAGCAATCTAAATACAGTCAGGCCAAAATTTGGCTACGAGCTTGGCACTTTCAGCAGCGTCCATCAGATCCTGTAGCATGCAGACAGCAGGACACGTTGGACAAGATTTTAAGTACCCACTTGGTTGTGGGACAGCACCACATTTACACTCCAAGGCGAAGTCATCTGTGAATCTCCTACTTCGGCCTACCTGAGTCCGGAGTCTATTTAAAGACTCATTATTGGCCAACTAATTTTATGTACAGTTGAAACGTAACGTTCATTCATGTCTGCTAACTATTTATATGAGTATAAATGTGGCTATGTACAAAAATAAAACGTGTGTGCATACGAATACAGGTATGCGAGGTATTATCGTGGCTAATACAGCTGATATCGTCTGATATGGCTACGTAGGCGGGCTCGGTAGCCGGCAGCCTGATAACTCACACTTGCGCACGCGTATGGTGTACGTGCATGTCCATGTGTGTGTATGTAACACTATCTGTGACACAAGCTATGATATCTCTTTGTTTTCTTTTGCAACCGCCGCTTGTTATCTGACAAATGGGTCCTCGTTTATTTAATAGGTATCATGCACCCTTAGCGGAGTAGAATTACTGTTAGCTAGTTAATGCGCGCCGTAATAACACGTTGTAGATTGGCAGTATGTATGACCGGTTAATATTATGTGTAGTATGACTGATACAGGACGAAATCGATTAACTGTTCATACGTAGTGAATAGAGTTACTCGTGATTAATTATTATCTGCATTTATCTTGGCACTCTTATTGCGTACAGAATCTGAATCATTTTGAACGATATTGCTAATACATAGCTTCAAATGTTCGAAAAATGTGTCTTCTCAGAAACGTAAATGACGCAATGAATGTTGTCGAACTGTCAAAATGAAAGTTATTTCTATTGTTAGAGTGTTACGGAATTACCCCGCAGGTTTGTAGATAAGAAAATGAACCTGGATACAATTAGATACTCCTCAAGCAATCATATTTATAAAATAAACTTTTTTTTATCATTTCGTCGACTGATCGGTCCATACAATTTCAGTTTGAAAAGATAATTTTGCTGATAAAAGTTCGCGAATTATTTTAATGACACCTGGGTGTAATAAGTTAATAACGCTTATCTTATTTATTCAGCTACTTACCTACTAATTTATTTTGTAAAAGAAAGTGTAAGA
Organism: Antitype chi; assembly: GCA_947359405.1. Lineage (NCBI taxonomy): Eukaryota > Metazoa > Arthropoda > Insecta > Lepidoptera > Noctuidae > Antitype > Antitype chi. The sequence goes on from OX375823.1 coordinate 7,655,707, forward strand.
AGATTAATTAAGGAAATCTTAACAATTATCTATTAAAAGCAGATGTAATAAAAACAAAAAGATATCGCTACAAAGAAGCATGTTGCATTTAAAATGTTTTGAATACATGATTGTTATACAAAAAAGGACTAAGAACAATACAACTGGTCAGTTTTTGGATATTAGAAATACACGTAGGAAAAACCACCGGATTGTTGTAGAACCCAAACTGTTTCATGTGGCGCCCAAATGGCAGTGTCGGAGATTTTTTGTGACTTTTCGGCTTTGTTCGACATGTAGGTAGGTACGTCCAGCGGTGGACTTGAGATTGACAAATAAAATGGATGTATGTACAGACGAATTGAGAACCTCCTCCTGTTTTAGGCCGGTTAAAAGTCAATAATGATCACAGAAATGTAACAACAGTAATAACTTATTCATTAAAACAATTTCCAATTACTAAAAGCAAGATGTGCGATTTAGAAACATTCTGGTTATAAAATCCCTTTCATATAACCCGTTTTTTACCTGATTTGTTCAAGTGAATCTGCTTAGCTGTCTATTTACCTAAGAAGAGACCACCTTTCTGAAGAAATTGGGAATTGTTTATTAAAGTATCCATATTTAGAAAAAAACAGATTACGTATTAGCAAAATGGGGTAAAAAGTAAAAACTCCGCCGCCGTCGGCGCCGGCGCCGCCCACGCAAAATTACTTTCAGTAGAAGTTAAAAAAGTATGGACGTTACTTAATTCAAAGTTAACTCATACATTAACTTTTCAGGCGTTTCTTTGAGGTAATACTGAAGGGAGACCTTAATGGGAAACCGTAATCGCTTGATGTTTTAAAATAGATTCGTTTCGATTTAGGCCTATTTGTGCTACAGAAAAAGCAAATTTGGTTGCTAATTGCTGTTAAAGAAATCCTTTAATGTAACATAGGACATTAACAAAATAAACATAGCTGGTCTTTCAAAGCATTGTATAAATAAATAATATGAGTAAAGAGTAAACTCGCCTAGTTGATTTGAGACAAGAAGTTAGTTTACAGTGTGATAGCTACGCCGTAGCACTGTCTACGACATATATTTATATATATGATGCGCTTTTCAGAACAAAGAAAAGTTGAGATAAAATTTTAGCAAGATCTTCTAACCGTACCGGTTAGGTTTGGAATCTTTTTAAACTGTAGTTAACTGGTTCATATATTATATACTTATATTTTATTGTAAGATTATGATGTTCCAATCGCCTATGCATTATATGCCAAAAAATCTGATCCATCCAACATTAGCACTCTATTACTGTACTTATTTTTTTTAATAGTGATGTAAAAAGGCTAGTTAAGCTCTCAAACGGGTCCTAGTTTTTTATTTGAAAAATAGCATTGCCTGGTACTTACCTACAAGAACTATCGGTATTGCATACGCATGTTTGATTCGGGACGGCTTGTCTAGATATTACATTGACGTGTTTCGATATCTAAGAGAATGTCACGTGTCGGCAGTCCAGTGAGTTTTATCTAAGGATTTTCCGATAATAACCACGACTTACGGCTGCTTTGCGTCATCGCGGAAAAGTGTTCGTGTTGCATCGCGTTTATTATTATTTTGTTTCTGTTTCAGCGCATTTTATTGTTTTGACGTATTTATTTAGTACCTACTTACATAATAACAATTTTGTGCATATCATAGGCTAGTTTAAAATATAATTTTATACGAACTAGAACAGCAAAAAACTGTTGAAAATCATTCCATCTTGAGTTCCTAAAGTTTTGTACCGTTTCTATTAGATTTTTTTGACGATATTGCACTCCGCCGTTGTGCAGCTGAAGGCGAGTTTTAAGGTGTGTCGGTCTCCTACTTCGTGACCGCTGAGTGTACCTTGGTCAAACTTAACTGTCTTACACACTAGATAACGTGGCGGTTAGTAATTATTACTATTAGTTAGTCGGCCACGTTTGTCTGACAACAAAGATATATTAATAAGCAGTAAGTAGTACATAGTATTGCGTGTACAGTCTCCTACAGTCGGTCGAAGGTTATCACACGACCTAACTGGCCACTTGTACTTTTCCTACTTGTTCTAATTTTAACTCATCAATTATAATTGAAAATGGTGCATTGTAGTAACCTGATAAGAACTTATTATCATATTGTCACGATAATTATTTAACGATAATTCCCCGAAGCTCGGCGAACACAATCAATACAATGCCTTTAATTGTATTACTATTAATTACTTACTTTAATTACTGATTTGTACTATAATTCTCGCAATTACAATATGTAGGTACGTTGTGGTTATACAGTACAAGATAATTAGTTCAATAGTGTTGCATTAGTGAGTACACAGGCTGATAACTTTTTCTTAGAAAAAAATATATTCTGATGGTTCAACAAGTGGGTACCTAAGCTGACCTAAGAAATCTCTAATAAAATTAGTGAATTATTACTTAAAATAATAATCTACACTTGATTGGGAATTTCGGTGCAAAAAACATTTTATTGAGATCGAAAATTGAAATAAAAAATGTATCTTTGTCAGATATAAACTGAGGTTGGTTATACAATGGGATTCAGCCGTATTAAAGACTGTTTTCAAACAGTCTCTACATTCATTTACATTTTTTTGTAGTGTCCTTTATAAATGCTAAACAAAAATCACGCTTGAGACGTTGTGACGACCGGTCTAAAAGGTCATGTCGAGATAGTAGGGCATGTCAATATAATTACCTATGTACATAATAATAAAGAGTCACTCAATCGTAAGCTAATTAAGTAGCTGATACTGCTGGATACCAATCACGTGGAAAGCAGTAAGCTAAGCTGTTTCGTCATAATTAACAACCAGGGTAATAAAAATGCATCGTCAGAGTACAAAGTGTAAAAATTGCACATGAAGGGATACTCCGTAGCATTGTTCTAAGATCATTGAATGGATAGTGGCATGAATAGTGGAAAATGATAATGTTGCCAACATAGTGACATAATAATATAGACCGGTTTACTTATTATCACGCCACGAGTTGCCAGATACGAAAACTCGTTATTGGTCCAAAATGCTACCGGTGTTTTATCATAAAATAATGATCATGTTGAAAGTCAATTCGTGTCATTTGGTAGAGTGCCTAATGTTTGTTACATTCTCAAGATATACCTATGTATCTTCCTTACTGGATACAAGCGTTTTCAAGGTTGACGTACGAAAGGTAGAGGTATGAATAGGGGAGGGAGGCTTGAATGTTATGAACGACACAAATACTACAGATAGCGATAGACAGCGTCGGCAACGGGCTCGGTGGTCTCAGCAGGCACAGCGGGCAGGCGCCAGGCCGAGCTGCCGAGCTGCCGACACGCTCGGAAACAACCTAAATAAAGCGGCCGCAGGGAGCAGCGGTTGACGCGGAACACGCACACACGCGCGTCGCACACCACCGCGCGCCGCACACACGCGCGCGCACGCACACACCGACCCCCAGACGAAAATAAAATCCACTCGTATGCGCCATGCAAATAGGAAGGCGGCCCGTCCACGCAAGTCGCCAAATCAACTAACAGATCCTTACGTTTCGTGGCACTGTCGCAAGACGGTCACGGGCGCAGCATCGCAGGCCGCGGGTCACAGCAACGTTCGCCGGTCGGAGATCTCATCCGAGGGAAGGCGCCGCTGTCCGCCACCGAACTGGTTTCGTACGCTCGGATTCCGATGGAAAAGTACACGGGCGAAAGAAACGTCCACGAACATTCGGCACTCGCGGTATGGCGCGCCGGTTTCACTGCGGTCACTCGGCAGGAAAATCAACGGGCGGAGATTAGCATGAATGATATCATGGGTCGATCTGACGACGGACACGAACGGAGTGCGACGTCGGCGCGGGTCGCGCTGCGACTGGCGGCGGCACTACGCGAAGCGGCGTGCGTAGTGAGTGGCCGTGAGGCGCGGGGACGAGGAAACCCGGCGCGAGTACGGAGCGCCCGGCGGCGCGGGGGGCGCGGATTAATCACGTAGTAAGTATGCCCCCCCTCCCGGCCGCACACCCGGGCCGCACCGCCCGCGGCGCCGCCACCGATAGAACCTGCGCTCCACCGATACATAAATAAATACTAAATGCAATATGAGCGCTCGTCGTGCCAGACTGAAACCGAACACTTCTCGGGCGAAATGAATTCTTGTGTGAGCGTTGGCCGTTGCCACCGAATGTTGTGGGCCGGCGCCGCCGCCGCCGTGCGTCGCGCTCCGCCACGTAAACCCATGATGCAATGCAACTGTTAAACGCCTCGTAAGTTATCAATCAGCTCGAGAGATGCTGTTATGTAGAGTCGTCGGACGAGTGTTCGCCGTTTCAACATAATATGAAAGTTTACTTCCGTGACGATGCTGTGTATGGCCACAGCACGCTCATTGAGCGTTTTCCTGTCCTGGCTGTAGTACCAAGCACTGGCGCTCGTGTGCATTGGCGACAATTTTCTGTGCTGTGTGTAATTGCATGTACTCTCTGCAACAGGTATTTCCCACACATCTCCACTGGAAAGGTTCTGGAACCGGTTCTACAATTCTATGTCGCTGACGTCACGGCATGCCTCGAGCTCATGATACCTACCTTTGGGACCTTTCTACTTTTTATTTATACACAATGTACTCGTAACTTTGGGACTTACGTTAATTAGATATAATATCAAACTTAAAATAATGAAGCGAAACAATTTATGTACTTGCCCCATCATCGTTAGGAATTACAACTTGGTTAAAATATTTTGGAGCCAAGTTATGAAGTGCGTCATTCAAACATCTTGGCATGGATTTTCTATCAAATCTTTCTGTTTCGAAATCTTAACACTGTTGTGGACGTCATGGTAAGATCTACCCATAACATAGCTTAATAGAAAATCTGACATTAAATAGAGCACATCCCAGGTTTGGATTTGTCACTCTACTTACGTTGAAGAATTCTGTTTTCGACTTTACAATAATTGCAATAATGCCACTTAAAAACTCAAAGAATACATACTTACTTGTAGTTAAAATGGAGTTACAACAAAAAAGGGTAAAACATTAGGCTTGTAACTACAATTGTCGGTAGCAGAGCACTTAGAAGTAATCCTGGTTGTTCCCATTGTGTGTGAGAAATGGTTACTAAGATAAGCCTTAAAAAGACTTACCTCACAATAATAGCCCGGCCTCTTACGACAAATGGTCAGAAAGACATGGCATTGTCACATAAATACATATGTTAAATTTTAAGTTTCATCATGGTTGTCAAGCACAAACAAATTGCTAAAGCATTGCTAAGAAATATTGATATGGAACCAAAAATGAGGCAGTGGTGAGTGTGAGATGTGGCCAAAGTAACATGAGGATCATCAAAAGGATAAAATACATGAGGATCATATACATGAGAATAACATGAGGATCATCAAAAGGATAAAATCAGTATATGTACAATTTAATAAATCTTATAATAACAAATTTAATTTTAAAATGAATATATCAAAACTTCAACAAGTAACACACACTAAGTTTTTGGGAACAATTATAGACGAATATCTAGACTGGAAAACTCAAATTGATAGTGTATGTAATAAAATCAATAAATTCGTATACGCTCTTAGACGGGTTAAAAATGTTACAAACATTAAAACAGCTGTAATGTCCTACCGTGCATATGTGGAGTCCTCGCTGCGATATGGACTAATTGTATGGGGAAATAGTACCGACCATAACAGAGCATTTATCGCTCAAAAGAAATGTGTTCGAGCTATTCAGGGCATTCCATCGGACGTATCTTGTCGACCAATATTTAAAAAACTTGGTTTGCTACCACTTCCTTCGCTATATGTATATGAAACATGTATGTTTGTACGGAATCACAAAGATTTATTCAGAACAGTAGCGGAAGTAAGCTCTAGGAATCGGCGTGACAAATTTAGACTTGTTTTAGATGAATTCCCTCGATTAACTAAATATAGTAAAAGCTGTGTAGCTATGGCTGTACGTATATATAACACATTACCATGTAAACTTAAATTACTAAATAGCAGTCTGTTCAAAATTCATTTGTTTAAATGGCTAAATGATAATAATTTTTATAGCATTAAGGAATACTTTGAACATAAGTTGTACTAATCACTTTGCATGCTTTAATTTTAAGCAAAACATGTATGATCTCATCCTTAACTCATTTAACAGCTTGTATACCATGTTTTATACAAATAAATAAATAAAAAATTATGACCCAGAAACAAATTCCAACAGATATTATTTTCCACGAGGATTACAAATTCGAACATACTTTAAATTGCTTTCAACAAAAATAACAACTAACCAAAAGCTCAGCCAGTTACTTCGGCAAAAAAACCTCCAAAATTATCTTAATTCGAAAAAGAACTCGTAATAAAAATGCAGCAGAGAGTACACAACATGGCGTAGGTTGTAATGGTGTACTTGTAAGCAAGCATCGCGTTGAACTCTTCTGCAAGGGCCATCGATCGATTGGCCACGCTCAGGCGCAGAGCACAATCAAACGCGTTTTTTTTATCCCAACGCTGCGCTGATGGAAACCTTTTAATGCATGTTAAACTTTGTAGTGGTTGTTGTACAAGTCGGGCTGCATTTAAGTGTGTTTTTATGGATGAAATGAGATGATTTATCTGTCTATGTATGTATTAATACGTGAAGCAAAAACTTGAACGAAAATTACGCTACGGAGGAGTATGAAAGTAAATGGAGAATGAGTGCAAAAGCTAATATTTCTGATTATTTTTTATTACAATTTACATGAATTGGAAGTAGTTAAGCAGAAAGGACTCAATCCACACAAAGTCGCTTTTGAGTTATGGGCGTTTGAAGTTTGAGCTGTTATTTCTCTAACACAAGGTTATTTTTTTAATTTTATTTTACGGTCTAATTACATAACGCGATCTAAATTTGGTTATTGATGCTAAGAACATGCTTATAGAAATACATTATATACTCAGAAACAATTCAAGCGGACTGAGTTAGTTCAGCAAAAACATTTTATGTGCTCTTCATACTGTGGGTTGAGTCGGGGTAGCGAGAAGAACTAGTTTCCGTGTGCATTAAAAAAATAAGGTTTTCACTACATGATAGATTCAATCCTCGGGAGTACCAGGCAAAATTACTTTCGCATTTATAATATTAATATGGGTGGAACTGTCCACCCTTACTAATATTATAATAAAAAGAAAGAAAATCAAAGAAAATCTAAATAATAATTGACGTTTGTTAGTCTCACTAAAAGTTCAAAAATCTTTTATCGGCGGTATGAAGTTTGCCGGGTCAATAAAATTATAGTTTTACTATTTTGCGGTCTCTCAATTTTAGTTCATTTACATCATGCGCATCACTGCGTAGAAGGTTCCTTCATAGTTACTAAGACTAATTTCTGTCATTATCAAATCTTGTCTATAATACCACCAATTTATGTCATACTAGCTGACGCGGCAAACTTCATACCGCCGCCGCCGATAAAAGATTTCTTAACTTTTTGTGAGACTAACAAACGTCAATTATTTTTTATATATTTATAGATTTTCTTTATATTTTCTCACCGTTTAAACCTTCCCTGGACGGCTGCAAATATTTCAAAACCAAAATTAGCCAAATCAGTCCAGCCGTTCTCGACTGTTCGTTCTAACGACTGTTCGTTCATCAATTAATTTTTATATTTAAAAAGATAGTATAATATTTCGCTCTCATATCCTCGGCTCGACTGACTGCCTCGTAGATCTACACTAGACTCTAGTGGTTGAAAGCGCCACTGCGGGTATGAGGTCCTGGGATTGATTCCCAGGTCGAGCAATATACTATTGGATTTTTCCGTCAGAAATTTCACAGTAATAGCCCAGAGTCCGTATTTGTGCCCGGTTGACGGGCATAGGCTTGCCCATATTACCTACATGGGACTTAAACATAACTGGCAAATGTCGATGTACTGTAGAACACATCATCACCGTCGTCATCACCTAATGTTCTTCTTCTTCTTCTTCTTCAACCTTTGGCCACCCAATGCTGAGTGTAGGTCTCTTCCAAATCTCTCCACTTTTGGCGGTTTTGTGTCGTGGCTATCCAGTTTCTTCCGGCCACTTTAATGATATCGTCTGTCCACCTAGTCGGTTGTCTTCCCACACTCCACCTAATGTTACTATCTTTGTAAATATGTCGTTGGTGTGCCTTGCTTAATAAATAAATAAATACACCTCTGCATACCCCTCCAGGGGTGATGTTACAGGTGTGATGTTAAGTTGTGTGTAATGTATATATGTGCTATTTTTAGGTCACCTATTATAGAGCTAACGAGTTTTCATGCTCTACTCAGCAATTCCAGAAAATCATTAAAATTATACATTGGAGCAATCATTTGAATACGATTTCGCTAAAATAGCGCTGAAAATGTATTTCCATGTCAGGAAATCAGTCGACTTGAACGTGTTATTAGAACCTAATTATTCAAACTAAAGCTCTAAAAAAACTAACTTCAGCGTAAGAGCAAGTTTTTCTAGAGACGTAGAAAAGTCGTAACGAAAAAGTTTTAGGTCAAATTAGTTTAAGTTACGTTTATGTTAGCACTAAACAAAAATAGCAATCCTCCTTTAATTAATTTCTATTTTAAGTTTACTACTTAGCTACATAATACAAAAATAAAATATTTTTATCGGTACAATCAAATATCTGTGCTTCCCGCATCCAGCGGACTCCTGCGGCCCTCACAAGGTCATCGGTCCACCTTGTGAGAGCACAGAACCGGTCGAAGTGGCGGAGTTTGGGGGAGGCCTATGTCCAGCAGTGGACGTCCTTCGGCTGAAATGATGATGATGATGATGATGATTCAAATATCCAATATTTTCGGTGGTCACAATACGGAATGCCAAATTTCGAAATGTAAAAAATGTGCTCATGGTTTACATGTGTAAACCATGAGCTTTATATTAAATTGAACTTGAAAGAAAAGCATCTGAAATGAATGCTTTCCAACTTAAGACCACTTGATTATGTTCCAGCGAATTTTACGTTAGGAATAAGTTAGGTACCTAATTGAAATGGTTAATATGACTTAGGGCGAATTTCACCAAACTTTTATACCAAGAATAAGTATTAACCTGAGAATAAATTTTGAATTTTTGACAGATTTTCGATAGTAGAATTGTCAGACGTCAATTTTATTCTACGGGTAAAAGATATCTGACTTTGGTAAAATCAGCTCTTAGCATTATATTGTACCTGCTAGGACTTTGTTTGTTTCGATGGATCATTAGGTAGGTACGTACTAGCCTAGAAAAAAACATCAATATAAAATATTAGTATATTTCGGATTTACACCTGGCTTATTATATCTGAATTTTTCTATAGGTACCGTTTCTATAGGTTCATTCTTTGCTATCAGCTCGTAGGGCTGATAGCAAAGAAAACGTGGTTAGGAAATTCCTTTCTGGGTATGGGAAGAGGCCTTTGCTATGTACTTAGGTAAATACCTACCCAATGGTAGAATTTTCATGTGGGGTTTAAAATTGGTACCTATCATCCTGTGATCAGTTTGCTAAAAGTATAATATAGTACGTTATGTCGTGCGTACTCTTTGTGGGGACAATGTTGGTAGCCGGTACAACGTCGCGCCGTGCGTGACGCGAGCAGGTGCGCCCGCGCAAAGCGACATATGTGATCTACCTACTACTATATTACTTTACTTATCAAACCCATCGATCAGAACGTAGTTCTCATCGTCATTTTGATCCTTTTAGTGATAATCAACGAGAAATGTTTTGAACTAATATTGCTTGCAATGCGGTTCAAATATACCTACCGTGTTAAAGTGGAAGTTATGCTACGTAGTTCAGGATGCATTCAACGTCACTAAATTCCCCTAACTATATCGGCCAATAAGTACTTTAAAATTAAAGTACCTACATCCCATGATCTAAACAACCCTAATTGTAATATTATTTATTAGACTACCAATTTCCAAAGCAAAGAATTTCAGAGAAATCGATACAACAACAAGATATCAGATGACGATCCACTACAATTAGCTCCTACTCCAATATTCAAAATACAGATTCAATTTCTCTTGATTTTTATTTGTACAATAATACCTGACGGTGGTAGTAGGTACATAAACATTGTTATCTTTATTATTTGCAAGTAGTTTATTGACTTGTTAAGCTCGTGTCGGAGGCAGAGCGCAGACGTCTGGCTGCCTACCCACGCTTCATCGCTAATAGCTGCAGGTATACTTCTCTCCAATTACGAGCCATCCGTAAGATGTTTTTGATTTAGTTCCTTTTAATAAAAAGAGCTTGAACTTTTTGTCTTCTTATTGTTATGGATGCTGTCTGACTGTCAAGCGAATTGCCATCGATTTTCAAGGACTGGCTGAAAAATCTTTGATGCTTCTTGAATATTAATTATGAGATTGTATATGAAAATCCCAAAAAGATGGATTTATTTATCACATTACGCGTGTCAGATATTTGATATATGACGTCATATGTAAGTTTAATTTAATTCAGGCCTTTAAAAACACATCCCCAATGGGCGCCACTGAATTCGTTACAATTAAGCCAGTTTGTTTATTTTATGAACGGTAAACCCAATGTTCGGTTCGCGGAAACCTACTTCACGAATACCTATAGTATAATCTCCACAATTCTGCGAATCAAGTCAAGCAGTCTTAATTTTATGAATTTGAAATTTTGAAGCCATGATCAGACAACTCAAATATAGGTAAATAAACTTTGGGAAACGGAAGTAATCATCTTACAATCTTGACTCACACATGGCCCATACATAGGATACTGAGCGTACTATAGTAAAATACTTAAGCTAAAGATCGAATAACAAGTAGTTACAATAATACAGGTAGGTATAGGTACACATGAACGAACTGTTTTTATTAATTAGTTTGTGTAAAAATTCAAGACACTATTCGTAGTTATAACAATAAATCTATCCCGTAAAATTAAAAAATCGTTTTCAATTGCGTATTGCTCTATAAGGCTGGATTGTAATAAATTATTAAGAACCTCAGTTCTAATCAAAACAGGAAATAAAATGAACTAGAAATGTTTCCAAAAATAAGCTTTCTTTGTTTCTGTTTTTCACTGGGGTAACTTTTATGTGGCTTCTGGCTTCTGCAACATATACCGATATATTGTTGAAAAAAAGCTTTATTTTTCTAAAGTTACGAACTTATCTTGCCACAGTCATTTATTGTCATACTTAGCAATAAGTGGTGCCAACCAAAGTGTAGGTAGACCAATAGGTAGCGCTCAGCCCATATATGCACTACGGTTTAAGCGCCGACAAAACTGAAGTCAGACGTGTGTAGGTAAAAGCATTGTAAAATGTATGCTTTGAAGCAAAAATACAATGCTTTAAAGCAGACACTCGGAGATGCAAAACAGCTTGCATTTCTACTGAAAAATCTCTTGTAATATAGCTAAAGGAAAGTGTAAGTAGATACATACGTAGGACTTAAGTTACTTCTCAATGATGTGAGTAGATATCGGAAAATACTCTGGTTGCAAGCTCATCTATTTTTTATCCAGCTTTTGGGAAACGTGAGAGATTTGTGACACTTTGTCCAAAAAAGAAAAGGGTCAAAACAATTATGATCATGTTGGTCGTTCAGACTCCTGAGACATCCCATAACGGGCACCGGCTATGAATAAATATGATAGGAGATATGAACGTGCTTTCTCAGCATAATCTTAGACACGTAACAGCATAATAACTCGCAGATTTCTATAGTTCGTTGGTCTTAAACATTAATTTACAACGTAGAGTAATATATATTGGGGTTTATTATAGTCTGCCATTTAGACTATTCCTGTTCGTTGCCCGCCAGACGTTATGCCGAATTATATGCGCCGCGGTGTCGACAGAATGCAAATATGAACACTGAATGCATAATATTCACCATTATACCTGACATTCCCTGCCTGATGGAAGCCGACTACTCAATTTTATCATTCCTAAACGTACAAGCGATGCAGGTAGATCGAGGATTTACGCTGTAAACACGCCCTTTCGTCTACTTTAGGTCTTTGGGGAGTAAATCTATAACCAAGAATCTTTGGTCATTTATCCGGACCCTAATATGTTACCAGAAATGCAATATATTGAGAATTACAGTATAAAAAAAAACATCCCCGAAAAACTTGCTGGACCTAGTTGAACCTTAGACATAACACTAAGCAGCCGAATTCACAACAATAACTCCAACAAGCAAGGAAAAATATCTGAAATAATCTGAATGTCACGCCTCTTTTATTTTATGGAAAGGAATTCAAGGTGTGTGCCAGCGCATGCCTCGCAGCCATTTGCAGAAACAACTTGTATGCAAAGAGAGTGCTGATAATTAAGTTGTAAAATTCTGAGGAGAATTATGATCGTCGTTGTCAACTATAGATGGTTATAGCTTACTACCTGCCACTATTGTGACTTCAAGATGTCCAAGGACTGCTTTAAATTCTACGCGTTTCTTACAAATAATTATAAGCTGCTAAGATGCAGATTGGCTTTAAATTATACGGTTCTTATCCATTTTAACTCATGGATTACTTGAATTAGGATCAAATTCGTAGAGGTATGTAGGTAGAGCAAGGGCTAGTCTTACATACCTACCTGCGAATCGCAGAATGATCTGACAAAAACATTAAAATATTCTGCTACTTTATTTCTAATTAGTTAGTTAATTACCTAAGCTTGTTTAAATTAAACTGAGATAGCTGGCCTCATTAGACTGGCCTTACATTATGGATTGCCGTTTATTGTTTATTATTTTCCCGAGGTAGGTACCTATAACTAATATGAGGTGTGGAAGATGTGGGCGAGAAAACTGCAGTGGTCAGTCAAGGATGAAGTCAAATTAGGCATGTTTATTAGGTTACATGATCTACCTTTACAGCCCCTGTTATGTAGAACGTGTTGTCTGAGCAAAAGTTTTATTGAAATACTTTTTGTACTTAAATGTTTCTAAATGGTACAGTAGATTCATTATAATCTGAAATATGGATATATTTGGTCTAGATTAATGTGGCTAGTGCAGATATTCATGTAGCCATTACATGTTATGATATAATTAATCAGGCGGTAGGCGGCGCGGTGGCAGGCTGGCAGCTCCACGCCAGTGCGCAGCTCTTCTTGTGGCGCTGGCGAGTGGCGAGGGCGTCCAGTCAGTCTGGGCGGCCGCTAGGCTATTTCCGACCAAACCTACGCATCGCCGTCTAGTTTCTATTTGTTTGCCATATAAATTGCTATCATTACATTTACACTACAGTCTACAGTCTGGTGCGTGCCGCGATATATTTTTAACGACGCGTTGAGCGAAGCCGTTAGATAAACATTTCAGTTTCACTATTTGTTAGACTGTACAATATTAGCGTTTGATTTTTTATCAAGGCCTTACAATCGGGGCGAACGTAAACTTTATTGGCTACTTCTTTTGCGTTTACATTGCAATGTGCCAAAAAATATACTTACCTACCTATGAGAGAATCGAGCGTTGGATACATAGGTAGCTACTCTGGTTAGCTAGTTTAGTACCGCTAACATTTAGTGCGTGTTGCTACAACTGTAAAGTGAGAACGCGAAGACGATCTATAATGTCAACTGAAATATGTAACAATAGCAATACTGCAAAACCTATACGTGTTGTAACGAAAGAAACACGAGCCGCAAGTTTTCATAGTAAACACAGCGACGCGCCAACCGTGTGAAGATTATTTTTCCCAGAACGACAAAGCAACATTGTTCTTTGACTGAAATAGGTACGAGTTCAAAGCGACGTGCTAGCTCATTAGGAACGAGCTCGCCATGTTTACGTGCACTTCCTTATATAAATCCAGTTTAATATCTAGCAGAGTGTGAGACCACCCATCGTATATCCTGATCGTGTTAACAAACGGCTGATTCGTGACACCGAAGGTGGCTGAGAATGTACGAGTACTGGCAATACATCTGTGTCGTGTCCACGACTAAGAATGCGCCACTCATTACCAGTTATTTTAATTACAGCCAGTGTACCTACGTTCAAACGAAAGAGCAGCGCCGGCCAGCACAGCGCAATGTACGATGTGAACACACGCTATGTTTAGATTGTCACATTGTACTCGGATTTTGACTTCATTAAGCTTATTTTAAGATGTGAATCTTTTAGTAGGTATCAGCATAATTACTTTATATCAAAGAAAGGATATTCTGAAGAGTAACAGTAGCCATTGTTTGTGTAACTGTATAAAAGCTGTTAGGTCTGAGGAGTATAATAATACAATAGATAGCAAGTTCCCAAACCATTCCAGCGCTGAAATATTTCCGTGAATTTCTAAGACTCGTTAATCAAACGATGCTCATTTATTTGAGTGAATAGCCCAACATTAGCAACAGTAGCCGTTTGAGGGCGAAACTACTAAAACAGAGTTTTGGTGGTAAAATACACAACATGTTATACATTATATTATGCATAACATGTGCTAAAAATAGAGTAATTAACATAAAGAATGCACTTTTACATCATTCGAAAATATTAAAAAGCTAGCTTATATGTAGAGTTATGTTAATTCAGTGGCGTTTCGTCAAGACTTTTGAAAGGATTGTGTGAGTCACAGTGTAAACGGTTAAATAAGACTTATTTTTATGAATGTGTAGGTAAATACGGCGACTACATGATCTCCATTGTTCTGCGTGCGAATGATCCGCGCAAATGACACGGTAGTGGCACCAGCGCGTGCGCATACTGTGATACCAATCCACCGAGACAACTAGAAGATCTACTGCATATAATGCTTTTAGGACGTTGAGACATTAAGTGACCTTCACTGGAACCGTTGTCTGTTGATCACTGGACTAATGAAGTAAAAGTCTACCAGTGCAAGTCAATATATTCAGCATGGCTCTATGGACATTATATCCTAGTAGAGTAGGCTATTTTCATCAGAAAAAAAAAAACAAAATAAACATCTATCGGTTTTGTGTAGCAAGTAAATACACACACACACACTTTGTAACTGCTGTACACTTTGAAATTGTTAAACGTTTGATTGCACGAAGCGATCCATGCAGCCCTGCTATAAATATGTAACCTTAAGAGTTTCAAATGAAATCTCTTTCTGTTCGACCATTATTTATTTCATAAAGATTTGACGTCGTTAGAAATATATATGATTCAGACAGCAATAATTCCTGATAAAATGTAGCAGACGCAATCAGCTAATCTAGCAATTTTGTTACAAAGATATCCTAGCTTTATCAATATATTTTTATCATTACACTGAAATTCCGACTTAAGGAAAATAGATAACCAAAACCTGCCTGTTTTTTCACTCCTACACGTTTGTTTCATTATCAAACAATGACTGACACTGGTATGATAAACGTATTTACTATCAAGGATAATCAAGATGTAGTAATTAATTGTACGTGCACAAATTCGTTTGATTAAAATTCCTTCAGCGTATGAGTTGCATCTCTGATAATCCCTTGACGTTGACAAATGATTTGCAAGTGCACAGTTGAAAAGGAACTAATTAAATTGTTGAACTTTACAGACAGTAAAACAGTCTATTCACAATTGATTGCTAACATATTGCTAAGATCCAAGCGTAAATGAACACTGCTACACTATAACTATTGTCTGTATATTTTCTGTTATCCAAATGTTTATATTTTATACGAATCTTGTTTAAATTCAGAATGTTTGCAAATGTTTGATGATTGATAAAAACTGGCTAAATACATAGTTGTAGTTGAAATGTCGGAGTGGTTCCGTAAATTGTTGTCATTACTGCAAGTTTGTACCATATGATGCAACTCATGTGCAATCACAATGATCTGGAGTTGTGTATTTTTACTCTAAAGAATCTTTGTCGCAATTTTTACAAGCTTTTTATCGTTCGTATGCGTTCCGGTTACTCTGTGTGTCATCCATTTTTAATGTATGCTTCAAGGTGATATATGTATTGAAAATCATGTTAAATATATATTAATTAGTAAGACGGAACCCAACAGGTAAACAGGTTTTGTAATACACAACTATTTACCTACAGAAGCGGATGATAGGATCCTCTCGAATCTATATAGAAGCATAAGCCTCATCTAAGAACATAAATTTGTATATTGAAGGAAACTAGCAAAGGTAAGGTAACAACGGTAGGTGTAAAATGTAATCATTTAAATAATTACGTTAAATCTTTGAGGTTACATTAAATATTTTCTAAGGATTATTCTGCTGAAGGTTGGTTGGGGTCATTAATTATTAATACATTATTACAAACTAAGAAGTCAGGAACAGAATTTTACAGTAGCTTATGGTTACAGAAAGCGCAAAAGGCTGGCTGACTTTATTAACCCTTTGGCAAAATCGCAAAACCCTTAGCTTTTAGAGGTTATACAACACAACAACAATACACACAGAAACATATAAATACATATATTATATTATAGGATGATTATATAATCAACCTTTATGTAATGTACTCACTGATGTGACACAAGCCTCATCTCTCTTAAACGTACATACAACAATACAAATATAACGTACCAAACACAAGCAACAACATATTATAAATAGATCCACTTTATAACAGGAGGCACTACCTACTGCGATAAAATATATATATTTCCTCCCACATCGTATTTCGACCATAGTGGCCAATCTCAATGGTGACTAGCCTTTGGCGCGGGCGATATTATAGTGCACAAGTGTGTGCGGTCACTCTCATAGTCCGATGGAACGGCATGCAATAAAAAAAAAAAAAAAAAAATGACCGGAGGGAGATCAGGCGCAGACATTACCATAGTTTTAACGTTATAAGGATATAGAATAGGATTTTCAGTTGAATTTGTTTTACTACTACAGAACTGTGTGATTTACTTCACAGAAACGATTAGCTTTTCATAACATACCATTATGAATACGAGAATATAGCATAATATGGGTATACAAATGTTTATTTCATAATATCAGCGTTTCAGAGGCGCTCAATTTCTAGGAAGTTGACTTCCGTAACTTAGGGGAACGTAGGTACTACCGGGACGAAAAGTATCCTATGTTTTAGCCCAGGTTATAAACTATCTGTGTGCCAAATTTCATCTCAACCCGTCCTTTTTTGCGTGATTGTGTAACAAACATCCACACTTTTTTTTTATTAGGTATAAAATATTTACATTTATAATATTAAGTAGGAAGTAACATTAGTAGGATATCCGATATTTATATTCGTAACAGGATAAAGGACACTTAGACGCCCTATAAATATGTTGCCTTCAGGCTTCATAGGAAGTGTGAGGAGGCGGCAAGTGTCATGGCAGTAAATTGGCGATTCGCCGTATTGTCGACAGGGCGAGTGAGTACCTACCGATCCAACTGACAGTTCTTCCTACACTCGTCCATGGAATTCTCTCCACAAACCATGGCATCATACTAATTTAGACAAGCTTAAAACCTATGTGACAGTACTGTATAACAGATCACCAGTGGCCCATCACTCGGTATGTAAACATAATCAGTTAGTTAGTCAATGTGAATGAAGGGCATTACATAAAAATGGTCAAAACACAGATTAAAAACAATAAAACAAACAGTAGAAGTGGAAACATATTGGGGTAATTCATTATGTGTAGGGAAATTAGGGGGAGAGAGTATTTTGGCTGATTTAGTAATTCACCAGTTGCTTTATAATCTAAGTTGGATGGAGCCATTCAACTAGAGCAGTTTTACAAGCGTTTGTTGTTAGTCGATAGATCATGGTAATGCGATTTATTTTATTATTTATGGGAAACTAAGAAAGTATAAAATCTTTGAGAGAATCTCGTTGTTAGACCTTTAGAAGTACCTACATGTTGCAGTCAGAGCATGTATATGGAGGGGGGACAAAATATTAAGAAGGACCCCATCACACCTAATGGATCGTTAGCCGCTACACACTCCACTCTAATAATAGGCCTGTTCAAAGAAATAATTACCACGTAGTTACCTAACTATCGATTTCAACGTAGGAGTAGAAACCACACTGTTATCCCAATTACGCCTCGAGAGGCAGACTCTCTACAAATCCTTTCTGAATAAGTGATTGCTTGGAAATCAAATAAGCGTCTGAAATTCAGGCTTTTACACTCATAATGAGCTGGAAATATGGCGCAGTTTCTGTGCTAAATATACGTCGTCGAAATAACATAGCATGCGGTTTCAGGGGCACATTCCGCTGAGGCGTCGTCTCACGGCGCGCACCCCGCAAGGGGTGGTGCCTCCTCCTTGTGCCCGCCGGGTATCATTCATACCCTGGAATTGGGTCATTAGGACGATTGGGAAAAATAATATTCTTTTGTTTATCACTCTGAATGACTATTGTTGAAAGTGGCACTGTGTTTTGTATTAGTAGGCTCTCCACAAGTGAACAGTACAGTGTATATCTATGTATTTGTGGTCTGGAATACAATATACAAAAGTAACTACTTTGTTGATGTTTGTATCGTTGACATCAGTGGTTAAAAAAATACAGTGACAGCGCCTTAATGTGGTAGCAATAAGGGAGGTTTCGAAAAAATGTTACCACTGATAAGCGGTGTACTGTAGATTTTATAGCTAGTATGGATATTACTAGCTGTGTAAACACTAGTGTATGTTTATTTACATTAGAAAATGCGCAAGCCCAGCTTTGGTATGCAAAAATCTAACTACACTGTAGGTAGGTAGGTATCTACACATTTCAGTTTAAAGTTTCTGGATTTTTTTACATTCATGAAAATTCATAAAGATACTAAAACATTAACTTAAGATATAAAATTTCCACGAAAAGAAAACTTAACAGTTTAAAGTTTAATATCATATGTTATTCTGAAAAGCTTTGAGCTTACAGAATAATCATGAATATTATGTTGGAACGTGGAATAACTTTTTAACGTTTTTCTGTGAAATCTATTTAAATTATATGAAGCAAAAACTGAATCCCTTTTTATGAAAATTACGCGGACGCAGAAGTGTGAAAAAAGTTTACACCGAGGAAGAGAGCAGAAAACTAATATTTTTAAATCATAAGGCATTAGAAAAATGTACATTAAGTTTTAAATGAATTATGGTCAAATTTCATCTACTGGGCAACCACTAGTTATAATAAAATTACGTTTGAAAGACTATCGGTGATGTTATAGGCATAAAAACGGGATGGTAAATATTGTGTCCCAATGAGTAAGCACAGCAAACAGGGTCTATTTACATACCTTGTCGAAATATAGGTCAGGTCGCGATATCTCGGCAGGGGCTGGATGCAACGGCGCCCCGGTAACCCAGATGCAGGCGCGCAAGGGCACGCCCGCACCCCTCGCCCGGCTGCCCCGCAACCCTCGCTACCCTCGCCCCAACAACCACTCAACAAGAGCCCCCAGACCTCGTACATCAGCACCCTGTCGGACGTACTCAGCTAAGGGAAGTTCGTAAGTACTCAGGGAGACCAACTTACACTGGTGACGCGACCAACCTGACAAGAGACTGCATTTCCTAATGATAGCTCCCAGTGAAATGCTTTTAAGAGCCCGAAGACTTTTAATCTCATTTTCGATAGAGATTTTACTTTTACGGAGATTGAATTTTTACATTTGGATGTAAGTAAAGTGCTACGAGAAAAAGTACTTAACACTCTTGGATTTTGTATGAGTGTCGATAAAAGGTGTGAATTTTTCCGTCTTCTTGAATAAACAATGGCAGGTCTGTGCTATTTACGTTAAACTTTTGTAATGATTTAAAATGTAATTTTCCCAAGTTATGAACCGGAAAACCATGTGATTTATAAATAAAAAAAAGATTTATTTATGTAGTTAAAGGTATAGAATGACTAATTTTAATACAAGTTACTATGAGCCGTTCTTATCGTCGTAGTTACTGACTAAACTGGACGTAGGATGTAGGCATGGAAATATGAGATCATTGTATTATGAACAAGTCAAAACAAGTTGGCAGCATTGTACAGTCTACGTTAAATCGCCTGTTACCTACCCGTTAATTAAAAAGCTTTATCTTTTGCACAAAAAACCAAACGCCGACTGCGAAAATGTTTCTATTTTAAACTCTTTGTTTTATTTTATGCTTCAAATTAGGACTGAAAGTTTTTATATCAGAATTGAAACAGCTACACGCGTTGTTACCTATTCGTTATTAAAAAACTTTCAGGAATTTAATATCTGCTTTGTATTTATTATGAGTTATTAATATTACAGACTGTGAAAAACTTTTGTGTGACTCCAACTACTTCAACAGCTATCAGTAGACGTGGAATGTTTATCACACCACTACTAATGTGTTTTACGTTGTCCAATCAGTATGACAAGGAAGAACGATCAACGAAATTCAAGCCAGATAAACCGCACTGGCATTAGTGTGATTCTAAGAATTTGTCCAAACAAGTTACGAAGCTCGAAGAACAAACACACATGTAAACAATCCGTGTTGACTCACACAGAGGCAGGGGGTGTGTGTGATAGTCGCTTCACAATGAGTGTATGACAGTACGAAGCTACGAAGCCTGGCAACAGAGCCGGTAAAGGCTATGCACACGGACAGGCGCTGGCGCTGTGTGTCTGTGTGAGTGTGGAGGCAGCGCGGTTGTGTGAGCGCGAGCGTGGGCGGTGTACACACAGAGCTTTCACGACGCAGCCTTGGCCGCGAGACACGTGCGTCAGTAGGGCGGTGCCCCGACCCTACGACAGTCTACTATCGATGTACACTAGACATAACCATAACACAGCTTCTACGTTTTGCCTTGAACATTTAACAACATTCTGTAGTAATTTCAAATATAAATTTTTCATATGAATATCAAAATATTTGTTCTTATTAGTCGATATAGCTTTATTTATGTGCTATCGTGGCTTATGCAATAATCTCGTTGAATGGGTAACATGTTTATGTAAATGTGACATTGGGCTTTATCAGTTTTCTTGTGATTCATATTTCTTTGATAATGTAAATATTTTTATTCTAGGCCTAATCTGCAAAGAAAATCAGTGTAGATTGTTTGTGGCTCTTTGGAAATAATAAAGAGAATAAATAGTGCTAGCAGTGTGTTACTTTAATGAATTTCCTTTTTAACATACAAGAAAGGCCGCGTTTTTAGAAGGTCATCTCAAATTGTCTTTAATTTACGAGAGCAGTAAACAGATATTCTAGTTATCTAGTAGAACCCCAACCATAGACGTTGTATTTTTGGCGGAATAAGTGCCACAACCACCTTCAATTCCTAGTGGTATCCGAATGACATGCTAGGTTAGACAGAGCGTTAAGATTTTATTTGGTATTCTGCACAAAAAGAATACCTCAAAGTCAAAGTCAAAGCATTTATTTCAAATAGGCACTTAAAAGGCACTTTTGAACGTCAACATTTACATTAAAATAGAATTGATTCTAGTCGCACCTTCCAAAATGCAGTTTCGTATGGAGAAGAATGGGCAAGAAACTCCACCGTTACCTACTCTTTTAAAATGTTTCAAGTACAATATTTAACATATCACATTAATTCATTATATGATTATATCTGAAAACGATGCACCCAGAATAAAATTACCATACCAAAATAGGTAAAAAGAATCAAATTGAAGCAATACAGATAAATTAATTATATGATAGATGCATGGTGCTCACACATTTACAAACATTGTAAAATAAAGTATACGATTTTCCTAGAATATTGACAAGTAATAAGTCAGTGTGTGAGTTAAAGTAGTCACTGAGTGTAAATCAATATCATAAATATAATTAATTATACAATTCAATTAGCAACCAGTTTGATTTTGTGTAGACTCTATATTGTCCTATGGAGCGGGAGCAGCATGTTTCCAAGCATTCTTATCTTGGATATAATCCTCTAATTTGTAATACGCTTGTTTACAAAGTTTACTTTTAATATGAGTTTTAAATTTCCTTTCATTTAATTGCAATATATCACAAGGTATTTTGTTATAACATTTAACACAGTACCCCATAAAAGATGTATGTACTTTAGCTAATCTGAAAAATGGTTGATACCTGATTTGAATATTCAATTTTTTGTAGCAAGAGGAGAGCTTAGGTCCACAGATGGTCCTACTCCTAGTTAACTGTTCACGCACAAAATGATCTCTTAAACCCAAAAGTTTTCATCGTATATCGATAGAGCGTCAGTTCCCTTCCCTTCGAGCGGCCGGGCTTGGCGGCGGGAGGAGGGTGTCTTCCCCTCTTTCCTCTCGCTCTATCAGCTGAGCGACACGTGCACCGCATATACTATTTCGTCTAGTGTACACCAACACTACAGGCGTACAGGTCAGCCAGCCGACTCGACCGGCTCCGCTGTTTGCTTACACACAACACACATTTACATGTTATGTAAATTGTTGAGCACCATTTGGGAATCGTTCGTAATACATAAACACCTACCTACCTACATGCTCCTTTAAATTGTGAGTACGTAAACTGGGTGTGATCTTAACAGCGCCGTTGAAAGAAACATCGATGTGCGAAACTGAAACTTTGGTAGAAATAGAATTGTAGAAACCCAATTTGCCCAGACAATGTAGGTTTTGCGGTTGTACCAAATATTTATATAACGTACACAGGTAAATTGAATGGGTTCTATTTTTTTTTTTGAGGTTGGGATATCATCAAATTTCTTCTCCCGCTCTGGGTGAAATGGAATGGGTTAAGTAGTACTGCTGTGACTGAAACATTTACTTATGGAGCCATCGTGGAGCTTTTTTGAGGTCTCCATGATAAATCGCTGCTATTTTTCGTAGACCTACGTTTTGGCAAGCCAAAAACTAGAAAAAATAAACACCGATTAATTTCATTTTCTGTTTTAAGATTCGGAAAAGCAGAAAAAATTATTAAAAACCTCGACTATCGGTTTTAAATATGGCAGCAGCTTTGCTCTACCTATACGAATATTTTCCACTTCACTCTACTTACTTATCTTTGATTCATTCAATAAAAAAAATATTGAATCCATATTTTTTTTTTCTACAACATTGGAAGCGAATAGTATTGGACTATTGATGCCATTACTGAGGTCACAAAAGCTAGCCCCAAAAGAAAATAGACTGGGAGCCTACTCTAGGTCCATCAAAGATGATACGGGCCTATCCGAAAATAGTTCGATACTTCCGAATTAACTCTACTACCGAGTATTTAACTTTTTCAAAGGGGCAATAACATTTGAGAGTAAGGACAGCTGTCAAATCATGTCATTCATTCTCAGTTCGGGCTCCAAACTAATCTTATGTCCGAAGGTGATACGGAGTAGGAAACTCCGGAACTTCGACCGAAACTACGGAATTCGTGCTCGTACTTAAGACTCCATGTGTATAATTCGTACCTGTGGTTCTGCCAGTAAGTGTACAAGTAAGTACCACATGTCCTGCACAGACTTATATGTGCCAAAAAGATCACAATCGGTCGATTTCGTTGTTAAGCCGTGAAAGCTGCCTTACTTTTCCACATTCACCTTTAATATTAATATTGAAAATGTACATTACTGTATGCCTTTTCGGGATAGGCCAAAACTAGATTTGGACTGAGAGAAACCGCATTGTAAGATCTAGTTTTCTATTTTTAGCTGTTCTACATAGCGGATAGTTTGACCAAAACGGTTAAGGTAGAATGAATTATCTGAAGTAAAATTACTTACAGCAGTAGAACTTTTAGAAATTATTGAAGTCGATTTTAAACTGGTTGTTCAAATTCACTACATGTAATTTCAGACCAGACTTCTTAATTACATGAACTAAAAATTAGATTTTTGAGATGTACATTCAGTTGTCACGGATCACCAGAAGCCGGAAAGTCTGATAACTAGTCTTACTAAGGGGTATCGTATTAACCAGTAACTGGGTTGTGAAGGTCAAATAGGCAGTCGCTCCATGTAAAATACTCAGCTGCATGCGATTAGACTTGAAGCTGACCCCAACACAGTGGAGAAAACGCTGGACAGATAATGGTTTGGTTTCACTTGCATACTTGCATACCACTGAGGTACTGAATTATTGATACATCCTTACTAATCCTTACTGCCTTACTATAATTATATTATATTACTAGCTGTGCCCGCGACTTCGTCCGTGCGGAATAGTTATTTTTTTATTATTAAATAAAAAAAATCTAAAATAAAAGTAGCCTAAGTTATTCATTATTACATCAACTATCTGCCAGTGAAAGTCACGTCAAAATCGACCCAGCCGTTTCAGAGATTAGCCGGAACAAACAGACAGACAGACAGACAAAAATTGAAAAAAATATATATTTTGATACATACATCCATGCATTTAGTAAAAAGCGGTTATTTTAATATAACAAACAGACACTCAAATTTTATTTATCTGCATAGAAGATGTATAGATATATAATATAATAATATTATAAACGCGAAAGTTTGTATGTATGGATGTTTGTTACTCTTTCACGCAAAAACGGCTTACTAATTTTGATGAAATTTGGCACACAGATAGATTATAAACTAGATTAACAATAAGGCCACTTTTTATCCCGGTAGTACGTTCCCGCGGGATAATTTCCGACTACCACGCGGGCGTAGCCGCAAGCGGAAGCTAGTTAAAATATAAAATGAACAAAAACGGTCAAATACCTAACAAATACAATAATAAACACATCGAAATAACTCAAAACATAGTTCTAGTAATCATAACCTTATTTATGATCGTCGTCAAAGAGTTCAAAGTTCATCGAGATTACAGTATTATAAAAGGTCGAGAATACCTAAATTAATACCTCAGACAGACAACTTTGTGTATACCTATTATCTTTGTACTCACAATATTTTAACACATACTTAGTCCTGAAAATAGTAGGTACATTAACTTATATAATAAACCATTGAACCGAAAATTCGAGAGCACAATAGGGAGCAATAGAAAATTCAGAACTGATTGACACCAGTTAATATCACGGCGCGGCGCACAGATTTAAACGCCAAGGTATTCATTAAAGGAAGATGCTTCAATAGTTACCTTTTTCCACATCATGGCCTTCTTTGACAGTACGCAGTTTTTCAAAGAATTTTCCTTTGATTTAAAATGTTCACAAACAATGCCACAAGAGATCACGTAGGTATAATCTCGTATAACAAATTCGCCCGTCACTTTGTTTTGTAACCCGTCGATCTGATATGCGCGCGCGCATGAATGCATTCGCTGTGTGACGGCTTCCCCATATGGCCAAGGCTAGGCCTTTTATGGCTCATATAAGTGGCCACTCACCCAACGCCTGAACGAGCCAGCCATATCAATGAACTGGCCATCAATAAAACATGTGGCACTAAGCCAGAAAAGGAAACGGCGAAATGAGAAAAAGAAATATTTGAAAAAGGTATTCGATGCGTACACTCGATTGTTTGTGCGATTTGAAAGCATTCAATGTAAAGCTGAGCGCACACACCATGAATTATTCGCGTCAATTACTTTTTGCTTTTCGCGGTACTATCCACCATACTCGTCGTAATTGATTCAATATCATTACATAAGTATCGTTGTGTGGGCTTACATAACAGGCAACTGGAGGGGTAAAGACGTGCATTTTATACTAGTCGTGATAATGAATGAGTGACTCAAATCGAATCCGTCAAACCAGAGTCAATGCGTGCACATTATTTTAATGAAGCTTTTCCTGTGAAACAAAAAATTATCTACTCGTGCAGCTCCATCCATGTTTATCAACTTGGTTCAGCGCGATACAATTTTATCTGCTTACAAAATATCTGATATATAATAAATTAATAATACAATGCTCTAAGTATGTACTTACTTGTAACAGACAAGTCGCGACTTGTTCCTGGATATGCTCGACCTCTGAACCTAACCTAATCTTGGATTGGTCGTAACGTGAGATGTAGCGATATTGTGGCGGTGGAAATAAAAATAATTTGTAGAGGTCTCGAATCGTGGGAAGTCAGACGAACTGACCGGTCACGAAGCACATTCCTGTGGCTGCTACAGACACTCCTCAACGTAGCCAAATGTATGACGCATACATACACATAAGTCAGAAATTACTACAAAATGGGTGCAATGGTGCAACAATCGTTTTTATCTCACTAGCTTTTATCCCGAACCTAGAAAATAACAGAATAGAGAGTTTCTATATTATTAATGTTAGGTATACACAATTTTAGTACCTACCAGTTAAGTTCTCACATCCAACAAAGCCCAAACTGATGTAGTAAATCTTATCTATTCTTTTGATATCTGGTCCAGTGGTCCTGTAAAGTAGGGTTAGGTTGGGATAAAACTATTGATAGCGAATGGCGAAGCCATTGAGAAACATGGCAAAGCCTTTGCTATGTCGCTTGATATCTCAAAGGTCTTTGACAGGGTCTGGTATTAAGCTTCACAGATTGGCTCATCGGCATAATGTTGCTTGCCTATCGGTCTTCTACAGACTGTACTTCGGAGAATGTGCGCAGGAGCTCCACGCCCACGATTCTACCATCGCCCTTTTACTACTGGACTACCAGACGCACTGCAGGGTACCATCCGCACTTGGTTAATATCCCGACCAGTCGTACTCAGCGCTACTCCACATTTATTATGCGCACAGCCAAAGTGTGAAACTCTCTGCCTGCGTCTGTGTTCCCTTCCAAATGTAACTCGTCGTCCTTTGTATTATCAATACAAGGTAGAGGATGCACCGATGCAACGAGTGTCGCAGGTACGAGACTTAGGGGTAATCTTCACTCAGGAACTAACCTTCCGTGAGCATATCAATAGGATATGTAAGAAGGCATACCGAAACCTGGGTTTCGTACTCAGGCAGGCTCAGGGGTTCACCAACATCACGACACTCAAGGTGTTGTATGACGCGCTAGTCAGAAGTCACCTTGAACATAGTGCAGTCATATGGGCTCCTCATGAGGCGAAATATAGTGTCATGCTGGAACGTGTTCAAAATAAGTTCACTAGGCACTTATATTTCAAGCTGTATGGGGTATATCCATTGTACCCATTGATGTACCCTACACTTTTTGTACTGGGTATGGTAGGGTACAACGCGTTAAAGGTGCGACGGGACTTTGCGCTCGCAGCGTATGTAGTGAAGCTGCTGCGTGGCGGGGCGCATAACCCGGGAGTGTTGCGGCACCTGGCACTTTGCGTGCCTGACCGGTACGTGTAGAGGCGGCGATACCCGCCCCTGCTTGCTGTGCCTGCAGCCAGAACCAAACTGCTGGCGAGGACTCCTCTCACTAGAGCCATGCGTGTGGTGAACGAGGTTCACGAGAGGGTTGATGTATTGTGGTGCAACTTCAGTGAATTCGCAAAAGTTGCATTATATATAATATGTTATTTAGATGTAGGTTAAGATTTAGAATATAGTATGTATTTTATTGGATGTAGATTAAGCATTTAGCATGTAAGGCCACACTATCGCATTGGATCGTAGATCTGTAATGGTAGCTGTAGGCGAGATTTGAATAAATAAATAAATAAATAAATACCTTCAAAACAAGATTGAACAGACATTTGCTGGGCGCGCTCGATCCATCATAGGCCTCATCAATCGCTTTCCATCAGGCGTGATCGAGGTCAAGAGCGGGCCCCCATTTAGTAATAAAAATAAAAGATAAATGTGAAGTCTGTACAAAAGCTCAGTCTTCTTTGCGTATCGATACCAAAATATTCAAACATCTTTGGACCAAAATTCAGCTACGCGAACTCCGGTGTACTTAAAGCTCAGTGTAAAGTTCTCACTGTCCCGGCTGTCTGGCTGAACAGATTATTATCGGGTTCTTACTTCTAAATACAGATTCTAATACCCAGTCCAGGGAACAGGCTCTTATTGTGTTGACATCGGTACCTAGAACTGCTGATATTTTCTTGCATTCCATCTTTATAGTCGGGATTCTCCTTGAAAAGAATTTAATCCCGTGAAAAACCACAGCAAACAATTACCAAGATAAATACTCTTAGATCCTCGTTCATAAGTTGGTACTGTTTTCTGATATTAAAAATAATGATGGTGGATTTTTTCTATGCCCGCGGTCCCCTAATGACGTAGTTTGCACAGCTGCATTCCAGGCGCCCATTTTCTGGGAACACACATCTTTAATGGTAAGGTGGAATGCAAGTTTTTAATGCCAGTGCGTGTGCGTATGATTTTTCATTGAAATTTTAAAAAGAAAATGCCTCGCTCGTGAAGTAATAAAAGCAGCACTGAGCAGGCCGCCGGCGTTTGTGCCATTCTTTTTTTTTCGTCGTCTGCAATCCTTAGCTTGTTTTATTATGTGATGACAAAACAACTTCTATTTATGGTTTTAGCCGAGCTATGTAGCGAATACCGAGCAGCTTAGTGCTATTATCTGTACATTTATGTAGCTATACTATAAATTCTATTACGGTGCGTGGCTACGAGACCATAAATCCGTAGCATATCTATGTATCTACCTTCTTTAAGATCTATCGTGTGATTTGCTCCGGCCAACAGCTTTAGTATGATTGTTGATATGGCTTACAATATGACCAGTTTATTAAGTATTAACTACTAGCCTAATAAAAAGCATGCATTGGCGTGATTATCACCGAACAGCGCAGATTCCCATGAGGTTGTCGAGAAACCACACATGCGCGATCACGCGATGTGCGCCCGCGCAATCCGCGTGAGAATCTCCATAAAAGGACAACACTAAATTTTTTTGAAGTTTCAGTGAGATAAATACTGAAAGTAGTTTCAAAGATTTAGGTATAACCTCCCAAGCAGCACAAATAGCTGTATAGCCACTGGACAACAGAATTTTTGAAAACTCGACGCTGTTATGCTGTTTGTACAAGGGCTGTCTATCCCGCTACACAGCCCCTATAATTCTACATTTGGCCCCAAATTAACCAGCGCTGAGAATTATAGTAGCTTGTTAAAAGCATTCCAGAGCATTGTAAGAGATGTACATGGGCTGCACAATAGCTTAGACAGCTGTCAACAGGCCACTATCCAGCTCCTTTAATTCTCTTAGACAGCCACTAGATGGTGTATGGTTTCCTTACGGCGATTAATAAATCTACAAAGAAATAGCAACAAAAGACTATTTGTGCAGTGCAAGTGTTATGTCAAACTCTAATCTGTGGGCAAATATATAATTTCCAATTTAAGGTAAGTAATTTTTCACGTTTCTTTGTATCTCTATCGCTAAATTGTACTGCGGGTGCCAGTTTACTGTTAATATATATAGGTGTTATTATCAAATATTACACGCGCCACAGAAATAATATGGTTTTACTAAAAATATTATACAAAATAAATACGGTGTACGAATTATTCATGGATTTTTACAAAAAAAATACATTTTATGAGCATTCATATCTATTTGTAGCTAAAAAATAATGTATTTTTACTTTAATAGCTTTGAAATATCATGAAAATTTTACAGATATCAGTAATTTTTTTCATATATAATCGGCTTGTTTACATTAAAATGGCGTTAATTTGTTATCCAGCAATCATTCTAACTAAATTCTCTTGAAACTCTCTTTTCTGTGCAATGGCCATATTTAATTCTATTAATCAGCTGAGAACTTTACGCTAGCTGTACAATGGTTTTCAGTTATTCTAACGACTGGTGAAAGCAGCAAAGTGAGAGTATACAACAGCGTCTTAGGGATCTCTAATATTGATAGAAAACTATTTCGGGCATTTCGTACTCAAGTAGCTTAGGTACTTCACTTGATTTTGTGATCCTACTTATTCTTGCCTGTTATGTCAAATCAGAGAGCCATTACTTGCCATGTTGCTTAGAAATGTATGTTATAAAGTAAGATTTAAAAAAAACTATAACTTCATTTAACCTAGCTAAGTGAATATTTAGCTAGGTTTAACTTTACGCTCTCCCGGCCGTGTGAAAGAGATGAAGCGAATTTGGACTGTCGCTTATTCGCGAATTTGCTTTGTCGCGAAAGATTTGTTAGCGCCATTTAAATTTAACCAATCATATTGATATATATATATATATATTTTTTATTGAAAGGAGTTATTCAAACTTGTGTTAGCCAGTTTTTGCCAAATCTTTACCATATTATCTTTATATATTGTGAATTTGTTACCCGTCACGCGCTACGCACCGTACGTATTATTATTGTTTCTATTTTGTTTACGAATTTTTTTTTGTCTTGTAAATTGCGAGTCGTACGCACTCTTGCACACTTACACACTTCTGCAATTCAATTATGCGAACGAAGTGAATAACTTAGTTTGTTTTATAATTTATCAATTAATAATAGTGTACATATTTTTGTGATAGTACCTGTAATAGGTGTAAATATTTTAATACTATAGAGCGTTTTACTTATTGGCACAAATACTAAATCCGCATACTTAATGATCTCTTACTTCTGACGTAGTAGGTAAAGATGCTAATGTTATTGCTAAATAATTGTTCTTGTTTTCAGAAAATAGAAATGCCGTTCAAAAACTGAAGACAATAGAAAGAGGGGAAGGAAAATTATCTGTCATACCAAGTGCTTGAGAAAAAGGATGGATGGTTGAGATGATATATTAAAAACGTCACTTCGAAATTGATGAAACTAGAATATTCAAAGCATCATACAGATTGGACAAAAATGCAATGCATAGTGAAACGGTCATCCATTGCAACATATAACAATGCACAAAAAGAACTAAGTGGCATGTTGAACCATAGTGACACGTCAGATTACCCAGATGATGAAGAAATAAAACCAACGAATGGTTTAACATATAGAATTACCAAAGCCAAATCAAGAGTATGTGATTAATAAAATAAAACGCAGTAAATGTATACCATTACTTTTATTTTTACTGACCATTCCTTAGCCAACAGCTATAAATTAATAAAACTTTTGAGCGCCACTGACACGGCTTTATTGTTTTGTAACGGCCACACAATATTAAAATTTATCTTCTCATAAAGACGTGGCGCTGAGGGCTTGAAAATGCACATATGTACCTGTTATAAAAGCCCTTGCGGGTGAATCGCAAGTAAAACATCTAATCTTGACTTTTATAATGTCGCTTGTTGATAGAAGGATTCCGTCATTCAATAACTGTTTCATTTCAACTACAATGGTGCCGATTCTCTTGTACACCGAACTAAACTAACTAAACTATCACTAAAATTCCTTACTTTTGGCTATGAGAATCTTAAAGCTATTCTGCAAAAAAAAATCTCTAAACTTAAAAATAATTTTGACACAACTAAAATCGAATTTGACAATCGCGGATCCTGCAGGCTTAGTAGCATGACGGTTTCTATTTCTACTTTACTGTAGAATAGAAATCGCTTGTCTACATTTCTCGGTGAAAAACTGACAACTGTCTACACGGAAACGTCATTTTTGTCTTGTCTTCCGTCGACAAAACGCTTCTCTACGGTTGTCGTGCCAAGCCTGCAGGTGGTATTTTTTTTCTTTTGGCTTCGCAACGTGGTACTTGTGTGCCCTACGCAATGATTTTTTTAAGAGATGAATGAAGCGTGCGCAGGAGGGCAGCCTCGACGTTTTTTATGGAATTTTTCACTTATTGTATGGAAAATAAAAAAAATATTACCTACATGTTGAGATTATGGGGCATAGGGGTTTCATAAAGGGGGTCGAATTTATCATCATTTTTGCGATAGGACACACCATTTTTGAGATATAAGCAAACGAAAAGAAAAAAAAAGATACAATACTGTTTTTGCACCTGAAGTCGAAGTGTTGGTGTGAATTTTAGTTCATGACCACTAGTTTTATTCCACACTTTTTTAATCGCGATTAAAAATAGTCAGATTTAGTTAGAAAAATTAATATAGTCAACATTTTTGGTGAAAAACGGCAAACTCAGAATAGCAAAATTACCATCTTCACTAAATTAATAATTCAGTGCAATCTTAGTGCTGTCAAACTAAAATATAGTTAAGTTGTGTCACTTTAGTCAATTTCAGAATGGGAAATCGTCGTTTGACAGGATTAAACTAAATTTTGGTGATTTTTAGTTTAGTTTAGAGAATTTTGTGCCAACAGAATCGGCACCATCTTCTAGATAAAGATCAAGATTCTTCGGTTTTCCGACACCATAATAAACACCATAAATAGTTGGGTATTTCAAAAACATTACGGAAAATCGGCCAGAACTCATATTTCGAATTTTTATATAGAGGCAAGCCATCAAAGGTTATATTCAAACCAATGCTCTTAATATTTTCTAAAACGTCTAGCCACTTGTTTAAAACTATAGTTAGCGGATTGATTAGTCCATTAATTGTACCAGTTTTCATCAACAGATTCGATTTATTTTAAAGCAATTATTCTAGCTTGTAGAATCGTTCTCGGATCATTTGGTAAAATATCTGGAAATCTCTTATTCACAATTATTAGTAATTCCTTCAGTGCATCTTGAGCAGCATTTCTCTTTATTGCCCATTCTTTTATATTTTCGTTAAATAAAATGTTTACCATATAAATATTTTCTCCCTCATGTCTGGTTTGATTCATTACTTTCAGTATTTCTCGTTACAATTATTTTTTTAGAAAGGTCACTGACCGAATCCATTAATTGTACGGAACTATGATCATTGGTAACAAAATCTATGTGATTAAGTCGTGTTGCGAGGTTATGACAAAATTGACGTTATCATAGCACTACTAACCTATGTCTACTCTTCAATAATTCTAGAGGCTGTGAAATAGATAATATTTACACTATAAGCTTTGGAATTAAAGTGGAGTAACACTACACTAATTTACAGCTCATGCAGTCTTAAAATGCTTTTAACCAGCTAGTGTTAAGCTCACTGAGGAAGCATTATAATAGAATTTGTGTACTCCATAAAAAATGCCAATGGCAAAATTTTATTCTCTAATACAGTTCAAAGCTTAGAAACGGTGTGACGTTACCCCGTTATGCAGCTGTTTACAAACTTTGGTCTTCTTAACCAGCTAGTAGCATTATACGTAGCCAAAAGCTGGACAATAGTTCTTTCAAGTTCTACTAAAATGCATTTTGTTGTTTTTTTGTCCATTGTACAGCCATTAGTCAGCTGTGCTGTTTAACAGTGTAGAGATCGCCCCCTATACAGTCCCAAGAATCGTCTTATCCATTAGTACAGCTACATAAGAGCCTTTGACTGTAATATAGCTTGTTTATGGATGTAATTTCCGCTAATGTGCTGCTTGGGCTGTAACATTAAAACACGATTATACTTACATCACGTAAAACAATTCCCGACCAGTTTTTCGTTGCTTCCCAATTAAAACACGAATAATACATTACAGGTTTACATTTATCAAAGATAGAGACTAAAAAATAAAAGAGTGCATTAAGGTGATTCTTAGAAAAAGTTCCCTATATGGAAAGATAAAAGAGGTTATGCAGGGCATCGTTGGTTGTTTGCGTGTGTTTAGCCGATATCTGGTCGGCGGCGAATGCTGCGAATATCGACACGAACAGGTTGGCTGTGTTTGTTCCTTTAATGGGTCACATCACAACACACAAGTGTAGTCCTTGTTCTGCGACTGCCCACACGAATTGAGAGAATCACGTGCGCTGAACACGCAACACTGTGGCCAATTTCGTGCACTGCGTTCGTACCAAATTGAGACTAAACGGTTGAATTTAAAGTATAGAGACAGATTAATGATAGTTCTAGCTTTTGGACACCTAACAGTTTTGAGGACGCAAGCTAAGTTAGGACAAAGAACTGACAGGATGCTAGTGATGTGGCAAACTTTGAGGCCAAGAATTTTCAACAAAAAAAACTGTGATAGACTGAATTCAGAGAGAACAAAAATATCCAAAAAGGCTAATAACCAATCCTCGTTGCAATTTCACACTAATAAACAACAATAATATGATTGAACGACGTAGCAGCTACTCAACAATTTGTTTTCTATTAAAGAGTGCTACTTCCGGGTCGGCGAACGGTCATTCGGCAACAAACAAATTCTTAGCGCACCTAATAGCCTAGGTAAACAAAAGTAGGTGTTTCTACACTAGTCCAGCCATCCGAATTGATAGTTCGGTATTACGTCACCAGTTTAGTAATATTTACGTAATACGACAGTTTCTATTTTTTGCAAAAACAATCTTAAATTTCTATCATCGCTCGTAGCAATTTAAGATTTTATTAGTCGATCTGTTACTTAATATGTTTGTTGGTAATTAAAGAGTTGAATACGCAGTGGTATCTCACATAATTTAAACATTTGCTCTATGACTAGTTAGCCACGAGCACCAGAAATCTGGTCTTCTTTCTGCGGGACCTGTATGTCCTAATCCAGACGCGGCATAACCTTGCAATGTACGATTCAAATAAAAATGTAAATAAACGAAAAAAATACAACGTGCGATTTCATCATACATTTAAAAACTAGCTCTAGAAAACAACGAAAGAGGTCAGTGTTTATCAAACATCCTAATTTTAGTGAACTCACATTTATATCAATAGTAGCGTTAGCGTAGAACCGATGTGGGACACGCTAACAGACGGGCTTTCTTAAAATAGCATCGTTAATGAGTGTAGTGCGAAATGATGAAGCTTAAGCGCCAATAAACAAATGATTGCTGACAATTATTGCGGGCTGCGCGGGGCCGCGTAGCGCGGTAGTCGCCCGCGCCGCGCCAATGCCGTTCACTATCATCGATTTATATTTCCATTAAAATTGCTAATGCTAATTTCTGGTGATTATAATTGGCACCTACGTACAGGCTGCGAGTATTTTTGTAAGTCAAGGCGCGTAAACAAGTTTGGTTTCGCGCGCTCTTATAGGTACATTCGGAACGTTAAGGCTTTTCGGAGAATTGTGGGGCGAGTTCGATATTTGGGATTTCGTATTCACGGATTTAAAAACAGGCTTTTGGATCAATACGGAGAACTGGACTTAAACTGGACTTTTCAAAGGAAAATTTAATCCAACTTCCCTTAAAAAATTATGAATTATAATCAACTCGGATATTTTCCTCCTGAAATACAAAGCTGGATGAATGTTAAATTATTTTACTTTTTTCGGGGAAAAGTTCCATTCACTTTTAGCAGGAAACGATAAAAATAGCTTCATACAAATGTATTTCAGAAAGTAGAACGTTGTAACAAAGTTGTAAAAACTTTTTGTTTGATAAATGATGTAATGCCTCATTCGTTGAAAAAGCAAGTTTTATTTATATAAACAACATACATTTATAAATGCTAATGCTAATGTTATGTTTAAATCTGAAAAGGCTATCAAACATTATTTTAGATGCAAACATAGTAATCATACATATACGTATGTATCTAAAATAATATTTGACAGACCTTTCTCCCGGAAGACTTCTCTGAAAGTTGCCAAACGTCAGTGAAGACAATCCTAACTATTAATTTACATTTGTTATAAAACGTTAGAATTCGATATTTTCAGTTAAAAACAAATCAGTTTATTCCGTAGCTTTTTTACAATCTTCTCTTCTCTTCGAATTAGTTTTCTTATCTCTAAACGACGTTACAGCCTAGAAATCCAGGGTTTTATCTTTTATAAAGGATTTTCAACCACGTCCATGCAAGTAGTACCTACAATAAACATTGGTCTAAACATGACCAAATGCAAATACATAATCAAATAATAATTGTACTATGCTAGAGGCACTTTCGGGACACACTATTTTCCACCGATATTTCGCTTAGTTTCTAAACTTCGTAAAATATAATAGCAAAATATTGTGACGTATGAGCTAGATGTAAGTATCGACATGCAGGCGGCACGTCACTAGCGCGAGGTTAGCGGGCGCGCTGCGTTTGCGCACGCCGCGCGACAAGGACATCGACCCGCGCAACCTTGGCTATGCCAATTAATTTCAACAATGTTCTCTTACTCACTATTATATGCTTAAAATTATGTCCTGCATATTTAGATAATCATTTTCTAAGATGAAATATCGAGATTAACAGCTTCGAGCTTCCTGTATTTGGTTATTTATTACGCGATATCTGATCTGCTGAGATTGGGTCGGTCTCTTTGTGTAATTATCTTGAAACGGTGAAAGATGTTCTTCGAACAACTCTATAAACATAATTGCTTGCCTTCTACGACTCTACAATGGGTTCTATCTTTTTGAAGTAATAGAGTTTGCCAATCAATAATAAAAAATCTAAGTTTTGTCTACCTATTGATTCTAAACTGAAAAATTGTGGGTTTACTAGGTAAGGGCACATCTCTGCATTACCCTTCAAAGAAAGAAGGCGAAATGTTATGATTTTTTGCTCTACGACGATCCGGAAGACTAAGCCAGCATAAGTATCTGTGAATGATCGAAAATATCGCACCAAGACTTTAGACACTCTTTAATCTCTACTTATTCTCTTATGAAGCACCATTCAAATAAC
Organism: Antitype chi; assembly: GCA_947359405.1. NCBI lineage: Eukaryota > Metazoa > Arthropoda > Insecta > Lepidoptera > Noctuidae > Antitype > Antitype chi. The sequence goes on from OX375823.1 coordinate 7,692,025, forward strand.
ATTATGATTTTATGTAGCTTCCAAATCAGCGCAAAAGTTTTACGTAAAGCCACGGAATCATGATTCACGAGAGCAACGAAACCCGCGCGATGTATGTAGGAATAGGATCCGACAAAGTGAACAACAATAACAAGGCCGCCGCGTAATCAATTCCCGGTAAGTTAAGCTTCAATGATTTACTCGAATAAGTTGTAAACACACCATTGTGTAGGGCAAGCGTAAATACTACAATTTTACTGTAGCCGCTATGGTCAGGCGGGCGCAGGATAATGACCCGCGAGCGTGCGCCCGCGCCTGCCGCCGCGCCCGCTCCCGCCACAATACCACGCAGGTATTTGTACTATAAACAACGATGAACAATACCCACTTACACATTTATGACACACCTACTTAATATTGTGTAAGTTCTAGTACCAATTCACAGAGATAATATATCATTGACGAATGATAAATGAGTCGTGCAATCATGCTCATTCTACATGTCCTCATGCTTAATCCGTTACCAATCTGACCGCGAAATATATTTATTTTCAAGTTTGTGGTCCATTCGTTGAGCGCAGTTTAAATATAGCGATGATGGGGAAACCAACCCGATGTGAATGAGGAAATACTCCATGATGTCACTTTGTGCGCAGAGATAGCACAGTTTATTTAGACCATACCTATTTCTAGCTTTTTGTGTGTATACAGAAATTGCAAAGGAATAGTTAACCTGGCTTTATATTACCATAAACTAGATTAAACAACAGATAATGTAGCAGGTAATACTCATTAAAGGCAAAATGTTTACTTTATAACCCCATAAGTCAGTCTGGTCTCGTACCTAGTTGTAAACAATAATACGTCTATTCACTTTTTATTTCGTAATTATTATTTACGTATTACTTAATAATGTACAATGTTTTCATTTTATGAGTTTCCAGGAAAATTACGAGCGATGAACCAGTAAGCACAAATGAAATAATGGTTCTGTATGAATCTGCGTAATGTTAACGTGAGCTGATGAGCCCTCATGTGATGTCTCGTAGATATATGATGCGAAAGAATGCCTCGTTTCCGGTGTTCGTGAATCGCTGTTTATTTTTACACGTCAAGATCAAACACGATTAAATGGTCCGTGGAATAATATCTCCTGCTAGTTTTATTTTTCAACATGAACAACGTCCTCTTATTTTTATGAAGGAACAGAGGTTTGATCTCATTACCTGCCGACATTTATTATTCAGATCTCTGAAACGTCTGTTCCGAAATATATTTGTTATTCTAAAAGCACTGGCTATATGAATGGCGAATTCCTCTGCCCACTTACTGGCCTGAATGATTTCGACATTCTTGGCGCAGCTTCGATAATCTGAGAAAAAAATAAACGAGCGCCAACGTAAATAAGCCCACTCGGAGTTGAAAGTGCGCACTCCGGCGACTGCGCGGCGGTCGGCGGCGACCGACGGCGGTGGCACGGAAAATAAATCACGTCGATATGGTACGCTCGGGATAACGTATTTTTACGCAACAGGCTCTTTGTTTATAGCTAGTAACGTGTCGTCCAACAGACGGCTGGTTATTCAACCGCGCGCATTCCGCGCCGGCTCCACTTTTTGCTCGGCCTCGGCCGGCCGTCCTCCTCGCCGTTGAAAAACGACCAATTAGAGCTTTTACGGCAGGAATTAACATCGCGCATTATCCGCGACAGCACGGCTGCGCCCGCACCGACTCCGCCGACACACTATAACTACTTAAGAGTTTTATCTCACAGTGAATACTTGGGCGATCTTGGCAGCGCTCACACAAAAACAGATATACACTCTGAATTATGCACATTCTGTGTTCGTTTATCTGAAAGAAGACGTTCCCATTGATGTGAGGTAATAGGTAATAGCGATGGCGCCGCTGTGTCGGCCCAGCGCTATTGTTTACTCGCCGATGAACCATACAAACGCTTACACGACACCTAAGAGAATGAAAAACCTTTTAGCACTTACCGGGGACATTTTGAAGTAAACAAAAACAAATAACTTCCTACCTGTATAAGAGTGGATATATGTAAGCTTGGGTACCTACCTACATTTTGAAAAACCTCAAATAAGGAAAACGTAAGAATTAATCACCTCAGCCTCTTGTAAACATTTTCTGAAACAAGTGAATAATTCAACTAACAATTTATTTATAAAATCAGCAAAACACATTGCCATTGGATGGATCTCAAACTTGACATTCAGTATCCAATGGAAAATAAGTCGGTTCAAGGAAGTAAAAAAAAACACTTGCATTCTAATTCTGGAGTGGTTTGATTAGTCACATCGATTCGTTTTAATCTGGAGGCCTAGTGTCGGACAATGTATCAATATAAAGTAAAAAAGAACAGTTTATGGCTGAACGTGGCCCCGAGCACTGACGCCAATAAAACCGATCAACACAGACTTGGTGTTGCTACTGCTTAGAAACATACCCATCTTCAAGGGAAAAACTTTGAAGCACAAAAATAAACAGAATTGGGAGAAAAAAATCGTAGATTTTCGTAGCACTAAGGGACAAAGGCTACGAAAATCGTAGACCTTGCGTAGGCAAGGTCTACGATTTAGGTTGTAGGCCCTAGCTACGCCATTTTTAATGATTTTAATGACAGAACTACCTGAGAAATCACGCAAATATTTATTATTATGCTATACCTAAAATACCTAATGAAATAGGTAGGAAATCTAGTTCAAAACTAGTATTTTAAACTCTTTTTTTAATTACCTAAGTTTCAAAGGACTTTTAGCTTAAAAAGGACATTGTTTTTGCTGTCTGTAATAAAATGTAAGTATCTGCTTAAATAGGTACACACAAAACAAAACGGTAACAAACTATTCGGATTTTCCACTCAAATTAAAAAGATTTTGCTGGCGGCTTTCATATGTCCGGCACTGGCAACCCTAAACGCGCATCACAAAAAGTTAACTCCCGGGGCGCACCATCAACATTATTTACATTTTTTTTTATTCTGCGGCAAAGTGGTGTCGAATTACTACCTCGGAATGTTTAGTAGAGGCAGACACTAGACACGACGGGCCACAGGAATGTGCCTCTTAAATTCCTCTTAGGAATTATGTGACATCTTCTTACACGAATTTTTACTTACAACAGACACTTTTAAAACGCCTATGTTTATGTTTGGATTATAGCTGCTTACAGCAGTATGGATTTTGTGCCCAGTTGATGGCTAGCTGCTCGTCCCCTAATACATGGTAGGTACTCAAACATAACTGCCGAAATGTGGGTGTACCTACTATAGATACACCTCTGTCTAACTCTTCGGGCATTATAGTCGTAATGTAATGTTCTGGAATGTAATTTTGTTAACGGCTTAACGAATTTGGAATGTCAATGAAATAACTTAGCAATGATACTTAACATTTTATGGCACTTATCTAAACATTTCATGCATGTGAAACACGACACGTGTTTAATAAATTGGAAACTATGTGTAATGCGAATTTAAATAAATAAAAACCACCAATAAGGCTAACTAGTCGGTCCTTTAAAGTGGCCCCCAGTTGCGAAAATCGCACAATTATTCCTAAATTGTGCTAAATAGAACAAAATCAACATGGACCTTGTGTTTTATTACATATTTGAATATCTTCCTAAGATAGCTTTAATGCATTAATGTAAATAGATGTTAATTGTCACGATTAATGCTTAATCTGGTCAAAAGCCAACTGAGTATTCATTGCCGAATTCGGTAAATACATATATTTTATTCAATGAATCTAGAATTAATATAATCTAAAATGCCGTCTTTGCTGAGAAATGGACTTTCCCGAGTAAGAAAACTAATTTACTTATAAGTACTCTCTGAAATATACCTTGAGATATTTATTTCTAAATTAATTGCTAAGTTAGTATAGATCTTTACCATTTAAAGTGGACAGAGTTTCCTTCCTTCTTCTGATTTAGATTTTTGAAAATCGTTTCGATAATAATCATTTCGTTGTCATGCACAACTTCGTAATTGGAGTATAGGAACATAATTTATGTCTACTCATGAAATTGTTTAATAGAGTATACTTAAAGATTATTAACAATAGCCAGTGTGAACGATGACATGAATTGTATTTCATTGATATCATAAATATAAACGAATCATTTACACAAATCAATCACAGCTAACTTACCTGAGCCGTATCTACCCAAATCTAAATTTGAGAAAGACCCCTCTGAAAAAAATACTACCTGTGTCTCCTGGCGTCACCGAAACCTGTCAGATTTACTACGAAACTACGTTAGAAGAGAAAAAAATTGTCAATTTTGTAAGAGGTGGCGCTTAGTTGTAAGTGTTATTGTGTAGCTCACAATAAGTAGAGTGGCTTGAGAGCGGCGCTATTCGGCAGTTCTATTATGATCCGTCGGTACCCAGGTACACCTACCTGGCGTGCCCAGTACCCGCCGGCCCGTTAAATTCGCTGTCGCCGACAATACACGCAGTGTGGGTGTGCCCCACAAATAGACAAGGATAATTGCTGTCCAACAGTTAAAATTGGTACTTATTATATGAATAGCAAGCGTGGCAGACACGCTCTTTTTCAACAGTTACGCGTCCGGCTTGACATTTAATTATAAATCCGTTTATTTTAATAGAACTGAATGTTGAAATAACAAGTTTTAAATGGACATTTTCCTTTCTGAAATTATGGTAAATTTTCAATGTCAAGTTTGTTTTATCTAAGGACATATCTATATAAATTGTATTTTATCAGGTTGACGCAATTTATTTAGTTAATATACTTAATATACTCATCATAGTAATAACCTATTAGGTATGTAGAATTAAACCATTTTTAGTCAAATCATGTTTAATGCGAACTCCAAAAAATTTGATCACAAAAAAGTACATAGTGTAAGAAGCGAGTTCTCACACGGACATTCATTAGTCGCAGCGCACAAAGCACAATGGCCATATTGGGCCCATGTGTGTGCAGAACCCTTCACGGACGATTGTGTCCTCATTGTGCCCAAATAACAGATTTTACCGAAATACTGTCAAACGGCCAACACCGACTTTTGCACTTCATCAAAAATACATTTATCTGGAAATAATGCAGTCTCAACCTGTTGGACCCTTTTTGTTCGTATCTACACAATGCTTTGAAAAAAATCATCTTCAGAGTTTCTGCACCCCATTGTGAGCCATACACTAAACTGAATTATTGTTTTTAACCAAGTTTTTATGAGGCGTTTTCGAGTGGCCTATGAATAGATTCTTTACAAAATGACTATTTCATTGTTTGTTCAATTCAAAATACCACAATACCTTGTCCAACCATTTTATTTTTCTCCAAGCAGATTCTATTGAACTACAAATATGAATGATTAACAAAGATTTAATTTAGAGCATTGTTACATATAATAAGTATGCGTTAATACTTAAATAAATGCTTTGGGGTACATATTTTACAACATAAAAAGTAACATACGGTAATGTTTAGTATCTCTTTGCGTAACGTTGTTTCTTACAACATCAACAATATGTAACTGAAACAGCAGATGTCAAAGAGCCCAGACAATGTTATTCTGAAAGCCTGTCCCATTTTCAGGCCACCTGTTGAATCAAGAATGTTTAACGAATGTGCCTCAGAATGCCCTCTATTGGATTTGCGATGAACCACACAGCGTTTACGTCGCGGTCTCAGAAAAAGAGAGAACGGTAGACGGTAGAGTGTTTCTGTTTACACAGCTAAAACTTTAAATATCCGCCAGATGGCGCAAGTATCGTAGTTCACTTTGAAATCCAGGAGAAATGCCTTTTACCTACATTAAACCTTTGTAAAGCGTTGTCGTTTAACTCACTGTATCAATGTATCATGCTCTAACTTCTTTGACAATTTTATTGACAATTTGTCTTTGATGTCATGCAAACACTCAGCAATCCCAACTTGGCAAATAAAATTATCAATACTTAAATAAGTAAATACAAAGAAGTTAAATAAAAACTTTTAATAAATAAAATTGAGTGTCCGTTTAAAATATCAGCTTTTACTAAATGTCTAGGGAAGGATATATAACGGTAGGTACCTAATTATTAAAAAAAAAAAAACATAATAAAAATTATCCGTCTGTTTGTTCCGGCTAATCTCCGAAACGGCAGGACTGATTTTAACGAGAGTTTCACTGGTTGATAGCTGATGTTTTATGGGTGAACGTGGACTTACAGTATTCAAAATAAATAATTAAAATAGCAGATATCAAAGAGCCTGAACAATGTTATTCTGAAAGTATTTCCCATTACCAGGCCACCTTTTAGATCAAGAATGTTGAACAAACGTGCCTCTGAATGCCCTCTTTTGGATATGTGAGGAACCAAACAGCGTTTACTTCAACGTCACAAAACAAGAAAGAACGGTAGACGGTAGTGTGAGTACATAGCTTAGACTTTAAATATCCACCAGTTGGCGCATGTATTGCTGTTCACAGCTAAAACCAGGATAAACGCCTTTTACATTGTAAAGCGTCGAAGTCAGCTATAACCAAGGAACATTTAAACCACAAGATAACTCGCTGCCTCTACATCATAGATAAAACACTAAATGCACAACTCTACATCAAAGAGTATAATAATAATAATGGGAGCTCTACATTCTTTGACAATTTGTCTATGATGTCACCATAGAGGAGAGTAATCAAGGAACAATAGACCACAAGCGGAGAGTAATATAGATGTCATGCAAAAACTCAAGCAATGCAATCTTTGTAAATAAAACAAGTGTAAAATAAAATAATATTTATTAAAAATATTTTCATATAATGTCAGATTTAACGTTTCCCAAACGTTGTTACACAGCTCGCTCCTCCGGGTACAAGTACCGGACTCTGTCCACGAATACCGGGAATCGAAAGAAACGAGATAGCAAGGAAGACAACGCCTTCGAGAGGAAATTCAGAGAACTGAGTGACGCAATCTCTACCAGAGTCAATCAAGAAGTTGATAACACGAATAAAGCACGAGAACGAATATTAGGAAAGTTCACAAAACTAGATGCTAAAATCAACTCGATGGTAGAACTGCAGAAAATTGTGACAGATCTTCATCACAGGTTAGACGATGTGAGGATAATGATAGTGGGCATGAACGAAAAAGTGAACAAATTAGAACTTATAAATTATCTTGCTGATTTAAGCCAACAATCTCACATGACGACGTTTAAGACTGTGGAACCCATCGCGGAGGAATGCGAAGACCGCGACTCAGTAGTAACGCACGTTTAGCTTTTTAGTGGCATGACGTACTATTTACTTTATAATTATAATACATTGCTCTGTTATCGTTGGCTGTCCAAACTTTCTAATTATTACTACATTATACGAAAATGTTTTCACATGTAACTCTTTATTTTCAGGTAAAGTATAGTGTAGCAAAATAACAGCATACAGAATATTACAGGATGCTAGGTCACCAAACTAAGACCAATTCAATTTCTCAATCTCTAGCTTTATTTAACATAATTATATATTTATGTAGTCCGATTTATTTGTATTGCCATAGTTTTTTCAATCGTAAATTGTGGTACAAACCGTTTTTTTATGAAGCCTCCTTAACTTTGCATCATCTTAGCAATATTTTTTACTGCCACTATAGTTTTGCTACCATAATATGGGTGGGGCAGGCAGGGCAAGACCCCTATCGAAGGGGGGCACAAAAAGTCACCAAAATAAAAAACATCAATAAACCACTTTATACTGTTACCTAACCTAACTCAAATCTGTTTATTTCTATTCAAATTCTCTTAAAATTTCAGCATTGCAAGTGATTTTTTAGGAAGTTGAAATTAATACCTTCATTATCGAAGGCTATGGTTAAAATAAATAATAGTTTAAAAAACTAAAAAATACGCTTTAAAAACCAAACTAAAAAGGAGAAAATAATTTAATTCAATTAAAAAGCGTGGGGTGCTTTTGGAGGTATTTTTTTATAATCAATTAATGTCAAGCACCCCACGCTTTTTAATTGAATTAAATTATTTTCTCCTTTTTAGTTTGGTTTTTAAAGCGTATTTTTTAGTTTTTTAAACTATTATTTATTTTCTATTTTTTAGTTCTGCTAACTACAAAACGTGTTTTTTTTTTCTCAATTTTTTTTTAATTATTAAATTGTCATCGGTCCTCGACAAGTTTACAAAGTTTCATTGAAATCTGACCGTTTAAAGTGGGTCAAAATCGCGCTCAAAGGAGTCGGTTACATACTGACATACAAGTGAAGCTAATATAAAGCGTATAAAAAGGTTATGCGACCTAGCTTTGCTCAGTGTAGACCGAGAAGATCATTTACAAATGGGCGCAAATGGGATGCGTTCCCTTGGCGCCATTTTTTTTATTGGTACGCCCCTGTTACTGACATCCAAGCATACCTCTGCCACGACGCATTTTATTTTTTTTAAATTTTTACAGAAACCCATCACCCATCGGTCCATTATTATCTGTTTCATGAATGTGGAGCAATTTGGAAATATTTTATTCCTATAACTTAGCAAAAGCATAATCAGCCTATATTGTTCCCACTGCTGGGCTACAGGCCTCCTCCCTGTGTGAGGATACGGGAGTACGTGTCAGTATGCCGTAATCCACCACTCGGGCTCTTTGCGTATCGGTGGATGTCACATGTCTTCGAACTTTTGTTAACCGACGAAAAAACGGAGGAAGTTCTCAAGTCGACGCGGAATTTTTTTAAATGTATAACCACGCGTAACTCTTTACGGAGTTGTCCGATTTTGATAATTCTTTTTTTATTTGAAAGGGTATACCCCGAAGTTGGTCCCATATAGATTTGGAAAAAATCCAACCCTAAGGGTAGGAGAACAGGGGATGATTGATTGTTAAGTCATAGATTTTAATGCTGTGTTGTGTATTACAAAAAGTAATGAAAAATTAAGCATGAAGTAATTAGTAGATTATAGCTACAAAAAATAAAAATAAAATAACAAAAAAAATAAAACCGCCAAAAAAATACTTAAAAGCAAAAAATATTTACCTTATTAACCGAGTTCGGAAGTCGGTGACTTTGGATTTGTATTTTTAATTTTATGGCACCGCCTTTCGAACTTAGATTTAATATCTAAGTTCGAAAGGCGGTGACATAAAATTTAAACAAAAAAGGTTTATTATTTTTTGCTTTTCAGTTTTTTTCGGAGGTTAAATTTTTTGTTAAAAAGTTTTTTTTCTAGGACATTTCCTCATGATGTTTTCCTTCGCCATTTTGGGAGCAGTGGTGATGAAATAACACTGCTTCCTAAATGGCGGAGGAAAACAAGTAAAGCAAGCGCCTGTCAGGGTTCGAACCTTCGACCTAGAAGTCGCGGCCGTTACTACTGGGCCACCACTGCTCTCGTATAAAACTGGGGAACTTAAATGAATTTATTCTGTCCCCGACCGACCCTTGCTCGTTGAAGCGCCAGCCCGCGCCGCAGCTGAGCCAGTAGCTTTAAATTCCCCGATCAATAATAATGCCAATATTTTGATCCAGCCTGTCCCCAATAGTGATAGCTGTCCCCCTATCAGTGACGCCCTGAGCCGAGGTCCGTACCCCACAGGGGGTGCCCTCAGCGTGCAGTCGCTTAGTATATAAAATTTAGTTTGTAAGCCCTGGCTGGAGGCGTTAAGATTAGTTTCTTAATGGCAGCCCCAGGAATTACCGGTTAAGCAGTCACGGCCTCTCAAGGACAACTGCGAGATGCCCTACAAAAAAAAAAAAAAAAAATTCACTAACAGAAACGCATAGCTTATATCACTAGGCCGAGATTTGAGAAGCATGAAACTTTGAACACAGGTTCTTAAATAACGAAAGTGAGCACTAAGGAAGATTTCTTAAAAATGCATTCCATACGCGTATGAAAGTTTTTATTAAAAAAAAAAAAATTCAGACAAAAAGGTCCATAGGCATGGCAAGGTTGTTAGTAACAAGAATTTTGCTTATAATATAATATCTAATATTAGTAAAAGTATTCCGCAGATGAACTTGCGAAAAGAGGCTCAGATACGAACGTGCTAGGCCCGTACCCACTTCTTCCCTGACTTTCTCACAATTTCGTGCGTGGATTCGCCAAAGATCAACCGAACTTCATAACAACCGATGGTCACGGGCTACAGACTGTAAAATCATAGTAAAAGTATTATGGACCAGTATTATTTATGGAAGTTCGACATTTTTATTGATGGGAAATCACATTTAGCACACGTTTGGAACTAAAGAACTACGCTCTTTTCAATGCAGCTCCTTCTTGTTCTTTCTATTGAAGACCAGCCTGTCAAAAACACTCACCTAAGTTCCACTACCTTATATACACCGTATAGTCCCCAGAGACGTAAATAATATCATGTTCACCGATGAGGGTATAATTATGGACCCTACGGGGTGACAGGGTGAGGAGTCTATACAGGGTGTTAAAGAAATTGTGTTCCATAGCTTTAGGGTGAGTTCAGTATCGATAAAGGAACCCGTAAAAAATAATAAAAAAAACCTTTAAAAAAAGTAAAAAAAACAAACGAAAATTATCATAAGATGAACCTACTACTAATTAAATAGCAATCGTTTAGAATTGATTAAAACAATTTCTTAAAATAAGTTTTTATTTTGTTTAAATGCTAATTAAGTAATTAATAATTTCCTAGAGTTACCTACCTACTATCGAACTCAATTAAATACCTACGCCAGAACACTTCGATAACGCCGGGTGATGGATAGGTAACTAGGTACTAGTTAGTTAGTAGGTACTAAATTAGGTTGATCTTGCAATCATTTTTTTTCCTGAGTTCCTTTATCGATACTGAACGTACCCCTAAGCTATGGCACGCAATTACTTTAACATCCTGTATATCGGTATTATTTGTCTTAGAACAAGGTTGTAATTAGGTATCAACATTGTTTCATTGGTTCTACAGTCTAGGAATCGAACCCAACGTCGGTATTGTCTGACTCTCTCATAACTCCTGTTTTTAACCCCCGACGAAAAAGAGGGATTTTATAAGTTTGTAGTGTGTCTGTCTGTGACTTTGTAGCTCCCAAACGGCTGAACCGTTTTTTTTTATCTTCAATACCCTAAATAGGTACCTACCGACTACCGATAGGATAACGTTCAGACCAAGAATTTTAGTATATTTTAGTGGGATGACAATATTTATGTTTAGGTACTGAGAAAACGCTACTAAATTGTATCTAATTAGCTTTGGCTACTAACATACATACTTACCTAGTAAGTTTTCCTAAATGTGCTTTGTAGTCTATTCGATTTGATGTTCTACAATAGTTCTGTTTGGTTACTACTTACTTTTAAGGTATCAAAGTCAATGAAAAGGCGTTTTATATTTTAACATCATATATTTGTCTCAGGATAGTGTTCCTTTATTGACAGCTCTGAGCCGAACACATAGTTCATGATTACAATAAATTAATTTATTACATTTGCGAAAAAATCTCCAATATAATCTCATTTCACATTTATATTCGTTTAAAACGTCACGGACATACATTGAATAGGTAATTTAATTACATAAAAAGCTTTTTTTTCATTTGCTAAAGACGTTATGAATGGAGAGTGACTCTCTATAATTCAAGTAGAGAATTTAAAACACCAAAAACATTTATATTATTTTGATAAAGCCACATCCAATATGGCACAATTTAAAATTGATTACAATTGAAGCTACATTACAAAAGTAATTTGTTCTGCGAACGTTTGTTTCAAACAAATTCCTATACACATAAAACTCCTTGACTTAATAATGTACTTGGTATACGACTAGTGAATATTTAGGTAACTATTTTACTAAATTATGGAAGAATTATACTAAACAATTCATCTAAATTTAACTATTATAAGCAAAGCTTCTCAATTATAAAGGAGGTCATCCTAAATAATGTTGCTTTATTTCGATTATGAGAAACAAATATTTTGGTTGTAAATTCTTTGGATTTAGAAAGTAACTTGGTACAATTTTTATTATTGTCAGCAATCAAAACTGCATTGCTGATATTAAGTATAATCAGATAACCCCCTAATACTATTTTGCACACAATTGTCAATAAATGCAACAAAGTTAATAACAACTAATAGAAACGTAACTTAACAATGACAATTTGTGCACCAATTCATTTCACCAAATGTTTATAAATGCAAATTGTTAAACAATTTGATATGTTGTCAATTAAAATTAACGCGTTACAGTAATCCAAAATTAATGATTAAATATCACAACATACACATATTCTACTACATGAAGACGCGGTAATGCTTTAAAATTTAATTATTCTTTCTACCAATTCGCTAACACACAATTCTTCTCGCCAAAAGTAAACTATAAAATGTAAATGAACACAGACTTAAAATGGACATCATGACTTAAAACTTCTTAATCTTGCAGCTGCAGAAATAAAGCCTAATTTCACATTAACTTAATAGTAACTGTAAATCATAAGTACCAAATGCTAAAAATACTAAATAGTCAAATTTATTACGAATAGTTATAATTTAGATTCGTAAAAAAATACAAAAGATGGCTTTTTTTATTTTCTTAACCTCTCCAAATCTATCCAAATCTGACCCAAGTTGTTATTTTACTAACTGTTTAATTAATATCGTAACATGTACTTACAAATTGCATTATTTTGAAGTCTATTCAACATTGATTTTCACATTTAGTAGGAAGTCAGATAGAAAGGAAAGATTGAGAAGTAGTTATAAGTATTTAAGAGTTTTGTCAGTTCAGTACTTAACACTCAGTCGAAAGTCTTATTTAATTAATATTATTTTAGTCCACACTCCTCGTGATGCACTACACATAGGTAGGCTCCCTGTCTCAGTCGAACAAACAAATGAAAGCACGTAAGAGTCCCTCTCCGAAACATGCGCAGCATCCTTTCTTCTTGCCTTTTTCTTCTGGCGCGAAGCTGGGCTGCTTGGGGCGCTTGGGGCGGCGCGCGCATAGCTTGCTGGGCTGCGGCTCCTCTACGGGCGGCTCAGAGCGCGCGCTCAGGTGCACGGGCAGCGCCGCCGGCTCAGTGGGTCTGGGCCGTGCCCAGCGCCGCAGCAGCGCCTCCTGCTCCGCGCCCACCGGCACCGGCGCAGATAGCTTGCGAGCGCGTGCCGTCACCAGCGCACGCTCCATCGGCTCCAATAGCTCCAGGCTTAGAGCGCGGTCCAACTCCTCGCCCGTCAGCAGCAGGTAACGCGGGCAGTACGCGAGCTCGCCGAGGGCCGCCCTCTTGTTGCCGGGCGTCAGCTCACGCTTGGTGCGTTTGCAAGCCGCTGTAGCCCACCGCGACAAAGCCTCCGCCAGCACCAGTTCACTCGATACGCGCAAAGTATCTCGTTTTACTATAAGCGATAAGTCTTCATATGTTAGCTCCTCCAGACGTTCATCAAGCAGAGCTGTATCTGCGTCACTATCGAGCACCAACAGGGCGTTGTGAGCCAGAGAGTCGCACCAGCGGGAGCATTGTGCGAGCGAGCGAGCTGCCGCGTCGTCTGTTAGAGCGGGCAGTGGTGGTGCGGAGGCAGCGCCGGGCAGCCTGGCGCAAAGGAATCGTAAGTCGCGCAGTATCTCTAGCGCGACACCGGCATCCAACATTTCGTCTAGGCGCCGAGCGCATCGCTCTGCCAGCGGTGAGCACAGGAACTTGTAGGCGGCGTCCAGTGCGCAGCGCGCCGTGCCCACGGAGTTGAGCTGGGTGGGCTCGCAGTAATGGTAGCGGAGCAGCTGCTCGAAGCCGCGGCGGTCGATGTAGTCGACGACTATTACGTCGGTCTTGCAGGCGAGCAGCGCGGCAAATACGGGACTGGTAGCGGCCAGCACGCGGCGGTGGCCGGGGTAGCGCCACGTGTCGCCGTTGATGCCTGCTACGAACACGATGTCAGACTGCTTCTCGTCGTCGTACAGACGCGCGTGCTCCTGCTCGTCCAACATGGCGGCGGTGAGCTCCACTTCGCTCTCGCGCCCCGACTCGATCTCATCGTCGGAGTTGGTCCGCGCGGGATTCGTCACCACCGTCATTGTGATTCTATTTCGATTGCACTACCTGGAATTAAAGAAATGCTTTCATTAGGACAACCACTAAGTTATTCTGCTCTTCAACACAGTACATACCAAATAATATTTTTATTTTAGTTTATATATTTCGTTTATCAACAACAGTAAAGTACTCGCATTGTCTACGGCACATATTACTCTACCGCAAATGACTAAACCAATCAATAGACCGCAATAAGTTAAACGTATTGTTACTTTTATTGTGTTCAAGTCCTTCCTTGTGTAGGACGGTAACCAGCGCCAATTAACGTACTGTTAATACCTCTTATTATATCCTGTATGAACATATCAGCACCATAAAGAATCGTTATTACTCAGTTTGCATTACGAATCATCTTTATGTGTTAAATACACTACCAAGGGCAGTTGTGCCTGGTGTTCGAGTTCGAAAGATAAATAGACTAATTTATTTGGAATTTTAACCTTTAGGTTCAATACCTTAAAAATATTTTCATTTTTTATACTCCTAAGTAGTTCCAATAATCAATAATTAATGCTACTAAGTGTGTCTACATTTCTAGTAAAAATGCTCCCTGCATGTTTGTCATAGTTGCGAGTATTTGAGCTACGTTGCAAATCTGTTCATTATTATACCATTCGTTACTTTATGTTTTGAGAATCACACTCATTTTATTGAAAAAAAAAAACAAAAATGGGGCTGTCCCGAATAATTATAAGCTCACGTTCCCACGGACGTAATAACATCGCGGTGGGGTATTTTCCCGCACCGGATTTTCAACGCACTGCTTAGCGCCAAAAATTGTAAATCTAACAGTAAAACACACGATTATCAACGAGCTGAGATGCACTCTGGTGGATTCTCAATGCTCGATTTAACACCGAGAGTTTAAAATCTAGTGCGGAAAAAAACCCGCAGCGATTTTATTACGTCCGCGTGAATGTCGACTAAATTGGACTTTCCCGTTTCTAAAACTATAAACATTGGCCGATAACCTTTTGACAAAAGATAATGAATTCTTATTAAATTATGTTTTGCAAACCACATTGGAATTCTGGAATGTTAGTTAAAATAAAATATCTTCTTGTCTAATTGGATATTAGTAAGGTTTTCGATTTAGTTACTCGGATGCGCAGCATTTCTGAGTATGGTATATTTTATCTACGTCCTGAAGCAAGCTTAATACATATTAACTACAATGGAATTATATCCTTATTAATGCGCAGCATACTTAATTTGTAAGTGCGTAGGTACTTTCTCGTTTCTACACCCAAAACACGAGCCGATAACCGTCATGACAACAGATAATTAAAATAATTAATTAAATAAATTATATTACCTACTACAATTTGTTTCGAATTGGAATTTTGTTATATTAGAGAAGCTGTAGATACCTACTGCCTCTAATTGGATTATTAATATAGTAAGGGTTTAAATTCCGACAAATTGATTGACTATCGGGATGAAACTAAATATCAGACGGGAAGCTGGCGGCTATCCCCCAATTAGTGAGCGAGGCACGCGCCGACTTAATTAGTTTAATTGGATTATATTTTAGCTACAGATTAACATACTAGTGTATTGCATTGATGTTAGTTCGGAACAATTGGCTCTGTTCTGTAAATTCCAGTAGTAAGATCGCGCGCCACGTCCGTTTTGCGAAACGCATGTAAACGCATGCGTCACCTCGCGCATTCCCTGGCGCGTAAACAAAAATACACATTGAAATGCTTCTGAAGACGACCGCGCTTCTCGCAAGTGCTTTGATAAATAAACAGAGTTTAGTACTACACAGATGGTGGAAAATGATGGACCCGTGATCTTTAATCATGGTTATTGACAAGCGACACGTTGATGACTCAAAAGTCAAGCTGCAAATCATCAGAGAATCTTGCTCTTTTACGATATCAAAATATGCGGACCGCGACACACCTACCTACCCACCAACCTACCTATTAGTAGGTAGGTAAGTTGGTCCTTCATTTCTACATTAATGGGATAAACAATCTTATCAAGGCGTGTTGTTAATGTAATTGTTCGACGATCAAAACGTGATCTATCTCTTGCTACTAATGTAGTTACTGACGCATACGCAATTTCTTTTCAAAATAACATCATTTCGAATAAAATTCCTGAATCCCAGAAGTCAATTAAAACTGTGAGCTGTAGGAATTTGAAACTAAAGTGGACATCTATACTTCCAAGATTTCTGTAAACAAAAGTGTTTATCTTGTCACTAATTGTTTGTTTATCCACCAAAAATGTTAAACAGACCATCAAAATGTTATGTCCAATCCAGTTCTATACAGTTGTGCAACGCATCCCGTTGATCAACTTCCTACTTCGCCAGAAACATAAAATAATGCAGCTAATGTTGAAACGTAGGGACATTTTACGATAGAGCGCGGTTATTTGTGATGCCCCCGGTAACCCACATACATTCGCATAGCCACGCCGGCTGGATTTGCCCTATATTTAGAGACAGTAATCCATTGGTGGAATGTTACGAAAGCACAATAGGTATACATGTGCGAGTCGATAAACGAATAACAGGTGATTTTTCACGTTTTTTGTGCGATCTAATTTGTGCGTTCATTGTAAAAGGACAGTGCCTTGTAGGAGTTCTAGGTCGACATAATGTTACAAACTGGTAGTCACGTCGATATTGCTCTTGATTACAATAGATATGTACTCTAATATTTATTTTTATTAGTACATTTTCAGAATAATGTAGTAACAACCTACGCATATGATTGAGTGTATCTGATAGGAGATCCATTTTCGTTTAGACAATGAAACCCACTTTGTTTCGATTTCCAGCTAACATATTTTTCCATAATCCTGGTATTTCATGTAACATTCAGGTATCTTTTATGAAAATATTCCACTGGATGTTTGTCTGTTTTCTTTGTAATATCTGCTCGCTCGAGGCACTGTTCAACAAGTTATTATTATATCAAGTGATTGTTAGAAAATTCGCTCTGAAAATCTTGTAGCAGTAGTGAAGTCTTGCGATGTTGCGAACTTTTATTAGCTTGTTGTATACTTGAAATTAAATAGACTGCAGCTGCTGTAAGAAGAGGATTTTCAAGGCAATTTCTTGTTAAAATGCCTATAGAAAGATAATTTGTTCTTGTGAATTAAATCGAGGAAATAATTAACTTCGAATCTTTGTATACTGGCTTTATTTACTGATCAAACGGCTCTAAAAGCCAGTGATCTCGACATACTCCAACCCTCTACATGTTAGCTTTACACAATGTTGTTTCTGCAGAATGCTTTGAGAGATATTTCATACATTTCTTTGAAATACTGTTTATTATGTTTGCTACGGTTGGGTGACGCCCTCAACACCCGCCATGCGTGGATCCTACGAGTTGCTTAACTTTACTTGGCAGCGATAACTCAGTGAGTGGTGGCCTTGCATAGAAGCCAAGGTTCTTCAATTAAACCATCTCAACATTATCGTTTTAATTCATCGACAGGATATTCTCTTTAAATACTTAACTAGTAGGTACTTCTAATTAGATTATTATAGTGTGTATTTTACGGAGACCTAAAAATTGGGGCGATATTTCCAGAAGGAACTCCAGTCAATGTTTAGGGATTAAGTGGATTATTTCGAAATAACTAATTGTGAGATATTATGTTAATTTGAAATTAAAAATTAAAAATGCAACCTCATTCAGTTACATTTGGTTTTGAACAAATTTTCAGACCTGTTATTTATTATTTATAACAATTGCTTGTTGATAACTTTCATTGCTTATAAGAAAATCTTTATCAACAGAGAGTTACAAATTGCGCTAATTATGTCAGTCTTCAGTAAATCGCATAAGAAGAAACAAGGCAGATTGGAGCAGGAGTGTCTCTGAAATAGAACGCGGCTGCGACATGCGGAAATGGATGTGCAGTGAATCGACTCCGGCGCACCGTAAGCGCGCATGTGCAAACATGGCGCGTAGGTATACGGCCACCAGGCGCAAGCGCGTATGCTTTTGACAGTGTCCCCAATTTGCATACAAACATTATTATCAATACCAAGAATTAAAACCAATAGTATTGCAAGAATGTAGTTTCACAGCTGGTAGTACTAAGAGATAAATATATTACTTAATCTAATGTACATTGTGCCATAACGTGTAAATTTATTAAACTAAAAATTATAGTTTAAAAACTAAAAAACACGCTTTAAAAACCAAACTAAAAAAGGAGAAAATAATTTAATTCAATTATGCATGCAAAAGCATGGGGTGCTTTTTGAGGTATTTTTATTATCAATTAATGTCAAGCACCCCACGCTTTTTAATTGAATTAAATTATTTTCTCCTTTTTTAGTTTGGTTTTTAAAGCGTGTTTTTTAGTTTTTTTAACTATTATTTATTTTCAATTTTTTAGTTCTGCTAACTACAAAACGTGTTTTTTTTCCTTTTTGTTCATTTTTCTCAATTTTTTTTTTAATTATTGAATTGTCATCGGTCCTCGATAAGTTTACAAAGTTTCAATGAAATCTGACCGTTTATAGTGGGTCATAATCGCGCTCTAAGGCTCTAGGCACTCGGTTACATACAAACAAACATACAAGTGAAGCTAATATAAAGCGTGTAAAAATGGTAAAATTTTCATTACCTACAATTTATGTAGAGTACTACATTTTGCCAGCAGTTTCGCCCGTCTGGATTACGAAAATTATCCCACGGGAACGTACTATCGAGATAAAAAGTATCCAATGTGTTATTTCAAGTTATAAGCTATATGTTTGCCAAATTTAATCCAAATCCTTTCAGCCGTTTTTGCTTAATTGAGTAACAAACATCCAAAGATCTGAATATCCAAACACAAACTTTCAGATTAATAATATTAGTAAGATCAGCATAAGCAGACCGAAACAAAAATTCTACGTTTCACAAATAATAGGTCTTTACCTATGAAATTGCCGTTTTGTAAGAAAAAATTTAAACGAATTTTTTTCATGTAGATATTTTTTATTTGTATTAATCGAAGTAATCACCCATGCAATCAATGCATCTTTGCCATCGCAGTGGCAGTTTATTGATGCCATTCTTAAAGAAATCAGCTGGACGGGAGGCAACAAATTCTTCAAAGGCATTTTGTACTGCCTCTCGGGTATTGAATTTTTTTCCCGCCAAGAAGTTATCCAAATTCTGGAAAAAGTAGTAGTCTGTAGGCGCAAGGTCTGGTGAGTAGGGCGGATGACGGAGAGCTTCCAACCCCAGTTCTTGCAACTTGGAGACCGTCTGCTGTGCAGTATGAGGTCGCGCGTTGTTGTGCAGGAGCAGCGGAGACGAGCGATTGACCAATGCTGGTTGGAGATGTGCCAGCTTCTCCATCATTGTGTTCAGTTCTTCACAGTACACATCTGCAGTAATGCTCACCCCGTTTGGTAAGAAGCTGTGATGAATCACACCGGCGCTAGACCACCAAACAGTGACCATCACTTTTCTAGGGGTAAGTTTTCGTTTAGGGCATTGTTTAGGTGCTGAACCAGGATCCAACCAACTTGCTGAGCGCTTGCGGTTATCAAACAGAATCCATTTTTCATCGCAGGTAACAATGCGGTTCAAAATTCCTTCATTTGTGTGTCTGTTGAGCAGTGCAAGGCACGTCTCGACGCGTACTTCGCGCTGACGATCATTGAGTTCGTGGGGCACCTATTTGTCAGGCTTTTTTACCTTGCCAATTTGACGCAAATGGACCAATATTGTTTTGACGCTAACGTCGAAAGCTGCTGCTAATTCAGCCGTAGATTGTGTATCATCAGCTTCCACAATCGCCTTTAATTCGTCATTGTCGACCAAAGTCTTCGGACGACCGCGAGGTTCATTTTTCAGGTCGAAATTTCCAGAACGGAAGCGAGCAAACCAATAACAGGTGGTGCGTTGGTTTGTAGTGTTAGCTCCGTAAACGTCGTTGATGTTGCGTGCCGCTTGTGCCGCGTTGCTGCCACGACGGTACTCATATTCCATAATTACTCGAATTTTTAACGTATCCATGATGACGAAAAAGATTGAAATGCGATGAAAATGTAACACTAATCAATAAACAAATGACTACTTTTGGAAAAAAAAATCCATGTTTTTAAAATAAAATTAATTTGAAATTAGAATTCTTACCCAAACAAAAATTATTTTGATTTGAAATGGCCAGTACTGCAAAACGGCAATTTCATAGGTAAAGACCTAATATCATTATGAAGATTTGCATAGTAATGAAACTGAAAGAAGCCGCTGAAATTATCTTTTTAATTTCTCCCATGTAATCTAGATCTCCCCACATTACTGCTGATTTTAAAGTATTCCATTTTAAATATCATAGGAGAGGTTAGGTAAAAAGCGGATAAATGAACACGGTATTAAAAATTTACGCGACGGAATTACAACTCAGGTTTCCACGAAAAACCTGTACCTAACTACATTATAAAATGTTTATGTACTCGGTATTCCAGCCGGAACATTTAATATTAAATGAACCCGTTACGTGCGCGCTTGCTAAGTTAAAAGGTTTTAATTCCACGAGCTTTCAGTTTCAGGTAAACTTTGTTTTAATGAACTTGGGTCGGTCTAATTTTACTTTCAAAATGCTGACTACAAAATGGAACAGGTGATAAAGCTTGACATTTATAATTAAAGATAATTATCAAAATATACCAGTGAATTAAGTCAGACTAAATAAGGAAGGTTCCGTGTCGTGCCAGACGTAAAAGAATAGCACCATCCCATTTTTCCCATGAGTGTCGTAGAAGGCGACTAAGGGACTTACTAGAGAATGGGCAACAGCGTTCTCCATGCATTTGACCACCATATGCGATCGCCAACCCGCCTGCCAAGCGTGGCGATTATGGCAAATCCCCCCCTTTTGGGGGGGAGGCTTATGTCCAGCAGTGTACGTCTTTCGGCTGATATGATGAAGATGAAATAAGGAAGAAAGGAGTGTTGTCACACTTGGGATAAGCCTATGTCCACAGGAGTTCAAGCTAAAATTCTTTGACAGTTCAGCAAACATATTATCATAACATCACGCCTTGTTTCCTCTAAGAGTTGGGCAGAAGCATACCTATAGTACGCCCACATTTCACCAATAATGTTTAAGTCCCATGTAATTATATTGAGCGAGCCTGTTGCCCTCAACCGAGCACAAATCTAGACTGCGGGCTACTATTCAGAAATTCTAGATAGAATAGAATAGGATAGAATAGAATAAAATTTATTTGCAAATATGGGTAATACATAGGTAGTAGTAGGTATCACAATAGAGAGTTCCGCCATATTTCATCATTCGGCATGAAAACATTTTCATTATAATATAAAATTGTTAAAATTTAAATTCTCTTTTAAACATAATATAATTATTACACTGTCATTAAAAAAATTATTAAAATTCAAATTTTCATTAAAACATTAACTTAATTATTACATTATACCTACATTAAATGAAATTGTCATTAAAACATAAAAATAGTGATAAATGATAAATGATTTTATTTCTGTAAGTAGGTTTGTACAAACACTTTTACACGTCAAACATATTTTTTTAAACTAGATGAGGCCGGCGTTTCCTAGTGGTCAAACTTATATAAACAAACAAACATTAAAATTATAGGTCATAGATATAACATTCCTCAAGTAAAATAATAATTAATTAATTAAAAATTATGCCGAAAAACAAAAAAAGTGGTCCGTTAAAAACTCAGTTACACTGTAGTACGTTTTATCTATTAATAATTTTCGATGTCTACTTTTGAATTGCAGCGTTTTCAAGTCTTTCCAAGCACTTGGTAATTTATTAAAGACAGTTGAGGCCATGCAATAAATACTTTTGCGCATCATAGTGGTTTGACACGATACATGATAGAAAAACCCAATAACGCTTTGCCCGACTTGGGAAAATAACCCAGGACCTCATGTTATGCAGTAGCGCAACTAATGAATCGAATCGATCGAATTGATAACTGCATCGTTATGCAGTTAACAATTCAGTAAACAGTTGCCATAGTGACAGGTTCATCAAGAAATTTAATACAATGTGATCCTCATAAGCCGTATTGGATATAAAACACCCTCACGTAATAAAATGAATCCACGTAGGTACTTGCAGCTGCATGCAGCAGTAACAAGATTAGGTCTCCAGAGATATATCCGCTGTACACACGCCACACGTGTTCAGGATCCAGCTTCATGTTAAATTGAATATTCTATTACATGGCGGGTAGAGCCTCCGAGCTGAAATGCACCCTAGAGATTTTAGATCCATTTTAAAACTGACGGGGCTATGTTTACAAAGTGCTGTATTATTTTTATATTATGTTGCTCAAGTGACTCTGTTAATGTAGGTATGTTTAATCTACATAAAGGTCATTTAGCAGCTACAGTTCTTCCAATATTGACACGATAACTGCACAAAGCCAAGCAAACAACATTTATTTCAGAATAACCGAATGTTGTTTGTTCATACGATTCTGGGTTTCATAATAACACATTTTTACGGAGTTTGACATTGAAATTATAGATGAAACCTGTCAACAACGTCGTTTGTGCTAAGTAATCTTTTGTACAGCCTCAAAGTGAAGTCGAAATGAGAAGAATACATACAGATTACAATGAATGATGTCTGTCTAATGTCATATTCATCATAAATGTACATTGTTAAAAATCACTGCAGATACCAACGACTTCTTGTTTGAAACAGAGCTAAGATATGTAAAAAAAATATACAGTAGAAATGGTACTTATTAGTTTGTTTCACATGGATTATTCCGTTCATTTTCTATGTAAGAATTTACGTCATAACCGCTAACACAATCTGGGCAAGTGCCTACTTAAGTTCACAATATAATGCAAAGCCACTTCCGTAGCTCGTTGGCTACTTTTCCTTGTATTTAAATGTTATCAACCGATTCATTTTCTACACCACAAAACCTACAACTAACGGAACATAATATTACAAGTAGGTAATCAAGTAATAGTTACTTAACTGCGCCGCGGAACGGTTACTTAACATCGTTTTAACACTTTACTTATTTGGAACTTAAAATAAACAAATCATATGTCGCACACCATAAAAATCTTACAGTTTTAGCGGAAATGGAAGGTATTTCCTTTGATTTTTCCGACAAAACTGAAGCCTTTGAGGTCGCGGTTAGTAATTGGAAGGAATATTTTGAAATAAACAATAAACTGGGGTTAAACTTTGAGATGAAAGAAGTTGTAAAGTTACTAGGAAAAGTCGCGGTTTGTGTTACGAAAGAAAAATCGGAAAGTCTCGTCTCCCTTATTGGAGAAGCCTCTCACAAGCTTGCTCTTGCGAAATCTAATTTCCTCGTTCTTCGTAACGTGATTTCCTCATTTTTACATAAAAAAGGGATATAGATACATACTTTTGACTGTCTCGTTCGTCTAATGGTCGCAAGATCTACTGCTGAGCACGAGATCCTGGGATCGATTTCCAGATCGACTAAAGTCTGACTACTGGGTTTGTCTATTAGTAATTTTGCAGTAGCAGCTCGAAGTTTGGTATTTTGCCCGGTTGATGGCAATAAAATCGCCCCCCAATACCTACATGGGACTTAAACATAATTATGGATGTAGTATAGATACACCTCTGCCACCAGCCAAGTGACCTCTGCGTTACCAGCGATGACGCTGTGGAACTGGCGAAGTTTGGGCCAACAAAAGTTTAGATCTTTTCGTAGAGGTCTTTGTCTTCGTGCCAGGGACACGAAATTCTCTGCCTAGCCCTTCGGGATAATAGGCGGGGCGTTATGTTATGTGTTAGGCTAGCTACTGTATGACCTAGTAGATAGTTCATGCGTGGGTACAGGAGCCGAGCTGCGACCGGGCCGGCCCTGGGTGGCCGGGCCGCCCTACTTACGGCCAACTGGGTCAAGTGTACATGGTCTCCACTGAAAATCCTGCGTCATCGCATCGGGAAATTTTGCAGCCGTATAGCACAGACTTTAGCGTTATTCCATTGATTTCGAGAAAGTAATTCATTACTATTTCACTTGATATTAAACAATATTCATGATTTGCTTTTATTTGGTTCGTATTTATAATTACTGTTGTGTTTACATACCTAATACCTAAAGTAAACAGTGATGAAAATAACAGCAACATTGTTATTTAACGCGTTATCAACTAACCGCAAAGTAAATGCAACTACTGACAACATTATTTACTAAAAAGGAAAATAATACACTCATTTTGAAATAAAAGCTTCGTAATTTTAAATAAATAAATATTTGAATATTGTGCTTAAATTAGTTTTAATAACGAGGATAATAATACTGTTTAAAGTAGGTAATAGCTAAGGGTTTGTTGCTAGTGAGGGGTCTGAAAGTGGCATCAGTAACTGAAGAGTTGCGTGGAAATCGGCTGTCATGGTATGGACATGAGATACGGAGGAATGAAGAAAAAGTCGTGGGGAAAGTTTTGAGTATGAATATCGATGGTTATAAGAGTAGGGGAAGATGAAAGAAACGTTGGGTGGACTGAGTGAAAGATGATATTATTGGCTGCTGAGATGATGACTAATAGAGAAATATGGAACTAAAAAGACATGTTGTGGAACGACCCCAAATAAATTGGGATAAGGGAAAAATATGATGAAGAGCTTTGACTAAATGAACAATTAGGTACATCAAGTAGGAATAGGGTTTGAGAATAAAGGTATAAAGGGAGAGTTTTGGAAAGCGAGTACAACGGATCAAATTAAAAAGCACTTAGGTACTTGGTGTTTTTCGGCTGAAGACAACTGTATACCATTTGAGCAAACAATGTTACCTACCTACTTAATAGTTATGCTCTTTAGTTTCGCATTGCATAATCGAGAAAACACGTTGAGTTAGTTTAGTTAGATTATTATTAAAACCGAGAAGAAATGCTTTCTGAGTTCACTAGTAGAAGTCGATTCTAAGTTCCCGTGGTGCCTATTTACTTTTGTAAGTACCTACCTACATTATACCGCGTAGTATACTCAAGTATTTTTTTAAACAAGTCATAAAAATAAGAAATATATTACCGATGGCCATATTAAGATAACCCAGGCTGCTACAGCCGAAATACAAACGACCGGTCATAAACATAACATCGAATACATAAGATTATAATTTACTTACATTTTTCAGAACGATGTGTCATTTTACTTAGTCATTTCTTTGTTTATTGGGAACATTCAAGACGACTTAGTTGATATTCTCATCATGTGGGTTATGCTCATCGTAAATCCAATTTATAGCTAGTTTTAAAATTTAGTAAATCTACTTGGGCGTAAAAATAGTAATAAAACGCGGGAAGGTCAATATTCTGAGTGATACTGATCTGAACGGAATTAATTCACGCTTCATCTATAAACAGTACTGTACATAATTATGAATCATGGTACGTAGGTACGTATGTACCGGTGTGAACTTCAGTAATTTTGTTTCAATATCAAATGCCTAATAAGTAACGTGCTAAGTAATGCGGACTTCCGAATAAACATTGACTGTTTTGAAGTTATATTCAGCACCCTAAACGCGATACGATGTGATACACCCTAAATGCGACACACTATCAATCTGAATCATTTTGAGGGATATTGCTAATACATCGCTTCTTATGTTCGAAAAATTTGTCTGCTCAACAACGTAAATAACGCAATGAATGTTGTTGAACTGTCAAAATTAAAACTATCTGTTGTGTGTTACGCAATTATTATACCCCGTTGAAGTAAACTATCAAAAAGCGCAGTCGGGTCAATATTGTGTGAGTTCTTATGTAGAACTTTTCTTTCTTAGTACTTTGAAGTCAAACTTTTTCAATGAAAACCTAAGTTTGCTACAATCTGTGTACACGTGAAGCTTCGAAATCTTACAAAAGCTCTTATAAGTTTTCAGGAAAACCTTTGGTAAATGTACCTGCTTATACTTATAACTTGTATAAGCTTAAACGTAGACTACTATTAATAAGGAAATTACATCCCAGTCTAGAAATTAATACAATCAATTAAACAGCTAATTCCTCAAATCTCTAACACGAGCTTTTCAAACATAAGCTTATGTTATTCATTCTGGCTTATTCCGAAAGCTTACACCGACAAATTGTAATTGAATTACCTACTTAGGTAGGTACTTATATTAGTCTGCCTGAAGATTAAAGTCTAAATACTTGTTTATTATAATTAGACTTCTTCAAATTAACGTTAAAACGAAATGGTAATGTTATATTTGTATTTTCGAGAGATAGGCCATAATGTAAGTAAATCACAACTAATAAATTAATAAAAATAACATATTTAAATATTCACAAACTAAAATATAGCGTCGAAAAACTCATCCGCATCGCTGTTGACTGGTAATGTACCCAAAAGACTGGCGGCATTACCACGATGTATGGCAAAGAATTCTATATCTTTTCATTTCACAATAATTTTAAACTTTCATTTACTTTTAATAAAACAGAGAAGAACTACACTTTGTTCTCCTAAGATCCCTTATACATAAAGTGACTCCATAATTCCCAATTAGTGAGCTTTACAGATGACAGTACTTAAGTTACAGGGAGCTTTCTTTTCGCAATTCTTGGGACCTGACACTCAACAAGCTTTAATCATTTAGAAATAAACAACTTTAACAAGTCCTAAGCTCTTGATACAATAATTATGTAAAAGTACTCACTCAATTTCCACAGCACAAGTCGCCCTCTCGACCACAGTTACAATAAGACATCAAACAACATACTGCGAGGGGATTTCGGAGCGATGGTCTTATAAACTCATATATTAATCACTACATTTACTTGAAAGGAAACTTTTCTGGATAGAATTCACATAGATCTGAATTAAACATTTCCATGGCAAGTTCCCATAAATTCGTCCATGATGACGTACTTTACATTCTTACTAGTTCCACCAATAGACGAGCCGATGTACAGTCATCGGTACGTTAAGTAGGTACATATACATTTGAATTATTCAGCCATAAACGGTAATTGTTTACATCACGGAAAATAATTAATTCGGTCTTAGTGTGTGAATGGTTAATCTACGAGAATTATAATATTCCATTCATAGTTGGGTAGAGTGAATAAAATCACTGACATACTTATGCAATTGAAATTTGAAAAAAATACTTCCACGAGTTTTATCGTTTCCTGATGAGAACTACAAAAGACGTAGTTTTACAGATTTATAATTTCTTCGTAAATGCATCTACATACTTACAAATGGAAATCATCCGGCATGTCCTAGAACCGAAAATTGGACATGTGGCATCTACCAACCCCCACTGGGCCCGCGTGGTAGGTACATTACAGCCCACACCCTCTCGAAGACAGGAGGCCTGTGAGCCAGCATCATCATCTGCCTAGCTTTGTCTCAACAATTTAAAAAAAAATTACTTTGTAGGCCCGCTCTTGACCTCGATCACGCCTGATGGAAAGCGATTGATGAGGTCTATGATTGATCGAGCGTGCCCAGAAATGCCTGTTCACTCTTGTTCAAGGCACTGGTACCCCCACGCATCGACGAAACTCAGCTAGCTGCTTGACTCCGGTGGGAGGGTGGTCGCGAACCAGGCGGGCATTAGCCCTACCACCGCATGGGAAGAATCGGCCAGTCATCAAGGTATTGGGTGTGACTTTTCAGGCGCCGAGCGCTCGGTTCATTCGAGTTACTGGTGGAACAAATTGCGCTACACGAGGAGGCTTCTTCATGCATCCAGTCAAACCGAATGCAGCTGAATACCAGTATTTTTGTGCTTTTGTCTCAGCAGTGGGCACATTATAGGCCGATTATGCTCAATGAAAATGAAACTCTTCACTAGCTTTGAATAACTAAACTCAAAAAAAAATATGTTCAGCTATTAGGTTCAACTTATAATGCCTATACATTTAATTGTATTCATTATATCGATAAACACTCGTATTTCCTCATTCAGTACATGGTAATCGTTTGGTTTTCCTTTCCACGATATCGAGCTATTATTTTACAAACTATTGGAGTTAAATTACTTATTACTAAGCTGTGTGAATGGTACCAATTTACCTACCACTTTTAAACTACACAACGAATACCCGTTTACCCCATTGTCACGCAACACCTAAACAAAAGCGTACCTACTGTTTGTTTTCTAGCGCTGACCTTAGCACCAGATGTATTTATATTTTTGAGAAGTACTTCTCGCAGGGCCGGACTTGCCTGTGGCTACCTTAATAAACTAAGGCCTCCAGCCAGGGCTTCGACTACACGCTAAGGGGACCCCCTATAGGGTCCGGACCTCGGCTTAAGGCGTCACTGGAAGAGGGCAGCAAATGACGGGCTGGATCGGAGTGAATGAGAGAAGATTTTTTTTATAGGATTAAATGGAGGTAGGTATAATACGCATCATGGCAGAATTGTGCTGAGACAGTGGCAAGACACTGCCGTCCTCATGTGTCAACGAGGCAGTGCAGTGGTGAGACAGTCACAAGTAGGTATAAATACCATTCAGGAAAACTTCTAGCTCATTCTTAAAAGTCAAAGGGTAACTTACTTGAGCCGTAACAGTCATTAAGAAATTGTAAAAGCTTTTAGCGAGATTACTAAAAGGATAAGCTTTCTAAGAAAGACAATTATATTTATGGAAAGCCTTTTTTACTCTTCTGAGAATACTTTGAGGCATCCTTTCATTATAAAATGCGCTGGTTTGGTCAAAAAAGGATTTGCATCTTCGTCGGTCGTAGATCGAAAACGAAGCAAAAGAAATGGTATGCAAGGTTTATATAAGTAAGCATATCTTTTAAGACATTTGGTCAATACTTTAAAACTAGATGGCCACTGGTCCTAGCTGGCTGGTCCCTGAAACTTAGAGGTCATGGTCTCTTTTAAAATCCAAACATTATATCCTTTAGATTTTATAGCGTGAAGGTGCATTTCGAAGGACGAGCCATTGCAGATTTGAGCTGACCTGTCCCAACAGACGGCATGGATGCATCAGTCATCAATCGGGATTGTAGCAGGTGGATTTCTGCAGTTTCTGCC
Organism: Antitype chi; assembly: GCA_947359405.1. Taxonomy (NCBI): domain Eukaryota; kingdom Metazoa; phylum Arthropoda; class Insecta; order Lepidoptera; family Noctuidae; genus Antitype; species Antitype chi. The sequence goes on from OX375823.1 coordinate 7,721,051, forward strand.
TAGCTCCATGGGAAGAAGATCGTAATTCATGTATGTCATTCTTTTGCACATAGCCCAATTTGTCAAGCAGCATAGATTCGAAATAAGGACCATAAATTCCAAAAAGAAGAAAAACCATGTACTTAGTACTAAATATGAAAACATACTTAGGAGATACGTTAGAATAACATACACACATACATAACATCACGGTTGTCCCCGAAGCGTTAAACAACCTAAAAGTACACCCATATTTCGAAAAAAATGGCAAATTCGACATTTTTACATAATCAAAAGTCATTTATTCAAACTAGGTTAAGAGTCAGCTCTTTTTGAACATCAAAATTACTTAAGACAGTCCCCCAAAAACGCCCACCTTTCACCACTTCCTAGTGCTTTAGCTGGGAAGAAGAAGTAGCGCAATAAACTCCCCAGTAGCGCAGCTGTCTGTTAAGTTAGAAGAACTTGATTCTATACAATAGTAGGTAATTAAAATTACGAAACACAAAAAAAGCGTTATGTCAGCTAGCACACGCCAATATACCATCAAAACATTGAGAACTAAAAATAATAAAACATTGAAATAAAACGTAAACAGATCTTACAATCTAAATAAAAGTTCAAATTCTTGATCTGTAGACATGATTAGCTACTATATTACGCTTCATTTTTCCCAATATCAATGTCAGGCCAAAGTGAGCTTAGTCATAGTGTTGTTATGTTATAATCGGAGTACCGGAGTACAAACCGCAACACTAATTATATTAATAGTGCGAAACATAGCAAGGTTGTGGCGGTATTCATCATAAAATCGGGAAAATACATTGATAAGACCACAGAGATAAGACGATGTCAAGTTCCCGTCTTATAGCCATTTCATAAACGTCAAAGAAGGATAGTTTGTGATTTAAACATACGCTCAATTGAAGTTTGTAGTCAATTTGCTTAACAATTAATTTCCTTGACTGTACGGTCAACAAAAGAGATTAGTAACCAGGGTCGTCGGATATAGTTGAAGTTTAGAATAAAACCGATGTAAGTTTTCGAATAAAATTTCGTTTAATATATGAATACATCCATCGGCTAAACCATTGCTTCATATGTTCGAAAAATGTGTCTGCGCAACAACGTAAATAACGCAATGAATATTGTTGAACTGTCAAAATGATACCGATTATGATTAATCGCGTGTTACGCAATTAGGGTGCTGGTTACTAATCTCTTTTGGTGACTGTACATGATGACGGGATTGCTTGAGGCATATAAACCTATTAAGTTGTGGTTACTTGTTATTATTTATACCTATTTACTTTTCTATTCACATAATATACCATAGCGATGTTATACAGGAAAAGTTTTTATCCAGTGCGCAAACTGTAACCATGAATTCAGCATATCATTGTAGACCCCCAGCGCAGGTAAATTTTTCGTCGGTTATACAAAAAAAAAACAGCTGTTCCATACATTTTGACCGCGTAGGTATTGCATTTTTCTATGAAACAGCTGATACTTTTTTTGTAATGCCGATGATAAGTTTCTTCGCTGGGGGTCTAGAATGGTATGCTGAATTCATGGTAAAAGTTTGCGCACTGAATAAAAACTTTTCCTGTATATAAAGTCCGTTCACCCTTATTTCACCTCTGATTACCATCACTGTCAAATTCAAAGTGGTCTTTGTCCCCGTTAGAATAAGGGTGCTTTTGCGTTGCTGCCACTAACAAGTCTATCAATATCCCAGTGATCTTTATTTTCGTTACAATAAGGTTTCTATTGGGTTGCTGCTGTCACTGCTATCATAGCTAGTTAAAACTGTACACGATATATGAAAAAAAAAACGAAACACTATAAATGCTACTTTTTTGTAAAGGAAAAAGAGGTTTCTGCCTAACAATGGAGTGAATGATAAGCAGAGATCGGATATTCGGATGCATATTTACCTAAAGATATTTTTTAGCTATGAAAGTATGGAAGCAGCTTTATAAATTATTTGTAATATTTATTAAAAACCCCGGGATTCTTGATTGCATAACTATTCAGATGTGTATTAATTTAAAATTAATATTTAACCCGATACAAATATGTATATCTACTAGAGGAGGGGTGGTTTGTATTAGTTAAAACATAAAATAAACAAATTACTTACCTAAATTAAGACCTTTTCGATACAAAAGCGCATTCCATGTTAGCCAATATCTCATCTTTAGGTGAATATGTATCCGAATATCCGATCTCTGATGATAAGTATAGGAAATTTAATGAAATACTTATTCCTATACTTTTTTCATAATACCCTATAGGGTCTAAACTTGTTGCCAAATTCCTGGCCCATTCAATTTAAAGTGCGATCATCACCCCACTAAGAAGAAGAATAGGTACCATTTAGACACTGCACCCTAATTGCAAACACACTATCAATCAGAATCTGAAACATTTTGAAGGATATTGATAATCCATTGCTTCATGTGTTCGAAAAATATGTCTGCTCAACAACGTAAATAACGCAATGAATGTTGTTGAACTGTCAAATTGAAAGCCATTCCTACTGCTAATGTGTTCTCTCTAGTTTCTTTCTAATATTTCTAGCATGAAAAACATTTCATTTTCTTATTTTTCCTAGCATGAATATTTCATAGTAAAAACCCCATCAACGGACTTAATGAGCGTAGTCCCTAGCGACGTCTGTGTCGCTCCATTGAGTTAATTGGTAAGTATGCCTGAAAGACTCATATTTACTGACTCGAAAGGATGCCTCGCGATTGATTGATCCGAAACATTATGATTGACTAAATTCACTTCACACTTTTGCAGCGACTTGCTTACTGACTAACTTTCCAATGATTTCTCTTGAACTTGTTTCAGCAGATCAAGTCTCAAGTTAATTTGCAGAAGCTTTTGTTATGTTAATAATACGTTAAAAAACACGCAAAACACGTCTTTTTGCCATGAGGGTAGACAGAATTCCACGTCCTACGATCCTTACATATTCGTAATACCTACGTTTTATTATATGAAGTATTATATGAAGTTTGAACCGATACGAGAGAAAACATTTTCTCTCGTATCGGTTCAAACTTCATAAGGATAGCTCATTTAGTGAAAAATTGCCAGTCAACGAGGCAACCCAACCAACCAACCAACTACCCAGTGCCTTGATGACCCCTAACGGGATGTCTCGCCACTGAACTTAACGCCTCTATTAGCTAGGTGTAAGTAATTAAAGCACAACTGTGCAGAGACAATGTGCAGAGACAGTGCACTGGTCACGAGTGATCAAGGCAGTACTGGGCTGAGATAATGCACTGGTCACGTGTAAGCAAGGCAGTACTGTGCTGAGACAGTGCACTGGTCGGGTGTGAGCACGGCAGTACTGTGCTGAGACCGTGCACTCGTCACGTGTGATCAAGGCAATGCTGTGCTGAGACAGTGCACTGGTCACGTGTAATCAAGGCAGTATTGTGCTGAGGCCGTGCACTGGTCATGTGTGATCAAGGCAGTACTGTGCCGCGACAGTGCACTGGTCATGTGTGATCAAGGCAGGCTGTGCTGAGTGAGACAGTGCACTCGTCACTTGTAATCAAGGCAGTACTGGACTGAGACAGTGCACTGGTTACGTGTAAGCAAGGCAGTACTGTGCTGAGACAGTGCACTGGTCAGGTGTGAGCAAGGCAGTACTGTGCTGAGACCGTGCACTCGTCACGTGTGATCAAGGCAGTACTGTGCTGAGACAGTGCACTGGTCACGTGTGATTAAGGCAATACTGTGATGAGACAGAGCACTAGTCACGAGTCATCTGGTTTTTAGACAGAGCTCTGGTCACGGTTTTTTAAGAGTCATGATAATTATGGGCATTTTGTAAATATTCCGTACTCGTTTTAAAATAGACAACTTCACAACATACCTACTAACGGAAAAAACGATTGAAAATAATACGTTTTTCTCGACCATTGAACACTTACCCATAACTCAAAGGCTTTATTTATTGGAAAAAAATATTTGTCGTGGAAACTCTTTTATGATGCCAATTTCCCACGTATTTCTCGCTTATTGAATCTCCGAGTCCTCGCACGTATAATATCGACCATTCCCTTCATAAGCGAGCGCATTCTGCATCATATACAGGTTATTACAAATTCTTAGAACGTTTGAATGGATGTTGATACTTCAAGTATGATTCAAATGATTCGCATTTTGGAGATGTGCCAATAATAAGCGTAATCGTACAAAAATATGAATAACCGTAAAGTTCTAATGAACTGGCTATTAATAAACTGTTTTGTCATTTCACAATGAGTGGGAAATTTAGTTTTTCTTTGGAGTTCCCAGATGCTAGTGATGCCAAATTGACATGATTCAGGTTTTCAGTGAATTATTAGTGTTGTGATGTTGTATGATCTGTTTCACTAATATTTAAAAAAGGCAATGACATTCATATTTATGATTTATTCCTGTAACTTTGTAACATATTAATATCATAAAGGAAGGAATGATTATAGATTTTTTCTAAATCACCTTCTCCTCTCTTAAGAATGTTGTGTAGACCATCATGTAGATTATATACTTAGCATGTTTTTAGATATTAACCCACATAGGTACTTACCTAATATCGAACCAAATATCTCAATCGGGAATCACTGATACCTATACGTAGGTACCTACATAACCTACATAATAATACGTGGACAAAGTAAGCTTCAACAAGTGTGTACCAGCCATTGATAATAAGAAGCACGACATCTGATAAACTATTTCATAAAACCTACATCTATGTGTAATTAGGTGTTCACGTATAATACCCACCTTGACAATAGCCGCCATACATTAACTCAAGTATTTTTATTGCAAACATGAAACATATTGAATATCCTTGCCATTTCATGCTCACTTTTCACAACATTATCAATAACTGGATAACTTTCAGGCATTTCACCGTAAAACAAAAGTGAGTCAAAGCTTAGTACAAAACAAAACAAAATGTTATTACCTGTTGTGATGTGCGTTGATCTGTCAAACAGCAGCCAACTGTTCACATTTCAGTGGTGAATCATAAGTCCCGATGGAAATCTGCTCCGCCCCGACACCTTAGTTCAATATTGCACTTCACCGTTTATGAAATAGAACTGGATTTGATGAAATAGTAAATGATTTAGTATATCTATTTGTCGACACTTGGGAGCACGTCTTGTTGTGCGTGTGGTGGATATTGTATTGCGAGGTAGGGTGCCCGGGGCGCACGGTGCGCGCGCCGCCCGCCCTGCGCGACCTCGCCCGTACGCGCGGCAAGCGATCAGCGTTCAGCGGAGCGAGCGATCCAAGCAGTGCAACTCGCAGTGTGCTCGCACTGTGGCATGCTAATATTAGCAGCGGATTTTTGCGCGGACAAGAGGCGCGCTCACGCCGAACCTCCGATGATAAGTGGTCGCTGGCTGGCGAGCGCTGGGCAGCCGCCGCCTGCCAGCGCGCATGCGCCGCGCACACATCACAACAAACAGTAGCTGCTCAACTTACATAGTAACCAGACATTATTGACTAAATGATTGTAAGCTCTACGTGAGCTTCATGAAGACAGCATGATGTTTTACCTGCAATCTTTATAACTGACCCCACGCTGCAACTGCAACTTACCTCAACGTAAAATTGTTCCCTGCTGGTTAATAAGTACATTAGAATAGGTAATATGGTCATATTATTGAAGGCTGAATAAAAGTTTGACAGGTACCCATCATATTTCTGAAGAGCCCGGAGTGATCGATCTCCCACCTGCTGTCAACCTTGCTTTATTGTTTGCAGATGTGACCTAGTTATGCAGATGTGCTTTGACAGAAAAGCTACATAGGTCGGTGTAGCATTTCAGTTCACCAGGAAATTAGACATTCAGGTGGTAATTTTTTATTCATTTTAACTTAATGTAGAGTACAAAATTGTGCCATAGAAACTTTAAACCGAAAGAAACAATAGTTGAAAAAAAAATTAAAGTTCACCTACAATTTCAAACTGAAAATTTAGAATTAGAAGTAGGTAGATCCAAAATCATGAAGTTAATTTTACTGAAGTGCTGAAATGAAAGGAGGTGCTCGTGGCTACATGATAACAGCCTCTCAAGTCGATTAAAGGTTAAGCTAGGCCGCGGACAGTTCGTGGATGCGTGGCCATTCATTACACATAGAGACCACTCCGTGCCTCAGAGAAAGCCGTTGGTTCCGGCTGTCATTCTTATATATCTTTGACAGTCGTTACGGATATTCAGAAGCCCAAAAGTATGACGAAACGTACCAAGGGAACGGGTATCATGTTACCCAGTAACTGGGTTGTGGAGGTCAGATAGGCAGTCGCTCCATGTAAAATACTGGTATTCAGCTGAATCCGGTTCGACTGGAAGCCGACACTTACACAGTTACAAAAAGGCTCATTGAATGATTGTTGAAATCAACCTGCAATTATTCAACTTCAGCACCCTAATTGCGTAACAAACGATCAATCATAATCTGTTTCATTTTGACAGTTCAACAATATTCATTGCGTTATTTATGTTGTTGAACAGACACATTTTTCGAACATATAAAGCAATGGATTAGCAATCTGTTTTAGAATTATTCGGATTATGATTTATCAGTGCGTTACGCAATTAGGGTGCAGAACGAATGCATTCTCATACCAGACAAGGAATGATTATTTAACTTTGATCATTATGTAAGTAGGTTATAGGGTAGATAACTAATTACTGGCGAGTGATGACTTCAGACCTTCAAATCATGTTGCTCTTTTCATACAACCTTCATGAAAGGGTTAGTCATAGAAGTAGTAGTTCAGTCGCCTGAATTAATTGGTTGACCGCATCTCAAAGGTTTTTTAACGAGGGGTAACCCAATAAAGGCAAGCTCTATATGCCAGAAAGCGGTGAATCTGCCACCTACCTAGACGTGTTAGTATACTATAACTCCATTTCTAAAAACATGACAAAATGCCACTTCATTAAAAAACTTCATCAAAATAAATTAGGTCAATAATTAGTAAGAGAACCAAACGACGTAATACAAAGCGATCACCGTAACCATACTATGTAAACATGGCCTTGCTTAACTTAATAACAATATTACTAAGAAAGAACTAATAGTTATAAATGGCTTCCTTGTTTTCGTAAAAGGACCCCACAGCCATGGCTACTCTATTAGAAAAATGATTCTGTTACATGCTGAATGGAAGTCATTGTAAACAAATACTAGGTACCGTGATTTTGGAGCACGTAGTTAAAAGGGTATATATAGTAACTACGATAGGACCGAGGCCAGGGTATGAATAAGATATAGAAAACAGTGACTGTATGTGTGTTTTTCTACAATAATATGGTGCACCATTTCGCCTTTCCGTGTTGCAGTTAGTGTTATAAAAGGCTAGTGGAAATTATGAGGAATCTTTTGAGCTACGAATGCCTAATGTTAGCACTGGGATAACCTCTCAGTTTTGTGTGGTGGCCACCATCTCCTGATAGCTGAACTGCGACGCCCAGGAGCGAAGACAATGCCATAGGTAACCTTACCAAAATAAAACTGTTTACTCTCCTTCAATGTATACTCTAACTCCAGCACCGATCGTAGTACTCCGCCAAGCGCGTGCGCAGCGTACGCCGACACTGACTCATGCGCAATTTAAAATTATAACAATAACATTGTAGGACGTTCACATTGTGCTCGAGGTTCTAATCTCAACGCTTATTAGTCTCTTTTATTACTATATTTACATTAACGTTTTCCAATATGTTTCAATAATTTGACCGCTAAATAATTCCGGTTTCTGTTTGTTTGTCAAAGGTTGTTCCGGTATACCTACTTACAGAATAAAATACATTATGTAGTAACTACTATACAGTATGCTAGGTAGGTATTACAGTGCGAGGGACATATACTCATGAAAATATACAACTTTTAATATGGAGTGGACACCAATATAATGAAAAAATCAGTTGTTCCCTACATTTTATACAATAATGCGAACATATATCTATAGAGCGGCTGATTTCATTTTCGCGATTTCAGTGTAAGTCACTCGATCCCTTGGCAAAAGTTTTTCATTTTCATGAGTAGGCACTACACTCCCGTAAAGTATATCCCTCGTTTAACCTAAAATTCGGTATAGTAAAAAAAAAATATAAATGTGAAAGTTTGTGAAGATGTTTGTTACTCAATCACGCAGAAACGGCTGAACGGATTTGGATGAAATTTGGCACACAGATAGATTATAACCTAGGTCCTAGATTACACCTAGGATACTTTTTATCCCGGTAGTACGTTCCCGTGGAATAATTTCCGTCTTCCACGCGGGCGAAGCCGCGGGCGGAAGCCAATATTTTACATAAATGATACAAGTTGGTGTTAAGTTAGGCTTGTTTCCATGAATTACATGAAGACATTCGTCATGGTGGTATTAACAGATTGTGCCTACGCATTTTTAAACTTTAGTATATTTTGTTTAATAACTATTTTAAGCATAGCACGAACTGTCTTGTATTAGAGTTGGAACATTCTTTTGTGCTTTCTAGCTGAAACCAACAGGCTTAGCATGACGCTTTCTATTTCTACGAAGAATAGACAGTGCTGTTTCTATACAAAGTGACATTTCGTTTCTCCATTTTTGACGTCGCACCGTAGATATCCTTCTACAATCTATCATTTTAGTCTTTCGTTTCTAACGATCTTTGTCTAGGTCCTTTTATAAGTAAACTATTTCAGAAGAATATTTATTCCCAAAATGTCAAAATCACACTGACAACAAACTTTCTACTCGACGGCCACAAATATAGGATTATCTACAAAATCATGATTCGTTTAGAACACATAACTGTGATAATTAATAGAAGAACATAGAGCTATCTCCTTTTGTACGTTATTTAGTTAATAGGCATGTATATTCTTCCGTCGACAAATCGGTGCTCGTGCTAAGCCTAATATTCTAGTGGTTTACGCAATTACCTACCCCTCTTAAAATTCGCTTAGGTATACACAATAGCTGATACCTTTAATGCTCATGTTTGTTCATACATTTAATCCCATACCAGGCCACACGTACTTACCTATTAAACAAATTAAGCAATGACACTGTATGTAAAATAATATTTACTCATAATTTTATCTAATCTGCGCCTACTGCCGCTGTTATAACTCGACACACATTATTGTTTTAGTGTAATCCGAGCTAGCCGGCAGTTAACGGGGATCTTAATGAATAAAGTAAATAGGCCAAGGATTCTTTCTGTAATCTTCTACTTAATAACTGACAGACAACATACAGCCTAAACCGCTGGCTCTATAAGGATGAATGCTTGCACAAAAGTTCATCATACAGGAACATTAACGCACAAAATGTTACCATGAATACCGCACATGATTCTAGACTTCCTAGCGTAGAAAGTTATCGTCGGTTATCAAAAAAAATTGCTGTTTCACAGGAAAGTGCAATACCTACGCGATTAAAATGGTATGGGCGAGCATTATTTTTTTAAATAAGGTCGAACAATTACAACGTCCCCTGCGTTGAAAATGTTTGACGTTCAGAATAATGTACCGAATGCATGGGTAACAGATAGCGCGTCAATGTCCCTGCTCCACCCTTTATACCGAAAGAGAGCAATAGGGAGGATTTTTGAAAGTTAATTTTCTAAAGAGTTTGTATGAATGTTCGTAATTTTTACCGATAGGATATGCCATCAGCCACGCGCCTAAAAAATATAGGTCACACTTACGGTGCAACCTAGTACCTAATACTTACGTAAAATCAATTTGTGTAACTTCTGATTTTTCAATAGTCAGTTAACTTTAATCTGAAGAATAAATCTGACAGTTTGGCATGGGCACTTTCTATACAAAAGCTGTCAAACCGACATATACACCTATGTATTCTTCAGATAAAAGTTATCTTTGAAAAATCAGCCCTTCGATCATCAATTACTCGACTCCTGTCTACTGCAGAGCACGGAATGCTACCATTTGCTACCAACTAAGGCATCTAGTCGCTAATCGTCAATGTTAAAAGTAGCTGTAGCATGTTTGCTGATGCCCTTAGTACATAGATTAGGTTAATGTAGATTGTAGATTACATATTGTAAAATTGGTTTTGCCAGCAACTCTGCCCGCGTAGAGGTCGAAAATTACCCCACGAGAATGTACTTTTTTTTATTAGCCATTAACATCCCACTGCTGAGCAAAGGACTCCATACTCTCTTTTCATCTCTCTCTGTCCAAAGCTGAAAAGGACCAATCTTTATTAAAGGAGTCTACCTCATCTCGCCATCTCCGTCTGGGCCTGTCGCGATGGCGTTTCCACTAAGCGGGGCCCACTGGGTCGTAAGTTTGGCCCATTGAACGTCTGACATACGGCAGTAGTGTCCGGCTCAATACCATTTTTTTTTTTTTTTGTTGCATTTTGGCTTCGCACGGTTTGTGCATTTAGCCAGTGTCAAGTAAATTTTCTTTTCAATAGTTTTCAATCAAGTAAATGGCCCGATATCAGGCACGAAGTTACGAAACAGTCATAGTCGACTTTAGTTAGTCAAATCAAAGTTATTGTAAAGCGGTAGTAACTTTACAACAACCTAATAGGAGTTTTTGGGGGGAACACGAAAAGTCCACGTTAGTCACTTATTTTCACCTTCACTAGGTACACTTGTGCACTCACACGTAACTAAATTGAATAATTCACTACCAAAATTATACAATTTAATTCACTATTTCACTAAATTTCATGAAAATGAAAATTCGTGCGACATGTTCCAACGCGATCCCGCCAAAAACTCCTCAATACCATTTAAGCGTGGCAGCTTTCTGAGTGACATCAGTTATTTTTTTGTAATAAAAAATAAAAAAATAAACATTTATTTCAGGCCAGTTTTTACACATACACCCATAGTATTAAAAAATAAAAAAATAAAATAAAAATTAAATTTGAAATAGATATGTATTAAAATTTAATTAGTAATGGAACGGATTGTTGTATTCTTAACCCGGTACATTCTAAAATGTACATTCTAAATAATTTAGAATGCCCATTTTGCCAACACAGCAACATTGCCTACATCTTGCATTATTGGGTAAACTTGCGTCAATACAGCTGTACGACCTCGCTTTTTTTTATCCAAAGAGAGTAGGAGGTGGGCTTTTGTTAGTCATAGGCTCCATACAACATACTCCTTGTTATAATATTTATTTTTAGATATTACTTAGTTTTTGACCTACCACGACCGTCAACGGGATCATAGGGGTGATTCATATCATCATTTTTGTCGGCAAAGAGTGGCGATGAGTAACGTGTCTCCATAAACTCCTTTCGACTATTATGTAGATACTTATACCAAGTTTTATCTTCAATCTGGCAACCTATAAAACAAAGCTCTGATGTACCTATAATCAGCACGTCCAGTCCATGGTGAAGGCTCCCACATACAGGCGCAACGCATCTCTAGTGGAAGAATTTCCACGAAGTTTTCATAAATTGTTATAATAGAGTAGCAGGATTGCGTGATCGTTTCGTTCCTGTCTGCGGGAGACTTAACAATTTGGTTTTGGCAGCGCCTTTATTTCGTAGCAATAAGAGAGCTTTACTTATGTAGTTCAAGTTTTAGTAGGTAGGTACAGTCAGCGACCAAAGTTGATTAACATTTCAGTTATACCCCTCCTAATATTATAAATGTGAAAGTTTGGATGTTTGTTACTCCATCACGCAAAAACAGCTGAACGGATTAGGATGGAATTTTGCACACAGATAGATTATGACCTGAGTTAACAGTTTAACACGTAGGATACCTACCATTCATCCCGGTAGTACGTTTCTGTGAGATAATGTCGGTCCTCCACGCGAGCGAAGCCGCTGGCAAGAGCTAGTAAATCATATTTCTGGAGCTAGCTAAATATGAATTTAAGTACCTAATTAAAATCGTAAAAAAAGTCAAACTAAAAGCGTAATAATTGTTATCTATGAATTGCTGAAATACAATGTAGGTCTTATTCAAAGATATTTAATTTATGTCTTTGGTATTATTTAATAAGTAGTAAGTAATGCCTATTGTATATTTGTCTGTCAATGTAGTTGTAGATGTACCTAATACCTAAAAGTAGCCGTGGAAATCGACCTTTGTCGCTGAACTACGAAAAGCTCCCTAACTATTACGAATTGATTTATTCATAAGTTATTAAATCGGTAGATACCTCACCAATAACAGTAATTAACACAAAGAAATAAAGGCGCTATCAAATTCAAATTGTTACTAAGGACGTCCTAACTGTAGGTACCTATATAAAAAAGCAGAAGGTTTTGTTTGTATGAACGTTCAAAACTCTGGAACTACTTACCAGTCGGATCAAAAAATCTTTGGGAATTCCCCAATTCTTGAGGAAGGCTATTTAACATCACGCTAGGACCCTAGAATCGCAGGCAGAAGCTAGTAAATAAATAATAAAAACTTTTTCCAAAAAAAATCAACAACCGATTTACAAAAAAACACTGCAAAGTGAAAAATTACTCAAAAATTCAATTTCGGAAATCGATTTTTTTTTACTTTTTAGCTATAGTACCTACCCCACACCAATTCGAAATGTTATCATCCTTGGGGTAAAAACAATGCATATTTATGCGATAGCAGCAATCACAGTTGATTTACTGTAATTTTTTGAAGAGTTCCGTTGTCTGTCTCCGAAACGCATCATCAGATCTATATGAAATTTAAATGGGACCACACAAAATGGTTTACAATAAAATAGGCCTTAAGTAAAGTTGCATGTGATAATTGCAGCCAATGACCTAAGCTAAAAAAACGTAATATCTTATATTATAGGTTGGTATCAGCGCACACCACCCTCGTTATCATTATAGCCGATGTTAATCGACATTGACACGGTCACACGGACGTAATAGTTTATATAGTAGTCTATGGACGTAATGAAATCGCGGCGGGAACGGAATCAGTGTGAACCGAGCACTAAGAATCTTACAGAGTGCAGCGCGCGCGAGCGCAGCGAGTCTCTGTGCGTCAAAAAAACACAGTGTTCGATTTTCATCTCTCGGGGCTAAACAGAGCGTTGAAGATCCAGTACGCTAAAAAAATCCTGCAGCAATTTTATTACGTCCGCAGGCACGCGAGCTAACGGTACAGCCTCGAAGAATTGTGTCCCCTAGCCTAGCCCTCACGCGGTGATTATGAAGTGAAGATCGGGAAAGCAGTAGCTCAAAAATCATATATTATCTGTACTCAGCAAATTCTGAGGGTTTATTTATTTAGTTAGATGATTTTCTACTACTTGACCGGACTATCCTGTGATTGCCTTAAGCGGACCCAAAGCTTCCAGCTAGGGGCGAATTTCTTAATACTAAGCGACTGCACGCTATCCGCACCCTTTGGGGTATGAGCCTTGGCTTAGGGCGTCGCCGGGACGGTAGCAAAATGGATAGGCTGGATCAGATCTGGATAATTATTATTTTCTGGAAAATTTAAAGCTACAGGCTCAGCTACTTACGGCGCGGGTTGGCACTTCGTCGAGCGAGGGTTGGGGGGACTATTTAATCGGGGTTGTTGCGAGGGTCATCAGCGGCGAGATCGAAATGAAGGTCATTTGTGTTTCTATACTGTACTGGTGACCCTACTACTTTCCTGGAGGAGGTGGAGGAGGATTTCGTTCCGAACGAAATTAAGGGGATCTCGTAGCCTTGCGGAAGAAACGGTTTTGGAGGGTCTGCATCCTTTATATGTATATGGTAGGATTTTGCTTGTGCGAAGAAGGCACAGGCATAGATTTTTGGCATTTGCCAAATACACGCTGCGTAAATGCGCAGTTTACCTACACTTCAGTGACAATTTACTTACTAGGTGCATAGGGAATGGAGCCTACCGAGAGCAAAAATGGCGCGCGAACGAGCCTTCTCTATGTGCAGATAAGGAGAGGTGCCGTAGATATGTGGCTCACTTTTCCCAAGGCATTGGCTTGCTGAATATGGAGATTGGTCGGGGTTTAAGACACGGTTTCAAAAAGCTGCTTGACATTTGTCGGAATTTACTTCGATTTTCCACTTTCCGAACCAGGCTTGTCGACCGCGGTTTGTAGAGAGAGAGCTATCGAGTCTTAGCTGCGGCCGGTTAAGTATATGACTGTGTCGTCTACGAACAAAGCCAACTGTGCCATTTTGTTTTTTGGGATATCGCTGGGGAACAGCCTGAAAATGAGGGGAGATAGTATAGACCCGTGAGGGACTCCTGCGCGAATGGGATGGGGGAGGATAGTGCCCCTTCGATGCGATAGAGGTAGGTGCGGTTTCACAAAAAGTCTCGTAAGATGAGCACGAAACGATCTAGCACATCGAGTTTGCAGAACTTATAAAATAAGCCGTTGTGATAACTTTGCTGACGATGGTTTTGATAATGTTAATTGTACTAACTTTTTACAATTAACATTATCAGAACCATCGTCAATCGTCGAATCCGACTCGGTTGGGCAGCGTTCGGGAAGCTTCGCAATATCTTCTCGCCCCACATACCGCAGTGTCTCAAGACGAGAGTCTTCGACCAGTGTGTGTTGCCAGTGATGACATATGGAACCGAATGGTGGTAGCTCACAATGGGCCTCATAAGAAGGCTTAAGTCACCCAAACGGCAATGGAGAGGGCTATGCTTGGAATTTCCCTGTGTGATCGAATCAGGAATCAAGAGATCCGCAGGAGAACCAAAGTAACCGACATAGCCCGAAGAATTGCCAAACTTAAGTGGCAGTGGGCAGGGCACATTGCTCGCAGAAAAGTTCTGGAGTGGCGACCGCGCACCGGAAGACGTAAAGTTGGAAGGCCTCCCACAAGGTGACCGATGACCTTGCTTGTGAGGGCCGCAAGAGTCCGCTGGATGCGGGAAGCACAGAGCCGGTTGAAGGGGCAGAGCTTGGGGGAGGCCTATGTCCAGCAGTGGACGTCTTTCGGCTGAAATTATGACTATAACTTTTTATTAATTTTAGTCCAAAGATCCTAGTTTCACTTTTGTTACTTCAAGCTATGGCTATATTTACATAATGCAGAATTTCATAAGTAAGCGGGCGCGCCCTTTATGCCTGGAGGCTTTTATTTAGATTGTAAGTTCTGTTTACGTTTTTTTTAATTTCTTTCTACTTGAGTACCTATAGTTTTCAATGTTTTGATGGTATATTGGCATGTGCTAGCTGACATGGCAAATTTAACGTTTTTTGTGTCTCGTAATGTTAATTACCTACTATTCTATAGAATCAAGTTCTTCTAACTTAACAGACAGCTGTGCTGCTGGGGAGTTTGTTGCGCCACTTCTTCTTCCCAGCTAAAGCACTAGGAAATGGTGAAGGGCGGCGTTTTGGGGGGACTGTCTTATGTACCAAATTTTGACGTTCAAAAAGAGCTGACTGTCACTGAGCCTAGTTTGAATATATGACTTTTGATTTTGATTTTGCCGTACGCTTTTACTATGTCGCAGAATACGACACCCGTCATCAAACCACGTTGGGAACCAGCGTTAATGTGTTCGACGATACGGTGGATACAAGCGTATTGGGTTCGTAAACTGAACTACTCATTGGGAATAATGCCTTTTGTCTCGTCATAATCTCTGAGGCGCTTATAAATAAGCTTCTCATAGATCTTACCGAAGATTTGAGTAAGCTGATGGGGTGGTAGCTTGTGGGCTTGAACTTGGGTTTTCCAAGCTTGGGTTTGCCAATGACGCCCTTCCACGATTATGGGAAGATGTTGTTGCTATGGCTCATGGCTGTAGATGGTGGTCATCAATCGGACTTGCTGGCGTGACATTTATATTTGATTTCTGCTGTCACGGCCTCACCCTCGCGCTGTGTCTACGTCTTGTCATGAGAAGCGACGCAATCTTGTTCTTTCTGTATGTTTTATGCCAGATCGTGTTAAACATGTTGTATGAAAATAATGAAGATACATGAAAGAGACGCCGCATAGGTATGGGTCCCGGGCGCGTCTCTTCTGTGTGTCTGTGCGCCTAAGGGTTTTCTGCCTCATTACTTTAGTATTTTTTCAACTAGCAATATTGTATTCAGTCAAGTGTCGAAAGTCATTATATGAGTGGGTCGATGTAACAGCTATAATCACCTCTATGTGATATCTGTTCCACCTGTTCCTGTTCCATGTACACAAAGTAGGTAGGCACTTCTCTTTCTAACTAGGGTGCAACACCGCTTGTGACGATGTAACAGGGTGTCGCAGTGTAACAGTTTTTATCTCATTCTAACTAAGGTAACTGTAATATGCATGAATAGAGAAAAGCTTGTGACTGTCGTGTGTAAGGCATTTGATAAAAACCAGAACAAAAAAAGGGATTAGAATAATAATATAATAAATAATTCGAGGAACAGTAACTGTTATTTCAGTTTGTCTGTCACTGTTACAGTCTGATATAACAGATACCTGTTTTAATTAGCTATTAGGTTATATACACCTCACTCATATTCTTATGTCATTGTCATTTCAAATGTCAAAATATTATCTTGTCAGTGTCAAACATTAGTTAGAACAAGGCAAATGTCAATGTGTTATTTCCAAACATACTAATAAATTATTTACATCGTACATAATTAGTTTAAATACAAAGGTAATGACAAATAAAAATGAAATTCTTCATAAATTGCACAGTGGTTAAATAGCTAACTTGATCCTTACACTTTTAAAATATTAAATATAGTAATTCACAACACAATACAAAGCCCGTAAAGTCACAAGTTTTGAAAGCAATTCCTGTCTAAATGCATTTAAATCAATGAATTATTTGGTTACAGTGTTTTCAAGTCCTTCCAAGATGTCATCTTTTCAAGACAGGCAAAAGAGCCTTTTTAACCAGTTAAAAGATGCTGAAGATCAATATGGTTATTCTAAAACAAACAAAGCTTCACCCCAAGATTACGGAACTATCGACAAATACACATACAAGAAACTGAAACACGAAATGAAACAATTTAGAGGTAGAGAGAGTATATACAAGAGGCCTGAAGCTAATCTTCGCGAATGCCTCAAGGCAAGAACCATTCCTGACCACATTAAGAACCCACAGAGATACAAGTATTATTCACTAGCCGATGTCACACCAGAACAGATGTCTGACTCCACAAATACTGCCACTGCATTAGCATTAATTCGTGAAATGGAGGAAAGAGACGCAGTTCAGTCAATAATGGAAGTAGAAATGGATCCAGATGAAGGTGTTTTCAAAAAACCAACTTTCCACATGTCATCGGTACTAAGAAAAGCCCCAGTACCCAAGCCAGAAGAAAAACCTGTATTTAAAAACAATAAAATTATAATGCCAGAATATGTTGTGGGAGTTACAAAGAAAAAAGATAAGAAAAATACTGTAATAAAGAAAATTATGTCACAGAAGTCTGAAGATTCTGGCACAAAGGTAGAATTGAAACTAGATCATCTTTTTGAAGAAGATGAATAATCTTTTGTATTTAACTTTACAATAGTTTTTAGTTCTGTAATAATTATGAATAATTTATAATATTCCTACAATGGCTTAAAAATTGATTATTTTCTGCAATATTGGAGTTGTAGCAACACAGTCCAGACTCCAGGGATGCAACTTTTATTTGTATGTATTGGAATTTCAACTGATGTCATAAGTTCTACCTCCTTAGTTTTCTGTTGTTTTATTATTTTGCTATTATAATAGTAATGAAGTAATTATTGGATTTTCTGTTTCAATTTATTTTCCCTAGAAAGGCTTTTCATAAGGCTAATTAGTCACTCATTGTAGACTGACATCTACAATGAATGACTTACTAACCTAGCCCTACCTGGCGTTTTCCCTCAATAAAAAGCCTAAATTATAATAATCATCATCATCATTTTCATTTTTGCTGAGAGTCCTTAGATATTATAAAATTGCACTCATTTGAGTCTGCCCACTTTTATAGAGCTTGCAAATGCAATGCGACATGCCACCATACATTTTGCTAGAGGACCTTTCAGAATGGTCACCGGCATTATGTTAGCACAAAAGTGCATCCTCAAGGAGGGTTCTGGTCATTGAAATCGTGTAAAAAAAGAGTAAAGTATTTGTAGCTCTGATACTGAGAGGTATGATCAAAATAATCAGGACTTACAAAGTATATTCAATTCTATCAATAAACATGCTTAAGATTACAGATGGATAAACATTATTTTTAGTAGTTCCTGAAAAAAGCAGCTGTGACAGACAAACTGTTCCTTTTCACCATTTTGATACGGAGCCCTGAAAAGCCTCGTCTCAAAATAAGTATTTTTGTGAATATATTGGAACCATGTTAGTAGTTTTGACCAGTTAGAGAGCACTGAGCGTGTAATAACCTGACTCATGATTCATGAGTGTAATGAGGAGTTTTATGTCTTCCAGGCAAGGGCCACTATGATGACAGCTCACATACTATAACACTTGCATAGCCTGACCACTGTCTTTCCAAATTCAGCATTGCA
Source organism: Antitype chi (assembly GCA_947359405.1). NCBI lineage: Eukaryota > Metazoa > Arthropoda > Insecta > Lepidoptera > Noctuidae > Antitype > Antitype chi. The sequence goes on from OX375823.1 coordinate 7,739,492, forward strand.
TTCTATTTTGGTTTCTTAAACCTTTACGAAAGATCTATGGAATGAGATGAGCAAATACCAATAAAAGTCATATGAAATTACTGTTAAATGCTTTATTTACATGTATATATCCGTTAGCACTGTGATATAATTGCAGATTCAGATTTGATTTCCAAGTTCTCGATTGGTGGGAGATCTGTCTCGCTCTCTGCTGGGAAGGTGCTAAGGTCGCGCATCATGGAGTATGCATCTTCACCGTCAGCATAGTACTTGGGCTCAATCTCGAGTATTTTGAAACCAAGACTGTTGGTGTATAAGTTGAGTGCTGCTCTGTTGCTTTTTCTCACATGTAGGGATACATATTTAGCCTGGAATCACAGACATTGTGCTGTTAGTTATGGAATCATTCAGAAATTATTACTTCATTAAAAGTGTAGGCATATAATTTAAGTGATCATTCATCTATACAATTAACAGAAAGTCTATAAATATAAATAATTTACCTTAAAACACTCCACCATGGCAAGTGAAGCCTGATTCATAAGTTTCTGTGCAAGTCCGAGGCGACGGTGAGACCTCTTCACGGCTAAAGAGGTAATGTGTCCATGACGGTCCTCACCGTCTTCTTCCATTTTAGCTAATACATAGCCTGAAATATAATTCAAAAGATATTAGTTTTACATAAAAGTGATATCATCCCTGTGTAATCTCCAGATTTCTTGTTATTTATAACTGGAGAAATCTGCAACATCAGCCTGGAATGTTCCCACTGCTGGGACACAGGCACAAGTGAGCAATGCAAATACTAAATCAGTAATGGAGCTTAAGCAACTCTGCTGCCCCTAGACATTTTATCAATCACTAGCGGATCCGACAGCTGTTGTCCTGTCTTAAATATGAATATATGTACAACTTTCTTATTTCTTTATTTCATAAGAGCCTTCTCCTGACAATAACAAACACAACAAAAAAATAATTATAAAAATTGGTCCAGCCCTTCACATTTGATGCCGTGACCAAGGGAAATTGGGATTTATTTTTATATATATAGATAGATTTGTCTTCCCAGTATGAGGCCTTTACACCACACCTTTCCACTTCTATCAAGAGCTGCTTGGGTCTAGTCTATAGAAAAGGAGTCCAGAAGTATAGTGCAAACCCACTAACAGTAGGAATAGCTTTCATTTTGGCAGTCCAACAACATTCATTGCATTACGTTGTTGAGCAGACAATTTTTTCAAACATGAAAACAATGAATTACATTTTTTGAAGCAATGAATTTGCCTCACAACTCACCAACAATGTGTCCCTTCTCGTCTTCAGCAACATAGCTGAGCTGTGGCCATGATAGTCCATGGTAGAAGTAGTACTTCATCTGGTAGTTCTCTGGCAAGCACAGGAGGTTGCAGTGCTGCATGTTCATGAGGTCACTAGGTCTAGCGCACCGGATGTTCATCTTGAGTTGTTCTGGAAACATTTGAGAAAATGATTTATAAATAGGTATGGAAATTTTATGTTTACCAAATATAAAATAAAAAAGAATACTAGTTAAGCAAAATAGAAATTAATAGGAAGTAAATGGACTCCATTTAGAATCTTTGTTCTTGTTGTAAACCATGTCTTTGGACAATTCATTTAACTTGTTGGAGTACCTAGGTAATTACTTACTTTTTAAATTATTCCCTTCGAATCTTCCTAGTCTTACTTGGCTGCCTGATCTCAGATGCTGGTGGGGTATCTGACATACCACCTAGCAGCTCACGCACGAATCGGAACTTCGACAAACAACACTTCCACACAATGTACCAACCTGGAACAAAGGACAATAACAATGTCATACATGACAGCATTGCTAGGTAACTTTTACATCATCGTATTTTTGCATTAGTTAGTAACATATTGAAATGACAAGCATATTGGGCTACTTACAAAATAACACAAAGACAATAACTAAAAATACGCTACATACGAAGGTTAAAATAGCTAATATCACTTCCTTCATATCTCACTAAGCATAGGTTAATAATTATGAACACGAGGTTAATGCATCCACTTTACCAGAACAACCACTATCTCTTTACTTATAATTATCAGTCGTAAGAAGCGTGTCAGATTTTTAACGTGAGCTGTTTATTGCTCGTGATTTTTACAGCGCCATTTTGGTTCCTGAAGCGTAATACATTAGCTATTTGTAGAAAATCCCACTTGGGAAAGGAATTGGTGTATCAAAGACGTGTGAAATTTGCGCAATAATATATAAAAAATACAATTATACGTACTTTTATGTTTTGTTTTTCTTCAAAATAAAGATTTTCGTCTAATCTAACCTCTAAATTGTGACACTAATTTATTCGTCCGAAAACGAAAACGAAGGTTTTGAATTCTTGCAACTTTCTGATCTTTACGAAAAGCCTACAAACCAGAGTACAAAAAAAAACCTTATTTGTCAATGGATGGCAAGCGAGACAGTTTTGTTTGTTGATGGTTTGCATTTGCATGGTTTGGCTGTGGTCAATGTCAACATTGTCAACCATAGCATAACCATAGAGGAGAGAGTCAAATGGAGTCAAAACTTCAAAAGTCAAAACAAAATGAATTCGATGGATGTTTGTTTCTGATCTTGGATTTGATTACTTGTTAGAAATTAATATTGACAAAACTTATAACAATGGAAGATGATGGCCAGGAAGAACCTACAGCCTCTGCTTTCTTGTAAGTAAATCTAAAAGTGAGGGTAAACTTTCTCTAAAAAACTTGATAACTGATAAATAACTAGTTGTTGCATGTAGGCAGGCCCGCCTGAACCGGGTGTGCAATGCGTGCGACGCACGCGGTCGCGCCAGACCAGGGGGTGCAAAAGTCTCAGTGATTTGTTATGGTGTCCTTTTTTGATATTATAATCATCTTTATGTATAAAAGAAAATCTAACCTATCCGAGAGGGGTCGGCGCTCGTGAGGGAGAGGCAGTATATGCGCCCTCACGGCCTTAGGTGCCGCAGAAGACGCCCTGGGCGTCGGTAATCCCAAGCTGATTCCCGGCCACCGTAGGCGCGGGCTTGCGGACGGCGAGTAATGGGTAACTCGCTGTCCGGTAAGGACCAAGCCTGGGTCGACGGCGCGTTGTGTGTTCCACGCGCACCCCAAATATATGTCAGCACCAACTAGTAGGGTCCGCAAGGGCCGATGCCTGCCAGGGGTGCAGGTTGGTCGAAAGAGATACCGTGGCCCTGGCACACAGGCAACTGAAGAAACATGGGTGGGTTTTCGTTAGTAAAAGTCTGACACGCCCTCCCGCTCCACCCAGAGCGGGAGAAGTTAATTGATGAGTTCCTACCCAAAAAAAAAACCTATCCTAGTGGGGTGCAAAATTTTCGAGCTTGTTCCGCTCGCTCTTGAAACCTTAGTTCTATTCATTTTTTTACCAAATACATTTTCTTGCATTTATGTTGACAAAGTTAATTCTTCTATTTCTCTATCAATGTGCAAAAGTAAACTTAACCTATCTGAGTTGGTGTATAAAAGTTTTCGAACTTGCTACGCTCACTCTCAAATCGTAGGTTTTCTTATCAGGTAAATACGGAAGGAATACATTATGTGGCACTAAAGCCCCAACTCCCTGAAAATAATTTTGCCAGTGTGAGGCTAGACCAAATCTTGAAACCTCAAGATTAGGTCCCATAATCAGACTAAGAAAGTGTTTTTGTACAAAACTTACCTCGAACGTCTATTGCATGGTTAGTCGAAGAAAATAGGGTTGACGTGGGGGCACCATTGTCTGTTTTGCACTCTGGCGTTGAGGCAGTTAGTGGCAGGTCTCTACGTAGTCAATATAATAAAATGTATTAAAGGTCAGCCGATTGGAATTTTTTAAGTAATAATTGTAACAGTGGTGATAAATATAAAAATAGAATAATGAAGAAATAGAAATATCAACTATATTTCTAAGCTAATCTTCCGTCACCTAATTTACAGTCGGCACAGGAGTCCTACATTTAGCACAGAAGAAATAAAGTCATTGTTGAACATAATTGAGAAATACAAAACAATAGTGTTCAACAAATCCACTACTGCTGCTGCCTGTCATGCTAAAGAGGTGGCATGGGTGAAAATAGCTAAGATATTCAACAGACAGGGTTTCGGGCACAAGAGAAGTGCAGACTGTTTAAAAATAAAATGGGATAATATGAAGAAGAGGGCAAGAATTATGTCTAAGAACCTGATGGATCCTAGTTACAGTGAGTGTGATGAGATGACCAGTCAGATGGTGGCCATGATGTGCGAAGTGGAGAACAACACGGGCGCTGTGGAGGAACCAGTGGAATCTGATGGAGACCTCAATGGTAATTAGCGTGAAATCAAACTATGATTAACTTAGAGTACAAAAGAAATAATGTTATTATTAGTAACCCTCTTTCTAGCTATAAATACACTATGGCTAGAAATGGGGTGACTGCTGAAATTACATCTAATAGAGGAAGTACGGAAGAAGAAGAGTTGTTGTCTTAAATAAATTGGGATACGGGCAGGAGAATGATTATGAAATAAAATTATTTTGTATATTAAGTTGAGGGGACCATTTTCAAATGATTGAATGCTATAATTAAAGAAACAGTTTTATTAACCTTTTAAATTTAGATAAATAAAATTTAGATTAATCCGACAAATATTTTCGGGTCCATTTCGCCAGGGTCGTATATTTACGACTAAAATACTACAGCTTGTTTAATCTTTTTTATTTAATTATGCTGTATTCTACCAAAATGATGTTTATATTAGGTAAATATTTAAGTAATCATTTACAATTTATAGTCTCTTAATTAGAAGTCTAGTAAGTATTGCACATCCTTCTTTTTTGTAGGTATTTATTTTTCGATTCACTGTGCCGGGCGCTGGGGGCACGACAACTGATATGAAGTCGGGCGGTTAATAAGCCATTGTTTCTCGTGTGGATCCATATTCGTCAGAATGTCGATCCACAAAGGGCTTAGGAAAGGCTAAGTAGACTGAGTACCAATGTTACATGATTCATGTAATAAATAATAGGAAATCCACAAACAACGGTGCACTTAACATCTCGTCCAGCGTGTCCTGCGGTCTGCATGCTACAGGAGTTGATGGACGCTGCTGAAAGTGCCAAGCTCGTACCCAAATTTTGGGCTGACTGTATTTGGATTGTTATCAACACTCTACGAAAAAGAACAGGAAATAAATGTTGCCATAGTTAACTTAGCTATTCTTTTATAATTTCAGAAACAGAAAATCACAAAGACTCTACAGAAGGACACTGGGATGCCAATGCAGACAAGGATTCTAATGACTCTTCTATGGGTTTGTAAATTATGAAATGCCTATGCTTCTTCGACCAACACTGAGCCCACATGGTGGATAATGGCAGAGTGGTGGGTGGATAGTGGGAAGATTGTAGCCTGATTAAGCTTATGCTATACTTATAGACATGAAATAAAGTAACAAGATAAAATTTAGGTGTTTCAATAAAGTATATATTTATGTCTAATATTGTATAGTACTATTAATAGTACATTTTTTTAATTTGTAGCTTATTATTTTAATGTAAGTATTATATTTGACGAACTGATATTCAATAATAAAAACAATCCCTCCATTTGCAGATGGTGGTAAGGAAAATGACAGGTGAAAATGATTTAATTTTTTTCTCTTAAAATATTATGATCCAAAAATTATAAATGAATTAAGGTCTTACTTACGAAATGATTGGTCACTTCTCATAATTAATTGATTTGTTTTGTTTAAGGTTTATAAGCCGGTCAATGAATTTTTCGCTGAATGAATGCAATTTACTGCTGCAATGCGTACGGCAAGAGAAGAACATAATATTTTCAAAAACAAACACATCTAGCTTTATTAAAATGAAAAATCGAGCTTGGGAAAGGGTAAGTCAAAGGCATTTTTTTAGTAAAATAAAATATGTGTAATGGGGCAGAAGTAAATTATGAGGCTTGAATTTTTTTTTTTTACATTTCTTTTGTTTTTCAGATAACAAGCTCATACAATAAATTGAGTCCACAAAACCGTTCCACGAAAGTATTGCGCACGAAGTTTACAAATATGAGGAGACTGGTAAAAAGTAGTAACATTAAAGAATATTTTAAACAATTTAACAAGAAAAACGAAAAGTTCGAAGATTCTGGTAGTGTAAGCATTATATCTTATCTTTCTAATATCAAATCGTTTACGTACTATGGAATAAATACATATCTATACAGTTTGAAAACAAAATCCCGTGAACAAGATGACCCCTACCACCCTTGCTGAGCGCTGCAAGCAAAAATATTCCTTATGCTGTATAGATATGGATGTCCCTGATAGTACCTATTCTTTAAAGCGGTTAGTAAAGGCGTACAATTACTTACGTACTTTCAGTTGTTCCAAGGGAAAATTTTGATCATGAGTTTCTAGTCAAAACATGGATATGTTACTTTTATTTTATTTGTTTCATAAAATGCTCGAATAATGATCCACATAGACCTCACATGCTACTTATTTTTTTCTGAAACCGTGTGTAAAACTAATAATAATAGAGATTTCTAAATTGGCTGCCGCGCGCCAAAAATACGGCTATTGTCAGAAGCAAAAGGCAGAGGCTAGATTCGGCCCGCTAGGGTTTTTTTTCGGTTTTGGCTTCGCACGGTTTGTGCGATTAACCAGTGTCCAGTAATTTTTGTTTTCGATCAAGTAAATGGCCCGATATCGGGCACGAAGTTACGAAACAGTCATAGTCGTCTTTAGTCAGTCAAGTCAAAGTTATTGCTATGCGGTAGTAACTTTACAACAAGCCAATATGAGTATTTGGGGAGAACACGAAAAGTCCACGTTAGTCACTTATTTTCACCTTCACTACACTTGTGCACTCACATGTAACTAAATTGAATAATTCACTACCAAAATTATACAATTTAATTCGCTATTTCACTAAATTTCATGAAAATGAAAATTCGTGCGACGTGTTCCAACCCGATCCCGCCAATAAACTCCATAGGTACTTAACTTTAGTGTCTGCCATCATTTTACTTTTTGCAAAAAAAAAAAAAAACAAACTACAAACAAAATTCAAACACTGGCATCCAAACCTGCCGCGGACGGTGGCTGCGGAGGTATTTGCTTCTTGGCAGCCGCATTGGCTGTCTGCAGCGCCAGCAGTTATATGAGTTGCCTGTGCTAACGAGGAAGTCGGCGACCAGCCGGCCGGCACTTGCTTATATATTTTTTAAACATGCTATACAGGACTGAAAAACAGGGCGTAAAGTTCACTCAACCGTCATAGAAGAGGGAGGATCCTCCGACCACACGGGTGTTGTGTCTGGTGGGCAACTGCCCAAGATTGATGTCGGGACATTGATGCTAGTTGCGCAATGCAGGATTATGCGTAACATCTCGGTGTGATGCATAGTTTGCATGTGGCGGTGTAGACGTTCAAAAGTGCCTTTTAAATGCCTATCTATATACATATAATAAAATTGTAACAGGCCAATGTCTGTCCATTAAAGATGTTGAAGAAAAAATAGTATGGGGGGTCTTTATTAGAGCAACAGAAGCCAAAACAACGGTTTTTAGAATTTTTGTCTGTCTGTATGTTTGTTACCGCATCACGCAAAAACCACTGCATGGAATTGAATGCAGTTTTCAATGATGTATTCCGAGAGGTCTAACTTAAAAAATAGGCTATATATTATCAAAAAAAATGATTATCTACTTGATTCTAAAGTCCACGCGTATGAAGTCGCGGGCAAAAGCTAGTTTGAAATAAATGCTTTACTTTCACTTTAGATGCCGCTACAATGGTAAAATTGAAAGTATACCTACTAAACTATGTATTTGTCTTTTTCCAGAAAATTAAAACGGAACCATTATATGAGTGCCAGAGCAGTATGGACGCAGACAACGACAGTGACGACGATTACGTAGAGCCTGACAATAAATCAAATAGTGATGTTAATACCACCCTGGATCCTTTGAGCACTGTTCTGAACAGTGATTTAGGTATAAGTAAGTTGATGCAAGTTTTATGTTTTTCCGAGAATTCGCTTGTCAGAATGAAGATTTTACTAACGTACGTTATCGCGAAAGCAATTACAGGAAGCAACAGAAAATAAAGTAGTAAACGTAACAAACAATTATAGGTAAATACAGCATTTTCTTATTAAAACCTACTACCTTGTAGGTATGTTCACCTGAAAAATCATAAACTAAAGCAGTTTTTGTTTCTTTGTTTAGCCTGTACTGTCCCACAGCTAGGCAAAGACCTCCCCCAGGTTCTTCCAGGAACTCTTTTCCCGCGCTACCTCGAACCAGCCCTCGCGGTACTCGTCCAGGTCGTCTCGCCACTGCTTTCTGGGCTGACCGCGGCGGCGTCGGCCATCTTTAGGCACCCATTGTGTAGAGATCTATGCCCAGCAGTCATTCTGCATGCGGCTGATGTGACCCGCTCAATCCCATTTGAGCCTGACAGCCTTCTTGCCTACGTCTGTTATACCCGTTCTGGAATGCAGCGTTAAATTATTTGGATAACAAAACAAATACAACCGTCTGAAAACTTAATACATACTTAATTTTAAAAAAATTACCGCATTAAAATTATTGTAACTTGCAACACAAGTGATCAAGAAGTTTAGATCGAAACCGGCCAAGTGAGTCCAATCTACGAAATCACAGCACTTGTTCATGAGCCTACACATTCTTGGCACTCAGTCACTCAGTCGTACTATACCAAAATGATGCGTATTATACCTTCATACAGTTCATACCCTCACCTTTTTCTCTTTGCACAAGCCTTTGGTTGCCGAAACTCACCTTGATTTATAAAATATTTCCATGCAGAAGCAAAGCTTTTAGATACTGATTCATTTTGGGAAAATACTCATTACCTTCTGTAACAAAAATATTAGGTTCCTGATATTGCCAAATCTAATAAATACTTTTATTCTATTTCAGGTTCCATTCAACTAGAAAATAAAGAAGTGATAAAATTAAAAATAGAATTATTAAAGTACAAATTGGAAACTGAAAAGGTTAATATTCTTTTAACATATAATTGTAATCTTTCTTTTAAGAGTTCCAACTTCGAAGTATCTTTTTTTTATTACAGTTAAAAAGAAAAAGGATAGAAGATCTAATTCTAGCTGATGCCGCGGAGCGCGAGACTAAATCTAGAGAAAGTTCGCTGAAGCTTCGGGCTGCGAGACTAGAAGCAATAGCTGCAGAGATGAAGCTTCCTCCCGCGCACCCCGCGCTCTCCTACACCGCGGAGGAGACGCGTGCGCAGCACTACATTCACCAGTACCACACTACTTGAAAATGTTGCAAGTAACAATTGTTATTCTTGCAGTTGCTGGCAGTTCCTTTTAACTTTGTGGAAGTTTTTTGCATTTGGCACCAGTTTTTGTCCGAGTATATTGGTACTAGCAGTAGAGATGTTCACCTGACGCATATGCAGTACGTTTTTGAATGAGCGCTTAGAGAACTGCGGCAACCGCGCTATTTTGCTACCGTGCCGTGTCTGATACTTACTAACACAGCGTATTTTTACTCGCTGTCAACGAGCGTAAACGCAACCTAGCGCTATTTTTAAGGCAGAGAACTCACTTTCGATGCGCAGTCTCAGGTCCTTTTAAGCAAACGACCACCTCATAGGCAGACCTGCGAGAAGACATTTAAAAAAAAATTGACACGCGTGTGACGTTTAACACGCCGTGTGCAGTAACAATTCTGTTGTGAAGAGAAAATAAATTATTTGAATTTCGAGTTTGTTTAAAACATGTTAATTGATATGTTCACCGTTTCTTTTGAAAGTCATTGTATCGAGTGTAGAACAGTCACTCATAAACATGATTTTTATAAATAAATACCATAGAGCTACCTGTTTTATAATTAAAATTAAGCAAACCTGTAACTATAGGAGAAAGAATGATTATAAAAGTTAATGTGGAATTAAGGTGACGTTTTGTTTCATCTAAGTATATATATATATGTATATATATAAATGAATCCCTATTTCCCTTTGGTCACGGCATCACACGTGAACGGCTGGACCAATTTTACTAATTCTTTTTTTGTTGTTTGTTTTTGTCAGAAGATTCTTAAGAAAGAAAAAAATTAAGAAAGTTGCGTAACATTAGAAAATTGAAGAAAACTTAACGACCAAAATAAGTTTTCTGTTATTATACCAATGCGAATTCAATATTCATAGTTAAGACAGGACAAAATCTGTCGGGTCAGCTAGTTACATTTAATAATTGATAAACAAAAAACCCAAGATCCACAGTCTCGAACAAAAGTACTACTCAAAATTGTCCGCAATTATACGTCAGTGGTTATAGTTATGATAAAACGCATTTTTTGGCAAATTCAACCTTACACGCAAGATTTAATGTGGTTTTTATATAGCAATATCCAAAAAGACTGACTGAAAGATGACTGACGATACTTATGACACCTGCGCACATTGCGCCCTATTTATGCGGTCGTTTTTGAGACGCTGATTATGTATCCTGTGTTTTTGTATGTCAATGCATATAACTGAATACTCTTCCAGATTGTTTGACCCATAGCACCGTCATTAATCGTAACATCGTTTTTATGGTTGATTAGACTTGAAAGTTTCAACCAGATTCAGAGTATCCAAGATTCCAAGATCACCACTCCAAAGCGTGTCCCTTGCGTGAAATCACTACGCTTTTGTTGCACGGTACAGTCATGCTCACCAATACCGTTGTCACTGTAGTTCGTTCGGCAACTGAATGTCATCTATGAATTCAGATAGATATGTCATTGTAAGGTGAGTCCTTAAATACATTGGAAATGCTACCAGACGTAGGTACTGCCGGGTTGATATCCCGATCAGTCGTACTAAGCGCTTCTCCGTATTATGCGCATAGAGGGTGGAACTGTATGCCAGCTTTTATGTTCCCGTCCGCATTTCACCCGTCTGCCTTTTAATCAAAAGTGAACAGGCATCTTCTATGCACGCTTGTTCCATCATAGACCTAATCCGTCGCTTTCCATCAGGCGTGAAGGAGGTCAAAAGCAGGCCCAAAAAAAAATAGTCTTAGAATCCTCTTTTTGAGTGTTTCGCAAATATCTCAAAAACTAGACGTTCTAGGTCAAAAATAATAAAATTTTGGTATCCCCCTTGAGATATTTGTCACCCCCCGGGATGTTTGTCTACAGATTAGTGGATGACTTTTACGATCTTGACCGTGACCTTTGCCAGATTATTGTTGGATTTATATGTCATGAAGCTATGTTCACATTATCCCTACCTGTTGCAAGTTCATTCGGCAACTGAATTTTGATGTCTTTGAATTCAGACAAGTGTAATCGTAAGTTGCGTGATGCGTGCAAAAAATGCTTTGGAAATAACTTAGAAACTTCCTTTTGAGTTTATCACATGCTCAAAAACTAAACGTCCCAGGCCAATTTTCATAAAACTTGGGAGTTGGGATATTAATTTGTTTGTCTTCCGATTAATGGATGAACTACATAATTATATCTAATAGTGTTCAGCTTGAATCTGTTAGTCTTCAAATATATGAATATTTTGTTAAAACAAAACAACGTTAGTCGATTACTAAACAGTGGTGCCGATTCTGTTGTCACAAAATTCTCTAAACTAAACTAAAAATCACCAAAATTTTGTTTATTCCTGTCAAACGACGATTTCCCATTCTGAAATTGACTAAAGTGACACAACTTAACTATATTTTAGTTTGACAGCACTAAGATTGCACTGAATTATTAGTGAAGATGGTAATTTTGCTATTCTGAGTTTGCCGTTTTTCACCAAAAATTTTGACTATATTAGATTTTCTAACTAAATCTGACTATTTTTAATCGCGATTAAAAAAGTGTGGAATAAAACTAGTGGTCATGAACTAAAATTCACACCAACACTTCGACTATAGGTGCAAAAACAGTACTGATTTTTTTTTTCTTTTCATTTACTTATATCTCGAAAACGGTGTGTCCTATCGCAAAAATGATGATAATTTGGACCCCCTTTAATTAATTCATAAGCCCCATAATCTCAACATGTAGGTAATATATTTTTTTTCCAAAGAAAAAGTGAAAAATTCCATATATATAAACGTCGAGGCTGTCCCCCTGCGCACGCTTCATTCAGCTCTTAAAAAAAAATCATTGCGTAGGGCACACAAGTACCACGTTGCGAAGCCAAAAGAAAAAAAAATACCACCTGCAGGCTTGGCACGACAACCGTAGAGAAGCGTTTTGTCGACGGAAGACAAGACAAAAATGACAGTTTCCGTGTAGACAGTTCTCAGTTTTTCACCGAGAAATGTAGACAAGCGATTTCTATTCTACAGTAGAGTAGAAATAGAAAGCGGTATACTAAGCCTACAGGAGTCGCGATTGTCAAATTCGATTTTAGTTGTGTCAAAATATTTTTTTAGTTTGGAGATTATTTTTTGCAGAATAGCTTTAAGATTCTTATAGCCAAAAGTAAGGAATTTTAGTGATAGTTTAGTTAGTTTAGTTCGGTGTACAACAGAATCGGCACCAGTGTCTTATTATGCCTCGTTAGTATAGTGACCGCTAGTGCTACTGCGCTGAGCACGAGGTCCTGGGTTCGATACCCAGTTCGGTCAAAGTGTTATTGGGTTTTCATTGCTCAGTTGCAGCCCGAGCCTGACTTTACGCCTGGTTAATTTTAAAAAAGCTCGCCTCCTTGCATGGGACATTACTTTAGAAATATATGTGTACAATACAACCTGTGCCTAACAACAAGCGTGATTTAGAAAACAGTGGTTTATTGACGCAAACAACGCGGTTTTGGTAAGCACGTGTAGGCTATATTAGAAGCTTTATTATTATTTTTTTTTTTGGGTTGGAAATTATCATTGCAAATTTTCCCGCTCTGGGTGGAGCAGGAGGGCGTGTCAGACTTTTACTGTCTAAAACCCACCTGTGTTCCCTCAGTTGCCTGTGTGCCAGGGGCCGCGGTATCTCTGTCGAACAACCCGCACAATACTATATAAATAAATTGGCTCCTGGTATTGCTGAAGCAACGTACCTACTAGTAGCTAAGGTCAACCCGTCACCTTCTCTCACAGGTAATTTTTTGTCGTACCTAGGTACAGCTAGGACAAAGGTTAACTTAGCTTTTCTGAAAAGGTAAGGTTCAGTCAGGGTATTAAATTAAAACAAAGTTATAGATACGAAAATTTTGTATATTTTACTTGATTGCGTTTTACAAGATGATTAAATTAATATTAAAATTATTAATATGCATTTGTACAATTTCATCTATACCTAACTAAACTACAACCTCTAAAATATATTACACATCGCTAATATACAACATGCTTTTTACATTGATATCGTATTCTACGTCTATCTACTAGAGTCATATGTATAAAGTACAAAACGTAGGTACGTACATACAGTAACGCTATTGCGGTAAGGGGCTGTTCATTTCTTACGTAAGACTTTTCGAATCATTTACTGCCCCGCCTCTTCTTTAAATTTTACGTTAGATTAGTATCTACCAAAATTGAAAAGTAAATGTAACTGTGGCAGCATCTACAACGCCATATGCGAACTACGCATCAAAGACTTGATGTCACACAAATCTTGCATTGCGCAATCAGAGTTTACCGCGCGACTGGTAGGTACCTACCTATATAAACAACATCCCGCCATCAACCGTCGGGCCCGGTTGAGCAGTCACGGCTTCTCAAGGCCAACTGCGAGATGCCCAACAAAAAAATAAAAACAACCGTCGGGCAGTTGCCCAACAGACCCAAAACCCGTCTGGTCGGAGGATCCTCCCTTTTCCACAAAGTATGAGTGAACTGTACACTCTGTTTCTCATACCTCTATACTGGTAACCCCGACGTGAAGTGCATGTGGCGTTGCACATAACAAAATATAAAACCTTATAATTTTTGTTTACTTTTGTGATCTTACAGAAGAACAATCTAGAGCCCTCGCGGGTTCATAAGTAAGAAAAATGTCTTATTCGGACCTCCTTCTCCCTGAAATCGTACTCTTATGTAATAAATGAACAGCCCCTTAGTAGTTAAGGAGGATGCGCTAAGGTAGGTCTCAAAATTCAAAACTTAAGATTTTTTGGATGAATTTCGCGACCTACCCTGACGCTTTCGCCTTAAGTAATGACAAGCCACGAGTAGTAAGTACATAAAGATGAGCTTCAACATAATTTAGTATAATTGAGCTGTTGAGTCAGTCGCGGCGGCAAATGAAAACATTCCCATTAGACTTGACTTCTAAACGAATGTAACAACACTCGTTGTCAACTTGAGCCACTTACAAGGAACATTCAAACAATTAATTAGTCGTTAATAGTAAATAATATTGTCACTGTTAAATTCATTTATGCGACGTATTAGATTGTCCTTATTAGGGCTAACATTAAACTCCCACAAGATAGCAAAATGCAGCCATAGTTCTACACATATGGTCCAATTTATTTATCTCAATAGTGCTATTAGGCATGATCATAAAATGTAGCACATTCATTATTATTTTAATTTCTCCATCGAGATTTAACTGTCTAAACATTTAACCATGATTTTAGGCGCACAACTGTGCTAGCTTAGAATGCTTGGTGAAATAGCAAGAAAGCGATGAGACATCGCAACAGCGTTTCTTTAGCACAGGCATATATGTATGAACACATACGATTATTCGTCACATGCTTTTGTCTGCATCCTCTCATTTTCACGAGTTTTGTAAAGTAACAAATACCACATAAGTCATTAAAATTAAAATGTCTGAATACATCTCGACAGAATCAATGCCACACATTACAATTCACTAACTCGTTCTACGAATACAGTTCTGATGCAAAATTGTATAAAACTGGACGGACAACTCAACTCACTACGGCAAAATGAGCATCCAGCAACTTTAAACTCGCCCTGCTAGGTCGCGGCGTAACGCTTCACAAACAAAAAGTTCTAGTAGCAGCCTTCGATTTATCGTAAACGTATAAATACTAACATTTAAATAGAAACTCTGCGTTTTACTCTTTATCGTACCGGCAGTCTACGTCGATAGGCATCGTTTGTCCTATCTCGACTTCTTTGGTAATGCTACACTCATAGGGGGTGCCACAGGGGCGTCCACTCGGCCCGAACTCGCTTCACGGCAAAGCGGACGCCGGGCCTAGCGCATCTAAACAATCGCCCGGAGGCGAGGTGAGAACAAAAACCACGACCGGTGCACTGAGGTCTTCTCATCACCTCGCCTGGAGCGCGAGGACTGCGTAGCGGAACAGCTTCCAGCCCGTGGTTGTCCTCCGCCGCCCGTCGGAACGGGAAAGGCGTTTGGTCGGCATCGAGCCACACGAACGGTCTTCGTGTCCGTCCGTACAGTTTATATCTGTAGCGTGGCGCGCGCTGAGGCGGGCGCGGCGAGAGGCGTGAGTGGCGTGAGGGGTGTGATCGGCGCGCTGCCGGGCTCGTGCGGCACGGGCGTGGCGGGCTCGTGCGGCGCGTCGGGCGGCGCGGGAGGGTCGGCGGCGCGCACCAGCACGCGCCGCAGCTCGGCCGCGCGCGCCGCCAGCGAGCGCGCCGCGTCGGCCATGGCGGCCACGGCGCCGGCGCACGGGAACTGCTGCGCCGCCGCCTTCGTCTTGGCCACGGTCGCCGCCAGCGCGTCCGATAGGGCGTCCGAACATCTCAGCGCTTGGGTCTTTAGTCCAGCATGGCGAGCACTCCTATAGGCAAAAGGAAAGTTTTAGAAATGTGACGAAGCAGACTGGATTCACAAAACGATGAGCACCAAAATTAAAATCAAACTGCAGGTCATCTGAAACGTGAATTACCTGTGTACTGTGTCGCCGACGTGCACGATCCGATGCGCGCTGAGCACAACGAACTTGCCGTGAGCGAGGAACACGTCAGGCGGCTGGCCCATCTCTATGGTGCGCAGGAAGGCCTCCACGGCCGTGGCTAAATGCGCACCATATGTCGCGGCTTGTGCGGCGTAGAACGCGGCGAGCTGACGGTCATCAGCTGGCAGGCGGGTCGCCGCTGCTACTGCGCTCACCTGGACAAATTACAGTTTTATTAGCAACATAACCATAATAACTGGGGAACCATCTAAACTGTGCCAGAATTCGCAATAAAAAAAATCATTTCGTCAAAGAATCTTCAAGAAACTGTTCCAGGGTTAATGTCAGGCAAAATCTCGGATCTCCGACATTTTAATGTTTTAATAGAAGTTAAGTTCATAATATAACCAATTGTTGAATTCTCACCTCGCCCGCATGATCGGCGTCTCTAACGAGAGCGTCGAAGGAAGCCCTGAGTTTGTCCGGCAGCGCAGCCCTAATCTCTGCGTTGCGCCGTCCCACCGCCGTGCGGGACTCCAGTCTTACGTAGTCGTACTCCTCTGTCCACTCGTGTTCCGGCACTGGTACTGCAGGTGAGCGTCTGGAATAAGTGTATTTTTATTAGTTTTAGACGGAAGAAGAGGATAAAATAAGTTGTAGGACACCTACATTTCTTCATTCAGTTTTTAAATGAATATTGTATCTACCTAAATAACAGCGATGCATTTCCGTTGATGAAGGAGGCAGCTCTCCTTACATCCTCGGTAAGGGAGCGCGCACACGACACGAGCTGGTCGAGTGCGTCTTCGGTCCCGTCCGTGGGCTCCCGGTCCCGCTCCAGTCGCTCGGGCGCCCAGTCTCCTGCGTCCAGCGCACTCGTCGCCTCATGCGTTATGCGCTCAGCGTCCTTCAACGCTTTCACTAGAGGACGTAGCTTTACTGCGATACCTGGAAAAAATTCGTAATGAGTGAACAAGTTTATTCAACAACAAAAAAACCAGCCAAATTCACAAAGTAGGTAAGATGATGACGCATTTCTCTCTTGTGACTTATGAATAAGTCTTAAGACAGAAATGTGTTGTGATTCATTTTGAGGTTCGAAAATATCCTATTTATTACCTTGGTTTGGGTATGTAGGTACCTATTAGTCAGGCCATTATGGGTTAATCCAGTATGACCTTTGATTTCAGAATTGAACTTACAAGGTGAACCCACGATAACCTGGTGAAGGTCGCGAAAGTCTGATTCGGAAAATATAGAACCAGTCGTTGTCGCGGTGCTAGGATGAGTCTTTCGGGTGAATGATGATTAGACAGAATATTCAAATGGTTCCCTTACCTTTATCTTGTGCATCATGCGCGTTGGCGAGCGTGGCATCGGCGAAGACTGCGAGGTCGTGCAGCGCGGCCCGAAGGCGCGCGCCCGCCACGCGCACGTCCAACACGCGCGCACGCAGCGCCCCGCGCCGCCGCCAACCCGGCGACACGTACGACAGCAGGCGGGATACCGCCGCCGATGCCTCCTCCTGGACCACACAAAGGTAACAAGCGTTAAGCCTTTTGTCTTCTTTCTTTTGTGTTTTGTTTTAAAAGAAGTTTAAAAGCACTTCCTCTTATATTACCTATGTATTGAATTGTACATCATCAATTAATCAGCTAAGGGAGATATTCGGCTTATACGCGAAAGTCTGTTTCAGTTTCGACTTCGTGAGATTCTTTAGCTTAATGTGGAGGTGTCTTCGAAAAAGTTGCATCAAACTGTCTACCAACCTGTAATCTATCGAGCGCTTCAAGCGCAGCATCACAGGGCAAGGGCAGCGCGCGCGACCTTGGCACATCATAAGTGCTGGAGGCGGAAGCAGCCGAATGGACCGAACTGCCGGAGTTTGCCGAAGCGCTGGAGGTCGCCGAGGCTAAGGATCCAGTGCCACTACACGCTGAGTCTGCACTGGCCGGCCGCGGAGCGCGTGGCGCGTCATACCAATCGACCAACGGTCGTGGGCAGTCGTACATGCCAATGCGTTGCACAGGCATTGGTGCGCGAGGTACGTCGTAGTGTGAGCACTCTTCGATCTGATGGAAAAAAAAACAAAAGGTTGATGATGGGAATTGTACGGCAGTATAGTAATTCAGAGTGTGAACTTCAATGGATCTTTATCATTTACGGCCATTTCTGCTTTGAAAGTGTAGGTAGTACCTAAATCTCGGGAGCTTACTTTTGTAAAAGCAGGTGACTGCTGTGTAGGCATGGGCTGGTGAGCAACGGGTGTCGGCGCCCTTGTCCTTCGTCGCTGCATCGCACCACTGGCGTCGAACACGCCAGCTACTATCCTTAACCTGTTGCCAGGACATATTCCCTGGAAAGAAAAAATAAAAGAATAAAGCCCAAAACTCTTCCGAATTTGTTTCTAGATTCAAACAATGACATCATTATGATAACATCGGGGTTATCCCTTCGTGTCTTCGTGATTTTTACAGCCACCATGAGACGTATATACCTACATAAACATCACGTACACATCCAGACTTAGCAAGTTCGTCTTTTCCCTGAAAATTACGCTATTTTACCGTGAATATGAAACCCAGACCACAATATTGTTTTAATCAACTTTGACCGTGACGTTGTCGTAGACAAATGTGGACGTGAGATGCGTCACCATTAAGATAACGCACGTTCAGGAAACAATAAGCATAATACTCGTATTATTATATCGTAGGTACAAGTTTATGAATGGGAGTCATCTGTGTTAAGTGTTTTGAATATTATCATCACAATTAGCATTACTTGACACATCTGAGCAAAAAAGAATTCCTAGGTGTAGGCATTGTTTGCTTGAACTTGTCACACTTATTCTAAGTGACCCTCGTTCCTATATTTGGATGGACCACCATCATTTGTAAAACCCGTTAAAATCGTAAAAGCGTGAACGTGACATGTTCATTGTCACTTCCTCGGTTCTGTCAGAACGTCTAGCCTTTCATTATGTTGTTTGTCTTCTCATTGGGTTCTGGTTAAATCCAAAGTCAAGAAAACGAGCAATTGACAGATGTGTGATTGTGTGGTAGTTGAGATCAACGTCCAACTATGCACATTCTGAATACCTTAACGCTGCTCTTGTAGACCCAACATATTTTTCTTTCTCATAATGACATCGATCGAGCTGTTCGGAATTGATTTATGCGAGATTTGACCGTTGGTCATCACCGCTTACTGCCTTACTGGCAGCTAGCATAAGCAGAGCAGAACCGCTTCTAAATCAAACTTATGCTGAGCGGTCTGATGTGGCTGAGTTTGTTTTAGGAAGATTCAGTTTTAAGCATTCGCGCTGTATACTACGTAGCTATGAACTAGTAATTAGTTAGTTACCTGTCTTCCTCTAAGTGAGCACAGCCACCAGCCCTCGCTGCCACCGGTGTTCTGCTCCAGCACGGTGAGCAGGTCGCCGCGACGGAACGCCAGCTCGTCCGGCGACTCGGCTATGTTGTCGTACAACGCACGCGCCATACACTGCAACAAAGAAACCTTCGTAATAACAACAAATATGAAGAAGACCGTGGCATGGTGACATTTTTTTTACAACCGACGTGGTGGTGGTTCAAATACCCATGAGAAACAGTTTAATTCTGTAGATCACAAATAGTGATGAGGCATTCAATAAGTTGGTGACATCATCCATATCGATATGTTACAAGGACAAGGGAGATCAACACCAATAACTTCTTTAAAAATAAGGCCGATTGATACTGATTGTGATGTCTCGCAAAAGTCTATAAGCATAGTACCTACATACTTAGTTACGGCGGAAAACGGTGGAAAGAAAATCAAGAGAGATCCACCATTATATCGTCATTTTGACTTGCTAACTGGCTTTCTAACGACCTGGGCTAAGAAATATTCCAAGGTTCAAGAGTTAATAATAAACTTTATATTCTCAACTTTTATCCCGCATTTTCCAAGGAAGCTTACAAATTATAACTTTCAAGTCCATTTTAATAAAGTATCCGAAGAATAAATATTTTCCTTAATCTTGTTGTCTAGTTAAGATTAAAAGGATTTACTGTACTCGCCAAACTTTTGGGTTTATCTTAGGTAACATTTATTTTATGTTACTTCTCAGCGATAGGTATAAAAATACACTTATTTACGTAAACTGTCCAAAAGAATTAAACATTTTGATAGGTACGTTTACCTGTTTTAAAATAACAATGAAAAGAAAATGGAAAGTTAGAAAAAACAACTTTTCATGATCCCGCACACTGCATACCTGCTCCACTTTATACAGTTTATTTATTTGGATCCTTTTGAAGCCACTTGAAGCGCGCAGTTAAAAAGGCTATCTTTGGCAGTAAGTACGTAGAGTACGAGAGTACCTACCTACATATTTTGCATTTTGCTCATTCGCCAGGTTGGCTTACAGAACATACAAAAAAGTTCATGATTATTATACTTCTCGCTTCGACATACACTGAATCATCTCTAGCAAATGGACTTTAGCTTTTTAACAATAAACTCACCTACCTCAAGTATCTACCAATGCGTAACAGAAGTTTCTGCAAAACGGAACAGTTACTGTCATATTACAAACTATAGTCAATCGATCATACAAAACAGAAACAGCAGCACCCAGTCCCCATAATTTTCATATTAAGCTTCAACACCCGCCCACGTTGCGTTTGGGTGCATATGTTGCGTCTGCGCAGCTGCAGCGGAACGGGCGCGTCCTAAATCTGCCGATAATGACGGATCGCATTGTGCAACGAGAGATTGTGGGCGACGCGTGTTGGGGCAGGACATGTCCGTTTCCGATCAATGCAATCATTTATGCAACCGATAAGAGGGGGCTGCCAATGAGTCGGCGAACTTTTTGTCATGTTAATTAAGTAGGGTAACTTATTTACCGTCTAATTTTAAGTTAAGAATTGCTTAGATATTACAGAAAAAAAACTAGGAACGTAGAATGTCCCAGTTTTGTTATATCTTACCTATTAGTTGTTTTATTAAAAAATCGTAATACGAGTGCCAAAGCACTCCTTTGGCACTTATGTGTACGTTACAAAATACCAAATTTGTTTTTACTGTAAGTATCCATTCGTCATAAATATTTTATTTATTGACTAATTAAACTTGTTAATTTAAAAAATCATAATTATTTACCGTATTAGTCCAAATGGCTGTGATCTTTCTAACTTCAATATATCTTCTGCATTTACACATCTTGAATATTTTATTCAAAACACTTCACTTAACAAACAATTCAATTCAAGTGCTACTAAAGCTTGAGTTTATTCCAAAAACGCAATCGTAATTGAACCAATTGCACATGTACTCGCTCCGATGAGTCCAGACGTAATGATCGAAATAATAGCCTTTGAAAACAAGTTAATTATAAATATATTTGTATTGAATTTATTAGAACCGGTCGTACTGCGTCTGAGTCAGGCGGCTACGTCATACTTGCGCACGAGTCGATGCGTTGAACCTCAAAACTGTTCCAGATGATATCTTCACTTTTAGTTTTGAACTTCCTTAATGAATCCCTAATTCTCCATAGTGCGTCATTATACTCGTAATAATTACGGAACGGAAATATTATGATTTAGCACTTAAAACAAAAACAAGGAATGACCTTTAAAGTTACTATTGTTGATCGAAGGTTTTACTCGTTTGAATTACTTACCTAGATAGGCATCTCTATGTTTGAAGGAAGGTGGGTAATTGTAGAATGAGTTTAAATCATGAATGGGTAATTTTGGCGTTCAAGAAAAACAATATCCATCGCTTTTCCAATTTTATGACACCTAAACAAATGCACTTACAAGAAAATGTATGCTTTGCTTTTGTTTATATTTATGAAACAATGTTTAACTTAATAAACAAACGTAGGTTACAAAGTTACAGTTAAGTATCTATTGATAAAACTGGCTAGACATGTGTGATAAATTATTAGTACAGACGCCAGCACATCAAGCTACCCCAATCTGTCAAATTTCTTTGATAGATTTTCATCTTTATTCCATAAACGTAAGGTTCATGTTGAATTAGGAAAATTTAACAGTTTGGGGTAGCTTGATGTGCTGGCCAGTCTATACATACATAATGATACTGTCTCTGGGTATTATTTATTAACAAAATTAATAGTAGTCACCTAAATATATTACCTACCTCTGGCTACGACACATAATATAGACCTAAGTATAATTACGTATACCATTCTGCTTTATCCACCTCTAGTTGACTAAAGTTAGATAGTTTGTTACTCTTTTTTACATTCTCGTATGATAAAAATATAGGTAACAATTCTGAATTATTCAGATAGCGGATTTTATAAAAGGAACGAAGAAAGAAAGATTCCATAAGTAAATATCATAACATGGCGCCTGTAATCCATGAAGGTTAAGGCAGAGGTGTACCAATAGACATACTAATGGAGGGCGAGGCTATGCCTTTTTGTAGATAATAGGTACACATTCATTGAATAAGGATTCAATTCTGTCATAATTGAATAAAGTATGAATATAATAGCATTGACTAAGTAACATACCTAAGTGAATCTTCATTATAGTTATCAATATAGTCTTCACTAATTACGTTAAACCTTCACTTAGTTTAATGGAGGAACTCTCGTATGAACGTTGTACAAGCACCGAACTGTTAAGGAAAATCTACCTAAACTAGGTACTTAGGTAACTATAGGTACATAGGACTTTCCTTGATTTAAAGATTCTCTTGTTTCATCAACATTTTGAGAGACAGCAAAAACCAGTAAACTTTTGTTTTCCATGTCCCGGTCCACCATATTGGAAAATGTCCGCAAGGAAATTACCTACCGCACACTTTCCTAACATGCTACGCGCTTAAAGTTCAAAATATTGATGACTGTATGTTGGTCTAATATTTATTTCAAATAGAAAGAATGTATTTATAGGTTAAAACCGGTGATTAATTCAATTGCGCTTATACAACATCGGTAAACAACTTACCTACATCTTTATACCTATTGCATCGTCGTCATCTTCTGATCAGTCGGCTTAACAATTGTAACCGATCATAACTATTTGTCTTATTTCGCTATAATATTGATGCTATTTAATTACGTTAGTTAGTACTCTTATACAATGTGGACCTTTTTTTCCTGTTCCACCTTGTATACCTCTAACAAAAGTGACTGTGAAGTTTTTAGCTTTATAGCATATCGCTTACAGCTATAGCCACATAGCCAATACTTGTTATTTGCATTTAGGTAGGTCAAATTACTATTTTTATAAGTGTGTGCTTACTTAGTACTAGTACTAGAAGCAGTAGGTACTAGTAAGTATAATGATTTTTAGATATAATTTACTTTAGAAAAAGTATAGTCCAAAGTCAAGTTATTTATTCTGTGCTCAAATCTAACGAAAGCTTTCAACTTCTTAAGTGCTATAAGTGGTACCAAGCGAATGTCAAATGAATAGCGTTTTAATGTCTAGAAATTAATAGAAATAAGTACTTTCTCTACGCCTTTTCTTTAATTAACCGACTCCATTGATCGATTAGTTGACAAAGATGCTGAGGAACCGGATGTTCGTGAATCACGACGCGTCGATTCGCAGAATTTCTTGCACGTTATAGTGCGCGGGCGCCTATCGTAGGTAGGTTGTTCAGGTATAGGTACCGCACGTAACCCGTGAGTGCGGAGTGTGCCAGCGAGGTCGGTGAGGTCATTGGCTTGACCTTTTAATACATGGATCCTATGCCAATCAGCGAGACTTCTCGTGAATATTGTTTTTCCTTATTTTATACGGTCTAGACAAGTAACGGGGACGTAATATGGAACTAAAAGCTTTTGTTTTTTTTTTCATCATGATTTTGGTCGAGTGTCGTAGTGACCCGAATTGACGGCACTGAACTCGTTGTTCAACTATCCACTCTCTTCTAAATAAACCAATAAAATCGAATCTAATATAACTTCAAAGTTTTGCCGAGCATTGGTTTACTATTTACTACTTTGGTGCCTCATTATAATTGTAAATCAACTCTGTTGCTCTTGATCAGTAAGAGGCACCACCACCACCAAAAACGACTTTTTACTGATAAAGTTATGATATTTTCAAATCCGGCCGAAAGTAATAGGTATAAGTAGCTACCGAGTTGCAAAATGTATATTAATTTTTTACACGCTTTATATTAGCTTTACTTGTACGTTTGTTTGTTTGTATGTATTATGTTTGTATGTAACCGACTCCTTAGAGCGCGATTTTGACCCACTTTAAACGGTCAGATTTCATTGAAACTTTGTAAACTTATCGAGGACCGATGACAATTTAATAATGAAAAAAAAAATTGAGAAAAATAAAAAAGGAAAAAAAACACTTTTTTTTAGTTAGCAGAACTAAAAAATAGAAAATAAATAATAGTTTAATCTTATTTATTCTTATTGTGGTTTCCTTATCTGCTACGTAGACCATACATTTAATACATGACTAATAACATAAATATTATTTAGTACTAATATGACATAAATAAACGGGTTCACTGATCTCATCTATGACGAAATTGATCGGCAAATAAGCGCTAATAATAGGTATAAAAAATAGCTACTTAGTGAAGCCACTCCTTGACCACAAAATGACAAAATACTCGCAAAATAAACATGTTGTTATTGTTTACGAGCAATCAATGAATAAAATAAATTGGAATAAACCAAGTTCTGCTTAATGAAATGCAGTTAGTACACAACTAATTTATTTGAATGAATCACGCATCTTCTATGAATATTTTTTTTTAATAGTAATTTCGTCAGACTCAGGGCTAAAAAATACCTGGTATTTTTTTTAGATAGGTTTGTCGGTACGTACCTATCTATGTATCCCACATTCGCAGCTAGATGAGTGACTTAGTGGCCATGATAGTCCCCTTCCCGAATATTTGTCATATGTGTTTTGCAACCGGCACGTGCTACTAATATTGCCAAATCAACCGAATGGATGATCCTCGCGCTCTGGTAGACCTCGCCAAGTCGCCATGTGATAGTGGGTCGAAAATCAATGAGGACCGGCAGCGAACTGAATGGCGGGGCGGCGACCTACGAAGGTCGCCTCCCGTAGTACGCGAAGGGTTAACACGCATGCGCAAACCTTGCTAAAAAAATAGGTAGGTACATTTCTGTAAAGTTCGTTTAAAAAGTCAATTTTAAACTTTAGTTGATGCGGCTTATTTAATGCAATTTTTTTTGTAAAATAAGTTTTGTACTTGTTAATCAAAAATGTGCTTGTTAACAACACAACAAAACACGATCTAACTTCAGTTCTAGCCAGTTTTTGCATTTCCAACTTTAGTAAAGTTCTATTCTATTCTATTTTTGTTTATGGCAATGGTGCCGATGTCGACAATAGTAAAGTTCTTAATACAAAAAAAAATAACTTAG
Organism: Antitype chi; assembly: GCA_947359405.1. Lineage (NCBI taxonomy): Eukaryota > Metazoa > Arthropoda > Insecta > Lepidoptera > Noctuidae > Antitype > Antitype chi. The sequence continues at coordinate 7,764,727 of OX375823.1, forward strand.
CAGTGGACTAAGTTGTCAGTTTTGTATAAAGTACTGGGTTCTAAATTCAAAAAGTGGCTCGAAATAAAAATCTTGTTTTATAAGGTGCAAATATTTTTAACAAGCAATCGGATCGTTCTAAAGACAACTTTTGCTTCAGCAGTAAAAGATGATTATCACAACAAAATATCGGTATCAGGAAGCAGTTGGTTAACTTAAAATGGTCTTGAAACACCGTGTCATTATAGCGGTAGCCAGGCGCCTGGCTACTCGTGTCTAGACAGCCATTATTTTATTTTAATTAAGAAAATGATGGGTTGTGGGTTGTACCCACCCGGTAATTGTTTGTAGGTACAGATAAATAATTAGTAGGTACCTACTTATATAACTTTTCGTGAAAACGTTGAAATGTCACTGTTGCTCTGTGAAATGTGTCAATATATTATCCATCGTGTAAACTCATTTCACATTTGGAGTAATTATTTTGCGGGAATATTATTGTTAATAATTTTTACTACTTTTAATTTATTAACTTTGATAATATAATTATGATGACTTTATATTGATACCATAATGGCACCTGCTTATGTAATTATTATGTAAGTAGTTGTTTGTCATTTAATAAATAGAAAATTCTACTAATGTATATTGACTTTCCTAAATAAGGAAAAATATAAACGTAAGTAGTAGCTGTTTACATTTCAATTGAGACTACTGTCTGTTTACTTGTGAGTAATGTTTATTTCGAATATTTGCGTCCCTTGCTGGTGCCTTGGTACTTAGCTGCATGAAGTTTCATAATATTACAAGACCTTTTTCAAAGCTATTTTCTCAAATAATTAGACATGGTCTAATTTAAAAATGCACGCCCCTCCTCAAGAATTATATAATACAAACATTTGAAATGTGTATGCAACCAGCAGTGGAGCGGCGTGCAGTTTTAAATTAGATAAGGTCTACCTACCTCCCTATTACGATAGAAAAGTATTTTCAGGGATCATCCTATGGCATTCACCCATTCAAGATTTTGACTAATATTATTTGAGAAATACATTGTAGGCTTTAGAAGCTTTTTCTCAAATATGTTGGGATCGACTTTTAGGTCAGTATTTTATATGAAGCGACTGCCTATCTGACCTCCACAACCCAGTTACTGGGTAACACGATACCCCTTGTTAAGACTGGTTGTCACACTTTCGGGCTCCTGACGACCCGTAACAACTGTCAAAGATCCACGAATGACAGCCGGGTCCAACGGCTTAACGTGCTTTTCAAAGGCACGGTATGTAAAGATAGCCACCCATCCACGGACCAACCGCGGCAAGCGTAGCTTAACCTAATCGATTGACCCGTGCGGCTGTTATTACTTAGCCACAATCAAAATCCCCTCTAATGTAAGTAAGTATCAAACATACAAAATCTCAGGAGTGTTTCATTCCTAAAACTTTAAGCTGTAGCAAACGATAAAGTTGAACATCCAACAGGAAAAATTGCACGTCGTCTCATACAAATATGAGAACACGTTCCTAAGGAAAAGTTTCTCCTCATAGCTGCCAAGATTTTACGAGCGTATCAAAAATTGGGACGCCTTTTTAGAGGTAAAATATAAGCGTTACATTCTTCTCTTGGTAATTTTTGTATACCTAGAGAAAAGGTGCTCAACCACTTGAGTAGGTTGCAAAGTATATCTACACATACATAAGTAGATATACTTTGCAACCTACTCAAGTGGTGTACCTACTTATGTAGGTATGGTCAACAAAAGAGATAGGTAAGTAACCAGTGTAGTCGGATATAGTTGAAGTTTAGTGAGAAACTGATGGATGTATTTAATAAAAAAATTAAGCAGGCGCAATTCGAGTCCGCGCCGTTTGTTTTCGTGAAAACGTTATGCAAGAAACAAAAGTTCCTATGGTTCCCGATACACCTGTAGAAATTAATTTTCAACCCTATTTTGGCCAATATTTTTGTTGTTTCTCTCCATGCCTTAGTAGTGCAGTGTCAACGACTTTAGAATCAGTGTTCTAATTAAACACGTTTTTGCGCTATACGAATTGGAATTTCGATTGCTTGTGAAAAATAGGAGGTCGCACGCATGCGCATGCAGACGCAGCGTGACGTCATAGGGAAATTATATCCCGCTTAAAAATTGTTATAAACATGAACTATCTTTTAAATGCTCAAATATTACTCTAGCACTAAAACTCTCGTAGTTATTAACGTTTGAAATCTTACATGTTTTTGTCGGTCAGAAATATTACACTTACAACCAGTACGTACTCTGAGCAAAAAGACGTGTTCACGTAAAATGTATTTAATTCATAAAAGAACAAAAAGTTAATTTATCAAAATAATTGTCATTCGAAAACATCCATCGGTTTCGTACTAAACTTCAACTATATCCGTCCAATATGAGTCCGGTCTCCGGTAGAAATATTTTTGTACTGTCCCTGAATTTGAACATATGTGATGCAGGTAAGGTCCATACAATTGTATCCCAACCAAATGGCTACGATGCGAAGGGTTTGTTAAAACTCATGGCCCACGTTTTGTGAAAGATTCTTTTTTCCCTGGTTACTTATCTCTTTTGCTGACTGTACCTATGTTGGTAGGTTCGCAAGAAATAGAGTACATCACAATCGGTAGCACTCGCACAGATAGACGCGAGAAGCGTTTATTGTCGACACATAAGTGGCCGCTGCGACATCCTTTTGGAATCCGTCAAGATTATCGCAACAGATAATAATAATAGTGTATGCAAAATTCCGCAGTGAGAGCAGTGCTGTGGCTCAGTGGTAACGGTGAGTTGTAGGTCATAGGTTCGAACCCAGAGACTGGTAGGTACTTTACTTAGTGTAAATTATATTTTCATCACCACTGCTCTCAAAACGGTAAAGACAAACATCATGAGGATAACGCCATGTAGGACCAAACATTTGAAGACATGTGACATCTACCAATACGCACTGAGCCTGCGTGGTAGATTACGGCCCACTGCCTCCCTCTCACAGAGGAAGCCTGTGTCCCAGGTCACAGCATTGGCAACATTATAGGCTGAGTATGAATATGATGATGCAAAGTGTCGACAAGGTTTTACAGCAGTTCACATACTACAAGGTTTAGACCTATACCCTAATTGCGTAAATACTATCAATCGGAATCTGAATAATTTTGAGGGATAATGCTAATCCATTGCTTAATATGTTCTACCCTGTGGGCTACCCTGGAGTTTTCAGAGCTTCCACGCACTGGAAGCTCCAGGCCCACGAAATTCGAATTTTCTTACATTTTACCAAGTTGCAGGTTAGTACAACCAACATACAACCTTGCACTAACAATTTCGTGGGCCACCGTGGAGCTTCCAGTGCTTCCACGCACTAAAAAACTACTGTTAAATTTAAGAAGATGCCTCCGACTGCATGAGATTGCTTATAGTATTCAGTCTAATAATCATCCTTTTAAAACAAGTTTCTTGTTTCTATTTGTATTAATTAAAGTTGACTTTTTAGGCAGTCGGGTTTTTTGATTATGTAAATTATTTTTTAACAATAATGTTAGTTCAAAAATAGCCTATATAATTTCCCTTTTCAATGCAGTGATGTTTATCATAATACGACGCTCAACTCTGCCTCGCTACTGACGCTCAGTCAATGACCTATCCCAAGAGATAAAACTCCCACGCACCACTAACTATCCGAAACTATGATCGTTTAACTATCATGGCTCTTTAATATCACATCTATTACGGTGTATGGCAATCATTACGCCTAGTGACTGAGTAATACTGACTCAGTAAATTGAATTCGATGAAATACTAATTTGAGTAGCAATTAAGAAACATGAATGGTACGCGTGTGAACAGTATCGTAGGTGTGTGTGATACGGGACACAAACGGATTATGAGACGACTCGCACGAATTAATTCGCCCGAATCTGGCAAATCGTCACTTTTAAATACATAGGTAATATATCTAATATTTTCTTTAAGTGACTCGTACGAAGTTAATTTATTTGTGGGCCAATCGACGATTCCAGAAATACCTAGTATTAGGTAACTAGCACGTTTAATATTTTACGTAATAAAAATATTCTACCTTTTCCTTAACTTTTCATGGTTTCCTTAGGTGTTGATTCAAAACGTGCCAGTTACCTAATACGTATTTCTAGAATGGTCGATTCGCCCCACGAATAAATTAGGTTTGTGCGAGTCGCCGCCGATAGAAAATATGATGATATTTAAAAATGACGATTCGCCCGATTCTGGCGAGTTTATTCGTGCGAGTCGGCTAATAAGCCACACAAACAGGCCAGTGTTGATATTCCCAGGAGTGCGTCATTTGACATGTGACGAGCCAGACACAGGTCAATATTGTTCGGATACATCGCACCAGTGTATTATACCGGTGTTGCCATAGATAACGCGTTATACAATAAACAAACAAGATCTTGTTGTTCAGTTGAAACAAGCGGTGTTACTGTTTTGTCGTTTTTTGGGATCTCGTTGAGAATCCCAATGTTAAATGTTTGTCTTGCCTTCTTCACATATAAACTACAATAAACAGTTTTTCTATCAAATTAAAGTTCAGTCGAAAACATCCATCGGTTTCTTAGTGAACTTAAACTATATCCGATGACCCTGGACACTTATCTCTTTTGGTGACTGTACCTACGGTGTGCTTGTCAAAGGACAAAGTAGAAGAAGACACTTGTTGATTGTGTACGTAGTGATAACATTTATTCTACGAATATCAACTTGATATTGTGAACGGTCATTATTAGACACTTGTAAGACAATGAGTTTACTAACAAGTGGCTTGAGCTCGTAGATTATTATGGTTTCCCGTGTAACACCCAAAGTCCTAACTACTGTCATATCAATACAATCTATGCAAAAACACACAACATACATACATTACAAACAGCATTTTACTAAATGCATATGAAATTATACCTTACATTAGGTATACCTACTTTTTTTTAAATTGTTGTGTTTCTGTTTGTTTAGGCTAATCTCCAAAACGGCTGGACCGATTGGCGGGGCTTTCACTGGCATATAGCTAATGTTTTATGGATTAAATACGTTACTTTTTGTCCCGATAGTATACGTACCCGTGGAATAATTTCCGACATCGACGCGGGCGGAACCGCTGGCAGAAGCTAGTTTATTTAGACGTTTATTGAATATTAATAAATTATAATAATTATGATCAAACAATTAATGGCTTGACGCGTGTTGATTTATTTCCACGTCATCAAACGATTACCTATTCAATTCTCAATACGTGGGCCTCATATTCATTACGATAATTATTATTTTTATGACGTACCTAGACATGAGTGCCCAAATTGGTTAAATTAATTTTATTCGATTTTTATAAGCTCTGACAACAAATTGAGACCATAAACTTAACGTAGTTATGATGAAAAAGTCACGTCAAAAATGTAAATTAGAAAATGGTATTCATTTCGTGAATTTAATAACATCACCGCATCAACAAGGCGAACAGCGCAACCAAGTCCAAGGGGGCGAATTGAAAAGAACTCCCTCCGAAGTCCCGGCGAGAGGGCGAGGGGCGATGGAGGGACGAGTGATGCAATTTTGCATTGCATTTTATAGATATGCAGACGCCAAAGAATAGAAACGATTTTTTTCCTCTCTTAACCACGGTTACAATTCTTTAGGAGTTCGTCGACTTTTTGTGCAAGAAGCGGCACGTTCACAATGACGATTTGATCGTAAAATTCTCCGCGAAGAAAGCTTCCCGAGCTTTTGAAATGCCCGCTGTTTTATTCACTTGAAAATGGTTTTAAACTTTTAATCGCGTCCCCATTTCTGTCCCAATTATGCATCTGTCGGGACAAAACGTCGGCTGGCACCAGTGAACGTCTGACACTTGTAGCTTGTGTCACGACGTAGATTTGGCAACCACCCAAACGACACGTTGTAGCAAGTCGCGCGGACAATACGCGCGCGGGGCCCGTGGCCCAACTATATGCGACGACGTGCTCCGAATATTAACGCGTGTTTTGGTGAAAATATCGCAAACATATCGATAAGGTTCCAAAATGGCGCCCTTAATTTAGAAACTTTGCATGAGCAGCTTTGGCGAAGGAGAAGGAGTCGTTTTTGTACAAATGGAAAAGGTTAATTCCGTTTATGATTGTACAGTTACAGTCTTTCTACAGACTAATTACAGATTGGATTTTTGAATCAGAACAGTTTTACTTGTACTTAAATCCTAACTTTTAAGATGATTAATTAAGAGCTTTCTGAAACGAAAATTGTATAACGGATTTCAAATAAAAAGTAACTCCAACGGAAATTTTCTTTCACATCTTATTGGTTACTCGGCGCTCCTTCGTATTCCAATATCAAATTTCATGTTCATCTTATCACCATCAAGTAAATTCCCATTTCCGAACAGCATAACGTTTGACTTTCATTGAGATTTCCAGCATTTACAGCGCGCAAGTAATTACCAAGTAATTGGAAAACGGATACCTCAGTGTAACTTTACAAGCTTTAATAAGTGTTGAATATAATTATGATAGCGTTAGTTTCAAATTAGCAGCAAGGCTTTTATTTATTAGTTCTGAAACGTTGCCTTGTTACGTTTTGTTAGTCATTTGGTCCCAGCACGTTCGTGAATCGTGATCTTCAGGAATTTGTGTCCTAATAAATGAGTGTAACTAGTCAACTTCGCGACTCGAATCGAACAGTCGCGGTCGTGGCAAGCCGAGCCCTAGAGCCGACTTCAAACAATTTCGTCTGATGCACAATTGTGCCCTCATCTCGAGAGCACTGCCTCTGATTAAACTCAGCCCGCACAGTCGCGTACAGGTTTTGCTTTATTTGCTAACTGTTTCATTAAAATCCTCGAAGTTAGTTCAAACATCTGCTGGAATATTTTCGCGACAATATCATCTGGTACGTGTTTCAGTCGAGGATTGCTTTATTTTTCACAACTGTGCTTGGAAATGTTGCACTGAACGGAGCCGTTTATTTCCGTCCTGTAAGCTTTGGTACCAATAGTTAGGTAGATTTCATATGTAAGTAGGTAGCTGTAGCACTAAGTTTTACGAGATTAAGATGTAAGTGCTTGTTACCCTCTTCATTTTTACGATAATCATAACTTGAACTTATAACTGCTGTTCCTTATTAACGCTTAATCTAGATTAATGTGGCGTATGGCATAAATTTGGCGTTAGTGCGGCAGCCACCACTTTGGAATTATGCATTAGATGGTTGGCACAAATAAAGACCAGCGTTTCTCAAACATAAACTTACACTGACTATTTAATGGATGTTTTATAGGTCATCTTTGCCATTTCAGTCAGCCAACCGGTGAGTAAAGTAAATGATTTTAACATTAAACGTCTCTACTAACTAAATAAACTTTCTAAGCCGGGTTATATTACTAGAAATGCGTTTTGCGATCAAGTTTAGAAAGTTAGCAATAATTTACGACTTCATAATAAAATAGCTCGTTAACAAGTTCAATATATTTAGAAGCTGAGTGGTAAAAATTACTTGTTCATCATTTTTAACCGACTTCAAAAAGAAGGAGGTTATCAATTCGACATGTATATATATATATATTGTTATGTATGTTCGGGCATAACTCCGTCATATATAGACGGATTTGCAACATTCTTTTTTTGTTCAAAACGGGTTTATTCCGAAAAGGTTCCATTTAAATTTCATGAAGATCGGATGATGCGTTTCGGAGACAGACAACGGAACTCTTCAAAAAATGACAGCAAATCAACCGCGATTGCTGCTATCGCATAAATATGCATTGTTTTGACCCCAAGGATGATGAAATTTCGAATTGGTGTCGGGTAGCTACTATAGCTAAAAAGTGAAAAATAAAAACATTTTACAAAAAAAGAAACAACCGACTTCCGGAAAAACACTACAAAGTGGAAAATAACTTTAATTTCGATACATATAAAAAATTTGGATACATATCCAAAGTCGCCGACTTCCGAAATTAAAGTTATTTTCACTTTGTAGTGTTTTTCCGGAAGTCGGTTGTTTTTATTTTACACAAATCCGGTAATTAAGAAACTTAAAATGAAAGTAAAGTAATATAAAATAATAGCTCAGTTAGTATCTGTACACGTTCGTATCGTCTTGTTTAACGGTAAATGCGGTACGGTAAACCTCACACAGAGAGGAATAGAAGTATTCCTTTTACTAGTGACTTATTCTGCGTTGGAACAGTAGTCCCCGGCAAATAATTACAAGCTCGCCCCTACGACCACCGCAAGATAAATTACTGGAAACCAATGAACAGGTTCTCAAACTGGTACTAATCAGTGAGAGAAGTGATTGCAACTAATCTCGAAACAAAGCGGTACTCTGGTGTGCGGTCCCACTTAGAACTTACATTGAAAAGTTTGGCGACCGCTGTCCGCAGACGGCCGCGACTCTCTAGAGAGAAAACTAGACGCATCTACATTATACATTACAGTGGTCCTGCACTGAAATAGTGTTATTAACTTGTAGTATTTTCATCAATATTTAAAGGATCTACGTAATGCATTCCGGGTCCGTTTGCCTTACAATGTCTAGGAATTGCTGCATCAGTGATCGTATTTATCACTTTCTGCGATTGTTTTTATGTAGGTATAAACAGTTTGGTCCTCTGTTTGGTTTACAATTTCTGAAGAAGCCTGAATCATCGTTATTATTTCAGGCAATGATTTTAATGATTTACCGAATGAATTAAAATTGAGAAGACATCCTCAATATTATCTGAATTGCGAATAATAATATCTAAGCAAAACAAACCTTACTTAAAATACTATTTAAGAAGACCTATATTTTCCTCCGTGGTCAAATTAAAAGTAATGAATTAAATATTTTATTCAAATAAGGTTTTATTCTTTTACGATAGAAGTATTATAATATCAAAAGCTTGAACATTTGGACAGCTGTTCCAAACTTACTGAAGCCGTGTCGCACTCAACTCCCCCGCGACCCGGCTCCCGGTGGGATGAAAGTCTTTGGCACCCTCCGCGTTTTTTCTACCCGAACGGCCGATGTAGAGTACTCTCATTACTGTACCATTTCGCTCCCCTAAGGCTACAAACAATATAATAGTATACATCTATAGGGTAGGTTCATTCGACACATTAAGATTGTTTCGTGACATATACCTACCTACTGCTCTTTCTATTTAATCTTGCGTTATATTTATTCAACAAGTTAAAGGAAGTTAGTGGTAAAAAACAAAATACAAAACCAAAGACAGTGACTTCCGAAATTAAAGTTATTTTTCACGTTGTAGTGTTTTTTGGAAGTCGGTTGTTGTTTTTTTTTTCAGTTTTTAGTCGTGCTACTTACCCCACACAAATTCGTAAACCTCTAGTTAATACATAGCAATGTAAATAACACTGACAACAACCTATTATAACAAAATCAATAATTGGAAAATATAAGTATTATTGAAGGTAACTCAAAAACTACCCAAGCAAAGTTTAAACAATTTATGTGACTACCCCTGAGGCCATACCCTATCCATTACAAAAATATTTTTTTGAAATCGCTCCACAATTACCGGAGATATTCAACTATATTTTTACAAAAATACAAAAAAAAATACAATCAACTTGAGAAGCTCCTCCTTTTTGAAGTCGGTTAAAAATGAGAGCACCTTATCATATCAAGATCTTCGTATCTTGTCTTAAACCATGACACTGTTACTTACATCTAATCCATCGCGTCGAAAGTAGTAGGATGTAGTTAAATTACTTTCTTTTGTTTTAACTCAAGTAATTGAGGTCCGCTGTGATCCGTAACGTAAAGCTGAAGTCCAATTACAATTTGTTGCTCGCTCACGAGTCACGGGGTCTAACGAAGCCTCCTCCAAAGTTACCAGAAAAAGTTTTAAGTAAGTAGGTTAGCTATTTACCGAGTTACTTAAACTTTTGTTGATGTTCCCTGCAGGCTTAGCACGAGCACCGATTTGTCGACGGAAGAATATAGACATGACTATTAACTAAATATAAAAATACAGAAAAATATTTATTAACCAGGTAATACAGTAAGCATACATAGGTTAATAACAAGTTGAGTTGTCATATTGAATATAGCTATGTTTTTCTATTAATAATCACAGTTATGCGTTCTAAACGAATCATGATTTTGTAGATAATCGTATATACTTTGTGGTCGTCGAGTAGAAAGTTTGTTGTCAGTGTGATTTTGACAGTTTGAGAAGAGTTTTTTTTTTTCTGAATCAGTCATCATTTATAAGGACCTAGACAAAGATCGTTAGAAATGAAAGACAAAATGACAGTTTGTAGAAGGATATCTACGGTGCAATGTCAAAAATGGAGAAACGAAATGTCACTTCGTATTAAAAAAGCACTGCCTATTCTTCGTAGAAATAGAAAACGTCATGCCTAAGCCTGCTGAGATTTTCATGTGGACAGGATGAAATATACAAGTCAACTTTGTTATTCTTTCACATTTAATCATTTATATTTGTTATCTATACCTATTTCGTTACCATCGCCGAAAAAGACAAGGAGATAAGTTTTTTTGCATCTAGTATTGGCCAACCGTAGAATTTCGGCCAACGGCTACGCATTGTAGTCGCTACGCCAACACGTCATAGTTGCGTAGCCGCTACGAAAACGCGTCATACCTGCGTAGCCGCTACGCCAATGCGACGGAGCTAAGCGTTGCTGCTACGTCCGTCTAGCGTAGCTGCGTAGCCGCTACGAAAACGCGACGTAGCTGCGTCTCTGCGTGGCATCAACACTTCTGGAGAGCTAACTCAACGCGAAGACACTCTTACTTAATGTTGGGCACTCATTAATTACATTAATTTACGCTAATCTTATCCCAACTTATAAACTTTAATTCGAGTTTACTGCAACAGTCATAAAGTCATGTAACTCTGAATGAATGGCCGTACTGTAGGCGTCCAACCGTGTGGACATAGTCGCTTAATTAAAGCTCATGCGCCCGTATCATAATGGTAAACATCCTCGATCGTAACTTGAGTTGATAACGTAGATAATCTTGTGTGTGGGAACACAGCTACTTAGTGAGATCAATCGGACCGATAACCCATCGGCAATCGGCACCCATCGGAGATGTTCGGGTGTTCAAGCAGGCAAAACGAGCGCTCGAGCCAGTGACGTTTTGATGTATAGCCTGTCGCGTCGTCGCTTCTGTACGTCCATCAACAGCATTAGTGATGGACCTGTTATACATAAACTAGTGTTGTACCGTTGTTTGTTCTCGCCGACTATTGCCACACAATTTTATGCGTCTAACTCTAATGTCTACAGCCAATGAACTATGATTTTGAGTGATGAGACAAAAGAGAAACAAAATTTAACGATCGCATGATTCATCTATAATAATTTAAGCAATCGGTTTGTTATACAAGCTAATGATAGTTGCGTGCACAACCGAAATGTTAACGAAACTAGCAGAAATATTAGCCGCGATAAATGTTGTTCAAAGGAGCGTTTCGATAATTATTTATTTATTTATTAGGCATCTCAACAATGAGTACACCATTACTTTATAGTTTAAACATTACATTGTTAAGTCTAAGCGCCTCATTACTTATAGAAAAAGTACCGCACAAAACGTAAATACAAAGTTTATGGACAATTTTACCAATGGAACTGAACGCAATCAGCACATCTAAACCGAGTTTAAGATATGTCAGTGTCAACATTCTAATATGACAGCTCCTAAACGCGGTTAAGTTGTGCTGAATGCGTGTAGGAACATTGGAATTCGTCCTCAGTGTTTCAATACGTTTAGTTTTCTACTGTGGAGGATATTGCGTTTGCGAGTGATATTGCACTCATCAATACGTCCTCGGTTTCCTATTGAGGTCGGAATTGGATAGACTTCCTCCGATGTCGCGATTTAATATAACTTGTGCTCTTATTTGATATATTTAACTGACGTTATTGAACAGAAATACTTGTAGAATTGCCGAGCAATTTGTTCGCGTTCGAGCTGTTTGTTGGAACTTGTTAAGATATTAATTAATTACGGTAGTATTACAAACAAGTTCAGAATTATTGAGCAGGCAAAGTATGCAAATATCGTTTGATGGTTCAATAAAAAGTAGGATATGCCGTTTACTCTAGATCGTTATGTTCGTTCGTTTATGTCAACTGCTGAGAACGGTACTGAATGGTGGCCCTACAGAACGGCGGGATAATTGCGTTGCGCACTAACAGTAGCTTTAATTTTGACAGTTCGACAATATTCATTGCGTCATTTATGTTGTTGAGCAGATTTTTTTCCATTTTTATGAAGCAATGGATAAGTAAATATACTTAGGTTCTACAAAATTATTTTGATTCTGATTTTAGTGTGTTACACAATTACACGGCTGTCAACATCGGGTTTGACCGTAATTAGCACGCTAAGTATTAACTTCAACGGGAAAATACCTCAAGATATTGCATTTAGAGTAATTTTCCCAGTATTTTAATGTATAAACATTAAATACTCATGAACTTACAGCAAATCAGCACAAATTGCACATAACATAACGCAGCGTCTTCCTCAAACACAGATAATATTCAATCACCCCTAAACTGTCGTTAAACCCGTATCCATAGACGTAAATATAAAATGTTCGTGTGGTTCATATCTAGGGTTGGCAGACGTTATTTTGCTGATAATATTTGGAATTTGAATATAAAATTCGTAGTTTTCAGGAAAGAACTGCTGCCTATAACCCAATATTCATAACTGTGCAGGTGCACACTTATGAAAATTGGGTCACCCCGGGGTTTTTGACGTTGACAGGTGTCAACTTCAAAATATTGACATGATGGCTGCATTTAAATGGAAAATAACAGTGAAGACGACACGGGTTTGAAGACCGTACTGATACGGGTCGGCGGTGAGGTAGGATGGGGAGCGGGCGGGTGAATTCAATCTTGCCAATCTTTTGTCTTTGACAGCCCCAAGTACACGTTAGAATAATTGGGTTATACCTACGTTCATACCGAAGTAACGTTCTCGTTCTGCACAATCTAGGTGTTTCGGTATGATTGTATCAAACACAAGTAGGTAACAAGGTAGGTCTGTACATTATTTAACATTACGAGTACCAAATGTTTGCATATTTATGAGATTATGATAACCGCCCAGGATGCCATTCGTTATGCGCATTACGGTTTGACATGCAGTTCAAACTTTTGAAGCAATAAACTGCGGTAGGTTGTATACTTAGCTAGGTACTACCTACACGGATACTTAGCTACAGACAGAACCCAATTACCTTCATTGGAGATGCTTATTTAATACCTAGTTAGATTTAGACCCAAAGATGGACTGTGCATTCTGCCTTCACTGACAGAGAGCAGTGGTGGCCCAGTGAAAAGAGTTGAGGCCTGTGTCCCAGCAGTGGGAATATTATGGGCTGGTTGTGTTACTATATACAGACAACATTCTTTCGCTGGTCTATCCATACTCCAACGGCAAGAAAATAAAAATTACAAAATCAAAAACCCGACTGCCTAAAAAGAGCACTTTAATTAAAAAAGATGGAAACAAGAAACTTGTTTTAAAAGGATGACTATTAGTCTGAATGCAGTCCGAGGCATCTTCTTTATATTTAACATATTTTTATTAAACCCTTTTAGGTTTAGAGAAAAAATATATTTTAGAAGACACAATATGGCGCCAAAAATCGTCAATTTCTTTTCCATTTTGATTTTCCCAGTGTAACTCTCACAATTAAGACGAATCTAACGGCACCTCTCAAGCTGAAATCGATCAAGCCGTTTAGGCTACAGAGCGTGCTAAAGAAATATACATACATACACTCGAAAAACATAACCCTCCTTCTGGCGCAGTCGGGTAAAAAATGGTCTTTCTTTAGAACAACTTCTACATTTACTTAATGGAGACAGCCCTGCACATCAGACAGATAGGAGCAGAAGGGCCGGGGGGCTGACATCGCCATCGCACTTGTCTGACGTGACAGCGGCAGGCACTCCAATCTGCGATACGCACTCGAGTGGTGAGTGTGCCGACGTACTCACACTCACATACTTGCATAACGTTCACGTTACTAAATACGTGCAAAATATTCACATTTGCTTTAATATTTTTTGCGTGTAACTGAAAATGGAGCACTTTCGTAATCTTACGTGTCTGTCTATATCCGGTATACCTACTTCGGTACTCTTCTGTTTTGTTTTATTATATGAAGAAGACAATGCTTGAAGTCTCTATAGGCTTACTGAAAATATGCATCATGTCATCTGACATGTCAATCTGTTATTGCATTGTCATTTGTCATGTCATAGAGCATTCAATTAATGAACCTATCTAGGTACCAGTAATTCAATGCTCTATAGAAAGTAAAGACAAACACCGTTGTTTTTGAAAACAATGGCTTATTAATAAAAAGATGACGAAACGTGTCACAAAAGGTGATGTGTCTGTGCTAGGTAAGTAAATAAGTAGGCATAACATTTTTTTTTGCTGAGTTGAAAGAATGGATGAATGAGTAATGCCCCATCATTACAGCAATGTCAGCTACTCAGACGCTAAAATTCTCTTTAGGTTTACACAATACCTACCTAGGTTTCAAACTTTCCAGTTTCAATGTCAAATTATTAACAAAAACTATTGGTAATCTTGGTAAACCGTGTCTAGTTTGTACCAAAGATTTTTAAATCTAACGTTCACGATAGACATTTATCTGAAATCATAAAGCCGTGTCAGTGATATAACCTATCTAGCCTTGACGAAGATTGGTATTTCAATACTCTGATTGATACACTAGAAAAAAACAATCAATTGTTGAATTCAGTCAAGCGTATCAACCACTCACGCAAAGCCGAAAAAATCGGCTAATCGACTCTTTCGGGTGTAAATAAAGATTAAAAATCACTTCGCTTGCTCCTCGACGATCCCCATTAAAAGGTTTCGAGATGAAAAGGGGAGCTGTTCAGTACACGTTATGAAATCTTGTACAACCGTTTTGGACGCGGTCGATATTGCTATGAAACTTTCCGGGCTACAACAGCGATATAATTTAAATAGGAAATCGACGCGTTAAACTTTGTAATCAGTTTAGATAACTTATATTACGTAACTTTGAACCAATTGCTATGTTAGGTACTAGATAACGTCGTCCTTCGTTATCAGAACGAAGGAAGACGAGACGAGAGTTGATGGAAAATACGTTTCTTTAGGTAGGTATACTACTGATGGATATTTGAATACATAAATTAGGTATGAAACAATGTGCAAGTTAGTTACAAAGATGAGATTCTCATTTAAAACTGACCACTTCTTGGTATGGACGGACCCTAGAAATGTAGGCAATTCGAAAAGTAGATCTTGCTGTAGACCTCTAGGTTCTGCAGATTACCTGCAGATCACTTCGAATTCGTCAAGACGAATCAAACGAGCCCAAACTCTATGGGGTTGCGTCGTTTTATTACAGAGTTCCCTTGGCCACCTTCCTGTTCCATCATCAGATCAGCTCCATGTAAAAATAATATTGCAGTGTCATCCAATTTACATATGCAACCATTTGAGCTCAATTGGAAACCGGGAAGTGAGTCAAATTTAACTTGCAAGATTTGATTACGGACACCGGGTCAGGTGAAACTAAATAAAAGCTTGTAAAAACCCCTTTGGATGAATTATTATACTGTCGTCTACCCTTTTACGCAGCAAGTTAAGGAGTTAAAGTTTGCTGCATAGAAGTGTGGATGATTATTATGAATGCCGCAAACTGCGTTCATCATGTCGGCTCTTGAAACAGCGATAATTAACGCATTTAATTAGGTTCTATTATCCTTCAGCCGTCAAGTCCGTATCTCTTGTTATCGGAGTAGGTACAGCTGCAAGCGGCACCAAATGATGCGCGAATGAACTGGTGAATGACGCCCAAACTATTATTAGGCATAGACACACTATCATAAACTCACTTTCGGTGCCTTGTGGCCGTATAACGATCTCGATTGGCCAAACATTGGTTAAAGACCTCACAGACAGTTTAAGTCATGTTCCTCATAACTGAATGTAAAACGTCGATAAAGCTCGATAGTCCACGCCATGTAGGAAGTGTGTGGCATTGTCATGCGAATGTTATGCAACCACTTAACCACGTGCACTATTAATATTAATATTTTACTCGCCATTGTTTCGTTCTGACGTCGATACAACAAATAGTTAAGCTCGCTTTACATCTGACCGTTGACCGCGGGCGCAAACATGCGGGTAGTTCAAAACTAGTTCATAAATCTGACAGATTTCCATACGAAAACTCCGTTATTGGGAGCTAAAATAATGACAGTCTTTGTCAACTCATCAGTACCGGAACATAAGTTTCAAACACACACAAATAAGTATAGAGTTTCATACGCAATCATGTGTCAGCAAACTGTCTAAACCAATCATTCCAATGGATTATTTAAAGCGGTATCAGGCTTTATCCATAAAAACATTGCCCTAATGGAAGGAAATAGCGTAATAAACGCGAATGTAATCACAATTTCCCTCGTCACGGACAAACAGAGGGTCGCATATGTTCACTCGTTCCGTTCATTCATTGTCAGCGTAATCTGGGCGAGCTTACCCGGGGCACGCGTCCCTCCGATTGATGGCGGATTTACCCGATTCTCTGTATAAAAATTCCAGTGTCATGTTAAGGGTGGGTCCGTAATGTAATAATTGTGGAGTCAAAATCACTGCCTCGTGTATGATACAGGATACAGATGGGTTTATAGATGTGTAGTTTCTCATATTGATGGATAGATGGATATCTACTTAAATTACGTAACAATTTGTAAGGTAGTAGAAACAAAGATGATCATTTTCTTTTCGGTTATTCTCACCTATATCATCTGTGTTCTCTTCCACATTTAACCCGTCCGTTTTGGCGGGCCTCCTTGCCGGATTGCCGCATAGGATCTGGAGTCAAAGTTCCTCGCGTACACATGGGAGTGGCGCGACGAGGCAAAACGCCGGGGTGTAACTCCGCTGCCGCGAGAAATCGCGACACAGCGGAGAGAGCTCCTGCGGGATCTCATGGCGACATGTAGAGTGCGATTGTCGCAACCCAGTGCTGGGCACGGCACAATTGCAACGATAAGGCCCCTCTTTGAGGAGTGGATTGAGAGGCGCCACAGCGTCCTCATCTTTCACCTGACGCAGGTCCTCACCGGACGCGGTTGTTTCGGGAGGTTCCTGTTTCGGATAAGGCGGAAGGAAACGCCCGAGTTTTTCCACTGCGTACATCGCCCGGAGGACACGGTGGAGCATACGGTGGAGGTCTGCCCGGCTTAGGCGGAGCACCGCCGTGTCCTCGTGGAGGGGATCGGTGGCGGCGATCTCTCGCGTCCGGCCCTGGTCCAGGCCATGGTACGGAGCGAGAGTGCATGGGTAGCCGTCACCTCCTTCTGCGAAGCAGTAATGCTCGCGAAGAGGGAGGCGGCGCACGTGAAGGAGAGGCAATATATGCGCCCTCACGGCCCTAGTCGCCGCAGGAGACGTCCTGGCTTGGCGGACGGCGAGCTACCCATTACTCGCCGTCCGCAAGCCCGCGCCTAGGGTGGTCGGGAGTCGGCCTGGGATTCCCAACGCCCAGGGCGTCTCCTACGGTGACTAGAGCCGTGAGGGCGCATATATTGCCTAACCCGTCTGCCTTCAAATCAAGAGTGAATAAGCATTTTTTGTGCACGCTCGTTCCATCATAGACCTCATCCATAGCTTTCCATCAGGCGTGCTCGAGATCAAGAGCAGGCCCATTCACTAATAAATAAATAAATCTAACCTAATTGACCATTTCTTGATATGGTCCTAGAAATTAAAGCAATTCGGAAAATAGATCAGCAGTCTACTCTAGCCTGTTGCAGGACTACTCCATCTATAATTGAAAAAACTCTCTATGTTATAATTTTATGCTGGAATGTCTCTTGCCTATCAAGTCTCGTGTTCCATGTACATTTATGTAGAAAGTAGCCTCGTCGTAAGTAATTAGAAATGTTCAAAAACAACCGTCATAATAAGGTATTAACGTTATAATTAGTTAATTGCACATGTCACTCTGAAGCATATTTATATGGCAGGGTAAAGGCTTAATATTAATGAACGAGTCAATTACCCAGATAAAGAAAAGGAGGTTAACGAGAAACCAAGGAACTAAAAATTAACGTCACACTTCCGAAAATGTATTTACAACATAATTATAAACTACAAGGAAAATTTCCAATTCTTTCAAAAGGATAAAGACGAAACAATATTCATAAACAAGAAAACATAGTAATTTCACAGGAAAACCGCAGGCAGTATGTAATTGTCTATACTTAGGTACTTACTACACTACAAATACCTAAAACCCGTTGCAGAAAACTATGAATGGCACATGTTTGTTTATTATCCTTAGCGAGCTAACCTTGATAAGAGCTTATAATAATAACAATGTTTATGTCACGCGTCAAAAACATGATGTTTTTTCGCGGAAAATTTTCAGGGTCAGTATCAGTAATAAAATTCTGGGATGAACTTATATACAGGGACTACAGGGTCATGGAATAGGTATAAACTCTGCACATAGACACTGTTATTGTTTCCCTGTTTGAAACTATGGATCATCATCATCTACCTAGCTTTTTCCCAACTATGTGGGTAGGGTCGGCTTCCAGTCTAACCGGTTGCAGCTGAATACCAGTATTTTACATGGAGCGACTGCCTATCTGACCTGGACCCAGTTACTGGGTAATACGATACTCCTTGGTTGTTAGACTTTCGAGCTTCTGGCGACCCGCAACGACTGTCAAAGATCCACCAATGACAGCCGGAACCAACGGCTTAACGTAGTTTCTGAGGCACGGAGTGTTCTTGGTATGTAAAGATGGTCACCCATCTACAGACCAACTGCGGCAAGCGTAGCTTAACCAGATCGATCGATCGGTGCAGTTAATATTACTTAGCCACTAGCCCTCTACTATGGATAATATAATTATGTAGAATTTATTTGAGATAGTTATCATTTGCTACTTTCTCAAGTAACAATAATGAATCTCACGCCAATGGCAATTATATGTCTTCCAGATATTATACTAATGATAAGAAGATCGGTATAATTGCAGAAACAGGAACACATAAGACAAAGTATTGATAAAACGAATAGATATTATACAATAGCAAATTGTAAAAGGATAAATTACGGAGCACAATTACGTGGCACAGCACATTAATCTGCATGAAACACAAAACAGACTGGAATACGAATATTTAACGCCCCAGTAATAAGATACTGCAAACACTTGGCGCTTATCTATCATCGATTGGTCGCTCAATGCCAGACATATATACTCTCTCCTACTACCATAGAATAAATAATTGTGGGTATTCTATGACTATAAAGTACCTACGATACAAAGTAAATGCCTCGAGCAAATAAAACTGAAATAATTCAGTCATCTCTGTGGAGCCGTCCTGTCTTACCACAAAAACCACAAATGTTTTAGCTAACATAGTTTTTATTTTGGATAATAGATTTGTGACACGTTTAAGAAAACATTTATTTTTCTGTTGTAGTTAGTCAACATGTTCAATAAAGTTCATTTAAAAACGAAACATCAATGAAAGACGAAACAAGCCAAGTTTCCGACCATGAAACAACTGTCAATGCGACCCCAAGCTATCCTTATCCGTATGACAAATAAGGTAGAGTAGGTGCGGCACTTGTGAGTCAACGTCCTCACGCAAATATACAGAAATGTTTTTGAGTTATTTTACCGAAGGCGGTAAAGCACCATGTGTGCCTTGAAAATCCGCCACTTCAAAATAGAATATGCGGAAATTCCCCCAAGAATAGCTGGGACCAGCTAGTTCAATAGCATGATCAAAATAGACCTAACGGCAGTCTGACGCAGGAGCTAACACCGTCATTGATGCATACGAATCCTGTTACTTAAAATAGGACGAATTGCGAAAGCGAGTGGACGGACAGGCGACGACGCGCTAAGTTAGTGCTGCTAATGTGAGATAATAGGAATGGGGAACCACCAGACCTCATGTGTATAGACAAAGGATAGATATTCGAGTGTCAGGACATGGCAGGCGCCGTCAGAGATAGACGAGCACCCGGCGACCTTGCGCGTGCGTCGGCGGCGCGTCGTTGGCGCTGTGCGTAAGAGAAATAGTCCAACGACATGCGATAGAAGGGATACTAAGATACGCGGCGCCCGCGCGCCGGCGCCATGCCCGCCAGCCACCATACTAACATGTTAAACATGCCATTGTATGCCAAAAGAATACAAACAGCCGCTTTTAAAAAGTAAGCAAATATCCAATTAAAGTGTTCATGCATTACGAATGCAGGACCTTCGACACAGGGGAAGAGATAGTGAGCTTTCGTCCACTTAGGATTTTTTTAAATGTGGTGTATCTTTATATTTTTAAAGATGGCTCATCATAGTTGAATGATAAGATGGTGATACATGGAAGACTCAAGCCATAAGCTAAGATTACAATTCTGATACAAATCCGCTCCGTAAACAATAAAGCCTAATCGATTTTGTATTAAAACCTAACGGTATGGACCTAAGGGTATGAAACCTAATACCTCTTGTAATAAGGTGCAAACTGGTGTGACCTGGTGGAGGGTTTATATCTCAGATAGAGGCGAGACACCTGCAAGCGCTTTAATCCTCAGATGCAGGATTATTTTTAACCCCAAGCTTCTTCAGAAGGGTCCTTAGTAAATACTGCTGACAAGATACACTGACTAGATTATGAACACAATCTAGGTATGGATCTAACGTAGCCAGCCGCCTGCGGATACAGTTTATTTTAGAAAGTAATAGCGAATTTATTGTCTCCTATACCGTAATGTGCGTTGTGAAGAATGTAGCGTTCGACAAAGATCACAATAGATAATCAAGTTGCACATAAAAAATAACAGGTGTAGAGGTGTGAACAATTACCAATTTATTTTTGCAAACCGACTACAAACGTGCTAAGCTGGCTTTAAATAAATGTAATAATATTACCAAAGACTCTGATTCGCGTGGCGAATCCGTGATTAATACATAAGTCTTTGTTATCGAAACAAAAAAAAACTCAAATCAGTTATGAGATTTTTTTTGTGGGATATACCTGCACAAAACACGATGCAAAAGATACCTGAGAAATAAATTGTGTTGACCGGTGAATATAATCAAATTCACACTGAAAACTCGAAACCCCGCTTTCCCTAAAGATGGCCGCGAAAACAACAAAGCACAAAGAGCTCGTTTCAATAATAATGAATTCGAACAAGACAAAAATCATAATATTATTTTTAGAACTCGAAAATTATGATAAATACTCCAAACATTTTAAAGGTTTTGTTTAAACAGTTGGTTATGACGCAAAACATTGTAAAGGGTACGACAAC
Organism: Antitype chi; assembly: GCA_947359405.1. Lineage (NCBI taxonomy): Eukaryota > Metazoa > Arthropoda > Insecta > Lepidoptera > Noctuidae > Antitype > Antitype chi. The sequence continues at coordinate 7,786,116 of OX375823.1, forward strand.
AAAGGAATATAAACCTTATTGTGCGAAGTTTCTCAACTGCGTATCATTACAAAAATAATTAATACCAAACAAAAATTACTGCTCTGACGGGCAGCAGAAACTGGAGCGGTAATTAAAATCATGAAATTATTTTCATTCAGCGGAAGGTTTTCTTGCAAAATGCATGCGAGCATTGGCTGAGTCAACACGATGTTACAGCCAGCGGAGAAATGCTTGGAGATTTATACACGGCGCGTGAGAGTTCGACTTGCAGACTCTCGCTTGTCTGCCGCGTGAAAACTTAATGTTGAGAAGTACTAAAGCTTGTTCGTGTCTTGAGCTGAGCACTTAAAGTAGGAGTGTTACGAACTAACATGCTTGTGGAAGTGCTCAGACTTCTCTGAAAGTAACTCTTCTTTAATAATGTTAGTAAATACAATAGTATAGCTATGTTTTACCTTACCTACATAGCCCTAAAATAGGTATCTGGGCTAATAATAACAAGGGCGTTAATAGAACCGAGGGTGGTTAAAAAATGGGGAGTCCACTCAGGCATGTGCACCGCGAAATTAGTTCGTAGGAAAACAATGAGTTTGGGTACTCAGTCTCAGGCTTATGCTCTATGCAAATCAGTATTCCGGAAATTAAAACTGGGGTTTTGTTCGTTGAAGTTTGTCTGAACGTTAACTGGGAATACGGTCGCGACGGGTTACGTAACCACGTCGGTATCCACACTAATGAGTTCGGAAGTCTCCGTCAACCGACCACTGGACGATTAGTGGGCCATGCTGACCACGTCACCGTGGCAGTTCAACTCACAAACTAATCACTGCAGGCATACTAAATCATATCACAGAGTTGAGCGGAAAGAGGGTGTGGTGCCATTAAGTGTTTCTAACTCCTAGTCATAACTCATTGCTTTCTCCTGTGAGAGTTTGCATTAAAATATTAACCCTTTCCAAACCTGAACAAGGGGACAACAGTGTCGATAATTAAGTTAAATTTATAACGTGGTGAGAAGGGGCTGTGGGTGACACAGGGCGGCAGGGAGCCACTGGGGCGGGCGGTAACGAGATGAGCGGTCACGCGCGACTGGCCGCCGCAGATAGCGCCCTCCGCCCTTCATGATAGAGCATAACACTTCATAATGTCAACTAAAATGTGACTCGGATACAAAAACGCTCTTTGCGCACCTTTCACGAGCGTATTATATGTCAGAAATATATCTTGCTGGTCCCTGATCAAAATATATTGCTGTTGTACCTACTGAGAAAGTTTAAAATAAGGTTAATGGGAAAAAATGTTCTATAGGATAGTAAGAATTAGTACGAAGCTTTACGTATTTAATAAAGTCACGAAAATTACATTTAAATGTAACAATTTAAGAATCTTTAGCATACACCACCACAAACATAGATTTTGTGTATATTCGTGTTCTTTAAAGAAGAGACGAAGTTTCAATAAAGACAAAACTGAACAGATGATATCATAACAAAGTAAAATACTTTTCCGAAACACGTAGGTATTAATAACAAAATAAGATAACGGACATTTTAAAACACAGGCTCCAATATCATTAGGAAGCAAAGTATCTTGTTCGCTTGAACAAGTAAAGAAGACTTGAGATTTTGCGACAAATTTATACCTATTGGAAATTCGGTGATGCCTTCGCTACCAAAGATAGAACTTTGTTTGATCTGGTTTAAGTACGAAATCATGTAGTAAACAGAAAAAGAGTTTCGTCAGAAAGAAGGGTTCATATACCAGCATATTTTATATGTGTGACTTCAGCAAATACATAAAAGGTCTGTTCGTTGCAATCAGTGGTATTGACACGGGACCGGGAACAGCCTCTAACAATTTTATTTTCTTTCCGATACGACTATTACACAATGGATGCCCCACAATAAAGGATGGACGCTGATTTGCAAAGACACACATTCTCGTTTGAGCGATAAATGATTCCATGATAATGATGCACTATTCAATGATCTTGACAATGATTAAGCGTTGTATAAAACAAAATGAAAATACGATGAGCTATGCAGAAAATATACTTGATCGATTACGAATTGATTAGATTGTAGGTTCTCGTAAACATTTTAGTCACGCACAACGATTCAAAGAAATGTTTGTTTTAACTGTTTTCTTAGGCATTGACTCAAGGTAATAATTACAACTTTAACGATTCAATTAATTGACAGTCGAAATCTTTCCCAGTTTCTCTTACAATGTTCCATCAAAACAAGCTGGCATATAGTGAACATGATACTGGTGCACCTACTAACGTTACGTAAGACATACAAAGATCTTTGTATATCTTTCAGCAGTCAGCCGCATTCGATTGAGAAAGTCCAGTTCTAAACAAATCTTCTTGGTATATCTCCCGGTGTTTGTTTATTCTAAACAAGGATAGCCAGGAATGGTTCTTGACCAAAATGTAATGCCCGACTTAGCCGCACATCGAGTGACGTTGAACAGGGTTTTGCTAAGTTAAATAAATGCTGGTTGATCGCGCGATAGCTCCGCAGTAAAAGGCCAATAAAATAAGTAAACTGTACACCGAGCTAGTATAAATATCTACGGCTATTCACTTGAAGAGAAGGCTTGCTAAGAATTTCAGTTTCATAGAACAACTTTATCTTTGAAACTGAATGCACTTGCAAACAAAGTTAATAAAGTTATGAAACAAACGTTGAAAATATTTACATATAAGTAGCAATTTTACTGTTAAACTTGTATTTGCCGCTCCGTTGAATAAAGTTTATTTAGTAGGTATGCAAAACAAAATTGTTTGATGGCAAGAGTTTAGAAAACATATGATGTAAATATTTCCCATGTGGGGCGTCGTATCCGCAATAAACACGTGTACGATGCACAAAGACGTCATGGAACCAGCTTTGTGCTTTTATTGGCTTCGGTTTAGATTCCAACATATGGAGTTGTCGTGGCATAAACATAGGCACCGCGCCACGGGAAATATCCTTCCGCTCGCGCAAATACAATGTTTGTTGTTGAATAATAAATAAAGCATGGGGACGACAACAAACGTATCGATTTAGAAAATAGCGAGTCTGCAGAAGAGAGGTATAAAATTCAAATGGAATAGCTACAAAAGTATAATGTGAAAGCCATCAATGTTACACATTCTCAGTTAAGTAAAGATATAAGATTCCGTTATTATTCGGATATTGACTCCTGTTAGTTTCGAAAACTTTTACATTGTGTGAAGTAACAGCAAACATTTAGCTTATAATTAATTATTTGCATACAGCATTCCAAATATCTTGCGGTTACGGAAGACGGTGCTAAAACTCCCACGCCGATTTTTCATAAATGAATCACTGCGGAATGAGCATAGCTAAAGATGGATAAGAAGGACACAGTTCATTATGTTTTTAGATCCGTCTGAATCATAAAAGATTACCCACTATATATATATAAAAATGAATCCCTATTTCCCTTGGTCACAGCATCACACGTGAACGGCTAGACCAATTTTGCTAATTCTTTTTTTGTTGTATTGGGTGTTAGGAAAAAGGTTCTTATGAAAGAAAAAAATAAGAAAGTTGCGCGTAACATTAGAAAATTCAAGAAAAGTAACGACCATATTAATTTGCGAATTAAATATTCATAGTTAAGACAGGACAACGTCTGGCAGGTCAGCTAGTTCTATATAAAAAGATTAGGTAAAGGCTAAGATTAGAGTCTCGCGTAAGGAACATATCGACAATAGGTAGGTACCCGTACAAATGCCCAAGAAAGCAAGCTGCAAAAGGAAACACAATCAGCGTTGTGCGTAGTTTGACCTACTAATTTGTGCTAACAGTGTTCATAGCAGGTTTTGCGAAGTTTGTTATCAATCTGAACATGATTACCGGTGATTATGAGTTTGAGTCAGAGGCCAGCCGTGGCCGGAACGAATTCGCACATGGCGCGTGACTGATCGAGCCTTGATATATATATACATAAAAGAGACTCGTGCCAACCTTATACTGATTTACATACCTACCTATTTATTTTTCCTATCTGTACCTTTCTTTGAATACCTCTTCTCTTTGTCTTACGCGGATATGCAACATCTTCGGATGCCAATTCTTTCAACTCGGTTTGTCAACCACAAAAGCTGAGATTTTCAATAAATGCTGTATTCCAAAGTAACAAAATATGTAATAGGACCTTAATTACAGGTTTTACGAACAAAATTACTGTCCCTCAATTTCTCATCTCATCTTTCATCAAAATTTAAACCAATTTACACCTTGTTATCTCCGGTAGTCTTCGTATCTCCACTAATTGCTGGCATCGTTAACATAATTATGTTATCAAAATGAAAATGAGAGTTTTCATTTAAAGGCTCGGTGACCTTTCATAAACGAGGTTCAATGTGGCGACACTTTGGTCAGGCCTTGCCGCAGGGCGCGACCAGGTAGGGCTGGCAAACTTTTTAAAAGCTTTGATACACACCAACAAATTCAGTGATTGATAAAAAAAAATTGGAGCCATTTAAATCGAAATTAAAATGTTTCGATTTAAATGGCTCCAAAAAAGTGGATGTGCTAAGGTAGGTAACTTCTTCATGAAATAGTCATTAAATGGGATTAAATTAAATTAGAGGGTTGTATTGATGATTATAATGTTATAAATACATACATGTTACGGTAGCGAATCATATAATTAATGAACATACAGTCTGACACTGACCCGAAAATTGCAAAAAAACGTAACACATTTCAAAGGCGCTTCCTGCTAATCAACAGGTAGGTATCATAGTTAGTATGGAAAATATAGAGAGTTGAATGTGAAAGTAGGTACTAAGCTTATCACTCCACACAAAGACCAGCTCAGAGAAATGGGTTACTTCGGTGCCATGCGCGATAAGTTATGCAAGACTGATATTAAATGCAAGTGCGCACATGATATTAAACTCAATACAGTATTGTATTGTTGCTGGCGACTTCTAAAAGTTCCCCTAACTTATGAAATCTCTAGTGACACAAATCATGGTAATTCTTCGTCAGTCTATAAAATTCTACCCGAAAACTCCTGATACCGGACTTTGAGGAAGGGGTCGACAACCCTAGGCAGGGTGGTTAAGTTCGCGTACGTTCGACCAGCTGAGTCACGCCCGGTCACCTCGTAATCTGACGTAATGTTAATATATTGATCTCTCTACCGACCACCTCCACTACATAAGAATACCCATTCATGTGGATTATAATTTATACTGGAAGAGCATTGTGTACTCAGCTATGTTGGTGGAAGGCACCAAAACGGAGATAAAAAATAACTAGGTAAATCCGGATATAAATAGCTGCGAGCCATATGCGACACACATACGTGGACCTAGCACTAACCAGGCCGTTACATAACGAACATTATTTAATAATGTTTATAAGTAACGCTTCAAATATATAATTAAGAACATAACTATTAGGAAAGAGAAAGGTGTTTAAAAATGCATTAAGTTGTTAATAAGAAATCGATACAAACGGTTACTATTTGTAAGATATTATCGTTCAACCGAGCATATGGCACCAAAAAAACCATGACGACTATAAAAAACCTCCTTTTACTGTGTGACCACCGACTACGGAATTCGACAAACCAAATGTATCAGATTTCAACAGAAACCGCATGCCGCTACATTT